>CM035225.1:6634982-8064391 GCA_020226215.1 Sindora glabra
AATATAAAGTAATAAGAGAATAGTGGAGAATACAGAGTAATATGAGCTTCTAAGCGAAGGTTAACATTTTCTTCCCTCCTTTTCCTCTGTATTCCCTCCGTTTAAACATATCTAAAAGTAGTGCTATTTTCTTATGCACATTATTTTTTATATATACTATTTCTTATGACACAATTTAAATTAAACTAAACCACTTATTTTTAACAAATATGTTGAATTAATTTAAATGCATCGAATTTAGGAAATTGATGAGATAAATTTTGAAGGGAAATAGATGTAAATTTTTTAATTTAAAATTATGGATCTAATAAAAAATAATAAATTTTAAAATAAAAATTATATTTTTATTTATTTAAAATGAATAAAAAAATAAAGATGATCCAGATGCAAAAAATTTCATGCAATGATTTTCTTTTTGAAGAAAAAGTCAAACAATATAAATTATAAAATGGTTAGATGGACTACATCAATCAATGTATGTCCTTGATTTAGTTTTTAAAATGTAGTTATCTACTAAAGTAGTTTTGTTTGTTGTATTTGATTACAACTTTATTAATCTTAACATAACTACAATCACTATTAGAATTGTAATTTAGAATCCTCTTGTTCTTCTAGCTTCTAGTAACTAGCTTGCTCGTTTTTAGAGGAAAACAAAAGGCAAAAAAGAGAAACAATAACAACAACAACAACAACTCTCCAATGGTTTTTGATTTAAGTAACATATGATTGTGTAGGCGGAAGAAAGATAAAGAAAATAAAAAGATACAAAAGTTGGGCTAAATTGCATAATTTTTATTGAAACTAATGCTAATTTATATAGTAAAAAATAAAAAAAGATAAAAAAAATTTGCAACAAATCCTTATTAGGATTTTGAATTCAAAAAACAAACTCAAATTCAAAATTTATTCCTATAGTTTTGCAAGATTTTTATAACACCTTTTGCAGATGATTTGTCCTAGTAATCTTGTAGTAAATCTAGCTTTTCTCATCACTTTTAATTTTGCTGCAAACTCCAATTTTTTCTCTCAAGATCTTAAACCTTGCCCTTTTGTCAAAATATCTACTAATTGAACCTTTGTCCTAAGTACACTAAGTTGGTTTCATTGTTTCTTTGAACCTTTCTAACAAATTAATGCTTTACTTTAAAATGCTTTGTCCTATCATGAAATACTAGATTATTAGAAATTTCTATAAATTTCTATAGTAACTTGGTTATTAATAAATATTTTAGTCGTCTCATTTTGATCCATCCTTAAATCTATCATTAGCTTTCTTAGGTATAAAGCTTGATTAACTACAATAGTAGTTGAAATATACTCAATTTCAATTGTAGATTGAACTACAGCTTCTTGTTTCTTTGTACTTCGATTGAAACAACCTAATCCAAGGCTAAACAAAAAGCCAATTGTGCTTTTCATATCTTTACATCATCCTTCCTAATCATTATTTGCTTAACCATGCAAGACAACTTGTTTTTCTTTTCAAACTTGATTGCAAACTCTAAAGTACCCTTGATGTATCTAAGCACCCTTTTTTTTACAGCCTTATAGTGTAATTCACTTGTGCAATGCATGTACTTGGATAATAAACTTATAGAGTAGATTATATCAGGCCTTGTTGCTATCAAATATATCAAACAATTTATGATACTCTTACATAATTCTTTATTGACCTTCTCAGCTCGATCTTCTTTATTGAATTTGTGATTTTGAGCTAGAGGAGTGCTTATTGACTTGTAATCCTCCATATTGAACTTCTTTAACATCTTTTTGACATATTTTTATTGTCTAATGAAGATTTTTTTGTTGTGTTTGTTAAATCTCCATTACTAGAAAAAATGTCATCTCTCTTAAATTAGTCATTTCAAAGGCTTCCATCATTTAAGCCTTAAAATTCTATATCAAATACGCATTGCTTCTTATTACAAGCAAATCATCAACATATAGTGAAACAATAATCAAGTTAGCATTAATAACTTTGATATACAAGGTTAATTCATTTAGGTTTTTTTTAAGGCCTATATTCTACAAATGCTTATCAATTCTATTGTATCAAGCTCTTAGAGGCTATTTTAAGCCATATAATGTATTTTTTGGCAAATAAACTTGCTTGCATCTGTAACAAAACCTTTAGGTGTTCAACAAGAAATTTTTTCCTTTAAGTAGCCATTTAGGAATACTTTACATTAAACTAATAGATTCTCCATTCCTTTTATGTTACAAGTGCTAAAAGTAATCTAATGGTATCCAACCTTGCCATAAAATGCAAATATGTCCAAAAAATCAACACCAAACAACTAAGTATAGCCCTTTATAACTAGCCTTGCCTTATACTTTTTAATAGAACTATCTGCATTGAGTTTTATCTTATAAACTTATTTGATGCCAATGATTTTCTTATGTTATAGCCTATCTACCAGCTTTTAAGTTTCATTCTTTTGAATTATTTTGATCTCTTCTTCCATTATTGCAATCCATTTTAGATCTTTAGCTACCTCAACATAGTCTATAGGTTCAAATACAACCACATTGCATCTTTGATAAATATTTGTAAGTGACCTAGTACTTTTCATAGGCATATCATTAATCATGTTATTTTCTTGCTCTATTGAAACTTATTTGTCCTAGTTCCTTCCATCTTGTAGCTTTATCAAACTTGACATCTTTACTTACTATAATCTTTCCTATTAATCATTGAAGGATTTTGTAGGCTTTAGTGACATTTCTATAACTAACAAAGATTCTACATTCTCCCTTTTGATCTAGCTTCCCTTTTTTCACATTTGGAACACGAGTAAAACACAAGCAACCAAAAATTTTCAAGTTATTAATAAAGGGCTTGAAATCATATCAGGCTTCAAAGGGAGTTTTTCCTTTTAAAGCCTTGGTTGGCAATTTGTTTAGTAGAAATATAACAATATTCATTACTTTAGCTTAAAACTCTTTTAGCATCCTTTTTTTGAATAGCAGACATTGAGCTATCTCTATAATTGTTATGTTCTTCCTTTCATTGACACCATTTTGTTAAGAAGTATAGGCTATAGTGAGTTGATGTTTAATCTCTACATCTTCACAAAACTTAGCAAACTTATCAATTGTGTATTCAGTGCCAGTGTTAAATCTAACTATCTTAATTTTGTAGCTACTTTTATTTTCAATCTAATTATTAAACTTCTAAAAAGTCATAACAACTTCAGACTTTTGTTTAAGAAAGTAGATCTAACACATTTTGCTATAGTTATTAATAAAAGTTATAAAATACATACTACCATTTAGAAATATAGTTTTCATAGCTTCATAAATATTAATGCCAATGAGTTAAAGTTCTTGATTGCTTTCCATGCCTTTTTTATTGGAAATGCTAGCCTCATTTGCTTTCCTAATTAACATATTTCACAAATTGCTCATCCTATTCCATTAAATATCATTCCCCACATAAGTTTTTTTTTTTCATCTTTGGGAATATAATTTAAAGAAAATAATGAAAATGCCTATCCTCTTGTGCCATAATTCAATTTGATCCAAAATGATGTATATGTATTGGACTTAGCCTTTATCTAATTGAAAAAAGAACTTTTACCTTTCATTTTTATAGAAAATAGTACACCACCATTTGCATTAGCAATCACACACATTTTATCCTTAGACTTAACTAAATAACCTTTCTCAAGAAGTTATTCCACACTTAACAAATTTTGATCAATCTTAGTTACAAATAATACATCAGAGATTAATTTTATTACAAATCCTTCTATTTCAGTAGTTCCTTTTCCTTTTATCTTAATAACTAACCATTAACTATTCTGACTTTTACACATTTGAGTTGTCCAATTCTTTAAAAATTGACTTATCAAAGGTTATGTGGTTAGTGCATCCATTGTCTATTAACTAAGCATTTTCCTTCATCTTTTACATTTCAAACTCCTTTCTTAGGTTGAGGACTTGCATTTGCTTTGTCTTGATGTTTCCTTGATATTCCTTTTTCAAGAAATCTCATGCTTATTTTACTATTTCATAGTTCATGATCTTTGTAAATATTTTTTCTTCTGATACTACAATGTGAATTGCATAGTTTTCATTAAAGCTAATACTGATTTATGTAGCAAAAAATAACCAAAAATCATAAAAATTTACAATAGTATCTATAGCAAATCCTCATTAGGATTTTGATTTTAGAAAATAAACTTAATTTCAAATTTTATTCTTATAATCTTGCAAGATCTTCATAACAACTCTTACGATTGATATATCCTAATAACCTTGTAGCAAATCTAGCTTTTATCATTAGATTACTTGAAGGTATTGCCTTTTTTGATATCTTGGATTCAATCTTAGGACTTTGGATATGTATATTTAATGGTTTAATTGTTCTTATAATAATAGTAGTAGTAGTAATAATAATAATAATAATAATAATAATAATAATAACAACAATAACAACAACAACAACTATGCTTTGCTCGCAAGCTAGTATGAATAGTATTTGTTCAAATACTAAAAGAAATTATTGTTCCTATTTCAATATTGAAAGAAAAATCATGTCTTTAACAACCAAATTTCATATTGAAGACTTGAGTATTCAAGTTGTTCTGAATTTTTATATACTATATAGTAGTATTAGTGCATGTCATGAAAGAGTAAAGAAATATTGGCAAAGAGAGGAATAACATCTAATTTGTTATGATGGCTGCTAAAGCAAGCTAGACTTTATTCCTTGTTTTCTTAAGAAAAGAACATATTCTTGGCATCATAAATATCTTATTTCTATAATAATAATGTTTTTTCCCTGCAGAACAGGAGAAGTAGAGCACTGTTCCAGAATTAGAACTAGAGGTATTAATAATAATGCTGCAAACCATTAATTCAACAGGCCCTTTTATGGATTTAGCCCTTATCAATTTCTGTAAATCTTCTTTTGCCAATGAAAAATGATAAAGTGACACATAGATGTTGATAGATACCATGAAATCCTTTTACCTTATTCTTTTAAGTTTATTTATTCCCTTCCCTCCTGTCTATGCTCAAACTTCATCTTGTCAAGAACTTGCTCTTGTTCAAAATGAATGAATCAGATACATGGATATCTAGATGCATGCTGCTCAAGTTCACAGCCTAGGTCACTATGAAACATTCATTTTAGGGCTACAGAAGGGTCAGCCTCTCATCTGCCATCATCAACGTCACCTCCAAAATGTAAGGTCAAACTTTCAAGCTAAACATATATATCTATCTATAACTTCTTCATAAAATTTCATTAAACTCAAAATATCTTATTTTAAATAATTTTATTAAATATATGATGACATTGAATAAATTATTTAGCCAACAAAGCCTGGTTGTTTTTAATTTGCTTAAATACTTGTGAGTTCCTTTAATTTACCAACTTGTTCATGTCATAAAGCCTACTTCATATGAAGAATATTGATATATATGTTTGAACATCTCTTAGATGCATGGGATTTTAATACTTGTAGGATTGGGCACTTTCCTACCCATTGGAGTGATAGTTGTAAGGAACTGTAGGAAATTTCCTATAAACTGCAATGAATGGCTCTCTTTTCACATAGTGTGCCAAACATTGGGTTATTTCCTTGGAACAATTGGTTGGTGTATTGGCATATGGCTTGGAAGCTCTTCAAAACATTATGCATCTGTAACACAACACACTCTCAGTATTGTCACATTCACATTCATAAATGTACAAGTGAGTAAAGCTTAAAAATTTTTATTTGGATTAATTTAGAAGCGATGAATTAATAAAATAAGATTGACATATAATAGGAAAGCATTATTTTACTCCTGAAGTAAAAAAAAGAGGAAAAAAATACAAATAAGAGGTGAAGCCCATGGAGTCCATTTTATTGTGAACCCCACCTCCTTATTTTTATCTCTCTCATTTTAGAATAAGGATTTTTCCTTACTCCAAGAATAATGTAAAACTTTTCCTCACAATAACTTCAGGTGTACAAGAAAAGACAAGCTCTACGATAATATATGGGATCCACTTCTTTTACAAAGTTATTTGTTTTCCTTAACTTGGTTTATAAGGCTAATTAATTATGTTCTAACATTGTTTAAACTGGTGTGATTCAAATGGTTTCCATATTTATGCGACCAAAGGGAGAAGTGAGTTATTGCAAGGGCTGGAACATATGGCACCATGTTATCGGGTATGTCATAATTGGAATTGTTATAGCAAACATATATGAAGGGATCAACAACCAAAGTCAAGCTTGAAAATTAAAATGGGTTTATGTGGGAATACTTGGAGTGTTAGCTTTCATTGCTGCAGTGCTGGAAATTTTCAGATCCATTAAGTCTAAGATATGGTAACAGTCTATGCAATTGACCAGCAGCATGTGTACAACTTCACCCTAAATTATTAGATAATTTTATGTTTTATTTGCTTACTTTTGGACAAAACAGAGAAGAAATAGTACACAAAAACAGAGCAATAAGAAAACACGTAGCAACTAGGGATAGGAAAACCTCAAATTTTTCATATATATATATATATATATATATTTGAAAGGGGAGTTGAACTGCAAGCTGATTTAGTTGGAAGAGAAATTAAATGGAAAACTGGTAATCTGAAATTGATAGTTAGTTGTTGTGTTATGGAGGTCCGATTTTTACATCATCTGTTGTAGAATATAGATTGAGAAATGTTATGAGGACCTAATTGGTTTCCTTGTGTCTCTTAGACAACCCGGCTTCTATTAAATCAGTTAATCTCAAAAACAGCCTTAAAATCACAAGAAAATGTATCATATGTATCACACAGATTTGTTTTTTTAAAAAAAAATTTCATAAAAATATAATTATAAATATCAAGATAATGAAAATTGATTTAGATTAGGGGAAAATTGCTTCTCTTTTTTCAAAGAGAAAATTATTTTTTACCACTACCAATATCATAAGTCATATTATTTTTTTGTAATAATATAATTGCATATGGCATACTTTCTTTTATATATAATAAAGAAATGAGATTTTTTTTATGAAAAATATCTTTCAAAAAACAAACTAAAGTAGTTTTTTTTGGAAGGGAATTCTATAGTGCTTCTTGCTTATCGTCGTTACGCACACAAAAGGCGTGCTTTCTATTGGCTATAGAAAGTTTATCCAGTTTTTCAGTTTTTTGGTGCTTTTGCAGGTTGATCCTTATTGAAATCCTTTACTTTGGCCATTTATTTTCTTCCATTGGAAGCTTTCTTTGGTTGAATGCCTCTGCCTCGAGAGTGCATTTTCTTTTCTTTTCTTCTTTTTTTTTTTTGGGCTTGCACCCAAATATCTTTGTATTTTCTTATCTGAGATATGTTCTGGATGCGAGCAGTAAATGATAAATTTCTTCTGATAATAGCATTTTTTAGGATTGAACTAGAAATCCTTTGGTATTAGAATATTTTGAAATTCAACTTTCTATTTGAACCAATCAATTATTGATTGAAGCAATCAATTATTAGTTGACAGTTAATTTTCCTTGTGTTAATCAGTTGCACGGTTATGTTAAGCAGCAAGTTGCTAATGTGATTGAACTGGTTCAAAATGGTACTTATGAGGAGGAAGTTCATCATTTTCTCTTCACTAGGTGCTGGTATATCAGGAATTTAAAACCCTAATCCCTTGTTCGGTGGCTTGGACAGTTTAGTCTAAACTTAGCAGTTATATAATCATTTTTTATCCCTCATCATGATTTCAATTTTAAACAAACCTTCTTATGTAATAGACCATCATTTGTGTTATGCTCCAATTTTAGATATGTCATTGATGTAGAAAATCAATGTGGAGTGATTTTCTAAAAGTTTAACAAACAATAATACAAACTCAACAAAAACATTAATTTATAAATCCAAACAGATGCAAAGCATGTCATTTAAATCTGTCAAATTTTTGGCAACACCTCCCCAGATACAAGCCGGGAGTAACAATATAGGAGGAAATAAAAACATGCCCCTTGGAGCATGTCTTAATATCATCTAACTTCTTGAAGTTTCAAAATCTATAAATAACTCTTTTAAAATTTGCAAAAAAGTGAAAATATTAACAGTTCAATTTTTTAAAAACAGAAAAATGACATGTAAATTATTCATAACTATTTCTAACTATCAACATGAATTTAACAAGTTTATGAATAAGATTTCCTCCAAATTTAATTATTAATAATAGAATTGATTCTATAATATATTTATAATATAACTAAATATAAGCAATTTAAGTAAATTATTGTTGAAATTTGATTAAATTAAATTTAAGGAGGTAAGATACGTATGCTTCTTTTATTTTATCTATTACTTCTTTGATTTTCACTGCATTAAAAAAATAATTAAAAAAGTTATAAGTAGCTCATCTCTATCTTTTCTATTTTTTAATTGAAATTTTAATATTTTTACTTTTTTTAAAACCTCAAGGGGTTATTTATATGTTTAAAAATTTTATAGGGTTTATGTGACATTGAGCCATATTTTAAGGGATTTATTTGTATTTTTCCTAAAAATATATAAGTTGAACATATTTTTCACTAAGATACTCAATATAATATATATATATACACTAAATTTCCTATTTTAACCATCCAATTATCTTACAATATGCCATAAATCCCATATTCAAATGGTATAGTTGATCTTTTAAAGCCTGGGGAAAAATAAAAATTGTAAAGGATCATATGGGCTTAGCAAATAAATGAATTACTAGAACTTGCAAACTTGCAACCTTGTTTTATTGGGAATAAGGAAAATTTTTACTTTCAAGATAAAAACATGCCAAATATTTTAAATCCATAAAATAATCAATTAAAGAAAAACATTTTTAATTGAAAAAAATTACTTGCATTAAATAATAAATTCAAAGATCAAACCTTTAATTGTAATACTTTTCTAAGAACTCATTCAGTCAAATAATTATTTCAAAATTCAACCTTTTTTTCATGATAAAAAACGATATACAAAAAATCTAACGAGCCAAAAAAGATTTACATGATCGATATAATAATTTAAATATTCATATGAAATAATCAAATAGGATCTAATGAAACTTTTCTCATAATCAATCAAATGAATATCGGATATGTCTCCTAGGATTAAATCCTTGATTCAATCAAATTAATGTAGTTTGGGTCAAATCTCTTTTCGGAGGTTATGATTGAATCCAATACTCTAATAACAATTATCATGTAACAAATATTAATTATGCATATCAATATCACCTATGTCATTATCACATATATCAACATCACAAATATCCTCCCCTATCCTTCCCATATCATATGGTCACAACAAATACACTTCTAAGTGCATTTCGTGTTTTCTTAAAGAAGATACCCAAAGATCCTTATTATTGTCACTTAGTTTTATGAGTCAAAATAATTGTTCACAACATTTTTAAGCATAAGAAGATCCATATATTATTCCATTATTTTTTTAACTTTTCAAATCAATACAAAATAAATATTTTGAATTTTAAATCGATTTTTATTCATCAAAACATACATATACATTGTAGGTTTTTGTCAAAAGTTTGAGTATATGGGGATCTTACTATGAATGAACAATGGAAAATTGAAGAATTTCAAAGAGTGTTATCACAACCTACCTATGGTCGTGATTGATGTGGAACCATTAACCTTAATTCCACTAGCCTAAACTATGATTTATTGTGCAGAAAATAATAACCTAGCAATTAGAAGATAATGAATATAAAAACTATGATTCACCTTTTTCATTTGCTTTAAAATATTTTGACATGCTAGGGGTACTCTAAAAGAGAAACTAAACTAATTTGTTTACCCTTACTCCACAAGGCATAAGTTAGCTTAAGTAGGCCCTATAACAATTGAAACCTATAATATTTGTTCCATGTTAAACATAAATCCTATCATTTATAAGTCATGACCTAAGCTAGTGAGTTTACAAATTTATTCATAGTTACAAATTGATTTATAATTCTAAGCTGCCTAGTTCAAAAAATGGTAGGAGACCCTTAGGATGGCAATTTCCTTTATTGTTGTGGAAGAGGTGGTGACACATCAATTTGAACATCTGAAAAATAAAACTATGAAAAAGTAAGTTTAAGAGTTTCATGAGTCAACATTTTATTTAAATAATTAAAATTCATAAAATGCTAAAGGATAATAACCTATGTTCCTTATCAAATAAAGAAAGCTTCCTTTGTAGGCTTACTAATGTCAAAATAAGGAATCTCATGCAAAGCATCCTAAAAAAAATGAATCATAAACTAAGCCTAAAAGCTACCTGCCATGGATAGTTTATATAAAGTATAACAAAGATGGCACATAATAAGTCAAATAAGTAATAAATCCTTATAATTCTTGATTATCCTCATTCTTTTATAAATGCAACCTTATCCCTTTAGGGTTATTATATCTCTTAGGAGACTAGAAATAATTAGAATATTTTTATGTGTGAAAAATAATTATTTAATTATTATAATTATGTTTAGAATGAGGATTTTTAGGTGAAATAAATTGTAATATAGTAAGAATAAAAGGAAATGAACTAATAAGAGGCTAGTGTGTAGTTAAAATTAAGTAAATATATATGGAGGAGATTTAAGAAGAATTTTTGTAATATTACCCCTAAGATACTCTTATAAAATACCCCTAAGATACAAAACCCTTATAACTCTAAAACCTAATTTCTCAACAACATAAAACTTTAACTCTCTCCTCTTTTCTTCCTTAACTTCCACTTCTCTTCAATCGCTAACAAAACTAAGTCAATCAATTCAAGAAATCATTAATAATTCAAGGCTAAATCAAGGTAATTTTTATGAATTAAAGCTCTTAGATCATCATTTCTTTAATCTTTACCATATATGAAGAATTAGTGTTTTGGGCATGTATTTCGATTTTCCTTGAATTTGTATTAATTAGGGCAAACTACTTTTGCTTCTCATTTTCTAACATCTCTTTTATACTAAAGCAAGTAAACAATTTACTTAAATTTAAATTTCATTAATTTTGCTTAATATGAGTTAGTTGGAGTTTGAATAACGAACATTAAAAGTTCAATAATTAAATGACATGAACTTGTGTTATGAAATGAGTTTCTTGCTATTTATTCTTTAAACTTGTGTATAAATGTTAGTTTTATGAGAAATTCCTAGTTTGAGAATATTTATGTTGACAAATTAATGATATATGAACAAATGAATACTAAAAATGTAGATTTTTTTATAGAATACAAGGCTATAGTTAATTATAGCCTTGAGAAGTGAGAATTATTCTTAAAATACTTATAGTTGACTTTCCTATAAAGGTTTTGGATGCTTATAACAAACTATGGCCTGCAAAATTGCTCTCTAAATAGTTAACTATAAGAGCTAAATTTTGCCTCTAGACTCCTATAATCAATTATAGTGAACTATTGCTCTGTTATTTCTAATTTTGCATGTTTTTATAGAATTCTATGATATGGTAAATGACATATGGTTCATGTAATTACATATTTAGTATATTGATACAATTATATTTAATTTTTATTGTTAAAATCCTAGAATAAAATGTGATTATTATGTGAAATGTAAAATAGGGAGAGGAAATATGTGAATTATGATATAAATTGGAGTTAATAAACTATTTGTAAACGGATGAGACATACCTTAGAGGGACAAAAATGAGTTTGTAAAAGGATAAGGCTATCTAGGAGTCATAAAAAGATTTAAATACTTTTTATTTTCATTTATCCAGTATTATTGTTCATTTAAATGGAATTACCAATGTTATATATAATATTGGATATAAGTGTATTTCTTTTTGTGGGTATTGAGAATCAATCTAAAATGAATGGATATTATTAATATCCTTTTGCATATTATTATAAGTAAATTATTTATTTACTAAGTCTTAAATTTACTTTTTTATTTGTCTAATTTTCATAGATACCAATATAAATGCTCTGCCACCACCAACACCACAAGAGTAAATTCTCTTTGGCATATTTTTGTGCAAGGCAACTATAATGAATATTTTCTTTATAAATAAAAGTACTTTCCTAGGCCTTGTAATGTGTGTTTAAACTAAAGTTTGTCGGAGTGTTCATATGTTTAGGATTAGTTAAACCTACTTAACCCTAAGTCACTAGAGTAAGTAAGCAAGGTTAACATCCCTTCTTAAAAACCTTTGATGTAAACACTAAATTGGAAATATTTTCATTAGTTATATAAAATATTTTGTATTATTGGTTAGTGGAAAGCAAGTTAATAGGTTCTATACTAGTCGTGACCTAGGAGTGTCATGATAAAGGTTTACTTTATCTTTTTACAAACGAATAAACGAGCACTTGAATTCAATGCATAAGTTTATCATTTATAGAATTCTCCATCTTTATCATCATTACTCAATTATAGCATAATCATATACAAAACATTAGAATTTTCAACACAAATGTGCTATCAAGCTCATTCATCATCATTTAACCTATAATCATATCATTTACTATCATATTGTCATAACTTATATTTTGGCCAATCATGATTGGTGTGAAGATGTCACGTAAATATCCTTAAAAAGCTTTTTTTGTTATTATTTTTTATAAATTTTGTTATTTTCATTAAAAACAAAAAGCTTAAGGTAATTTTTTATCTTTAAATTTATATATATAATAATATTCTTTGGATTTGAAAATTTCTTTTGAACAGGCAATCATGTAACCACATGAAAGTAAAACTTTTGTGAAATTCAAGCTGATTTGAAAACCAGATAGGCAATTATGTTTTTAAAAACCTTTCTATAAGACATTATGGTTTTATGAATATACTATTTTACAGAAAACTTGTGAGTTGTTATTTCTCTGAAAGGAATGAGTTTGATTGAAAGATATTTTTTAAAATAAAGGCAAATATATTTTCCTTGAAGTTTGTGAATGTAGCAATAATAGAAGATCTTTTTAAAAAAACTTAAGAAAGAATTTCTTCTTAATACTAAATGAAAACTAGTATTATGAGTTTTCAACTTTCTTAAAAACTATGTACTTGATCTTATTTTAAAGAAGATGCATTGAATTCTAGAAAAACCTTGAAAATAGATAGATTTTTAGAACTAATGAAATTATTATTTGTATTTTTTCTTGATTACTTCTAGGAAAATTATGATATTTAAGGGGATAAAAGATGATTGATTTATTCAATTTTAAACATAAAATAGATACAACAAAATAGGATTAGGTTAGTAAAACTCAGATATTTAAATGATCACTATTTAGAAATTGGGTAACAATTGATTTAAAGAATGGAGTCATGGTTTGTCAAGCCTTTACTGCCACCTCCTTAAAACTATGTCCTTTGGAAGTTGTTTTAGAATAGTTTTGATAACACTAACATTTGTATATAGAAATATTTTAGGGTTTTATTCTCATTCTTATAGAAAAGCCATTTAACGCTAGTTGTTTAACACATTCCATGTTGGTTACTACTCGATGTTTATATTAGAGTTGTTGTATAGTTGGTATATTCAATATTGGGTTTTGATCTGATGTTGAATACTTATAACAACGTTGATATTTTTGCAATAATGCTAATGTATTTAGTTCTAGTACATTGTTGAATAATTAAAATACGATGTTAGTTTCTTGATTTTATAATAGGTGTTAATAATTGATTTTTCATAACTTAAAATTTGATTAAGACATTAATTTTTTAAATAATTGACATTTAATGTGTAATAAAATAACGAACATTATTTACTAATTTTTTCAATCCTTAAGAATCCTTTTAAGCCCCATTACCCCTAGAGCAGTATCCAAACCTTATTACAAAATTCAATAATTCATATTATTATACAATCTAATTACAAAATCCAACAATTGATATTACTATACAAGTAATAACATCTATATTTCAAGCCCTATCTTAAAGATTCTATGGTCAAAATTAATATCTAAAATATAATAAACATGGAAAAGATGAATAATATTTTTATTTAGGTCTAAATAGTAAAAAACATATAATACATAGATGTTGTAAAAATTAGAAAATTACAAATAAATGCTGAGAAGGAATTTATATTGTCTTCTAATGACATGACTTTTGACCAAAATAGTTATGAATCCCATTATAGCAAAACAATGGCATAATAACATTAAAATTAATGTTGTAGGTAAAATATTAATACAATATGCTTCTATTAGAAAGAAATTTATTACCTAATCTATACCATTAAACTTTAGTAACATCGTGTATTGTTTGAATTGCTCATGTTATCTTCATGTTATATATGAAAATATCCATTGATTTATTTTTATAAGAAGGAAATTCATAACTTGTTCTTCAAAAAATCAGCATAACCCAAAACCCTAAATAATGAAATTAAAAATAAAGAATCTAAAAAATTAACACAATACACAATAAATAAATATTTTTAATTAAGTTTAGAAGAGAATTGAGGCATTTTAATAAACTTTCACATTAAGAAGAAGACTTTAACAAAAGTGAATAAATAGTTGAACCCAAACTTAAGTGATCTTTTGTATGAGAAAATTATAGTAGAATTCCTACTTATAAAAGAAAATCAATTAGTTGATCACTTTGCAGGGTATTCTCTTTTTTATAAGGAAGATGTTCTCACTTTATAATATATTTTCATTTTATGACTAAAACATGCTTCTAATTTCAACTCTCACCTTCATTTTTACAAGTTTGGAAGAGAGCAAAATAATGATGTTTAAGCATTCTATGTTGATTATAAACTAAAACTAGCATTTTAAACTTAATGATAACTTTACTTTTTTACATCATTTGTATAATAAAACCATATGGAATTCCCTTTTATTAATAAACATAATTTTACTATTTCACATCAGTTGTTGTTCTAGAACCAACATTGTATATTGTCCATATTGGTTATTATTAAATAATTGGCAAGGTATATTTATTTTTTTTAAAAAAAATTACCCTTGTTACTATCCCAAAGATAGAAACAAAACCTATTACATAAACAATAGGATAAACATACTTGCTGATGCAAAATAGTGCTACCTTTTAAACAATATTAAATCATAGAACAAGGCATATAAATAACTTTCATAATGCATATAAAATAATATATATACAAGTAATTCAAACAAATTACCCTATCAAGCATGTGTTTCCCTTTGATAATTGCATGTTCAAACACACAAGTTGATAAGTAAGATAAAACTACATGTTTTTTTATAGGTATCTACCTAATTGAAATTCAAACAACTTGGCCTAACAAGCTTTTCATGGTTTTTCATGTGCCTGATCATTTTAGTCATATATTTACACATAATGTATCTATATTTGACATTGTCTTCTTGTTTGAGGCATTATAACAAATCAATATAAAACAATGTTATTTTCATATAATGACGATCAATCACTATATTATGTACTAAAACATGCACGGGAACTTTACTTTCACTACAACTTATTTGATGTTAACCTTAGTAAAGCTTTACATTTTATAGTATATGTTCTTTACCTTTGTTAATGGCCTTTTCAAATCCTTGTATAGTTTATGCCCCAATAGATCAAGCTAATAGATCATCTTCAACTTTAAATAGACCATGCTTAGCATCTAATAGTGACTATAATATTATTAATATCAAAATTAGACAATACAAGAGAAAAATATAAGTAAAGTTGAATTAAGGCTTATTCTCACATCCACATACCTTTAGTGGTATATTACTATGTAGCATTGTTGCTTTTTATTCATTATCAATCTTATTTATGTACTTGTTCTAAAACTCTAAGGTTATCCCTAATTCCTATGTCCTATTTGGATTTAAGAAATTAAAGTAGGAACTTAAACTCCTCTTCTTAGCATTACGATGCAATTACTTATAATTTTTAAAACAAATAAACATTAGAATTCATATTGTTAAATATGTATACAAAACTAGGAAAAAAATCAAGGGGTGAATGTGAACACACACAATCTAAGTCATAACAATGGAAATATCTAACTTATTCCTATTCAAAAGTTGCAAGATTAGATTGTTGAATAGGAAAATGCCATTAATGTATCCCATGACGTCCTTGCTTAATGATAATGAAATATTCTCTTCATTTGACATTTTTTATGTAAGGATTGGAGCTTTTTTCAAGATATTCCCATCCTTGTTTTTCAAAGAGTATGAGTTGTCAAAGCCTTTGATTCTTTAGATTTTCTATCCTCATCTTTATCATCCTCCAACTTCTTTTTGCCATAGGTACCATTAGGCTAACGTAAAATTAAGTAAACTAAAAGATATATAACTTTATGATTATGTGAATATCAATTTATGGAAATCCTAAGTCAAGTGCAGGTAGGTATCTGAAATAAATAAATTGATTATCCTAGCTAAGAGGTTGAGATATTGAATTAGTTCATATATCTGATTATTTATGGTTGAATTCTAAAGAATTTTTGTTTAAGTAAGTATATGCTAAGTAAGATCTCATAACTTATTCTTTTATTATTTTTAACATTTTAATTTAAGTTAAATTATCTTGTTGCTATACTTTCCTAAAGCTTTGAGGCACCTAGGTAGAAGAATTTAAAAATTAGAATAGAGTTAGATGTAATTACATCTAGATAGATGTTATGTATTGTTTCATTTATTTTCATACATGGTTTTTAGTATTTGTCCATTAAGTAATAGTTTGCATTATAAGGTATATGACCTTTTCAAAGTATCCAAAACAAAGGAAATTTTATTTGTTACTTTTCTTAAAATTTGTATTGAATGTTAGTCATCATAGAAATAAAGTATTTTTATTAACTTAAAGTTTGTGTAGTTTGTAGCAAGGCTACTAGAAATGGGGGTAGTGGGTTCTACATTATTCATGATCAAATTGGGTCATAGCAATAAGTTTATCTGTGATTTTAAAAATAAAGATGTCATATATGTTGTAGATAGGACTTAGATATCCATTATTAATAAACAACTAATATCTATATATTTCTACATTGATTATCACTAAAACTAACTTTTAATGTTTATGCAAAATTACAAAAATGCCTCTCCTATCTAACTTTCAATGCAAATTTATATAGGAATTGATGTTTAATGTTTGGCTAGTTTTCAAATATAACGATTTACCTTTATTTTTTATGTCAATTATTTAAACAATCATCATGAAAAGTTTTTTGCTCAATCCATTTACAACTATTCACCTAGCAATAGATAATTCCTACTTATAATGTTAACTTTGTATTAGAACTAATGTTATAAGTTGCACTTATTTTGAAAGATATCATCATGCCATTATATATATCAGTTTCCATATTAATTGATGTCAATGTGGCAATATTAAAGGGCAATCCTATAGATGATATATGAATAAAATCCTTTAGAGTTAGTTAGATTGACTTATCCTTATTTGAGAGATTTATAAGTAAACCTAATTTTCTCTTATTTTTATAAACACTACTTTTAGTGGTGAATAGATTTTCTCACCTTTCCAAGGATTACCTTTTTATTTTGTTATAATTCTAGTTAAATAATTAGGAATGTGATGAATAATTAAGATTGAGCTGGTGGAAACTAGATAGTAGGTTCTATGCTAGTCATAATTAAGTTAAGTTTATGATATGCTTTCACTCATTGGAGCATTATAATAGGGCAATTCGCTTGCTTCTTGGATGACATTAGGCTTTCCCAACTGACTTTGCTTCTTACTTCCTATCTACTTTTCAAGCTTTTTCCTCTCCTTTGCTTTAAACTTTAGTTGAAATCCTTGATCAACATTTGTTAATATATGGTGGCATTATTGACACTAGTGTTGCAATAGTAATTTCTCAATACTTAAGTAAAGCTTTCCATTTTTTCCTTCTTAATTATGATTAAATAGCCTATATAATGGAATAAGCAAGCCACTTATGTATTATACTCACTAATGGAAGGGCCACCTTTCATTAAATATTCAAAGTCCCTCATCATAGCTTGCCTCACACTAAAAGGCTAAAATTGATTAACAAAGTTTTCCTAAAAGCCTGCCCAAGTCAAAGGCACTAAATGTGAATCTCTATTTTCTATGGCACTTATGAACCAAGAATGCGTCACATTATCTAGTTTGTAACCTACAAGCTTTATTAATATGTTAATCAGGGCACCCAAGCACTTTCTCATAATACTCTACTAAGTGAGAAATTGGTACGAGTCTATTGCTGGATCCTTACATATATATTGAGGTGGCTTTAACTTCATAAATTCATGAATGATCCATAAGTTGTTACCTAGATCTTCCTTGAGAGGGGTTTGATTCCTCTCTCTATCTCTATGTTGGCTTGGGTCACGATTGTCTAAATCTTCAAGCTAATCATACTTCTTATTTTAATTAAGGACTCTATAGTTACTTGATCCATAACCTATTGCATAAAATTTGTAAACTAAAGAGGGATATGTTGATCATTTTTTCCCTTATTACATCAACTACTCTTAGCTTGGAAACCTTTGAATGACCTTTCATTATTAGGCTCATTAGCTTACATACTCTTAGTATTCACCATAACTTAATTCACAAAATTCTCAAATATTTAGAAAAAGAACCAATTATCAATAATAAGAATTACTAATATTAAATACCATCACCTACTTTTTTGAACATCATAGGGTTAATTGAAATGCCACATGTGGTATATGATTCTAAGTGCATATATACCACTGGTGCAATTTTGGTCAAATCCCACGTAGCAGTAGACATAAATTTATAAATTAACTAGTCTTAAGCCATCACATTACAAGAAATCCCTAAACCATACTTTGATATCAAATTTGTCACAACCCACTTATGATTGTAATTGACATGGAATCATTAACCCTAATTTTGCCAACTTAAACTATGATTTACGATGTAAATAGCTATAAGTTAATCATTAAAAGGTAATGAATATAGATATTGCAACTCACTCCTTTCATTTATTTTGAAACATTTTGACATACTAGGACTACTATAAAAAGGAAGTTAAATAAACTTATTTAACCTTACTCCACAAGATATAAGTTGGCCTAACTACCCTACAACAATAAGACCTATAATATTTGTTCCATCTTAAAAATAAATCCTATCACCTATAAACCATGGACAAAGCTAGTAAGTTTACAAATTTATACATAAAGTGACAAAATGATTTATAATCCCAAGCTTCGTGGTTCACAAAATAGCAAGAGACCCCTACGAGGGCAATCTCCTTTACTACTATGAAAGTGGTGGTGATGCATTAATTTTTATATATAAAAATAAAGCTATGAAAAAGTAAGTTCGGAAGCTTAACGAGCCAGCCTTTTCTTAAACAATCAAAATTTATAAAATACTAAAAGACAATAACCTATGTTTCTTATTAAATAAAGAAGGCCTCCCTTGTGGACTTATTGGTGTGAAATAAGGAATTTCATCAAAAGCATCTAAAAATAAAAAAGAATCACATACTAGACCCAAAAATTACTTGATAGGGATAGTATTTTACATAGAGTACAACAAAGCTAGCATATAGAAAGTCATACAAGCAATAGATCCTTTTTGTGACTCCTAGTCATCTTTTTTCTTTCACAACTCCAAATTTGTCCTTCTAAAGTCTTTTTTATTCCTTTACAAATAGGCACTTCGACTTGTTGCATAAGTGTCATCATTTATAGAGCTCTCCCCTTTTTATCATTATTACATAGACATAGCATAACTATAAACAAAATATGAGAATTTTCATCACAAGTGAGCTATCAAACTTATTTATCGTCATTCAACCCATAACCATATTGTTTACTGTCATATAGTATATACATGTAAGGTACAATATTATAAAAATCCTTAAGACATGCAAGAATTTAAAGGAATGCAGGGTGAGTCAATTCCGGCCTTCTAGAGTGCCAAGACGAAATCAATTTTGGAAGTGATTTTGGCGCTGAATCAAGTCTGTACTGACTTGTAGAGCTCCCTGAAGCAAATCCACGCCGACTTGTAAGTGACGAGGAGTGCCTTTCTTCACAGTCTTGAAGAGGTTCCGCAGAAGATCCTTAATGCCAACATATAAAGGGAACTCAACCAGTCCCAGAAAGGCCACAGGGAAGAAGGCGGCTGTGTATGTCAAACCAGAGGTCCACGGGTCCTTGTCGGATTTGAGGTTGAGCAATATTGCTGCACTGAAAGACAGCATGGTGGTGGCCAATGACAGAAACAGCAGCGTAAAACCTGTCGCCATTTTCCGGGGCAGAATCTTAAGGAAATCCCACATGTTACAGTGTGATGTGAGAATTGAAAGGAACATGACCACTGAAGCCAACGAGCTTGCAAGTGAGAAAAAATCCGTGATTGTGAAGAATAAGAAGATACGACGTCGGAGGAATCTAGGAAGGCCCTCGTCGTTCGTTCCTCCTGGGACAGTAAAGGCTGCAGCAAAGACCACCGTGGCCACAAGGACGGCGACGGCGGAGCATGACTGAGCTATCTCTTTTATCCATTTCTGAGATTGCTGAAGCAAACTATGATGCCCCTTCTCGAAAAGCAGAATTGGTGTTTGGTCCTCCCGATTAAGCCGCGCGGCCATGGTGTATTCTCTGGGAACTAATTTTTTTGCGCGCTGCAATTCATATAGAAAGGATAAAAATGCAAATTAAAAATGGATTCATCAGCATAAATGAAATATATATATATATATATATATATATATATATATATATATATATATATATATATATATATATATATATATATATATTAGTTACTAGTTAATAGATACTTCTTTGATTAACTTCATACAGTGAACAACATATACTTGAGAAGTAGACTAGTAGTACGCAAGAACTACCAAAATTGATATCAGAGGGATTATAGAGACTTCAAATCAGCATTGTAAAGGCTTCAGTATTAATTTTATAACAATTTTAGTATTATTGTCGCTTCATCTATTAAAATCATGTACATATACCATATGATTAAATATTTTTGGTTGACATAAAAGTTCAATTTCTTAATTATAGAATTATTATTTAAAAGGCAATTTTGGAAAGCAGTTTATTTTAAATCTCAAAACCCTCAATTTTTTTTAATTAATTTCATAGACCATAAATTCTCTTGCTTCACATTTTTCATGAACATTCAAGTTAGCATATATTGTCGCTCAAATTTCAAGTGAAAATGACTCTTCATGTAAAATTTAATTACAATAGTATTAAATTGATACAAATTTTTTTAAGTTAATACTAAATTAATATTAAAATATTTGTCAGACTTGACATATCCTTTTAACCTTTCGGGTAACAATTTAATTTGGTAATTTACTCGTCTTTTTGTTACACGTAAAGAAACAGATGAATATGCATATGATAGGATAGGATGGTGAAATATTTTCTTACGTTAAACCAACGCAGCTCGGATTGCAATTGCAAAGCATAAGAAGGGTGGGATTCCAGATCATTGAAAGTTTCAGTGTAGTCAAAAAGAGTGCAGCGATCCATATCTATTTGTTGAGCCATTGTTTTCACCGCTCCATTTCTCTTTATGATCCAGTAGATTTCATCCTGGCGATGCTTAAAAGCGATGAACAATATGTTCTGCTTGTCTTCACTAACATGCTCGATTGCCTGGGGATGTTTTTCGATTATTGCTTCCACAATTTCTGTAGTTCCGTTGGCTGCTGCCATTAGCAGGGGAGTGTGGAGATTACTACTGCTTCCTCCAATTCTGGAAGTTTGACAGCTACCCTTATTCTTGTTAGCATGATGTAATTCTTGAGTAATGATTCCCACATCAGGCCGGGTGACCCATGAATAGTCTTCTTCTGCTAGCCTTTCAGCAAGATCCTTTGCTAAACTATTCATTTCCTTTATCTTCCAGATTTCATCAATATCTTTCCATTCTATGCATGAACAATCATTTTAAATTATAGAGGTCTCAGTTCACATCGTTGTAAAAATTGGAAAAATCATATCAATCAATAACATTTTTAGAGTGTGATTTTTTAGGATCCAACCATTAATTTACAAGTAATTATCATATTCATCTTATATTCAAAATTTTAGAAAATTTGGATATTTACTTATATTTGAAAGGCATAATTTACATCAATTTTAATACTTATTGATGGGATAATAGTTTAGTGTGAATTTTATACAAATTTTGTGAGTACAATCTACATAATAAATATATTAAATCTCATGGTAAATTATGTAAAAAAATCATAATACAAAAAGTTAACAATGGTGTAAATATACTGCTTATTTTACTTTGGTGTCAATTGATCAGCGTCTTAATAAAATAATACAAGACACAAATTAAAGAAGCAAAAATAGCTTTAATACATATCATTTAGAAAATGTAACTCAATTTCTGTTCAGACAAAACAGAAAGGAATATGTAGCTCACACCTCTAGCTAGAAACTTCCAGATGGCGTACCATATTATTCTTAAAACACCTGCATTTTGAAATTCTTATATTGTTAGAACGTGCATTGATAGTCATTTCAACCATACATATATATGTATATAATTACTGCCTATATTGCCGAATATGTACCTTGGCCCTTGCATGAACCAAATTCAATGTCGCACTGTTGATATTTAGGAAGCACTGTCAAAAAAGTTGCAAACCAATGTGAGTCTAATTCGAGTAACTAAACATTGAAAAAACTGTTGAGTTAAAGAAGCTACACGCTCGTATATATCTGCTTTCAAACCATTAAAGTAATTTTACTTAAATTATGTTATCTATACTGTAATGATGCATGCAGCATTAGGAAATGTTTTGAACAAAACATAGTGCTGAGGTTTACAAAAGTAGATCAGACGCTGAAAATTTCCCATTAATCGGTTCTGACTCCTGAAAGAAGAAGGCATTTTTGCTAGCAACTGAAAGGCAGTCATTCCTCTGCTGTCCTTTTCATCAACTAGCGTCTTGAACTCCTCCTGATCAAGTAGCCAAATGGCCGTGCCTGCGCCGTCAAAATGCCAAAACACCAACTTCAGTAAAACAATGAAGATTAGACAAATAAAATCCAGAATTGTCTCGGATATCAAATTCAGTTGAAGTAACATGAGTTTTATGATATTTATGCATATGAAAAATTCTTGATAATTTGTCTACTATGCATTTCAAACGCTTTATAATTAAAAAATAGGTATAAATATTATAAAGATAATGATCCTTTTTTCCCATTAATCTCGAAAGTTTTGCTTTCCTCTGCGTGCTAGAAGCCAAAATTAAAAAATAATAATAATAATAAAAGTAAAGATGAAATTCTCCATCGTCCATCAACTAGATCAAGGGAAAGAGAGGGAGAGAGATCAGATTATGAAAGAGACCAAAATTTTGCGTGATGACAGCAATGTGAAGAATGGAAACGTCATCCACTGATCTGCGACCGTGATTCTGGAGGCTTATGTTTAAGCGGGGTTGGTGGTGGTCGCGGAAAAACCGTAGAAGCTTTGTTCTGCCGTGTGCAGCAGCCCTAAACACAGGGGTTTCGCCTCGCTTGTTTCTCATTAACAGGAGCGACTGAATGTTCCTCTTGTTCTAGCCTCCGAAATATGCTCTTTGCCATTTCCAGTTCTCCGACGGAGGCAACCTCGTGAAGCAGCGTGTTTCCACTTTCATTCTTCATCCTCAGCGCCTGCTGCAGGTGCTCCGTTGTCAGCAATTCGAGCAGTTTTTCAAATATCTTTGGTTTGCCAGAGAAGGCTGCAAGATGAAGGGGAATGTTTTTATTCATATCAATAGGCTCTGTCAGGGACTTTGCACTGCGGCCAGAGAAAAATTCATGGAACTTTTTCCACTTATTTTCCTTGGCTAGCATGTAAGGTTCACTCAGCTCTTCAATGAGCCTCATTTCTGTTCGTCTCACTCTCTCTGGGTGTTTATCATTTTGTTTTTCTTTCTTATGCATGGTGTGAGGGTTAAACTCTCCATCAACATCTAATACTAAGGAATCACACATTCCATTAACAAAGAGATTTTAAGACTTCAACATGATGTAAGGGGGAATGAATTTTGCGATATAATTGGTCAGTTGACTTTGCTGGCCACCCATAAAAAGTTGAAGTAATATATTCTTTCCTTAACTGAATAACTATATAAGTGCATAACTTGGGAAATAATAAAACAATGTTTGCTTTTACTTTTGAAAAATCGGATTCCTCGTGTATTTGTTCCGCAGAAACAGAAGTAAGAGAGACAACTTCATTTAATCGCATGATCTAAAACAAAATGATGACATCATATATAATTAATAGATTTGAAATTGACACAATGATATAAAATTAAAAAATATTTTATGCAGCAAAAGTAGACTATGAAATTAGATTCTAAATATTTTATATTTTTTAAGCTGAGTTTTTCACATTTATCCTACCATCATGTATTTTGTCAACAATCTTTGATTTATATTCAAATTTTAATTTCGAATCCCATTTTTAATATATAGTATTGCTGTATAAAATTTGACACTTATATTACTCTATTTGTTAGTCTAGTTTTATTTATTTATTCATCGGTAATAAATAATGGTAAGAATAAAGCGTCAATGGCACTTTGAAATTTTAAATTTGATGCTAGTCTAGTTTTATTTAGACAAATAATTTGCACACCACATGTTATATAATTACCATTCATTTTATATTAATTATTTCACATTTTTTTAAGATATTTCTTTTCTTATTATATTAATTCATATATGAAATATAAGTGTATGTGAAAAGAAAATTGAGGAGAATGAGTTACCATTTATCTGATAAGCCCAATCAAGCATTAGATTCATCCCTTGCGTTGTTCGATCTGCTCAACTTATTAAGGAGGGTTTTATGATACTCGAGGTAAACTTCGGAGTAATGCTTGCTTCCGTAAAACTGTTTTTACGGTTAAACCGAATTGGCTGGATTAAAACCAGCTGATTGAACAAGACAAATCAACCAACATCATTAAATCAGAATAGGATATCAAAAACCGGTTATTTCTTTTTTACAATTCGTCTTCAACTTAAGATTTTTTCCCCCTTATCTTCTTGATTGGGTGACATAAATTTTTGAAAGATATACCAAATAAATAGTTCATAACTATAATATTTTGTCAATTAATTGTTAACTCTGTGTTATGAGTTTTCAAAATAATGTGTAACCTTTTAATTTTTAAAGGTTATGGATTCATAAGGTTATAACCCCCTAAGTCTATTTATGTTTGTATTTCTTTAAAACTTATGTCCCTTCATGTTTGAATTTCTTGAAGACTTGCGTCCCTTCATATTTAAGTTTCTTGAAGACTTATGTCCTTTTATGTATAGGGTAAACTCCTCTATAAATTAGGCCATTCTTGGGTGAGTTTTGATTGTAACGAAAAGTAAAAAAAATACTCTCTCATACTTCTACAATTCTCTTCAAAGATGAAACACTATATTGTCCTTATCTTTACTAAGTGTAAGGTGCAGATAGACTAAGCTTTATTTTATCTTAAATGGAATTTGTGGATCCCCTTGCACATATTAGGGGCAAATTTAGCCTAAATGATAGTGGCATTATTACCCAACTTGAAGCAAATCACTTTCTAACTTTCAATCATTTGTTCACCCTTGAAGGCAACAATTGAATGATTTTTAGGCTAAATTTTTTGACATGCAATGGCTAGAATGTTTAAGGATTTTGCTTCAAACTTTGTCAAACTTGAAAGGTTTGATGGTGGAAATTTCATATGCTGGCAAAAGAGAGTGCACTTCCTGTTAGTAACTCTTCAAGTGGTGTATGTTCTGAATACCCCAAAGCCTATAGAGAGTAAGAATGAAACTATTTTAGACATAAGACATAGATAGAAATGGCAAACTAATGATGAACACATCCTTAATGCCATAAGTGACTTTTTGTTCGATGTCTACCACAATGTTTTTACCACCAAAGAGTTATGGGACAAATTGGAGATAAAATATTTGGCTTAAAACTCCACAAGTAAGAAATTTCTTATTTTTCACTTTAATAATTTTAAGATAGTTGATGGTAGATCTCATGGAACATATTTCTAAATTAAAGAGAATTCTA
This sequence comes from Sindora glabra, assembly GCA_020226215.1. Classification (NCBI taxonomy): domain Eukaryota; kingdom Viridiplantae; phylum Streptophyta; class Magnoliopsida; order Fabales; family Fabaceae; genus Sindora; species Sindora glabra. The sequence goes on from CM035225.1 coordinate 6,660,957, forward strand.
AATCATTTCATTCAACATAACATGTATATGGATGAAACAATTATTGTGAGTTCCATAATAGACAAGTTACCTCCTTCTTAAAAAGACTTTAAGAGAAGTCTGAAACATAAGAAAAAGGATATTACTCTTGATGGTCTGGCTAATTATTTATGTGTAAAAAAAAATTCACATATAGGATGAGACCAAAGATCTATATGGTGAAAAAAGAGTAGTTTAGCAAAGCCCTATCCAAGAGGAAGAATCAATCTAGTAAGAATCCTCAAGATAACAAGAAAAAGAAGAAAGGTAAATACTTCTTTTGTCATAAGGAAGGACATTATAGATCCGAATGTCAAGTTCTTAAAAAGAAAAAGGAAAAGCAAGAATCTAATAATACTTTTTCCATTTCTTCCAAGGATCTTGTTACAATGATATTTGAAATTAATTTTCTTGAGGATGATTATGCATGGTGGGTTAATTCTAGTGTTACCCGGCATGTGTGCAAAAATAGGAGTCTATTCAAAATCATGAAAACTATAAATGATGACACTATTATGTACATAGGTAACTCTACTACCGTTCCTATCCTTGAGATAAGAAATGTAGAATTGAGTTTCACTTTTATGAGGGTGTTAACATTAATAAATATTTACTATGTACTAGAAATTAGAAAGAATTTGGTGTCTAGTGGTCTACTGAATAAGTTTAGTTTCAAACTTGTAATTAAGACTAATAAGTTTGTATTGTCTAAGGAAGGAATGTTTGTGGGAAAAGGATATCTATGTGATAGTATGCTTAAGATGAATATTGATTGTTGTATTACCAATAATAATAATAATAATAATAATAATAATAATAATAATAATAATAATAATAATAATAATGCTAGTTCTATTTACACGGTTGAGCCTTCTTTCCTTTGGAGCCAAAGATTAGGATATGTACATTTTAAAAGGTTGCATGAAATGATTAAATTAGATCTATTGCCATATTTTGAAAAATATAAAAATAAATTCAAAACATACATAGTGACAAAAATAACAAGAAATCCATTTCCTAAAGTCGATAGGACATCAACCATACTTGAACTTATTCATAGTGATGTTTGTAACTTGCATAATACACCAACAATAGGAGGAAAGAAATACTTTGTCACATTTATTAACAATTGATTGTACAAGATAGTGCTATGTTTACTTGCTATATTATAAAGATGAAGTATTAGATAAATTTAAGGCATATAAAACTGAAGTTAAGTTACAATTAGATCAAAAGATTAAATGCTAAATATATGATAGAAGAAGAGAGTATTATGATCTTTCCTATTTTGAATCTATTGATATTGTTCATGAAATCATTACTCCTTACACACCATAACAAATTAGTGTGTTTGAACACAAAAATTGCATTCTTGTTGAAATGGTAAATTTCGTGTTGACAAACTTTAGTTTAAGCTAAGGATTTTAGGATGAAGCATTGCTTACAACATGTCATATTCTGAATAGAGCTTCTAATAAAAGGAACAATATACCCTATATGAGCTTTGGAAAGAGAGAAAGCCTAACCTTAACTATTTAAAAATTTAAGGTTGTAGAGCTATTGTTAAAGTGTCTGAACCCAAAAGGAAGAAATTGGGTTAAAAAGGTATCGAGTGCATTTTCTTGGGATATGCATAAAATAGCAAAGCCTATTAGTTTATAGTTATTGAACTAAATGACTCAATATCAATTAATACCATTATTAATTCATGAAATGCTATTTTTAAGAAAAATATATTCAACTCTATTTCTCATATTAATGATAATAGCCAAAGGTAAAATCAAAACCTTGGGTAAAAACACAAATGCATTAGAGAATCAATATGAAGATGAAGTTATTAAACTTTGAAGCGGCAAAAGACAAAAAACACCAAGGCCATTTGATTTAGACTTCTTTATGTATCTTGTTAAAAGTATAAGAAAGTTTGTAAGCAATGAGATTCATTATTAGTTTAACACCAAGGTTGATCCCAAAACATACCAAGAAGCAATGAAATCACAAGATGCCACATTTTGGAAAGAAGCCATCAATAACAAAATGGATTCAATCATGGGCAACAAAACTTGGAAATTAATTGATCTTCCATGTAGTTCCAAACTAATTAGTTGTAAATGGATTTTAAAAAAAAATCAAGATGGATGAAACCATTGATAAATTCAAAACTAGATTGGTTGCCAAAGGCTTTTCACAAAAGCATGACATTGATTATTTTAACACATAGTCTCCTATAGCAAGAATAAGCACAATAAGAGTTCTAATTGCACTTATTTTAATTCACAATTTAGTAATTCACCAAATGGACATTAAAACAGCATTCCTTAGTGGTAAATTGGATGAAGAAATGTATATGAAATAACTTAAAGGCTTTGTTATGCCTAGTCAAGAACATAAGGTGTGCAAGCTTGTAAAGTCCTTGTATGGATTAAAGCAAGCACTTAAATAGTGGCATAAAAAATTCAATGAAGTCATTCTTGCTAATGGCTATAAGATTAATAAATCTGACAAGTGTGTTTATAACAAGGGAGTATTGTTCTTTCTCAATCACATTATATTGAGAAAATTCTAAAGAAGTTCAATCATGAGAACTACACTCTTGCATCAATACCATTTGACCCAAATATGAATTTTGTAAAGAATATTGGAAACCTAGTATTACAACCAGAATATGTAAAAGTAATAGGATACTTGATGTATGCAATGACATATACTCGACCTAATACAACTTATGTTGTTAGTTGAATGAATAAATACACAAGTAATCCTAGTGACATGTATTAGCATGGCATTAAAAGAATTCTAAAATACCTTCAGAAAATAAAGGATTATGGCTTAAGTTATGTAGGATTTCCTTCGATACTAGAGGAATTTTCTAATGTTAATTGGGTTACCCATAAGGATGATCATGCATTAACAACTAGATGGATTTTCATGCTTAGTGGAGGAGCTATCTCTTAAGGATCCAAGAAGCAAACATGTATAATTGATTTCATCATGGTTGCTGAATTTATAGCTTTAGCTTCTATATATAAAGAAGTTGAATGGTTAAAGGATCTATTATATGAAATTCCCTTGTGGCCTAAAGCAATAGCTCTTATTTCTATCTATTGTAATAATGTTGCAACCTTGACCAAAGCAGATAGTCAAGTGTATAATGGTAAGTGTTGACACATTGGTCTTAGACATAGTTATGTAAGAAACTTAGTTACAAATAGAGTGATCATTATTGACTTTGTAACATCAAGTTTTAACATGGCTAACCCTTTGACAAAAGGGTTGAATCGTGATCTTGTAAATATTACTTCAAAAAGAATAGGTCTTAAGCCCATAAAATTAAGTCACCATTAGTGGAACCTCAACTCAATGCATGATATAGTGTTATGTCTTAAGTTTAATAAGTCAAAGAACATCAATAGTGTGATTGAAGCACTATAATGAATTAATTGTCTCCATCCTAAGGTGAATAGTACTTTTTCTCATAGTTTACTTAAAGAAGGTTGTATTGATACAACACTTAACAAACTTAATGAAAATACTAAATAGTAGGGGTCTTTGAGTTTGCCTATGTAGATATAGAATTTAGTCATTCCAAAAAGTTAACAGCTTAGCTTGAAGCATCTATAAAAAAGATATGAATACAAGAACTTAAATGTGTTGTTTCTTACTATAGTTATTTGCATCTTAAATCATGTGTAAAAATTTATGTAGCTTATCAAAAAGAATAGTTAGTTCAAAGCTTGTCTATCATTCTATTCAAATTTGTTGTAATGAACTTTAATAAAATAATGATTCAATTATAAGATATCATTATTTACGCATATGATTGATTTTCAAAATTGTTTATGATCTATTGATGCTATTTTAATGTTTTGAAAATAGTGGGGGTTTGTTATGAATTTTCAAAATAATGTATAACCTTTCACTTTCCAAAGGTTATAACACCCTATATCCCTTCATATTTGAATTTCTTAATGATTTATTGTAATAAACCTTAATAAAATAGTGATTTAATCATAAGATATCATTATTTATGCATATGATTGGTTTTCAGAATTGTTGATGGTCTATTGATGCTATTTTAATATTTTGAAAATAGTGGGGGTTTGTTACAAATTTTCAAAATAATGTATAACCTTTTAATTTTCAAAGGTTATAACTCCCTCTATTCCTTCATATTTGAATTTCTTGAAGATTTATATCCTTTCATGTTTAAGTTTCTTGAAGACTTATGTCCTCTTATGTTTAAGTTTTTTGAAGACTTATGTCCCTTCATAGATAGAGATAAATTCCTCTATAAATATATTATTCTTGAGTGAATTTTGACTGTAGCAAAAAGCCAAAAAAAAAAAAAAAAACTCTTTCATACTCCTACAATTTTCTCCAAAGATCAAATATTATACTGTCCCCATCTTCATTAAGTGCAAAGTGTAGATAGACTATGCTTTATTTTATCCTGAAAGGAATTTGCAAATTCCTTGTGGCATATATTGGAGGCAAATTTAGCCTAAAGGATAGCGGCATTATTACCCAACTTGAAGCAAATCACTTTCATCATTTGTTCACCTTCGAAGATAGCATCGACAACACTTTGCTCATAATGATTTTTTTTTGCTAAATTTATGAGTTTTATGCATTTTTTTTTTTACAAATTTAAATTTATAAATTATATTATATGTTAGTTGTCTTTTTATGTAATTCAATTTATAATTTATATTTTATGAATTATAACACCATCTAGTTTAACCATTGCTAACTTTACTAATCAAATAAATTAAATGCTGATTGGATAACCTTTCTAGTTCAATCGATGTTGGATCCAATTTTTAATATATTGTCTTGAAGCACATGCTGGACTTTTGCTATAATAAAATTATCACACGTGCTGAGGACTGTTTTGGTGGTAAAGAATAAAGAAGTAATGCTCTGTTTTGAGGGAGGAGAATGAGGAAAATGGGAGGAAACGGAAAAAAATTCAAAACTTAATTATCTTTTTTTTTTTCTTCCTTCATCTCTTAACTTCCAAACATATTATAAGATATGGGAGTAAAGAATATCCAAAACATGAGATTGAGATAATGTTAATTGATCCCAGTAATGTCAATTAAATGTTGGAGTCCATAACCACCATCTTAGTGGCAATATGGCGTGCAAGTTAAGCGCACTGAACGAATCTTCTGTTTAATTCTGTACCATAAATATTTATACCAGGTCATTTTACTAGAATTGTATGGAATCCAATAGAAATATTATATCCTTTATTTTAATTAAGGGGAAGGGCCCATTATGCCTAGAATCAATACAGAATTTCAAAGACAAGAGTACATTATGCACTTCCTCTGACAAATAAAAACGTAGTCTATAGAACTGTAAATTTTATAATTTGTGAAGAATGAATTGGAAGTATCTGTGAAAAGATATTTAAAACGTAAATCACGTAAATATTATAAATGATCTTTATAATTGAAATTACATTATTTTCGAAAATAATAGGTTTTTAACTAGCCACAATATCTAAAATTATGATCTGATGCTTGTTGAAATACGGTCCATCACATGCCGAAATATTATTAGAGGATAGTCGGAATAAACCCCTCGGCAAAATATGGACGAATTACTAGCTAGCTTTAACGAGTTGCCATCAGAATTCCCAAAATCAAATTACAAGTCAAAACACCACTGCAGTCTTGTGGTTTATTTCCCAATTGTGATGGTGAGAGATTTCAGATAGACTTTTTGTCCAAAGAATTAACCAGGCCTGTATGGGATTCTATAAATCTATACAAATCGTGGCTCTTATTTTCCAAATTATACTAACTGTTCTTGTTAGTTATCAAAGTGGGAATGATTCGATTTATGTTATGGTGAAAGGATCTAATGCTGCATATACAGTCGAAGCGCATTCTGATTTCAGAAATAGTAGAGCATTTTAAGTACCTTGGGTTTCTCTTAACTACAAAAGTCAACAAAATACTAATATTAGTTGTTCTTATCGAAACTCTCTCAATCACAAAGGTTAGCTTAAGAATTGAGACTTTTCTTTATTTATAAACCAATATTTAGCTCTTTTAATAATTAGTGTGAAATAATCTAAGAGAGTACAATGGCATTTCTTCTAAAAAAAGGCATATGCCTACAACAATATATGTCAAAGGGGTGATTTCTAATGTCAATAATTTTGTATCATGCTGGTGATCTTACAAGACACTGTTTAATTAGATTTCTGTAAACTTGAATATTTATTTTTGTAGTTTTATAGTTAATGTTATTCTCGCTTTCGTGTATTCATTTTTCACTTATTCTATCCTCACAGATTGTGGAGTCCATAATTCTGTAAATTCCACTACTTATTAGAAGAAAGTGAATGCTCATTCTTTGAAAAAAAAAAAAAAGAATATATGATTCAATTTTCCTTTACTCCCAAAAAGGCAGTACATGAATTTCCCTCCATCATATATAATAATACGAGTACGAAAACATACATAGAATAGAAATAGACCTCTTTAGTTAATTAAATATTTCAAGTATTAAATGATGGTATTAATGCATGAAATGTATGTATTAAAATATGATAAGAAAGCTGGTCACCCACTCGATTGAAAAAGAAATATCAATTATAAAGTGGTGGAACATCAGCATTGGAGCCCCGTTATTCGTCTGTTATAAGAGAAAAATGAAGAGGTGATTCTCGCCTGGAACTTTGCAGGGAGAGCACACTCCTTCCTATCGTTCATGTGATATGCATATCACTTTTTGACCCAATTCCCTAATTTAAGTTGGATTCATCACTGATTTTAGAATGAGAGTGATCTTATAGAAATTACGTGTGTAACTAGTATCAAAACACAATTACACAATGAGAGCGGGGGAATTCTATTTTGTATAGAGAGATCTAAATCCCAATTACTTAAGACTTGAACTCCTGTAATCCTTGAATGCCTTGCCTTTCTTTGCATCTTAGATTCAATTCAAGATCCTTTCATACGTGTGTTTAATAGATTGGCCATTCCTATTACAAAAAACGAAAAAACAGAAAATCTGTTGAATTTGCCAAACAGCTTTGATTTAATGCCTTTTTTGTGATTATAAATTCCAGGTTAATGTAACAGATTCGTTGTTCTGCAGTTGCGGTTGCTGTATAAGATCTCTCACTATGCCAGATATGGAACTAATCCTATCATACTCCATACAAGTAATGGACCTTTTTTCTGACCCACCCAAGTTAAGTATTACAGCCGATACTGCATTCTTTTTTAGTTTTCCAAATCCGTTGTGTGGTGTACGATATTTTACAATCTTGGGGCAATCCCATTTGACGTCCTGAGTATGTATATTTAAGTCAGTATATGGCCAGAAAGCTGCAATAAGCTAAGTCATGCAGGAGTGTCTGACAATGCAGAAACCTCAACTTCATTGCTGCTCCCTGAGAGAATTTCCTAGCAAACAAAACACATGGAACGAGTTTTGAATTGGTACGGCACCACTCTGTTCGGAATTCCGTTTCATAATATACATGGTTGATGTCCTGTAAAATTAAAACCAAATCAAACAATAACAAAGGCATTGACATAAGAGATTAGGATAAAACCAGTTGAATGCAGATAATAATGCTGAATAAAGATCGTCCGCAGATCTGTGACAAGTACTACGCTGGATGATGCTAGAAAGACCACATCAATATTGCACAGAAACAACTAAGCATTTCCCATAAGGGAAAAGCAAATGAACATCATTTTTCATATTTCGCTCATGGACCTTTAGACCCAGAAAACATAACTTTACATGTGCCCTTCAATATATTATCAGGAAGGGCATAAATTTTAGGTTTGAAGTAGAATGAATTATTGCATGCTATAAGATCATTTTATGTCACCGTAGGCAAGCAACTCGGACAAATATGTAGAAAGTTCTGCTTTTACTTTAATAATAGATTTCAATTATCGCAAACATGGGGATGTCGCAAAGCAGTCAAATTCCACTAACAGAAACCATTTTGTTCGTGGAAAGTAACATGTTAAAAGGCAGCATAAGATAATCTTTATTTCCTTTATCCTTTCAGGGCCGCATTTGAATGGCTGAAAGTGATAGGATGCCAACTTCCATTCTTCATTTTTGTTGCAGACTGGGTATATGTCAATGTTCTTCGTTCAAGCTCACCTTTCAAGGTCATGCATCTAACATGAATATCAAGAAATGGGAACACATATTGTGATTTCTAATAGAACAAACTATATCTATACAGTATATAATTTGGTCAAGATTTGAAGAATATATCGGTATCTTACTGCAACCGATGTCTGCACATAGTGTTCATTTGGGATACAGTTGTGCTGCTTCTGAGTTGCTGTACTTCCTTCAAAATCATACCAGATTATCATACATATTAGAAGAGGACATTAGCTGATGGATGAAATTAATTGGATCATAATGTGTTTGTGTAAACAATTCGATAATCTCCGCATAGTAGGTACTTCGATCAAGCTCTCATCCATGCACAACATGCGAGTTACTGGCATCTGCCTACAAACTTATTCATCTGAAATTTTTATGTGCTCAGCCACACTTACTATAAATGTGCATATGAATGGATCTTAGAGAAAGAAAACAGATATAGGTAAAAAGGTCAAAGACACCTTAAGGTACAATGGAGAACAAATACATCGTAAAATAAAGAAGTTTCTTTCAGTAAAATAAATAAATAAAGAAGTTGGAACTGTATTTCGCATAATTCCATTAGAATTTGTTCGCTTCCTATCTGTCCAAGTCGAATACATCTACTAAACGGAACTTGCTAATGAAAATTGAATTTAAAAAAAGCTACCTGATTTGGCTATAAAGAAGCCACGAGTGTAATTCGTGGTTAAGATTCAGGACATGTACTTTACATTTAGGCCAAGTACCAACTTTATTGTCTTGAAAGTACTCCTCAGTGGGACTATCCCATCCCTTGGGTGCTTGTTTCAAATCATAAAAAGCCTTCTTCAATCTCAAAACTTTCTCTTCAATGTCCATTGATAACACAGTTCAATAGTTGCTCAACTTAGACTTCTTCATCTAGATAGTCATTTAGGAAGGCAAACTTCACACAGAATTGATGGATTCTCCATTTCACTTGTGCTACCAAAGAAATGAGCAAATAAATAGTCTTCATGTGAGCAACAAGTGCATACACTCTGTCATAATCAAATTTATGCCTTTGTTTGTAACCTTTAGCAACAAGTCTAATTTTGTATTTCTCCTCCCTCTGCATTCTTTTTTGCCTTGAACATCCATTTTATTCCAATGGCTTCATGACTCTTGGGATGTGTTGTTAACTCCCAAGTGTTGTTCTTCTCCATCAATGTTCTTTTACAACTTCCTCAAAGTTCAAAGGCCCACTTTTTGCAAAAAGATAGACAAATCAACAACTTTAGTTGCTTCATACAAATCATTAACACTTCTCATTTTTCAAGGCCTTGAACTTTAACTTTCATTAAAGGATGATGATGAATCAAAGATTAGAAAAGGATGGTGATGAATCAAGTTTAAAGCAAAGGAAGGGAGTAGTGTCATTACTTGCATAGGTTCCATGGTTGTCCTTTATTCTTTCTCTTCAAAGTATGGAAAGAAGTTATAGGCTTCTTGCTCTTGAGTTTCCCAATTCCAAATTACTTCTTCATCAAACTCAACATCACTACTAACCACAATCTTTCTCTTATTTGGGTTGTAGAACTTGTAGCCTTTGGAATTTGGATCATAGCCAATAAAATATGTTTTGCACTTTGATCATCTAGCTTGAATCTCAATTGATTAGGAACATGAACATATGCAATGCTTCCAACTACACATAAGTGATTAACATCAGGTTTCAACTCACTCCATGCTTCTTAAGGAGTTTGGCCTTTGACATTTTTTGTTGGTAAGCAATTACATAAGTAAATTGCACAAGAAACAACTTCGGTCCAAAATTCTTTAGGCATATATTTAGCTTTCAACATACATTTAGTCATATTGAGAATGGTCCTTCACTACTCCATTCTAGTGTGGTGATCTTGGATTTGTTAAAGGATGATGAATTTCATGTGCATAACAAAATTCATTAACTTATATTGAAGTAAATTCACCTCCTTTATTAGTTCTTATTAAAGATTTAATTACATGGCCACTCTTTTTATTTCTTTTACTAAGGCCTTGAAAATTTCAAAGGGTACAAACGCATTAGACTTTTGTTTTAAGAAGTAAACCCAAATCTTTCTATTGTAATCATCAATATAGCAAGATATACTTATTTTTTCCGAATGATGGTGGATAAATAAGGCCACCTAGATTGACATAAACAAGTTGAAATGGTTCTATTGCTCTTGACATGGATTCTTTTAGAAAACTTCTCTTTGCATGTTTTCCGAGAAGATACACTTCACATAATTAATTCAAATAGTTGAAAGATGGCATCCCTTTCATCATGTGCTTGTTTTCCAAGGATTTGAGAACTTCCAAATTTAAGTGGCCAAATCTAAAATGTCATTACCATCCTTCATCTTTTACAATGTCTTCACGCATTTTCTTGATCTATCTTAATATTTAATTTAAACAATCTATTGCTTGACATGAGCATGTTTACAATCATATTAGAATTTGAATCTCTATGCCAAAGACAATCATTTTTCATGTGAATCTCAAAATCATATTCAAGGAATTATCCCAAACTCAAGATATCACTTTTCAATTTAGGCACATAATCCTGATATGTAATGAGTTTTTTATCACCATTATTCAAAGAGATTAAAATTGTACCTTTCATTTGAATTTGGATTTTTGAAAAAATTCCAAATGAAACATTACCCTTCACCTCCTCATTAAGCTCCACAAACTTCTTTTTGAATCCACACATATGATTGCTAGCTCGGTTATCAAGCAACCATAAACTCCAATCATCTTTCTCATCATTTTTTAGTGCTAGCAACAAAGTTGGCTGTCCATCTTCAACAAGGTTAGCCTTTTCTTCAATATCATTAGTAGCACAGTGATACTCCTAAGAATAATGACCAAGCTTATGATAATTGCAACATTTAATTTTGCATTTGTTATATCTACTTTCGTTTGAATTTTGATAGTAGCCATGTCCTTTTCCTCTTGCTGTTCCATAACCTTTAAGTGATGGGTGAGTTTTTTCTTCATTATTTGAATCTTCATTGTTGCCTTTTTCTTCTTCCTCCTTGATTATGCTGACAACAATAACCGTAACTATGGATCTCTTCCTTCTCCTCTTCCTTTTTGACTCTTCTCTTAGCCATCATCTTTCCTCTTCTTCTTCTTCTTCTTCCTACTTTGAAGACATTTTGGAGAATCTTCCATGCTTCTTTCAACTTAGTTGCTGCACCAACCTTTTCAAGCCTACCTTCATCCAAAACCAAATGCGTCATAAAAAGTACAAGCTGATTTAATTTGCAATTCCTGTCAAGGCTTATCTAATTGGATTTTGATTCAAAGCCACCTCATTCCCTTATTCTTCATAAACTCTCTTTACAACATCCTATGCTTGTTGACCACCAAGTAAGGCCATCATTTGTACACATCAAATGACACATATATTTCTCCTTTGTGAATTTAGGAGCAAAATAAAATCACAGCTCATTTTTGTATTTTAACTAAGCTTTGATGCCACTTTGTTGGAGGAATAGGACTACCTATGAGAGAACTCAAATTTGCTTCATTCAAAATGTTAAGTATAAGGAAATATTTATAGGTACAAAGTATAGATCAAGAATATGGATCTTTTAAAAAAATTCTTAAATCTTATAACTAATGAATTATTAATGATGACTCTTAGATTTTATAATTATTGAATTATTAATGGTCACACTCAAAGTTTACTTGGAAATCAAAGAAACACAATCTAGGAAGTTTCCAATTATCTTAACACTATCTTGACAAGGAAATCCATTAAACTTTTGTATCTCCATGCGATGATGACGTGCCCATCATGTCACCCTCAGCAAAGCGCTTTAGAATCTTCCATGCTGAAATCCGAGCTTTGTTAACTTCGGTGGCTTGTAAGTGACGAGGAGTGCCTTTCCTAACGTCTTGAAGAGATTCCGCAGAAGATCTTTAATGCCAACGTATAAAGGGAATTGCACCAGCCCCAGAGAGGCCACGGGGAAGAAGGCGGCTGCGTATGTGAAGCCTGAAGTCCACCGGTTCTCCTCCGATTTGAGGTTTAGCAATATTGCTGCACTGAAAGACAGGATCGTGATGGCCAACGACAGAAACAACAGCATAAAACCCGCCGCCAGTTTCCGAGGCAGAATCTTACGGAAATCCCACATGTTAAAGTGAGATGTGAGAATTGAGAGGAACATGACTACTGAAGCGAAGCCAATGAGCTTGCTAGTGAGAGAACATCCGTGACTGTGAAGAACAAGAAGATACGACGTCGGAGGAATTTAGGAACGCCCTGGTTGTCCGTACCTCCGGGGACAGTAAAGGCTGCTGCAAAGACCACCGTGGCCACAAGGACGGCGACGGCGGAGCATGACTGAGCAATATCTTTTATCCATTTTCGAGCCTTATTAAGCAAATCATGATGCTGCTTCTCGAAAAGCTGCATTGGTGTTTGGTCCCCCCGATTATGCTGCACGGCCATGTTGTATTCTCTAAGAACTAATTTTTCCACACGCTGCAATTCATATGGAAAGAATAAAATGCAAATTAAATAACGATTCATCAGCATGACCTGAGGGATACGGCGTGTATGTATATGTTCAAGGAAAAATGCTAATTGTATGCCTTTCATTTGTTTTATACAAGTGAAACAAGTTTGAGTGAAACTGTATTTTAAACGCCTAACCAGTTAATTTGATTTGAGCCCTGTTATGGATAGAAGTGTGAGGGATTGTGTGTCCAAATGTTAAAAAATTGTAAATACATCCCATCCACATTACGTAAAGTCAATTAGCCTTCGCTACATGGAATGAAATGGGATTGGATAAAAAATTTGTTTATTTAGTATTACCAGATAAGAATGCTTATTTCGTGGAAAATGATTATTCCATAAAGTTATAAAATATTCTTTCTATAGCAAAATGATAGAATGGACTATTTCATTGTTTATGAAAACTTATTTTACACTCTTATTCATTACATTTTTCATTTATTCTAATGTTAACCTTTATTTAATAATTAAATAATTTTTTATATTTTTATTATTAAAATATTTTTGCTATTATATTTAATAATAAATTTAAAATGGTATATTTTCATTATTTATGATAAAATTATTTAAGATAGAAATTTTAGTAAATTAATTTTTTTATACTTTCTATAGAAAAATTTTAATTATAATTTTCATAATAGAATTTAAAATATGAAAATTTTTATTATTGAACGTATGGTACATTTTTATTATATTATATCATTTAATAATATATTTATTATTTTTTAAATAAAAATATTATTACCATTAACTACTCCTTCTCTATTATATATTCCTATATATATTATTTTGATGCACTAAATATAAAAATGAAATAAAATATTTAACCATAAAATATATAATTATGAGATGTCCATTCCACTTTACTAAATGCAACATAAGAGCTTTCTTACATACACATTTAAAAAATTCTCTACAGAAGTTTTATTTAAAAAGAAAATTCTATTCACAGTTTATACTAAGTTATAATCTTTTAAACAGGGTTTTAAAAACTTTGGTGTTGCAACTTTAAATACATGAAAAAACTTCATACTAAATTTTTTATAATAAGTTGTAATTAATCTTTTTTAAAATGTAAATTTTCTAAACCTATGTTTGTTATTTAGAATACTAAATATATTTTTTTAATGGCATCATGATCTTATTAGATTCTAAATTAATGATATTACAGTTAATTCTTTTTCATATCATTTCTATAATATGACTTAAATATATTATTATTTTATTAATAATTAATGAATTCTCACTCTTATATTCATATATAATCTACTTTTATTTACAAAAACAAGTGGAATGAACTTATTTTGTATGTAAGAATGGATTAAAAGTAAATAAAAGAATGTGTAACCAAATTTTTTTTTACCAGAACCAATGTTTTAAAAATTGGATCAAATAATCCAACTGCTAATCATTGTATTATTCATTTGAATTAGCTTGAAAAATTATTTTAATGGTTGAATCAGAACTGGTACAAACTGTTATGAACTGGAAATAATTAGGAAATTTTGAAAAATTGATATGATTTTCAAAAGTTGGACAATTCCTTTTCATTTTTAGACTTTTTTTTGTTGGGTTAGTATAATATAATAAAGTTATATGTAATTAAAAAAACAATAAAAGAGGAAATTCAACACTTAATTGATTAAAAATTTACTAATTTTTTTATTTATTTTAATTTTTATTTTTATATAAATTAGGATTTCATATGTATAATATAAATTAACAATTATTTTGATGTCTTTAACAATTTATATAAAATTTCATCTGTGATATCATTCAATTCCACCATTATTTTAATGGTTTGAACTAATTGAACTACAATTCGATAACTTTTTCGATTCGCTGTCATGACTATGATTATTATCTTACTATATTTCTTGTCTTATGAACAAAATATAAATTATAAATATTACAAATACTTATTTAACTCCATTAGATGTTAGATTTATTTCAAGTACTTATTAAAAAATTATTTTAATTATCAAGAACCTTTAACTTAAATGGTATATTATGTTGGTTGAAGGTTTTATTTTTTCTCACATTCTAAGTTCAATTTTAGAATTCTGCATGTATGCATTTAAATGACTTGATTACTTCAATTATTATAAAAAAAGGTATTTTAATTATTTTTTTAGTGTGTATTATTTATATATTAATTTAATTCATAGTTTTCATGACAAAATATTTGAAAAACTATATGTTAATTTGTAGACATAATTTTATGAACTAAAAATTATTTTTGTATCTTAAATTATTGTAGGTTTATTTCACTTTTTTTACAATTTTTTTCTCTTTCTTTTTTATTTTTCCCTCTTACTTCCCAATTGGTTCGGGAACTCTCTACTCTTCGGGGACCATCCCACCGCCCTACTCCGGTACTCCCCCTCTTCCTCGCCACTTCATCTTTGTTTGGGATCATCGCCTCTCTGGTGATGAAGTAAAAATTATAAATGTATGGGAATAAAGTGAATTTCTACAAGTTTAGGAGTGCGGCTGGATACAAGAAATTTTGTGATAATTTATGGGTAATTTATTTTGAAAAAAGTGTTATTAAATTAGGCAATTGACTAGATTATAGTTATCAGTAGTGAAGATGGGTATATAGTATAATGTCTTATTTAGAAACTAATTCAAGTGAGATTTAGTTTGTAGTTGATACTCGTAGGTTGAAGTGAGATAATAAGATCTCTTTTTGCTAGTAGATTGGCTTTAACAAGGCTTTTAAGGTTAAAAATTTTGATTTTTATATTGTTTTCTTTATGCTTAATAATATCTTCTATTTAGTTGGTTTGACTATTCTTACCAAAGATTTGATGCTAAGGAAACAAAGATGCTTAATTTTTTATTTACTTACTAGTTTATAGAATTTTGATTAGAAACAATATTATTATGAAGTGTAAAATTATAAATATAATATTCATCTTTTTATCGAAATTAAGAATATTTCACTTTTTACGTGTGATTTGAGTCCATGATCTTGCGTTTGTGGTGAATTTATGAATATTTGTTATGCAAGGCAGTATTGTTACATTTAGGATTTAGGACATTTGCTTTGGGACTTGAAATTTGAAGGGATAGCCTTGTTGGAAAATATGTCTCAAATTAATTATGTTTGCAAAGTTTCATGCTACAAGAAATAACAGCAACATCGATGACGCTTTTTGCGATGATAAAAATTCGATTGTCAGTGATTCATAACTAGACTTTTATCAACAACAAAGTCGTCAATGATGCATCCAAAATTAATTGGCACCATTTTTTCTAGATGGCAGAAATTTTGGGAGGAAAAAATATCCTTTAGTGATGACAAATGTCATCGGTAAAAGTTATACTAACAATAATTGTTGTCACTAAAGATTATCCTAAAACATTGGGTGGGAAAATTTAATTTTTAGTATCATCGGTAAAAAGTTGCACTTTTAATAAAGATAAATGTCATTGCTAAAAGTGAAGATATAATTTCCCATGTCCCTCTTCAATGACAACATATGTCTTAAACTTTCATCAACAACAATGTTGTTGCTAAAAAAAGAGGCACAATTTTCCATGCCCTTCTTCAACAATGACACATGTCATTACTAAAAGTTTTCAACTTTCACCAATAATGGTAACATCACTTAAAAGGGGCACTAAAAATTATATCTATAAATATCCCATTTTATACCAATGACATGAATGTTTCTAGTTTTTACTAACAACCCTTCAATGATAATAAAGAATTTGGTCGTCACTAAAAGGTCTATCTATAAATACGCCAAGCACAATTTAACTCTCATTTCATGCGAAGAAGAGGGAAATAGCAGAGTAAGAGACAAGGTAGGTAGGAGTTTTGTAATTTTTTTAATGTAATATATTTTTTTCTATTTATATATTTTTATAATGTAGTATAATTTCTTATTTATATAATTTTGATTTGTTAGTTGTTATTGTTATTCATTGTTGTCGATGTTTGGCATTTGGAGAATATTTAATCAATAGATTTATTTCATTGAAGTATGTGAATTAAATTTTATAATATTTTATTTGAATATGTAATTTATGAGGTGAATAATATGAAATAAATTTATTTACTTTGATGATATGATTACTTTAGTAAGAAATAAATCTTGCTTAGCTTTATATGTTATAAATGTTAAATATATTTACATAATTTTATTTTGATGTACAATTTATAAATGTAAATTTTGTTGTTATTATGTTACTGAGTAAAATCATAGTTTTGCATAATATGATATGTGTATAAATTATTTAGTTAGGTTAATATGAGATGGAGTTGTTATGAAGTTTTGTTTAAAAATTTTAAAGTTTAGGATATAGCTTGAAGTACAAAATTTTTAGTTACATTGAAGTAATGTGATGTATGAAATTAGAATAAATTATATAAATATATTTTAAAAAAATATTGACATGGAAATAAACTTTTAGATATGTAATTAAATTTTTTCAATATAACTTAGTAAAAATACTTCAATGAAAATGTATAATAAAGAAATCAAATGTTATAAATATATTTAATGAAAATATTATGTATATATGAATAAGATATTTTGAAAATCTTAAAAATTTAGAACAATTATATATGTAAAGAACAAATTGATATATTAAATGAGTTATAAAATATTAAGATAACGAAAATAGAGGACATAAAAAACTATTGAATATACAAATAAATGATTTCAATAAATTGGAAAAGTCAATATTTTTATATAATAATAAATAAAAATGGATATCATAGGAATAAATAATAATAATAATAATAATAATTATATAAATGCAAATATGCCTTATAAAAATGTAATGACTACATAAATATATTTCAAATAATATATTTATATAAACTTTAGGTTTTGAAAATAAAAATCACATTTGGGTTAATATAAATTAATAAATACGTGTTAATGAAAATGTGTTAACATAAAAAATTTAAATTATGAAAATATATCTGAATAATTATATATTGAATATATGAATAAGATAAATAATCAAAAATTAAATTTTTTACATATTTAATAATAACATTAGATATTATATAAATACATAATAAGAACAAAAAAAATATGCAAATTACATACAAAGTAGTAACAATAAGATTATATATGATTATATATTTTGAGAAAATCATAAATCATAAAGATATCATAACAAAATATAATGACTATTTTAACATATTTTACATAATCCTTGATCGTTAATATAAAAATAGAATTTTAATATATAATTAATATTAAAAAATATAACTTAGTAACTATATTTTAATAAAAACATATAAATAAAAAAATTTAATCTTACAAATGTATTTAATAAAGATATTATGATGATATAAATAAGAATTTTTAAAAGATTACAAGAATTTAAATTTTTACGTCATTAAGAATTCTCATACAAAATACAATTCATGTCAATTTAACAATTATATAATCATAGAAATTTAAAAACTTTGAATACTTGAAAATTTACCAGTATCATAAAATATACATTTCGTGAAAAGAGTTAAATTATGTATAATGCAATAAAGTAGGTTCAAAAATTGAATTCCTAATTCTAAAATGTTAAAATATAACAATTTATGTGGATATTTATAAAATTCAACAATGCAAACAGTGATATATAAGCATGATCGTAGAGTAGCCGAGTGCCAAAATCAAATAAAATAATAGATAGCTCAACTACGGGAGCACTTAGCTACAACATTGTCCACATTGACAACTCTGACCACACAAAATTCAAGTGCACAATCAACCTTTTTGGCAACCAATACTAGGAGTTTTTCACTTGATCATCATCAAGCATATATACCTTCAACTTTATTATTCATTACTTTGTCGGATGTTTTTAGGATACGATATATATATTGGATATTGTTTCATATGCTACAATAACTTTGAATTTGTAAGAATGCATATATGGTTTTAAAATTGGATATGTTAATTTGATTTTGAGTTAACTTATTAGAATTTGAATTCTAGATTCATGTTTAATAAGTTAATAAAGAGTGCTTTTAAAACAGGTTTAAAATAGGTGTTATTTCACTTGTTCCTATCAAAACAAAGTATGGAATAAATTAAAGTGGAGGTTGGAAAAATCCTTTCTAGTTAGCGACGGATTAATGATAGCTAGTCCCTTGCAAAATAAGGGACTAGGCCAAAACAGGGGAGTTAATTAGGTCATCACCACATTTTAGTAAGGGTCCTATTTCCATTGCTAATAATTAATGAGAGACATTACTCATGGCTTAAATGCTATTCTTTTGCAAAATGTACATAAAATTGCAATCCATTGATTGAGCTACTGACTCAGCACGCACAAGTTAGAGTATCATCCACTAGCTCGCCAACACTCTTGTACAGATTGATAAGGCTGTCATCGCCGACATCATTGATGAGGTGCTTAACACTCATCAAAGGTACAAGAAAATGGTTGGTCGTGTATTGACTGGCTAATCATACTATTTGGCAAGCACTTTTGACTTCGGAGCTAGCTGACAATACGTTTCCTAGGTGTGTAAATTGCAGAAGCAGCTATAGCAAAGCCAAGAGTAGCTTAAGCAGAGCCAATAATTAATTCAAGAGCAACAATAGCAAATGCAGCAACAATAGGGGACATACCTCACAAAGTTTACCTCCCTGCTTAAACAGCAGGGGCTTATACTGTCTATGCCTTCATTTGCTTTTACCCAGCCTGGACTAAATAGATTTGTGGTAGCACCCCTTGACTAGCCACCCCATCCCACCCACACGCCACCTCTAATGTATCCTCTACATTATTAAGATGATGATGATAATGATAGTCTTAACACGGATAATGATACATCTGGATACATACACCTCCTTTCCCCTTAGATTATCATGTATATACAATTTTATTTTTCATGTATAGATATTTATATGGATCATATATATATAGTTTTTTATTTATATGTATAAACAATTATACAATTATTTTATGAATATTCATTTTTTATATGGATCATTTTTATTAATAGTACCGTAGGCATATTTTATTTATACAATTTAAATTAGATAAAACAAATTAAAAATGTTAAATTAATTCAATTGAATTGAAATAAAGAATATTATTATTTATGCTATCAAATATAATATATTAATTTAATTACAATTTTAACTTAATATATTTTATTTTAATATTTCTAAAATTTTACAATGACAATAACAATATTAAATTCAATTTTTATAACTTTCACGTCGTCGTTAAAAGTTAAATTTAAAAATATTTAAATTTTGAAAAGAGTTTTAGTGATAACAAAGTCGCCGCTGTAGGATTCAAATTAAAAAATAAAAAATTATAAAATACCTTTAAGTGACAACATTATTGTCACTAAAAGCTGCACTTTATTTTTTATTTTTTATTTTTTAACTTAAAAGTTATAGCAACAACAAATTTTCACATCACTAAAAATTAGACTTTCAGAGATGATATTATCATCACTAAAAACCTAACTTTTAGTGACAATGCTATCTTTGCAAAAAAGTATTTTACCATTTTTTTTTAGTTTTTAATATGAACCTATAGCAACGACTTTGAAATTCAAAAATTTTTTAATTTTGAAAATGTTTTTTACAACAACTTTTTCGTTGGAGAAACATTAGTTTTTATTAGGAACGTTTTTGTTATTAGTGTTGGTATCTACACCGACGATAATTGTTATCACTGGAAGCCTTTCTTCCTATAGTGTCAATGTAGTGTATTCACCATTAAATTCTTAGTTGTTTCCAAAGAAATTATCAAGAAGGATAACGAAAGTCTTAATATTTTATTTGAACTATTGAATCCTTTGTTTATTTAGTGAGCATGTAAAAGGCCCGCGTGCTGAGCGTCATTAGGCATAAAACGGAGACAGCATCCTCGGGTTATAAAAGGAGACATCGTGAGGCAGCTGGGGAGGGTCGAGACAGTATGGAGCGGCACAGCGTTTTGGGAGCAGTTTGAAGGCGTTTTTGCACTGCGGCCAGCTGTCGAAGTTCTTCAATATTTTCATTTTTTTCTCTTTTGATACTCGTTAATTTTGCAATAATGAATTAAATACTTTTTATCTTTAATGAATACTATTTTCATAATGAATTAATTTTTGAAGCTTTTTATCATTTGGCCAACAATTTTGAGATTTTATGAGTTGATTTAAATGAATATTGAAAAAGAAAGTTTAGATCATACACTCTTGAATAGGTTACAATCTTGATAATACCCTATGCTTAATTTTTAATTTAGATAGAAATATAGTGTTCTGAGTTAAATGAATATAAGATTTATCTTTTGGAAGAAGGTGAGTTATATATTAAAATATTGATTGGCAATAAAATTTGATGATGATCAAAGGAAAATTATAAATTTAATTCATTTAAAATAGGTGAAGTTACAGACCCTACTATGATTTCTTGATTTTTATAAAACATAAACTTCAATTCTGTTTAAATTTTAAGATTTAATTTTTTTATTTATTTAATTTTTTTGTGTTCATTCAATTATTTTCAAATAAAATTAATTTGAGATGATTTTAATTCTTAATAAGATTAGAATAATTCTCTATGAGATTCGACTTTTGAAATTATTCATTATATTTTGAAATTATTCACTATATTACTTGTACCGTGTGTACACTTATAGGCATGAATGTATTTATCTCTAAATTTCATGACACTTACCTTAAACCAACGCAACTCTGATTGCAATTGTAACGCATAAGGAGGTGGGGCTTCGTGATCTTGAAAATTTTCAGTGCAGTGCAAAAGAGTGTTGCCATTGTTATCTACTTGTTCAGCCAGTGTGTTCAATACTCCATTTCTCTTTATGATCTCGTAGATTTCATCCTGGCGGTGCTTAACAGCCATGAATAATATGTTCTGCTTGTCTTCACTAACATGCTCGATTGCCTGAGGATGCTCTTCGATTATTGCTTCCACAATTTCTGTAATTCCATTAGCTGCTGCCATCAGCAATGGAGTGTGAAGATTATTGCTTTTTCCTTTTCCATGTTCTTGAGTAATAAATTCCCTGTCTGGGGAAAGCAACTGTCCCACGAATAGTCGTCCACTGCTAGCCTTTTAGCAAGATCGCTTGCTAAATTATTCGTTTCCTTTTTCTTCCAGATTTCATCAATCACATTCCACTCTATACATGAAAAATCAATTTAAATTATAACAAGGAACAATGAGAACTATATATAATACATTTTAGGGACATATATATAATAAAATAAAATACTTCAAGACACAAATTAAAGAGTCAAAATAGCATTAATATATATCATTCTCAATAAGTATCTCAATTTCTACCCCAAAAAAAAAATATAGAATATGAATCATTAATTGGTATCTATAACCCACACCTCTGGCCCGAAAACTCCAGATCTAGGATTTAAAAAACGATCTGCGACCTCAATATTACCTACAATATTGCATTTTCGGAGTAGATCACATCCGCGATTTTTCACAATTTTAAACTATTATGGCTGCATTTTTCCGCATTGATCCGCATCGCGACGCGATCGCAATCGCAATTTAAATCCCTGCTACAGATAGCATGCCATATTGTCTTTAAAACATCTGCATTTTGAAATTTTCATATCGTTAGGACATGAATTTATAGCCAAAGCCATTTTCAACCAAAAGATATTACCTATCTATCTATCTATATATCTATATAGTTTAGAGATTCTGCAAAATACAATTATTATATATTACTGCCTTCTTTATTATTAACGAATACCTTGGGGCTTGCATGGATCACAACGATCAGTGTCGTGCTGTTGATAATTAGGAAGCACTGTCATAAAATTGCAAACTGAAATTAATTACCCCATGTAATTTAGATGTGTTAGAATTTGATAGATGTACGATAAAAGAGTGGTTACATTTTTGTAGTCATGATTCATAATTATTTTACTATGAGTTAAAAAGATATGTGTATTGTAACCATAGTTGGAGGAGCAATATGCATAGGGAAATGCTTTCAACCGAAACATATATGGTGGATAGTGCAGAGGCTTACAAAAATAAATGAGATGCTTAAGATATCCCATTCGGTTCTGACTCCTGAAAGAAGAAGGCATTTTTGCTAGCAACTGAAAAGCCGTCATTCCTCTGCCTTCCTTTTCATCAACCAGCGCCTTGTTCTGATCAAGTAGCCAAATGGCCGTGTCTACAGTGTTAAAAAGCCCAAACAATACCAAGTTAATGGGTGTACTTGAATGTGTTTTTATTTTTTATTTTTAAAAATTACTTTTAAAAGTTGTTTTAAATATTATTTTTTATTGTCAAAAATTATTTTAAAATTCAATAAAAATAATAAATAAATAATGTTTGGTGAAGTAAATGAGCAAAAGTTTCATTTAATTACAAAATTGTTATTAAGAACAAAAAAAATTTCTGAAAACATTTAAAAATTTTTTCGAAAATAAGAATTTCAAAAAAAGTTTTAAAAATGGATTTTAAAAATAATTTTATAAATAAAAATTTCGTTTTTTAAAAAAATTATTTTTAAAAACATTAAAAAATAAGACCCATTTCTCATTATACAAAATCGTGAATGTCTCATATATCAAATTTCGTTGAAGTAACTGAGTTTTGTGATATTTTTGCATATAAAAAATACATGATAATTTGTTTATTATGCATTTCAAACGCTTCATAATTAAAAAATAGGTATGAACTTTGAAGATAGCATCTTTTTTCCCATGCAAGGCGCATAATTAAGATGGCAAATAATTTTAGTTTTGCTAGGGTCAGTTTTAAACAATAGATAGGCACAATCATTTTCTAAGTTCCTACATAGAATGCTGGCCTCACTTTCTCTACACTAATCATATCATATATAAAATTAAAATGAGTAAGATGAAATTCTGCATAGTCAATCAACTAGATCAAGGGAAAGATAGAGAGATCAGATTATGAAAAAAAACCAAAATTTGCGTGATGACGGCAATATGAAGAATGGAGACATCATCCAATGATCTGGGACAGTGATTCTGGAGGCTTATGTGGTGTTTGTCGTGGAAAAGCTGGAGAAGCTTTTTTCTGCCGTTTGCAGCAGCCCTAAACACAGGGGTTTCGCCTCGCTTGTTTCTCATTAACAGGAGCGACTGAAGCTGTTGTTCCTCTTGTTCTAGCCTCCAAAATATGCTCTCTGCCATTTCCAGTTCTCCGACGGAGGCAACCTCGTGAAGCAGCGTGTTTCCGCTTTCATTCTTCATCCTCAGTGCCTGCAGCAGCCGCTCATTATCGCCAGAATTCCTTGTCAGCAATTCGAGCTGTTTTTCAAATATCTTTGGTTTGCCAGAGAAAGCTGCACGATGAAGATGAGTGTTTTTATTCACGTCAATAGGCTCTATCAGGAACTCTGCATGTCCATGCACGCGAAACCAATCAAGGAACTTATTCCACTTATTTTCCTTGGCTTGCCCGTAAGGATCCTTCAGATTTTCAATTTTTTTTCCTCTCACTCTCTCTGGCTGTTCAAGATTTTGTTTTTCTTGTCCATGCATGGTGTGGGGTTTTAACTCTACATCTCCATCTAAAACTATGGAATCAGGCATTGTATCAACAAACAAATCACGCCCGCGAATGGTGTGAACAAGAATGAATTTGGCGTTATATATTTGGTCAGTTGGTCAGTAGTATATTCTTTCCTCCGGAACAAAGTGCACATACTTTAGAATATAATAAAACATGGTTTGCTTTTACTTTGGATTCCTCGTGCATTTGCACCATAGAAAGGAAAAAAAGGAGGAAGAGTGACAAGCACTACGACAAGGAGGAATGATTTTTGCATTCATAAAATTTGGTGTAAAAATTGAGGTCAAATATTGTTGAAAATTTTTTTTTAACAAAACAGAAGTTATTACAAAGTTGTTAAGCTTTGATAAAAAAGGATTTGCAATTGTTTCTTGTGTTGATGTAAAATCTACATCTTTTGTAATAAGAAATATTTTTTAAACAACAAATATTGTTAAATGTTGAATCTCAAAACTTTAAATCAATGAGCACTAAAAGTTGTAATCGAATACAATATCAAAATTCTCTTGAAAATGAAATTATTTTAACAAAATTACTTAAAAGTTGAACTACTAAACATACTTATCTTTTCAAGTATATTTCATTCAAGGAACAGAGCCATGTAGAATTCCTTCAAAAAAAAGAAGAAAGAAAGCAAATAGGATTCATAAAAGTAAAATTGAAACAACTATGTTACGACTATTTTGTGAACTAGTATGTTCAATAATAATTTATGTGCTTGGATTAATGAATACACAAATTATGGTCAAGGATTCCACTTAAGAGGGGGGTGAATTGAATATTAGAATTTTATACACGTCCAAAACAAATTGAGTTTTTCAATCACAAAAGAGTTAGTAACATAAGATGAGCACAAAGCCTCAAGTCACAAGCAATTTAAATCATACAAAGTTGATAACCAACCAAACCATCACAATTTGTCACAAGTATAGTGCAGAAGATAAAAAGATATAGGGAAAAGAAAACCAAATGTAATATTTATAGTGATTCAACCTTAAAGGTCCAACATTTCAAGGATTATCCACTATCAAACATATTTGACTTGGATTTAACTAATTCACTATCTCTTTAAGTTTGAAATAACCATTTGAAGAAGTCTTTACAATCTCTTCTTGAATACAAGGCAATCCCTTTGAGTTTCTTCACTCGAAGCACTCACTAAGAGATGCTTTATTCTTGGAATTTATAGTGATACCTCACCCTAAAAGTAAAGAGAGTGTGAATTTGATATAGAGAAATTTGGCTCAAGAACTCTTTAAAATTGGATACACAATGAACATCTAGAAGAGAAATTTTGAATTTAGAGGTTCAAGGGAATTTTTATCATCAGAGAATAAAGAAATATATTTCTTCTATCAATGGAATAGTTAAGCTCTGAAAATTTGAGTTGAATTCATCTTCTAGCATTTATATAAGAGTTGGGTGCCTTAAATATTTGTTAGAAAAATAAAAGCTATTATTAAAATCATTACTATAGAAAAGCCATTTAATGTCATTTGTTTAATATATTTCACATCGGTTACTACTTGATGTATATATGGTATCATTGTATATCTGGTATATTCAACATCAGTTTTTGAATTGATGTTGAATACCTATAAAAATTTATTTTTATGAGAAAATTGATGTATTTAGTTGTAGTAGATTGTTCAATAATTGAAATATAATGTCAAATTTTTTAAATAACCAATGTGTTTTTTCCCTTTTTTAAATATTTAGAAGCCAATAATGTAGAGAACCCTTACTTATACTTTCTTATACTTTCATTTTTATTTATTTATTATTTTCTATTTTTTATTTATATTATTTACTATATACATATAAATTTGAGGAATTTTCTATTGAGTACATAGATTCCTATTCGAAGAGTGCATAACCACATGGATAAGCTCACACTAACTCGTTAATTTGGGATCCAATTCGGGATTTTCCTTGGGAGGTATTGGGAAGGAATTGGAATGGAATAATATCAATTCATACAGATACAGAAGAAAGGGTTCTCTATTAATTCAAACGCTATACCTACGGGATAGGGATAGAGAAAGAGGAAAAAATCGAAGATTTCACATAGTACTTTTGATCGAAAAATTAATCTGATTTATTTCGTACCTTTCGCTCAATGAGAAAATGGATCAGGTCAATTCTTCTAAACTCCACTATTCCCAAAATAGTATTTGAATCTAATTATAGAATTCAGCAACTCATGTTATTATGTAAGTAATAACAACAATATTCAAGTTTAATAATAAACTAGAAAAAGATAAAAAAAATAATACGTTTATTTGTTTTCAAATAGCAAAAAATATAAAATATGTCAATGTTGCAAAAATTGGAAATAATACCTCTAAATAGTAAGAAAAATTTTGCATTATCTTCCAATGATATGGCCATTGACAAAAATACTTTCAAATCCCACTATGGCAAAACATAGACATAAGGATGTCAAAATTAATATTGTAGGTGAAATATTAATATAAGATGCCTTTGTTAAAGAGAAACTTATTACCTAGTTTATGTCATTAAACCTTGGTGGAATTATGCTCATGTCATCCTCACCTTTTGTAAGGAAGAAATTTATTGTCTATTCTTTAAGAAACTCACATTAAACAAATCCTAATTAATGAAATCAAAAATAAAGATTCTAAACTTATCAACATAACACACAACAAATAGACCTTTATATTTAAGGTTTAGAGGAGAAATGAGGCATTCAACTAGATCCTAACATTAAGAAGAAAATGCCAGTAAGAACAAAAAATGGTTGAACTTGAGTAAAAGTGATATCCTCTATTGGAGAGAAATTGCAGTAGACATTTTACTTACAAAAGAAAATTAACTAGTTGATTACTCTATAGAGTACTCTCTATAATATATTTGCAATTTAGTGCTTAAGATAGGCTCCTAGTTTCAACTCCTGCCTTCATTTTCACAAGTTTTAAGGAGAGGAAAATGATATCATTTAAGTATTTCATTCATTCATGTTAGTTGTTAACTAAAATCAATATCTTAAGCTTAATGTTACGAGAAATTGGAAAAGGTAATGCTAGGAGAAGAAAAAAAAAGAAAGAGGAAGGAAGTTTTTATTTAAATTTTATTTGATATTTTGTATGAAATATTCCTTTTTATCAATAATTTTCTTACTATAATATACACATGTTTTGTATAAAAAAGGTTCTTAATTTTGTTCCTAAACAATGATTTGATTTTTGCAACAATAAAAAGTTGTTGTAAATACTAAACTTCTCTCATATTTTGCAACAAAATAGTTTTTTTACTAAATGATATGTACTTAACAACAAGGTTAAAAATATTGATGCAAAATTTTGGTTGCAAAAGCCAACTTTTCTTCCAGTGGAATTTATTTAATGGCATTACCACACCATCATGATATCATGCGAAACACAGCTGATGAGATCATAATAATTGATGGATTCAAAGCTGACAACCATATCAAATCTGACATTTATTCGCCAGACATGTGACCGCAACATGTTATCTTATTATCATTCATTGTATATTAATAATTTTTCATTTTTTTTTAATTGTCATCGCTGATGATACAGTCATATTTGATATAAATTTTAAGGTATTCCGTATTACGTTAATTCATGTATGGAAAATATGTGTATATTTGTTATTTATAAGAAAAAGTTAAATCTATATCCATATTCAAATTATATGTAAGTTTGCGAGATCTCCTGATAGATATTGTGAAATTAAAGTTCGATCATTTTTTAATAAAAAATGAATAAATGAATAAAAATAAGTGAATAACTGTAACATCGTGACTTGTTTAGGAAAATAAATTCTCGCCGTTTTGTGTCAGGCCCAATGAGCATTAGATTCATCCTTTGAATTGTTCGAACAGCTCCTCTTATTCTCGAATTTCGCAAAGGAGGTTTTCATGACACTTGTGTGAGGGTAATTTCGAAGCATATATTCTTGGACTGTTTCCACTGTAAAATTATCACATGTGTTGATGACTTTTGATTTAATTTTGGTATCTAGATCACAAGAGCATGTGCTTTAAATTATCACCGGAGAAAATATTGGCCAATTATAAATGTCTGAATTATTAGCTTTAGCAAGTTATCATCATAATTCCTAAAATTAAATTAGAAACCTAAAATACCACTCGAGTCTTGTAATTTCTCAAGTGTGATGTGATACGATAAAAATATACTAGGAGGGAATAAGCTGATTTTTTTTTAAGTGAGGTTTAGACTTTAAAAACAATTTCTTTTTAAAATCTCTGAAGGAATAAATATAAAAGATCAAGTAATTAATAACTAAAGATAAATAATAATAAGTGCATCAAATAAATGAAAGAGATAATGGAATCAATATATAAAAATTTGATGATCTAAAAGAAAAACCATTACTTTGAATCTACTTTACTCTCCCAAAGCCAAATTCTAACCTTAAAGGATAACCATTAACATTTTCTTTTACAAATCTTTTTTACATTTTTCCAATTAATTTTTCAATAGTTCAAGCAATTCCATGTCAAAACACATGAGAATTTTCTTCTCACAACATAATTACAAGGTGTTTATAAGTACTTCTTTCACACTCAACCATAATTAATGAACCTTTGCATAGGGAATGATTTGTCTCAAGAAAGATTACCAAGTTTTTCATGCTTTAATAGTGTAGATTTGTTGATTTAAGCTAAAGAATAAGAAGACTTCAACAAGAATAAAAAATCTAGAGAGAAGCCTTCCAAAAAAAAGATAAAATGCTTGTGTGTGTTGCCAATGAAGTGTAGTTCTTTATATATAATGATTAGATGAAAAAAAGCTGCATTATTCAATAGGCTCCTTCTCTTTCCATTAAATCCTTTTTGCTTCTTGTTCTATTCAAAATGTCATTGTCCAATCACTTTCTAATCAATAACTATTGAATTTATAGTGTTTGCTTTTTCATTGCTAGCTTGAAATGTCACTTTTACAATGCATTTCAAAAGTACAATTAGTTTGCTATTTTTAGAAAATTCAAATTTCTATAATGTAAGTCATTTTTTGGTACAACCTTTAATATACTCATTCCATCTATTTCACAATTGAAAACTCCTCGAATGAGTCGACATGAGGTAGCAAAAGCAAAGATCAACCTATAGAAAATAAAAACTTCTATAAAATATAGAATTGCATCTAACAAAAGCAAAAAGCAACCTTAACAGATTTGAAGCTTTCTAACTTTTAACAGCTTGAAGTTTCATTTTTTTTTCATTCATTTGGAAAGTAATAGCATACCATACATCATCAAATCAATTTCATTTAAGGAATTCAAATATGTGAAATACATCCAAAATCAAAATTGATGGTTTTAATAGCAGAGCAAAGAAAGGCTAGGTATATTTCAATAATAACTTGGTAAATCAATAAAGTTCTTAAACCTAATAACATTTTACAACATTAATACTTTCTCTTCGCATATTAAAAAACATAATCTAGTTAAGTTCATTCATCAATAAAACTAGTTAATTAGCTAATTAAAATCCTTTAAAGCCCCATATTTCATAATTAATCTTCCTTTTTTTATGATGACACTTATACAAAGATGATTTTTATGAAAACAAGGAATAGAACAACTGGTCAGCATAAAATAAGTATCAAGAAGTAATAATAAAAAGGTACTAGTGAATAAAATTAAAAAAAAAATTAGAGCATATATGTTATTTCTAAGCCTTAACAATGCATCTTGCTTTTTTATCTAGTCTTCTTTATTTTCAACAGACCTAAGATCTGTTTGCTCTTTGTTACTATTATTTTTATTCTCTTCTCTTATTCCCCTTTATCAACAAAAATAAGTTCAATTAAGTAAACAACCCCTTGTTTCAATATCAAAATAATAAAACCTAGAAATAGGTGTTGTGTTTCTCAATAAAAACTACAAGTTCTAAGGAAAAAAAAGAGAAAAATAATAAAAGCATGGATTAAGAACCAATCACCATAAATACACTCCTTTTAGGTTAATGCACCGTAATAATATTACAAAATATATCAATTGGAAGTACAAAATATCAAGTATATACCAATATAACCATAAGAACTTACCAATAGCATTTAAGACAAGATGACCATCTTATTAAATAAACCATAAGTTCCAAAAGGTGCATATTGCATAATAGGTAATTTAAATGCAATAAAAGCATGTCAAAATGATGCAATAGTGTACAAGATGATCATATATACATCCTAAACATGGTAAGTCCTTAGAATAGTCATGATAAACATCTTAGAAACAAATCATAAACAACTTGAATGGCATTAACTACATGTATCAATCTTACATCTACATGAAACATCATAACATGGCCAAAAATCATGGCATATTTCTTTTATTTCTTCCTAAAATGCTCATTACAACTTGGATTTCAACATAGACTTCCTTTGATAACTCCTAAACCATAATCTTCTTATTTCCTAAATTAATTACTATTATCTCATACTAAAGCTCCAAAATTCTATGCCTTGTATCATATTTAGTCATCCTATCATTCACAACATTCACACTAGAAGCATTAATATTCACTTGAATGCCTACACCAATATGGCTTAGAGCATTTTTAAAAGGTTGGATATTTTCCATGGATTACTCATTGAAAATGAGATAGTTGATAGCAATAGGGACAATATTAATAGGAATAATAAGGGTAAGTTTAGTTGTGATTAAAAAATTAAAGGTAGTTACTAGTTAAGCCAAAGAACAATTCATTTAAATTGATCATTATAGCTAGTATTAGGGTTATAAATGCATGAGCGGATAAAGGTATGGTGAAGGTTTCTCATTGGATTTCTTTGTGAAGAATTTCAATACTAAGTTGGCTTATAGTTATTAGAATGGGTGTGAGGTTAGAAAAAGCAGATGATTTCTTTAAGTTAGTAGCAGTAAAGGTAGAAGTTTCTTGCTCTTTCTAGGGTGAAGCAAATGAAATAGCAACATTTGTTAATTGGTTCAAGTCTAGCTTAACTTCCTTTGCAACAATTAGAGCAAATGAAAGTTAGCTTAAGTTTTGCTTAGCATGGAGCTCAATTATAGCTTAAGCAACCAGATTTGACATGGCATCATTAACATGTTCTTCTTGAAGCTTTCCATCAGAATCATTATCATTGAAGCTTGTTGTTATGGCTCTTATAGTTAGGTATACATAGTTATAGAAGAAATCATCTTAAACATCCTTATATTGCTCCCACTCAAATTTTGCCTACTTTTTCTATTTAGGGCTTGCAATATGAATAGGATTTGTACATATAGCTTCTTCCTCTTCTTTTAAAGAATCCTCAATAAATATATGCTTGTTTTCTTCTTCTTTAAAGTAAAAGAAACACCAACTCTAGACATCAATTTACTAGATCCCTTGGGAAATGGTGGTCCTTCAAGGGCACTCTAAATTATACTTCTTTAGCCTTTTGGCATATTCTTTCTATAGCCTTTTTCTTGAAAGGTTTATCAAAATATTTAGGGTATTTTTTTCCTTCCAAATCAATTGGGGGTTCAAAATCTCTCATCTTATTTAGAACTAATGTACTAAAGAATAAGATTCCCTTACTTTTTGGCATTAGTTTATTATCATGGTTAAAAAATAAAGATAAAGACTTGCTTAATTTACTTCAATCTCTCATTATAGCTTTAGAACCTTTATTTAATGAAGCCTTCTTAACATGTTCCAAAGTAGTGTCAAGCTTTCTTGTTAGACTAATGAACTTTAAAGGACTTTTGGTCTTCTTAATGGTTTTGCTACCTTTATATGATAAAAACTTTGACTAGCTAGCATTATAATATTTCATTCTGTCATAGCCTTACCAATATCAAAAGATATGTCCATCTCAAGTTCTTCATAAATCCTAGTTATAATCATTTCATATGGTAGAAGAGCTCACTCTTTGTTAAAGCTCTTGCACTATATTTTGTAGGATTAAGTGACCAAGATTTATCTTCATTTCTCTTTCAATTACTCCCATGAGAAATGCTTTAAAATTGCTAGTATTACTTAAACCACCTTCTCTAAACATATGATTTAAGTAATAATGTAAAGCAATAACTTCCATCTCTACTCATATTTCTCCTTTTATATGGTCCTTTCCAGCAAAGATTTCTATAATCCATCAAGCAATATTGTATGTTGAAAACTTGATTTCCCTTTTTATTGGAGTCACTAATTCCCCTTAATCAAGCATTTTTTATGATCTAGTTAATCCTTTTAGCAGTGATGAAATAAGCTTGTCCTCTCATAAACACTTTAAGCATATTATTTATTCTTAATACATCCAAGTTAGCATAAAAGGGTTTTATGTAACTCTTACATACTAGTTCATTCATTTCTATTAGATTTTTCTATTGAAAGTTCCTAACGTGATCCACATACTAAAAATTCTAATCAAGTAGAAAGCCCAATTCCATTTTCCTAAGAATCACACATTTTTTAGATACAGAGTTAGAGTATTTGATTTTGTTCTTAGAATGTTTGAAGAAGCAATTTGGGAATTTTATAACAAAGGATTAGGTGACCATTTGGTAAAAAAAAATGCAAAAAAAGGAAATGGGTTTTGATTTGAGAAAGTGAAGTAGGGAGCTTTAGGTTTCAAAATTTGATGTTTAAGGCAAAAGGGATAGGAAATACTTACAAATATTAAAAATATGATAGAAAATTTCCAAAGAAAGAATAATCAAAATGTGAAGTAAGATTGCATTTTTCAAACATGCAATCATGAAAATTTTAAAAAAGTAACCTAAAATTGGAGGGCTTGATTAAAAGTATAAAAGAGTGAGAAGTAAACCTTAGAAAATTTGAAAATTTGGAGAAGTAGGGCTGTATGAATCAAAATGTTGCTAATAGAAGATAAAGAAGCAATGCAATGGTGATTCAATGGATAATGTGAAGAAGAAATAGGAAATTTGGAGCTTTGTAAAAAAATAGCTTTAATTTTAAAAATAACTAAAAAGTTTGAAATACAAAAAGAATTTTTGCTATGGCAATGTTAAAATGTGTGATGAATTGATCCTTAAAAGATTTAGATTTGGACCTTATGATCTATAAACGTGTGTCTAAATATTTGTATCTTTTGTGGACTCACATAAACTTCAATTGCAAAAAGAACATACTAGATTGCCATTTTGCCATGTTTATTTCCATATGATGAATGTTTCCTAGTTTTTTAAAAAAATAATAATAATTTCTTAACTACAAATGATTATGAAAATGCATCACACAATTTTTACAATTTTACCATAAATTTAATTCAACCATTTTGAACCAAATTAATTAAAATAAATTATTCCAATCTTATTTCTTATAAAATAAAATATTTTTTCATGTAAAGGTTTTATAAAAATATCAATTGACTGATTTTCAATATTT
Organism: Sindora glabra; assembly: GCA_020226215.1. Lineage (NCBI taxonomy): Eukaryota > Viridiplantae > Streptophyta > Magnoliopsida > Fabales > Fabaceae > Sindora > Sindora glabra. The sequence continues at coordinate 6,694,552 of CM035225.1, forward strand.
ATATAATTAAGCCCAATATTGACATGATCTCTTATAAAATTATATTTAATCTCAATGACTTTATTTCTTAAATGTTGAATAGTATTTTTAGTTAAATTAATAATACTAGTATTATCATAAATTATTAGGATATGATCAAGATTCAAACTATAAATTCAAAATTATTACTTCATCCACAAAAATTTGAGCACAACGACTTTCAATTGCTATATATTATGCTTTAACCATGGAAAAAGAAACTAAAGCTTACTTATTGCTTTACCATGAATTAAAGCATTGGCTTAGGACCTAACATGCACCATTAATGCTTTTTCATATCTCACTTACATTCAGCAAAGCCAACATTAGAATATCTAATAAGATCAAAACATTTATTTTTAGGATATCATAAACTAAAATCTTTAGTACTAAAGTAAATATATAAAGATTCTTTTCATAACAAAAATGTGTAATTCTTTAAGATTAAATTGATACCTTGCATGTAAGCATACATTAAATATGATATTTGATATACTAATAATAAAAAAGAATAATGAACCAATTATACTTTTATATTACTTTTCATCTACCAACTTACCATTTTCATCTTTATCAAGTTTAGTAGAGGGGCTTACAGGTGTAATAAAGATCTTTGCATTCTTCATCCTAAATCTCTTTAAGAGATCTTTAATGCACTTAGCTTGGTTACTAAAAATACTATAATTGGTTTATTCCATTGAAAGTCCCAAAATGAATGTATACTCCTCCATTATGCTCATTTCAAACTCTTATTTTATAAGATTAAAATATTTCCAATAAAAAAACTTATTACTAGACTTAAATATAATATCATCAACATTTATTTGCATACTTAAAATAATGTACTCAATATGTTCAATGAAAAAAGTAATATCTATCTTTCCTCTTTTAAAATCATTTTCAATAAGAAATTTACTAATTCTTTTGTACCAAGTTCTAAGAGTTTATTTGAGATCATATAAAGCTTTAATGAATTTACAAAATTTTTCAAATTTGAGAGTTTTTTTAAAATAAGCATCCTCATTTAAGAAACCATTCAAGAAAACTCTATTAACATCCATTCAATAAAGATTGAAAATTTTATTGGATGTAAAAATAAGTAGCAATCTAATAAATTCAAATCTAGCAACAAATGCATAAATTCTATTATAATACCTTCTTATTAATTGTATCCTTAAGCTACTAATTATGTTTTATTTCTTATAAATTTTTCAAATTCCTTAAACTTATTGCAAAATACCTATTATGTGCCAACAATTGGATGGTTGAGTGGCTTTGGTACAAAAGTTGATAGTTTATTTTTTTCAAATTAGTTAAGTTCCTTTTATATTGCATGGATCCAACTTTCATTAAGAACTACTTTATTAACATTTTTTTATTCAATGCAAAAAAGAAGAGTTAAGTTGCTATTATTTCTAAATAAAGATCAAGTTCACATACCTTGAGAAGGATTACCAATGATGCATTCATTCGAATAGCTTGGCATGTGCCTTTATTTCCTAAAAAGACCTCGATGTTGTCACCTTGGAGTTTACTCCTCTAGTTGTTTGATCCAGTCTTCTTACTCATCTAACTTAATATGCTCTTTTGATCTATATTACTCATTAGAACTACTTGCTTGTTCTAATCTTTTTCTATATAAATAGTTTGCTTCTTGGGATTCCCTTATTATGCTTGCTCTTTCAATGAATTTGCTTTTAAAATGAACATTTTCATCCCAAGGCTTGCTTATTTGAGCATAAGGGTGCTTAATAGGTTAAGGCCTATAGCTTGGCAAACCGATCTATAAGCTTTTTACAAACCAAACTTGCAAAAATAGACCTACTAAAAAGTAACCCTAAATGGACTAAATCTGATTGGATTAGATTCATGAGGACCATGAGCTAACTGCCTTTTGAGGTAAAATAAGTTAGTTTACAGGCTTACAATGCAAATTGAACTAGTCAAAATGGGCCCATATAAAATACGAGCCTTACTAGGGCAAGCCCACACAAACTTTAACTCAATCCAATTCACGAAGCACATTTAGCACCCTTATTTAAGCATCATCATTGTCATTAAACATAAAATGCTTGGATTTTTTATTACTAAAGTTCTTTTGTTGTAAACTATATAAGTTTTACTAGAATAGAATAAAATTAATAAAATACCTTCATCGAATCTTGAATCAAACTTAGCTAGTTAGTCTCTCCCATTATTTAAAACATAACATTTACATCCAAAAGTGTAAAAGTAACTAATGTTGGTTTTTCTTTAATTTAATGGCTTATAAAGAGTCTCCTTTAATATAAGACATATCAAGTATCTATTATGATGTAGCATGAAGTATTTATGATTTCTATCTAAAAATACTTTAGAAGATAAATTTTATAAAATATGGTTCTATTCATATTAATTAAAGTTCTATTTTTTTTTCTTTTAACTACCTTATTTAAATAAAGAGTTATAAGATGTGAAAAAATATGGCTTTTAGTATTTCTTTTAACATGCACAAAAATTTTGAAAAAGATGATTTTCAAATTCTCATCATAATCACTTTTAGTACTTGATATGCACAACATTTTTATAAAAAAATTTCAAATTCATTGAAAGTCTCATCTTTATAAGTTAAAAAGAACACTTAAATATATTTTAAGAAATCATCAACAACAATGAGACCATATCCCCTTGCCTCTGAAACTTTAGATATTAGTAAAACCAAATAAATCCATATGCAATGGCTCCAATGTTCTTAAAATAAAAATAATATTTTTAGATTAAAAAGAAGATTTTACTTATTTCCTTTATTAACAACTATTGTATATGTGATTTTTTTTAAAGTTAATTTTGAAAAGGTCATAAACTAAATCAATTTTGTAAAAATTTGAAATAAGGTACATGTTAACATAGTTTAACCTTCTATATTGAAATTAAATTTTGAAAAAATTAGAAATATGTTTTCTTAAGTTTCAAATAATTTAAATCAATTATATATAATTTTAGATTTGTATTATAGCATTCTATTGATCATGTATGATTTGCTATATTTAAATATGAATTATTTTCTTTCTTGCTCATTTATTAATGTTTGAAATTACTTAATAATTATTTATAAATTTATAACTTTTAATTTTAAAATTTTTAATTTTTTTATATAATATCCTATAAGTATTTATGAAGTGTTATTGTCCCATGAAGTATAAGGATAGAGCAAATTTTGCCCTCAATCATGGGGCATGAGCAAGTCAATATTTTATCCTTAACAGTGAGATATAGGTAAAAGAAAGATTATCTACTCTTATCCTACTTGATCGCTATCCTTAAGACAAAAGACAAAATAAAACAAAGCAAAAAATAAATATGATGACATAGAGTCTTTATCTTAGATTAGGATAAAAGCAGAAAATGAATATAATGACATAAAGTCTTCATCTTAGATTAGGATATCTTTGGTGTGCATAGATTAAGATTTTTCATGCATGTGTCTTCTGTAATCAATGCAAATGATACCAACTATCTGTTTTAATTTGTTCTAGATTACTATGTTTTCAAAGCCTAAATTGAATGATATGATTGATATGTAAAAATAATGTTCCTAAAGTTATAAGTCTCAAAGCTATCTCAAGACGATAAGCCACCATTATAACATGAAGAAGAACACTATAAGGAAAGTCAAAGAGATAATGACAACATATGACATATGAATTAGGATTTTTCATCATTTGTTAGACATATTAGATTTAACTTTTGGAACATAAGTAGATTTCATTATTTTTGAATTATAGTTTTTACATTATATGCATAAATAATTCATATTCAATACTATAAAAATTAATTTTAAAAATTTATTTTTTGAATCTGTTTTTGTTGTGATTGAATTGTGTTTATTGCAAAGGTTGCTACAAAAATAACTTAAAAATTAGCAATATTTTTCATATTAGTAATATATTGCCAATAAGGATATTGATAATTTTTTAAAATTTACAAACTAGTAACGAATCCTATTTATGATGGAATTTTATGTCACTAATTATGAAACTTTACATGTATTTCTCCAATTTAGCAACAAAATGAGCGATAAATGCCCAACTAACGACTAGTGACAAAATAATTTGTTGCCAAACTTTTAGTAAAGGAAATTATGTCAATAAATTTGCATTTAGCAATATAAGTAGTTGTTATTAACATTCAATTATCATTCATTTTTTGTGGTCGTAGACTTAAAACTTAACGACAAATGTCAAATTTCATTGCTCTTTTAATTGATGATGCATTGTTTATTTATGACTTCAAATTCATCATTAATGTTATCATTAAAAATTTTAACAATAGATTTCCCATAATTACTAGCAAAAAATTTCCACCGTTAGGTACTTTCTTTTTTTATAATGAATAAGCTCCTTCTCTTTGTTTACAGTCTGTTTTGTTATTTGCTCTTTCCATAATATCATTGTTTAGTCAATAGCTATTGAATTTGCAATACTTGCGCTTTCCTTTGTTAGTTTAAATAATCACTTTTTCAATGTACTTTAAAGGTACAATTATTTTTTTTCTAGAATAAGGGAAGGTCATTTTTAGGTACTATCTTTAGCTTGCTTATTCCATATATTTCAAAATTATAAACTCCTCAATTGGGTCAACATGAGAAGGTAGAAGCAAAGAGCAACTACAAAAATTAGAAATTATGTAAAGTGACAGAAGCAAAGGTAACTTGGACAAATTTAAGGTTTTCTAACTTCTGACAATTTGACTTATGTTTTTCACTCATTTGGAAAGTAATAGCATACCATACATCAAACCAATTCCATTTAAAAAATTAAAACCTGTGAAATATAGCTAGAATCAATATTGATATTTCTAACAATAGAGCACATAACAACTAAGTATATTTTAGCTTTAAACTAGTAAATAAAGTTCTTTAACCCGATAACATTGTAAAACATTAATATTTTATCGTTGCATATTAAAAATTAATCTAATTAAGCTCATTCATCATCAAAACTACTTAGTTAGCTTATTAGAATCATTTGGAGTCCCACATTTCAGATGACGGTGAGAGATTTCAAACAAACATGCACTTATAACTTACCAACATTTTCCCTAGATGTTAGGTTTCTCCAATCTAATTCCTCAAACACAGTAAAAGCACTTGGAATAAGCAGGATTATATTCTTTGTTAAAAACAAATTAGAAAAATAGGTCCAAATTAGGGGTTTTTGCTACAAATTGACACTTTTTCTTCTCTCTAATAATATAATGATGTCAAGTGCTCCCAATCAATGGCCACAAGAATTCAAAGATATTATCTTCAAAATTCAAACTTGTGATTTGCATGCTGATATTTCTTCACACTTGTGCATAAAGAATGAGCATCCTCAAAATTAATACAGAATTTAAGTACTATATTACATTATATCTGGATCCTAAACCTTAAATCATAAACCTTATACTACATTGTATTTGGACTTTGGTTGTCTAAATATTCCAAATAGCGTGCGGAGTAATTTAAGTCTGAGTAAGGTTAATTAACCAGCATTGTCAATTAAAATTTTCACAGTAATTCCATGAAAAATTAGACCTCCTAAAAAGTTAATTTTTTATTATTGAATTATATTTTTCAAAATTTAGAGTAGATAAGTCAAGAAAAATCACAAATTTCAATTCAAAAAAATAATTTAATAATAAAAATATTTAATCTCTTAAAAGTAGATGTACCCAAATGTGCAGACATTAAAGACTACCCTCTTACACTAATTTTGAACATTTTCTCTTATCGCTTGCTTTATGCTCTAGATACCAAGATTTTTGTCTACTAAATTATGTAGACTTGCATGAGATCTTATAAAAACTACACAAATTTTGGTTCTTATTCCCAAACTGTACTAACCGCTGTTGTACAGTTATTAAAAGGGGAATGGTTTATGTTTTGGTTAAAGCATCTAATTCTGCATATGTAGCCAAACTATTCTGAAATGGTGAAGCATAATATTTCATTTGAAAAGAGTACTTCTACCAAAATAAAAAGAGCATGTAAAGGATATGACTGCCATTACATCATCGGAGAGGTCTGATGTTTAGTATTTGTATCATGCTAGTGACCTTATACTATCCAACTAGATTTCTGAGACAGATTTGTTGTTCTGCAGTTGCGGTTGCTGTATAATCTCTCACTATGCCAGAGATGGAACTAGTTGTATGACCTTTTTCTTACTCGCCCGAGTTAAGTATAACAGCCACAGCAGCATTCATTTTTAGTGTTCCAGATCTGTTGTGAGGTGTATGACATTTTACAATCTTGGGGCAGTCCATTTGACGTCCTGAGTCAGTACAGTAAGTCAATATATGGCCAGAAAGTTGCAATAAGCTTATGTCATGGAGGAGAGTCTGACAATGCAGAAACTTCAACTTCAATGCTCAAAAAGCGCATTGCTGCTCCCTGAGAGAATTTCCTCGCAAACAAAAAGCATGGAACGAGTTTTGAATTAGTCCGGCACCACTCTGTTCGGAATTCAGTTTCATAGTACACATGGTTGATGCCCTGTAAAATTAAAACCAAATCAGACAACAAAAGATTTGAGACAAGAAATTGGGATAAAACCATTTGAATGTTGAATGAAGATCGTCCATGGATCTGTGACAAGTGCTCGGCTTAATGATGCTAAACAAAACCACACATCAATATTGGACAAAAACAACTAAGCATTTCCCATATGGGAAAAAGAGATGAACATCATTTTTCATCATTCACACAAGGACCTTTGCGTATCTCTTCCCAAAAACCAAAGAAATATATATATATATATATTGGAGCCAGAAAACATAACTTCACATGTGCCCTTCAATATTATCAAGAAGGGCATAAAATTTCAGTTGTAAGTAAAATGAATCAATTGCATGCTATAAGATCATTCTATGCACCATAGGCAAGCAACTCAAGGAAAAATATGTAGAAAGTTCTGTTTTTACTTAAATAATAGATTTCAACTATCACGGACATATTAATGTCCCAAAGCAGTGATATTGCACTAACGGAAACCATTTTGTTTGGGGAAAGTAACATGTTAAAAAGCAGCATAAGATAACCTTTATTTCCTTTATCCTTTCAGGGCCAGTATTTGAATGGGTGAAAGTGATAGGATGCCAGCCCTCATTCTCCATTTTTGTCGCAGACTGGTTCCACAGGGTATAGGTTAATGTTCTTCGTTCAAGCTCACCTTTAAGGTCGTGCATCTAACATGAATATCAAAAAATGGGAATACATATTGTGATTTTTTCATAGAACAAACTATATCTATACTGTAAATCCTTTGGTCAGGACTTGAACAATATCTCAGTATCTTACTGCAATCAATGTCTGCACATAGTGTTCATCTGGGATACAGTTGTGCTGCTTCTGAAGTTTCTGTACTTCCATCAAAATCATACCAAATTATCATTCTAGAAGAGAAAATTACCTAATGGATGAAATTAATTGTATCATAATGTGTTCATGTAAACAATTCAATAATCTCTGCAAATTACATACTTTAATCAAGCTCTCTCATCCATGCACAACATGCAAGTTACTAGCACCTAAAACTTATTTCTCTGCAATTTTTATGTGCTCAGCTACACTTATGCATAAGAATAGGTCTTAGAGAAAGAAAACAAATATAGGTAAAAAGGTCAAAGACATCTATTAAGATTCAAGGGAGAACAATACATCATAAAATAAAGAAGTTGCTTTCACCAAAATAAATAAATAAAGAAGTTGAAAATGTATTTTGCATAATAGTATCTCACAAGAATTTTTTTGGTTTCCTATATGTCCAAATCAAATTCATGTACTAAATGGATCTCGCTAATGAAAAATGCATTCATAAAAGATACCTGAATTGGCTATAAAGAAGCCAAGAGTAATTCATGGTTAAGATTTACGACATTTACTTTACATTTAGGCCAACTATCAACATTTAAGACAAACATAATAGATTTCAGTGATGGTACAAAGTCGGGAAACTGATATAAGATCACTTACAAGATTCAGCTTTCCCTTTCTGGAATCCACTGGTGGACGTCGCTGCCAAGTGAGACTATTAGTTGGATTTTGTTTTCATAACCACATTACAAGTTTTGAAGGATAACATGATCTTGATAGGAATTAACTTTATATCAATTTTACTGTAATCATATTAGAAGCAATTGGATATATGGCTAAAACTCTAACCTGTGAATAATTCATTACATACCTTACAATATCTTTTAAAGACTGGTAAGATAACCTCATCATCTACGATTACTTCTGCATGTCTACGAACTAAGGTGATCCACTGAAATTCCAAAACAAAATTCACGACAGAGAATAACATTTTAGATAAAATTGTTAAACTCGCATTTTATATTCTCAATGAACCAATGCACAGACATATGATATCTATAAAGGTCATATATGCAAAATGCAGTTAAAGTTACCTGGGAACCTTTACGCCATTTTTCCTGTGGTATAGTAGGTGACATTTTTAGGTCGTAGCGGCCTTCCTTTGCATCAATAAAGCTGCAATGCAAAGTAACTACTTAATCACCGCTGCAAAACTTCTTCATTTCACAGAAAGTTAAAATAAATAGAAACATCAATGATCCATAAAAAAATAAAGTCCTAAGCACCTTAAGAATTAAGCCTTCGTCTACCTGTCCACAAAACTCCTCGGAGAAGCCATGACATAATTGTACACATAGCTAAAGTTGTACAGAGGAACACAACTGCACATGGAAAAGAAGAAACTCAGATGCAAGTCAACTCAAATGCGCCAAATATCACAACATATCCTTACATGAAAAAGAGACTGAAGAAGAATCACAGAAAACGAGAGTAGAAAAATAGAAAGTTCTAGTTTAAATGAACTTCTGCTAGAATATAAGAATTCAACTCATTGTCAATTGGAAGGTAGGCAAGCACATAGAATTTAGAAATTAGAAAACAATATTTAATCCTGTCCTGAAGAACGCAGAGGAAGCCAGAGAATAGGTCATTCAAAGTAATCCAAAACATTTATTTGAAAATCACAATTGCAGAGAAATATACAAATCGCACGTTGGACGGCGATAGAGAATAAAAATCAATCACTGATATAGGTAACGGCACCAACCTATCTGAGAGAAGAACAAATCTTTGATTTGATGGGTCCTCCAAAGCTGCAGCCAGTAACAACCTTTCGGCCTCAATCATACTTGATTCTCCCCATAAAACCTGCTATATGCAAAACTATATTCTTATTTGCATCCAATAAGACAACAGAAAACACCAGCCCAACTATACAGAGATTTTTTTTTAATTTTGTTTCTTTTCTTTTCTCTGGCTTATGAAACTTTGCTGTCTCAAATCCATCTTAACAACTCCAAAAGGAACTTTATAGCTCAGCTGTTATTTTCTGAGCAATCGAACAACCAACAGGTTGGCATGCTATAGATTGTGATCACCTGAATACTATTACTCAATTGTCGACCGTAGAAGAAATGCGACCTCGTCGTAGTTTCGTCAAACACAAACCCAGGCGCCGAATGAACATAAATTGAGAAATTCCCAAGGTCAGCATTCTACAAAACACAAAACGGTCCAATCAAAATACACCAATTCCGTCCATTTCCAGAATTCAGTTAAAAAAAAAAAATCAAAACGTAACAAACCTCAAAAAAGGTTCCCCACAGAAAATCTAAGGGCAGGTCTCGACGCACGAGAAACAAAAACGCTATCTTGGGAGGACCGTTGAAGATTTCATGAGGAACTCGAGATCGTCTACGGGGTAACGGAGTAGAGGAAGAGAAATTGGATGGGAAGTAAAGGTTGAAAAGAACAAAGCAGAAAAGGGTGACGGAGATGATGATGAGGAGCTTCCAGCAGAACCTTATTACGTGGCGCTTTGCCAAAGTTGGCGCCTTTTTCGTCATGGGTCTCGCTCCTGCCATTCTCAGCTAGCTATTACTATGCGTATATTTGCCTTCAACAAGTAAAGAAGATACTCTGCCATCAGTATGCAATTTCACACTATCACACTCACTTGTGACATTTTTTACTAATAATATTATGATTCTGATATGAATAATTTCTTAATATGTAATAGTTGGGTCGAATAAATTTCTTAAAATTAAGTAGTAGATTGGAAAAATAATGTGTGTGTGGTAGTGTGGATGTTTGTGTATGAGTAAAGGCACAGACAATATTCGCAAGTAGTTGAAGATAAAATTCAAACAAAATTTCGATTAGCATTCAAATTATTTTATTTTAAATGAGTTGGACTTAATTAACACACTACTTAAATTTAAATTTTATATTACTTGATTTAAATTTTTTATTAATCAAAATGAGTTTAATTAAAAACTATTTATTTTTAATTTTGTTATATATAATAATAAAATATTGATGTTGCATAAAAAATATGAAAAAATTGTTTTCTAATATTTGTCATATCCTACTCAGGGTAATTGTTGGTATTGTGTGATGGTTGTTTAAATATTTTTTATGAATTTGACAATTGTAAAAAATCTGAGGTAAAAAAAAGTTAGTATTTACTTGTGAAAAATGATTTTTATATGCTTAAATTTGAATAAATAATATGGGTAAAGTTGTAAAAAAAATTATTTATATCTATATTCATTACAACCTTGAATTCAAATTTAAATATTTTATATTTAATAATAAAAAATTTTGATCAAATAACATTCAAGTAAATTTGTATAATTTCATTTCAGCTTATATTTCAATCAAGGTCAAATTCAAATGCAAATTATTCAAGTTTGATAAGCTTAAACTCAATTTCAAACACATTTATCTTTGGTAAATTTAAATTTAAGCTTATAACATTATTATATGTACTAAAAATAAAATTTAAAATTGGGTTCTAAGTGAAAATTAAATATTGTTATTAAATATAGAATAATTGAGTAATCTTATAAAATTCAATTCAATAAATATAAAAAATTTAGAATTTAAATTCAAATTTCATTTTCAATACCTATAATATTTTTCTTGAACATATAAGTGTTCAATTCAATTCAATTCAATAATATTCTCATATGAGAGCATCATTACTTTATAAAATTTAACTACTATATAACTTAAAATATATTTTTATCATTAAGCTCCTCTAAGCTCCCTACACTTTGAGCAGCTGAATAATATAGAATCAAAGTTCAACTCTACGTTAATTAAGCTTGACTGATCTAAAATCAAATTCAAATGAAATTATTCCCAGCCAGTCGCAAGAAATTTCACTCGTGTGCAATGCTGTGCCTTAAAAAATGTGGGTACCACAAAAAACGTAGGCACAAGGAAGGCATGTGAAAAGTGGAAGCCATGGATGTTTGGTGACAAAACCCAAGTAACAAGTCACAAGTCCAGCCCTTGCTTTAGAGTCTTATTTTAGGAAGAAAAAAAATAAATTTACTACTTCTAATGAAAAAAAAACCTTAAACAAATAAAATTATATTCCACCCCGATTTACTTATTTTTACATTACAAACAAGAAAATATGAACCAACACCACCCCTAAACTACTCAAGTTACTCACCACTAATGCACCTGATGCATTACATTCCACCCGATTTAGATTGTTGATGTTTGTAATGAAGCAAGCAAAATGGAAAAGAGAATAAAAAAAAATGTTTCCACCCCCATTTACTTATTTTTACATTACAAACAAGAAAATATGAACCAACACCACCCCTAAACTACTCAAGTTACTCACCACTAATGCACCTGATGCATTACATTCCAGCCGATTTAGATGTTTGTAATGAAGCAAGGAAAATGGAAAAGAGAATAAAAAAAAAAATGTTTTCATAGAATATGTCTTGAATTGCAAAGGTTGGCGGGCATTACTATTACTTTGGTAGGTAATTGTTCCGCCAACATATGCCCTGAATTCCAGTCCAATGGTCTAAACGCTACCAATGGCATAGGAAATCAGAAATCAGAAAAATATCATGAAAATAAAGAAGAAATAATAACAAGAACCCTATCATTAGGTCAGCAAGGACCATAATTTCAAAGGTATGGTACATAACTTATTTCGATGACCTCAGACTGGGGGACTGTATCATGATAGATAAATACAAAATCTTTTGGTATGCAGCAGAAGATGAAACAAAGTCGAAAGGTGAAAGCCCACCTTATGCAATATACACCTCTTAATTAACTTCTGAAATGAGGGTCAATTCTTGGCTGGCTGTCACTTTCTATCACCAGAAGCTTGCTCCTTCAGCCAATGCTTACCTTCTTTGGAATGGATGCTTACCAATTTGGTCGGCACAAGCACTGAAATTGGTTGTTGCTTAAAGTATTATTGTATACAGTATGAAAGTAGCTACTGTGCACCTACTTTGACATTTTGACGGTCTAAAACAACATTCAAAATCTTGCCAGGAACATAAATTCTTTTCTTGACAGATTTACCATCCAAAAACTTAGAAAGTTTTTCATCCCTAGATGCTAATGCAAAAGCATCCTCCTCTGTGCATGTTTCTTCGACCTCGATGGTACCCCTTGTCTTGCCATTAATCTGAACTGGGAGAACTATTGTGGAATCTTTCAGGTATACAGGATTTGCCTGCAATAACAATGTATAAGAGACAAGACCAATTATCACTATCAGATGCTATATCTATCCTCTAAAAGGGACTAAATTGTTTCATTAAAATGGCACTCAGTCCACTTCATTAAAACTCGTCCTGAAAATTTTTCACCATCAAGAACCCACAATTTTTGGGGCACTTCAAGTGATAATGCCATAAATCTTGACAACTACTTAAATATTCGGTGCAGGAACGTATAGCAGCAAGAGTAAATGTCTTCTATTTTCCTATATCATTCACAGAGAATAGGCTCAAAAATTAGGAAAGGAAAACTGAACTGGAAGAGCAGTAGTTATCACAAAAACAATTGTAGAAGGGATGATAAGATTATTATCAATTTCAGGTAATTGATGTTGGTATGATGCAAGCAAGAGATGATGAAATGTAATGAACAAATAACATATGCCATAAAAAGTCCTAAATGACTTCACATGGACCTAAACTCATACCTTAGGGAAAGGTTCATAGGCTAACGATTTTTTGTGTCCTAGCCGAGACCATAGCTCCTCAGCCATGTGCGGTGCATATGGCGAAAGCAGCAAAACAAATGCCCCAATAATTGATTTCGGATGTTTATCCCACTGAAAATGTATGCCGGGAAAGGTATATGCATCATATTAAAACTACAGAACTTGTACAATGCATAAGCACATATTAAGCAGGACTCTTGTATTAAAGAGAAAGGGAAACTGGTTAAACTAATAATAGTGTCAAAAGTAACTCCAAACCACCTTACCTTGTACGCTGAATTTAGGAACTCCATCATCGCTGAAATTCCAGTGTTGAATCGTGTGCCCTCAATTTCCTCTGTTACCTGCTCACTGAAATTGGGCTTAGGCCAAAAGTCCAGATCCTATGCATAACGTGGATAAAATCATAAAATGTGAAAGTAAAAATTCTTTAACAAAATTCGATATAGTGACCTTAGCAATACATCTATGGAGAGAACGAAGTTGTTCTAGAGTAGGCTCTTCGTCAACTGAAACAGTTCCATCCTTGATTGTGCCATCAGTCATAGGTGAACCAACAATCAGTCTCCAAGTTCTTGCTAAAAATCGATGTACACCTTCTATGCCGCTGGTACTCCATTGCTTCGAGTCCCTTAAAACACATAAGAAAGACCATCAATAGTAATGTTAGTTAGATTAAAGCCAATCAACAGTATGGGATTAGCAGTAACATTTGTGGTCAAACCTACCTTAACGGTCCCATGAACATTTCATATAGACGAAGAGAATCTGCACCATACTCAGAAACAACATCATCTGGATTAACAACATTTCCCCTACTTTTACTCATTTTGTGAGCACGAGCAATTAATCGTACATCAGGATTTTCTTTCAAGACAAAAAAGTCCCCAGATTTCATGACCTATAGTCAAGGAAAAAGAAAATGTTCTTTATTAAGAGAAGACAAAACTCAATTTTAATTCTGACAACTAAGAAATGCATTATGATGGAAGTAAAGACAGAAATGGGAAACCTTGTCCTGACGAACACTTTCTAGATTATATTCACCCAACATATCAGCAGAATCAGCAGATATCAAATTTCCATCTGGATCCCTGCAAACCATATATTGAACCTGCCATTCAAACCATTAGACACTTGTGGTATTTTCATTTTCAATTTTTCCAAGCAAAAGAACTATACTTACTTCCCCGAGGATAATCCCCTGATTTATGACACATTGAAAGGGTTCCTTGGTGGATACAACACCAATGTCATAAAGAACCTGAAATTAATAAGGGTTAAATAAGATCTGAACATAAATTTTTTAGTAATTGTAAGAGTGACTAAGCCACTAAATCCACACACACACAAGGAACATGGGTCAAACTCAAGATGCAAGAGAAGACAAAACCTTCTAAGGGTCATCAAACGTCCCTTGAACAATAGGCTCTTGGCAGATCTAAACAAACAGAAGCACATTGCAGTCTACATTAGAGGATGAAGTGCCTCAATCAACTCACCTAAGTTATGGTTTGTGGGTTTAACTATCCTACTGTTAACCATGTCATCAGTTATTTCTTCAACTGCTAAAAGGATTACTTAAGTTTCTTTTATGGTTACATAAATTTCAATGGTCATTTATTTCACCCCCACACAATTGTACAACCAGGTACCAGAATTGTTTCACCTGCAACAGTCATTTATCTACTGGCAGTTTGTCACAAGTATTAACAGTTATAGAGATATAGACCAAATTATTGTTTAGAAAATTACTCCCCTCCCCCAACATATGAGTGTAAGGTGCCCTTGACTGCTATTCTTCCTATCCACACCCCCCAAAACGGCCCTAGAGTTCTTTCAGTTCTGTCTTTTTCGCGGGGCTAGAGACACTTCACACACACACACACACTGGTAGAAACTTTTCTTAGCTCAGGTAATAACTTTCCTAAACTCAGATGGTAACCTTTCTTAATGAAAAATGACAAACATTATGAATTTCTTATTATGAAGTTACTACCTGAATATAGGAAAGTTACTACTAGATACTGAACATGTATGGGCGAAACTTCCTTCGGCATATACCTAGCAGAGCTGGTCTTTTTCCCTGGCCATCAAGCCAATGATATGATCTGTCTCACCTTAGTACAACCCATGCAATGCAATTTTTTTTTAATGAACTAGTTTGTGATAGAATTTTAACTTCATCTCAACCTGATTTGTCAAGTAAATCAATTCAGCAACAGGTTGGCATTTTAAGCACTGGAAGAGAAGGACTAATTTGTCACCAAGGAAGCTAACTGTATGGCAATGCAAAGCAAAAAATTGCCTTGTTATTCAAGACATGGACAACAGCATTTGCTCTGGTAGTGGTAGATGATTGTGGCATAACAGGAAATAGTTGCACTGGAAGTGAAATTGCATGTGGCATAGAGTGAAGCAGAATACAAATCAGAATGTTCAGACTGACATGAAATACAGACCTTGTGCCAGAATCTAGCATAAAGTAGATGAAGAACTGCATGCTCAGCACCACCAACGTACACATCAACAGGACTCCAATATCTACAGAAGAACAATTTTAACCATGAATTCAATCATCTAGAGATCTCAAAAAAAAAAAATTGGACCAGTTAAAGTTACTACCTTTCCTTTGCCCTATCAACCAATTCTTTGGAATTGTTTGGGTCCATAAATCTCAAGTAGTACCTGAACAAAATAAAAAAAACTGACATATTTGCAGAGATGGAAATATAATTTTGTCAATTTAGTTTATCAACTTTTTAAATCTACATGACATCTTACTGCAAGACTTTCCCACAACACTTAATTGGGAAAAATGGAAAACAACAAATTCAGTTTTCCAACTGAACCTAATGAATAAGAAATCTTAGAGTTAACTATGCCACCAAAAGACTGCCTAACAATGCATATATATGTGTGACAGATGAAATTTCCCAAGTAATTTTTAGCATTTATATAGCCCATAAAATTGCCTCGATATCCTCAGAAATGATTCAGTTTTCATCATATTTTGTATCATTCTCAGAGAACCCCATACATAATCTATACTAAAAAAGGGATATTCTTCAAAAGGATAGAGAAATATATAGAGATTCTAATTAACAGAGACTCTAAATAGTGATGATCATAACCAATGCCTTACCAGCATGAACCAGCCCACTGTGGCATGGTGTTTGTTTCTCGGGTAGCTGGTCTTCCAGTTAAACTATCTGTGGTCTTCACCTGTAAAAGCAAAACATAGTGATCAAGGTATCATTTCACAATAAAGTGGTTTTACTAGTTATAGACCAGGACCAAGTCAAAGCTACTGGTACAAGTTACTTGGTCCACCAAACCTACCCAAGTTAATTGAGTTTGTTATTGTTTGGATCATATTTGATCACCCTTACCCAGCAACAAAGTGCCTGGATTTTATGTTGCCAGGTTTACAGTGCAAGTAGCAACACTAAGTCAAGATCAGTAAAGCAGTGACTATAATTTTATTCATGCAAAATTTTTTAACTTCTGCACACCGTATGATTTGTTCCAATGGCAAAGAAGATGACAATTTAGTCTGCAAAGTCCATGATATGAAGAGAGAGCAAAGCAGTTATTGCTATCAGCATACCCAGGAAACCGCCTTAGACAGAGGAGGATCCCCTGTCCCGGTTGGAGTAAAATCATCCAGCTCAGGCAGTATAAGGGGCAGTTCAGTCTCATTAAGTGGGATAGTCTCACCATTATCATCCAAGAAAATGACAGGGATAGGCTCACCCCAATAGCGTTGCCGCGCAAAAAGCCAGTCCCTTAGCTTGTAGTTCACCTAAAAAATTAATAGCACAACTTATGTTATACATACAAAAACCCCTATTCCAATCAAACAAGTGCATGCTAAACCAATATGTGAACCTTTCTTTTTCCTTTTCCAGTTTTCTCTGCCCACTGAATGACTTCTGAAGCAGCTTCTTTGCTGGACAAGCCATTAATATCAAGCCCCACTATTATATTTGATGAATTTACAATAGTGCCTTCACCTGAAAAAGCCTCTCCAGACTCCCTGATGCTAGTATCATCGGGCATCACAACCCAGCAAACTTGAACACCATATTTCAAAGCAAATTCATAATCACGAGAGTCATGTGCTGGCACAGCCATGATAGCTCCCGTTCCATAACTGCACCAATAAAAACATTCATATGCTGATGACACAAAAATTTTCTTAAGTACTGTCAACAACCTCATAAGTCATAACACTAATGGACAAAGCATATTGACCATTCAACAAATGCATTTTGCATTTAAAGTAATATACACAAACAAATAGGCAACTTAATCATAAATGCATCACCCAGCGGAAAATTATTTAAAGAAGAACAGGAAAAGACATAAGTCACACACACCTCCCCAAGACATAATCTGCCACCCATATAGGAATGGCTTCTCCATTAGCAGGATTTTTTGCATAACAACCAGTAAAGACTCCAGTTTTTTCCTTCTGAAGTTCAGTCCTCTCAAGGTCACTCTTCCTCAAGGCAAGGTCTTTATATTCCTCCACCTGTGCCCAATGAATTGTCATCTTCTATTTATCCATGGTTAAGAACCCCAAGACACTTGTGCAATGAGAAGGACAACTTACGTGTTTGCTCTGGGCAGTGGAAACCAATGATGACAACAAGGAATGCTCTGGTGCCAGAACTAAGTAGCTGAACACAAGTAATGTAAACAATGGAACTATTAGAGTTAATTTCCAGAGTTGTTAACCCAACACATAGAGTTTCCAAAATTTATCTGAAAATTGTTTAAGACATATACGTTGCTCCAAAGATAGTATCAGGCCTCGTAGTATATACAATGATCTTTATGTCTCTCTCCTTTCCATCACTATCAAGGATGCAAAATTCCATCTCAGCACCTTCTGACTTCCCTATCCAATTTCTCTGCATTTCTTTGACACTTTCAGGCCAATTAAGATCATCCAGATCCTCAAGAAGACGATCAGCATATGCAGTAATCTTGAGCATCCATTGCCTCATAGGCTGCTTGTTAATAAACAATGACACTGAAAAAATTATGAAACCATTCAAAAAAGGAATACAAGGGAAGAAAAATCATCATAGAGAGAATTGGTCAGTATAGATAATTATACAAACCAGCATACCTTTCTTATTACTGGATGACCCCCTCTCTCACTGACACCATCCACTACCTCCTCATTTGCCAACACAGTGCCAAGGGCTGGGCACCAGTTGACCGGAACTTCAGCCTGAATTTACAGTATGAATACCATCAAATCTTCACAATTCAGGAATTATATAAAATAAGCAAAAATGTGAGTAATTATCTTAGATGTAACCTGATATGCCAATCCCTTCTTCAACAGCTGAAGAAATATCCATTGAGTCCATTTGTAATATTCAGGTTCTATGGTAGAGATTTCACGATCCCAATCATATGAGAAGCCTAATGATTTCAACTGCAAATGTTAAAGATGTCATAATTCATAACACGTAGGAAAAATAATAAATGTTAACAACAACAGTATAAGAGGACAGAGTAAGATACTATAAAAATAATTATAATGACCATTTCAATAGATAGTGGTTGCTAGTTTCAGCTGCAAAAACCCATTCATAATCCACCGCAGACAAGATATTTCATTTTTCTGGTATGTATGACACCCATCATATGAGAAGCTTTTCATATTGCATCAATTTAAGTCCATTAACTACAGTTTCTAGTGATAAGAAATCTAAGATCAAAATATGCCTTGTAACTATCCCACCCATCCGTCAGCCAGCACATGAAACCGTGAAATGGAGGTCAGCTCAATTATGTAATGAATCTGTAAAACAACGAAGCCTTGATTGTGAATTTAAATAGATATGTACTAGGAGTTGTGTGTTTTGAATCTTACCCACTAAACCAATTCCATCAATCCCCAAACTGAGATTCATTTTGAATTTCTTATGGAAATTATAGCTCAATAATTTTTCATAAAAGTGCAAGTGTCTCAGCCACCATGCAATCTTCTGTTTACCTGAGAGCGAAAGCGATCAATATTCCTCACAGTAGTAAGCTTTGGATGAGTTCCTGTCTGAAACATAGGATTGCCAATTACTGGTAAAGGAAAACACCACTATATTTCAAGAAAGAAAAATCATATTTCAGAACAGACCTCAATAGCATATTGTTCAGCGGGCAACCCAAATGCATCCCATCCCATTGGATGCAACACATTATATCCCTGCATACGTTTATATCTAGCAAGAATGTCTGTGGCAGTATATCCCAAGGGATGCCCAACATGTAGGCCAGCTCCACTGCAAATATTAGTTCAATGAACAAAATTTCAATACACTTGAAAGTCAAAAACAAATTATGGGCGCCAAAATATACTCTCATCCCAGTATCTTAAAAAATTGCTAGTTGATAACATACTCAAATTAACTAATGTCTAAAACTGTAAAAATTGAATTCCTCCTTTATTTTTTTGTATCTTTTCCATGTTCATGATTGAAATGAAAAAAATTTTAGAAACAGGATTAGAAAGAAGAAGACGAACCTGGGGTAAGGGAACATGTCAAGAACATAGTATTTAGGTTTAGAGGTGTCAATATCATCATCTGGTGTTCTGAAAGTTCCATTTTCCTCCCAAAAATGTTGCCACTTAGGCTCAATTTCGTCAAAGGGATAAGCCCTTTTCACCACCAGCTGATTCTGCTCCGACTTCTTCTGCTCCACTTCGCTCAATCCACCTCTGGCCGAGTTCCTAATGCTGCGCCAAAGCTTGAAGCTCGTATTGTAGTGTCTGAGGCCAAAAGAAGCATCTTTGGTCGTGTATTTTCGAGAAAGATGAAGTCGCTTGGAGGGGAAGGGGAATGCATGGGGATGTAGCGTTAGAGATGGATACAACTGTGTCTGAATGTGAGCTTGCATGAACTGCGCGTTCATTTGGCAGCAGATGAGAGAGAAAACCAGAGACGGTGCAGAGAGTGGTAGAGGACCGGACACTAAGCAGATAACGTAAAAATGGAGCTCTGACACAGCTGTAGTTAGTGTTTTTGAGTTTCCGAATTTGGGCTAATGTCGTGACCCAAACAGAGCCCAGATGATATCGGACGAGACTGGACTTTCCTGTGTTCAATATAATAAAGCCCAAAACTAGTCCAAGTCATCCATTTGCTTCAGCGGCGAGGATGGATAAAGTGAATGCTTGAAAACGTGAATTTTAGAAATGGACGGATGGCAATTCCATCTTACATATCGAATTTATATCTTATCAAAATTTAGTAACAATGACTTTAAATTTGATTTGAATAATAATGGTATTACTTGGATTAATTTATTTATTAATACATTAAAATCGATCAATTCATCTAATTTATTTAATAATTTTAGATAATAAATTTTATTTTATAACCTTATTTATTACATATAATTATTTATTATTCTTTTACTAAAAGTATCTTTAATCATTTTTAATCATTAATTAACTATTTTAATAAATTTTTATTATTATTTTATTATAATTTAAATTTTATTTTTTATTATATTTGAGTATATATAATTTAATTATTAGTTATTTTTCAAAATTTTATATAAATTTTTAGATACGTTAACATGTCAACACACTTAATTTTATATCAATTCTAATTTAATTCACTTATTATTCATGTTAAACATTTTAACTCATTTATAATTTAAACATATATAAACTTGAATTCGTACGACATATCATGTTGAGTTATCATAAAATATCAAAAATTACTCCTCCTAATATTATATTACAGTGGGATGCTCGAATTTTTTTAAACTATGAAATTAATTAATATATATTTTATATTTCACAAATAAATATCATTTAAAAATTATAAATTAATATAATATGTATAATTAAAAAATCATGACAATTAGAAAGAAGAAAAATAAATCCAACCAATTTGAATAGGAACATTAAAATTTAATGATCATAATGCTACGTGTCGACATACATTTTATATTTGTTACAACTTCCTTTTTTATTATAGTTTAATACATCATTAATTTTTAAATTTAATTTCAATTTTAGTCTCCAAAAAGAAAATTTTTATTTGGGTCCTAATTAAACGAAAATTAGAGCAAAGATGGCCCCACTTTGGCTAGTCCCATTAACTCCCCCACGGAGAAGCTCACCTAGCAAGAACTAACCCATGGTGGCATCCCAACAAAACATACTTGCATTCATGATGGCCTTCATTGCCACCTCCCAAACTTGTGAAACCATATCAACATCTGGAGCGATCCATATGAGGCCATAAAAAAAAAAAAACCAAAAATTATTGCAATTTCTGCTCAAATTTTCCCTAATTCAAAGACAAATTTTTATTGAAGTTGAAATGCACATAAATGAAGGAAAATTTCAACTCCGAAGTCCGAACTTAACGACATCGGGCAACGGGGCACCATGAATGGACTTACTAGGAGTTCTTTATTATGCTTTAATATGTTGGTAGGTTTATTTCTTTTTACTTAAAGTTATGAGAATATTTAGGGTTTTTTGATTTGTGATACACAATACCAATGGTCCCTTATTTGTTGTTGTCCTAGTGTATGTTCATGATACAAATTGTGATATTTTGATTCTTTTTTTCAAATTGAGATAGTCCTATTTCGACTTTATAAATAATTTAGTTGAGTTATTATTTAGATAAAATAATTATAATTTCTTTTTTTTTTCTTCGTTATCTACACAATATTAATAGGAAACATACTATCATTGTTGGCAAAAATATCAAATTACTATTTTTTCAAAAATTTATTTTCATTTTATTATCGTTTGAAAATATATTACCAAAATACGCATGAAGGGTGGAGGCACCAAGTCAGGTGGCGCCTTCCAAACACGTGAAAGGGCGGGAGGCACCAGGCCAGTTGGCGTCCTCGGCGGGAGGCGCCAGGCCAGTTGGCGTCTTCGAGAAGGTCGGGTGGCTTTGAGGGCGCCATTCAAAATGGCGCCCTCAGTCTGTAACCTTTTTAATTTTTTTATGAATGAACAAGGCATTCTTTTTCATGCAACTCCATGACTCACACCCAAATTTGCTGCAATAATTCCACCTTGCCATCAGTATTTAGTACCCGAACGTAAATGCCCTTCTCACTCTTTTTTTTTGAAATATTTTATTTTATAACTTAACGACAAACTCCCATACGTCTAACATGATATGAGGCAATCACAGTAAAATTAATTTAGCAGGCAATTTTTGTGTAATTTAAGCACCATCCTGTCTTAATATTATTTTTTTAATGAGAGAAGTAATATTTCACTTAATGCACATACATAAAATTATGAATTTAAACTCCAAACATAATGAAAATAAATTTTTTAAAATATTATCGAGTGTTACTATATCATTAAAATGCTAATATTTGTGTCTTTATTTTTATTTGATTATCAATTTATCAATATATGCACAGTGACACTAAAAATCATTGAAAACTATACTCATTCATTCTTTTAATATTAATCATAAAATAATGCTTATGAAAAAATTTGAAGCACGCGATAATTCTTAGAAAAAAATTTATACATATTGAAACAAGAAAGATAGCAAACAAGATTTGAATTTACCTCCCATCTAATATATGTCAGATTGATTTAACTTAACATAGTAAGATAAAGGCATTTCTTTTTCATGCAACTCCATCTATTTCTCTTTTACATATTATGCTATCTTAATTTTTTATTTTTTTATAAAATTTTAATTTATTTATCACAAGTTTAAAAAAGAATATTACATAAAGTTTTAATCACTTTAATTGATAATTAGAAAATAGTTAAATTTTTTATGGTTTATGCTCTCTCCATTTATAAAAAAAAAGTTCAAATCATTCTTTAAATTTAAGATTATTGAAATAAACACGAATTTTGTATCAATTAATATTGAAAAAAAATGCAAAATTTCTCTTTTAACTTTAGAATAATTGGATTTTGCTCCCTCTAACTTTGAAAATTCAAAAATTACCACTTTAAAGTTTATAAAATTTAAAATTAGTACTTATTATCCACTTGATTAATTATTTTATCAAATCATGTGATTTTTTAATGAAGTTTTTAAGCAAAAATCATAATATTATAGTACAATAAATTTTTTGGTTATTTTTCACATATAATTTTTATATTATATAATTAATAAAAATTAAGCTATATATAAAATTTTTTGATTAAATACTTGTAAATAAAGTGCAAAATTAGATGCTAAAAAGATATAAAATAATTAAATATTGTATAATATTATAATTTTTATGTAAAAATTTCATAAAAATACATAATTTGATAAAAATAATTAATTAAGTGAATGATAAATATTAGTTTTAAATTTTGTAAAATTTAAAAACATGATTTCTAAATTTTAAAATTGAAAGGGATAAAATCCAACTACTACAAAGTTAAAAAAAATAAAAAATTAAGATAGCATAATATGTAAAAGAGAAATAGATGGAGTTGCATGAAAAAGAAATGCCTTTATCTTACTATGTTAAGTTAAATCAATCTAACATATATTAGATGGGAGGTAAATTCAAATCTTGTCTGCTATCTTTCTTGTTTCAATATGTATAATTTTTTTTCTAAGAATTATCGCGTGCTTCAAATTTTTTCATAAGCATTATTTTATGATTAATATTAAAAGAATGAATGAGTATAATTTTCAATGATTTTTAGTGTCACCGTGCATATATTGATAAATTGATAATCAAATAAAAATAAAGACACAAATATTAGCATTTTAATGATATAGTAACACTCGATAATATTTTAAAAAATTTATTTTCATTATGTTTGGAGTTTAAATTCATAATTTTATGTATGTGCATTAAGTGAAATATTACTTCTCTCATTAAAAAAATAATATTAAGACAGGATGGTGCTTAAATTACACAAAAATTGCCTGCTAAATTAATTTTACTGTGATTGCCTCATACCATGTTAGACGTATGGGAGTTTGTCGTTAAGCTATAAAATAAAATATTTCAAAAAAAAAAGAGTGAGAAGGGCATTTACGTTCAGGTACTAAATACTGATAGCAAGGTGGAATTATTGCATCAAATTTGGGTGTGAGTCATGGAGTTGCATGAAAAAGAATGCCTTGTTCATTCATAAAAAAATTAAAAAGGTTACAGCTTTGGTGCGAGCAAACTGAGGGCAAAAATTAAAAAGGTACTGAGGGCGCCATCCCTCAAGGCTAACCCCTCCCGCCTGCCCTGACGTTTTCACCCTTCGCGTGTTTGGAAGGCGCCATCCGGCTTGACACCTCCGCCCTTCACGCATATTTTGGTAATACATTTTCAAACGACGGTAAAATAGAAATAAGTTTTCAAAAAAACAGTAATTTGATACTTTTGCCATCATTGTCAAAGAACCAAAAAAACTATAGACATATTGGTTAATAATTACTTATATCTATATAGACAGTAGGTCTTTTAATGCAACTTCAAAGCTCAAGAACATGACAAATCATAGTAGAATGTTACATGTTAACATTACTTCTTTAAAAATAGATGAAGCGTTGATATTTGAAAAATCACATTGGGCAATAGAAAAGCGGAGCTCAAGTCCTTCCAATCACAAAGCCAAAACATAACATACTTGACACGATTTTGACTTATAAATATCTAAACAGATTTAGTAATGAAATATATAAAAGTAGCACTCATAAATAATAAGTATCAATTTATTAACAAGCGAAATTTTAGAAAGTGCCACGTGATAAAATACATGACAAAAAATATAATTAAATAATAATATCAATATTACATGATTAAATATACGATAACAAATGTAATTAAATAATAATACTAATTGACTTCTAATCTAAAATCTGAAGTAAAATTAATTGAAATTTTCAAAATATAAAAATGATATGCTAATTTTTTTAAAAGTATAATTTAAAAGAATCATAATGTTTAAACAATTTTTCGTAATAAATAATATCGTTTATAACAAAAACATATGAATTTTAAAGAATATATAAAATTCATATTTATTAATTCATTTTAATTTAATAAAAATATAAAAAATTATGAATTAATATTTCAAAAAATTTATATTTGTAAAAAACATAAAAATGTATTTTAATATAATGTTTAAATATTTTTAATTGATTGTTATCATTTACTAAATATTATAATATAATTAGGAGATGAGTAGGATCAAAGATAAATGACTAGAAAATTTTCTATTAATATAAAGTCTAAATCAAATATGAATGATATTAATATGAGATTTATTAAATATTATTATTAAAAAATAAATTTTATCATTGATTTGAATAATTATTACCTTTTCAGTATTTGATTTTGATATCTTTTTTCAAATTATTTCATTTATAAAAAGCTTTGCATTAATTTGTATTACTTTTTAAGATAATTTTAAATTTATCAAATTATTTATTGTTATTAATTATATAGTAGCTTTGAATATTTTAATTTCAAATGCAAAACATAATATAGATTTGAAGCGAACCTTATTGTTAATTGTAATTGATTGACTACCAGAGAAATTTAAGTTAACTAAATTGTTCCATCGGATATTTAATACATTTGGATTGATATTTCTAATCTTTTTAAAATTTTCTTTCCTACTAAGAATATGAATAATTGATATTGATATTAGCCAATCATATTATGGTAAATAAAAAGACCTTTTCCCTTCCTTTCGCGTTGCGATCACAGGTTCACAGCTGTTTGCATCGTCCCCTGCGAGGTATGCTAACACTTTTCTTCTACCCTGTCAGAATTGAATAATTACGTGCGTGATGCATTATACTGAAAAGTGTTACCCCCTCATTCCAATTTTCAATTTTCTCAACTGAATAAAAATACTAATAGGTCCTGCATGTCTATCTCTCTCTTCTTCGGGAGTTAAAATAAATCACTTTTTTGCTAAAAAAGATGAATAAAAGTAGTAATCTACATCAGAATGTTCTAATATTTGTGCTTACTAGGTACGTCCTGCAGCAAAAATGCAGGTCATGATTGCACGCCAAGGAAAGTTGAATCAACATGCTGACAATGATTCGGACAATATATCTGCATGCTCCAGAGCTTTCGGAATGTCAAAAAATAGAAAGGCTCGGGAGATTCATGCAAACGGAAATAATGAACCAGAGTCAGAAGACTCAGAAGGGGAAGAGTACATTCCGGGATGTTCAAAGGGAAGAAAACCTCCATTGAAGAAAGGTGATAAACTAAAGAAGTGTCTTGTCACCTCAAACAATGAAAGATATTTCAAGGATGATTTCTTGACTGATGAATCAGAAGAAGATGTTGACAATGATCAGGACAAAGTCTCTACGTCCTCCGGAGCTTTTGGAATTTCAAAAAAGAGAAAAGCTTGGGAGATTCATGAAAATGGAAATAAGGAACCAGATTCAGAAGGGGAAGAATACATTCCGAGATGTTCAAAGAGAAGAAGACCTCCACTGAAGGAAGGTGATAAACTAAATAAGTGTCTTGTCCCCTCAAACAAGAAAAGATATTTCAAGGATGATTTCATGACTGATGAATCAGAAGAAGATGTTGACAGTGATTGGGACAAAGTCTCTACACGCTCCAGAGCTTTTGGAATTTCAAAGAAGAGAAAGGCTCGAGAGATTCATGAAAATCGAAATAAAGAACCTGAGTCAGAAGGGGAACAATACATTCCGGGATTTTCAAAGAGAAGAAAACCTGCATTGAAGAAAGGTGATAAGCTAAAGAAGTGTCCTGTCACTCGAAACAAGAAAAGACAATTCGAGAATGATTTCTTGATTGATGAATCTGAAGAGGATGGTACAGAGATAATTCTCGTGAAGGCCAAGTCTAGAACGTCCAGGAGGGCAGCCAGGAAATTCGATGATTCAATGGATAAAGGATGTTTTAAGTCAAGACAAGGAAATTTTCACTCAAGAGATGCCTGTTTTCATTCTTCCTTGGTTTCTAGATTGCCAAATTCAGATTTAGGAAAGGATTCTAAGAGTAAAAATACTCTAAATGTTTTGAAGGTAAACTTTTTTCCCAATGCTATCTCTTAGAACTCAAATCCGATCTTTTATGCAGTTCTTTTGGTGTCGGAGCAATATTTTGTTCCTGAAAATGGTTAAATTGTGTTAAACAGGGGTTGATACAAGATGCCAAGAACTGTCATCAGTGTATGAAAAAGCAGATAACATCTATGGTACACTGTACTAAATGTAAACAGAAGACATACTGTATCCAGTGTATCAAGCAATGGTATGGTAATTCGTTTATATTGACAAAATTAGTTTTGTGAAAGTGTTATCTATTAGTTTTAGTGATTTATTAAAAGTTGACATTGTTTTCCCATTTATCCATACAAAGGTATCCCAATATATCCGAAGAAGAAGTTTCAAAAGGTTGTCCATCTTGTAACAACAACTGCAATTGCAATGGTTGCTTATCTTCCAGTGGAATGATTAAGGTGTACATTCTTTTTCCATTTGTTTATATCCTTTGAAAGATCATCATCATAATCATGCATATTGCGAATATTTCAAATATAAGGATAAAATTTAACCTTGTTTTGGTTTAAATTTCATGAACACTTGCAGACATCTAACAGGGACATCACTAATGATGAAAAGGTTCAGTACCTCCTCTATCTGGTTTCCTTACTTCTTCCATTTTTGAGACAAATTCTTGAAGAACAGACTCAAGAGGAAGACATTGAAGCTAAGATACAAGGTATAAATCTTCAACTTTGACTTGATTTTTATTTTTTACTCCACTTTGGGAACATATTTGACTAAGAAAAGATTTGCGTCAGGGAAATCATGTTCTGAGATTGAGATATCACGGACTCCTTGTAGTGATAATGAACGTGTCTATTGGTAAGCGTCTGTTTACTTAAGATATCTACCACTACGGTTTTAATCTCTAATATTTGTACTTCTTGTGTTTTATTTGGTCTTGGAGCAGCGACCATTGTGCAACTTCAATAGTAGATCTTCATAGAAGTTGCCCTGAATGTTCATATGAACTCTGCCTCAATTGCTGTCAAGAAATACGTAAGGGAAGCATCTTGCCCCAGGCAGAAGTAAAGTTCCCATACGTGAACAAGGGTTATGATTACATGCATGGTGGTGATCCTCTACTGGGCTCTTGTGATGCAGACAATTCAGAAGTTCAGGTTCAGCCATCTACTGAGTGGAAGGCCAACAACGATGGAAGTGTTACTTGTCCCCCAAAAGAAATCGGGGGTTGTGGTCATTCTGTGCTGGATCTGAAGCACATTCTCCCGCGGGGCTCGTTGTCTGAATTGGAAGTCAAGGCTCGCAATTTGCTAAGAATTTGCAGAACTGAACCAGAAGAGAGCCAACTCCATGGGCAGAAGGATGCAGCATCAAGCTCCAACTCCATGAGAAGAGCAGCTTCAAGGGAAGCCACCGATGACAATGACATATACTGTCCAGCTTCTGGAGACATTCTAAACAAAGGGCTATATCTTTTCCAAAAGCATTGGACCAAGGGTAAACCGGTTATAGTTCGCGATGTTCTTGGACAGGCCACAGGTTTGAGCTGGGAGCCAATGGTCATCTGGCGGGCATTATGTGAAAATTTGGATTCAGAAATCAGCTCAAAAATGTCAGAAGTGAAGGCCATTGATTGCTTGGCTAACTGTGAGGTTTGATTCCTTTATCCCTTTCTGGCACTCACACCTGTCCAAAGACTTGTCGGATTGGATGACTGTCTGTCTTGACTGAATTTTTCAGTGACAATTCTTCAAATCATTTGCAATTTTTCAGGTGGAAATCAACACTCGTAGGTTCTTTGAAGGTTATACAGAAGGAAGAACATATCTTAATCTATGGCCAGAGATGCTCAAGCTAAAGGACTGGCCTCCTTCTGATAAGTTTGAAGATCTTTTGCCTCGCCACTGTGATGAGTTTATACGTGCATTGCCTTTTCAAGAGTACACTGATCCTCGGGCTGGAATCCTCAATCTTGCTGTAAAGTTGCCGACGCATGTCTTGAAACCTGACTTGGGTCCGAAGACATATATTGCTTATGGGATTAAAGAAGAACTTGGCAGAGGGGATTCTGTAACAAAGCTTCACTGTGACATGTCAGATGCGGTATGCATTTTTAAGCTGGATTTTGGTTGATTAACTGATGACTTATTTTCTGTGTCAATTTTTCCTTTCATCTGATAGTTCTTTCTATCCACTCTGTATTAAACCTTTCCTTGAGAATCTGCATGAGTTAAGTGTATTAGCATATTTTAGAATGTGATTGTATAGAAACTTGGTTTGTAAAGGGTGGAGGTATTTTTATCAATAAATTGAACTAGTGGGGAATATGGATTGTGCAAACATGCTCTTTTCTTTTTTTAATGTCATAAAATGTTCATATAAGATTGCATATAACGCACTTCTTTTTCTTTTTTTAAACATCTCAATACAAGGCATCCTAGCATCATGCCAGCATATTGACCCTTTTTACCTCGGTTAATATTTGGCATAGGTTAATATTCTGACCCATACAGCAGACGTGATGTTAACTGATGAGCAGCAGGCCACTATTTCAAAGTTGAAAGTAGCGCACAAGATCCAAGATGAGAGAGAGGGACACAATCAAGAGAGGGTTCCTGAGATTCTGAAAGTAGAAACTTGTGAAGTAGACAACAAAGAATTGATAAGGAAGTGCCCTGCTGATATCTGTGAAAAGGTCTCAACAAATGATGCACCTCAAGGGGCTGCTCTATGGGACATCTTTCGGAGAGAAGATAGTGAAAAGTTAGAAGCTTATTTAAGGAAACACTCAAAAGAGTTTAGGCATATTTATTGTTCTCCAGTTGAAGAGGTATTATCCTTATCCAAGTTTCTGAGTTGTTCATTATTTCACCTGCTTGTGTTGAAATGGGCTGAGGGTTGACTCGTTAGGTTTACCATCCCATCCATGATCAATGTTTTTACTTGACTCTGGAGCACAAGAAGAAGCTCAAAGAGGAGTTTGGTTAGTAGACATTAATGCATATTGTTAGTGGAATGCCAGTAAATTATAATTAGTTACTTACATAAATACCTAAATTTTTAGGTGTAGAAGCATGGACCTTTGAACAGCAATTAGGAGAAGCAGTATTTATTCCTGCTGGATGCCCCCACCAAGTTAGAAATCTCAAGGTAAAACTCCCATTTAATATGTTATATTGGTTACTTTACAGCCATGTATTTGTATTGCAATTCCTATTGAAATGTTTCAAAATTGCAGTCATGTACAAAAGTTGCTGTAGATTTTGTCTCTCCTGAAAATATCCATGAGTGTCTGCGCCTGACCAGTGAATTTCGTCAGCTTCCGAAGAATCATAAATGTAGGGAAGATAAGCTTGAGGTATTATTATTGATTTTATAAGTACAACTCCTTTTCATTTCTCACTTTTTACCTGTTTTTCTTACACTTTAGGGCGGTCATGATTTTTATGGAACAGATAAAGAAGATGATAATATATACCATTGACCAAGCTGTCAAAGATTTAGAAGCCACAGCAGTTAGGTCTAGCTAGCTGCAAGGCGCCATTGCTGCACCAATAGAACTGCTAGGTCTGAAAGGTTGTTCATCCTCTGCTTACATTGCTGCAAAGGAACTGCAAATCATACATAACATATAGGGAGAATATTTTGTATAGCCCAAAAATATTGGAATTCGATGTTCCTCAAAAGTTTTTAGCTAGTAAATATTAGAATTCCATGTTCCTAAAATGTTTTATGCCTTCTGCCAAAAGTGGAGGGTTTATAATTTTTAAGAGAATCAAAATGATAATTCTGGTTTTTTTCTTTTTTACAGACAAAGTTAGAATTATAAATAAGTTGAGTTTAATTGAGCAATTTTTTATGACAATAAAAATGATAATTGATTTAATAAAAATTAATTTCAAACTTAGGATATGAAAGAGAAAAAAAAACTCCAAAAATAATATTCAATGCTATTACATCACTAAAAATATTGGCAAACTAAATATTTATTTGTTGAAATTCAAGTTTGATAAAAATAAATGAATATGAGCTCAAGCCCATTAAGCTTGAAAAAATCAAGCTTGGTCTTTAATTATTATACAAGTCTAACTAAGTTTAAATGCGTTTTGATATATTTAATGGTTACTTTCAATAAATAATAGTAAACTTTATTTCACATTATATCTATCTTTCTATTTTTTTTATTGATGTTTTCTTTTTCTTTTTTTTTTAAAAAATATTTAAAATGTATTTGATAATATTGAAGTATTTAGTTGAAATTTTAGTATTAAATCTCCTATGTACTAAATTTATAATGTTTGAATATTTTTTATTTTAAGTACTAAATGTAGTTAATAATTTAAAATTTTATAGAATTTCAAAATTATCTTGATTATGATTTTAAAAATTTTGTACACTTTATATTATATATTCAATTATTATCTCAAAAATAGAGATAAGTTAAATATATTTATTCAATAAGATCTCATTAATAAAAGTGTAGTTGTTAAATGTATTCAATTGCTAAATCGATTCAATGAATTTTTACTTAATTTAATATTCAATATTTAACAAATTAAATAAATAAAATATAACTTTAATTATATATATCCATTCAATTGAGCATTGAAAGGGGATTTATAAACATATTTTTATTCATTATATTATTTCTTATATTTATTTTATTTTTTAGAGGGGACTAAGTTAATAAATTTTTTCACACAACAAAATTTACTTATATAATTTAAATAATTTTAAAAATTTAGGGGCTAATAGCTCCCTAAGTATATGAAGCCACTGCCCCCTACCCTCTCTTATATTCCTTTTATCCCGGCGTCTTCTTTAATTTGGCGACTTCTATTATTATAAAAAATAAATAAATTTTAGAATCTTCATGTACTTGAAATCTTTAGGGCCTCACCATAAAATTATTATTTCTTGACAGTCTCTGTTGTTATTAATTACTTATACCCTTAGTTTTTATGGCATCGACAGAAAAATGATTTCTTGTCAATATCACGCTGTTTTTATCATCAGTTGACTTCGAAAATACAAGACATGATGTAATTTAAACATGCCAGAAAAATATGATTGAATAGTGTCTCGAGAGAATAAAGTTTTTACAAGATACAATCAAGCTGAATTTTTTTGTATTTCCCAAATCTTGTGAGTGAGGCAGATAATTCAGCAGAGACGGGAATTAAAGTGGATGAGTTGGATGGCCTGAAAAAATCATTTCAATTTTTGGCTTGAGGAAAGCACGTCAATCTTTTACTATTTCACAGAACAAGGAACACAATTACAAGTTTACCAAAAATCAGCTAAATATATGCATATCATAATAATCATATATTGCATGATGATTAGCTAAACGTAATCCTAATAGTTATAATATATATATAATCAACAATCAAATCATTAAATATCTAATATATAATCAAGAGGATAGTTTATCCAAAGTTAACTCTTTTATTAATTTCAAATTATTATTAGTAATGAATATAAGAATTTTTAGTATTTAACATGATTTTTATATCAAATCTAAAATCACAAATTTTGATATACCAGAACTAAAAGAGAAATTAGAAAAATTAGAATTACATATTTCTTTATTTATTTACAATAACCTTCAAAAGGAATTATTATTATTATATAAATGCATACTAAGAGATCCAGATTTTCCCTTCCTTCAACACATGACAACTTTGATGGGATACAAGTCTTATCACATTCTTAATAAAATAATGTACCTAAGAAGTAAATTAAAATTTATTAAAACACTTAATAATAATTGAGGTTACAAAATTGAGTTATATATATTAATCTAGTTTTCATAAAAATAAGAAAATTCAATTAATGGCAATCCAAATTAATAAAAATTCTTGTATTATCCTCCTACTTAGGCATTATTAATTAAATTTTATTAACTTTGGCCACAAAACATCATAATCCAATAAATTTACCTCTTAACATGATCGGGTCCAATAAAACATTAAACTTAGAATTGTGGATGATAGTATATTATATAATAATATAATACATGTATAATTACATAAGTCAATTATTTCATTAACATGATCACAAGAATATGAATGTGTAGTTAAACTTATAGTATGACCAAATGATCCTCCTTACTATTGTATAAAAATCCTTATTGTGATTTTTCTCATGAAAGTTACCATATCTTTCTAAGAAGATTATCTAAATTTTTAATAAAATAATTTAATATCTCTAGAAAGACAACTACAATTAAATTTATAATGAGATTTCAATTAATTATCTCCACAAGGAAATAACTATAGCAATTTTTATTGAAATAATATTGTTTCACCAAGGAAACAATCATATCTCAAGAGATATTGATGGTATTGATATATATTTCAAGAGAAATATTGTCATGATAAGTTAATTAACAAGACATAATCACTTGTGCAATTACATTAATTAAGGCACAATCACTTATGTAAATATATATTAACTTCCACTAATCCATCACATTAATAATTACAAGAAATAAAATGAAATTTATTTCTCATGTAATTGATCAAACTAATTTATTTCTTAAGAAGTTTTCAAAACTTCAATATTAATATTCATGATAATAATATCAAACTTACTTTTTCAAATTATTCTAATAATAACATATTTAATATTTATTATAGGATACAAATAATAATAATTGTTTATTCACATAATATATTATAATAAATATTTCAAGATAACAAACAAAGTTATCAAATTATCAATCATTAAGCTCATGACATAATGCAATTCACAAAAAGTAAAAAGAAAACAATTAAACTGTACTTGAAACTTTTTAAAATTAATATATTAATCACTTAAATTAGGAAAAAATATCAACTTTAAAATATATGATCAACTTTATCATTAATGACAAGTTTACCTTAAGATTAGACCATTTTAAGGTATATAAATAATTAAGGACAATACAATCCTCATAATTTTTTATTACTTTCACACTTGTCATAAAATATTCTCATAACAAATAAAATCTTTAAATTATGCTTAATGTATCAAACATATCTTAAAAAAATACTTTTAAGTTTTCTAATCCAATTATTTAACTTATCAAAATTTGATATTAAAATGCCCACTAAAATATTAACTAGGATTTAAAATAAAAGCTTAATATTATCCAAATGAGGAAACATAAAAAAAATAATTTCATATTTCTTTAAAAGCATGTATATTAACAAGTGGAAGCAATTACTATTGAAACTAAGATAACATTTAAATGATATATTAATTCATGATAGAATTATTAGTATCTTGATATAAAATTATTATATTTTACAATATTTTATATTATAGTCTAAAACTCAAAAATTGATCAAAAGTTTTGGACTTATTATACTTTTAATATATATTTCAAAATATATTAATTATTATTAAGTACATCACTATGCTAAGAATTATAAAACATGATAAAGAATATATCTATAATTAAAAAAATTCATAAAATATTCATAAAATTTATACTTGCATATAAGCATACTTAATCCTTATATGATCATCAAAAACAAGAAAATATATATAACTAAAATGGAAGATTCTATGTGAAAATGCATTGAAAAACATGAAAAATTGCATAAAATGGCCTAAGTTGCATGCAGGTCTACAACAAGTCATCTAACCTGGGTTGCAAACCTAATTGAATGAAGAAGATAATGAATAGAGCCGTGATAAGCGATGTCTATGAGTAATGATAATGGGTGTGCACCATGCACCACCATGCCAGCATCATTCAATGGTAATGAAAGCTTTCTCGAGCTCCACTCTCCAAGTAAGAACTTTGGTCATTTTTCTAGATTTTTTTTAAATTAAAATATTTAATTATTTTTTCCTATTTAATTTGAAAGGTAATTGATATTATTTTAGGCTAAAAATTTTACTATATATTTCTGTATATTAAGCATCCACATATAATTTTTATGAAATTTTTTGACACTGTTTAATCCATTAATTATTTTTCTATGTATATGTATATATAGAAAATTAATTTTAAAAAATTATTTAGATTTATATTATACTATAAAACTTTGTGTAATTATGAGCCCACTTATCATAGGCCCAATTACAAATAAAAAAAATCTATTCATTATCAATAAAATGATAATTAGACTAAAGAGAATATCATATTAATAATATTTTAATACTCTATCAGTATAATATTATTATAATTTATTGGTGATAATATAAGTATAGAAATAAGTATTATATTTCTAAAATTTTAAAGACCCTATCGATGTTAAAATTTTAGGAATATAATATTTAATCCTTATATTATATATAAAGTCTTTATTACTCTATTGGTATTAAGCCTTATAATGTAATACTAAGTTCAATTACATAATTTATTAAGAAAAATTTATAGCATGATTAAGGTTAAACATGTATTAATATTTTAAATTTGTTTCCTTAACTCTTTTACCTATGTAATTGAATGTGATTAAGATGCTTAATAGGATAAATTATGAGGAGTAGACCGAATCATTAAAGTTATATATTGTAGTCTCTAATCTTGATATAGCGATTAGGAAAAAAGAATCAAATCAATGCTAAGTCTACAGTATATCAAAAAAATTAATATGAAAAGTGAACCCACTTTAATAAAGTGTGTTTAATGGTAATGAAGTATATAATGGATAAAATAATAAGAGAGAGCATTCACAAAATGACAAATACAAAAGAATTCATAGATTTTATAGCTAAAAAATATAAGAAATTCAATAAAGTTGAGAAAGGACAATATTTTTCATTACTTGAAAAATTAGTATATGATAGTATTAGTGAGGTTAGAAAGTATATTTTGAGATTAGTTAATGTTGCAATAAGTCAAAAACCATGCAAGTTGAGCTAAAAGTCTCTTCCATCTCAAATTGACATTCTGAAAATGTCCTATAATACTCAAAAATCAGAATAAATTATCAATGAGCTTATTTCAATTGTTACACAGGCAGTGGAAGACATAAAGAAAGAAAAGGCTCTAATAGTTAATTATACCTCTTATGACACACATCTAGAACATAGTAGAAGGCCTAATCAAAAAGATAGCAAGATATGTTATAACCATGGAAGTAATAAAAGTGAGAAAAATGAATTTAAAGGATAATAACGCTATTAACCTAATAAGGTCTAATTTAAGGATAGTTACAAGTTTTATAAGAAGTATAGGTACAAGAAGGTGGATTGTTTTAGATACAATAAATGGGTTGAGAAACAAAAAAAGTACCCATCTAGTTGTAATATGTTTTATGTCAAACATCATTGATGTACCATTAACAATGTTTTCAAGTGCTAACAAATATAAGAAAATCAAATGAAGGGGACCTGATTGTGAGACCGGAAAATAAAGATAGAGTTAAAGTAAAGCATATATGATTAATGAAGTTGAAGTTGAAGTTGAAGACTAGACACGAGCTTTTATTAAATATTATAATTTATGTACATTTCATAAGAAGAAATTTAATTTCAATTGTTACTTTGGATTTTATTGAATAATCTAGTTATTTTAAAAATGGAAAAGTTAGATTATTTTGTAAATCTTCTATTATTGGTGTTGGTTCTATGTGTAATAGATTATATAAAGTTGATTTAGATGCTAAATTTATGAATTCAATAAATTCTATTGTGAGCAAAAAAAAGGTGTCGAATTGATGAAAGATGCTTAATGTTATAACATAGACGATTAGGACACATCTCTAAAAGAGGAATTCGAAGACTTATGAAAGGAGAAGTATTACATGATATGGACTTCTTGGATTTTAGAACATGTGTAAATTGTATTAAAGGAAAACTTGCAACTAAAGTTAGAAAGGGTAAAAGAAGTAGAAAGAAGAATATTATAGAACTAATCCACACTAACATTAATAGGCTTATCACATTTAATGCCATGAGAGGCTACAAGTATTTCATCACATTCATCAACGATTGCTCTAAATTTAGTTGAGTAAAGCTACTTAACGAAAAGTTAGAATTGCTCTAAGCCTTCAAGTCATTTAAGGCTACAATTGAATTAAAAAGATAAAAAAGGCATGTTGAAGAATCTATCATATATTAAGAATATATCTTTTAATTTAACAGAAAAGGGTATATTAATCATATCTATCAAAAAGACTAAGAATAGAGTGTTTCTACTAATGTTATCCATAACCCAAGAGAATTGTTTTAAGGCTACCATTAGAGATAATTTAATTCTTTGGCACTTGAGATATAGCCATTTGAATTTTAAAGCCTTGAAGTTATTAGAGAGAAATCACATGGTGAAAGGAATGCCACAAATTGAAAAACCAAGTAAGATATATGAAACCTATGTATTGTACAAGCAAGTAAGGAAGATGTTTAAAAGAAAAACTTTAAGAAGAGTAATTGCAGCATCTGAAGCTAGTTCACTCAAATATTTGTGGGCTAATCAACCTAATTTCAAAAAGTAGAAATAGGTACATTCTTACCTTTACTAATGACTATGGTAACAAAACATAGGTGTATTTGATGAAAGAAAAGAAGAAATTTTTTTCTAAACTTAAAGAATTTAATATTTTGGTGGAGAAGCAAAGTAACTATTATATCAAGAGATTAAGAATTAATCAAGATGGTGAGTACACTTCAAATGAGTTTGCAAAATTCTACAAACAAAATGGAATTATTCATTAGCTCATCATGCCTTAAACACCTTAACAAATTAGTGTCTCAAAAAGAAAGGATAAAATCATTCTCAATATAGTAAGGAGTATTTTACATTAAAGGGTTTAATGAATTTTAAGAAGAAATAGTGGCTTGTACTGCTTAGTTATTGAATAGATTTCTGATGAAAAGAATTAAAAATATCATACTAAAAGAAGCTGGGTGTCATCGTATACCAAGAGTAGATCATTTGAGAATTTTTAAAAATGTTGCTTATGTAAAGATCCTAGAAAAGAAAAGAATGAATCTAAAAGATAAAAGCTAAAATTGATTCCTGATTAACTACAGTGAAAATAGAAGTGGCTATAAGTTGTATGATCTAATTTCTAAAAAGATTATTTTTTTAACAAATGTATAATTTGATGAAAAGCAAATTTGGAATTGGAGTACTAAAGATAAGCGAAAGTAAATTATTGTCGAAGAAGAGAAGTAACAAGTATAGAAAAATAATCTAGATAAGGAAACCTATTAATCACCAAAAATTAGAACTCAATCTATTATAAGTGGATTAGATGATCCACTTATAAGAAAGATAAGAAGTATTTAAGAATTACTTGAAGCTATTGCAAGACTCAATTTTGATGAAAGTATAATTCTTTATCTATTCCTTGTATATAACTCATAAACTTTTAAAGAAGTTAAAAAGATAAAGTATACAAGTTGAAATGAACCTTATAAGAACTCAAGCAAGCATCGAGAGTATAGTACTTAAGTATTGATGCATATTTCATTCAAAATGGATTCATCAAGTGTCCATATGAACCTGCATTATACTATAAGATAAATTTATTAGGAGATATCATGTTCATGTGCTTGTATATGGAGGATTTCATGTTCATGGGAAATAATCAATCTATGATTGACCAGTTCAAGATAGCAATGGTAAAGAAGTTCAAGATGACATATTTAAGCCTTTGCATTGAGATGAAGCAAAACAATGAAGGAAACTTTATTTTCAAACAAAATATACAAAGGAGATTTTGAAAAAAAAAATTATATGGAAAACTATCATCCAATAGAAACATCTATAAAGATCAATTGCAAGTTAACCAAAGAAAGTAAAAGGAAAGAAGTCAATTCAACCTATTTTCAATAATTTAAAATATTTAACTTGCAGAAAACCAGATATCTTATATGAAGTTAGGTTAATCAATCACTATATGGAGAATCCTAAATCCTCACCCTTGCAAGAAACAAAAAGGATATTAAAGTATAGAGGTACTACTAACTATGGCTTATTCTATCTAGCAAAAAAGAATTTGGAGATTGATAGTTTTAGTTATAGTGATTGGACTAAAAGTTATGATGATAAAAAAAGTATTACTGGATTTGTATTCTATTTTAGTAATATAGCTTTCATTAGTGTTTAAAAAAGCAATCAATTGTTTCCTTATCAACTTGTGATGTAGAACATGAAGCAAAATATGTTGTAGTTGCAATTTGGCTAAGAAGATTATTAGAAAAGTTACATATGTCCCAAAAGGAAGCAACTTAAAATTTTTTGACAACAAATTAGCTATTGGACTAATAAAACATCTAGTACACCATGAAAGGTCAAAGTATATTAATGTATGGTTTCATTTCATCAGGGAACAAATTACTTCCAAAGAAGTTGAACTTATGCATGTAAGATTAAAATAACAAGTTACTAACATTTTCATAAAAGCATTGAAGACAGAAGATTTCCAAAAATTATGAGGGATGCTTGGAATGATTGCATTTAGATGAATAAGTTTAAAAAGGGGAAATGTTGAAACTTCTAAACTTGTTCCAAGGCAGCAGTAATATTTGACAAGGTTGTAGTAAATGTTGACAAAATAGTAAGCTAATATACTAGAAGTAAAGAAGAGCCATGAATATGCAAACTAAATATTACCAAGATAGTGTAGCAAAAGTTAAAAGTAAGCAACCATATACAATAAGTGCATGAAGACTTATGAGATGTGTAGTTTTTTATTTGTAATATTTTATTGTTTGGGTAAAGCTCTCCTTGCTTATAAATATAAAAAACTTTTAGTGGTTTAACACAACAAAAAAACACATGAAATGCTTGATATAAGAGAAGCTTAAGTGCTGTAGGTAGAGTGCATAGTTTATATTAGTGATTTATCATATATAATTATTAAAGTTTCCACATCATTTATCTTCATTCTATTATACACAATGTTACTTACATTATATTTCTAACAATGTTTTATTCAAACAAATTATTTCCTTTTTATTTACCGATCCATGAAAATAATTATAAGCAAGCTAATACCAATTATTTTTTCTTATAAAAATTATCATTCCTTGTTCTAATCATACTATATTAATAATTTTAACCATCCATTTCTTATATTTTTAAAGCTAATGGTAAGTAATCACAAGACATTAAGGTTTTTAATTATGATCCAAATAGCCTAGAATATTAAGATATATTGTTTAAGAATGACTTACCTATATTCAAGGATGTTAATAGGCAACATGCACTACTAAAAAAGAGTAATAGTTATTGGAATCAATGGAGGAATGTTGGAGAACTAAAGGAGGGCAGCAATGCCTCCCACTGCTGCAATGTTACATTATGTGACTTCCTCTCATGGATAAGAATAGCTAATGGCCAAAGGATACATGCAGTGGAAAGTGACAACTGGAGAAGCAAAGATAGTAGTGGAGGGTAGAGAAACAAAAGAAGAGAGAAAAAGGATGGAGCAATGAAAAGAGAAAGGGATGAGGGAGAAATAAAAGGAAGGATTTTATTTTCATGTATCCCAAGTGATTCAAGCATACTTAGGAAGGATTTATAGTCATAGATTTCATAT
The DNA here is from genome assembly GCA_020226215.1 of Sindora glabra. Lineage (NCBI taxonomy): Eukaryota > Viridiplantae > Streptophyta > Magnoliopsida > Fabales > Fabaceae > Sindora > Sindora glabra. The sequence continues at coordinate 6,735,100 of CM035225.1, forward strand.
AAAAGTCAAATAGGAGAGTTAAGAATAGATATGTTATGGTTGAGATAAAATACTTAAATATAGAATTTAATCTTAATCATTTATTCTTTCTTTTCATTCTATTCCTATTAAATCAAGCCACACATTTATATTAGCCTTCACCGATTCTAATTTCCTATTAACTTCTATCATAACCTATACAAATTTAGAAATTCCATTAAGGATTTTTCATAACTTTACGAAAATTAACCTTTAAAACATCCATGAATATTTTGTAGGTCCATATATTTACAATTGTTAAATATTCTAATCTCATGAGATAATCACTATAGAAGTCCCTTCAAATAAATTTTGAAACAAAACCTTAAGCAGGTTAATATAATTTTAAAATTGTTAAAGAAAAATTAACTTTTTAGATTCTTATCACAAAGGAAAATAAGTTACACTTCAATAGCAAAATATACAAATGACAAATTTAACTATTTGAAATCTTATTTCTAAACAAAAAAATTATAAATAATATCGATAATTAGAACAAGCATTTAAGAATTTAAATTTTAAAAGAAATTAAATAATAATTTTGAATACTACCTTATACCTTCAATTTATACCTTCAATTATTCTATCATTATAACAAATAAGTCATTAATAACTTAATTAAAAATTAAGTGAAATTACAAGGAATGTAGGTGTGTTTATTTACTAAAACCAATTTTTTATTTTTCTATTTTTAAAAATAGAAGTTTCTATTTAGTAATTATTTTCATAATATATTTTTAAAAATTAAAATTTCAAAATAAAAAAAATTTCTAGATGTTTTTTAACCTATTCTTTCAGTTCTTCATGCTAGTTTTACAATTAAATGAAACACAATTTTATATTTTTTTGTAAACACAATTATTTAACTCTCTTGAATATGAAAATAAGTTAAAAAATAATTTTTATAAACATTTTTTCCAAATAATTTCTAAAAATAAAAAATATATCCAAACAAATTTTATGGTACTATATTTGTCAATTCAAATCAAAACTCATTGTATTTAAAAAGTTCCTAATTGGTTATATGATATATGATTATTGATTATAAAAGATATGATAATGATAATAGGAAATCATATTATTATTATTTGGGATTATGATTAATCTTATAATTATATTTTTTTATATAACTAGTGTGAGGTTGAAACCTTTTTTTCCCCCTTAAGCCATTCACACTAATCACATCAATTATTTTATCCTAACTCTCTCAGATGTCTTCTCTCATTGACTTCCATGATGATATGAAAATCTCATTTCATCTTCTTTGCGATGGCTAAAGGTATTAAAATAAGTTCAACCCCCTTGAAATGGTTAGATCTTGTGGCTTTTTTATTCTGTTTTAATTTATCAAATTTTCTTTGTTTACCTTTCACTCTCCTCATTTTTATTCCTTGTTCTCAATTCTTCCACTCTTTTTTACATCTTGCATCAATCAATTTGCCTTTCCTTTTAATTGATTGATTGAGGAAAATTTATAGGCAATTTTGTATAAATTGTAGTAGTTGTATATATCATTAGTGTATGTGTGTAATGTATATAATTTTTCTACTTGCTAAGGAAGTTTCTTCCATTCACGTCAATATTTGAATTAAAGGTGTTGGTGATATTTATAAATTATTTTAGAGAAAATCAATGGTGATATTTTCTAATTTTTTTTAAGAAGACTAATTATGATATTTTCAAATTGTTCTAGAGAATATCAAAAGGTAAAACTTTTGGATGTTGTGTCAATCTTAACTCTTAAAAATTTTGATTTAACTAATGATTTCAAATAAAATGTTAGTTATAATGAAATATTTAGAATTTGATTATTCTTTTCATTATGGTTGACTCTCATATTAGTTAATTGGCAAAATTTCATCATAAACATAATTTAATAATAATTGTGATTTATTTCAGATTTTTTAATGATGAATTAAAGGTAATCTTAATATGCAACTCTCATTCACCAATGAAAGAATACTTCCTCCTAAAAAGATGGTGAGCCTTCTTTCCCATATATTTAGAATTCTTAAAAAGAAATTAATGATTATTACTACTATTTTATTTCATATGAAACTTGAAAATTGTTATAGACTCATAATCCAACTTTTATATATTTTTATTTGTTTTAGTCTTTAGTTTTATAGTCATTTTAAGTCATTTTATTTTGCTTGATATAAATAAAAAGGTTAAATTATGGGTCTCAACTAATAAGTAGAAATAATTGAGAGCTTTTAGGTTTGATCCTCAAACCATATGTACATGCGTTTATAGTTTAACTATTTCTACTATTATTAAAAAAGTTACTAAACTAAGAAGATGATTTATAATAAATAAAGAAGTAAACCATTTTAGTCCTAAAAGTTACATCATATTTTTCTTAAAGTATATTTTACATCAAATAAATACATTTTATTTAAATTTTGCATCAGATCCATCTTATCTTTATTTTTTTGTTTAAAATGTGATATGACAATTTATTTTGTTTAGAGCTTAAATTTAATTCATTATCATTATAAAATATTTTATACTCTAAGTGAATGAGAAGATATATCATCACAAAAATAATAGTAATTAAAATTTTTTAATAATAGTAAAGAAATATTAATAATTTTTTACTAATATGAAAACATCATTAATGCAAAATGTTTAACACTATCAGTAATGAGAAAAACTATATTATTAAAAAAGTAATAAAAAATTAATAATTTTTTATTCATATTACAACTCATAGGCAAGTGATAGAATAAAATTAATATTCAATAACTATGGATTATAATTAAATCGTTGGATAAAAAATTAATTTTGTTTATGCAAGCTTTATTTTAATTCTTTATAATTAAAATTATGTCAGAATTTTCTTAAAATTATATGTTACATCAAATAAATATATTTTACTTAGGCAAAAAGGCATATTTAGTCTTCTAACTTCAATTGAAATTTTATTCGTGTCCTTTAAGTTATATTTAAAGTAAATTTATCTTCTAACTTTTCAAAAACATACAATATTACCTAATAGCCAAACACTATTATGATTTTTAATAGAGTTGCTTATATAACATTTAACTTAGCATATTATATGGTTTATATGAGTCATATTTTTAAATTCTTATAGAAAAAAGATACTTTTAATCTCTTAATTTTCATTAAATGTTCAATTTTGTCTTTTAGATTTTATTTGAAGTATATTTATCTTAAAGTCATATTTTTAAATTCTTGTGAAAAAAAGATATTTTTAGTCTCTTATATTTTATTGAAGGTCCAATTTTATCTTCTAAGATTTACTTGAAATAAATTTACCTTTCAAATTTCTAAAAACAATGAATAAATTCATTTCAATGATAGTAAAGAAGAAATGTTACACAATAATAATTTTAAAAAAACTTGAATCATTATTATTCACAAGTATCATTCAAGCCTAATTTTTTTGTAAATTGATACAAGAAAGAAGTTACAATATAAATCAAATTAGAAACTAATAGAAAATTTATTTCATAATGAAGGAAAATAAAATGTTGAAATGGAAGTTTGAAGCTGATTATGAAAGTGAAGAATTAAATAATTATGTAGTTATGAAGAACTGAAAAATAGAAGGTAATTTTAATTCAAATAAAATTTAAGGAACATGATTAAAACTTTAGTGAAAGTTAGAAGAGCAAAAATGTCTTTTTTTCTATAAGAACATAAAAATATTACTTATATGGGTTATATAGAATACTAAGTTAGATACTATATAAGCATATCCATTAAAAAAATTTACTAGGTGTTAGATTATTAAGTAACATTATGCATTTTTTAAAAGGTAAAAGGTAAATTTACTTTAAACAAAATTTAAAAGATAAGATTAAAACTTCAATAAAAATTAAGGGATTAAAAATATAATTTTGCCTTTTTTCTACTTAAGGTTCAACCATTTTCTCCTGCTTATTCATTTTTGTTGTTTTGTATAGGAACAAATTGAAACTAAAATATATTTTCCTTTTTAAAAAAAATATTTCCAGCAAAATAACTTTATTTTTCCTTAAACACAATTGAAGCATGGTATGTCCTTGTTATGTTGGCATGGTTGAAAGCCTCCTGTTAAGAGAAAAAATGATGGAAACATCTTTAATGGAAAGAAAAAAAATATTATTTTGGTAGAAACATAAAAAAATGAAGAAAAAACAAAATGTATTTGTGTTTAAGGGAAAGCAAATCTCATCATAATATATTAAATAAGAAGAATGAATAAGTAGATACAATCAATAAGTAGATAAAATGACTAATATGTCAAAAGTGGAGTTTTAATTAGAAAAGATGTATTTATTGGATGTGTCTTAAGGGATAGAAAAAAATAATTATATAATGTAACATATATAGGCCACCTATGGTTGGTGAAAATTTTCTCATATTTTTTAGAATATTTTAAGAGAATATCATATTTCAATATTTAATTCAAATTAAAATATATTTCAAGAATGTGGACAATTCTAAGAGTTTTTTATCTAATATTTTCTTTAAATATTTTTATAAAACAAGTGAATATCCCTATATTTTTCATGATTTGAGAATATTTGAATAATATAAAAAAATTATTTTATCTAACCTTCTATTAAAATTTTATTATTATTGACATCTCATTTCATCATTACTTATTATGGTTGGCCACTTCTAATCACCACTTATTAGCTAATGGTTATTATCAAGTTATCACACATTATTGATAACCTTTAGTCAACTACCATTCATCGTCGATAATTATTATTCACCACCATTCAGTTATCGATTATTAGTATCTACTATTACTTGTTATCAGTCATCATTCATTGTCATTGATTACCACCAATCACTATCCATTTTTTGTAACCACTGTCAGTCACTACACACAATTAATGATCACTATTCACTACTATTGTACCACATATTATTAATAATTATTATTAAATACAATCCGTCATTGTTGATTATTCAATTACTAATGAGGTTCTTTCAGTTATTTAATAATATTTTTAAAAATATTTAAAATAATTAAAATATGATATTGCAACATTCATAAGAATATTCTTGATTAAACCAAATATGGTAAATTCTTGAAAATGACATTCTTGAAAATATTTAGACTTATAAAAATATTTGATTTTACAAATTAAACATCACCATACTTTTAAAGAAAATATAATATATGTAACATTTATCTTTTAAGGATTAAGATGAAACACATAAACAAAATAAATTACTATGTCAAAGAAACTAACTATATGAGGAACTTGATGCAAAAATTAAAGAAAACATAATTAATTGGTTTAAAATATATTTTTGGGAGTAATTTGATGTAACCTTTATCTCTCACAAGTTGTTGTTAATTGAAAATTAATAGCTCAAGATTAATTGTATTAGAAGTCTTTAATAAAATTAGTTATTAAATTAATTAAAAAATATAAAATAATGTAAAAATATATATTAACATAAATAAAGTATATAATTAAATCTATTCATATTTATTTTGAAATAGAATTTTATTGATGCAATCAAAATATTTAAAATAAAAATATAATTACTTAAAATTTAATTAATTATATTTTAGAAAATTATATATTTATTATTTAAAAAATAAAATAATTATATAAAATTTATTTAGTTATATTTTATAATATTATCCATTTATTTACTTATTTATTTATATTGAATTAATGAGTATAAATCAAATTTATATTTACAAAACTAGGTTAAGGCTATCAATTAACTAAAAGAAAAGGAAAAAGAGGGATATTTAAAAAAAAATTGGTAGTATAAATTACCTTGTGGAACTTACTAATGCAAAACTTTTTTTTTTCTAATAAGTTAGTGTATCAAACACTTTTAAAAATAGACTAATAGCCTAACTCAAAAAATTATAAAGTTTGAACTCTTTTTTATGAATTAAATATTAATTAAGTAATTAATATTTAAGTTGGACTCGAGGCATGATTATGTGAAACAGGCTAACTAGATCCAATCTAATTATATAAATTTAATTTTATTAATATAATTATATATTATAAAAATAATTAAATATAATTAATTTTAATGCAAAAATATTTAATTTGATATACTAAATATTTTATATATTTACATATTAAATATATCTATTTAAAGGTGTACTTTTATATAAAAATTATTTTTACTTAAAATAATAATAAAAATAAAAATAATTAAACTTTCAAACCAAATTTTAAACCATGTATAATTTTAATTAGATTGGGCCAAATTAAATTTTTCAAAAAATAAATGCGCTCGCGCTCGCGCTCGGGTTCGAGTTCAAACTCATCTTGAGGTCAACTAATTATTTTTATACAATCATACATGAAAAGCTCAGCTTGAAACCTAATAATCTAGCCCATGTACATATTTATTCAAAAGTTAACTTTTGACTTAATAATAGGTCAAATAAGCTAATTTATTTATTGTATTAAATACATTCTTTCTCTTTCAAGAATTAAAACTATGATCTCTTCTAAATAAATTCTCATTAAAAATAAGGTCAAATATAATAAATTCATTTTACCTAAAATTCTTGGGATCAAGAATTTTAAAATTTAAGGGTTAAATTTTATTTGAATCAATTGAATCAAAGTTGTACTTTACCCTTTTAAGGTATATTCATGTTTTATGTTTAAATTTAATAATTTCAATGTCAAGTTTGGATAAGCTTTTCGCTTGACCTGTGTCGAATAGATTAGATATGTAATGATATGATTGTTGATTATACAATACATGATCATGATAATGGGATTGCGTTAAGCTGATTTTCATATATTATTATGATATGATAAACCTGTACTTTCCGCTTGATTTTTAAATGTTTTTCTCAAGCCATCCAACGCATACACGTTAATTCTCGTCGCCGCTGGATTATCTGCCGCAAAATACTGGGAAATGCAAAAAATTCAGCTTAATTGCATCTCGTAAAAACTTTAATCTCTAAAGATACCATTCAAGGCTATTTTTCTCACATGTTCAAATTGCATGATGTCTTGTATTTTTTAAGTTAATTAACGATAAAATAGCGAGATATTGACAAGATATCATTATACTACATCCCACAGTATTAAGACAAATTAAAAAATTGCTCTCTAATTTTCGGAATTATCCAATCATAATTTCATAATTACTGATTTGTTTCAATACAATCGAAAATAGCACTGAAATCTGAACGTTGCGGTGGGGTTAGAAAATTTTCCCAAAAAGATTAAGGATATAATTCAGTAATAACAAGAAAAAATTGTCAAAAAATAATTTTATGGCCCTAAAGATTCCAATATTTTCCGGCTATACAAAATTTTCTCCCTATGTTATGTGTGATTTGCAGCTCTTTTGCAGAAATGTAAGCAGCGCATGAACAACCTTTCAAAGCAATTGAGGCATCATTCAGCTAGCTAGACTTGAGTACCGAGGCTTCTAAATCTTTGACAGCTTGGTCAACAGCATATATTATCATCTTCTTTATCTGTTCTCAAAAATCAAAACCACCATTTACAGTGTAAGAAAAACATGCAAAAAGCAAGAAATGAAATGGAGACTGTTACTTGTAGAATTAATACCTCAAGCTTATCTTCTCTGCATTTATGATTCTTCGGAAGCTGACGAAACTCACTGGTCAGACGCAGACATTCATGGATATTTTCAGGAGAGACAAAATCTACAGCAACTTTGGTGCATGACTGCGATTTTGAAAAATGTCAATAAGAACTCTAATACAAATACTTGGCAGCAAAGTAATCAATGTAACATATCAAATGGAAGTTTCACCTTGAGATTTCTGACTTGGTGGGGGCATCCAGCAGGAATAAATACTGCTTCTCCAAGTTGCTGTTCAAAGGTCCATGCTTCCACACCTAAAAATTTAAGGATTTATGTGAGTAACTAAATTATAATTTACTGGCATTCCACAAATAATATCCATCAATGTCTACTAACCAAACTCCTCTTTTAGCTTCTTTTTGTGCTCCAGAGTCAAGTAAAAACATTGATCATGGATGGGATGGTAAACCTAACAAGCAAAAAGTCAACCCTCAGCCATTGTAATAGAAGCATATGAAATCATGGACAACTTATAAACTTGGATAAGGATAATACCTCTTCAACTGGAGAACAGTAAGTATGCCTAAACTCTTTTGAGTGTTTTCTTAAATAAGCTTCTAACTTTTTCCTATCTTCTCTCCGAAAGATGTCCCAAAGAGCAGCCCCTTGAGGTGCATCGTTTGTTGAGACCTTTTCACTGATATCAGCAGGGCACTTCTCCATATCTGTCAATTCTAAGTCCGCCTTATTCTCTTTCTGTTCTTTGCTGTCTACTTCACAAGTTTCTACTTTCACAAACTCAGGAACCCCCTCTTGATTGTGTCGTTCTCTCTCATCTTGGATCTTGTGCGCTTCTTTTAACTTTGAAATAGTAGTCTGCTGCTCATCAGTTAACATCACTTCTGTTGTATGGGTCAGAATATTAACCTGCACCAAATATTAACCAAGGTAAAAAGGGTCAATATGCTGGGATGATACTAGGATGCCTTGTATTGAGGATGTTTCCAGAAAAGGAAAAAAAAAAAAGGGACAAGAAGAAGAAGAAGTGCATTGTATGACATCTTATATGATCATTTCATGACATTAAGAATAAAAAAAAGAGCATGTTTGCACAATCCAAAGTCCACTCTAGTTCAATTTATTAATAAAAATACCTCCATCAATTAATACAGAATGGATAGAAAGAACTATCGGATGAAACAAAAAATTGACACTAAAATTAGGGCATCAATTAATCAACCAAATTCCAGCTTAAAAATGCATACTGCGTCTGACATATCACAGTGAAGCTTTGTTACAGAATCCCCTCGGCCAAGTTCTTCCTTATACCCATAAGCAATATATGTTTTCGGACCCAAGTCAGGTTTCAAGACATGCATTGGCAACTTTACAGCAAGATTGAGGATTCCAGCCCGAGGATCAGTGTACTCTTGAAAAGGCAATGCACGTATAAACTCATCACAGTGGCGAGGCAAAAGATCTTCAAACTTGTCAGAAGGAGGCCAGTCCTTTAGCTTGAGCATCTCTGGCCATAGATTAAAATATGTTCTTCCTTCAGTATAACCTTCAAAGAACCTACGAGTGTTGATTTCAACCTGAAAAGTTGCAAATGATTTAAAAAGTTGTCACTGAAAAATTCAGTCAAGACAGACATAGTCAACCAACAAGTCTTTGGACAGATGTGAGTGCCAGAAAGGGATAAAGGAATCAAACCTCACAGTTAGCCAAGCAATCAATGGCCTTCACTTCTGACATTTTTAAGCTGATTTCTGAATCCAAATTTTCACATAATGCCCGCCAGATGACCATTGGCTCCCAGCTCAAACCTGTGGCCTGTACAAGAACATTGCGAACTATAACCGGTTCACCCTTAGTCCAGTGCTTTTGGAAAAGATATAGCCCTTTATTTAGAATGTCTCCAGAAGCTGGACAGTATATGTCATTGCCATCGGTGGCTTCCCTTGAAGCTGCTCTTCTCAAGGAGTTGGAGCTTGATGCTGCATCCTTCTGCTGAAGATTTATTTGTTCAGTTTTGCAAATTCTTAACAAATTGCGAGCCTTGACTTCCAATTGAGATATCCATCCCCGCGGAAAAATGTGCTTCAGATCCAGCACAGAATGACTGCAACCGCCAATTTCTTTTGGGGGACAAGCAATACTTCCATCATTGTTGGCCTTCCAGTCAGTAGATGGCTGAACATGAACTTCTGACTTGTCTGCATCACAAGAGCTCGGTAGAGGATCACCACCATGCATATAATCATAACCCCTGTTCAAGTACGGGAACTTTACTGCTGCCCGGGGCAAGATGCTTCGATTACGTATTTCTTGGCAACAATCGAGGCAGAGTTCATATGAACATTCAGGGCAACTTCGATGAACATCAACTATTGAAGTTGCACAATGGTCACTGCTCCAAGACCAAATAAAATACAAGAAGTGCAAATATTATATTATAGATTAAAACCATAGTGCAAGATATCTCAAGTAAACAGACACTTACCAATAGACACGTTCATTATCACTACAAAGAGTCTGGGATATCTCAATCTCAGAACATGATTTCCCTGATACAAGTTTTTTCTTACTCAATTATGTTCCAAAAATAGAGTAAAAAAAAAAAAATCAAGTCAAGGTTGAAGATTAATACCTTGTATCTTAGCTTCAATCTCTTCCTCTTGAGATTGTTCTTCAAGAATTTGTCTCACAAATGGAAGAAGTAAGGAAACCAGATATAGAAAGTACTGAACCTTTTCATCATAAGTGATGTCCCTATTAGATGTCTGCAAGTGTATATGAAATTTAAACCAAAACAGGGTTAAATTTTATCCTTATATTTGAAATATTAGCAATGTGTGTAATTATGATGATGCTTCAAAGAATATACTTCTAATTTTACTACAAAAATGGAAAAAGAATATAATCCCACTGTGTACTCATAGTAAAGTAAACCTCAATCATTCCACTTGAACCCAAGCAAGCATTGCAATTACAGTTTTTATTGCAAAATGGGCAACTTTTTGAAACTTCTTCTTCTGACATATTGAGATACCTATACATGCACAAATGAGAAATAATGTCAACTTTTAATAAATCACACAAATAACTAAATAACCCTTTCACAAAACTATTATTGTCAATATAAACAAACTACCATACCATTTGCTGATGCACTGGATACAGTATGCTTTCTGTTTACATTTAGTGCAATGTACCAAAGATGTTCTCTCCTTTTTCATACACTGGTGACAGTTCTTGGCATCTTGTCCCAACCCCTGTTTAACACAAGTTAACCATTTTTCCAAAATAAAATATTACTCTACCATCAAAACAACTGTATAAAAGATCAAATTTGAATTTTAAGAAATAGCATTCAGAAAAGAGTCACCTTCAAAATTTTTGAAGTGTTTTCACTCTTAGAATCCTTTCCTAAATCTGAATTTGGCAACCTAGAAGCCAAGGAAGAATGACAACAGGCTTCTCTTGAGTGAAAGTTTCCTTCTCTTGAATCTGAACATCCTTTTTGCAGTGTATCATCCAATTTCCTGGCTGCCTTTCTAGACATAGCCTTTACAAGAATCATTTCTTCATCATCTTCTTCCAATTCATCAATCAAAAAATCATCCTTGGAACATCTTTTCTTGTTTGAGGTGACAAGACACTTCTTTAGTTTATCACCTTTCTTCAATGGAGGTTTTCTTCGTTTTGAAGATCCTGGAATGTATTCTTCCCCTTCTGACTCTGGCTCCATATGGTTTCCATTTTCATGAATCTCTTGAGCCTTTCTCTTTTCTGAAATTCCAAAAGCTCCAAAGCTTGTAGAGATTTTGTCCGAATCATTGTCAGCATGTTGATTCGACTTCTCTTGACGTGCAATCAAGACCTGCATTATTGCTGCAGAATGTACCTTGTAAGTACAAATATTAGAACATTCTAATGTAGATTATTACTTTTTTCGCAGAAAGTGATTTTAGAAAAAAAAAAAAGACTCCTGGAGAAGAGAAGTAGACAGACAGTAGGAAACTACTGCAAACATAGATAAACTCAGGACCTAAACACACTACCCAGCATAAGTTAACTACTGCAAACATGAACATGCAAGTGAGCATTAAAAGATAATTAACCACTTTTTTCAGCTGAAATGTCAATAGTTTCTAGAAACAGCAAAGGACATATGCCAACTTTAACATTTTGCGAAAAATGAAAATTGGAATAATTATTCATTTCTGACAAATTGAAATGTGTTAGCATATGAGGCAAATTACGATGAAAACAACTGTGATCACAGAATGAATGAAAGGAAAGGAATTTTTTTTTTCCCTGGAGGGAAGATTTCTATTCTACGAAATATACCCCATTATGAATTTGATCATAATTTGCAAGACTAGATGAAAGAATGTTTTATGATTTTTCCAAGGCTTCTTTAGAGTCAACCAAAAGAGTAGACCAGCTGAGTTGACTGAAGTCAACCCAAAATCCTTAGTCATTGTTATGTACGAAACCACCCGTATATCCGAAGACACCTGAATCCAAAAGAAATGGCCAATGACAAAGAGAACAAAACCAAATCAAAATCCCATCCGCATTCACATGTAGGCATGCAATAATCGATCACATATGACATGAGCATTTAATGGCTGGAGAAAGAAAATCAAATTGCATGAAAAAGGGGATGCAGAGAATGAACCAAATTCGACAGGAACAAACCTGAATACGAAAACCCAGAAAGCGTTTCAGCTCTGAAATCAAAATCCAATGCGCTCGTAATGTTTGAGACTTGACGGGCTTCTAGAATGAATGCAATTACAGACTCAGGTCTCTTACAGCAATTGCTGCGACAGCAATGGTGGCATTACCTGGAATGAGGATTGATCGGAAGAAGGCAGAGTAGTGTGGTGCGAAGAGGAAAACAGGTAAGTCTTAAATAGAGAATTGCTTGCATAGAAAGAGCGGAACCAGATTTTGGTATACGTTCGATTGGATATTTGCCAAACGTGGACGTGGTGGCGTTGGGTTTTGTTGCTGTTTTACCGTTTAAGTCCACAGGAACGTACATACAGGAAGCGCCGATACCACGCAAGTTTATTTTTTAGGTAAAATATTTTGGTATTAATTTCTTACCATCACTTAATGCCGATTATGAAAAATTGCGAATTTAATGAAAGAGAAAAACAAATTTAATTTGCGTGGCTTGGTCTTGGATTAGTATTTTAATAGGGAACTTCCTTATTTGCAATAAAGAGTTTTTGGGTCATTTGTATTTGTATATAGAAATTTTAATTTTTATGTAATTCTTACCAACTTTGAATTGAATTAAGAATATTATTGAGAAATTTTTACTATATAATCTTTGAAGTCAATATTCGTGGATAATAACTAGAATAATTTGGTTTAGTGTATCGTTGCCGTAACTCAAATTATAATTATAATTTTTATTATTACTTAAAAACGTAAATTTGATAGGTTAAATAATAATTTTTTTGAATTTACTTAAATAATAAAATTTAATTTTCCATTATTTATTTTATATTTAAATTTGAATGTTGTCATAGAGTTTTGTTCAATATTTTAATTTTAATTCTACTACCAATAATTTTTAATAATTAAATAATTTGTAAATACTACTAAATATTTTGAACACCGGTGAGCGCATAAGTGAATTTTTATGAAGTTGAATTTAAAAATGATAAGTTTATATGATTGATTTGGTGTAATTCAATATTATTATATAAATATTATTATGAAGAATTTTTTATTTAAATGATATTCAATGTCCTTTAAAATTTTTGTACCTTTTTAATGCATTCAAGAATCAATCCTAATTTTTGTATATGTATGTTTATTAATCTAACCAATCCTTCCATTATCGATTACCTTTCTCTCCCCCCCCCTCTCTCTCTATATAATAACTCTATATATTTATTTTTATTTATATTAAAAGATACAAATTTAATTCATAAATAAAACCTTATAGTAAGCAAAGAATGTCTCTCCCACATTTGTTTCCTAAATTGATTTGCAAAGGAAAGAATGGATACATGTGACCGATCCAGTTAGCCAAGGATTAATAATAATAATAATATCTCTTATGTAGTCATATAAACTTTTCAAATAATAACAAGGAATATATTTTCTTAAAAAAAACCTCCTTCCATAAAACAACACGTAATATTTGGAGAATTTATGAATTTTGATTTTTTTCAACTAATTATGATTGTATTAGGCTTTTGTGAAAAGAAATAAAATGTTCCTCCTCAGTGCAATGCTTCTTATAAGAGCCATGCTTATGCTTCTAGAAAAGGTTTTCATTTCTGGCAAGTAAAATTGTAGAAAGGGAAGGTTTTCGAATTTACCAATATCACTTTCTTAAATAGAATATATATATATATATACATACAAGTGGATCCCAACTGATGATAAATTGTGACAACCCTTTCTCTTCCGCGGTTACATCAACTTTCCAAATAATAATGAGGAATATATATTCTAGAAAAATATCCCTTTCCATCAAGTCAACTGGTAATATTTGGATGGAATTTTTTATTTTTGATTTTTTTTCAACTAATTATGGTCATATTAAGCTTTTGACAAAAGAAATATAAAATGTTCCTGCCTAGCTTAATACTTCTTAGAAGAGCTCTGCCTTATGTTTCTAGAAAAGACTTTTTCTTCTTGTGTAAATAAAACAGTATGAAAAAAGGGTTCTCCAACCCTACCGAGTAAAGCACTTTCTAAAAAGGGTTTTGAATTTTATAATAATATCTATAATGAGTACTCAAGGAAAAATATTGTTATCCATGTGGTGAAAAATGTAAAGAAATGTTATTGTGTAAGTCATTCTATAGAGGCACACATAAATTTCAATTATTATTAATATTTTTTAGCCAAGTAGACCATTAATTGTGTTCAACTCATGAATTACAATATTTTCAATCCTAGTTCAATATAAAATTAATTATTTGTTTGTAACGTATATGATAAGTTGATTGATCATTAACAAGATAATTAAGAATAAATTTTAAAGGATTCAATATACAGAATTTAAATGACATTCACAATTTATTAATATTATTTGAGAATTAATTATACAAAATCAATAGTTTAAATTAATTTAATGGATGAAATATTTAAGCTTTTGAGAGATAGAGCTCCCCACAATATTATCTTTTAATTATTGCCTTAGTTTGTAAGGGCTTTTATCTTTTTGGATAATTGGTAGTAATGAAAACTTTTCAAATGGTTGTTCTGGATATCTTTGTTGTGGTGGAAGTATATGTAGAGTCGGTGGAAGTAATCAACTAGGTTTTTAACATCTTTCATCAATCATCACCTAATATAGATGTTAGAAAGATTAATTTTGAGATTCAAGACAGATTTTTTTGTCATAAAACCTTCATTCTAAGAATAATGAACAGATTAAGTGCAAAAAATAAATAAATAAATAAGTGATTTGTAAGTTCTGAAATTAGTTATTCAATTGGTAACAATCCACCGAATTCATTTTTCCATTTTACTTTTAGAATTAAATTACCCTGAGAGTGGTTGTCTTGATGAAATTCTATTAAATTAATGTAAAGTTGAAGATATACTCGATGAATATTTGTTAATAACTATTTTGTCATAAAAGGTTTATAAATATATTCGTGCTAGAATTGATTTTGAGAAAGGATAAATTACAACTAAAAAAGTTACTAAATTAAAAGCTTGGATTTTGGATTTGAATTTAAAAAATGAGATATTGTCTCAACAAGTTGCCATTTTAACTTTTTGAATGAGTGAGCTGGTTGATGATATACACGAATTTCAAGTTAAAAACTCATACCTTCAAAATTAAGAAAAAGCCTTGTAATAACAAGGCAATTAGAATCGATTTGATGACAATTTAAGGAAATCGGTTATTAGTTATAGTTTAGTCTCTTGATGTCTTCGCTTCTTTTAACGAAGGTCACATCATTCTAATATTTTTTTAAAAAGAAAAAATGAAAAATATTTGTACAATTTGTACTTAAAAAGAAAATTTTAAAAAGCAATGTGTTAGCAGTGCATTCCCTTTAATTCACTTTTGATTGCTATTTTCCAACATTGTCTTTTTTATGTATAAAGTCCTAGAGAGCTTTTTATATGATAGTCCAATAAGCTCATATTATGTAACTTTCAACCTAACCAATCTATTTTGTTATAACTTTGATTTTATAATTTGTCTTCAATAATTAAGGATGAAGATTAGAAACTCAATATGGAGAATCATAAGTTTGAAAAAGTAGAACTCGTAGGAGAGTTGTTAACATTATTTGCACACACAAACAATAAAGAACTAAGATGCAACTAAACCTCTAGTTATCTTAGTTTGTTGACATAGATGATAGGGTTTTGCTATGCCTACAAGTGGCTCATAAAAATCATTTTCCAAAAAGTTTTGTAACTTCACCACAAGGTTTTCAAAAAATCTTTGTGACATTTGACTATCAAGACTTTATTCGTGATCACATCTCCATCTATTACCATTGTAGTAAATTTATTGTTCGTAGATATTACTGCTAGTCAAAGGCCTATGTTGGAATTCACAAGTAAATTTCAACTTCCAAATAATTAATATGTTTTTAATTATTATTAGGGTTTAAATTTAATTCATTATTAATGTAAATTATTTTTACACTATTATTAATTTATATACTATCATATTAATAAAAAATTATTAAAATTCTTTAGCTCTACCTCTTAAGAAATTAAGTGTTATACTATTGAATTGTCTTTTTTTTAAATCTTAAAGCGAATAAATTAAGATTAAAAATACAAATCTTAGTACATCAAATGTAATTCAATGATAGAACACTAAACTTTTTAGAAGGTAGAATGTTCCATAGTAGTACCCAAAACCCTTTTTCACTATGATAGAAAATTTCTTAATTATTTTTATCATTTTAATAATACATCTTCCATTTATTTACTAATATTATAAAATATTTATACTATAAATTGATGAAATTTATACTCTTATTATTATCATGTGTTTTGTCTTTGTTTATAGGTTTGTTTTTTTAGCAAGATGTTGTTTCTAGGTTAGTCACAAATATCAATATCTTTTTACCTTATTTCTGTTTCCAATGTAAAAAAAAAGATAAAAAAATATCCTATTTTTAAATGTTAAATTATTGATGAAGATAATAAAATACAATTGAAATAAAGACAATAAATATTATAAAAATAGGATTGGAGTACAAATTTTAATGTTTCTTTATTTATAATCTTGATTGATAATTGAGATTTTTGTTCATAATAATTCTTAAAATAATGGAGATGTTATGAGATAGAATTTGCGCTCATTTATATGGATTTTATAAGCGTCATTAAATGAAAGTTTAGAATATACATGCATAAAAAGAGTAACAATTCAAACTAAAATATCTTAACAATTAATTATGCAATTACAAGTTTTAATTTGGACAAATTTTCTAACATATTTATTTTAAAGTATTTATAAAAATAAAACTAATGTTTGTAAATATTTTCATTTACACTGTTCCAATTTTAAATCTGGAGATTTTGTAAAGTATTTATAAAAATAAACTTTTATTTGTAAACTTTTAAAAGAATTCTATATAAGTAAATTTTTATATGAAATATATATATTTGAAAATTGTTAATCATTCGTATATTCAAAATTTGTATATAAAAATTTTTATATAAAAATTGCATTTTGAGATTAAAAACTTGTATTTGAAAATTTTTAATTTTCATACCATTTAGAATTAAAATATGTTATGTAGAAACAATTAATTAATTATAATGGGTTTACAAATAAAATTTTATATGAAATAATTAAGAAAAGAATAAATGAAAATGTGTTAAATATGATTAAGATTGCATACATAAATATAGATGAAACATGAAAATCCTTTTTCTTTTTTACCCTAGGCCATTTCCCCCCTTAATTCAGCTAATGCCTTTAATTCCTCTTAAAAGCTAACTTGTCTTGTTATTCACACTTTCAAAAGAAAGCTAATTCACCTCTTTCCGTTATCATCTTCTCTTATTCAAATAAGGTAATGTATGGTTTCTACACTTTAATCTTTGTTAAAATCCCTTTTATTTCCTTTCTTTAGATAGCAAATGATTTAGAAACTTTAATTTAATTGAGTAAAAAGGTTTTGTTTCAAAAGGAGATTTCGAGAACTCTAACTTGAAATTTCTATTTGTTGATGATTAGGGACCAAAAATTCACTATTTATACCACCTATTGCCTTCTCCGATAGTTGTAAGTAAATATTCTATTCGATCTTGTGTAATTTTGAATGATTTAATTTAGTTTAAGTTAAGTTTACTTTATATTTGTATAAATTAATGTTAAATGATATGGAATGATGTTTGATGCAAATTTCTTGAGGTATTAGGTGCATATGAAGTTGTTTTTATATTTGATGGTGGTTGAATTGCATGAGATTGCATGATGGAAGAATTTGAGAGGATTTCCTTATGAGTGAACAATTCATTTTATTGTAAAAAGTATTGATACTTGAGTGTAAATCAATTTAATAAAGTTAGTATGTAAGACCTTCTGACTTGGATCGATTCAAGAATTGACTCACTCTTTACAGAACTAAAATATAGGTAACTAAATCGATTCAATAGGATTAAAAGGTAGGAGCAGCAATTTCTAACACTGACATGATAACTTGACACATTTACTCAAGTTCAAGTTGACATGCCAACTCGTTTAAGAATTTATATTAAATTTTTAATAATTTTATTTAAGAACTAGATAATATTTTAATCATAAATAGATATATATAATAAATATATAAAATTATTAATTTAATAAAATAATAATAAAATTTTTAAATAATATTTTATTAATAATTAAAAATATTTTTTATAAAAGATAATAAATAATTTTATAATATATATTTTATCAATTAAAATTATTAAATAAATTAAATAGGTGATCCATTTTATTTAAAAAATAAATAATATTTTAATTATAAATAGATATATATATAATAAAGATATAAAATTATTAATTTAATAAAATAATGATAAAATTTTAAAATAATATTTTATTAACAATTAAAAATATTTTTTATAAAAAATAATAAATAATTTTATAATATATATTTTATTAATTAAAATTATTAAATAAGTTAAACGAGTGATCCATGGGTCAACACGAATAACACGATTAATAAATGGATCGACCTGAATGATATAAATTACCACCCCTATTAGAAGGTAACCTCCCTTGTACTAAATCAATTTCAAAATCGATTCTGACCTTACAAAAACTTAGCAGAAGCCTATATAATAAATTTTAAAATCTAAAACTTTAAATTTTGCTATGAAATCACTCTAAACATGATGATTATGAGGTAATGATGATTTATAAGTTATGGGAATGCCATAATGAGAATGCAACCTTGTTTCCATATGCAAATTAACTATTGTGATTTGAGATTGTAAAGAATGATTATTATAAATGTGTCATATATTGATAATTGTAATGGGAAAAATTAATAACTCTTATAACTTGAACATTTGGATTCAATAAATGTTTATCAAGGGATAAGGATGACTTAAAAGAATAAAAATAGGCTAGCGAAAGATAAAAATGAATAGATTCACAAGGGAATTCACTTTTTTTATACATTTTATTTATTGATATTCAAATGTTATGGTTGAATTATGAAAGCAAAAGCATGATGTTCATATAGATGGTGTGATGCCACTAGTGGTTTTGATTTGTTGAATATATGAAACATGATTAAGGATTAAAGAAAGGTAATCTAGTTAATAAGATTCTACTTAGGTTTGTTTCATTTCCTTTAAAATGATTGCTCATTAAGTTTCGAATTAATTCCTCTATGTTTTCAATTTATAAATTCTTATACTAGCTTACCTCCACTTCATCATAATGAAAGCAACCCTTTTGGATTTCTTCTACATGGTAACAGGTAACGAATGGAGTCTTGCTTAAACATAAATATGTATATTTTAAGCTTTCTTTTGCAAGCCATGATCCAACATAAGTGATTAGATGGGCAAATCAAGAATTGCAATTCTATATCAGTGGATAGACATTAATAAAAGGTAAAACTTACATCTATATTAATGTAATGATATTTTTAAAATTATTAGAATTAATAAGATAAAAATAATTTATACAATTAATGTTTATTTTAACTTAGTAATATTTTTAAAATTTTTAAGAAATTTAAGATAATGATCTTTTACTTAACCAACACCATAATGTATAACATTGAAAGGTTGTTAGGAAAATGAAAAAAAAATAAAGATCAATTTTAAAATTAATCAATATTTATTAAAAAGGTATTATCTTTTTCAAAAAAAATTTCACTATTATGACTATAGGTATTATCTTTTTTTATTTATAAGGTATGAATGTAATATACGACTCTTTTATTTATATATAAATAAATAGAATTTTTCAATAGAAAATATCTTATGACAAAACAAATGGAATCATATAAAAAAAGTAACATATATTAAAAACTTGATATTTACAAACTTAAATGTATAAAATAAAGAGTTATAAGTTTGATCCACCAACAATGTAAAAATTTTTGTTGGTAAATAAAAAGATGACACGCTTCATTAAAGAATGATATTAATTAAGAATTTTTACTGATAGTAAATAAATTTTAATAATTTTTTAATAGCATGACCACATATAAATAGGTGAAAATACAAAATTAGTTTACATTGACAATAAATAGTGAATCAAATTTAAATTCTAAAATAAATACAATAAATTAAATTTTAATAATTTTGTTATATTCTTTAATGCATATGAATTATTGTGTTAATAATAATAAAATAACGAAGAGTGGATAGTGCTAGTTGTGTTTCGATCATGAATTACAATATTTTCTTTTAAAGTTCAATCTAAAATGAATTATTTATTTGTAATGTATATAGTAAGTTTGATTGATCATGAATATAATTGAAAATTAACAATAGATTTTAAAGGATTGAGTTTAGTAATATTATTTGAGAATTAATTATATAAAATCAATTGTTTAAATCAATCTATTTTTATGGGTTATAAAGGAAGCACAAACTTATTCAAATTTTTGTTAATAACTTGTAGCAGAAATAGTTATCTTCAATTCACTAAAAATAATAATACTAAAAATAAATAGTTATCTTCATATCTTGTTTAAAGTTGGCCTATTTAGTTTACTTGCATGAATTTGCATAACTATTGGAACAATTTAATTATTACCCTATTTTGCTAGCATTTTTGTCTTATTGGATAATCGACAAAGTTGATAACTTTTCTAAATGATTGTTGTAAGTATTTTTGTTATGGTGAAGTACATATAATACCCTTAGAAGTATTTCTTATTTGATTTAACCTAAGAATCTCCATGACTAGCATCTTTAGGTGTTATCCAAGGTGTTTTTATCTTTATCTTTATCTTTTGAAAGGATGAGTTTTTGGAACCTAGAATAGATGGAAAAATTCAAGTAAGACACATGTGTGAGATATGTCAATTTTGGTTGTACTTGATTTATAACCCATTTAGTTTGCTAAATTACAGAATTTCTTATAAAAATGTCATGAACTTTGTACATTGTGAAGTTTGGAAAAGTTGAAATGCTAATATATCTTATCTAGCTCACCAATGAGAAAAGGATTTGACCTTTTAAGCTTTTATCTTGTATTTTAAATTTTAGAGTTATCTTATTTTAGTGACCTATAAATTCTAAAGTTCTTTGTGTTTCCTTGATATATTTTAATATCAGTGATACCTTAAAAAATTAGATTTTTATAGTTTGATATTTGTATTGAAATTTTACCGTGAATATTTGGATTTCTACTTGCTTGAAACATTTTAAGGTCTTTCAATTAGCCTATTTCTACAATAAAGCTATCAAAATGCTGGTTGTTATACAAATTAAGTAGCCTAAGCTTTAAACAATTCCTAATTTTTGCTAGAATTTCACCATTTAAGGAATTTGAATTTGGTGCTTACCACTACAAATTAGTTATCTTACTTATTTCCTTCAGAATTTTTTCAAATAACATATTAAAGCTAAGGTTTAGAGTAGTTAGAAAAGATAAATTTATCTTATTGAAGTTAGGATCTCACCACTAAGATTTGCATTGGAGATTAACCAAGAGGTAAGATAAGAAAAAGAAAGGAATTGAGAAAGGAATTGTAACATGAAGATTAATGATGGAAGTTATTATTATTTTTGAAACTCACCCTATTTTGAAACACTTAATATAATCATATATGCAAGGATCTTTTTGGATTGGATTTCATGAAGAAAAGGAAGTAGCAATATTAAAGGAATTAATGGTTAAAAGCTATGAAAACAAAGCTAGGCTTTCTTAGTTTAAAGTAGAAATGACTAGAAACAAGGAATTATTTGGGATTAAGATAAGGAGAGTTATTGTTGTTGTTGACATAATGATGATAAGGATATGGTGCTTTCATTCTTAATTGTATGTGTTAACTTGGTTTGTTAATGGAAGGCCTAACCTCTACAAATGGGGTGCATTTGTAAATTCATGTTATTTATCTCCTCTTCTTTAATTTTTCCTTTCTTAACAACTTTTAAATTAGATAGCTAAATATTAATATTACATATTTAGGTGTTTAATAATGTGCCACATTACCTAAGGTTCCTAAACCTTAGATTTAGCCTTTAACCCCATAGACTCCATCACATCTTTATCAATTGTCTCTTAATATAAGTGCTTGAAGATTAATTTGAGATCAAAGAAAGGCTTTTTTATCATAAAACCTTAATTTTAAGAACAATAAAGAGGATCAAGTGCAAAAAAGGAAAAAAATAAAGCAATTTGTAAGTTTTGAAATTAGTCATTCAATTAGTAACAATCCAAGGAATATACTATTCTTTCAACTTTTAGAATTAAAGCATCTTATAATGATAGCTTTGATAAATTTCAATTGATCCCACATATGGTTGATGATGTACTTAGTAATGATTCTATGTTAATAACTATTTCGTCAAATAATGTGCTTAGTAGTGAATTTTTGTTACTAAATATTTTGTCAAATGTCCTTCACAAAAGGTATCATAAATATATTAATACTAGCATTGACTTTGAAAGAGGATAAGTTATGTTTAAAAAAACTGCTAAATTAAAAGTTCAAATTCTAGATTTGAATTTAAGAAATGAAGCATTGCATCAATAAGTTTCCATTTTGATTTCTTAAAAAAGTGATATTACAAATTATCTACAAAATTTTCAAGTTTTGAAGTTATATATTCAAAATTAAATGGAAGACCTCTAACAATAGTACAGTCAAAATCAAGTTAATGACAATTTAAGGAATTTAGTTATAATTTAATGTTTCGATGTCTTCACTTTTCTAACGAAGATCACACCATGCTAATATTCTTTGAGAAAGAAACAATGAAAAGAATTTATATAATTTGTGTTAAAAAAGGATATTTCAAAAAGTAATGTGTTAGTAATGCATTTCTTTTAAATTTGTTTTTGTCTAATAATCTCCAACATTATTCTTTTTATGTATGAAGTCCTAACAAACCCCTTTTACATGATAGTTCAGCTAGTTCACATCATGCAACTTTTAAACTAACCTAGCTACTATGTTGCAACCTCAATTTCATAGTTTACATTCAATAATTAAGATTGAAGATTAGGAACTAAATTTTAGTATGATCAATCAAAATTTTAAAAAGTAAGACTTGTAAATGGGCTCTTAACCATTACACATACAAACAATGAAGAACTAAGATGTAATTAGAACTTTGATTGTTTTAGTTTGTCGACACAGATGATGAGATTTTGTCGTGTCTACAAGTATCATTAAAATTATTTTCTAGAAAGTTTTGAAACTTTACCATAAAGTTTTCAAGAAATCTTCCATCCAAGTGACATCCGACTACAAGAAGATTCTTCATCAACACATCCCAATTTACTATTATTATAGTAAATTTATTGTTGTAGATATTACCGCTAGTGCAAGATCCTTATGAAATTCACAAATCAAGGTCAATTTCCACAAAATTAGTATGTTTTTACTTTTGTAATTATTGTGTGTTTTGTCTTTTTTGAGTTTATTTCTTTTTAGCACAATGTTGTTTCCAGGTTAGTCATAAATGTCAATATCTTTTTACCTTATTTTTATTTCCAGTGTCATGAAAAAAAAATCCTATCTTTAAATGTTAACTTATTGGAAATAAAATTTCGTTGAAATAAATACAATAAAGATTATAAAAATGGGATTGATGTATAAATTTTAATATGTTTCTATAGTCTTGATTAAAAATTGATATTTTTGTTCAAAATTAATTTCTAAAAGAGATATGATGCTACAAGTCAGGATTCTAGTTAATTTACACAATTCCAGTTAATTTATATGGATCTCATAAGTATTATTAAATGATAATTTAGAGTACACATGAAAAAAGGTAACAATTCACATTAATATATCTTAACAATTGTTAATAACATAATTACAAGTATTAATTTTGGACCAATTTTCTAAGATATTTATTTTAAAGTACTTATAGTAATAAAAATATATTTGTAAATTTTTTCAATCATGCAATTCCAAGTTTAAATCTAGATATTTTTGTAAAGTATTTATAAAAAAAAACTTGTATTTATAAATTTTTAAAAATTTTCCTTATAAGTGAATTTTTATATAAAAGACATATTTGAAAATTCTTAATCATACATATATTCAAAACTTGTATACAAAACATTTTTATGTAAAAGTTGCATTTTCAAATAAAAAAACTTACACTTAAAGTTCTTTAATTTTTAATATAAAAGATATTCTTACCTTCGTTGGAATTAAAATATGTTATATAGAAATAATAAATTAATTAAAATGAGTGTACAAATAAAATTTTGTGCAGAATAATTAAGAAAAGAATAAATGAAAATGAGTTAAAATTAAATATGTTTAAAGATAAATATATGAATATGGAAAAGACATGAAAATCCTTTTTCATTTTGCCCTTAGGGTCATTTGCCCTTTTTGTTCCCTCAACTTAGTCTTTTTATTCCTCTTGAAAACAAACTTCTCCTCTCATTCACACTTGTAAAAAGAAAAAAAAAGAAGTCAATTCACCTCCTCTTCTCTTTATCTTTTCCAATTCAAATAAGGAAATGGTTTCCACACTTTAATCTTTATCAAATTCCTTTCTAATTCCTTTCTTTGGATAATAAATAATTTAGGATTTTTAATTCAATTGAGTAAAGGGGTTTTGTTTCAAAAAGGGAATTTTAAGAACCCTAACTTAAAATTTTTACTTGTTGATAATTAAAGATCGAAAATTCATCATTTCTACCACCTATTGCATTTTCTAATTATGAGTCAATATTCCATTCAATCTTATGTGATTTTGAATGATTTAATTTAGTTTGAGTTAAGTTTTCTTTTTCTTTGCATAAGTTGACATTAAATGATATGGAATGGTGTTTGATGCAAAATTTTTTAGGAATTTAGTACAAATGAAGTTATTTTTATGTTTGATCATTGTTAAATTGCATGAAATTACATAAAGAAAGAATTTGGAAGGATTTCCTCATAAGTGAATAGTGTATTCCACTATCAAAATACAAAATTTCAAATGTAAATAGATTTAAAAGGGCTAATACACAAAACCCCTTGCCCTAAATCAATTTAACCTTTACAAAACCAAAATAGAGGTAATTTAATTGATTTAACAGGGTTAGAAGATAACCTCCGCTATATTGAATTGATTCTAAAATTGATTGAAGCCTTACAAAATCTTACTAAAGGCCTTAAATGAATTCCAAGAGCTAAAACTTCAAATTTTGCTATGAGGTCACTTTAAATATGATGACTATAAGGTAATAATGATTTATAAAGTATGGGAAATATGTTTATGTATTGAGAATTGTGATGGAGATGAATTAATGACTCTTGTGACTTGAACATTGATTCCAAGCAATACTTGTAAAAGGATAAGAATAAGATTGTGATGAATAAGAATGAAGTGAATCACAAGATGATTTACTTATTTTTTATATATTTCATTTATTAATATTGAAATGCTATAGTTAAATTGTTTGAATTGTGGAAATAAAAGCATGATGCTCATGTGACTGGTGTGATACTGCAGTGATTTTGATTAGTTAAATATATGAAATGTAAATTAAGGTAATTTGTTTGATAAGACATTATTTCTTTTAAAATATTTGCTCATTAAGTCCTAAATTGACCTCTATATATTTTAAATTTACAAATACCTAGATTGACATATTTTCACTACCGCCATCATAGTGAGAGCAATCCTTTTAGATTTCTTCTATATGGTAGTAGGCAATGAATGGGGTTTTACTTATACATAGATATGGATATTCTAACCTTTCCTTAGGAGGCCTGAATCCTCCATAAGTGATTGGATGGGTAGATATTATAAGTGTTAGATATTTTGTTAGAAATTAGTGAGACCAACTTATCTTTTAGGAAGTGTTGATAATTATAAATAGACCTAACTTCCCTTTTATTTAGAATCATAACTAGAATTGAATGTTGATATTTCCTAATATAATTAAATTTGAATCATTATGTGGAAATCTTGTCATTTATTTTTCAATTGATATTGTTAGTTAAGAATGACCGGTGGAGATTAGTAAATTAGATTCCATGTTGGTTATGGCCATGAAAGGATCATGACAGTTACTATACAAGTAACAAATGTTTTGTAAAAAAGTTACAATTATATCAATCAAAATTACATTAAAAAATATTTGTTGTTATTATGATATTTGTTATAATAGTTATATCTTTTGTTCTTAGAATTAAATTTCATGCCAACATATGGTTTCAAAATTTCTTTCTCAATAATCTTTTGATCATTTGATTATTCAAATTTTAGATCCATTTCACAATTATCATTGCTATTATCTTTTTCATCACCAAAAAATTCTTCAAATATATTCTTATCAATATGCAATTCTTCTTCATCACCCTCATCCATGAAAATTTATCTATACTATTCATTTCCATGACGACTTGGAAAATTGATGACAGCATGATGTTCTAGCGGAACATATTATATTGCTTAGATTAAATACTTTTTATATAATTTTGATTAGTTGAATTGTAACTTATTATGTACTATTTTTTATTTATATAGTTGTAATTTTTACATAAAAAACTAAAATTGTCTATAACTAAAACTTGGAATTGCACGATTAAAAAAAATTTACAAATGTACTTCTATTTCTATTAATACTTTATAATAAATACATTATAAAATTTATGCAAATTTAAAATCTGTAATTACATAATTAATTACTAAGATATACTAGTGTGCGTTGATATATGTATATGCTTTGAACTATCATTTAATATCTATGAAGTTCGGATAAATTAGTATGGATTCTACCTCGTAGTATTGCCGCTTTATAAAAATTTAAAATTAATTATTAAATTCATAATTGATTATTGAAGATGGTAATTGTAATTATTCTATATACTAAAAATGAAATTTTATATTGGATTTTAAATGTAAATTAATTATTATTATTAAATAAAAGAGGATGAGACAAATTTGTAAAATTAATTTCAATTGATATAAAAAGTTTAAAATTTAATTTTGAATCCTATTTTCAAGATCTACAGAACTTTCATCAATGTAATATGATAAGTCTTTTCAATTCCATTTTAGTGTGGAAAGGAAAAAAATGATAAAATTTATTAATAGTGCACCAATGTGAAATGATTTATAAGAAACACAAGCACTTGATTTTTTTCCATACAATTTCATTCGATTACATCTTCAAAGCAAATTGAAATAATCTATTAATTGCAAATGATATCTAACAGTGATATTCGACAAGTCAATCCAAATGATTATGTGAAATATGTTGCACTGTAATTCCTATATTCAAAGTCGTTTGAAGTGTGGTATTAAAGAATGTTGAGATAATAGGCACATACTTTGGCCAAAATAATAATAATAATAATAATAATAATAATAATAATAATAATAATAGGTATATACGATCATGTCTTTACGGATACTTAGTGTGTCCATTAAATAGAATAATATAATCTTGATTAGGTCATTTTATCCGGATAAAATTATAATCCCTTTTCTAATATGATATGGGCAGATAAGAAAACAATAAAAAATTTCTTTCATTTTTACCCTTAATTTTAATAATAACAATTAAAAATAGAGTGGAAAGTTATCAATAAATAGAGCATTATTTGTTGTTACCTCCTACCATTGACATTATTCTCACTTCTACTGTTACTAATTATCACTCATCATCTATCAATATTTTTTATCATTGATTATCATTTATCATCATCTATTATCATTAATCATAATTCATTACTATTGATTGTCACTTATTATTGTTATCACAATCCACCACGTTTCCAAAAATGTATGATATTATAAATCAAAATCTAGCTAACGGTAATTTTGTCTAAATAAATGTTTTGTAATACTATTCATGTTTTATGCATCTATTAACAAATAATTGATAATATAATTTTATACTATTACATTCTTATACAACTGTATATTAAACATTGAATAATATTATATTTTATTCTTTCATTACCATATGCTCTTATGTTAGTTTATCCTAACTTATTCTATACTATCATATTATCCAAATAAACCCTATCGTAAACAATTTAGCTTTTGAATGTAAAAATTTTAGATCTCTTTGGATTTTTTTAATTATTTTTAAAAAATATTTTAAAATTATTTGTTATTTTTGGATACTGTTTTCAAATTTAAAAAAATAAAGAATAGATAGTATTGGAAAAATAAATAAAAATATTTTATTTAATTAAAAAATTAACATTAAGAATAAAAATAAATTAAGAAAATATCTGAAAATTATTTCTATTTGTAAATTACAATATTAAAAAAATATTACAAAAAGAGTTTGTCAAATAAAAAATTTTATTTTTAAAAATATAAAATAAAAACTTGTTTTTAAAAACAGTAATCACACACATTTTTTAAAAGAATACTAAGAAACAATTTTCTTCCCACCCTCCTCCTGCACTTTAAACAACTTTTTTCAATTTGCTTCTCTCAACGTTTAAAGTACGAGATATACTTTAAAAATCACCATACTCACTTATGGGAAAGACAGACTAGGTGAATAATTACAAATACAGAAGTTATTTCTTCATTGTTTGTTATTTATTATTCATTAAATTAAATTATGAGTTTCTTTTTTTTTTTTTTGGATAACAGTTCTGATGATCCATTTTACCACTTAACATAAATCAAATCCGTTCTCCACAGTTTTATGCTGGTTTCACAACACATTTGCTCCTGAATCTCACACCATGCACCCATGGGATTTTGTCCATTTAAAGCTACTCTTAATTGTGCCATGTATGCAAACCTAAAAAGAATATGACATTGTAAACTAACGGTTCTAATCTTACTTGAAGGGCAGCTGTCATTTTGCACTGTACCAAAAAATTTTAGCTCCTTGTTTTAAGCCTTATCAGGGGTGTAGATTAAGTTAGATTAGTTTTTATCTTAAATAAGTTAGAAATATTTTATAAAATATTGATCTAAATATAACTTATATAAAACTAAAATTAAGTCCAATTCTGTTGGCTTATTAAAGAAACTTAACCTATTAATGTATTTTAAAACCTATTTACTTATATAAATATACTTTTGAATATATCAATAGGTTAAAACCTTTTTCTAACCTAAAATTGTCTAATAACTTTAATTAAACTTATATATATGCATGTATATATATATATCACATACTATATTATTTATAAATATATTAATAATTGAATAAATTAAACTATTAAATTTATAATATGAGCCATGCTTAAAGAAGATATACATAATCTATTTATCTAAGTAAATTTATTTATTAACATTTGCCTGACTTGTTTATATAATTATAAGCTTTTAATAGTCATTTAACTTACTTGCACCTCTATTCTACTTTTATCAAATCTATTTGTACCCCTGCTTAGGAATGTTAAAAGAACAAGAGATGCAATAACATTTAGATAGGAGAGAAGAGCTTGTTCGTTAGCTTGAAGTTTGAGGTCACCTTACAGCCTAGAGGCTTCTTCCAATCTTGCTTCAACATGGAGGTAAGAAAGGGGATCAAGGCAAAGAGGCACATCACATTACACAAGAATAACATCTTAGAAATGATTCATTCCTTTTTCTATCAGCCTTCACAACAATAGATATCAAATTATACACCTAAACGCCCATTTACAATCAATTTCTAAATAATTTACAGTACTCACCATTGTTGTAAAATGTGGTTCTTCTATAGAAACAAAGCACACTTGCCCATTCATAAAAAGCAGTATCGGAATTAACACAAAACAGAATCTCTGCCGTGTACCAACTTTAATTGCCGGTTTCAAAGTCCAAAACCTCTTCCTCAGGAAGCTTGCGCTGCAAGAAACTGTCTATTTTGGTAGCTCATCATACTTGCACTGCAATTCTAGTGGCTTTCCGGTCAACAATGACTTAAAAATATCAACTATAAGGTGATATTGTTCCTGTTCCTGGTCCTGGTCCCATGGTTTTAGGGCTCTGCATGATTTTGAGTGGCATCAGGAAGAGACGGCGAGGAGACACCGCTAATTCGGCTGGGCAATGGCGTATTCCTTCGGGATTGGCGTTTTGTAGGCACAGTCCTCACACTCTTATTCTCCCAGTCTTCACTCTTTTCCTCATTGTCATCATCAGCATCATCCATGCTAGCCTTGAAAACTGGATGAACATAGGCATGCTGAAGGTAAGCTCTCAGGTTCAGATTAGGTTCTGTTGCTCGTTCTAATGTATCCTTCATCATTGCTTCCTGCATACAAAAATCCATATCAAAGCGATAAAATTCCATGAGAATGAAGTGAAAAACACATGCTGATTTTTTAGCCACATGTTAAAGTGATGATACACGCTAAATCATTATACTCCTAAAAGGAAAAGCATCACTCAATATGACTCGAGGAATATCTAACAAAATGATCACAGCTCAAAAAAATGACAACACCTAACAAATGATCAGGCAATTTTATAAACAAGAATTGAATATCACCAATGCATTTAGTCTATCTGAAAGAAGCATTAATTAATAAAATGGTTATTTGACATACCTGCAAAGGAAATTTGACAAATGCAGGTTCAAAACGACCTCTGCAGTATCTATGGAACCATATGGTGAGTACTGGGAGTGCAATGAGAAATGGAGTCGACGAGGCAGCTTTTTTGGTGCTCAGGAGCCCCATCAGAACTATTTGTGAGACTATCAATGCAATTATGACACGAAAATGGACATCAGGCCAGTATGCTGCACCACTCTCGTACTGCTGATTATAAACATTAATGATCTGCAATCGAAAACAAGCAAACTTCATCTTGTACTTTCAGCCCGGAAAAAAAAAAAAGGAAACTTCATCTATGAGAGGGAAGTGGGAGCCAAAATCAGCCATCATGATGTGTGTAGGCATTGCAATGCGTGAATGGTGGAGTGAAAGTCATAAACAAACATATTAATTCTAATCTTCCTGATTTCTGCACATTATAAATCTAAAAATTTGTACCTGATGACGGAACACAACATAAGCCAGAGCAAAGAACACTAATATGAAAGGAAGAACAACAGGTGTCACTGCAGCATACACTAGACCCAGCAAAAAGTATAACTGTATACGGGGCTCTCCGGTATTGAAACCAATACTCCCAGGATCCATGGCTTCTTCTCGGTCCTTTTCAGTCTTCACTAAAAAGAAATTCTTCAGGTGATAAATGATTAATGGTTTCAACATCAAAATCTCCCCAGCTATACCAGCCCATCCATCAACCATTATATAGGTAATGAAGAAAGTTGCTTTCAAAGGAATTGCAGTACCAATAGTTTCAGGATATCTGCCAATTATATAACAAAAATGCTTAATTTCATTATCGCAGCAAAAAATTTCACAAAAGAACTTGAAGCACCCTTACATGATCACAATATCAGAACTTAATCACACATGTTAACATATATAAACTATAGGGTGTATCAAATCTTAATATGCCATGATCGCTGAATAGCTAAAGCATGGATGTCCAAAAGTTAACAAGGATATTTTTCCCATACACATTTTATGCTTCAATTTAATATATTGACCACCACATTGGAGGTTAACTAATCTATAGCATGTTGAAGTTCGCAGCACAGAACATAGAAATATGGTTACACTTCCAAATAAAAATAAATGAATGGGAACAATGATAATTCAGAATTGACATACTGATTAGCAGGTTGGTGAATAAAAGTGTCCAGCTGTTGAAATGCTGTTCCAGTAAGTATGCTCCCAAGAAATACATTCACAAAATTGAAAAGATAATATCTGGATGCTGATCTTCTCTCCAGAGATGATATGGATTCAAAGCCTTCAAATTTTGACATGATCATCAAAATTGTTGGCAAAAAGAGGAGGAAAAGCTTCAATGCAATGCTGGGCAGAAAACCTTGGATGAATGACTTAATGACAGGGCTGCACAACAAAGTACGCTCTGATAAGAGATCTCAAGTACAGTAAGCCAAATACTAACTTACAAAACTCTAACAATGAGATGAAACTTACATATCAATAAGAGATTTCAGCCATGGTGCTGCTTTCTCGATTCCATCAAGACTTGCAAGTGATTGTACAAATGCAATGGGAATCATATAAAAGAAAGTGAGGAAAAAGAATGCAACAGCTATGATTAGCCTCCGGATGGTTAGATAAACATATGGAATTTCCAAGTTCGGCCAATATACATCTCGTGGCTCTGGAGCCCACTCTGTTAGCCATACAGTTGGATTTCTCGTTTGTTGAGTTTGTGCACAAACAGCAGCACCCCATCGAGTCTTGAAGGAAACAAATGCAGAATGAATCATGGACTTGGGGTCATTTTTAACCTTCTCCCTCTCTATCGCTATCTGCAAGATGCAATTTATTAACAAAGAAAAGTCAAAATTCTGAAAACAAATTGATATTTAGAAATGCTGATCATTTCTGCAGATACTGTTTAAAGTGAAAGCACAATGATACTTAGAAATTTCTGGTATTCAGAAATACTGATCAATTCTGCAGATACTGTCTAAAGTGAATTTCGGGTGGACAATCAGAAAATTATCTATTGGAAGCATAGGTAAAGCAAGGTGGCCATGAAACTGCAATATGACTAAACAAGCAAACTGAAAGCAGAACGGTGCTGCACATGACAATCCCCGTCTAGGATTGCAAAATTAATTTTCACATGGTTTTCATATTATCATGGAGAAAGAAGTATAATTTATAATGGAAAGAAGTATAATTTATAATGGAGAAAATAGTAAAAAGGTACCAACTTCTTTTGACAATTTATCAATTTCAGTTCTGTGATAATCAATAGCATCCACTTTCTTTCCCCAAAGACCAAGGAAACCAGTCTGGTAAAAACATAAAAGATCAAGAGCTTGTTAATAAACCAAAAGACAGTTATGATACACTTTTGAAGGAGAAATATATTCAACTTATGTACCTTTGTTTCAGGTCTTTTGGAAGAATTTCTCTCATATTTGTTTTCATAATAGACAAGCCAATTTTGCAGCTTCTTCTTCTTCTCAACCAACTTTGCAAGTTTGTTTGCATTATAAACAACCTGCAATAATGTTTCAATTTTTTCAATCAGAGAGGCTGATACATACACCTTCTGTTTTCTTAAAAAGGAAAAGAAAAATATTACTAAGCTAAATCGGATGTATAATGTGACAGAAGAGACACTGATGGAAACATATCAGCCAGTGACAGTTAATAAATCTAAACCATCCTATGAAGCACAATATATTTGCATCAATAGAAAGACCAGGAAAAGTGAATGATAATGTTTGACATCTGATCTCTAGATAATGACAGAGATATGTTTCATGTTGCACCCGAGTGTATACTTAAATTCAGTTCACATGGCAGCAATTCATGTTGAGTCTGTAGCTGCCTGCACCTCGTGAATCATACAAGTAGTGTATATTCAAATGAATATGCTAACTAATGAGATAAACAATATAATAGGAACCAACCTGATGGGTAAGATAGTGATCTGGATGGTTCACCAGGAAAAAGTGTTCGACAAGCTCACTCATATGTTCATCAGGGTCAGGAGGAATGTTTTTGGCAAGAACCTGAAAGCAATAACTTTCCATAAGCAATTCACAAGATTACATATCTAGTTCAACCAAAGTTGTCAAAACCAGAAATAAATAAAAGAACCACAATCTGCAATCAAGAACTGTTACAGAAGAATAACCCATAACTATAAATGGTGTTTAAAAAAAAATGCAAATTTTACCGTGAATTGATCAGGACGGCGTTTTTCTGTTGCAAGAAAATGCAATCTCATTGAGGCAACTTTATCATACTCCTTTAGCAAAACATAGCACGTCCAAAAGGTGAAACTATAGGCCATCACTATGTGCCCCCAAAACCTGAGATATATTTATAAAATCTTAGCAGAGCACAAGATTCACAAGCAATTTAAATATAGATTCTCTATAATAACTTAGATCGTGAAATATGACTAACTGTGTAAATAAAATGGCTACAAAACCAGTTAAATATGCACCAAAAGAGTAATTCTACAATTTTAATAAGTGAGGTTATGCATGCAGAACCAAATCATTTATTATCAGTTTGGAGAAGCAAACAAGTTCTGTTAAGAAGAGAAAAAAAGGTTTTCTTTTTTCCTTTTTTTTTTTAAAAAAAAAAAGAGATTATTATCACATGAGCCAGTGAAGAAATGCAAATTGTATAGTAATTGAGACTTTTCGATTGCATGTGTATAGAGAAGAAATTCTCCTATGATGCTAGAAGAAGCTTTCTCATACCAATCACTAATCCTAACTCTCAAAGTCCCAATGCAGTTAACCGCATTATGTCACATGTAGATGGATGGTTTGATATGTCAAGAATTTACTATATTTATCATATAACATAAAGAAGAAGCAGAAAATTTGCAGAGCATAAGATGGGGTTTCTGGAACCTTTGAGATTTCTCACTAACGTTTGAAATTGAGAGCTTATCAATATCGCTAGAGGTTACATTGGTTAGTTTCGCTCCTTCTAGGCCAGAACTTGTCCAATTAATAGGCACTAGAATGGCCCATGCTAGGAATGCTATAGGAACAAAGATTTTCAGCCTGCTAAATAGAAACAAATACATCAGAAATATGTACATATGGGTTATGCATTAAGTATTACAGCTACACATCTGCTAATGAAATATTTACGCATTACTGCATACCCTAACAAATAAATCCGCAAGTAAACTGCAGAATCCAATCCAGCATGCTCAATAAGCTCAGGTTCTGGCATTCTAAGTGAAGCTCGCATCCAATTCAAAAACCCAAGATATGATCTCCAGTCCAAATTGACAAACCTCCGTACGAATGCTCCCCCGCTCACAGGATCTTCTCTTAAACCTCTCAGATACCATTTTGAGAAGTATACCCTATCATTGAATGGTTGAAGCCTCAAAATAGCAAATGCCACAAGGAAAATAAATGCACCAAAAATATTTAGACCAGCTGAAAGCCCAATATCTCCAAGTGTAGCCATTGATATCCGTTGGAAAGTCTGTCTTTTTTCCTATAAAACATTAAGAAGAAATGGATAAAGATGGTTAGATTCATATACATGAAATTTTTTCCAAGCCCTTACAATGAGTGTGCCTGAAATCATGCCTTTCCAATAAGATTTAATCTCAAATTTTAAACACATGCAAACACAGAAAAACTTACCCAATTAATACACAAGCAGAGCTTAAATATAACGCTATTATCACAGAATCACTTATGACTTAAGCTCTTATCATTAATAATTTTGTAATCATTTCTTCTTCTACAACTCTATAAATAACATCCCTTGAGACCTTTGGGAACTCCCAGAAGAAACATATCCAGAATTACTCTATAGAGGAAATAGGCCAAGTTAGCAGATGATGCCAGTAGGAAATAATCAGAATAATAAACCAAGGCCCTTGTGATCCCCTTATGATTTACCAAAAAGAATAAACTGTAGCAAATTTATCATGCCTGTAAGATATTTACTTTACAGAGCTTGAGCTAAACAAGAGAATATACAGGAAGTTTCTCACTTTTCAATAAGAAAGAAAACCATAACCACGCATAAGATCAGAAATTAGTTTCCAGCATTTTCACATCCGGTTGGCATTTAATCCCACCCTCCAATGTTAATCAAAGAAAGCTCAGAAATCTTGACAAAAAGGGAAGTGAAAAGGACAAGGAAGAAGAAAGTATATACTCTGTGATCCCCACCTCAAATTGGACAAGCCAAAGCCAAGTAAAAATACTTTCCAATGGAGAAAGACCAGAACTTTAGATCCCAAGTTCAACCAGAGGGAATTTGGATATCTTCAAAACCAAAACGAAGCAAGAGGATTCCAGCACCTTGGCCAGTAAAAACCAACGTAGAACACACGCCAATGCCACCCGCATTTTTCATTCAGAAAATCATTATTAAAGATGGCTTATTTGAGAATCAAGAAGAGGAACAAGCAGAAGGATTTCGGGGTATGAGGATTTACGTAGATATTCTTTTGTTTGGATGGATATAAAGGAGAGAAAAACAAGAGATCTTTTCAGCTCTTCCAGCTGTTTCAGGTGAACTAAATAGAGGAGACACCGTGGGTAGAGTATTCGTTTGGGGTTAGGTGCTAGTAAAATAATTTTGATTTTGTCAAAAAAATAAACAAAATATTATATGGACAGATTGGAATTGTCTTAATATTAATCTTAGTTAATTATTATGTTCATCGGGGATCTTAATGAATAGTAACTCTAGATTTCTGCGTGGGCAACCGCAACGTGGTGACTTCAACGGCTACTTTTCGATCGGTCTCTGAATTGTAAGCTTTTGCGAGACTAGTCTAGATTTGTTTCATACGAAGCATGACGTTGATTCACTCGTTGCTTGAGAGCGTGTAACATACCGTCAATTAAATTAGAGTGCATACAGTTGATGGAATGAGAATAATTAAAATATTTATTTAATATATATCATAAAATTGAGATTTTCATGCTTTTAGAGAATAATTATTTTATTATATATTAAAAATTTTATTTTATAATAAAATAATAGAATAAATCATTTAATCATTTATGAATTGACCTTTATATATATATTGTTATATTTTTTATATGTTTCAATGTACCAATTGTTAATATATGAAAAAAATATTACTTTTTAAATAATTTTACATTAAAACATTTTAATAATTATATTTTTAATAGTAAAATTTAAAATATGAAACTTTTATCCATAAAAAATATTTAATATAAAATTTTAGTAAATTATAATTTTATACTTTTCTTATGATTTTATTATCAATTATAATTTTCTGATAAAAATTAAATTGTAATAATTTTTTATTAAGTACATTACAAATTTTAATAATATTAAATTATTTTATAAGATATTTATTATTTTTATAATAAATACATTATTATTTTTAACTATATCTTTTTAATTTCATTCTTACATTATTTTATTGTATGAAATATAAAAATAGAATAAAATATTCATTTTATTTTTACTATAAAACTAGATACCTAAAAATAATGTTAAATTTTAAATTATTTTGTAGTGGATAAATTTTTTTAAAAATACTTTGTTTATATATAAAGAGATTTGAAATTTTTTTACCATTTCTAATCAAAGTTATTTGAAATATTTTTTAGTAACTTAAAAAACATTTTACTCTATTATTTTTTTACTATTATTATATTTTAATAATAATTATATACTAATAATAGTGACTGTAAGTTAATTTTTTTAATATTATATTTTTACATTAATAATTACTATAAATATTACATACATATGTGATATTTAAATTCAATGTTAAATATAAAAATTTTAAATTTAAAAATTATATATAATATTTTATATCAATAATTTCATAGTCATATATAATAATTTTTAATAATATTTTAACATAAAATAATCAAATTTTTATGTCAAAAATAAGATTTAAATGTGAATAAATTGTATGGTTGTCATAAAATTAATTTTTGAAATTTTAATATATTCAAATTTATATTAAATTAAAATATTAAAAATATAATTTAATATTTAATATTAATTTTAATATTTATATCAATTAAGATCGATTATTGAAATGAATAATAAAAAAATTAATTTGATTAAAAAAATTGTACAAAAAACTTTCCGTCCAACCGTGCACCCGGGTTAGAGTAAGAGGAAGGGCATCATCGTAAGCTGGGGACAAGTGTAATCGCGTGTAAAACGCGTCCCCTGCGTGGCAATGGGCCATGTGGAGCCCCGTATGATACGTGGAGCCACCGAGTGAGTGAGACCGGCCAAGATTTATCCGTCTTTTGACAAGAGA
Source organism: Sindora glabra (assembly GCA_020226215.1). Classification (NCBI taxonomy): domain Eukaryota; kingdom Viridiplantae; phylum Streptophyta; class Magnoliopsida; order Fabales; family Fabaceae; genus Sindora; species Sindora glabra. The sequence continues at coordinate 6,773,044 of CM035225.1, forward strand.
TCTTTCCTTGACAAGTACGAATATTTATACATGCAGATGGGGCTAGGCGGGTTAGACCCTTGGAGGCCGACCTACATAACTTTATATTTTAAGTGAGTCAAACTAGTTGAAATTGTGGAAGTCCATGAGTAGTTTGTACATTTTTTATTTTTACTTTTAAAAATAATTAAATTATTAAAAAGAAATATACAATCATAAAAAATTGAATTTTAAAAGTTAAAAAAAAATAAGACATTAAATTGAATTAGATTAAAAAATTATTTTTTAAAATTACAATTGATTAATTAAATTTTTTTATTTTATATGATGAGTTAGTGAAATAATTCTAAAAAAATTATGTTAGACTATTATACATTGAATTAAGAATTAAGTTGAATTAATTTTTTTTAAAATATTTAAAAAAAATTACTAAAAATAAAAATAAAAAATTAATTAAGATTGCAGGATCACAGACAAGCTCGATCGGGCTTGCTTGCAAGCTTGTAGTGAAAATGGACTTTATTTTTAAAGTTTGGACTAGCTTGTACTCACATAAGAATATTATGTCAATCTCTTCTCACTTATTATTGATGTTTATGCTCTAGTTTTAGTAAATCATATAGTTTTTGATTTAATAATATAAGATAAATTATATAATCAAAATTTATATAATATTTAAAGATTCTAAACATATTGTATAACTTATTTGAAAATTTTTCTTATAAATTTAGTTTCATAGATTATCCATTTCTTAAAAAAGATAATAACTAATAAATTTGTATTAAAATAAATATTAAATTATTAAAATTAAAAAAATATGTTCTAATCTCACTTATTTATCAAAAAAATGATTTGTCTCATTCATATAAAAAAATTCTTTTTATCTTTCTCTCATAAAGATATTTTTCTCAAATTATTTGTCAAATTATTTATTTTTTTAAACCTATACACTTTTATAAAACATGATAACAAATATAGGATAGGATAATTTTATTCAAAATTTTATCTTGTATTATTATAAACTAAACATTGTATACTATATTACTTTATCTTATACAATACTATATTATACTACCAAATAATTCTTATACTATACTATACTATATGGTATGCCAAATAGGATGTTAATGAGATAATTAGAATTATGATTTCTCTTAGTGTTAATATATTAAATATTGAACACTATATTTCAAAGATATATTTATAAGGGTTTAAATATAATTCAACGTCGGTATAAAATATTTTACCTTGATGAATTGGAAGATGTCACATCTTTAAAGAAATCAAAAGTAATTAAAATTTTTTTAATAATAAAATTTTTTTGTAATTTTTAAATGATATGATAATATATAAATAAATAAAAATATAAAATTTATTTATACTGATGATAGATTAAACTTAATTTTTTTTAATTATTGGGGTGGTTGATACATATGCAAGAATCATGTATCAAACCTTGAATATAAAAGATAATAGAAAACTTTCAAAAAATATTAAATGCTACCTAAATAAAAAAATATTGATATATTCCAAAAGATATAGCACGTTGGCTTGGAATATAAACCAAAAAAATGTTACAAAATAAACATGCATGTCATTAAAAAACTTATTAATAAAAAAATAATTTTAATAATTTTTAAATAATCTAATAATATATAAATAGATAAAAATATAAAATTTATTTATATTAATGATAAATTAAATTTAAATATATTTTTTAAATATAGGAGTGGTTGAATACTATGAATTAAATCTTGAATATAAAAAAAGTATAAATTTTTTAAAAAAATGCTAAATATTACTTAAGTTAAAAACTTTCAATATATTTCAAAGTTACTAAGATGTTCCTTTTGTAAAAAATTTTAGGTTATGTTCTAAGTCAATGTACTATTATAATTGAAAACATCTATTTTTTTTTTGTTGTAAATTTAAGTATGTTTTGTGTTTTTTCAAATATAAATTTGTAGATATCTCTCGCAACTACAACTTAAGAGAATATATATATATATTCTCTCTCTCTATGTATCCGTGTTTTTCTCATTCATTTTTCTTTTCAGTGACGAAATTAAATTTTCAAATTTAAATTTGTACGTGGGCTTCTTGCCTGCATGCAGCAAACGTAGTAAGCATAATACTTAAGAAATGTTACATTAATTTCGCTCCATGTGCACCCCTTTTTTTGTATTTTACAATAACTTGTTTTAAATTGATGACCATGTCTCCCGGTTAAACGCAAGATGAACGTTTCCTTATTAAATTAAGGATCTTCTCTGTAAGTGAATCATATGATGCATATGATAATTTTTTATTTTACTATTTCCATATTTCAAAGTTCAAACATGCAATTCATCTCATCTTGATTGAGCCCCCGAATTCTAAAAATAGATATTATATAAGACAATTTTTTGCAAATTTTTTTTTACATTAATTATAATTTTGAAGAAAATCTGATACAATAATATTTATATTTTAAGAATGCATTTAATGTATATGATGTAAAATAAATAGGGAAGCAATATAGCTACAATTTGCGAAATCACTTCATTTAGCAATCATTTATTTAGCTTCTCAACATTCTATGATCCTCAAATAACGCAAATTCAACCACAAATAAAGAGTCCATGCTCTTTTGTATAACCCTAATTGTTCTCTCTCTCTCTCTCTCTCTCACACACACACACACTCGTGCACACACATACACAAAAATTCGAAGATCCAACCTAAATATAATCCCAAAGTTTGGTTGAACATCTATTATTTGGTATTTTAGCTTAACCATTAATCATCTTCTCCTAAGCTCTGGTTAAAAGCTTCTAAAGATAAGAATCAACATTCATGGATTCTAAGTTACACTTCTAATTAGAATTTCTTTAATATTTTCCTCTCATACTTCACTTCAAAACAAGCTTCCAAACTAACTTCATAAGGCAAGAATCATTATCATTTAAATTACAAAAGCCTAATCCTCCTAAATTTTTAAGTAAGCACATAGTTTCTCAAGAAATAGTTTTCAATCTTCTTTCATTTGGCTTGTGACCCCACATAAAAGACCATTGAAGTTTCTCAATTTTTGATAAAGTTATTAATGGAATAGCAAAAGTATGCATTGAATAGAATGGAAGAACACCTATTTTGAATTATGTTAGACAACCTTTGTAACCATAAAAAACAATTCATTTTCCATTCTATTAGCTTGTTATTAGTTTTTTGAGTTAGATAAGAATAGGTATTCTGTGTGACTCTCTTGTAAATTAGAGGAACTCTAAGATACATTCCCAAGTCCGATGAAACATTAAAGCCATATTCTTCTAGAATCTCATCTTGCAATTATTAATTTACATTTCTAGAGAAAAAATATTAATTTTTCATGATTTAATTTTTGTCTCAGCATTCTAGCAAACCTATCTAAGTAAGACATCATAACTTTAATATACTAATGAGAAGTTTTGCGAAATAATAACAAATCGTTAGCAAAAATGAGATGAAAGATACCTAACTCGTTCCAACTTGGCTTCAAAGGAGTCCAATTTTTATTCTCAACTTCTTCATATTCTCTTTAATCTTTTCTAATTATCACTTAAGGTTAATGCACAAAAATTAAGGAAGGTAATAAATATTCTTAATTTTAAGAAAGATGAGTTACAATTTACTAATATATCATCTATTTAAAGTTAATTAGTGAATAGAGTTATTAATCATTTATTTAAATCATAAAGGTAAAATTTAAAAGAAGACAATAAATACATTCTTGGTTTTCTAAATTAACAAATAACTAGGAACAATTAAAAAGACACTTAAAATTGAATAAAATGAGTATATTATATAAGATAACTTATCCATGTGAAGAAAAAATAAATATAGAGATAATGAATCTCCCTATCTTAGATCCCTTAAAGGGACACTTTTTTCCATTTTACTTCTATTCCATAATAGATTAAAAAAGATCATAAAGAAAATGTCATTATAAGATTAATAATAAGGATCTAAGTGAATTTGAGTTGAGACTTTTTTAGTGAAGTCCTAATTTAACTTATAAGCTTTCCCTAAGTTCAGTTTAATCGCAAAGGTACCCCTTCTTCCTTATGAAATGCATCATTTCTTAAGTAATAATAATATTATTGTAAATATATCTCCTAGGGACAAAACTTGCCTAAAAGGGATAAATCAAATGTGGCAATAATTGTTTAAGATGATTAGCAACAATCTTTGTGATACGCTTATAAAGAACATTGTATAAAGAGATGGGCTAAAACTGATTAATAAACTCTAGTTTTTGTACTTTGGGAATGAGATAAATTAGCATCTTATTAACTTTTTTCCATCCTACCACCTTAAAAAGCCTTTTTCACAAAATTAAAAACATTTTCCCTTATAATGACCTAATTTTTATGATAAATATAGTTAGGAAACCATCCTTCCTTAAGGCTTTTAGTCCTCTAATAAAGAATGTAATTTTTTTTAATTTCCTCAACAATAAAAGAGCTTTTCAACAATAAATTATCTTTATTAGATAAGTATGGTTAAGATATTATTATTTGTGAATAGATACAGTGATGAAGATTACTAGTGAAGAGAGATTTAAAAAAGTTACAAATAAAATCTTCTAATTGTATTTTTATCTTTTATCAAAGTACTTTCCCAATTCTTAAGCATTTTAATTCTGTTACAGTTTCTTCAAACATTAGTTTTAGTATGATAATACTTGATATTTTTATCTCCTTATACCACCCATTTGGATTGGGTTTTTGATATTATAACATCTCTTCTTGTATATTCAACTAAGATTTAAGCTTTTTTAGAAATTTATTGGATCTTCCTTCCTAAACTCTTTGAATTCCAGCTATTTAAGCCAAAAGAGATTTTTTTTTTACTTTTTTATATGTCTAAACATATTTTTATTCCATATTTTTAAACTCAAAACTAGTGCATTTAAATCTTTAATGATATTGCTATTTTTCTGCATTCATTTTAAAGAAAGGATGAGAAATCATTATATGCTAACCAAGCCACCTTAAATAAAAAAAGACAGAGTTCACTATCACCTAAACTTCCAAAATATTAAAACAAAAAAAGGTGATGATCCAAACTAACTCTCAAGGAGAATTTTCATGAATGCTTAATTAAATCTTAACTCCAATTCATAGAGCAAAAAACTCTATTCCTTTTTTCATAAAGCTATTAATAAAGTCCTAAAATAAGTCTATTCCATGTGAACTTGTCTCCTATCATTTCAACTTCCAAGAAATTATAATTATTTATTCATTTGTAAATTTATTTGCTCTATGTCAATTAAAAGGGGCCTTTTCTTTTCTCTTAGTTAGATCTTATATTTCATTAAAATCCCCTAACATTAACCAAGGTTCAATTATATTTTCACTTTTTTTATGCATATCATCCTATAGAATATTTTTCATCTTAGGATTAGGATTGGAGTACAAAAGTTACATACCAATTTTGTCCATTATCTAGATAAACATGTAAATGAATATATTGGAAATTAGAATTAATGACCTCCAACTAGATATAATCATATTTCCAAATTATCCATATTTCTCTCAAAATCTTATCACCTTTTGAAATTGTTTAACTATCAAAACCTAACTCCTAAAAATATTTCTGCTCTACCACGTGTAATCCTAATCTCAACCAATGTCAACACCTCTAAATAATAACCTTCCATAAGAGTGTGAACTTTATTAACAAAGCATTTATTCCCAATACCATAATAATTCTATATCATAACTTATTTTCAACATAAAAAAATAGTAAAGAAATAAAGAATATAGAGTCTTCAATCAATTTCCATTGGTTTAACCCTTTTATTTACCTTTAGTTAATTAAGCACAATAACTTGCTCACTCCCTTGGACTCCATATATTATTTTTTGGTGCAACTGTCTAGTAGTGTCTCATCATGATGAATAAAACTCTGATTAGGTGCTATATTCTCCTTCCTCACTAGATTTCTATCTTTATAAGTTTGAAACATAATATTTGGTTGATTGTATCTTTGGAGTGATAGACACTTATGGAAGGTTTCTTGAATCATCATTAATGTTATGCTATTGTATCAAATCATATGATAGAGGTTACATAAATGAATACTGATGATGTATTTCAATGTCTTATCATGCACCTTTGTAAAGCCTTTTCGCTTCTTCCTAACCTTTGTCAATATAATCACATAGTTGGTTTCCCTTTGTATTAATAGCCTTTTTTCTAAGCCTTAGATTATTTTTATTCATAACCTTCAACTGGATTACTACATTGCTCTATTGAATAGCTTGTGATTTGTTAATATTTAGATTACCATCCTATTGCCTAATAACTTGTTCACTCTAAAAAATTCATTATTCAATACCTTGTACCTTAAACCTAAATTAGTCACCATATTATTCTATATACCACCACCATGAAAGCCACCCTTGTATTTATTTTCTTATGGGTTCTTATATTTTTTAAACTATCATCCACCCTCAAACCTATATTGTTTTCCCTAAACATAGCTACACTTCTTTAAATGTTGGACCATTCCATCTACTTTGTCCATATTAGCTTCACTATTTTTCAATGAATTAAGATGGTGCTCCATAACACGACCATATTTGCCATAATTAAAACAAATGATATGAAAACTTTCATATTGAATGAAATATTACTTCCTTTGAATTACATATTTAGATAACAATTCCTTTAACGAATAATTTCCATACAAATCTAAGCATATTTTCATTTAACCTAGTCCACAATAGTAGCATCCATTTTTAGGTTTTTCCCCATCCTATTTATGATAAAAGTCAAAAACTTTTTGTCAAAAAAGCATAGAGGCATATCTTAGGTGCAAACCTATACTACTATTTTGTCAAGTCAAAATTTGGATCTTACGTTTATGCTATTAGATAGTGATAAAAAAGCAGTCGAGGTCCCTTTATGAAAGCAAATTTATATTTTGAATAGGCATTAAATTTCACTAAATAGTAATCATCTGATAAATAAATAATTTCCTATATACAATCTTTGACCCACAGTTGATTTAATTTGGAATCCAATGTTCAATATCCAATATTCCTTCCTAATAACTTGATTATTAGTATTTTGCTCCAACATGTGTTCATTTTTTCTTCCTCTTTTTATGGATTATAAAGTTTGAATAAGGTCTCTCTTTATCTAATTTTTCCTTTACTATGAAACCACTAAAATCTTTATCATATTTCATATCCTTCTCTTCATCTTGTTCTTTCATTTTAGAATGTTATCAAATCTTTGTCCACCAATTATCATTTCCTTGTATAAATAGCTCATATTTCTCTCCAAACCACTATATCACCCTGCAAAATGTGATCATTATAAATCACAAGCCTTCTTTTATCATTGGCAAAAGCATTTCCATATTGTTTATTTATTTATTTATTGCATTTCTCTGGAGCAAATTAACTTCCTTCGATGATGGTTCCAACATACCAAAATTAGGATTATGGTTCTTCATTAATGGTAGTAATAAGATATTTATATCTAATTTTTTTAAGTCAATAAGAAAAAGAACTTTTGAAAATCATTTGATTTCTTATGGCCAATGATGAGGAAAATCATTGAATTATCATGAGGAAATAATTTCCTACAATTTTTCCAACAAATTTTAAGCTATGGAAAGAAAAACACATTTGAAAATTTTTTCTGATGTAATTTTTATCTTTTAATAAAGCTATTGAATAGGTCTAGCCAGCTTGTTTACAGGCTAGTTTAGATGGGCTAACACATAAACAGACTAGCTCAAGTTGGCTTATTTCTTTCACAAGCCTCCATATTGAAGGTCTTAGTTTGGTCCTCATGGGATGAAGGGTGAACAAGTTAGCCCATGGGATTTTTTTCTTGAATTTTAAACTTTTAAAGAATAAAAAAATAAAAACCATTTTACAGTACCATATATCCATTTATAAATAAGTTATAATATATTTAAAATTTATATATAAGCATGAAAAGATACTATACATTCAAAATATAAGTTATAAAATAATCACAAAATAAAAATATCATTTATAAATAATTCATAACATAATGTCACATAACTAAAAGTGAAAGAAAGAAATGTGATTTTGTATGGATTGAAATTTTGAACTTATATAAAAATTAAAAAATAATAATATGTTGGCCAAGTCAAGTTCAACCTACATTTAAATAGGCTGCCATTTTGGTAGCTCTTGTTCGTCGAAGTCTGGAGGTTAACAAGCTGACTCACGAACATTAGCCTATTTAAAGAGTTCTATTTTTCAAGTATCAATTTAGTGATCTATTGTATATTATTTTACTATCAAGATGGTTGAACTAACTATTCCATTAATTGGTTTTAGAGTATACCAAAATTCTTTTGAAGATTTATGATATATTTATAAATTGTTTATCCATTTAAAATTATTAGTGAGATTCAAATTTAAATCAAATATAATTTTCATCAACAAAAAAAAAAACTCAAAAAATTTATACCTTTTTTTTCCCAAAAATTTTATGACTTGCATTTTATGAGGGAATCAAGTAATGGCAAGAAATCAATTTTAAGACTATCCTAATAAGTTAATGATAAATTTTGTAACAATGTATCTATCACACATCATATATACATTTATATATGTCTTTATCATCAAGGCAATTATAGCGTTAAACAAGTATTATATCATTCTCTGATTGAAAATCAATTCGGCAAGATAAACCTTTATTTTTTTTATATAGATGCCAACCGTAATAATCTAATATTTAATTAAACATCAAATATATTAATATAGTTCGCCAAAAATATTTGGCTTCGATTGTAAACAAGTTTATCATTGAAAATTTGAAAGGGCAACAAAGTGCAAATAGAAAGCTAAAAATAATCATCTTGGTGATTACGTAACCCCCAACGCGGCTTTTTGAAAGATTGAAAAAAGAAGAAGTAATGTCTGGAATAATCGTCAAGACAAAAGGTAAAGACACTAATTATAGTATTTATTGTAGATTATAGATAGATGATGATTTTTATGAAATTGTGGAATTAGCATAATGGATTTGTTAGAAAATAGGAATTATTCTCAATGTATAGACTTGAGGATTGTGGGGCCGGAAGATGACAAGTTCTCTAAACTCGTTGTCTTGATGTTCACAAAATGTGTAAAAACTTTGATGAATTGGCCAACTTTACATTAAATATGGATTTAAAGCACGTTATATTTCTATTTTAAATTATTGGAAATTCTAGTATTGTTATTTTTTACATTTTGATAAACAAAGAATTATTTTGTTAATTTTAATATGCACTTAACCATAATATCAAAAAATTAAGTTAACAAAATACATAATACAATAATACTAAAATTTTAATACTGCATGCCAAGGATTAAAAATAGATATTTGTCGGTAAAAATTCTGGCGGTTCAAAGAGAGTTTGTTAGTTGTTTATTTTAAAAGTGTTTTAGTGGAATTTAAAGGAAATATGATTTACTATTTATATTATAAATGATTTTAATGTTCTACATAAAATTTATATTTTAATTTAATATCGAAATTATATTTTAATTCATATTTTTAATAAAACTTATAATCATAAATATGAATAAAAGACTTTAATGTGGATGATTGCTAATGAATGGAATGTAGGTTATTGTAGATTATTGTAAGTTATTGTGGTCAATAATGAATGAATGGATGATTTAGAACTATTCTACAAGTGAAGCATGCAAATAAAAATTACTTAACTAAAAGTTGTAAGCTAATCACTTCTAGAATATTTTAAAATTTTATTTTATTTAATTTATTTCTCTTGTATTACATTGAGGAGGAGACATTCCAAATTTCTAAGAAAGATCGTTAGCTTTTCGATTAAATTTGCGTCTTTTGAGAAAAAAAATCATTTTATAATAAAGAAGTTTTTAACTTAAAAAGTTATTTTAAATCGTATATCTTATACCTATTATAACGTTTAATAATTTACTTTAATTATTTTTTGATAATTATTTATTTTATATCATATTATATGAGAATCTATTATTTTGAAATGTGAATGGTGCTGCACCTCAACAAAACAGCAATGAAGTCGTTTTGGTAATTAAAGAAGAAATGATACCATACATGTGCAATTTCAATATTCATTAGTCATCACAATCTTGGATGAGCACTTTATGTTGCGGCTAACGAAAGTGGTCCTCGTTAGGAGTTTCTAGTGAGTTTGGAACGAGATTCGAGGTTGTTTGAAAAAAATAATAATAATAACGAGATTCAAAAATAGCTTCATGCTTAAATCAGGGGCAAATTACATTGATATTTTTTAAAATTTGATTCAATTATATTTTTTATTTTTAAAATTATATGTAACTATCTTTTTTGAAATACTTTCATTGTTACAAAATATAATAACATTAACTTTTTAACTACAGCTCCTTTCTTTAATATCATACTTTGTGACTATAGAACTATTTTCTTACATTTTTATACATAAATTTTGCAATAAAATTACATATAAATAAGAGAAAGTATTTTTAATTTTCAAAAAAAGATTATGTTTGTACATAAAAATATAATACAATGATCTTCCAATCACAAAAGAGAACATTAAAGAAGGAACTATAATTAAAAAATTTAATACTATTGCATTTGATAATAATAGAAATACTTCAAAGATGAATATGTGTTTTTTTTTTAAAAAAATAAGAAATGTTGAGTGTAATTAGTTAAAACTTGAAGGGATATTATTGTAATTTACTGTTGAATCGAACAAGAATCCAAAATTATCTTATCTATTCATAATGTGTGATTGGTATTTTAAACACTAGAATTAAATGCATATTTAAGAAAAATTAATAAATTTGTCCTGCAATTATAAAATAATAATAAAATTGTCCCTAAATCATACAAAGTTGTAATTTTATTTATAAATAATAATCCATATAAACAATTTCTTTCTTCCGTATAATAATTTAGAAATCAAATTGTCTATACACATTTGTACAGAAGAACAAAAATATTTGTGCGAATTATTATTTAATAATAAAATTATAATTTTATGTAATTTATTTTTTATTTTATTAACATCTTAAATAATAGTAGTATGTGTACTTAGTAAATATATTGTTTTAAATGACATGAATTGATGTTGTCTATTATGCTGCAAAAGATTACGGGTCATTGTGAAGAAATTAGTTTCTGGATTTGAAAGGAAACATTGTGTATATGTCCATGTTTACACCATAATATTTGTTTGTTATTGATATGCTACGGCCTACAATATGTCCTGCTTCTTTTCATTGTACACTGAAGCCATTGAGATCCTTTATGAATACGGCGGATAACTTCCACGAAAATACTATCAATTATTGGTGTATGAGTGGCAGGTCGGTGGATCAGATCAGAAGCCTAAGAAGAAGCTCTTACAAATTGGCATATATTATACATATACATACATACATACATACATATATAGTTGAACATGAAATTTACTTACAAAACTTGCGGTTAGTTACCATGTTACCAGAAAAGAGGAAAAGACAAAAGGAAAGCCAGAAATTGAATAGTTGAAAGTGGAAGTTTTTTATTTTTATATGTACAAGCCCACAGATGACGAGTAACAACGCTAGCGTGAGGAAAACTATTGACCCTATCATCAAGAGGGAATATGCTATGGCCCAGAGCTTTTGCAGCCCACAACCTATCTTCCAGCCATAAGATGCACTAAAGCTTGGTTTTCATAGAAGGAACCAACATCCCAATCCTCAGTTGAAGATGAAAGTGTCATTAATGCAACTACTATTGATCTCATGCTTGGCCTGAGTTGAGGGTTTTCATGTGTGCAAGCTTTGGCAAGCTGAGACATCTGCATGCAAAACAACCAAAAATTACTATTAATTTATCTTTCTAATTTACAAGTTACTCCATTTACACAAGATCAACAATAGTTATTATTTTGTGCCAAAAAAAAGATAAAATTATGACTTTTAAATGTATCGCAATTCATAAACTTAAATAAATTGAATTACTCAAAATTTAATCCATTTTAATTGCATTTTTCACCCCTAAATGGAATCCACTTCAATTGCAAATGAAGGTTAACTAGTGTAACCGATCTAGTTGTGTTAAGTAATTTTTTTCTTATTTAGCATTCAATAAGACAAGAAGGACCTTAAATACTGCATCAAGAGGGTAAGTGTCACCAAGCCTTGGATCAACAAGTTTTCGGAGATCCTCTTTTGGATCTGGGTGAGTGAGGACCTCTTCAAACTGCATTTCATCAAATTGAAAGATAAGTGAGGATGTGTAAATGATATTTCAAGATTGAAGTGACTATCATGAGCTGGGAGAGGTCAGGGAAACAAACCAAGGCAACTAGTCCGGTTGATTCATTCACAAGCTCGTTTGTCTTGACAACAGCTTCCTTGGCTGATATTAGTTCATAGAGGACAACTCCAAAAGCATACACATCTATTTTCGGTGAAACGTCTCCATATTGTGCATATCTGCACAAAAGCATTACCCTCAGTCAAGTAATTGTTTCTGGATGCCTTGTGACTCAAGGTAAATAATAAATACAACTTGCAATGGACAACTCAAAATCACGCATCTAATTAAGTCGGATTTTGAGAAGACATTTTATCTTATTTCTTAAGTAATAAAAAAGCACGAGTTCAAGTCTGTTGGTCTGTATGGCCAAAGCAATTGTATATCATATTTTATATGTCTGTCGCTTTCGTCTTGAAGTGAGAACATTCGCTCACTCCATAAGAATTTTTCGATTGTGGTGGGAAGCATACATTGCACAATTGGGGAGTAAAATTGAATCAGAAAAATCAGGCGGCTCCCAAACAGACCCAATATTCTATGCAACTAGAATTACTGTAGTAGTTATCCAATCTTAGTCAAAAGCTACCATGGAAGTTGGAACAAACTGTCTGTTCTACCTAAAATTATAATGTCCGAGAGAAAAGTTCATAATAGCCAGACCAACTCATAGTTTTGCCCTTTGCTTTTTCCTTTACAGAGAAGTTATAACTCTACGTTAACATTAATATCATGCTATTTTTCCGTTAAATCCTTGGGAAACAATTTGCTTCCAGAGAATCTGGATAGCCCTTTTTAATAGAGTCAAAAAGGCTGGTAGTAAAGCAACAATTATTTCCCAATCTGTAGCACTGTAACTAACTTTCATAAATTACTTTGCTTGTGTAATACCTCTAGCGTAATTGTCTGGGCTATCTAAGTAGTCAAGCCAAGTCTCATGGCCCAAGATTTGGGCCAACTAAAGCATATAGCCTGTGAATATTCTGATATCATTTGTAATGCTTCTAAGTTTTTGATTAGTTTAAAACAACCGCCAGACTTAATTTACTGGTCTAAAAAGACTAATCTAAGTTGTCTAAATAATCAAACCCAGTGCCGTATATATTATACTCAAATATCAAATCTAACTAACGTGGGGCTTTACAGTTTGCATTTTTCTGATAATTCTCGTTGAAGTTAAGAGTTTTCCCTTCTAATTAAATAAACTTACCGCAAACAATGCAACTTAAAGAAAATATTTAAAAGAAAAGCACAGGTAGAATCCTTACTCTGGAGGCATATAGCCAAATGTACCCACTAGACGTGTTTGCAAGGAAGAACTTCCATATTCAGTCAATTTAGTAAGACCAAAATCTGCAACCTGTGAAAAAGTTAGACTCCACATTTAAAAATCCTTCTGAATTTAGAGTCTTAAACTCTAGAGCAGGACTTTGGAACCTTTCCCCGGAAGTTCTTGTCGATCAAAATGTTTGCAGATTTGATATCACGGTGGATGTAGACAGGAACTGTGTGTTCATGTATGTATTCTAGTCCTCTTGCTGCATCAAGTGCGATTTGAACTCTAGCTGGCCATGCCAGAGGTTCTCTCCCTAAAAGCAAAAAATATTTGCCGAGTCTTAGAAGCAATGTGATGTTAAGAATCTAAGATTGTGAGATTGGTGTTATCCTTATACCTGCTGAGCCACGTAAATGTTGACTTAAATTGCCATTCTCAATGTATTCGTAAACTAAAAACAAGGAGCTTTCAACACAATATCCTATCAAGCGTACCTGCATGAAGTTTCAAGTTCAAAGAACTATAATTTCTGCCTCTAAGTAACAAAACATTAATATTTTGGTAAGATAATAAACTCGAGAGTAGTGCTAGTTGTACAACCATCATTTACAGCTCCTTTTATAATTACAAAGGTTATTTTGAGCCAACCTGATCCGATTTGCTTTAAAATATGCGGGATAATTATTGAGCGTTTGACTTAGAATCCATCATGCCATGTTTAATATCTTAGTAAGACAATAAATTCAAGAGTAGTGCTAGTTGCACAATTATCATTCACCATTCCTTCTATAACTATATGTTATTTTGAGTCAAGGTGATCCTATTTGCTTTAAAAGATGCAGTATAATTGAGCGTTTGACTTAGAATCTACCATGCCATATATGCAATTGTAAATGAGGGCAATGCAAGTAGCATTAATTACCTTAACTTGATGGTTTTTATCAGTATGGAAACTAAAAAAATTACTTCAGGGGAAAACATTATACCAAGTTCAAGTGATGAACATGTGTCAGAACTTTCAGTTCGGCAAGGAACTCTTTTGATGCTTGCATATCCATTTTCTTAATTGCAGCTTTCTGCATAAATAACCAAGATGAATTTAACTAACTGAAGATTATCAGCCACACATGATAATACAAGCAATGCCTAAATCCAGGAATGAGAAGAGATATCTCTACTATAATAGCAAGACTACAGGATTACAGACCTCGTCTCGAAGCTCTGCATAGAAAACTGATCCAAAGCCGCCTTGGCCGATCTTATTGGCCAAGCTGAAGTCATTAGTAGCTTTTGCAAGCTCCTCATATGGGAACTCCACTGACTTGTCCACTGTAATACCTGCCAACCTTGGAGAAGCACCATCAGCAGATCCTGCTACCTTCTCCAAGCTGCTTCCAGAACCTGCATGTTAAGAAATCTTACATATTAAGAGCTGTACTTTCACTTTCAACAACAAATCAACATGAAATATTTATGAAGAAAGTGGAAGATTGACCATGGCCAAGTTGAATATACTGTTCTTCAGATGCTACTTGGAGAAGGGATGCCTCGGCCACCTTCTTCCTTTTGTATAGCTTGAGATATAAAACGAGTGCTAAAATTGAGGCTGCAGCAACTCCTCCACTGACTATGCCAGCAATGGCTCCAGCAGAAAATCCTATATATATTTTGATAATATCGCAATGTTAGCAATTTGTATCATAGATGGTGACATAATTTTCCTCCATATACGTTGAACTTCATTTATGGAAGCATGAAGCATCCAAGAAGAAGCAGTGCAGTAATGAGGACAAGGTCCAAACCTGATCTGCAAAAAGGGAAGGAAACAAAAGGCATAAACTTCTGAGTTAGACTCGAAAAATTGTTAAGAATAGAATAAAAATATTGTATGCATCCGTAGTGGATTTCGAATCTTTCGCATCTGTTGAATTAAATTTTACAAATTTATTCTGCTATTATTTATCTCATTAATAATTATATTCAAAATCTAATTTTAAGGTATATATAGTATTGTTGGGAATAGAATGCCAATAAACAGTAAATTACGACTTACCCCAGATTCAATGGAAGAAAATTTCCATGCTCATCTGCCGAACAAAATACAAATTAACAAAATATCAATTAGCAAAGCTTTAGCAGACTCCAATGGCAACATGTCTGAAGCTAAATTTACAGGTTACTATACTAACGGAGTAGTACTATTAAGTGCACTTTCTTCTATTTATAATGTTATGTGCAATGTTGAGGGTGTTTGGCTCAAGTAAACTTTAATGTTTATAAAGATTTTGTGCCTTTTTTTTTAATATATATTCAATGATTTAAGCACTCTTATCATTAAATAAAAATATTATATATAATGTTATTAATAAATATAAGTTCAATACGCATTAATTTTGTCAGTATGACATATATACCCCTGGCAAAATGATGTTTCCTGGCTTAGGTGGGTTCAACTCCATTCAGGCCCAATTATGCCAAAATCAACAAAAGTTAGATTTTGACCTTGTCCTTTCTTGGGCTAAATTAAATGCCACAAAGCTTACGAGACTCATATCTAAACCTCCGAACATCAAAAGAAATTCCTATGAAATTTTTAGTCAGAGAGTGAATATATAATTTATGTGTTTATTATAAATAAAAATTAAAATTAATATAAAAAGTTATTAAAAAATTAATTATTAAATAATTTTTATATTTATCTCAATTTTTAGTCATAATGGATATGCAAATTGTACATTCACGGATTAACTAATAATTTCTTGTAATTTCTAATGCCACGTGGCAAAAAAATCCAAATTTAAGAAAGAAATAAACTCAATTTTTTTCAATCAAAGGGGCGAGTCCCGGACTCTCCGTAATCATCTCAGCGAAATTGGAAGAAATTGAAAAAATAAATAAATTGGGAGATCCAAAGAAGAAAAATTATCCTAAAAAGGTCCTATTTATTTCATTTGGGAAGAAGAAAGATTATCCTAAAAAAGGAGATACTGATTGGTCAAGGCAGTTTCGTAAGTCACATGAAATAAACCATAAATATTACAGTCGACATCGGATTTTTAGAGGAATATCTTCAGCTTTAAAGAATATAGTATATCATCGGAAAGTTAATACCTCATTATTTTATAAATAATAATAAATAATAAATAATTTTTTAATTTATAATTATTTATATTTTTAATTTTTTTATTAATAATTTTGATGATATATTCTACTCTCTAAAATATAACATAAATTTAAATCTGTCGCTTTCGATAAGTCATCCATATTAATACGGTTTGGTTCTTTTCGATGATCGATAGTATGATTGCAATAAGTAGTATAAAATTAATATAGATAATTTAGTGAAGATTAAAAATCCTATTTTAATTTTTGAAGTATTTAATATTACTTTTATGATTTGAATTAATTTAACTTTCAAAATTTTAATTATTAAATTTATTTTAAGGTAAAATTGATATTTTACTTTAAAAATAAAATTAATATAAATTGAATACTTTGGCTATTAAAAATTTTTAATATTTTAAGAAAGTGACAAATTTCACTGCAACTCCGACCTATACTATTTGTTTTATTCCTCAGTAATAATCTTCATTTAAACAATCCTCACAATTGAGTGCATGCATCAAATATGATTTAAAATTAAATTCCGGACGTAAATTAAAAATTTTATTAAATATATAATGTTAAAATAAATTTATAAAATTTAATTTAAAATTTTTAAAAATTTGAAATTCAATTCCATAT
The DNA here is from genome assembly GCA_020226215.1 of Sindora glabra. Lineage (NCBI taxonomy): Eukaryota > Viridiplantae > Streptophyta > Magnoliopsida > Fabales > Fabaceae > Sindora > Sindora glabra. The sequence goes on from CM035225.1 coordinate 6,790,339, forward strand.
TCATCTCTCTGCCAATAGCATTTTTTATTAAATAATCAGAAGAAGCGACAAACATGGAATAAAAATCAAAGAAAGTGACAAATATGACCTGCATTATTTTCATAAAATATTCTCGGACTTCATATTTATTTATTTAATATTCTCGTTGCTTTTGGTATGCCGGAATATTCTTTATCACTTTCTCGCAATTTTTTTCCCTTGAGAAAAGGAAAACTATATATTTTTTCTTGACAATTGTTTTATTTTATATTTTTATAAACATATATAACGGATCGCATAGAAGGAGCTGCAAAGTGTCACCTAACTAAGGGGTGACGTGTTGGAAGGCTATTTTCTCTTTTTCTTTTGTTCCGCAAAGTAAGCCACCCCCCCTTTTTTTTTTGTTCAAAAATGCAAATTATAGCCCTTACACTTTATTAATAAGTAACTATTGTTATTAAATGTTAACAAATTAAGAATATTAAATTGAGCATTTTAGCAAATTGAAATTAGAAAGAAAAAGAGAATTTTAAAAAATCAAAATAATGTAATAATATTCAATATTATTTTAAAAATTTTATATTTTATTATATTTGAAATTTAAACCTTGAATTATACGTATATATATATTAAATAATTTATCATTCCTGCCATTAACAAATAAAAAGAATTTAAAAGGAGCATCCGAGTGGTAGCATCTTGTTGACTAGCCTCTTTTTTCATTAATCAATGAGCAATTCAGATTATGAATGGCTTAAATGACATATTTAACTACTAAGCAAGAAAAAGATTATCCGTATTAATGAAAAGATTAAAAAAAATCTTTAAGCTATAAATTAAATATTTGCATTAAATGACGGATCTTAATTTAATATTTTGAAGAGCTAAATAACTTACACAAAACTATTTTAAAAATTTTTAATATAATTATATAATATTAATATATAATTTTAAAAATTTTGAGCAGACAGAGATCTCGATCTCGTATACCGCTTCAAAGTTTCGCTATGCAAAATTGATTTATATTAACAAAAATAAGACTCGCGCACTTCACAGTTTAACTAGTCAAATTTGAACTAAATATTTGATCTTGTGAATCAATATCGAACTAATTAAGTTGTTAAAACATAATTTTGAAAATAAGATTGATTCCAACGATGAACTAAATCGATTAAGAACTTTGAACAGAAAAATACATGCGATTAGCATTTCAAGTCGCATGATGTACGACAGTTTATCTTATTATTAATATTACATGAACACATATAATAAAAAACTATAGAAATATTAAAATTATAAGGTATAATATTTATTTTATAACTATGTATTCAGGATTACAAATAACAAAATTTTGAAATATAATATAAAAATTAAAAACATAATATACAATTAAATGATTTAATTAAGTTAGATCTTTAATTCATTTAATTTTTTTAAAAAAATAAAAAATTATTTTAGGAAATTGGATTATTTGTTTAGCAGATTGGTATAAATCAGTTATAATCTATGCAAACCGGTCAAAATCAATGAATTTGGACCAATTTATTCTAAATATAAATTTTATAATTTCACAATAATTAAGATTTAATACTTTTACAATATCACATCAATTCAACTTATGTTATTTTTTTAATTATTTCCAATATAAATTTTGTTGTATTATTTATGATTTATTACTCTTTTATTTATGTTATTCATTTATGCCGTACGAAAATTTTACTTTTTCATTAACAAATTATCATAAATATCTAATATTAATGTGTATATATATATGAATTTAAATTTACTTTATTATTTATATAAATTAATTTTATATTATCATCCATATTTATATTATAATTTCAATAAAAAATTATTAAATTTTTTATTATAGTTAGAAATTCTTATTTACTATCATTTTTTAAAAGTCTATTTTTTCTCACCGATAGTATAAAATATTTTATACTTATGGTAGATTAGATTTAAATTCTATATGTAATTAATCTATATATTTTAATTTAAAATTGGTAGAACTCTTACTTGATTTATGACTTATAGGATTATAAAGAGGAGATGGCTTGCAAGATTAAATTTAATCATTGATATATTATCATATAATATGTTAGATTTAATTTTTAAAAAAAGTAAATTTAATATACAATTAAATCTAAAACTGCATTAGTATACCACTGAAATGTACCATACTCTCTCCCTTGCAAAATCTGCTTTTATAATTCAATTTAGACAAATAACTCATCAAGCTCTGAAATTCTAAATATATCATTTTTATAAAGAATATCTTGCTAAAAAATGAATTAGCCAAACTACATCAATTGGTCAACTTCACACCAAAAATCTTTTCTAAAAACGAACAATTAAGTCATTGTCAATTTTATATTTTATTATCATACTACCAACATTCAATTATTAATATCTTGCTTATTGCATCATTGAAAATGCCAGTAAACAATCACTAACCTCTGGCCGGCAAAAACACTATTCCATTCCCAGCACTAAAATTTGACCCCGGGTTATAGCTGTCCACCAACTTCGCCGGCACGCCGCTGGCCGCCGCAACCTCAGTCAAGTTCTCGCCGGGGCGCAGCGGATACGTTAAGAACAGTCCATAATCCTTTGACACTGATCTATCCCCACAGGAACAATTAACGGTGACATTGATATTAACATCGGGCGGTATTGAGTTATCCTTGTAAATGTTCACCGTGCGCAGCCAATCCTCCGTTGTAAGGTTCGAGAATGCACTCTGAGCTATCTTCTTGTAGGTGTCTCCAGGTTGTGTTTGGTAAGAGAAAGTGTGGCCTAAGAAGAAGCCACTCAAACATTCGCAGGGAAAGGGTATATTGATACGTGAAGAACTCCGAAGGAAATTAGGGTTTGTGATGCTTGGATTGTATTTTTGAATGTCGGGGATTTGTAGGCCAAAGATGTCTTTGATGTAAGTAAGGTTTAAGCCCTGCCAAACATAGTATGATGCCAAAGCTAGATTGCAACCAGACCTGCAGCTGGCTCCTGCTTTTAGGGAAAAACACAGAAGGATTTGTAAGATCGAGAATTTGAGCTGTGGTTTGGTCATTTTTGGAAGGGAGATTAAGGGAAAGGTTTGAAGAATATATTCATATAAAGGTTAGAAACTTTTAAAGAATATATGGACCATTTTTATAAGTGCAACTTAATTTATGGTTGCTGTTGGCATCATGTTTTGTTGTATTAGATTGAACCATTCTAATTTTGTTGTCCTATGATTATTTTTTTCTTTTTTTTAATTTTTTTTGAATCATTGTTTTGATCAATGTAGTATTAGAAGATCATAACGTAAATAATGCAACTTCCTAGTCAATAGCTCAAGGCGAAAGAGGAAGGGACCTGGGTGACTCCAGATGGACAATTCTGATAGTCTTTGAAGGTTTAAAAGAATAAAAGGTCTTTCTCTGGTGGTACAACGGTAGCATGCGCACGACCCTTTTTCTTTTTTCTTTTTTTTTTTACTTTTTTAATTGTATAATTTTATGAAAATTTTCAAAATACTTGCAATTTTTTTGTATGATTCTTTCTTTTTTTTTCTACTTTTTTAATTTTATTTTTAATTGTATAATTTTATGAATTTTTTCAAAATACTTGCAATTTTTTTGTATAAATCATACAACAAAATTGCACTCGTACACAATATTTCCATGCGTTTTGCAACTGCAAAATTAATGTTTACAATTTGCAAATATAATAGCATCCGATAAAAAATCATGCATACTCTCCATTATCAATGTTACTTTCATACAATAATTATGCAACAAAACTATACTCTTATATAATGCTTTTCATACTTTATGCAACTACAAAATTTATATACAATTATAATGGCATCTGTTACAACCATTATATACATATATGTTATCACTTGGAAACATAATGACATTTTAAGCATTATATATGTCATCACACTTATTATATATGTTATACACAATTTTCACTAGGCATACATACAACTAATAAATCTACCATAAAATTATGCAATAAAAACTTTTACATAATACTTCCCATATTTCTTTCAATTTTTCATTAGTGAATATAATGGCAATAATACCATAATATTCAATAGATATACATATGACCAATTACTCACACAAATTTATTTTAAAATCATGTAACAAAGTCACACTCTAATACAATACTTTCTATATATATATATATTATATAACTGTAAAACTTATGTCACTACTTACAAAGATAATGACATTCTAAACAATCATCACGTAAGTCATACAATAAATCCTGTTAATCTTGTATAACTTTACTTTGAAATATACAATAAAAATTATAAACTATGTAAGTTTGCTTCCTCCAAAAATCACATCACATGAGATACTATGTATACCCCTTTATTTTAAGCTTGTAGCATAGAAAGACCCAAGAATAAAATATGCACCAAAGATGCAAAAATTGTGTCATTATATGCTTGAAAATGATTATTGATCTAGGTGAAATGGTCAAAAGGTTTATCTAACAAATCATTATTTATATTACACTCAACTTAAATAATTAAATTGAGAAGAGCATAAAATATATAAAATTGGAGTGAAGACACTTGTTATTATGAACCAAGTATAAAAATTTCTCAAAAGAGATATATATTGCAAATTCATGTAGTGAATAAGGTTTCTTAAAATCAAGTCATGACTCTCCGGACCTATGATTATACCATCCTGCTGGAAAGTAGATACAGCTAGTTTATGCATAACTCTTAAAGGATTTTACTATCTTTGACTGTTTCCATTGATTCCACTAATTTCACGGAAGCTAAAAAGAGTGACCGGGGGATTAATATGCACAAGTTGTTGGGAACTAAAAAACAGGGTACATCAAACGGGGGATAATGACAGAAGGGGTACCTTCGTTTCACATAATAATGGGATCCACTGTGAGGATGAAAATGGAAACTTATAAAGTGAAAAGTTTTCAGCCATCCACGTAAGCTCCAAGATATTTGTTTATTTGGATTCAAGCCCTGTAGATATTTTTCTGGCTTCGGAGACGCCAAAACCCATCAAAATATACCAGATTTAAGCTCAAAAATTCAGTATTTGTAGGAAATAACTGAAGCCTCTCTGCAAATTAGCAATGGAAGCCACAACTAGCCTGTCTCTTTCTCAACTCCTTTATGTTTACCCTTCAAAACCCAGCAGCAGAAGCAGAGCCTATTCCTTGCGGCCATGGAAGCGAAGAAGCTTTCAAGTGCCCTGCATTCGCTGCCAGAAGATGTATGTCCCTGGTGGGTTTCACTTCTACTTCCTCTTTCTCTATCTCTACGCTTTTTTAACCCTAAAATTAAACGCAATAAGTATATCAATACAAAAATCCTATGTGCAAGTTCCAAATCTTTTATATTTATTGATTGAACTTCATAAATTTATTCTATTATTTTGTATATATATAATAATCTTTGATTTATATTCAAACTCTAATTTTTTATCTACTTCTGGTGCAGCATAGGTGATATCAATATATATAATATGAATTGCTTTGTTATGCAGGATTTGGAGAAGCATCGCCAGAGAGAAAGGCAGCCAATAACCTTCACGATTTCTTCACTTATATTTCTGTTAGGATTGTAGCTGCACAGCTTGAGGTTATTCCTTCTCTTTGCTTCTTCTCATTACTCTGCTGTTCTTGTATTTGTTCTTTATTATTTTTATTTATTTTTTTTATTTCTGGTTTTTCTAAATCCGGATATATTTTTACTTTTTTCGGCAATTATATATAGAGATTTTATCATTGTTTTGTTCCCGAATTCAGAAACAAAATTAACACCTAAAAAATGTAAAACTCTTTTAATTTATCCCTTTGGGAATTAAAAAATTCTTTTGCTTGATCTGCAGCCCGTTTGTCATTTAGTTTTAGCCAAATATCTTTGTGATATAAGCAAGGATTCTTTTCAGAAGTTTGTGATGTACAATATTAGAAAATACAATATATAGTTTTATTAGAATTTGCAAATACATTGGAAGCAGTCAAACTAGCAAACACCAATTATATTTAGTTTCATGAGATGCAAATTCTGTTTACCAAATGTTGGGCACAAAACCTGCGGTCTCTCAAATTTTAATGAAATATGTATAACCAATAATTGCTAATAGTTCTTTCATTAGTTTGGATTAGGAATATACAATGTGATATTTTTGCAATGACTTCATTTTCTTTGGACTGCAGAGCTATAATCGTGAAGCATATGATGAATTAATGGAGTTCTTAAGTAGAAACTCCTTGAATGACGGTGACAAGTTTTGTGCCAATATAATGCGTGAATCATCGAGACACAAGGGTTTAGGTAAGTGAATTTACCATTCTACCTTTAAACACTTATTACTTTCTTACACGATGAACTCAATGAAATTTTTGAAATTTCAAAATTTAAAGTGATAGTAATATAATAATTTTAAAAATTATTAAATTAAAATTATTTGATATAAATAAGTGTGATTGAATAATTTTAATATAATAATTTTTAAATTTATCACATCACCTTAAATTTTAAAATTTATATGCTATCATAACAAGCACCATCTTATATTTGAATTTAATTTTCTTTTTATGACTAAACTTGTGAATTGATTGCGATGGATTCGGCATAGCCCTACGCATAATGGAGGTCAGTAGATTATCTATTGATTAGATGTCTTTTTATATATTTTATCATAAATCAATTTCTGAATAAATTATCATTGTTTATGAATTCAGGTTCGTTCAGCATACTGCAAAAATGATTTTGAGTGGGATAACTTGAAGCGCCTAAATGTCAAGGTTTGCAATTCTATATATGAAAGTTGGTGTACCAGATAAGCCTACTTATTCAATTTCTTGTCGAAAAGGCATGGGATTGATTATGGTCTTGTGTTGCAAGCAGATGGTGGATGAATCCAACACCAGACTTATGAGAGATTATATCAATGAAACCAGCTCGATTGAAGCTGAGATGTGATCAATATTATGTAGTGCAAATTACAATTATCTTTGAAGTTTAACCTAATTACACTTACATCCATTTTATTTTCAAAAATATATACTTACATTATTTATTTTCCCAATGCAGGAAAACAAAGGTGAGTGTTATGAAAATTGAGTACCAATGTATATTTGTAAAAATATAAGGGATGTGAATATAATTAAATTTTATCATAAGAGAGGTCAATATAATTTGTCCGATCATATACGGTAAACATTGCACTATCCCCTTATAGTATTTTATCTGCCTATATAGGAATGCCTGCAATTCTCCGTTTTTGTATATATATATGTATATATATATATATATATATATATATATATATATATATATATATATATATATATATATATATATATATATATATATGAGAACAAGGCACAATTAGTGAGAACCATGTTGGTCTTTTAGGATACTAATTTATAATAAATTCATATCTTAATTATATAATGGCTTATTTAATCTTTCATAAACCTTAAATTTATGCAATTATTGATCTTTACACATTGAAAACATATCATTGATAACTATCCTTAAAGATCTTAATCTCTTATTTGCATTTTGAGTGATTACAAAACAGTTCACATAATTAACCATGTGGTCATGGGGGTACAACTCCCACAAATGGCATTAGTAATTAAAAAATTATAAATCAAATAATATTTGAGTGGATAATAATAATAATAATAATAATAATAATAATAATAATAATAATGAATTGAATTCTATTGATTAAATAATGACTCCTTTTTATAAGTTAGGATGTCCATAAAATGACACGAGATTGTGAGTTTTTTTATGTGGATTTTAAAGATAGTATGTCGTTGATATAACTTTTTAGTTAATTCCAAGTAGACATATGTTTAGAGGGTTAATATCCTTAGAATCATGCTTCCCATAATATATTTTGAATACTTCTAGTAAAATCAAGAAGTTTCGAGTATGTCTGAGTGGATTATTTTAGTTAACTACACCATTTAGGGCTTGGTATTTGGACCTTGTTGCATGCTTTTAATGGTGGCCAAATTTGGGAAATTTGTTAGGCTTATTATCCGATTAGATACTTAGGCTAAATGAGGACCTTCTATTCGGGCTTGTTCATATCCATTTGGCTATTTTATATCATTCTATTTTTTCTTTTTTTTGGTAGAAACAAAAATATATTAACAAAAACACAAAAACTACAACAGTTTAGAGGTATAAACACCCCTAATATTAGAGTTCAGCAAAATAGAAACAACCCTAAGAAGAGATTCAAAAACATTTAAAACAATACTATCTACAACAAATTTAGCCAAAAAATTAGTAACTTGATTTGCTTTCCTATAAATATTTTGTATCTTCAGTTGACCCAGCAAGAAGAGTAAATCCCTGCATTCTTCAATCAAATTACTGGCAACAGAGAAAGTGTTAGCATTAACATTAATAATAGTAGTAATATCAGACATGACATCCAATTCAATTAAAAGTGGGAAAAAGCCCTTGCTTTTAGCAAGAAGCAGCCCATCTCTGAGTCTTGTAATTTTAGCAACAAAGCTAAAGCATGTTCTAAGTCCTCTTGAACAACCCAACCTTCACTTACTATCCCAATCTCTAATGATAGCAGCATAACCCATCTTACCTGGGTTGTTTTTAACGGCACTATTAGTATTTAATTTGTAAAATCCCATAGGTAAGGCTTCCCAACTGATATTCACCACCTGTTTGTTAAATGGTTGTGTGGGTATTGTCATAACAACCTAAAATTCAGAAGTTTTACTTAAAATAATAGCTTTTATATCTTCACTGCCTAGGTTACATTTAAAAATTTTCTTATTGTGCAAGAGCCATAAACTTCATTGAGCAAAAGTAAAAGTTGTTTACCTTGAGCCAGGCTATTACAACTTAATTCTTTAATAATGAGATTATGGTGTAACTAAACCAAAAAGTCCAAATGAAAGGAGTTTTGCCAAGAAACCAAAACAAGCAATGAGTTCCATAAGGATTGAGCAAAAGGATATTCTCTAAATAAGTGGGTTATATTATCTATTCCTCTATCATAAAAAATGCAGTCTAGAGCAATGTCCATACCTTTAGCAAGGAGAAACTCCCGAATTGGAAGTTTATACCAAACTAATAACTAGATAAAAAATTGAATCCTAAGATATGTTTTCACTTTCTGTATCTAATTATAAGTCTGGTTTACATTATGCAAAAATGGTTTTTTCAAAAATAAATAAACACTTTTAACAGTACAAAGACCAAACTTGGATAATCCCTAAACAAAATGATCATTTTTATTTGACACATAAAAAGAAGTTCCAAAAATAACATCTTATAATCCAAGAGGTAATTCTATTGGTAAATTTTCAAGATTCTAGAAACCATCATTGATGTAATGTTTAATTAACTCCTGATTAAAGGACCTGGGAAAAGGGTTAACAATTAAATTTCTTAAGATCCCACTATTCAACCACCTATCAGTCCAAAACCTGATTTTCTCACCATTGCCTATAATCCATTTTTGTCCATGGTATATAAGATCCTTTGTAGATTTTTTAACCTTTCAATTATGAGAAACATTTTGCTAAATATAAACTTGACCATAAACATTAGTAGTTAAGTATTTTGCCCTAAGAACTTAAACCCATAATTTACTATCATTATGTATGAAAGACTAAGCCAATTTGGTCAAATAAGCCAAGTTCATTATAAAAAGATCTTTTATGCGTAGATACCAACAAATTTTGGCAAAGTTACTTGATTCTAACTAACCAGAGCCATCTTCCTAGAATCATGAAAGCTACCCCACAAAAAAATTTTAATAACTTTAACAAATTAAGAGTGCACTGAGCTAAGGATTTTTGAACAACTCATATGGTAAAGGAGAAGAGCTGATAAAGTGGAGTTGATCAAAATAATCCTACTAATTATGGACAAATGTTTTATTTTCCAGCAATAAATTCTCTCCCTTAGTTTATCCACTATAGAAGAAAAATCTATAACACAATAATTCCTTTTTATTTTCATTCCTAAGTATTTACATAAACTCCCTTTATGCTTAATTTCTAAAGCCTCATTCAAACTGTCTATCATGATCAGGTTAATATTTTTTGAAAAATACACTCTAGATTTGAATTTTTTCACTTTTAAAACAGAGGCTAAAGCAACCTCATTTAGAACTTAATTAATCACTTAATAATTATTTGAAGTTGCTTTAGCACATAAAATAAAGTTATCAGCATAGAAAAAATAAGAAGTCTCAATTCCACATTTACTGGTTTTAATAAAATTCCAAAATTTTTAAGTACATTGATATTTAATAAGCATGTGAAGGTATTCCATACAGAAAATGAAAATATAAGGGGAAAAAGAATCCCCTTGCCTAAAGCCTCTACAAAGAAACAAAGGATTCATTTTCCCATTATTAAATAAAATTTGATAAGTAACTCTAAAAACCAAATTCAAAATTAATTTAACAAAATTTTCAGGGAATTGAAAGAATGTCAAAACATCCTTAATGAAGCTCCACTTTAAGGAGTCATAAACCTCTTCTATATCCAGTTTCAAGGTCATATATCTAACCTTGGCTTTAGATTTATCAATAATATGAACTAACTCTCTTAAAATGATAATATTATCTACTGATTTATGGTTAGCAACAAAAGCTAACTAAAAAGGGGAGACCAAATCACTAAGAAAAGGTTTCATTTTCTCAATAATAATTTTTGAAATAATTTTCAAAATCATATTACAAATACTAATTGACTTGAAATCATTAATAGTTTCATATGACTTACCTTTAGGAATCAAAATAATTAAGGTGGCATTAAGCCATTCAAGGACACAAAAGTTGAAATGTTGAACACAATTGATGATGGAAATTTTAACTTGGGGACAAAATCTTTAAAAGAAACCTGGATGAAGACTATCAGGACCAGGAGCTTTATTTGCCTTCTAATTTCTTAAGGCAAACTAGATTTCATTTTCAGAGGGAATCAAAATAAGAGATTCTGAATTGGAGTATCAATATTTTTAAACCAATTACTAGGTTTATAACCAAATAACCTAAATTAACTTTGAGTAGTTTGGAATCTATGATGAAAATTATTAAAGATATACTGTTATATTTCTAAAAGGTTATACATCCAAAAACTGACTTCATTTTTCATAGCCTCAATCCTATTTTTCCTTCTTCTTATGATAGTGGATAAATGGTAAACATGTGTGTTTTGATCCCCATTAGCTATCCAATCTAATCTAAACTTCATGGCTTATAACTGTTCCTCTTGCCAAAAGATATTCAAAAGATTATTTTGGAAGGATTTATCTAATCTTTGAAAAACTTCTGATCTATTAATAGCTAAACTATTTTGCACACCTTTATTCCTTACTATAATTCATCTTTTTTTTCATGAAAATGTTACCAAAACATGGACATTCCACCATTTAACGGAATTGGTAAAATTGTTAATAGCATGGTAGAAAGATAAATTCCTAACCCAATAATTTAGAATAATTTACACAAAAGTTGGATAGGTTAACCAATAGGTTTCAAAATGAAAAAGCCTATTAAGACTTGGCTGATTAGCACAATTTACGTTTACTGAGATAGGACAATGGTCAGAAAGGATATGAGGTAAGTGAAAAATCCTAGCTTCTAGATACTATAATCTCAACGCATCATTACATAAAGCACGATCAAGTCTTTCCATGATTAAGTGTTTTCCTTTCTTATAATTTATCTAAGTAAAATGAGGTCCCACAAATCCCATATCAATTAAGTTGTAATAGTTAATGCAATCATTAAATAATTTTATTCTATGTAAATTAATATAAGCTCTCCCCATCTTTTCAAATTAAAAGGAAACTTTATTGAAATCACCAAGCGTTAACCAAGGTAGTGAATGACTATCCGTTATTACTTTAAGATTACTTTATAAAATTTTATGATTATGAAAATTAAGGCTAGCAAAAATACCATTTAAAAACAAAAGGAGGTGAATTGCTAGTTACCTTAACCATGGCATATATCTCCTCTTCCGATTTGTTAACTATATCCACCTAGATATCCTCCTGATTCCACAATAACCAAATTCTACCTATATATCCAATTGTATTAGTCAGCTCCATGTTGGAAAAAGGTAAGGAAGTAGCCAAAGCCCTAGCCCTCTTTCCATCCAATCGAGTTTTCATGAGAATAAGCAATTTAATATTCTCATAGCTTAACATTTCAGTTAGTAACTTTTTAAAATCTAGATGTTAGATGCCTCACACATCCCAGAAGATAATACTAAAATTAAATAAAGTCATAATTGATTAAGAATTTGTAAAGAAAATCCTAGGAGATCGACAAGGTAGACCTTTAAGTTGAAGGATTACCTAGAATAACATTCTTCCAAATAGCTCCCAATCCTAAAGGATTGAGTTAGTGATTTTCAATCAACATTAGGGAATCTAATTGTCCAATACAATAAACTAAATCCATGGCTTCCCTTCCCTATAAGTCAAGGTGAGATTGGTTAACCTTAGCACTTCCCGCTTCATTTGCATCATTTCTTGCCAAGCTTAATGAGCTACAGCATGATATGGATTGCAAGAGACTAAAGCAAGAGTGGTTCATTAGGAAGACGTAGATTCAAATAGCTCCCCAAATTAATCCAATTAGGGGTGATGTCCATATGGATGATGTTGGGAGGTATCAGTGTGTTAGCTATCTCTTCCTCGAGGGGAACAAGATTTAATCTATTTAGGTGGCATTTGAAGGGGATCAGATTCTTTGAAGCTATTGCATGATCCGGACTGAAGTTAGTTAGGAGGTGTTGGTGTGTGTCCTAGAACCAATCATATAAGATGATTAGAGTTATACACAATGTATTATATTTTATTTTAGGCAATTTAATTATTATATTTTTTTTATTATTATGCGCAATTTATAACTTAATATAATAATTATCCTTGGAATAGCTTTGTTATTCCTAAAATGCCCCTAGTCAAGTATTATTATGAAAAAAGGATAGTAATAATACATCGAGACTAGCATGTATAGTGACTGATGATTACGAATCATGGATATGTGATATCAAATCAATACATGAGTACATTGCTAGTGAACAATGTACTGGACTGACCCACTATGAGAATATTGCATGGATAAACGTGTCATAAGTTATTCTCATATGATCACAACTACGCATAAACCTTTAACCTGAAGTCACTACGGTTCCCTACATGAGGAATTACTCACTTTAATATTGTCCTATGTCACCTTTAATCAGGTGACAAGTAGGACATTGATTAGGTGTGTCATAAATCATGCAGAGGGAAGTGAGTGATGTAAATGGGATTTTGTTACTCTTGTATAAAAGAGAAATATCCTTGGGCCCCTTGATTGAGTGAGATTTAGAAATGCATGGCCATACTCAGTTGAATTAATATGTGATATTAATTATTTATTTTAATTCTACTCAGTATCAAGAAATATAAATTGAACATTGACGAGGATGACACATTCCATGCCTCCAGTTTAATTTGGATATTATTACAAAAAGGTTATGATGTAAAACGTTGATCATGTATTAGGTGGATGTCGAATCACAGACATTCTTACTACTTGAGTGGCAGTGATGTATTGCTAGATACCGCTCGTTGTCTATGGCTCAATAATAAGTCATTGTCAACGTAGTAAAAACCTACAGGGTCACACAAAAGGAGTAGGAATAAGATAATAATTAATTGGACTTTAATTATATTAATATCCAATTAATTAGACTTATTTTCGTGCATATATATTATTAAGAATAATAAATTCACGTTTTATATATATATATATATATATATATATATATATATATATTATGTGATATTATTGGATATTAAAGTAATATCAAGTAATTATCTTATCAGATATTAGATAAATATATTATGAGATAATATTATTTTGATATTTGATAACTATATGTAATTATCTAATATTAAGATATTTATATTATGAGATAATATCATTATCTAATATTAGATAATTAATAGATAAGTCTTATCTCTTCCCATTATCTCTAGGATAAGGATAAGATGAGTTGTTAAGTGTGATTAGGATTTTGGAAGCATTATCCTAGTAGGACTAGGATTATGGCTTGCCTAAGTTCTATAAAAAGGGACTTGAGGGCAGCACTTAATAATCACGTTTTAAGCTTCCATATAAACCCTAAATCACTCAAAAACATCCAATCCTAATTCTTAGAGAGAAAAACGCATCCTAGCAGACGCGTGGAGGGTGAGAGGTCGTTGTTCACTCCGTGTGGATACCGTAGAGACGCTGTACCTTCTGGCCGGTGTTTGATTCATCCGTTCTCAAGTTTTGATCAGTAGAAACACGAGTGCCCAATAGGTAAAACCCTAATCATTGACTCATGCTTTTTGCATGGATCCTAGGTAGAATTCGGATCAAAATTTAAAATTTCACTGCATGTGATAATCCGAATTCCCAACAGGAGGTTGGTTAGGTCTAGGGTGATCTAGTTCATATTTTCCTCCGATATCACATGGATTCAACCCTAACATTGATACCCTCATATCACTTTTTAGGCATTCAGATCCTATGCAAACTCCTCTGTTATCGAGGTTGACGAGCTGCTTTGCAACTCTATGGCTATGATTGGAAGTGGGTAACAAGTCTAGGGATACCGAATTGGGGTTAGCTAAAGCCAAAGTTTAAAAAGTCTCTAGAAGATAATTTGTAGTATCAATATTCATCGCTATTTTCCCATGTAACTGTTGACTCTTTGGTTCCCAAGAAGATAAATGGCTACTTCTAGAATTCGGTCAATTTAGTGAGAGCCCGACTCAAATTTTCTAGGCCCATGTAACTTTTTCTGAAGATTGGATGCAATTTTTTTCTGGTTCTATGAAATTATTTATTTTTTTGTCTCTCTACTAAAATCCAAGAACCATAAGCATCCACGTTGATATCCTAACTATCATAAGCTGCATGACTGATTAATCTAACTAGATTCTACCCATTACCATGTGTCCTCATCGAGCTTTGTTGCTCTTCCTAGGTCTATGCTTTGGCCTATCCAAAGGAAGAGTCTTCCAAATTAGTTTCCAATTCTCTTGCATGTAGGCATATATGCTTTTGATGCCCCAAGTGGCTATAGGCAAAACAAATCTTACTTAGGCCTTCATACAACACCGCTTATTTATAACCTTTAATATGTATCCTTCTAATGAGAGGCTTATTAGGATCAATTTGGACACATATTCTGACATACTTGCCTTTATCACCTAAATAGGTATGGGAATCTATCTTAAGAACAGGATCGATTTTCCCTGCAATTTACGATAAAACATAAGGATAATAAAACTCCATTGAAAGTTTTAGG
This sequence comes from Sindora glabra, assembly GCA_020226215.1. NCBI lineage: Eukaryota > Viridiplantae > Streptophyta > Magnoliopsida > Fabales > Fabaceae > Sindora > Sindora glabra. Next base: position 6,805,672 of record CM035225.1, read on the forward strand.
AATCTAATCCAGACTACAATGGAAGATAGCCTAACCGATGATGGTTTAAAAAAATGTTCCCATTTCCTTAATGCCAAAAAATGATCAAGAATGAACAAAGGTCCTCCACTAAAGACCTTATAATAATTAGTTTGTAACTCAAACTTGAACATGAAGAAATCATTATCAACTTCCAGAACTGTAAACTTTCCTTCTGGTTGCCATAATGCTCTAGTATGAAAGTCTAAACATTGGTTACTAACTCTCTTACTGTAGACTTTGCCAATCAAAGTAGTGCTCCATGGTTCATAAATTCGGCCCTTTAAACTGTCCGATAAATGGAATAGTACCTCACCATCATTGGCCTCTAAATTGGAATCCTCCATTTGAACTTTTTATTTATCTTCAAAGAAAGCTCTTTCATATGTACTCAAAATAATACCAATCAAATGATCTTTATAACTTTTAGGCTGCTTAACATAACTACCCTCTTCATTGCCATTTTGTGATTCATCAGAGGTAGAAAGACCTCCACCATGAAGCTTTAGCTTACTACGAGAAAAAGAATCTTTTTCTTTAGAAGAGTAAAGCTTTGCTTTTTCTATCTTTTTAGCTACACTATATCACTCTATTTTTCACTTCGGCAGGTTTGAATTCTTATCATACGGAATTGTCTCTTCCGTCTCTACTCCAAAATTAACTTTTTTCTCAATTTGTTGCCTCTTATGTAGGATTGCTTCTCATGAATGGCATCTCAATCAATCTGCTTGATGCTCTCTAGTTGCAAGTTATTATGAACATAAATTTCATGAGATTATAACAGATTATTGTTCTCAAGTTAATTTTCTTTTTGAAAAATTTATCCATATATAACTTATAATAAAAATAATAAGATTTGTTTAGGAAATAAATTATCTATTTATATATGTGAAAGAATTAATTAATAATATATCATATTAATAAATGATGCTTAGTAACCTTGTAAAATAGTCCTTTTCGTAGCTTTCTTTCCATTAACCTACTTGAATAATAATTTTAGTATTAAAATTTAAATTTAATCTATTATTAAAACAAAATAATTTTATACTATCATTTACTTTTAAATTATCATTTTATTTAGAAATAATTCAAACTTTTTATTATTAATAAAAATTTTAATTATCATTACATTTTTAATGATATGTTATTTTTTATTTGCTATTAAGATAAAATATTTTACACAAATAATACATTAAATTTAAACCATTATAATTAATCTTTTGCTGAATCGGAGTTAAAGACGCGTTTATAATCCTCAATATATTCTAATTGTGGCCCATAGTAGGCTTTGATGCATAATAGTATAATGAATGGTAAATTGTAATGAGATTCCACTTCGTAGACTTTATTTCAAAGATGTGGTAGCATTGGACTTTTTTCCAAATATGTTCCGATTTTATGATTTATGAATGTTATATATCGAAATTATCCTTTTTTTAACAGTAAAAATGCAATAATGAATTAGAAACTTTAAAAAGTCATAAATCCATCATTAGTTAACTAATTTTTGCATATAACCCCTTATTTTCAATCGTCTTCATATGATCTTTTAATAGAAAATAAGAAAATATAAGTTTGATGAAATCCACCTGGTTAAAAACGTGTAAATTAAATTCAAAACTTTGAATGACCATAACTTTATACTTGGTTTGTCCATTTTAAGTGAATTTTTTTTTATTTCATGTAACTTTTTGAGATTTTCGTGTTTGCAAATACCAAAGGCGTTTTGCCTACTCTGGTTTGGTAAAAAAAGTTTTTTTCAATGATTTTTCTTAATTTTTCTTTATTTTCTTGTTATTTTTTCAACTTTAATCTTATTTTTATTAATTCAAATTCATTCGAATCCTATATTAAACTTTTGCTTCCTAACTCTTTTGGTGTCTAGTAGTACTATAATAATTTTCTTAACAAATAAAACTATTAAAGAATAAACTATTATTGTTTGTAGATTAAATAGTAATATGTTACTGTTCCATTTCAAAATAGTAACACTAACCAGTAACACCAACCAAAAATCTTAAATAAATGGATAAATCAAGTTTAATTAATAATCAAACTGCCAAAGAAAAGAATATTTCTGTTTCGTTTCAAAATATTAACACCAACTAAAAATTTCAAATAAATGGATAAATCAAGTTTAATTAACAACCAAACTACCAAAAAATAAAATGTTATTGTTTCATTTTAAAACAGTAATACCAAGCAAAAATCCTAAATAAATGAATAATAGAATGTTACTATTTATTCTCTAGGTAGTAAGATATTATTGTTTCATTTTAAAATAGTAACACTAACTAAAAACCTAAAATAAATGGATAAATCAAGTTTAATTAATAATCAAATTGTCAAACAATAGTATGTTACTTTTTGTTCTCTAGATAACAATATGTTACTATTTCATTCTAAGCCTAATTAACAATCAAACTAGTAAAGAAGAGGATGTTAATGTTTCATTCCAAAATAGTAACATCAACCAAAAATTTTAAATAAATAAATAATAGTATATTACTGTTAATTCTCTAGATAGTAATATGTTATTGTTTCATTTTAAAACAGTAACATTAACTAAAAATCTCAAATAAATGGATAAATTAAGTCTAATTAATAATCAAATTGTCAAGTAATAGCATAACACTGTCTGTTCTTTAGATAGTAACATGTTACTATTTCATTTCAAGTAAAGGTGTACATGGGTTGGGTCGGGCAGGTTTCGGGCCGGGCCACTAGGCCAAATTATATAAAATTAAAGGCCCAAATCCGGCCCGGCCCGATTAAGTTTTAAAAAAATTTGGTCCGGCTTGGCTCGAATTTTTAATGAAAAAGCCCGAAAAACATAATTTTTTTATTTTTTAATAAAAAATATATATTTAAAGAAATAATATGATATTTAAATATATAAAATATTTAATATGTTAAATTAATATTTTTATATTAAAAATAATTAGATATAATTATATTTTCTAATATATAATTATATTATTAAAAATATATTATTATAATCGGGTCGGGCCGAGCCTATTAGGCTTTTTTTGCCTTAACCCGAGCCTGGCCTAATTATTAATCGGGTCATAAAAAAAAGTCCAATCAGGCAAAAAAAAGAGTCCAAATACTCTATTTTTTCGGACCGAGCTCATTGGGCCGGATGGGTCACCCGGCCCATGTACACCTCTAATTCCAAGCCTAATTAATAATTAAACTATCAAAGAAGAGGATATTACTATTTCGTTCTAAAATAGTAATAATAACAAAAAATTCTAAATAAATTGATAAATTAAGTTTAATTAATAACTAAATTACTAAATAATAGCATGTTACTATCTGTTCTCTAAACAATAACATATTACTATTTCATTCCAAGCCTAATTAATAATCAAACTGCCAAATAATAACATGTTACTGTTTCGTTCTAAAACAGTAAAACTAAGTAAAAATTCTAAATAAATGGATAAATCAAGTTTAATTAATAAGTAAATTATCAAATAATAATATGTTACTATTTATTTTCTAAATAGTAACATGTTACTATTTCGTTCCAAAACAGTAACACCAACTAAAAATCCTAAATAAATGGATAATAACATGTTACTATTTATTTTCTAAACAATAACATATTATTATTTCATTCTAAAATAGTAATACTAACTAAAATTTTTAAATAAATGAATAAATTAAGTCTAATTAACAACTAAATTACTAAATAATAGAATGTTATTATCTGTTTACTGGACATTAATATGTTATTAATTTATTTCAAGTCTAATTAATAATCAAACTGTCAAAGAAAAAATATTACTATTTTATTTCAAAACAATAATACTAATAAAAAATATCAAATAAATGGATAAATTAAGTCTAATTAATAATTAAATTGTTAAAATAATAACATGTTATTATTTGTTGTCTATACAGTAACATGTTACTATTTCATTCGAAAATAATAATACCAACTAAAAATTTCAAATAAATAGATAAATTAAATCTAATTAACAACCAAACTTTTAAAGAAGAACATGTTACTATTTATTTTTCAGATAGTAATATGTTACTGTTTCATTCTAAAATAGTAAAACTAATCAAAGATCCTAAATAAATAGATAAATCAAGTCTAATTAATAACTAAACTGTCAAAGAAGAGGATGTTACTGTTTTATTTCAAAACAATAACACCAACAAAAAATTTTAAATAAATAAATAAATCAAATCTAATTAACAACCAAAATGTTAAATAACAGCATATTACTGTTTATTCTCCAGATAGTAATATGTAACTATTTCGTTTCAAAACAATAACACTAATAAAAAATCTCAAATAAATGGATAAATCAAGTCTAATTAACATTCAAATTGTCAAATAACGATATATTACTATGTTTCTAAGTTCTTATTTATTTTTTATTTTTATCTTAACTAAAAATTTATTTTAATTCCTAAAAATTAAATTTTTATAAATTTTATTGATAATTAAAATTTTATATTAATTTAATTTTTATAAAATTAAAAGTTCTCCAATTTTAATTCTTATTAGTTTTTATTTTTTTATTTGTATTAAATTAAAAATTATCCAATTTTAATGTGTGGCAAAAGAAGTTTTTATTTTGATTCTTTTTATCTTCTTGAAACGTAATGTAAATATATCATTTTATCTTTTAGGTATAATGGTAAATTTTTATACGTGGGTACACTTAAATAAAAGAAAATGAGTTTTAATATCTCGATGCAGTAAATTACACTACATGATACCGACCTATTTTTTTTCTATAATAAATGACTGGGTTCAAATTGTACAATTTCATGGGACTTTTATATGCTATTACATTATATGTCATAATTATGAAACAGTTATTTATATCTATTAAAAATAAAATTTAAAATTAAATCTTAAATATAAATTAAAATTTATTATTAAATATAGAATGATAAAATAAATTTATAAAATTTAATTTAATTGATATAAAAAATTTGAAATTCTCAATTTTATTTTTAATCTTTATAATATTTTTATCCATAAAAATTCTCCTTTAAACGTGTGCAAATGAACACCCTCCACATTGCTTGGGTCCATCCACGTTTGAAGGTTATCATGAACATAAATTTCGTGAGACTACGACAGATTTTCGTTCTAAAGTTGATTTTTTTTCTAGAAGTTTATCTATATATAATTTATAAAAGAAGAAAACAAGATTTGTGTGGAAATAAATTACCTATTTATATTTCTTAAAAAATTGATTAATAATATGCCATGCTGACATATATGACGCGTAACAAGTCCGTACGATGTTCTTTTTCACATTTTTCTTTCCATCAACATAAATGAATGATGGATTTATAGTCAATCATTTGCCGTTGTGATTCAACTTTTTTATTTTTTCGGGCGTTTGGTTCCCAGCATTTCTATCACATTTTCAAAAATATTTCACAAGAATATTATATTTATATATTTGATTTAAATTTTTAAAAAACTTACTCGAAAATGTAACATTTTTTAGAATGTTTTGGAATTTAATTTCTCCTTTAAATATTTCCATGAAAAAATGTGGATATCTCACACCTCATCCCATAGGAATGTTGATATTAAAGAAAAAAAATAATTTTACCTCCATTCTTTTATATTTTCATTTATAAATATATATAAATAATATTTTTAATCATTAATATAAATAATATATCATCCATTTATAAATATATATAAATAATATTTTTATAAAAAATATTTATTGATAGAATGAATACTTAATTTATGCTCTTATTTATATGAAGAAAATTGATGAAAAAAGAACATTTAAAGATAAAATATGTAATTATTATATTTTAATTATTTAAAAATCTAAAATTTTTTATTTTCTATTCAATTTAAATTTAAAAGAGATTATTTCTCTTCTTTCTCTCTTATTTTCTTTTCAATGAAAACAAAATTTTTTTGTCAATAATGGAGAAATTACTTATTTATTTTATATAATTAATTATATAAAAATTTAAATTTTTAAAAATTTTAGTATTTTATATATTAAATTATTTATTATATTTTAATCAAATATAATTTAAATTATTAATTTATTAAATATTCAAAAAAAAATTATTCATATATTTTTAATTAAATCTATAATTTATTTCAATTTATAAAAAAAAATTGACAAAACTATTTTTTGAAAAAATAATAAGATTCCTAAAAATATAAAGTATAGACCGAATATGGGAATATAATATATTTAAAAATGTAAAAAAATATTTTCAAGAATATTTATATTGAACCAAATATAAGTATCTTACGTTCCTAAAAATCACATGCCTGTACATTACATTTTCGAAAATGTACACTTTCTTAAAAATATAAGATTTCACAAATCAAATGCTCCCTTAGATAATCAAAATTAAGTGCAACAATAGAGTTAGAATTTTTTTACCTAAAATACTTAAGTATCGAATTTTTTTTATAAAATATATATAATTTTTAATTCTTTAGGAAGAATTCAAATAAAAATTATCAAATAAAAATGAAAGGATCAAAATTATAATTGGGGACCATGGTTGGCATTGTAGGACAATGGAATTGATTACAATGTCATCAATGTGTTGGAGTCTAATGAGATGAATAATGTCATATCGTACAACTTAGTAATGAAAATTTCCCGATTTTGGGTATGGACAATTGCCGACCTCCAATTCTGCTTGGGTCCGCCTATGTTTGCAAGTTACTTTGAACATAAAACTATTTAATGATGGCGTGCATTGTTCAGTCGTACTATGTAGCCACAGTGATAATTAATAATAACGAGTATTTATGAATATCGAATAGTACTAATGTATAATAGTTAAATGATGTGAGCGGCAGAAAATAGTAATAATAAAGAATTATAAAATGATTTGATAAGATAGGTTAAATAATTATTATATATTATTAAAATATTTTTATGATATAAAAATATAAGATATTTATTTTCTTTATGAAAATATTTCAAAAAAATATTGATCTAAAATATTTTAAAAGGAAAATAATTTAGGTTTCGAAAATAGATTTTAAAATTAAATTTTAAATCTTCTATATTTATTAAATTAAGTTTTACAAATTTATTTTATCATCTTAAATTTACAGATAATTTTTAATTTTATTATGAATCTAATTTTAAATTTTATTTTTAATATATAAAATATTACTTATTAAAAAGTAATATAAGTACTACAAATGAGTTTTAAAATTAGGTCTCGAGTCTTTTATATCTATTTACAAATTTACTTTTTTATTAAAAAATTAATTTTTATTTTTATTTTTTATGCATATAACATGATTTATTTTGAAAGATATGAATATTTTTAAAAATATTTTTAACTTTAAATCAAATATAAAAATTTAATATTCACTTAAAATGCTTTTATGAAAAAGAAAAAAATTCTGCCAAGCAAACGTTACGTTATGTGCAAAATTTTGACGGTTGCTTTTGATTCTATTGGGAGGCACGGTCAATGGCAATGCAACACCACTTCGTTGCTCTGTTCTCCTCGACAATGACTGTAGGGCCCACTTAAACAAAATATTTCAAGAGCATTTTTTGACACTGCTATTCTGAAAAAGGAGCTCACTTCATTAACGATCCCTAATTCATCTACTTTATACAGCTAACTTCGGAGGAAATATTTCTGACCCGATCCAATTGCCTTACCCAACAAAGCTCTTCGATTCTAGATTTAGGCAGCAGATAAAAAGACGTTATGATATATTATTAAATTTAATATATTATATAATAGTATATTAATAATTAAAATTAATAATATATCAATACCATAATCATCTCCTAACATATGACACAAGTTATCAAGTCTCCGTAAATCTCTAAATTTTCTAGTCTGTCTAATGGCTAAAATTTTCTAAACTCAATTCATCCGTGCTGGCATGCATTTATCACAGCGAAAAATAAATTTTCGTTTTATTTTTAAATAAATTTTTAATTGATATTTGATTTTTAAGTAAAGAAATATTTTATTTTACTTATAATTTTTATTTTAATTACATTTATATCATTATGAAATTTTATCAAATTTAGTAAAGATTTTATCGAAATTCATTTCATTTAATCTAAAATACATATTATACAAAAAATTTATCCAATTTTTAATATTATACTTATCATGATAATATCAAAATATAATTTTAATTAAATTTTATTTATAAATAAATTAAAATTATTATTTTTAATAAATTTTTAAATAATAAACATTATTTGTAAGTGAATTAAATTAATTCTAAAAAATGGTTGGTTATAACGCTAAACAGACCTAAGTAAATGCATAATAGAATTGAATTGTTTTCCTCCCACTTTTATTTGTACTCTGCCGTTGGCCCAATAGGTCCCCCTCGACCAAATTGATTATTAGTATCTTAAATCCAACAATGTTAAGTATAAAACAATATTGGATTGGATTTTTTTTTTTTCATGAATTTCCGGTATTCGACCCGTCATGTTAGCCCTCGGACCAATCTGAAGTTGAATTAGACCCCAATGGAAAGAAAAGCTCCCCGCGTTTTTTTATTCACAAAATTTAAATTCAAGATTTTATTTAAGAAATATTAAATTCCAATCGTCTCAACTAATTACTATTGGTAATTTTCTTTTCTCTCATATTAAATAGAGATTGACACATATTCATTTTTTACAGTGAAATTCAAATTCTTTTTGAATTATTTCTTATTCCTAATTCATCCAATCATATAAATTTCATTTAATAAAAATATAACAATATTATATATAATAAAAATTAAATTTAAAATATAAATTAAAGACTATTAATAAATATTGAATAATGGTGCAAATTTGTCAAATTTAATATAATAAATATAAAAGATTTAAAACTTAATTTTTAATTATATTTTCATTATCTACAACGCTTTAATATAAATATATTTAGACAATATAAATTATCAAAAAATAGCGAAGATTCATGGAAATATAAAAGTAAATATTTATAAATACTTAGCTCAATTGGATGCATAAATCTAGATAAAATTGTTGAGATTTTTCTTAATCACAAATTCAAATCTTTTTCAACGTTGGTCATATCACTTCGGATCCGTTTGGTTGAGAGGAAAATAAATTTTTAAAATTCATTTTCCAACTTTTTTTTGTTTGGATATTCAAATTTTTTTGTCAGCAGGAAAATAAATTTTGATTAACTAAAAAATTATATTATTTTTTAGGAAAGTAATTTTTCATTTTGAAAAACGGAATTCATTTTTCTTGTTATTTAATACATCCATACACAAGCCTAAGCTTTCTGCCTTCTCATCTTATTACGCAATCATGATCATGAGTAAAATTTATTTTTATTTATTAAATATTTTTATGATAAATATTCTATTTCTATTTTTATAAAATCTATTTTTATTTATTAAAATTTAGTACATATTTTTATGCAATGTTCTCCCTTTCTTCCTTGTAATAGATGTTCTATTATATAATATTTTAAAATAATTAATTAAATTAATTATGTATATATAAGATTTCTTTTTTAAAAAGCTGTAAAAATAAAATAATTTTGAAGTAAATAATTTTAATTTAATTTAAATAAAATTATTTTTTTTTGTGTACTAAACACTAAAAAATATTTTTTCTTTATATATCAAATAACAAAAAATTAATTCACTTTTTAGAAATATATTTTCTTAAGAAAGTATTTTCTAAAATTTTCATTTTCCTCTTAATCAAACGGATTCTTAATAAACAACCATTTTCAAGAAAGATTCCTTAATACTCAAAAGTTAGTTAAATTATTATCTTTTGACGCAAACTCGAAGCATCTATTAGTAGCCTAATATGCCATTAGCCCTTTATCCTGCAAGGTTGGGAAATCTCCCTTCCTTACCACATTTTGTTAAAAAAAATAAATTAATAAAATTTTTATAAATAATTTTTTACTGATGGTCAAATATATCTTGGATTTAAATTTAACCGAAAATATAATTTTCACACTTTGATTATCAAAATGATGGTTTTACGAAAAGTATTTTCTCTAAAAAAATATTATATATATAAATGAAATGATTACATAATTTAAAAAAATAATATTTAAAAATATAATAATAAAAAATAAGTTTTTTAAATTGAATAAAATATTTTTAAACACTTTATAATTAATTCAATGAATATTAACCTCAAGTTTGATTGGTAAAAGGAAAAAATTTGAGAAGGAAATTTTAAATTTAAGTTTTTTTTGTTTAAATGGAAGGGAAAATAGGAAAAAAAATTAAATTTATATCGTTTTTATACATACAAATTTTAATTTTTTTTCTTCTTTTTCTTTTCTTTTCTAACTTAAATTTTAAATTTTTTTTCCCTTCTCTCATTTTCTATTCTTCCAAAGATAGGTCATGGGCAACCCTCTTCCAGATTAGGATGGAAGGCTATCCTATATTTTGATAGGGTTCTATACTATTGCAGTTATGGTTGGACAAGGTGATACTCCATTGTCACTGGCTTTGCTCAATGCGATTATTTTACCATGAAACAGTTATTCAAATATTGAAAAAATATGACTTGATAATCTTGTTGTTAAGCAAAATAATAAAATTGAAAAGAAGAAAGATCTCTAGAAAGAATGTAAAGCTTATGTTAGCCACTCGGTGCATTCTCCTACTTCTAACTTTTACGTGCAGTTGGCGTCATTTGAAAAGGAAATGCATCAGTCATCAATTGATATATGGAGCAGTTAAGTATAACAATCATAAAATAATAGAATAGATAGATAATTATAAAATAATTAATTAGTGAAAAATCGAATTTCTAAATTCATTTTATATTTAAAAAGTATTGTAATAATTATTTTTTATAAACGTACTAATTAATTTCTTTTATAATAATTAGAATAGTTAAATCAATAGGAATCAAATTCTAAATGCATAAAAAAAAAAGATACATAATCTTTCAAGAATATAGAAACAAAAATTTTCAGTATTCTAATGATTAATTTGGTGAAAGGAAATTGATGTCGAAGGATTTATGGAAAATACACCACTTTATACATCTTGCTATTTAATTATGATCTCAAACAAATATTAGTTATCAAATAATTCCGGATAACCTCCCGTCAGAATTATAATATTTGATGTCTGGTGATATAATCGAAGTCTTTATTTTGGTGTAGTTAGATTGTAATATTTATTTATTTGCGTTAGTCCCGTTTTAATTACCAAGAAAAATAATTCTAAAAGCTTAACTATACTAAAAAAAAATTAAAATTAGTTATGATTATGTTATTTTGAGTTATAGTTAATTATTGAAACAAATCTTACATAGCAATTTGGTTAAACTCAAATTGTTGCTTTACTTGTTCCAAAGGATTCAATCTCATAATTTAGTAAACCATACCAATCAAGTTATAAGCTAATTTTCTTTGCCACAAAATGAAAATTTTCAGTAGAAAACTAAAAGGCCATTTATAATCATATATACAAAACAAAATCAAAGGTGGGGGAAGACGGAAGAACATGAAAAACCAAACCGACAAGAATTGGAGCAAAGCAAAAGGTGTCTGTGTACAATAAGAATGTAAAAATGCAAAGTAGAAAATCCAGAAACCTCAGCAAGGAAAGGGAATGGCCACCTGAAAAAGGACCAAGAACCAGCCTTTGGCTCCGTTACAGAACAGTTTAATTTTTGGCCTTCGTTTTTTTCATTTTTCTTCTTTTCGCCGACACACAGTTTCTCACCCTCATATTTCTGCTTTTCCTCTCTCTCTTACTGTCAACTTGGTATTTCCATTTCTGTGCTTGTCCCTTTCATTAATGGCGTTGCCTTGTACAACTGGTCAAGATCTCAGACCCAAACCCAATTACTATTTCAGCCTATTCTGCTCTTCTTCATCATCTACGTCGTCGGTTTTGCCTCCATGCTGATCTTGCATATGCTCTACCTCACCTGAATCCCACTTTTAAGCTCTGCAACAATGGGCGGAACCACAATGGCTGAAACCTACTTTGTTTTTTCACTCTTTCAATCTCGGTTTATGTCAGTTGCTTTGATCCTTGCTGCTCTGCCTCTGGCTCTAGCCAACACTGACCCTACTGATGGTATTTCGTTTTCCTCATTTCTCGTTTGATCATCATTCCTTTGATTAATTGATTGATTTTGTTGCTATAAACTTGATAATGCAATGCTTAATTTTGATTTTGAAAGGTTTAGACTTTGTTTTTCCTTTTTATTTTTCTGGTGGTGGAAATGGGTTGTCCCAAGTCAAAAGCATTGGTTGCAGGGAAAATGCAGTTAAGAAAGCTACTGCTTTTATGCTTTTCCATACGAAGTAAGAGATTTTTAGGTTGAACCCGTGTAATATTATTTACTGTAAGTGCTTTAATTTTGTTCGTGAACTCTGGTTGTAAAGCGAATGTAATAAATAAAGTTTCGAGCTACTTACTAATTCTTACAAAATTAGGAATTTGTTTTAAATAATTTTGGAAGTCAAACTCAAGCTGAACCAAGAATTAAATTATGATAAATGCTGAGTGCTGGTTGTCTATATTTGTTTTCTGAAAATTTTACTGCCAAAGAGTATCTTTTTCAGTTCAAGTTTGAATTTTGAGGATCCATTATTGTTCTTCCTGACACAGTTCAAGCACTTGAGGTTATGTTCAACGCACTAAATCAGCCAACTCAGCTAACGGGTTGGCATGTTGGTGGCGGCGATCCGTGTGGAGAGTCATGGAAAGGCATAACATGTGAGGGTTCAGCCGTTGTTTCCATGTATGAGATAATATTGTCCATGTGTAACTTTTTGTTTTCTCAGTGTTATGGTTGAGCAAATTGGTGAGTATAATTGTTTTGATGTTGTAAATTAGTACGCTCTCAGATTTAGGACTCAATGGGACTTTGGGTTATCAGCTGTCGGATCTAATGTCATTAAAACAACTGTAAGATAATTCTACCATGAGTACTTTGTTTAATACGCAGTTTATATTATTTCTATGCGGTAATTTTTCTATTTCATTTTGGTGTCTTTTTAGAGACTTAAGTGACAACAACATCCAAGACACAGTTCCTTACCAGTTACCGCCAAATCTTACAAGCCTGTAACTCGCCTTGATTTTTCTGAGGTTTTACTTTTCCTCTGCCATTTTATTATGTCATTGCTCATTGATTGTAACGCTCAGGAATCTTGCGAGCAACAATTTAAGTGGAAATCTTCCTTACTCCATTTCAGCTATGACCTTCCTCAATTATTTGTAGGTTGCTTTGTAATGTGCAGAATTTCATGGCATATGATGTAATTAGTTTAAACATTGGAGCCATTCTTATTTTGCATTTCTATGTGATTTCAGAAATTTGAGCCGTAATGCACTTGCCCTGTCAACTGGGGATATCTTTGGTAGTCTTGCCGGTCTTGATACCTTGTAAGAGATCTTGCATACATCCTCAATTGATATTCCTCTGCGATTGATTTTATTTGTCAATATGTTGACCAGCAAACTGTGGTTATGATTTTTAGGCCATAAACAATTTAACTACTTTAAATTTTTGAAGAGGATTTCTGGCATTGGCAATGGTGAAGCATCATAGCAACTGCAGGGTAATCTGTGTATGAGGATTTAAAGTCACTTCCTATTAAAAAAAAAAGAGAAAAACTCACTGCAAAGTGGAAGTTATTGGACAGGAATGAAGAAGTCCTAGTTGACAAGGATAACTGAATATGGTCAGCTCGTGCATGAGTTCTCTTTTTTTCCTTTTTTTTTTTTTTGGGGGGGGGTGGGGGTGGGATTGGGGGTTTGTTGGAGAATGTTTTAATGCTCAAACCATATAATTTTAACTCTTTATGGATATGACTAGCATACTGAGTAATTATTCAATATTCATTGTGTGTAATGTTTATTGGGTAACCATTTCTTACTTAAGGTTGCTTCTCTCGATAAATGTTTGATCACTGTTTTCATGATTGCAGGGATCTATCATTCAATAACCTTTCAGGGGATCTTCCTGGTTCATTCAGTTCTTTATCCAATCTTTCTTCTCTGTATGTTGACTCATTATATAAAGCATGGTCTGGTTGCAATCTGCTGTACATTTTACTTAAGTCTTACCTGAAATTTTTTGCAGCTTCCTGCAAAACAATCAGTTGACAGGTTCTCTTAAAGCACTTGTTGGTCTGCCTTTGAAAACTTTGTAAGTTCTCCATCTAGGCCTTCTGTTATGAATTTATGAATGTAGTGTTCTTATTGCCTTTTTATCTTTCAGAAACGTTGCAGACAACCATTTTACTGGGTTGATACCTAGTGAACTGAATTCAATCCAAAATTTCATGTAAGCACTTATGCATCTTCATGTAAAATGGCAATCTGTTTTGTAATGCTTAATCTCTGCAATGTTATTGATGTTGATTTCTAAATTCATATTAGATATGACGGAAATTCTTTTGAAACTAGTCCTGCTCCTCTGCCATCACCATATCCACCACCTCCACCCAGCAAATCTCGTAACAATAGCCACCAGTCTGGATCTGATTCTCATACAACACCAGTTCCTGAGCATGAAAAGTCTGACAGCAGGAAGAAATTGACAGTTGGAACCATTGTTGGCATTGTACTGGCTTCAGTGTTTTTTGCTGCCGTTTTGCTAATTGCTCTTGCTTTCTATATCCGAAAGCAAAAAAGGAAGGAAGATGGCACAAAAATAACTCAGGGGGGTCTTCCTTTGGGAACAAATAATGGTGAATTCTTTTTTGTAGTTCTTTGCCTTCTGAGTCCTGATATCTTGTTTGTTAATTGGCTAAAATACTCGAATGTGGGATATGCATTAGTCAGGCCCTCTAGTTTCTGAAAGCTACTTTTTTTTCTAAGGCATTGAGGCTAGTTATAACATACATGTAACTTATAGACTTTCTTTAAATGTACTTATAATTTGGAGCTTCCTATACAGTGTAGTTTCCTTGCAGGCAGTGGCGGAGGGAGAAATATTAAGATAGGGGGGCCAAAAGAAAATATTATAAGACTTAGGGGGGGCTACATAATTTTTCATATTATATATTATATAAAAATTTAAAAAACAGGGGGGCCAGGGCCCAGCCTAGCCCACCTTGGCTCCGCCACTGCTTGCAGGGGGCAGCTGTATTGTGTTCCCGCTCATAAGTTTTTCCCGTGGTCATTTTATTAAGATTGGAAATATCATAATTTTTGTTCACAATATTAGCCAACTGGAATTTTGATTATTTTATTACATTCATCTGCATTATCTCTGGACTTGTTATTCCATATCTATGTTTTCCTGGGACAGGCTTATGATCAATCATGTTTAATTGTTTGGAGCTTAAGACCTCTATATAAGCATCCTGACGAGTTCTTTATTCATGTGGGCTTGAACTTGCAATAGCTCTGCAGATGCAAGATCAGAGAGTAGAAAGTGCTGCTGTTGTTACAGACCTAAAGCCACCTCCTGCTGAAAAAGTGACAGTTGATAGAATACCTTCTAAAAATGGATCGATAAAGCAGATGAAGTCCCCTATAACTGCTACTTCATACACAGTTGCTTCTCTCCAGAGTGCGACAGATAGCTTTAATCAAGAATTTCTTATTGGTGAAGGTTCTCTTGGTCGAGTTTATAAGGGGGAGTTTCCCAATGGGAAGGTAACACTTTGGTTTTGCTTCTTTTCTCTTGACTGTTGTGGGGATTATGATAGCTAGATGTAGATGTAGTTCAGAAAGACCTATAGAAAGTGAGCTGCTTCTGCCTTCATTTGAACCACTCCAATGCAAATCAAACTGCACTGCCCATGTAATAGTGATATAATTCTAGTACACACGTCTGGACATGCATCTACATAGACGAATGTCATGTTTAAGCCTGATTTGGTAGCTAACATTTCTGATGATTAGCTTTGGCTTGTTCTAATATTAACATAATTTTAATGTTCTAAATATTTATACCTTCATTTTTCTGTAGGTGTTGGCCATTAAGAAGATTGATAATGCAGCACTGTCGTTGCAGGATGAAGACAACTTTCTTGAAGCTGTTTCAAATATGTCACGCTTGCGACATCCCAACATTGTTACACTTGCTGGATATTGTGCTGAGCATGGGCAGCGTCTTCTAGTTTATGAGTATATAGGAAATGGGAATCTGCATGATATGCTCCATTTTGCTGAAGATAGCAGCAAAGCTTTATCTTGGAATGCTCGTGTATGGATAGCACTTGGCACAGCTCGAGCTTTAGAGTATGTTTTGCTTGTTACCAAAAAAGGCTTTCGTCATCAGCAGTTATTAGAATATTGTTTTAATCTCTAAATTTTCCCCCACAAGAATGTTGTCTCTTGGTCGGTTGTGCAAGTTGTTTTCCTTGTAAGGTGGAATTTTTGCCTAAATTATGCGGCTTTATCTACCTCAGGTACTTGCATGAAGTGTGTTTGCCATCCATTGTACATAGAAACTTCAAATCTGCAAACATATTACTTGACGAAGAGCTAAATCCTCACCTGTCCGACTGTGGATTAGCTGCTCTTACACCAAACACTGAAAGGCAGGTTAGTACAGATGTTTCCATTAGCTTTGTACATTGTTGAACTTGGTTTTTGTATACTTCGCTTTGCGTACAACATTTGAAAATAACTTTGCATTTTCAGGTTTCTACTCAGATGGTTGGATCATTTGGTTATAGTGCTCCTGAGTTTGCATTGTCGGGCGTGTACACTGTGAAAAGTGATGTGTACACCTTTGGAGTGGTAATGTTGGAGCTATTGACTGGTCGGAAGCCACTTGACAGGCAAGCCTATACTGCATGATGGAAAAATATTCAAGCTTGTCTGTAGTTAATCGTCTCCTATATTTGTATGATTTGTCACATTTGTTTGTAATTTTTGCGTAGCTCTCGGGTTAAATCAGAACAATCCCTTGTGAGGTGGGCTACTCCTCAGCTACATGATATTGATGCACTGGCAAAAATGGTCGATCCGGCTCTGAATGGCATGTATCCTGCAAAGTCACTCTCACGCTTTGCAGACATCATTGCCTTGTGTGTGCAGGTGAACTTTTGGATTGATGCCACGTAAAAATTGTGTCATCAAGAAATGAACTTAACATAAAATGCATTAAAATTATCAGTTCATAAATCGTGTTTCTTGTGCAGCCAGAACCTGAATTCCGACCTCCCATGTCTGAAGTTGTGCAAGCATTGGTGCGTTTAGTGCAAAGAGCAAGCGTGGTTAAAAGGCGTCCCAGCGATGAATCTGGTTTTAGTTACAAGACTTCAGATCATGAGGCCATAGACATGTCTTTTTAAGAAGTTGCAGACCTTGTGAACGATCTTTACAGTTTTGTCAAGTGATGCCATTGTCAGTGGATGATTACAGAGCACCGGAGGGAATGCTAGTTGTGAAGATGCGTCAAACAGATCCAAAATATTTGTAATTATACGAGTATTGGAAACTTTCACTTAGCATTTTAATGCTTTGGAAATCAGCTGTATAATGAACTGGCTTTGCCATTATGTATTATTTACTGTATATGAGTATTGGAAATTTTCACTTAGCTTTCTCTTTTGATTCATGGTTCAAAGAAATGCAAGCGGCTTAATGAGATGAAAATTATGGATTGCTGCTGACACTTGAGAGTAGTGCAAGAATATCCAATGTTAATTTAAGAATTTTTATTTTTTGTCATATTTGAGTTTCGAATTCAGAATTTTACATATATTAAGTGGATTATAATTTTTATCATCTAAAAAAAATTATGAATTGCCAACGGCAACATCAAAAACCAACAAAGGGAAGTGGATGCTTATTTGCAATGAGTTGGATGGGGGTGGCGCATGCATATGGAAGGGCCTACCATTTTGGCTGCTTTCTTCTGATGGTTACAAACTTTGAATACTAACAAAAAATCAAGTCTTGTATAAGCCTGTCTGTCTAAGTAAATAGATGGGTTGCCCTTATGGCCCCTGCTCCCTTTTTTTCAAGAAAAAAGAGTTGTCTTTGGCTTTAAAGTAACAAGCGATTTTTTGAGCCACTGATTTGTCATAATTAAATTAAAGGGCAAATTATACTCATCTCTTTTGAAATATAATCTATTCACACTCATTCCATTTTTTGTAAAAAAAAATATATACTTACCTCATTTATTTTTCAAAAGCAAGTGAGAAGAGTATATGTTTAAAATAAAGAAGAGAGGTGAGTGTATAAGAAAAAAAAAAGATTAATTCATATTTTTGAAAATAGAAAGAGTGAGCGTAATTATACTAAATATTAAGAAAAGTGAATTTACTTTGTCCTTAATTAAATATGTTATGTTTTGGCATACATTTAGAAGAATACGTATATATTGATATGTATTCTAACAATTTTTATGTTTTCAAATTTTTGTACATGTGATTTTTTTTTTATCAAAAGGTAAAATTTTTAAACAAATTGTGATGTTATTTTTGTCACTAAATTGCGAGTTTTTGTTCATTTGTTTTGTGCGGGGTCCATGCTTCCGCATAGCTTGAAAACAATAGTAAGATTTCTCTAGAGGCACAAAAACAGCCGAGGATTTTTTTGTAAATTAGATAACGTCACAAATTTCCTGTCAAAACAACTGTAGCAAATTAAGCTAAGTCAGTAATTTGTTAGATCACACTGAATTAATTAACGCTTTAACTAATCTTCGGATTTTTCTGTCTTTTTACTCATTTTAGCATCCTCAAATACATAATTTTATTTTAAAGTTCGACCAAATTAAAGCTAATTTTGTTTTCGCGAGACCTAATATCTTTTAAAATTTCCAAACTAATTTTTGAGTAATATTGCTTACGTTCCTCTTTTATCTTCCTTTTCAAATCAGTAAAAAAAAAAGGATTTTTTAGCTGGTAAGGAAAAAAAAAAGAGACTAAATTAAAAAAAAAAAAAAATCTTGATTAAAAACGGATAGCGAAAGGGGGAGTGAATACATTGATGTCTAAATAGCATCACTCTTCGTTTATACCGAGAGGATGATATCCCTGAACGCATACAGTAAACAAAGTTGGAAACAATCATTTCATAATCAGTTTGAAGTAGATTCTTCTAGAATATTATAGTAGCCAATACCTAGGCTTATGTCATCGAATCATGTTGCCAGAAAACAGCAAAAAGAATAATTAAGCTCCAGTTGAGTTTCCAGGATTCTAGAAGCTATAGCCCCGCTGACAACGCAGACCACTGTACAATCTTTGCTGATCTTCGTCGATACAAGCTACACATGCAGATTGATCCATTTCCAGAACTTCCTCCTGCAAGGAAATTAATGAAATCAAATATCGTGATTTTTTTTCTTTTAATTCGATCCCAAGTAATATAAATAAATATGGGAACATGCCCTTCTAAACCCTAATTACTGTTTTCACTAATCTCACCATTTCCATCCCTTCAAGAAAGATTCTGCAACGAAATAGAAACATAGACCTACACAGTTACAGACGACAGAAATCAGTAACAAGACCCCGACATAAACAAACAATATAGGACTACTAACGTATCCTTACAAAATAAAGAGTACAGTTTAAGGCAATCAGTTTGCACGTGGTGCCGTTATTTAGGGCTGCTCGCCCCACAGTAAAGCCCTTGCTTGCAAGAATCTCATCATCATTTCCTGCAGCAGCTGATGCCACATGACATGACTGAATATATAACTAACTTTGCATGCTTTTCCCTAGCCAGCCATGCAACAACGTATGTTTTAATTTACAGCTATGAGCTGATGTACATGCACCAGACAAGATTCGAAAAAAATAAAAAATTAAGAAAAAGTAGCTGATTCTCTTGCCATAGAAAGAAAAATCTGCCATTTTGAGCCCTGTAATCGTTACAGCTTTGCCAATAAGGGATTAACAGATATGGAAGTTGCGTTTAAGATACTGGAAGAATATTATTCAAAATATGTGCATGGTGCAAAAAGTCAAAGGGTGACGCATGCATATTGGTCTGAAGCTCTATAAGTAATCTTTTATACATACATGCATATAGACTCACACCATTTGCAAATAAAAAATTTTGAGCAGTAAAGATTGGTATAAGCTTCTTATTGTTCAATTTACATGTAACATTTCAACTCACATCAAATATATGTGTGGTTCTTTTCCCCACTTTAGTGAGCATCTCAATTCTATTTCTTCCAAGTATCTTTTTTGTTATTTGACTAAATTCTAGGCCTTTTTTTTTTTGTTATTTATTCCAAGCACTTTTTCCATTTTTTTTAAATTATAAAATTCCTTAAATAACTGTATAATATACTATATACTCTGCTCCCTTAATAAATGTTGCCGTACTGCTCCCCTAGTAAAAGTTGCTGTAAGAGACCCTTTTCATTATAAAGATATACCCAAATGTTGTAACATTTGTTGGCTCTCTTTCATTCGCACAATTCATTTTTATCTGTTATTTTTCCTTATATAATGGAAATTGGTGGCTGAGGTTGTCTTCTTGGAGAGAAATTAATAATCAATATATGAAGCTTATATTTCGTTCGATTATTACATCATACCACACAACGGAATTATTTTGTGGCATCCACGCCTGAAGCATCGTCATTGCAACAAAGAATCTGCTTTCGGCTGAATAATCAAATTAAAATAGCATGCGGTGGTCGTCTCTTTAAAGTCTAAACGATAGATTGCTAAAGATAGAATATTATACTATTTGCACCACCCGACGTTCTTTGCCATTGTACATACCATGTCAGATCAATCATTATATATCTCAAAAACCAGAATTATTTTCTATATTTTGCCAGCGTTGGCCGACAACTGCCTGTTCTGGTTCCAACCAGAAATGACAAGGACAAGGAATAGCCAATGCTTCAAGAGGTGAGGAAAATTCTCTAATTTCTCCAGCCTTAAGGTTTAAATGTTATCTCAGAAATTTTTAAAACTTAAACTGGAGTCAAGGGAAATAAAAATCATTGTCATAAATTTAACAAATACATACATACATATCCTGAGACAAAATACACATGATGTTCTCATAGCCTCTGGCCGAAGGGTGTACAACACACAGACAACAGCGAAAGCAAAGCCAATTTCAGGAGGACTCCATGCCTCATTTGGTTAACTCTGCATAATATCATCTCTTTCGTCGCTTGGGCTCCACCTGCAATTTATGAATCGAGAAATTAAGAGTATAAATAAAAGCGGAGATGTGAATTGACTCTGTAAGCAATAAAGCACTCTCCACCGTGCAGCCAAGCTATGCATACAAATGTAATGTCTTCAAAAAACATGATTTGTCTTCGGTTGAATGTCACAGACTCAATGACTTCTTACACCATTCCATAAAATCCCAGGCGAGTAGTGTCACGGACCCAACAGGCAACAACACGACAACATTCTCCATACAAATACGCACACCAACTAAAAGATATCAGATAGCATGATTATAAGTTATAATCATGCTATCTGAAATCTCTTAGTAGGTTAAGATATTGAATTAATAGATTAAAATACAATATGATATCAACTCGTATTCCACCTCATATTCAAGTACTAAAGATTTTTAAAGCCTCAATACAGTAAAATTAATAGCTTAAAATATGATATGAGAAACTTGGACTAAAAGCCAGCCATTAATAAGCGACAGCTTTATGCTCTCAAGGAATGAACGACAGCTTTATGTTCTCAAGGAACGAGCAACAGCTTAATGCATGTAGAAGAAAATGCAGACATCTGTTTAAGACAGGCAAGATTAAATTCTATCATCCAGAAAGATCACCAACCCAATCACAATAACCTCAACAGAGGGCTTGGCATAATTATGACCCAAATTTGCACACTCACAACTTATCTAAACAGATTTGAACCTATTTATACCAATAGCCAATATAGTGCTCCAAATAACCATACAATGGGACTAGAAAGAATCAAGCTTAATTTGGATCCCCGAGAAATGAGATTGGCAACATACTAAATTATCAACCATGATTTCAAAGATCTCATTCTCACTTGCTTATATATTATTCCAGAGGATAGTTGGACCATACAAAATAAACAAAAATTATGGGATAACATCTTAAAAAAAGTTACTAAAATTGTTTCTTGAAACTCATGATGGATACACACACAGGAAGGGGGGGGGGGGGGGAGAGGCAACCGAAATGGAATGCTTCGTATGGGAATTGGCAGATGGAAGTTTTACTTAGCAAAAATTCAGCTTGCAAGGTGAACAAGTATGTTTATCTTCAAACAAAATCAAGTCAAAAATTTAAATGCACAATCATTTTCAACTGTCTATTCTCATAATAAAATTGCAGCAACAAATACATTCATATTCAAAGTCAGCAGATGTAGGCATCCCATGACTGACGCAAAAGTGTTCAAGAAAACATCAGAACACATATCACAGTATACTGTTAAATAAAGGTGCATGGATAGGCAGCCAAGACGCAAGTCTAATTTTGCATCATTCCACTGGCTTTGCCAACTGCACTTCAGGAAAACCATGCAGAAATATAATAATGGACTAACTAGATTTGGAGACCAAGATGAAGAAACTAATATGTCAATACCTAATTAGGTTAGCATAGATGAAGCAGCATCCATCTCTGGTAATTTTTCATGTGTATGAGATGATCAAATATGTTGATATGCTTTGTAACTACATGTTTCCTAATTAAAATGAGTAGAACTTATCTCTTCCAAAGAAAAAGGCATTTAATCACAACAATACAGCTTCCTAGTTACAGTATGTTACCAAAGGCATTTAGTCATTTACTGATTTAAACAATTTCTATTTACAGATTAAAAACAACAATAATACTTCCTAGTTTCAATATGTTACCATGCTTAACACAGGCGGCATTTAGTGTACATTACAAAATAGCAAACTCCCATTCACCTATCAACCACCCACTTCTTCAACAATTTGCTCCCACCGCTTTTCCCCTATATCTGGACTCTCAGACATATGTTTGGAAAACAAAGTTTATGGGGACCAAAGTAGAGGTGCATCTAAAAATATTTGGGACTAAAACAAGTGGTCTCACCTTTTCATCAGCCGCTGGCGATGTAGAAAATGTACTAGGGGCTTTTTTCATGTCATCATCAGATGAGCATTCAGAACATACAAAGTGGTCCAGTTTCTTTGCTTCTTCAATAGTCATACCCACACAAACAGGATGATACCTAAAAGAAACCCACAACATTAAAATGTATTTCACAAAAACTATAGGAACATTACCAACTAAATCAAAGGCCAGAATGGTAGCATTTCCAGGGCATTCCCTATACTTAGTGATTGTTGAGCAATGCCAAATAAATATATGTATTTCACAAAAATTATAGGAACATTACCAACTCAATCAAAGGCCAGAATGGTAGGATTTCCAGGGTATTCCCTATGCCCAGCAATTGTTGTCCGATGCCAATTAAAGTCAGAGTTAATGAATGAACTGTTGTTAACATTCTTAATTTTACATAGGACTTCAATACGCTTATCTAAGCACAACTTTCACTGGAGATATGAAGCTACCAAAGGCTGATAGAGATCGCTTTATGTTATAATCCAACATTCTTCGCGTATTTCTCTTGCTGATTACATAACTAGATAGCACTTTATCAAGATAAAGGATCATAACACAAGTAAAGAGTGTACCAGAATTATTGGATTTGGGGAAACAACTTCCTAGGGCGCATTAAAGTCTTCATTTGTCCTTATCCTTCACTTTGTTTTATAGCCAATGTTGACCTTAAAACTTTTCAACACTCTTTTGGCTTGTTCTTACGCACTGGACATCTTTAACAATTAAAATAAACTGAATAACACATTCAAAGCTCTAAGAAGCATATGCAAATGCAGTAATGGTCATCAAAGTGAAGCAGATTACGATGATTTTACCAATCCTTGCAGCCTTCACATTGCACCATAAGATCATCCGGGTTATAAGGCATCTCACATTTGCAATACCTTCAAAATGTAATCCAAATCAACAAGAACCGTTCAAGTACTCAAAATTCAAAGCACCATTATTCCATCAAACAACAAAACCAAGAAAGGTAAACTCACACAGCAACACGGTCAGGCGTGAAAGCCCCGGTGGCAGCCTTGTACTCAAATCTACAATAGTAATCCTCAGACCCCACATTCTCAAGCTTAGTATAGTTCTTAAAAGAGTGCACGATGCACTTCCCTTCAATGGTGTGAGCACTCTGAACATCATAATGATCCGATAAAAACAGCTCCTTCGCTCCATGAAATTGCCTCCTTCCTCCAATCGATTCTTCTGGTCTGTAATACCACCTCACTCGGACTTTCACGTTGCCCCTATTGTCCTGCTCGATCTTCTCCACGCGTGCCACGTACGGAGGCTTACTGGTATCAGAAGGGCGCATCAACACACAGTCTCCAGCTGCATAACCACCATTAAAATCAGTCCCTTGCAGTCGAAACCAACACATTTTGAAACATTTTCCTCGTTCGCTTCGAAAAAACAAGAAAGGAACAATTTTTAAACTTAAAGTTGAACTGAGAACACGCTGGGAGAGAGGAGAGAGTGACTTTACCTCTGACGATCTTGTTGGTACCTCTGATGGTATAAGAGTCCAAGTCTTTTCTACCCGGTCTAGTTTTCGCCATGAGAAAAGACAGTGACGGGCTCCGAACTCCGGTTTGAGAAAAGATTTGTCGCAGAAATGGGAAGAGACTGGAAATGCAAAGCTCGGAGCTGCAGCAATGGCGGAAAATATGAATTCTGAGGCCTCAGATTTTCAGAAGAAGAACAGAGGAACCCTAAGCCTAAGGTTTCTTCGCTCTTTGCGAGCTACGCGAGTGAGTGACTGAGACACTTCGTCTGAGTCACAATGATTGTATACGATACTAAAAGCTTAATAAATACATGTTATTTATTAGCAAATATAATTTAATTTTTTAATTTAACATTTAATTAACAGGGTACTTATAGTTAAGTACCCGTGTTAATAAATTATTAAAATTACTAATTACAAACAAATAATGTGTTAATTGATGATTAATTTCATGTATTAGACACCGTATAAAATCTAAGATTGCACTATACGGTCCCCTGTCGTGTGTTAACTCTTTCGGGCTTGGACTCTCTCAGGCTGTCTGTCTGTCCTTCCTTCCATTGCTGATATGTCCGTTACCAAATCTATTGACCATTGGTTTCAAACCTTTGTCTTTAATTTTCTTCCGCCAACGCTGCGGACAAAAACCAGAAATTGTGTTACGGATGATAACGGTTACGGTGCACAAACTGTATTGATTTATCATTAATTTAGGTGGTTATTGGTTAGATTTGTAATATTGTATAAAATAAATGTAATTCAACAACATTATATAATATTGCAAAAGATTATATATTTTTATATAAGATAAATGTAATTCAACAATCTATATCCGTGACGATGTAATCAGAGGATTAATGCATCGAAATCTCTAGACAGTTCTTTCTCTGCACTCGAAAAGTTGTATCATGTGGATTTGCGTCTGACAATTCATCCTTGCTGCTTGAAAATTTTTAATTCAACAATGTTATATGTTTTCAAAATAAAATTCAAATTTATATTCGGAATATAAATTAGAATATGATAATTATTATATGATGCCATAACAAATTTATAAAATTTAATTTAATAAATATAAAAAAAATTAAATTTTATTTTCAATGCATATAGCATTTTTTCTTCAAAATATGCCTAAAATTTAAGATCTATTTATTTTGATAAAAAATATTTTTATAAAATATAATTATAAAATTTTATGATAAAAAATTTGTTTGTTTACTGTTAAATACTAAGAATTTGAAATAAATAAATAAATTTCTCATTCTATTATTATGGCTCTCTAGATATCATTTTTTTAATTATAAATATAGGTGATACATTATTCTTTCATTAATATACATGCTAAAATATCATTTATATATATATTGATAAAAGAGTAATATATCATTTATACTTATAATTAAAAATGATACTTAAAATTATAATAATAAAAAATTTACTTTGTCTATTTATATTTAATATTAAATAAATAAAATAATTTTTATTATTAAATGTTTTATAATTATATTTTACAAAATATATTTTTTATCAAAATAAATAACTTTCATGTAAATTCAAAAATTCTCACAATTGCTGGTAAATTGTCATAAACCGACAACTCTTTAGCTGAAATAATAAAGTGTACTAGCCACTTTTGATAAACATGTTAGTCTTTCTACTTAAAATTAACACTTTTGACACACTTGATAAAGATAATAGGATGTCAAAGAATTATCGTTCATATAATAAATTCCATGGACAACATGTTCGCAAACCAATATTGTATGTTGCCGAAACTCTTGTGTATACCAAACTGGTAAATCCTTCACAAATGAAGCCTTGGAGCAATACGAATTGAAAAAGATAATTAAATAGGGAAAGAAACACTCTGTTCTTTTAATTTATGCTTCATTCCATAATATAAATATATGCAAGGAGATAGTTATAAGTTAACACACTCTATTTCTAACTCAATGTTCAAGCATCCTATAAGCATTTGGAATACTCTACCTCTTAAAAAAATATTTTGAACAAAAAGCTTTTTACCAAGAGATAATATATTTTTTTTGAATTGTCATAAATCTTTTTCGCTATGCTCCAAGTATCCATTTCACTCGAAAACTAATCGATGTAAAGACAAAAATACGAGAATCACAAATATAGGCTCTCGAACTCTTTCAAATTCTCGAACCATCCAAAATGGATAAAATATCCCTAAACTTGAAAATTTTGAAAAAAAATAGTACACTCGTTGAATTAATCCTAAACTTTAACTATAACCACCTTAACATGTTGGAACTCTCATCTCAATTCGAGTACATTTGTCTTTAAAATTATCACAACTATAACTAGCTTGTGACACAAATATATTCATCTTTTGTCGCTTTACTCTACTCCTTTCTTCCTCAGCTTCCTCCTTAATTAATAGTGGTCCAAGTTGGATATGTGAAAAAAAAATTATAAATTTACGTTCTCATGTACATTAAAAAAATGGAGATTTTACTAAAACATATAAAAAATGAAAAAATTGCAAGAGTATATAAGAGTAGGAAGAAAAGAAGAAAATTTAGGTGAATTCTATAAATATTCACTTCAAAAAATTATATTTAAATTTTATACATATATTATTTTTTAACTCATTATTAATAATTATTATTTAATAAATATAATTATTAATTAATTATTGAAAAGAATATATATAATTTTAATTAAAAAATTTATAACAAATATCTATATAATTTTATTTAAGTTTTCTCCTGAAGAAAAAGCCTCAGAAACACATATCAGAAAATAAAAAAATTTTAAAACTCTTGGAAAGCCATATATCAATAAAAACTAAAGAGAATCATAACAAACACCGACGAAGTTGCAGGGCATAAAAGTGAAATCTTCGGGGGGGGAAATTCAATCTCGACAGCCTTATAAATCAATTGCAGAGCCGATGAATCACAAATAATTTCATTCTAACATAAAAAAATTTTACTAATGTTCAGAGATGAGGGGAAAAATCTTAAAATGAAGTTGGGGGTTCCGTTCGTTGGAGGCCAGTCTAACAATAATTGAACCAATAGTTGTCTTTGTTTGTGACAGAAATTTTGGATGTTACTGCTGGGACATTCATATTTTTTAAAATTAAGAGTTGTGATTTGTGAAATAAAAAAGAAAGTATCTTTTGAAAAATAAAATTATATTTGTTGGATGAAAATTTATATTTTTTTAAATTCAATAATTTTTTATTGAATAAAATCTCTTAAATTCAAAAAATAATTCAAGAATTTAAGGGTGTGTTTAGATTTTTTTATATTTTTTAAAAAATTATTCTCAAAAATCATTTTTAAAAACTGTCTCCGAATTAAAGAAAAATAAAAAATAGAGGGTGGTTGTAATTGTAAATAAGAACATATTTTATTTAATTATAAAATTAATATTCAAAATAAAAAAATAAATTCATAAAATAATTAAAAGTTATTTCTACTTTTTTTAAGTTACACATTTAGAGTATAATTTTTAAAAATATTTTATTTAATTATAAAGTTAATATTCATTATTAAAAAAATAATTTTAAAAATAACTATAAGTTATTTTTATTTTTTTTAAGTTACACATTTAGAATACAATTTTTTTAAAAAAATTGAAAATAAATTCTCAAATAAATTTTTTAGTTTTTAAAAATAAGAAAATAAAAAATTATCTTTTAAAATAGGAGACAATTAGACTTTAAATTTTTCAAAAGAGCAAAAAAAAAGACATTCTAAAATATATAATGATTATCAAAACTTCTTTTTATTTATTTATTTCTTTATCCTTTTAAAAATTTATAATTATTACAAAATTATTTCATACGAAAATATAGGGAAAATTTTCTTTTTATAGTAAATTACATTGAAGTGCCATTTCTTGAACTTTCTTTCAAATAAACGATAACACTGATCTTTATTTCAAAAAAATACTAATTTTATAAATTATTACTATTATATTTCTAAAATACTCTTTTTTTAATTATGAAAATACAATCATAAATTACAAAAAAAAAATAAGAAAATTTGATTTCAATAAAAAACAAAAAAAATTGATTTCAATGGGAACTACCTAACTGAAAACGTGTAAATTGAGTTCAAAATATTGAATGATCGTAACTTTGCACTCGATCGTCTGATTGGTGTAAATTATATGTCAATTTTATATAACTTTTTGATATCTACGTGCATGTAACTTTTTGATATCTACATTTATGTAACTTTTTGATATCTACGTGCTTCGACATTTTGCACTTTGGTTAGCAAAAAATTACTTTTTTAATAACTTTTCTTAATTTTTTTATCATTTTACCAATTTTGACCTCATTATTTCTCAATTCAAATTTATTAGAATTCTATATTAAACTTTTACTCCTTAATTCTTTCAGTATCTAATAGTATCATAATAATTTCCTTAACAATAAAAATGTCAAAGAACATCATATTACTATTTACAAATTAAATAGTAACTCGAACAAAAATTCAAAATAAAAAAATAAATCAAGTCTTATTAATAATCAAATTATCAAAAAAGAATATGTTATTGTTTAGAGATATCAAATAATAACATTGATAAAAAAAATTTAAATAATATGAAATATCAAATCTAATAAATAATCAAACTGTTTGGTTTTCAAATAGTAATATAAAAAAATTTAAAATAAAAAATAAATCAAGTCTCATTAACAATCAAACTATCAAAAAAATCTATTATTATTTCGACTTCAAATAATAATATCAACTAAAAACTCAAAATAATGAGATAAATGTATTCTTATTAACAACAAAACTATCAACGAATAATAATATATTACTGTTTTAGTTTGTAAATAGTAACATCGACCAAAAATTTAAAATAAAATAATAAATCGAGTTTCATTAATAATTAAACTACTTAAGAAAAGTATGTTACTGTTTGGTGTCTTTTTGGAGATATCAAACAGTAATATCGATTAAAAATATCAAATAATATGAAATATCAAATTTCATTAACAACCAAACTATAAAAAAAATATGTTACTATTTGATCGCAAAATAGTAACATCGGTAAAAAAACTCCTAAATAATGTGAAATATGAAGTCTCATAAATAACTAAATTGTTAAAGAAGAGCATCTTAAAACAGTAACATCGATCAAAAATTTAAAATAAAAGAATAAATCAAATTTTATTAATAACTAAATTGTCAAAAAAATAGCATATCATTGTTTGATTTTGAAATAGAAACATTAATTAAAAATTTAAAATAAATAGATAAATTAGATATCATTAATAACCAAACTGCCTAAGAAGTGTATGTTATTATTTGGATGTTCTTGTTTAGTTTTTAAATAGTAACATTGATAAAAAAAATTTAAATAATAGAAAATATCAAGTCTTATTAATAATCAAACTTCAATCTCTAAATTGTAACATATTACTATTTCATCTTCAAATAGTAATATCGATAAAAAAAATTAAAATAAATGAATAAATTAAGTCTCATAAATAACTAAACTGCTAATGAAGAACATGTTATTATTTGGTTTCTAAATAGTAACATCAACAAAAAGCATAAAATAAATAGAAAAATGAATTCTTTTTTTTTTCAGCTACTATTTTTTCTATCAATTTGTATTTTCTTTTTTTCCCAAAAGACAACTTTGTTATTATTTTAATTTTGAATATAATAATAATTCATTTAGGATAATTATTTAAAAAATATGCAAAAGAAAGATACTATTTTGTAATTTTATAAAAGGTTCTATGCTTTTAAATTCTTATTTATTTTTATTTTTATCTTAATTAAAAATTTATTTTAATTCTTAAAAGTTAAATTTTTATTAATTTTATTTATAATTAAAATTTTATATTAATTTAATTTTTATAAATTTTAAAATTCTTCAATTTTAATTTTTATAAATTTTTAGTCTTTTATTTTTTATTTTTATAAAATAAAAATTCTCAAATTTTAGTATGTGACAAAAGAGGTTTCTGTTTTAATTTTTTTTTTCTTTCTAAGATACACTTCAAATACGTCATTTTGTCTTATGGATACTATGGTAAATTATTATTTGCGAGTAAATTACAACAAATGATACCAACTTGATTTTTTTTCTTATTTTTATTTTCAATAATTTTTTAAAATCTTGTTGTATTCTAAGAATTTAATTTATATATTATTTTGCTCGGAACAAACTTAATTCAAATGAGAGTAAATATTTTTTCTTATGGATACTATGGTAAATTACTATTTGTGGGTGCACTTAAACGAAAAAAAGTGCATTTAGGATACCTCACTGCAATAAATTATAACAAATGATACTGGCCTAATTTTTTTTCTTATTTTTATTTTCTGTAATTTTTTAAAATCTTGTTGTATTCTAAGAAGTTAATTTATATATCATTTTTCTCAAAACAAACTTAATTCAAATGAGAGTAAATATTTTTTAAGGGAAAATTTTATTTCTCAGCCTCAAAATTCGGAATTCTATCCATTATTTTTCGCAACGATGAGTTGGAAGGAGATGGATGGAAGAGAAGACGAAATTGGTGGTGGGTCATAGAAAAAAGAAGATAGTCACCAAATCAGCCTCTTATAATTTTGCCAAATTTTAGACATCAGTTAATATTATCATAGCTGCTTGTAATACCAGTATCCAAGGACGGAGATAGAAAAATTAGTTAAATTAGTTTGGAGAGGAGAAAATTTCTATCACACAAATATAATAATACAAATTCTAATGACAAAATAAAAATATAAAAAGAGATAGTAAAGAAATAATAAGACGATGAAGTGGACTTATAAATTTCAAAATTCGACAGGACAAAAGGTATCAAAGTTTATTAAGTAAGCTTTTCTTATTTTATTAAATAAAAAATTAAAATTCTAATCACTACTCTATTAAATTACCTAAGAAATAGGTAAATTTTGCATTGTGCTAATTAAAAGTTAAACAATCACTTCACAATTTAAAAAGAATTAATAATAATATCTTAAAATAGTTGCAAGTATTTTTAATATATAATATATGAAAAATTTTAAAAATTTGTGGGTTCGGATCCCTCAACTATATAACTCCATCCCTGAAAAGTATTTTCATTCCTACAATAGTATTAAGATAAATTTCAATATTACTTCTGGTTATATTTTAATAAATAGGACAACTTGATATCATAAATGGATAGTTATTAAAAATTAAAAGATAATTATTTTACTTATTAAAATATAAATATAAGTAATATTGATATATTCAATATTATTACAATACAAGAAATACTTCCATGCCGCTGCCAGTATCCGTAAACAATTAAGACCATTAAATTTTCATCGCACAAATAAACGTTTGAATTTCGTGTCATTAGTAAGAATTCTGCTCTGCGCTCCGGTAGTAAGTGCCCATTTTTCCTGATAATTCAGAGTCCGGTTTATGTCGGAAAAAATCTTGGCCATTTTTGCTGTTAATAGAAAATATTGACATAGAGACAAACATAAAAGTAACAAGTGTGGATTTTAAAACAATTTAAATTAATTTTTGTATTATTAATTATTGATATATTATATTAATAAAAATTAAAATTTTATATTATTAATTTTTAATGATATTATTATTTATTCAAGTATAAATATTTTATTCTAACAATAAATCAATTTTATAATTAGCTTAAAATCCCTGCATTACGAGTATACACTTCCTGTTTTCTATTTTTTTACCTCAGTCCCCCTCTGCAAGAGGTAAATCTTTTATTCCGTACACTCCAAAATATTGTCATATTATCTGTTTTTTCACCAAAAAAAAAATGATACAAAGTAAAGAAAATTGTCACTTCTTTTAGTGGAAAAAACTACTTTTCTCTCTTCATAAATAAATATACATATAATTATTCTTCCCGGGATATTTGATAAATCTCACTAATTGTCTTCTCCTTGCAGATATTTTCATATTGTAGTGGTAATTGAATGTAAGTTGAACGGCTGAGCTAAAACAGAAATTATTTTTATTGATAACAAAAAAAATTATTTCAAAATGAGAAAGATAACACATACAATGAAATATATTGTTGAGTAAATCCCAATCTGCGACACATCTTAATAATTGTGCCTAGCTCTTCTTTTTTTTTTTTTTTTAAATTAAAAAATGGTCTTCCGGGTATAATAAAACTGGAAACCAAGATGGCTGACTACATACAGTAACACACAGTCACATTTGCAACAGTTGCTTTACTGTGAATAAACATGTGTCCGGATGAGAAATTCTGCAGCGATTCCGCATTCAAAAAAGTGAATATTTTCATCATTAAATTATTTTTATAAGTTTAAAATAAATAAATTAAAATAAAAAGTATAATTCTTTATATATTAAAAATAATTTGATAATAAAAATATTAATTTTTTTAAAAATTAAAACTTAAAAGTATCAAACTAGTTATAATCCATGAATCGATTTGTACTCACCAAGGATTTTTACTGATTTAAATCCTTAAAAATTGATCACTCCGCTACAAATCGATTCATATCTCTAAATCTATAAATTTATAATTAAAATTTCCAAATAGGCCCATACTCATCATAAGTTTTAATAGAATTTAATCCCTTAAAATTAAATTTATTTTTAATACAAATAATACGAATTCAATTTATCATAAACCAATCCACATCTGCACAGACCGATTGAACTATTAGAATCCATAGAATAACCCGTGTACTAATAATTAGCAAGAGAAGGTATGAATCAAACATGAGTTAAAATATGTTCTCAGCCTTGCATTAAAAACAATCTAACATAAATGACTCAAAATTTTAAAGTAAATAAGTCAAAATAAAAAATACAAATTTTAATGAATTAAAAATAATTTAATAAGAGAGGGTGTGAATCTATTTTGATAGAATTTAATCCCTTAAAATTGAATCTATTTTAAATATGAATAATACAAATTCAATTTATCACAAGCCAATTCACATCTGCACAGACCAATTGACTTATTAGAATCTATAGAATAATTCTTGTACGAATAATTAGCAAGATATGAATCAAACATGAGTGTTAAAATATGTTCTTAGCCTTGCATTATAAACAATCTAAATGAATCAAAATTTTAAAGTAAATAAGTCAAAATAAAAGATACAAATTTTAATGAATTAAAAAATAACTAACAATAGAAGTATTTAACTTTCTAAGAAGTAGAATCCGTAGAATTACCCATGTAGAAATAATTAGCAAGAGAAGGTGTGAATCAAACATGAGTGTTGAAATATGTTCTTAGCACTGTCCTTTTTCGAGCCATATGGAGGATCCGATCCCCCCGACTCGGACCAGTAAATGCCGCAGGGTACAGCCAGGGGCTTGTAGTATTGCAGTGCGACAAACAAGAACCAAGACAAAACCAGGATCCAGAAAGATCGAGATGTTCGTGAATTTTAACATCACAGCGCGACCACACTGGCCGGTGCTGACATGTTTGCTCAATCATTGACAGCAGAAGACAAATGATGTTGGTCACATCAATGAATGAATGAGGTACAGTTTGGCAAGTAAGCTTACCGCCAGATCCTTGCAATTCAAAAGAACAGCAAAAAGGCAGGAAATGGACAATGTGGGGCCCATGCATCATAGTCCATGGAACTTACAGGCATAGAAACACAGACTCAGACGCCAACAACAGAAACCATGAGAAAGCTAGTCCCTGGAAGGGGAGCCTACATCAAATTCAACCATCAAGCTAGTAAATGCGAAGCTTATCTGCTTGTCCAGCATTTGCATGTTTGACAAAAATGACATACAAAAGCCATTATATTTGGCCTTTTTTTTTTTTATGTTGTACAGAAGAAAAAGAGATTCCCAATTTTTGACGCGAAACAATAAGCTAGACATTACTCAACGGTTTATAGGAGTGTGCATTCGCTCAACAATCTTGTTTACGGCATCACGGGACATCACCAGTGTGTCATGCAGCAAAATGCTGTAGACATTCAAACCCTGCAAACAATATGTGAAAAATATGTTAGCAAAGGAAAATTCCAACATGGTTGGTGATCATCACCATCATGATATTGATGCAATCATAGGTTTTGAAACATGGCAGAGTCCAGAAAAACTTGAAACCCCAAATAACCACCATAAGAAGGTTGGATTCGAAGAAAGCAATGGTATGTAACAAACTTTTTAACATAAATATTCATGGGAAGTGGGACAAAAGTTTCAAAATAATGCAAACAAGGGAACATATTTCCTTGGCTTAAATATACATGGGAAGTTCCATGATTGCATTTAATCATACAAGGGTAGTTTTCATCAATGAAAGAAACACATAATAGAAAGTCAGAACTGTTAGAATATTCTCCCTAGTTAGAAATTCCTAAATAGTTGAAATATATACTCTTGGAAGTATATCTACAAACTTGAATAGAAATATCTAAAAAAGCATGTGAATGAATTGTCACTTCCATCTGAACTCACGGAAGCAACAAGGATCAAAACTGCAACTTACAATAGAGGGAAGTACGTTAACATAATGCAGATTTTGTGTAGCTAACTTCAACTTTTCATCTATAGAACCACCATCTACAAGCAGAAGTTTTTTGGCGTCCTCCATTTGCTTGACATAGTTCACAATATTCTTGGTTTTATGTGTGGGAACCTCCAAATCCTCAAACACAAGAAGCTGCAAAAACGCAAATCTCCATGGTCCATACTTAGGTTTGCATAACACAAAAAACACAAATTCTTATTCACCATAAATGCAGCGAAGCGGGAAAAAAAATACCAGTATAAACAAGACAAATAAAGGATGAAAGAGAGCACAAGAATACCATATACACCACAAAGGTATATGAACAGTCATTCTAATTCAGTTTACGATGGGTACAATCTCTAAGAATCTAAGTACAGCAAACAATGAAAGGGAGACATGAGAATCTAGAACTAAGGCAGCGAAAATACTTGCCTTCCCTTCTGCTGCACGTGCAGACAAAGCAATCTTGAGCCCAAGACGCCGGACCTTTTTATTGAGCTTGAAAGCATGGCTTCGTGGCTTGGGGCCATGCATAGCAGCACCACCCCTGAACTGTTTCCCATTCAGTATTTATTAGCTTTTAAAAGCCAATAAGGTAAACAATATAGCAAATTGGTGAATTCAGGAGGAAATATATCAATGATAAGGAGCAGAATGCTCATCATCACCTGAGGTCCACGCAATGTTCCATGCCTTGCTCTACCACTGCCCTTTTGATTCCAAGGCTTTCTTCCAGTTCCACTAACCTCACTAATAGTTTTTGTTGAGTGTGTTCCCTGTTAGCCATTCAATTAGCAAAGCTTGACATCCTTCTACAAACAAAGTGTATATATATAATAGTTTGCATCCATATTACCAGATAATTATTCATTCAATTCCATTGTGTATCCAAGTGCAACAAGAAATAAATATGTCAAGAGTTTTAACCAATGAGTAACAACTAACGAATGATAAAACATGGATTAGAATATTTGGCTTTAAACTTCTCCTTGAACATGCCAAACCTTATTAGTGTCCAGATGTTTGTCTCCTACTTCCCCATTCAAATCCTCATCCCCAATAAATTGTCAACACAAAGCAACATATGGAAATGTGATGAAAGAAGATAATAATTCAGTATTCCAAGCATTTCATGACATCATGCAAACCATTATGGTTCAGCCAAGATTAAATCGTAATCAGCATTGACCTCTAACTTAGAGATACATATTTCCCTCTAGATTAAGAGTTGTATGCAACGGGAAACGAGATTTAGATTCCACAACATTGAAAAACAGTACTACCTGTTGTCTTTTTGCAAGCTGCCACCTAACAACACGGTGAATAATATCCTTCCTGATAGGCACATCAAAAACATCACCGGATAACACCATGAAGCCCTTGTCTTCGTTATGAAAATTGGTTACTGGAATTAAAAGGTCCTGATAAAGCCCTGCTTCAAAATAACAGCACTAATGACACTCTAAAACCTTATTTAAAAGCAATGAAGTAGACTCAACTCTTCACATTATAAAGCTTCACAGCTGACATGACAAATGGTAGCTAGTGAGAAAAGACAGTACATAATCAAGATGTGCATAAAAAATTTGACTGGGAATCCACTAAAATTGGCCTTAGATTTTCATTCTTAGGTGGTTCATGGATTCATCATTAAAGAAGGTTGTTACTCGCTTCACAAGCAGTTAAGAACTACATAAATCGCTTGTTTAACCAACACATAAAACTAAGAATGAGGATGTCAAATACAAATATTTTTGGGGGAACAAAATTAAAGCAGATACAAATCAATAACCAGACATAAACATATAATTACTGGATCAAATGAGAAAGCAAAGGCAAGTTTTAAAAAGGTACACACTGTTTGCAGTTATGCATGTGATCTAATCACATGTCAGATTGACAGTTTAAGACTAATAATGCTATCCAAAATAAGAAAAATATATAATTTTTTTATCAAAAAAAGATTTATGAATAAAGAAGAGACTATATGAGAAGAGGATAAAGAATCATCAAAATGAAGGAAACAAAATTAATACCAAATTGCTGTCCAGTTTCTATGCAAATCTCACACTGATAGACTCAACCCTCTAAAGAAACTATTAGCTTTTTGACAAAGAGAGCCTACAAACAAAATCCTATCCCACACTAGAACATTTGACTGGGCCTGATTTCTGAAAATTCTAGTATCTATTCCCTACCAAATATCAGCATAATGTACAATCCCAGACAGCCATCTTATCCTTTATTACCCCAAATATTTTTGAAGTTACTAGATAAAAAACATCCCAAACTTTCTGCAAAACCACAAATAATATCAAATAGAGAAAATAATATGGTCTAAAACTCCCAAGCCATATCACAATGTAGAAACAAATGATTATTTGTCTGCATTTTGGATTTACATAACATACATCTGGTGCAACGCCTTATGTGGCATGTGCACATAAAGCATTGCATGTATTTTTATTTTTTATTTTTTTAACTGTTGCATATAATCTTCAGGAGAAATTATCTATCCATCTTCTGCTTGTTTCACCCATGGCTGGTTGGCTGCAACCAACAAGTTTTGGGTCGAAAGCCTGGAGAAGGACAATTTGTGAACATGGGTACTATCGAACACCTTTATGCCAATAAAAAAATTTCAGTATGCATACTATACAGAATGAATAGTGAAACTTATCTCATATTTCAGTTACATAGTCACTTGAGAAACTAGCCTGGAATTGTAATAAATTAACCCTTTCTTAATTGAATCTTAGAAGCACAAAAGAACACCAGCAAAGTCCTTTACACAAGGTTTCAATTTTTCTCCATACCTATAGTACGTTCGGCCATTGCAACAGGCCTTTTGGACAATAAATCAGAGGGAAATGCACCTTCACCAGATTCAGGAGTTAAAATAGCAGTTGAAAACCGATGATGAGGAAGGATCAATGACCTGGCCTACATTTAAATATACCACAGTAAACATACCACATTATGTAAAACCAAACGGAAAACCACTAGCATAAGCAAGGGCCCCATTGATGAAATATCCACCCCTCAGAAAATTACATATGAAAATATGAAACTAAATGCAATGGTAATGTACCCAGAGAAGGCCAGAACGTTCATCTGAAAACAGCCTCTCCCCAGATAAACTGTTGCAGATATCTGTGGATGCAAAATTTAATAAAGATTAGTACGGCTCAAGTTATCCAAAACCGAATTGAGAACAAACTACATAAAATCTTACCAAGTGATCTATTAAACGAGGCATATCCAGCACTTGGTGAATCACAGCAGCGGCCTGGTGAATGCAAGAGCCCAAAAAAACGTGGGAGCCTTCTAGAGATCAAGGCTGCCATACTCTAATAGAAAAAACTATATCACCAATTCAATGGCCAGCAAGGAGATTTCTACCTGCCCATTTGAAGTTATAAAATATTAGCTTCCACAAAGAGAACAAAAAAATGTAACCCATACCAATTAAAACACATGATCATAACAGTTCAGCATTAAAAGTAGCCAATAAACCGAAGTGTTCTCTTATCTACCTAAATTTATACGATTCTGGAATATGGGAAATCAATGATAGAAAGTATATATAACGTAAAATGGTTAAAGGAGAAAACTTTTGGAAGCAGAGTGAATGATCTGAGTTTGAGGGGACTTAAACACGAAAATCTACTTATATATTAAGCATGAAAAGCATTAAATGCTACAAAATATACAGAGAAATGTAAGAACATCATAGTTGGAGCAGAGAAGACCAATTACCATGCTCGTCGAATGCGACCCCGGCGATTCAGCAGTGACAGCTCACTGCGCTGGGGAAGGAGGCCGCGAGATAATGGAAAATGTCAACTTGACCGGCTTCCAGT
The DNA here is from genome assembly GCA_020226215.1 of Sindora glabra. NCBI lineage: Eukaryota > Viridiplantae > Streptophyta > Magnoliopsida > Fabales > Fabaceae > Sindora > Sindora glabra. The sequence goes on from CM035225.1 coordinate 6,844,528, forward strand.
CCGTCGGGTTTGAAGCCCTTTTCCCAACATTGATCTGTACATTGGGCTACATGAGCTGTGCGGCCATTTTTTCTCTACAGGCAATCTCACTAAAGCAACCTATTGAGCCCAAAGCTAACTTTTTGGCCCACAAAATTGGATTCTGACCATCCCCATTCATGTGAGGGTTGAGGTAAAAATAAGAAATTAATGATTCGTTTTTATTTACTTTGATAAAAAATATTTTTATAAACACAAAATTATAAATTATATAAATAAAAAAAGTATATATTTCATATTGAATGTAAATAATTTAAAAAAATTAAATTTATTTTTTAAAGAAAAAATTATTTTACTATTACCATAAGTATTATTTTTTTAATAATAAGATATAAAAAATAACATGTGACTCCTCTATTTAAGTAAGAACATATAAAATTTTTTTATAAAATATATCTTTCAAAAAATGAAAAGGTCATAAAGTAATGTGATCATCAATATGCCATGGTGTGAACATCAATATAGGACTTTCATAGGATATGTTGAGATCGTAAGAAAATTGCTCCTACAAGTTAACTATTGGGTGCTTTTATTTTTTTAAAAATGATTTAACTATTAAAAATAAATAAATAAAGTATACAAAATGGTTATGGACAACTAGTCATTTTATATACCTTTTGAAGGAAAGAAATAAAATTTCCTATATATCCATGACTCCAAGAGAAAATGGGCGAAGGATTGTTTGGTTTGATCTTAGAATTATTATATTTTTATTGATGCCACGGAATTGCACATGTAATAAAATAAAAGGCCATTATTTCCATCTATATATTTAATATTACACATATATTTTTAATCTCTCAAATAAGTTACCTGATTAACATCATGTTCAACTGATTAAGACGTATTTGGAAATGCCTTAATTAGTTGCCTAAGTAGTAAAACTTTCATGTAATTGATGTAAAACATCATTATTTTATGGTCATAATTTATATGATTTTGTTCACATGTTGAAAATAAGTATTGTAAAATTTTCAATTTTTTTAAATAAAATACTTACGTGTTTGATCATTAAAATGAAAACCTTTTATATCTTTAGTTATAATTATCTTATTTACTTTTAAGCATGTTATGTACTTTTTGTATATTATTGAAGTACTAGTTTTATAAGATATATAGGTTATTTAGTTAGTAAAAAAGTTAAATAAAAAGAATACTTTTTTATAGAGTAGAAAATTTTTCATTTGTTTAGTTAATCATTAATTATTAAAATGGAGAAAATAAATTTTTTTATAAAATACAAGAAGTTATTTATCCACACTTTATTAAGAAGAATTTCTTTATTATGACCCTTCTTATATCGTGAGTGATGTGAAATTGAATTTATTAAATTTCATTAATGTATCCTATTTATAGTTAATACTTAACATTCTCAACAATAATTTTTTATAATAGTTAGTAATAACAATTATATTTTCAAAATACAAATATTTAACACGTTTATTTTTCATAAAAAAGGAGTTAAGTTGGCTTATAATTTCAAATACTTTCCAAAATAAGTTAGCCTAATTAATGCCCTTGAAGTAGAATCACTATCATTTACAATAAGTACCCAACAACCATTTACTGCAACTCATAGTTTACTATGGAATTTTTTAAGGAAAATATATCTATTTACAAATGAAAATATTCATACACTATCTTTACCTAAACTAATGAAAGTTCCAAAGGCTTTCCATCCTCATTGTGGTGGTTGAGGAGCATTAACGTAAAAATCTATAAAGTAAAATACAAAAGGGTAAGTTTGAAGTTTAGTAAATAAACATTCCAAGGAGAATTAGATCGCAATAAACAATGTCTTATCAATTGAATTACCATCCTTTGATCCAAACTTATACTTCACATATCTAACAAATCAAGAATTAGTAAAATCGCATCATCTACATAATCATAAAACCTTCATCTACAATTCCATAAGTCAATAATAACACATCCATATCATATTCAAACAACACATAATATAAAAAAACATGTAAATCTCTTTATAATTTCCAATCAACATTATCCCTCACAAGACTATTTTTATCTTTCTAGGTTATCTTTATCCCTCATAAGTAATTATCAAATCGGGCATATAAATCACATAGTCAATAAATCATCTCATTTCATTTTCAAGACAAATTATGATAATTATTATTTGTACTTCCAATAGATTACACCACAATATTAAATTTTTTAATTTTATATGAAAGTTACAACTCCGCTACAACTTTTTTAGTACATTTTTTTATAATAATGACATAAATAATCATTTATGAATGAATTCATAGCAAAATATAAAGCTTGTACCTTATGAATAGATGAGGGAATCAATTTAAAACTTCCAATGAGTTTTTGTAAAGTTTGAATGGAAAGAATCGATTGAGCACACTTAATGAAATTTTGGAAGCCTTAAATGATTGAGGAATCGATTCAAGTCATTTATTATGTTTCAAAAAAACCTAAATTAATTTAGTGTAAGAAAGTTAGCCTTTTAACACTAGCTAAATCTATTTACTAATCAATTCAAATACTTTAATCTTGCTTCTAAAAGTGATAAATCGATTTGCAAATTAATTCATGGCATAGGTCTTATATACTAATCCCTATTAGATTAATTCACTAATCAATTTATGTATGAATTTCTATATTTTTACCCAAAAAATCACTATTTACCCACAACAAATCTCACCCAAATCTCATTCTTTACACCAATTCATATAATCTAACCACCATCAAACACAAATGCACCATCATATCAGTTAGATTCATCAAGCAATTCAAACTAAATATTGTTCTATATCATTTAACCTCAAAATTATTCAATATATGTCATAACTTTTCTAATGTCATGATTGGCACAAAACTAATAACCTTAATTCTACAGGATTTTTTATCTAAAAGCTCATTTAATCATATTTAGAAAACAAAACTTCCTACAGTTTTGTATTTCTTTCAAATATAGCTAAAGAAATAAAAAATCATACCTATTATCATCTGGTTAACAACTGAAACTACATTTGGGATATTTAAAAGTTAAAGTAACTTATGAACTTGATAGCTAAAGGAGTATAAGTTAGCCTAACTACAACCTCAAATGAAGCAATCTATGTTCTACCTATTTACAGTCACGGCTTCAATTAGAAAATTTAGATAATTATCTTATAATTAATTTCATTACAAAATAAATGCTTCTAAGTCTACAAAATGATGAAAGATCCACAATCCAAATTATCATGGAGGAGATGGTGATAAGATTTTTATTTAGATTTGAAATTGTAAATTATAGAAAAGTAAGTTTGAAAACTTGATAATATTGCATTCTAAATAAACAATAATGGCATAATCACTTGATAGTTTGTTCATAAGGAAAATGTTGAACTCCCAAACATACTTACTTATAAGCCAATCCATACCATTACTTACTTAATTATCATAAAGATTAGACTTTACTAATACCATAATTTTACCTATTAAGAGAATATCTATAATTTTCACAAAAGATTGATGCATTTGGCCATTAAGCCTAAACAAGCATTTTAATTCAAGTATCGTAGTAATATACCAAGGCATATAGATAAAGCATACAATCATCTTTGTGACTTCTATAAACCTTATCCCCTTAAAAACTCCACCCTTATCCTCCAAGGTTCCAAACATAATAATTCCAATTTACTTAGTCTCCTTCTTTTTACAAGCATAAGTACATTTTACTTAATTATATTACTCCCTATAATTTGTATTGGTACTATTTGTTTTCATCTTACATGAAAAAAAAAGGTACAATTCCTTATGATTTCATAAAATAAATAATATTGCAATAAAACCTGATAATAATTAATTATATATTCAATTATAAGTTCAAATATGTAGTCAACTATAAGGCTCTAAAGGGTGACTTTATTAAAACTAACCAACTATATAGTAGACTATTTCTAACCTAAGAGTAAGTTTGTCGAATTATGGTTAACTCAATTAAGCTAGAGAGTAATTTTGCCTATCTATAGTCCATTAGAAATGCTTAATGGGTTTATGGTTTGCAAACTTTGTGCAAATCAAACTAAGAAAAATTAAACTCATTACAAAATAAGCTTAATTGAGTTTAGTCTAAGGGGTTACAGATCAAAATAGTCTAAGCTGATCCACAAGCCTAAACAAGTTTATATTATTTTTTAAAAAATTTATATTTAATTATTTAGATAGTATTTATATTTTTAAAAAAGTAACATATTAATTATATTTACATCATAACTTAATATAAAACATAATCTAGTTATCCAAAAAATTAAACTTAATTTCTCAAAATAATGAAATATAATAAAATATAAAAAATAAATATAAAATATATAAAAGATAATGAAAGATAAAATATAAAAAATAAAAAAATAAGTTGATTAGCAGACCAATCTGGTTCGTTTAAAATACATGCCTAAATGGACTAAGTTAAAAAAGGTTAGGCTCATGTGAACTCTAGCCTAATTTGATTTGTCCATTAAGTGTCACTATAATCAATAATAACCTCATGATCTACATTTTTTTTACATGATCACTATTAAATTTCATTTTCAACATACCATGTCACCATAAAACTTTCAAAACCCATAAATACTACTCCTAAGTAATAAAATTGTCCAATAAAAACCTAAACATTAGCAAAATAATGAAATTAAACTATGATTTAGGTAAAATACTATTCATAACTCTTAGGGAAGGATTTTAAATTAAAAAACTTGAATGGAATAAGCCTCTAATCACCAAAATAATAAGTTTTCAAGTTAAGATTCCAATTTCATCGTACCTTTTACATCCAAATCAAATTGGGATTTCATTGAGAAGAAATATAAAAAATTAAGCTATGGAACTTTCTAAAATTTAAAGGTGTTCCATTATGTTGATGAGATGAGAATTAAAAGGAATTGTTATGATTTTTCTCGAAGAAGAGCTTAGGACTTGAGAGAGTTGAAAAGGAGATGAGGAAATGAGAGAATAAAATGGATTTGGGTGTTTTTTGGTGAGGATAATGGGAAAATGGGTTGAAGGGTATTTTGGAAAAAGCATTGTTTACAATTTTCCCTTTCTCATTTATTCATCTTTAATTCACAAACTCCAATCACAATAAATATCTTATAAACTCTCCCTATTTCAAACCATCGCCAAGTTTCAAATAATTTAGCAAACTTTTCTTTTATTAAAATTCTCCAACATATTCATTACTCCAATTACGTACCATAGTATAAATATTATAACAATTTACCACTTTCCTCCCCTTAATTTTTCTTAGGATTCAAGATATGCCCTTAAAACAATAAAAAAGTAAGTAGATAAATAAGGGAACAAATAAATAAATTCTAATCCTAGTGGCAAGACAACATAAAGGAAAATTCTAATCCAACTAATTCAATTCATCCATAAATCAAGCAAGAATAGTTAAAATGTTCGTTCACAATTTATGAAATAGATAATAGGGCCTAGAAAAATCACTTGACTAAATATCTACACATTAACAATTTAGAGATTCAAATTAGAGCTTCATTTTTCCTCAACTAAAACTCCAATATCTAACCACATATAACTAGGAGATTAGGAAAAGAATTTGATGAAGATTGAAGCAACAAACTTCTTGCCTTGCTTGAATGAGATGAAAAAGATGATAGAGATTAGTGTACTTGAGAGAAGAAGAAGAGAGTAGTGTGTTTTGTTTTGGAAGAGAAAATAGGGTTATGGACTAAGGAGGAGGAAAATAAAATGAGGAATGGGCTAAGTGCAAAATAGAAAAATATTATCCCAATTCTCCTCCACACTTACATACTTATTTTTAAAGTCATTTCTTTTTATGCATTTATCAAAGACTTCACACAAAAATTTATAATAGTTTATTATAAATTCGATATCATTTAATATTTCATTCAAAGACTTCATGCAGGCCTTTTTGGTTTTTCCTTGTCTCAAATCTCACCTTTCATGTAAGTTTTGTGAATCAAATTGAGTTCCATTATCCATGAACACCGAATCCATGACTATGGAGCTTGAATCTGTGGCTGTGAGTTCATTTCTTCAAGGTAGTATTTTATTTATATTTTGTAGGTCCATATTCCAATTCTTCTTCTTCCTGTTTTTTTCTCTATTAAAGTATTAACCTTCATTTCATTGGGTTAAAATTTTGATTGGCCAAAGTTGCAATTTTTTCTTTTTTTGAGTACAATATATTCTATTTCGGGAATAGATAACCAAAAAGTTTTGAGGATTAAAGTTAGGATTTTCCTTTTAGTAGAAAGTTTAGTTTTTTATGAGTACAATTAGATGGATTAAAGGTTTCATTTTCAGTATTAAGAATAGGGTTTTTCTACGGTTAAAACTTATTTTTTAATGTTAATAAAATTTATATATTTTTTAGATTAAAGCTTCTATCTTACTCTGCTAAAACTTGAATATTTATAAGTTAAATCTCTGATTTTTTCTTATGTTAAAGCTTGTATTTTTTTTATCTATTATTTATAAATTTTTGGCTTTGATTATTTTGTGTTGATTCTTTACGAAAATTGAAACTCTGACAGCAAAAGATTGAACTAGATACTGCGAAAGTTGAATCAAATTCTCAATAATTGGGCTTTAATCCATATGAATCCACTCAAATCGTTTCTACCCAAAATAACATGCTCAAATCCGGTGGGGAAAAAAAAATACGATCAATAACGGATAAGTTAGATCCAATTCAAATGGCATATGGTCAAATTTGAAACGGGTCAGAATCCACCCGTACTCCCCCATTGCTGAACCTTAATTATAATTATTTAATTATTCTACATAAAACATTTTATTTGTTAACCCATTATAATTAATTAATTTCAATATAAAATATTTTAAATTATAGTGGGTCTAACATTCTTGTGTAATTAAAATACAAAACTATCCCTATTCAATTTATAATAACAGCCCTACCCTTTCACCCCTATCATGAGTTTATATATATATATATATATCATCTTAATATTTTTATATAAGTACTTTTAATTTTTTTAGTAAATTTAAAAATAAGAAACTACAAGTTAATAAAAATTAAAATATGATAGAAAGAGATAATAGAGATACGGTTTTCAAGGGCAAAGAATTAATATTTTTAATTTTTCATATTTTATTTTTAATTTTATTATTATAATAAATTAAAAATACGAAATTATAAGTTGAAAAAAATCATCATAATTGAAATTTATTAATATTTCAAATTTTTGTACAATAATATTGAAATATATAATAATTATTTTGATAATACTTTCTGGAAGTTTAAATTTAAACTAAATGAATCACAAGAAATTAATTTTTAAGAAGTGTTAATTCCGTCAAATAAATAATTTTGAATATTATTTTAAAAAATTAAAAAAAAATAATTTATTTACAGAAGTAGGAGTGTCAAATGTATCCGAGTCTACACATTGATCTGGCTGGTCTGTAAACTTTGGCATGCTCAAACTCCTAAAATTTAACTTTTTTTTCACAAATAACACAGACCAATCGGTTTGCTTATTTTACACACCAGTCAAGAAGTTCAACTTTCCTCGTAAACCAAACTACTCCATTTTCCAACTCCGTGAACGCCAAATGCAGATGGTACAGTGTATATGCTGAGTGAACATATTCATTTCGTGGAGTGATGCTAATATATACATATCAGCCAACAGAAAAACTATATAAGTAAATATAATGAAGAAAATACAAAGGTTACGTAGTTAAAGTAGGGGATATATGTGTGTGTGTGTTGAATATCACTTGCACTTGCGTCTATCTCTCTAGTTCTAATGTCACAAATCAATATATAATGCAAGCTCGGAATCGAGTTGCACAGTACAGCCGCTCGGTTCCAACAATTCAGTTCCTGAGGAGCCTTGCACTAGCCTACTATCTTATTGATGACGCTGAATTTTTTCAATGCACGAGGAAGACAGCCATCAAACATATAATACCTTAAAATACCATCTCAGAATCTAGGGTTTGTAACTAGGAACACAGTATATACTTGATACACATAAAATTCCATCGTTTCGAGCATGAAATCTCGAATCAGAAAACTCATGCATGTATTAAACAATATCGGAGAATGAGAGATGAATATCATAGGAAATTAAAACTTTATTTATCCATTTAAGTATATATACTAATATAGTAATCCATGCTCGGCGAGATAAGAGATACTTAAAATTTAAAAAGTACATCTCCAATATAGTTCACATCTACTTCTAGTTGTTATATAACTGTGACCTTTCATCACAGAAATCTAGGACTCAATAAATGCATAGCAGAGTAGAATTAGGGAGTTCAAGTTATAAGGCTCAGGAATGCCATCCGACCATAATACAGAAATAATATATATTCGTATATAAAGCAAGAATAGGCTCTTCAGAGCATTGTGTGAGGGAGATCCATGGGAAAGGGATTGGCCAAGACATTGTCCATGTAATAATGGGGATGATGAGTAGCATCCATCACCACGAACTGCATGTCCTCTGAAGGCTTCCAGTGACGTTTCCTTTGATTAATAAACCAGTTGTTTATTTGCTTCTGATCCAGACCTGTTGACTCTGCAAGCGCCAGCTTCTGCGACTCCTGAAATTCACACACGTAGAATGCACTGTTAAAATCATCCTTCCAGATTAGCAGAAATAATCCCTAACCAGTTTTAAATACCAAGGATCCATTTGTTTTGGTAGGAAACATCAGAAATGTAGTTACAAGGGTCATTCACTAGAGTCCAGGCAAGACCTCAAAAGTTTTTTTTTCCGTAAATCTTGTTCATAAATCTTGCAACTTTTTCATAGAGCTCCTATGATTTTCATCCTGCAACCATCAATATTAATCGTGCAAAATTTGCGTGAATAATTGCACGTCATACCTTATGCTATTATGAAATAATTGCAAATTTCAACAAAATGTTGCAGGTGTTAATAATCTAAAAAATGTAAGAAGTTTAATGGAAATCAAAGAGGATGATATTTTCCTCCACTACCATAACTCAAAATATCAATTTTTTTAGTTACAAAGTATAGATACACATACATGGTATTTCTTTATTTATATACAAGAAAATAATTTTTTCCAACAGAAATTCTTCAGAAAAACAAATGGTGTCCGATATTACTTGCATTTCTATTCATTTACTACTCTTCTCACACCTACACAGATAACAACATATAAGCCAAACTGATCACACAAGCTAGTATATCTACTTTGACTTCATATTCTGTGCGTAGTTGTGAGGAACACTGTCAATCAATTGGAAGTGACAAAGACATTATACAGAGAATAACAAGAAGTTTATAATTAAATGGCAACATACCGAAGGATAAGGCCATTTGTAGTGCCTGCTCCACCAATCCAGCAATTGTTGCCTTGCTTCTTTAGGCAGCTTGCCCTTTTTCCTCTTCTTCATGAATTCCTGCTTGAGACTGCCTAAGTATCCGCTGTACTTGCGCAACAGCTGACCCTTCAATTCCCTGTCCTCTGCTTGCGGATCTATCAAGTTTTGCATATCCACATCTTCTTCTGATGATCCATTCTTATCAGCTGCCTCATTAGAAGCTGTGATTGTAACAAGTATCATTAATGATTCATGTACTAAGAACCAATAGCAGAGTATATTCGGGATCTTGAAAATATTAAACTCATAACACCTTGAGGAAAGCCTAATTGAACAATTATTAACCTAATAAAAAGCAAGTAAACAAAAAATTGCAACAGTTATACTTTTTGAATACAAAATTATAAACTGCAGTCTAAAATTCAAACATAAAGAAAAGTTACTTAACACTGAGGGACTTAAATTTAGACGGAACTATCACATAAATTAATAAAGTTCTTCGCTCAAGTTCATTTCTGAAAAATGTCAAAAACTATGCTACAATAGTATAATCAAGACAAAAAAATTTCCGTCTTGAAATTATAAGGCGCCAACAAAATGGTCTCAGAATTATATGAAATTGCAATTTCATCCATAAATAATGATCCATATAAATAATTTCATCCTTCTGCACAAATTCATACAAACAATTTTTTTTTGAATTACTATACGGACGGAGAAAATTGTATGTACAAACTACTTAGAGATGAAATTACAACTTTATATAATTCAAGATCAATTTTACTAATGTTTTATAGTTTCAAGAACGAAATTGTCAATTTTATCTGTAATCAGAATTGTATTAGCTGCCCCCTGTCAATCTTTGTGGTGCCAATACTATTTGAACTTGTTGGAAACAGTATAGTTTACCAAGTCATTATCTTATGCGATCAATTGACCAATGATACGGCCAAATGAGACAGCTTAGGGGTGGGTGTTTATAAAACAAATAAGTACAGCATACAATCATTACGAATTGCTGCTTAGGTTAAATAAGTCTGATGTCTTCAAAAACGTCGTCCTACATCAACAGTGACTCATATTTAGACCTTGAGAAAGTAGACAGCCCCTTTTTCTTCAAGCACGACAAAGTTAGGAAAGAAAAGTATAATCCATTTATAGATGTCTGAAATAACATATGTAGGCCTACTTCATTAATACATATAGGCCCGAGTGAAGACTAGAGAGGAAACTTCTTTCTAAGAGATGACAGCCAGTGGATATACATCATTTTCATAAAGAAAAAGATGCAAATTGCTTTACTTCAAATTAATTAGTAATAATTAAGGATTGCTCGGATCCCGTTGTCATTACTCAACCAAATTCATTCAATTATATAGAAAAATTTAATGTTGTCGTAATCAACCCGCTCTTGACAAGACTAAAGTAGATGGGAAAATAAAAGCATTGCTATTAATCTCGCAAAAATTCAAATGGTAAAAGGATCGGGAAAGTAGTAAATATACACAGAAAAAGTAGCAACGATAATACAATAAGGAAAATGGAAGGATCACTTCAGCACACAGTTGGCCAGGGATGAACAAGAGAAGTCAGCTTAAATCAGATTTTGCCAAGTGTTTAGTGAGTAACAATTTATTAAAAATACAAAATTAAGGTATTTTTCTAAAATATTTTAACCATCAGACATGCATAATTCCTAAAAAAAAAAAAATGGAAATAAACTATATAAGAATTGCTGGAGGCACAAGAACATGGATATATGCTATGTTAAATTAACATCTCATCACATATAGAATCTTGTATAGCTTGTATATCAATCATGAAGGGAAAAGACATCTTTTGGCCCACATCAAGTTGAAAGCTAGTGAACAATGATTCATTACAAGTTCAATCATGTTTATATCAATCTCCAACGCATATTTGATAACTGTACGTAGTAATTTTAATATTAGCTGCAAACTTTGACTAAACAGATATATGGTTGTCACTTTCAATTAGATACGGGCAATATATAGTTGATGCAATTTGCAAAATCTAGATTCAGCAGCTTATACCTCATTCCCAGTTTAGACAATTACCCAAGCATCATATTATCATGGACCCAATAATAAAAAATTCATGTGTAAATGTAATGTAGTACTACATAAAATCAAAAACTAGGTGACACAAGGAACTATGCTTTGATGTTATAGGTTAACTGAAATAGATATCATTTGATAATTACACGACGTGTTATGACAAAGAATTTCTCCAATTCTCACAAGCATGAAAGTATACTTACTAGCGACTATACGTTGACTCAAACATATGCATATAAATACTAATGTGTAATTGTGTAATCATACATAAGACTGTAAAGTTAAACAAAATAAATGACGCAGAGAGGACCTGGGGGGGTGTACAGTGCAAGGAAAGGAACAAAGGGCCACTTGGAATTCTCAACCCATCCATTTGAAACCAGAATATATATACTTGTTTTAATCTCTAAGTTAGATATTCAAATACAGCAGACGATTTAAAACAGATCGATATTCTTTAGTGCTAAACTTATTCCTCAAGACGTTTTTTCTGCCTCCACAAATTCTGGGCTTGCCCTAAATGGCTTCAGCCCTCTGCACTCTCTTTTGTCTGCATTTTGCATCTCATAGGTATATTATGCATTTCGCCAACCTCAAATACACCATTACTGGTCTGAGGAAACCCTAGGTTCTTTATAAACCCAAAATTCATAACCCAGTACCCCCCTCTTTCATTTCAGGTAGAATTTTCCCGTCCCAGAACTCAGAACCACCAAATCTAAGCGTCAAAGTAAATATCAAAGGGGAAATACTTGGACAGATTCATTTGTTTTAATCTTAAATATCCGAGAGCAGCAGAAAATGTCAATATCAAAGCCACACAGGAAACGAAGAAATTGTAAGATACCAACAAAAGCTCATTCAACGCACTAACACCGAGAAGAGAACCACAGCTATGTACCACTCCTGCAACATTTTGACAGAAAGAAAAATAACACGTTTCGAGCATCTACTCACTGATATTTCGAACCTTTTCACGCAGAAAAGACTAGATACACAACATACAGAAAAGAGAACATAAACCAAGATTAGAGAATAAAGCTGAAATGGACTTATGTATCAAACACCATCGAGAAGTCTGATCAAAACCTAGTTACTAAGAATAAAAAATGGGCATGCATGGATACTCAAAGTAGTCTTACATAAATTACTCAAACAGCATGAAAATACTAGGAAGTTTTAAGATCTAAAGGAAATATTGAGATCGAAATCATTACCAAAGTCTGGAGAGGAAATAGTAAGAGCTTTGAACTGAGACTCGATTCTTTGCAAGAAGATCATGGCTTCTTTTAAGGGCTTTGAGACCTCTTGCTCGTACTTGGTCAGCATCTCACAGTAAGCCTCCATGAACTGATCCAGAGCCGGATCCTCGCCGATGCAACCTGACCCAGCTGCTTCGCCGGCCATTGTTGCCGCAGAAGCACATGCTTGTTCTAGCCTCGCCACCACTTCAGGCGGTGCTCCGACCTGTTAGATTCGATTATTATTCTTAAGACAAAGGGCCAGTTTCATGAAAGAGAAAACGGAATAGTAATACAAGCAGTTTCCATGTTGGGTTCCATCCTTGTCAATTCTGCTTCATAGGGTTTTGACTTCTTGGTTCAACTTTTTTCTCTTTCGATGGAACATATCTAATGAATCGAAATCATGATAACATTGATAAAGATATAATACTAACAGTGAAGGTTATTATTGTTTACAACTCACAGATCCAAACTTGTCAAGGAAAGAAAATATGCATAAACACATTATACATCACTTTCAATCCGTAAGTGTAAAAAATTTCTCTACTTAATAATTCACCACTCATATTTGACCTTTCAAATGTACATTTTTTTATCCTCTCACCTTTTGACAGTTGACGTAAGCTGCCAAGAGACGGTGGTAGTGAGGATGGGCCATGATCTTGGCCTTGGCAGAAGATGAAGAACTGCTACCATCATCGTTGTTGTTGTTGAGGCTGTTCTCCATGAAATAACAGCCTAAACCAGAGTTGGAGTTGGTATTGTGAAGCATGATAGAGCTGTTATTTCGGCTTGGGTGATAATCATGTGTAGTAGTAGTAGTGCAAGTTGTAGGGAGAAAAAGATCACTACTGTTTGTGTTTGCATTAGGATTAGGATTATGATTGAGATTAGGATCAATATTGAGATTAGCACTTAATGGATGATGACCAGCATGATGAGAAGTCACTAAAGGGTGCACCATCATCATTGGACACAACCCACTACTACTGTGGTTCTCTCCAAAAGCACTCATCAAACAAGAATTCTCGTTGCAACTGTTACCCTCCATTTTGCCTGCCTGCTACCTCTGTGACACTCACAACACAACTAGAGAAACCCTTCCTTCTTTTATATTTTCTCTCTCCTTTTTTTTAATCTTTTGGCGGGAGGAGAAAGAGAAAGGCAAAACCTTCTCGATTTTTTTAGGTCTGAGGATGGTTTGTGTCTCCCGGGTTTTATGCCTACAAGGTTTCAGGCTTTTTAGCAGCAAAAAATGGTTAATAGTGATAGTGGTGGCTGAGGATTTACATGAAGCAGAAAGGGTTTTCCGTCTTGGGTTGCCTGGCAGAGCCTGCGCAGATTTCCTTTGGAAAATGGGTGTTAATCTTTCTGACCATTACAGCATTAATAACTCACACTACACTTGGAGAAAGTAGAAGCAGCGGCAGAGTACACGCGGGGTAATAAGATGATGAAAGAACGATAATGAAGATAGAGTGCGGATAGAGGAGAAGAAAGGGACGGTGGTGGGTTGAAAGAATAGTGCAAACAAGGCTTTACCTTCCCAATGAAAACTCTCCCCCTCTTTTCCTGCACTGCCACTGATATACTGCCATTACTGGCAAGAAAATGGAAAAGCAGGAGAGAGAGAGAGAGGGCAATTTGTTTCTTTGTTTCTTGGGAGGACAGGTATGGGAGGAACGATCAAATCGAGGCAGAGCGAACAAGACACCTAAGCTACTACTGCTGATGGATGATGGTTGGAGACGAGGGGAGGGAGAGATAGATAGGTTTTTGGGGCACGGAATCATCTCTCTGTGTCTCTCTCTTACTTTTCTTCTTTCTCACTGTTACTGGTGTTTGATAGCAATCTGTCCGCTCATTTTTATATTCTTATTTTGCTTGTTTCTTGTTTCCCCACAAACACCCGTCGTTAGCACAGTTACTTGAGAATTCCATGTCTCAAATCCATACTATTTAATGAATTATAAAGAAACTGAGATCGAAATTAGGAAATAATTCGTTACTAAAATAATAAATTATAATAATTAATTATATAATTTATTTTATAATCGATTATATTATTTTATTATAAATTATATGTAAGGATAGAGAGTGGCAAATATTTTATAGAGGCAGAATTATTATTAAATTTTTTTATACAATGTGAAAGTAGAATTATAAATAAGTAAAATTATATTAAATATTCATTTATTTGAGTTCAATATCGACAGCAATATATGAATTTGAATTTAAATTTATTGAGCTTACAAAATTTAAACTTAATTTTAATGAACTTAAATGTAATATAATATGTTTAATAATTATTTTTAATAGATAATAATAAAAATATAATAAATTTTATTTTTACTTTACACATATATTCTCTATTTTTTAATTTCTTTTTTTAATCTTTTCTTTAAAAGGAAGAAAATATATAAAACGATACAATTATGATATGTTCATAATATTAAAGTATTTGATATTCAATTTTAAGTGTTTCGTTTACATTGTTTGAATAATTTCTTAGTTTAACTACAGAAGTTAGTTAATAATTTGAAAATTTATTACAAAATATTAAATTTTTATAAAATTTAAAAATTATCGCTGATTATAATTTTAAAAATTTAATCACTTGATGTGAGTAAATTATATAATCAATTGTTAATGCAAAAACAAAAATAATGTTGGATACGATTGTTTAACAAATTTTCATCAAAATAAATATAGTTGTTGCATATTTCATCCAATAAATAAATTCAATAAATTTTTACTTAATTTAATAATCGATCTTAGTGAATTAAATAAATATAATATTATGTTAAATTTAAATCTATTCAATCAAGCGTTGAATTAAAAAATTTTAAAATATTACAAGAAAATAATAGGGGTTATTGTCATAAAAAAAAATACATACGGTATGAGTATACCACTTCAACAATAAAAGTTGAAGTTCAGAATGAAAATTCTTCATCCCAGCTCTTCGGTGACACTATTTTCCTTAAAAGAAATATTTTAAATTTTTATTTATTTGAATGGAGTCATGAGAGAGAAAAAGAATGAAAAAGGAAAATCTTATATTTAAAATTTCTTATTTACTTGAAATGAAAATTAAAAAAATAATTTATTGTTATCATCATCACTGCCCATTTAAAACCCTTTTGTATTTTCCATTAGATTTTAAAATTTTATTTTCTTTCTTTTTATATTTCAGTTGATTGAGTATTGCCTTAACTAAATTAATGCTTTTTTTTCGTATTTAAAAAAGAAATGTTATATTAACCCGTAAAACTCAATCGGATTAGGAGTTATTTGATTAATAGGAGAGATAATGCTACTACAAAAATGAAATATTATGTTGTTACAAAAATGTTAGTTCAAGTTAATATTAATATTTATATTAATACGATAATATTTTTAAAACTATTTAAAAATTAAAATAATAGATTATAAACATAATTAATATTTATTTAAATGTAATGATATTTTTTAAATTATTAAAAAAAATAAATTTTGAAGGATTTAGATTCCATTATAAAAAATGAAAGTCCTAAAAAATGCAAGACATAACCAACTTGACCTATGAAGCTTATCAACAGGTTGGTTCAACTTGCAATTTCTTTTTATTTTTTAAATTTATGTAGGCTAAAGTTTGTAATTCATATAAAATTATATTCTTATTTTTTATTTTTAGTTCTGTAAAATTGTATTATGAATATTTTATAAATAATATTTTTATTTTTTAAATATTTTATATACATAATATTCTTTAAGATTATATATAAATTTAAAATATATTATAATTTATTTACAAATGAATATATGATACTTTGAATAATTTTAAATTTTTTATTATTTCAAAATTAAAAAATTAAAAAAAAACCTATAAACTAGCTCACAATTCGCAAGGACAGGATTAAAACATATAATATAAAAGTTTATGTATAATGCAAACGAGCCCGACTTAATCGTTCGTTGCACAATTCTACTATAGTTGATAGGGCAGAATGTTGTGTTGATATAAATTTTATAGGGAACATTAAATACAAAACTGAGGTTAATTTATTTCTCGTGCAGTGCTTTATATAAGTTAGTTTAATTTTTATTTTAAAGTAACTTTTTTGTATTTAGGATATTTTAAACTCTACAAAATATGAGTATCAAGTCTCTTCACATATTCTTAGCAATTGTTGATTAATTAGGATATTTGCTTTCTCGCTTATTGCATGCATTGACACTAATCATGGATCATATTTAAGTATTTTTTTTTTAAAAAAAAAGATCAGATTGGTAAAATTAGGTGTAAATGATTTTGGACCTGTCATGATTACAGAGGGATGTGATAATAATTCTTAATAACAATTATGTGAGTTATATTCATAAAATATAGATATTTAAAGGTTTATATATAGAGAAAGAGATATATATTAGCTAATATTTTAAAAATAAATATATAATGAAATAATTTTAATATAAATTTATAATCATATATGATAATTTTAACATTTTAATCTATTCTCAAGGCCTTCGTTGAACCAAAATCTCCCTTGAAATAAAAGGAGCTTCAATTTTTAATATAAAAGCTTCAACTTTTTTTGATACAATGAAAATTAATATGATGACAATTAAATATAGAAAAATAAAATAAATATAATATAATAAAAATTAAACTTTTTATTAAATTTAAAATAAATAGTTGTAAGTAATTCTTTAATAGAAATGATATAGATTATAAATATCAATTGTAAGTATTCATTATTATATTTTTACAAGGATTTTAACTTTTATTTTATTTAAATATTTAAAAAAATTTAATTACTTGTGATTTTATTCGAATAAATGCATTTAAATTAAACTCAAACTTGCATTCGAATTATTTAAATTTGTTGGCGTTGGATAGAATTTGGGTTTGTTTATTTTCCCCGAATTTAAAATTGAAAATAGAGATATTCGAGCCGACCCTGAGCAAAGCAAGAATGACTCTGCTGCGCCCTGTCTCACTGTAACTTTTGTCAGTGTGATAGCATCTAATCTAATCCGAGATTACATAGCATAGCAGTAAGTAAAGCTGATAAAGTTTGTGGGACACTCCGAATGTCTCTCCTTCTTTCTCTCTCCATCTTCAGTGTCCCTCTTTACTAAATTTGAGAGTTTTCGTGCGCTAGTGTATTATTAAATTAAATAATTAAATTTTATTTATTTTATATAATATTATATATATAAATAAAATTTAATAATTTTTGAAAAAATATAAAATGATTTTTTACTTCTTGAATATTATAAAAAATAAAAATTTCAAAATAATTTCATAATATAAAATTTTTTCACCAAATAGATATAGAGAAGATAGTTTTTTTTAATGTTAAAACTATCATTTATAAAATTTATTATATAATTTTGTTGACATTTGCATTGAGAGTAATTTTATTATTTAATAAATTCTTCTTTATATATTCTACTTTTTTATTATATTAAATAAAATTTAATATTTTTATTATTTAATTTCTATCTATTTTTATAAATTTAAATGATAAAAAAATATTTTTTACATATCTTCTTTCTATTTTTCAATCTATTTTCTTTTGTGCTTTTTCTTCGGACAAAGGCTTACACATTATTCCTCATTGTATTCCAAAATATACATATATATAATTATTTAAATGAGTTAAGTTCTTGTATTTTTTATAAAATTCATATTAATCAATAGTTAATACAATAATTTCAAAAATAATTACGAGAAATGTTCCAAATCCATGTATCCTCAAGTACAAGTATGATGTGATTTGTTTATTTAATGATACTGCCCCTTTGGTTGTCACTGATCGCTTGCGAGTAATCTCTAGAAACTTGTTGCACCTTACACTAAAACACTAAAATATTATTTTAGTATTTGTAGGATTGAATTCACATGTATTTCATCTATCGTTAAAAATTTATATCAGTTTAATTGTTTATAAAATTAATTTTATATTAAAATTTAAAATTTTTTAAAATAATTCAATAATTCCATGTGAAGAAGTTAAAATTTCATGTAAAATTATTTTTATAAAAATTAAATTAATATTAATTTTTAATAATAAATAAAATTAATAAAAACTTAATCTTATGAAAATAAAAAATAAATTTTTAGTCTACACCTCTTCTTACATTAGAAACGAGAAGCTATTTGCATGCACGGCTGGATTCCAGGGCGGACTGGAGCTCAGGAGTATCCACAGTTCCAGCCTCTCTGCCCCTGCGAGGGAACCCAACACTTCAGATTTCTGGCTCTCCTCCCTCTTCAATCCCCTAATAATTAAGTAAATATAAAATCTGAATAACAGTTGTGCTTATCAACGACAATTAGTCTTAATGGTTAAAAGTTTGGTTTTTTAAAATAAAATTAAAAGTTCAAATTTTTAAATAAAACTGTAAATTCAAATTTTATAAATATGAAAAATGACAGTTGAGAATTTTGCTTTCAAAAGAGGCTCAAATTTAAATTAGTTGAAAGTTCAATATAATTTATTAAATATTAAATGGTTCAGACAAAAAAAAATTGTAATTGTATTGGAAATTTAATTAGCTCAAATTCAAATTAATTAAAATTTTAATATAACTTATTAAATATTAAATGATTCAGACAAAAAAGCAATTATAATTGTACTTTATGTACAAAAATTTTATATCAATGTGTATTAATTTTATATAAAAATAATAAACTTTTTAAATATTTTTATACAATTTTAAAAGAATAATTAAGTTTTATGTATAAAATTATGTATAAAAATTAACTTTTAATATGATTAGATGGAGAAAACTATAGTCTCCTGGGAAATTTAGTTACCTATCACCTCCCAAATATATGATTTAGGTAATCATGAGAGCCCAAGACAATGACTCAATGTCCATATTTCGTCTATTTTTGGAGAGAAGAACATCCGTATAAATCAATTCATCTTTTAAACATGATTTAAATTTAATTTAATCTCGATATAAATTAATGTCTATATTATCAATTGTTTATATATTTTCATTTCAATTAAAATTTTTAAAATTTTTATTATTATTAAAAATACAAAATATTATTGCCAATATTAAATTAAATATAAACTCTTTAGATATCATGTGCATTACCAATGTCAGCATATAGTCATGATCGTATGATTAGAAATATTTAGATTCATGGGCTAATATAAGGATACAAACAACTAAATTATTTATGAATTAATCTAAGATTAATTCATAAAAAATTTGATTCAAGTTTAAATTTAAATAAATGAAATCCAAAAAATTTAAATTTTATTAGTATGCAAGTTGAATTTAAACTTGATACTATTTGACTCGAACTATTCAAAAGTTTAAATAAGTTTAATAAAAAAAAGTTTTATTTTTATTCTTATATTATATATATAAATTATGTAATGTATAAAAAATTTAATTATATTAATAATTAGTGAGGTTATATAGAGAATTAAAATATTTTAATTGAAGTAATTAACTTTATGATGAATGTTTAGGGTTTAGTATATTTTTTGCTAAATAAAATTGATATTATGTAATAATTGTGTTGATATTTTCACTAAATTTAATGATTATAGAAAAAATTATATTAATAAGTAAAATGAGATTAAAAAAATAATTTCTAACTTATTTGTGAAAAATAAGATTTTATATACTTAAATTTAGGTAAAATAATAAACTATTCCAATGAGATTTTATAAATTGGAATTAGAATTCACATATTTTAATTTTTATTAAAAATTAAGATCTAAAAATAAATTTGTGTAAACTCATTTAAATTTATATTCAAATACGAATCAAACTCAAATTCAAATTATTTAAATTTAATGATGTTCAATTTGAATTCAAGTTTATTTATTTTTTATAAATTCAAGTTTAAGTATGTAAATATATAATTTGATTCAATTTATTTGTATTTAAAGTTCATCAAAATCAATTTATCACAGCGAAACAAAATGACACAAATTAAGGCACGTGATTGTGGTTGACGATGCCATTCATAATGAAATATATATATTTTAATAATGTTTAAAATATATGTAAGCATAGATATAAATTGATGGGCAGATGGAGTGAAAGAGATTTAAATATTTTAAATAAAATATATTAGATTCGATCCAATCTTATGTATAAAAAAAATTCAATTAAAAATTATCTCCATCTTTAGCATCCAACACAATGACATTAATTTCTCACCAATTAGATGGAAATATCCTAATAAAAAAAAAGTAAAGGTATAAAGTAGTTATTCAAAAACAATGCATTGAGAAATTTTTTAAAATGATATATAATATTATTTAAATATTTTTATTTGGCTCACATTGGAAATTTGATTGAAAATTTTTATATATATTAAATGATTTAATAAATTTTACTATTTATTCAAAAAAAATACACAATGTGAGGATAAATTATTAAAGTGTAAAATGTGCTACAACAAAATGGAAAAAGGAAACCTTAGTTGGAATGTTAGAGGTCTTAGTTGTACCTCTACATTTCATAAACTCAAATAACTCAAAAAAAAATGAGGTAGTAGAAATGCTCTTCTTATCTGAAACTCTGCAAACAATAAAGAAGATAGAATCAAATATTAGAAGATTAGGCATCGGGAATATGACTAGTATGAATCCAACAAGTAAGAAATGAGGAAACCTTTTGGTATGACAAAATAAAATAAATCTAACCATATTAGATATCTCGTTTAATGTTATCCACACTACATGTAAATGCCTTGGTTATAATACGATTTGCATCTCTTTTGTGTATGGTCTTCCTTATATATCTGATAGGTATACATTTTAGGAAAATATGTCTCATCCTAAATTTGAAAGAGGGACAGCTTGACTTTGCATTAGATACTTTAATCAAATCCACTTCATCTTTGACAAATTAAGTTTTTCTCTACTAATACAAGGCGTTGAAATTTTGGATAAATTCTTCACTAAATGGGTATGTTTGATATCTTACCAAAAAATGAATGGTACACTTGGATAAATAATAGACAAGGTAATAGAACTATATGGAAAAGTCTTGATAGAGTTGTGTATAATGTTGAATAGTTAGATCTAATGCTAAATACTAGTTTGACTATTTTGCCTTTTTATTCGTCGAACCATGCCCTTATTGTACTGGATTTTGATAAAGCCACTTTAGAAATGCTAGATTTCTATTTAATAACTTCTAGCTAAAACATAAATATTATTACCAAGTAATCAAAAGTGGAAAGGATATTAAGTTTTAAGGATCATTAGCTTGGATTTGTCAACAAAAAATAAAAACTATCAAGAAACATCTAAGTGATTGGAATAAAGTCACATTTGGAAATATAAAAAGGAAAATTTAGGAATTGGAACACAAATTGCAAAAACTTCAATTAGAAGTTAAACCAAAGTTAGCATGTGAAGGGGCAATCCTTAAGTCAAACTTGGAATTTATTTTAGACTGCAAGGAAATCAAATAAGCACAAAAAGGTCAAGAGATGTGGTTAATTTAAGGCGATAAAAATGCAAAATATTTTCATGTATTAGTTAATTATAAAAGACAAGTTAGGAAAATTGATCCATTTAAAAATGAGGAAGAATACTAGATAGAAGAATTAGAACGAATTACACAACTAATAACTCAGTTTTACAAGAACTTATATTCAAAAAATAAGACTGATATTAATATAAGGGCAACTCTGGCTTAATATTACTTACTTATATTATTTATAGAATAATAAAAAATCTTACTTCTCAATCCCTCTTAACATGAAATTGAAGAGGTTATCTTCTCTTTACATCCAAATAAAGTTTTGGGTCCAGATGGATTATCCAGGAGATTTTTTCAACATGATTGGAAATTATAGGCCACATATCTTGAATGATTCATTCTTTCTTTGGAAAGGGATATCTCATAAAAGAACTTAACCAAATACTTATATCCTTAATTGTAAAAGGAAAAATCCAAGAAATAATTTAGGACTTTAAATTTATTAGTTTAGCAAATGTTATTTATAAGATAATATCTAAAATCATGGTTAAGAGATTACATCCACTAATGGATAAGATCTTATTTCCATTTTAAAGTGCCTTTATTAAAGGCAGAAGCATACATAATAATATACTCCTTACTACAAAAATAATGTATAAAATGAAACATAGCAAAGGCAAGAAAACATTTTGGGGAGCTCTCGAAGTAAATATTCAAAAAGCATATAATAGTTTATCATGGGACTTTATTGAAGTAGTTCTTCATTAGATGAAATTACTAGCATTATGAATTAGAATGATTATGTAATGCATATCTATAATAATATACAAGATCATCATCAATGGATATATGTCAAAAACTATCATTCCACAAAGAAAACTTCATCAAGGTAACCCTCAATCCCCTCTAATTTTCATTTTGTGTTCTAATGTTTTATCCTGCATCCTCAGGAACAAAGAAAACAAACATCAATTATATGGTATCAAAATAGCAAGACAAGCTCTAACGATCATATATTTAATGTATGCAGATAATCTGATATTATTTTTCAAACTTACAAATGAATCATGTGAAGTTATTAGGAAAGTGTTAGATCTTTATGGAAACCTTTCTAAACAAATAATCAATATAAATAAATCAAGTTTGGTATTTAGCCACAACACTCCTGAGTAACTTAAAAATTTATTAGCTGCAAAATTTGGAATTAAAGTAAAAAACTTAATCAAGAATTATTTAAGCTTTCCATTAATAGTTTAGAGATGAAATCAAATGATGTTTTACATGGAATTATTGGCTAAATTAAAAGAAAGACTTCGAAGTTAGAAGACCTCATTATTATCTGGAGCTCAGTATTTAACTCTCTACAAATCAGTGCTTAATAAACCTTTATATTTGATGGCTATACAAAAATCCCAACAAGGTATACATACCAAATGATTATGGTTATGGTGAATTTTTAGAGGAGATGCTCAAATGATAAAAGAGCTTTTCACCTAATGCTATGGAAGAAACTATGCACACTAATTGACTTCAATGGATTGGAAATTAAAAGAATGGACATTATGAATAAAGCTCTATTGGTCAAACAATTCTAGAGAATAATTAAATATTCTTATTCTCTTTTAAGCAAGTGTATGATTGCTAAATATGCAAAAAGAAATATGGAAAATATCACCTAGGCTTCCAACAAAGGATCTTGGCGACAACAAGGAATCATAAAGGCAACATCATTCTTAATACCTGGCATCAAATGAAATTGTATTAGTGGACGACAAATCAATCTAAAGAGTGGATTTTGGTGGCAATTTGTAACATAGATTCCACCAAACCCACATATAGCCAGATAATTAATTAGTACAAAAATTAGGACATGGAGTTTACTCATTCTTAAACAATTATATTCACAATAAATAGTGGATGTGATAGTTAAAACCCCTTTATTTATGTTTAGGGGGGTAAAGCTAGACTGACTTGGACAAGATATGCAAGTGGGGCATATACTATCAACCATGGATACAAATTCCTTATTAACAATAAATCGATGATTGACAGTTTACTTATCCATGAAAAGAAAGCTTGGGTGAACCTATGAAAGTTGAAATTACTACATACGATCATCATTTTTTTTTGGAGATTAGGTCATAATGCCTTATTGGTGAGAGTCAAACTACAAGATCATTACATCCAATTCGATACATCATATCCAATGTGTGAGAATCATAAAGAAGAAATCAATCATCTCTTCCTCACTTGCAATTATGCTAGAGCAATTTGGTTTGACCTTTCTTTCTCCCCCAGATTAGAATACATATAATGGGAAAATTTATTAGAATAGTTAATGGAATATCTTGACGATATGATATCCAACAACAATCACGAGATGAGGAATTTATACCAAATTTGTATTACATTGCGGATCATTTGGAAGATGAGAAATATTTAAATACATAAGAATAAGTTAATACTCGCAATATAGGTTATTCATAGTATACATAAACAATTCTAGAGAATCTCAAAAACTTTTGGAAATCATACTAACTTATCTTAGAAAATAAACTACAACAAGGAATACTCTTGAAATATCCAAGACATCTTAGACAAATTGCAAATTCATGCATGGAGATCAAATTAGTTTAAAAAGAGAAGATTCGGGGAATTGAAAATTTGAGGCACGCCAAATTCTTAATGTTTACTTTTCACAAGAATTCTCAAGCCATGTCTAGAAAAATGAATTAGACTTGGGCCCCGTATTAGAGTGTGAGAAGATCTGCAGGAGATGAAGCAATAAAGGTATTAGCTAAAATTTTGTGTAATAAATAGCAAAATTATGTGGGTTAACTTATAATAGTTACAATAAGATTATGCCTATTGAAATACTCCCAATAGATTTGTATATTTATTCCTTATAATATTTATAATATTTACTGTCACTGTTGAGCGAAAAAAAAGAAAAAGGAAGAAAGGCAACCGCAAAGCGAATGTGACTGTGAAGGCCTCAATGCAGAAGACAAACGAGGCAATTGTTTGGCCTCCATAAACTTCCATGGAGCCTCCATCACCACCAATCCAATCAGTGGGTCCTAAATCTCCTCACAGATTTTTTCGTACACATTTTCGTCAATTCGTCCAGCAACACTCTATGCTTATATATTCCACTCATCGAGAAAAGCTTATCTTGCATGTTTAACTTGCACACGCAGCTCACACGCTAAAGTGGGGAGGTTTTATTCAGGTGGAGGAAAATTATTAATTTTTTATTTAAATAAAAATATCAAAATTTTTTATTCAGGTGGAATGTAGTGAGTGAGAGTCGTTCTTAAGATAAGAATTTCTTTTACGAAACATTTATTGAAATTGAAAAGAGGATAAGAAAAATATCATTACAAATTTTAAATGCTCAGTTTTGTGGTTAAAAGTTTGAGATATAACGGTTGGAGCTAAACTCGTTAATTCTTTCTGATAAGCTATTAAATGGTAAATAATTATTTTTTTAAATAAATAATATTAAATAAACTCATCCTTTTTAATTATAAGAATAATAAATCACTTAATTAAAATATAATATTTCAAATTCAAATTCAAAATATTATAAAAATAAAATTTTTAACGCTGCGCCGATAGGAACATCATACTAATCCAAACTATCTATATTCATTGAATGTTAGCATGCCCTTCTATTTAGTATAAACATTTTTACAGTATTATGGATATGAAATTTGAAATTAAAATTTGAATATGAATTAAATATTATCAGTTAAACATAAAATAATATTATAAATTTATAAATTTAATTTAATAAATATAAAAAAATTATATTTAATTTTAAATTTGACTTTTATATTTTTTTAAATATTTATATTTTTTTGTTAATTTGGTAGTCAGTGAATCAAGCTAGAATGAGAAGAAAAACATTGCAACAAATTCCCTTTATCCCAGAATTCTTTCTACTCTATAAGAAGAGGCAGCCAACAATGGTCAAAGAAAATGTTGCATAGGGTTTGGCAAATGGGCGTTGGCCTGTGGGGTTTCTAGGGTTTGGAAACTTGGAAGAGCAGAAGCATAGTACGCGAATCCGTCGCAACAGCGCAAGAATTAAAAAAAGCAACGAAAAGTTGAGGGACGTCACTGCTGCAGAGTGTGATGGGAATGGAAATGCCCTGAGGATGGTGATGGTGGGGCAAATGGACGGGACGCGAACCCTAGGCCTCTACTCTACATACCTCACTTTTTTTTTCTTTTTCTTTTTTTCTGTCTTTCTTTTTCTTCCCCAATTTTCATTTCCTTTACGTCAAGTCATGATAGACATATAAAAATATTTTTTTATAAATTAATATTTATATTTAAGTAATGGGTTATATCTGGATAAAGACATAAAAAAATTATTCTTATATTTTTTTAATTTTTATTAAATATTGTATATATTAAATCTAAAAGAAAAAATTTAAAACATATCATTCAATTTGAATAATAAAATTGAAATTTTTATAATTATTAATGACGTTAAATTATTTAATAAAAATTCATGAAATTTTTTAATCTAGGCCAACTATTAATCTTCACCATTTGCTGCTCCTTTTTATAATTCTCTCTAAATTTCATTTTTTACTATTCATATCTTAGATTTAATTTTCATTACTAATAATATTAAGAAATTAAATAATTTATAAATATAGTTATAAGTTGTCAAAAGATATTGGTGGCACAATCTAATCCTAAAATCAAATAATCCACCCAACTCTAAATTTATAATGTATAAAAAAAATAAAAAAAAAAACATTAGCACAGGCCGGCGCCTTAGAGGTTGCTCCCCAAGTGTGAAACTTTTAAGAATAAATAAACTAATTTATCCATTATTTGGCAGTCAATGATTTTATCCGTTGTGTGATTAACTGAGGCTTATTTTAATCCGATTCAAAAAGCTGACTCCCTTTTTCAATTTGCTGCCATGTTTTCAAGGATGACTATGACACTAGGTAGACTTATAAATATTTATAATTTTTTAAAAATATTATTATTATAAAAATTATTAAAAAATGAGACGATATTTTTTTTGACTTATTGCATGTAGTAAGAATACAATTAATTATAATTCTATCTTAAAAAATTACATCATAAAATTGTTGAGACAAATCTCAATTTAGACTAAAACATTCAATATTTTGTAAAATATATTAAGGGCTTTGGCTTTCCAACACATATATTCATGAATTATCCACGTTTTCTTATCCTAGGGAAAAAAGGAGAAAATTAATTTATTCCCCCGATTAGAATTAATCTCTTTGATAAAAATTACATTATAAAATGAATTAAAAAATTAATTACGTTACAAATTTTAAAGAATAGAGTTCATGCCAACTCTAAGGCTTCGCTTGGGACATGAATGGTAGAAATGCAATATACACAAATTACGTGTATATTCAATCCTTATTTTCTGCCTGATTGTTTTTAAATAGTTATATTTTTATTCATTATCATATTACTAATTTAAAAGGTCATATAAAAAATAATAAGTATTTATCATTATGCATGGAAATATAATTATATTTACACCAATAACATAGAAAATATGTTATATATCATATTTTTCTATATTTATATTATTTTATTATACATAAAAATTATTACACTCATAATAACGTTATTTCGATTTTCAATGATAATAAATACAATACAATACAATATTATTAATTATTCAAATTAAGAACTAATCAATTACTCCTCTTCCCGTCCCTTTTCTCCTAAACTTGAGAAACCCAAATGATAGTATCTGCTTTCCAGGGCCTTTAAAATGAAGGGTCAATTAATGAAAACTTTGAAAAACAATCCGACGGTCATGCTAATAATCCCATACGAAATAATACTGTGAAAATGAGAAAGAAAATAAAATTTCTTATGTAAAATGCATGTCTATATTTATATAGAAAAGATATCCAAATGATATACTAAAGATAACTTTATGACTAGTTATTATAATAAATATTTGAATTTATAAAGACCGACCTATTCACCTAGGTCCAACACTGCTAGATCATCAAAATATATTAGACTTAAAGCGAATTGAGCCGATTATGGACTAATTCAATCAATTTTGAATCGATAGAATAGTTAAAATAATATCAAACATAAAGTTGCATAAATATTAATATATTATTCATGTAGCTTTTGCTAATGATTTTAAAAGGAGCCATTATCTTAAAATTTCCTTATTTGAACTGAAGGGAAAGGGGAATTTACTAATTAAATCTTCCTTTTGATTTTGGTAAAAGAAACAATGATTGTTACACACTTAAAAGATGGAGATGATCACTATTATCTCACATCCTTCTTTAGAGGCTTTAAGGAGGCAAGCTGCTTTTCATTGGTGGTGTTAGCCCTTTAAGGAGTAATCATTCAAAGAATTAATGGTTGAATTAAAGATATATAGCAAATCAATGCATGCTTTGCTGATATTCTTTGAAAGATTTTACTATCCCATAGAAATCATTGGTGTTTTTACTTTTATGCTATTTGACATCAATGGTTTTGCCACTTTGTGATTGATTATGGTTGATTATAAGGAGTCAACATATTCTCAAATCATTACAAAAAAACATATATTCTCAAATCACGATGGATTTGTACCAAAGAAATCAAAAAGATATTACGGAAAGAAGGTCTAATTTTGGGGAAAAAATATAAATAATTCCTTTAAAATAAGATATAGTGTCATGGAAATCCTCAATAGTACAAATCCTACAGACAACCTTGCGAAGTTTATAAAACAAATTCAAAATGTTAAAACTTTATTTAAAATACAAACAAAAATATATGTGAATTATTCGTGACTTATTTTAATTATTTCTAACTTGAATTTCAATCAATTTGTAAATGTATTTTCTTCTAAAATAAATTATTAATAATAAAGGTAAGTTTTTAATGTATTTTGAAATAATTGAAGATAAAAATTTTAAATAAATTATTATTACAGTTTAACTTGATTACACTGGAGAAGTAAAATATATGTCTGTTTTATTATTTTTCATTACTTTTTGAGCTTCTGGTGTAAAAAAAAAACAGTTAAAAGGGTTACAAATGACTCTCTCCTACATTTTTTTTCCATTATTTTAATTGGAATATCAATATTTTTACTTTTTAAAACTTCAAGGTTTATTTATAGTATTTGAAATTTTAAAGAAGTTATGTAATATTAAACCTTAGTTTAGGAAAATTATTTGTATTTTGCCCATTATATTTCGTACCAACATTTTGTTGTAGTTTGTAATTCTGACGTTATAGTTTATAATTTTATAATTACATTTTTATAATTTATTTTCGCTTGCACTAACTATTTGGATTTTTCTGTTTGGGGATTTCCGTTACAACTTATTTTATGTGGCAATCATTTACTTATGAGTGGTTTAAATGTAACATGAAATTATAAAATTCCTCCAACGCTCAAATAATAGAACAGAACACCATGAGACTTGCATAGACATACAGTGTTTTAAGAGTGGTTTGCTCTGTGAATTTGATTTATTATTAATTTAAGGAGAGAAATAAGTACAATAATAAATATAAAATTTCATGTGTTTAATTATAATATAGGTTGTACAAGTGCTTGGTTGTATGATTATATCTCTCCTGACAATTAGAAACCCAAAAGAATTTCGAATTTTACAGTTTTTATAATGTTATGCTCTATTTGAATGCACACATAAATAAACCTTTATCATTTAAGATAAGCTGTAATATAATTCTCAAATGATTTGCATCGGGTTAATAATAAAAGAAAATAAATAATAATTATGTATTCTATTGTAGACAAATGCAGGTATAGTCCCATCTTCAAATTTCCTCCTTTAACTTAATGATCTCCCGAATAAGTAATATGATTCCAATTTCCAGCAGGCTCCTTGCTTTTAGCCCTGATTTGATATATTTTCATCTGTTGTCGCAAGAAATATTCTGATAATCCAACATAAGATATTTGGAATTTATCACATGTAAGATGAACAGATTCAAGATGTTACAACAACTTGATATGGTTGAAAATAAGAGATATAACCAAATGGCTGAAAATTAAGACGCATTTATGTAAATATATACTACATCTAGATATAAATCATATTAATCTTTGACGCGGGGAATGAGAAATGCTCGAGGATAAATTGTGAATACCATCCTCCTATTCCACAAGTACATTTCATGATTAGTCTAATTCACTTCAAGACTATTTATATATGTTGGTCCAATAATAATTGAATTAAGATGATGGACACATATTCAAATGATTCAATATGTAATTTATTATATAATACTATTATTAACAGTATTATGTTTAAGATATGACGTTCTTTTCATTCCAATAAAAAGAGAATTCTGTAATTATTTAGTTAAGAGCATACTTTATATTAACTTGAAAGTCACATGAACATTATGCTTTATTCTATAAATAATTGAAGATATATCCATCGCACTATTATTTTACCTCTTTAAAACGCTAACTTTTATCATGAACTGCTAATTTATCATTCATGGTGTAGTTGATCTAGCCAATCGCCTGGTTCAAACGGTATTGCATCCTACGGTTTGGTCCTTTTTAAAAGGATCTTGAATTTTTCTGTTCAAAATCTAATGGATTTTCCACTAAGCCAAGAATGACAATTTTTCTCATCATCACCTTATCATCACATAGTTTAAATAAGTAATATCTATGCGGCTCCATTAAAATATGAAAGGCAAAAGTGCTAATGGAGTAAACAAAGAGATCACCTTAATACATGTTAACTCATCTAAAAACTGAATCAAATTATCAGCTTCAACTGCAGATACCGATCCAGCCGATTTATTTAAACTAGTTCCTTTTAACTATTTAAACTAATTAAGTCATGATTCATCAATCTTTTTAATTCATTGTCTGGTTCACTTTTTAAACATTTTATGAACTAAAGCAAGGTTTGCCTGAACGAGGTGAAGCCACATGATTGTATATTTGGAATTTAACCCATGAATAAAAACATTAGTCCCTCCACTCCACCTGTTACCAAGGAATAGAAATTCTTTTGGTGTGCACTGAGGTATCCTCACCTAATTATTAAGAGGCTAATTTTTGGAGGTACTATTAAGTGCTAAAGGCAGATACCTCTCTTAAAAATTGTTAGGTTGCACTCTTATTTTCTTCTGTCTTGTACCTTCTTTACTGTCTAAAACTCCATATATCAGAGAGCAACAGCAGCAATGGAGGGTTCAAAATGAAATATACACCAAAAATAGGACTCTTTTCCACTTATTGCCACAAGTTGATAGTTGGAACAATTTCGATAAGTAAACATAATCAGTTTTATATAAAATTTGGTGAAAAAAAATCAAATCTGTTGTAAAAGTCATGTAGTTAAATTTGAGATTAATTCGACTTATATATTATTTTTCCCAATTTTCCTAGGTTTAGGGTATTTTAATAATTTTAACATGATTTAAAATTTTGGTGGGATTTGAATTGTGACCATTATATTTTTATCTTCATTTTAGTGTATTATAGTGTTAATTGGATATTTGGGATATGGGGAAAAGATTTTATGTTAATTCACAAAATGTATATCTATTTGTAGAAAATGGCCATTGGTTCAAAATATTCCTTAAGAGTGAAGTGTTAGGAGATTTGGTAGAATAGTTTGACACTGAGTTTAAAACTTGAGTGTATTGATTTGTGATTATCCTTTATAAATTCAAAATTATAAAATAAGACATGTATTATATTGGACAAAGTTATTCCTTTTCTTTCTCCATTTGAGATTGTCCCATTTTGGCTTGCTATGCATAGAGACTTTTTGTATGGGATGTCCTTACGACTTAGTATTCATTGGTGTTTTGACAACATTCGAATGTGATTGGCCAATTTGCGAATCCACAATCTATTTTAATCATGTCGTATGAATTTGATGGAAAGATTAGCATGTTTGCTAAGAATGGTATACTATACAATTTTGATTAAAGAATTATCAGCTCGTGATAACTATAAAAGTACAGTAATTAATATTATTTAATAATATATTATAGATAAATTTGACTTATGTGATAGAATAAAGCATTACTGCAAGAGCGGTAGGTAAAATGTTCCCATTGAACATTATCTGTGCGCCACATGAAGGAGAAGCCCCACACGTTTAGCACACTCCACCAATGGCAACAGAAGCCATCTTCTTAATTATAGTTAATTGATTTCACTCAGAATGGCACCTTGCAAGTTGAAAAGTTGGTAAAAGATTCAATTCATATATTGGTCCTCGGTTCACAATTTTCTAACATAAAAGCAAATCTTGCTTTTGTTCTCCACCAGCATATTAGCTTTTTGTCAAATGCCAATATCTGTTTTTTCATGTTTTCTCTAGTGCTAAGATAGTGGTTATTAGACATTGTTCCACCAACTGCACTTTCTCTTTCACTGAGCTTTATTTAACTCAATTCTTAGAGAAGCTCGTAGCTGATTTGATTCAATGTTTGCATTTGCTTAGTTTCTTCCACGGGAGCTCAGGCATCTTGTAGTTTTACAACTTCGATCTTCGAAAATAACCCAATCCTATCAACAATGATTTTCATTTACTATCTTCCCAGTATGCAGAGAAATCCATAAATGTAACAAGGAAGAAAGGAAAATTCAAATCCAAGAATTCGGAATTGTTGAGAATAATGATAGAATGACCAACAACTCCATAGGATATTTAAGAACATTGAATTGTAATTTAGAATTCTAGAAATTTCTTGGACCTACATAGCAATGTCTTCATTTAGACCTTTATGGCTAACAGCATGAGACGACCCTCCCGTTGTGCACTAGTATATGACTTGGCTTGGTTCGGTTCATTTAGAAGATCCATATCCAAAAATTAAACATCCCAAAAAATCAATGGACAACATTTTCAACAAGCAACAGAAAACTACTTAACAATATAAACCACTGCTTTTACGTTTTCACTCATCAATCATGAGGTTCAGCTAGCAGTAAAACAATACAATTATCATACTCAGATCCAGACACAAGAAGTTAAAAACCATGTAAAACTTGAGAAACAAAAAGAAAATACGATCCTATTTTATATGTTACAGGATCTCATGTCAAATAGCCCTCAATAAAACTGTCCACGTATGAAGTTTTTCTGCGGTTCTTACAAGGGAAAACTGGTTCAATTTATAAGTACAGCATCTAAGCAAGTAACGACCATCATCATGCAGTAGACTTTTCTGTACTTTTCCTAGAATTTCTGGATGACAACTGAATTTGCCAGTCCTGCCTGTTCTATGGTCTGAGTCTCATCACTAAGTAGCTTTGGAGGAAAACCCATCATCTGAAGTTGATAATTACTTGCAGCCCCAGGTCTAGATGCATCAATAAAGCCACGTATGTCGCGAATTGTGTGGTGATGATTAAAATGTGAGATCAAACGAGTTCCATCAGCTAACCTAAGCTGTATCGAGGTTGATGGCAATGACCGATCCACAACAAGCCCTGCAGAAAGGGTTAGGCCAGTGCTGGGAGATGCGGAGGTAACAGTTGCCTCAGGTGCAGCTGAACTAGAGCTACTTCCTAGAGTTCTTCCCACACCCTGGAACGCAACATGGCGCTTTTCGGGTTCCTGCAAGTGTGACAAATCACTTCTAATTTAAGATTACTATACAGGATTCTACATGCAAGAATCATGCATATCAAATGACCACCGCTTTTCAAAATTTGATGAGTTTATAAAAACTCTAGAAAAGAGTAACATACAATTTAGCAAGAATTTTATCCTGGTTCCCTACCCTCGTATGTGAGGGAGTTCCAAACAAAAGAATTTAGACAGAGACTCACAGGAAACTTCTCATTCCTCCTTATGAGATTGACATTGACAGATGACCTCCTGTCTGCAGGTTCAAGCTCCCTTGGACACTCAGATTTTTTAATACTCTGCATTGCAATAAAACAGACATCATTAAACACGATGATAACAAGAAAAAACAGTAGCAGAATCTTCAACACAGGCAGCAGCCCAAAATTTTCTGACATAGATAACTAGCCAAAGAGGAGGGGGGGGGGGGAAGGGAAGAGGTATTCATTTCCAGTTGGAAGTCAATACTTTCTGAAATATTTCAATATTCTTTGAATAATGCTCACAAAAATTGCAATCTTCTGACATTCACTATTCAGGACTCCCCCCCCCCCCTCCCTCTTTTTTGCCACATGCAACCCAGTTGCTTCTATTCATTTTCCCCTCAATCCAATTATACATTCAGTACGCTCATACCTCTAAGAATGAGGCATTTTCAGGATCATCCAAACTCCTCAGAGGGCCATCATTTACAGTGAAACCATTACTCCAAAACACTATGTTGTGAATGATGGCCTCAGGCTGCTGTTGAGAAGGAGTCTGTACGGTCTCTCCAGAAAGTAATCTACCGGTTCCAGCAAAGCTTGTAGGCCTTGGATGTTCCAGAAGCTGATCAAGAGGTCTTTCAACAGCTCCCAGTTGCCTTGCTTGATTAAAGATATCATCCACATCATTGCCCTTTGAAGGATCTTGGACCAGCATTCCACTGAATATATGAATTATAAATGTTAAATACCAATTAAATGTACTCCAGAATCATAATACTGAGTGAAGACGGTTAGGCATACGTAAACCAATTTAGTAAAGTCAGTAAAACTGTACATGTAATCTGAATATATTGTTAAGAAAGTATGATTTTAAGAAAATGATAATAAAAAAAAAACTTCTGAAATAAACAACACAAACCGGTTTAAGAAGACTCTGGCAAAAATTCAGTCTGCAAGTCAGAACATCAAAACACTTTTTAGCACTAGAAAACGTCCATTTAGTGTATTGAAATAAGAATTTATAATCAAAACATAAGAACACTTCTATTATAATTATTAAAATTTGTTTTTTTTTTTTAAAATAGAAAAACTTGTTTGAGAACCTATTTTCAAAATCTATTTTTAAAAAGCTGTAACTTTAAATGTGTAACTTGAAAATAGGAAAACCAGAAACAATTTTTAGATATTTTCTTAAATTATTTTATTGTTCTAACAAAATATTTCTTTATTTGCAACATTGACCGTTCTTTGTTTTTTTTCAATTCGAAAACAGTTTCTGAAAATAAAAAAATAATTTTTGAGAACAATTTCTTAAAACACAAAGACAAAAATATATTCAAACACACTTTTAAACTCTCTTTCTCTCTCTCACTCCAGTGTCTAGAAGTTCAAGACAAACTACACAATATCAGCATGGCACCAAATAATGAGAAGAAAAACTGTTTATACCAGCATTAATCATGAATCTAATCCCAGTTAAAAATGAATCAACCTAAAATTTAAAAACGACTTAGGTTTCATTTATTTTGTCGGAAAATATTTTTCATTGAAAAATGTAATTTATATGTATATTGATGAAAGGGTGACAAATTACCTATATTTATGGTTAAAAAAAAAATAAAACCTAAAGTCATAATAATAGAAAACTTACTCCCATTTTAATATTTTATAATTATATTTTACAGAAATTGTTTTTCCCTAGAAACAAATGGACTCTTAAAATGGTTCCAAAAAACCTGATTGGCTGTTCCCAAAATTCAATCTTCAACTTAGGCTGGCCTCATACCAGCTAGGTTTAAGAGAAGCACACCATTGCTAACAATATAGCATTATAGCCTCTATTCCTATAAAGTTAAAACATGCAACTGAGCGCTGAAAATGGTCCACATGGCCACATATATGCAACACATTCCAGGAGGCCAAAATAAACATGATTTTTATACAAAGACATTGATTTGGCATCTATCAGAAACAGCCATGAATTAAAACGTAGCAAGCTACTCATATCACCAAGAAAAGCTATAAGCTTAAGACAGTATCTCCAATGTTCTAGTCTACTATGTGAAATCTCTTTTCCAGACATCTCTCCTATTCATCACGACTTACTTGAATCACAATTGCGTCTCAATGCAAAATACTAGCTTCCCACCCCCCATCCTCATCTTTGTCCACTCAATAGTCACTGTCTCAAGTAATTCCGCTTATTCGTCAAGACTATCTAATAATTGCTAAACCAGAACACAGGAAAGCAAGTAACACTAAAAATGTAGCACAAATCAATTAGAGCAAAATCAGAAAATAACTACAGCTTTCAGTAAAACAAATGGAAATTTTACAACCTCCATTGAACATTTGATAAGGAATAAGGCATCGAACCATAAAGAAAAAACAGTCAAGAGCTATACATTCATACAAGTAAATAACACCAAAATTATATTTAAAAAATCATTTTTTTTATAGGGGAAACTGAAGAAAAAGGCACAGAGGATTAGGGGGAAAAAAAAACGTAGGGCCAAGCTACAAGAACCTCTTCTCGCCGCCAGTGTAATACTCCTGAGGTCCATCGGAGTCGCTGTCGGAGTCAGCCGTGTGGCGATTGAGATCGGAGAGTGTACGAATTCTGCCGGCTCTACTGCTTGAAGCCTTTGATGCTTTCTTGTCCCTTGACGCCATTGATTTTTGCGTTCGGAATCGGAACTAAACGGGAAGACGAGCGAGCGTACGAGAGAAGAGAAGAGAGAGGGCCCAATAGCTAAGCTGGCTTCGCGAATCTGATATAAATCACGCTCCTCAAGAGCGCGTGGTCAGGAATGATTACTTTCGACACAACAAGGCACAAATATGGACGGACTAACACGTGGCAAGCGAGCCTCTCCAACAACCCCTTCAACAGGAATAGGTTGGTACTCGTGCGTTTTGTTTTGTTGGTGACATAACTAGGAAATGCCATTGACGATACATGAGCCTGAAATAAATTAAAAAAAATGTAATATATTACGAAAATGGAATTAAAATTAAGTTGTAAATTTTTTATATTTATTAAATTTAGTTTTATAAATTTATTATATTATTGTGTACTTAATTAATAATAATTTTTTATTTATATTCAAAATCTAATTCTTAGTTAAAAAGGTAATCATATCCCTTAATCACACTAATAATTACTCCATCCATTTTTTAATTGTTATTCGGGATAAATATACAAATATTAATAATTAAATAAATTATATTTTATTAATATATTTCTTTAAAAATAAATTAATATATAAATTTCTTAAGTATTTATTAGAACAAAAAGATGTAATATTTGAAAAAAACAATAAATAAAATCTTAATTTTTTAAGTAAGTAGAAAAGTAGGACAAATTTTTTTTAAAAAATGTATTTGAAAAACAATTGAGGGAGTGTAAATTTACCCTTTTTAAGCAAATCATTCAGTTAATACTTAAAAAATATGAACATATTAAATCGATATTAAAAATATATTAATACTAATTTAGTATTATTTTTATAAATTTTACATCAAGTTAATACTATTGTCTCTCCGTCTATTAAAATTATGCTTTTGATAAATTTTATGTGATGCACAAGTTAAAACCCATTGTAGCATTTTTATTTAAAAAAGGTCATGGGTAGCAAACTTATATGAAATCTTAAAAATCTCATTTTTTTTCCTTCTCTAAATTTATAAACCATAATCCCTTAATTTTTTTAATGAAATCTCAAGTTTTGTTTATGTTATCATTTTAAACAATAAGCATATTATAATGAAATAAAGGCACGTTTCACAAAAAAAAGAAAAAAATGACTGTGCATGCAAAATTTTAATTATTATAGTACTAAATTTATATTAAAATATCTTGTGGTATTAATTTAATCTCTCCTTAAATTTTTTAGTACTAATTGAATAGTTTAATTTTGATTAGTATTATTACATAATTAATAAAATTTAATTGAAAATTTAAATGGATTTACATTTGACTCAATTTTAATATAAATCATTTTATATTTTCACCCACTTTTTTCATATGTTTCCATGTCGGCAAGAGATTATTAAACTTTTTTGCGATTTTTAAAAATGTTTACTTATTATTATTTTTTATAAAACATCTTTTTTTTATTTATTAATGTTGTAAAATATTTTATAATAATAATGAATCAAATCTAATTTAAATTTAAATTTCTTTATCACTCTTATTCATTCAAATTCTATGCTATTCACGTGACTACGGTTGCAATAATTAAGATCTATATGGCGTAATGATTAAGGAATTATCGTCAGAGAGTTATATAACTATGATATTGCTTGCGAATACATCTGGCAGGATTCCCCAAATTAAGTCATTATTTAAATAGGCTAACATGATAGAGTATTTTATTATTTGATTGTCTTTTTTCAAAATTTAAAATAAATAAATTAAAATTAAAATATAACTATCAATATATTAAATATAATCTAATATTAAAAATACTTAACTTCTTAAAAATAGAATTTCACATACTATTACCCTTTCAAATAAAACAACCATTAGAATAAAATAATAGGAAGACCACAAGTTAATTAACATAAACATGTCAGTCCATTCTTCTAACATTGACAGAACATGGTTTTAGTTTATCATTTCCTCTTCGTGTCAATGGACTATTAGACATATATGGTAACCCATCTTGCAATAATTATTATTATTATTATTATCATTTTGGTCACATCTTGCAACAATTAAATCCAATGAAACTCATGACAGCCACTTCCTTGCCCAGCTTTCGGTCAAAAACAGATATGGCCTTTATCCTCCCTAAACCAGGGAATAGGGCCAGCCGACATACATCGAGGCCCAAACTTTACAAGCATCTACTTGGCCCAGACTTCCATGGTTCAAGGAGAAATTCAAGTTTCAACTGATTTGCGAAAAAGATTGTTGCTTTCTTTTTTCTTTTTCATGCGGCAATATTTTAGGTAAATAGTTGATAAATTAATTAAATATATAAAAATTAATTATTAAACTAATTAAAATTATAAAATAATATAAATAGATATATTAATATTAATATAAATTAAATTAATTTATATTTATTTAAAGATCAAATTATATTAATATAATTTAAATATTTAAGATTTAATTAATTATATTTCATGACATTATCTATTTATTTACTTATATAATTTTATTTAACTATTATTTTTAATAAAAATACAATTCATTATATTTTATTACATTACATATTTATTTTTATATATTTTTATATTTTCATATTTTAAAATAAAGATATTATTAAAATTGAATTAATTTTAATTTATGACATTATATATTTATTTAATTACTTATTTTGATTTATCTAAGGTTTAAGGTGAGAATATAATTACCTAAAATTTAATTATTTATGATTTTTTACATAATATATTTATTTAATTAATTATTTACACTAAATTTATAATATTATATATTTACTCAACTAATTTATTTTTATTTAAATTAATAACATAATTACTTATTAAGAACATGAATTAATTTATTTATTATGCAGAATAAATTTTTATCCATTTCCTGCAAGAATAACGTAATTCTAAGTTCTAGAAGAGTCACTTGTGCTTCAAATGTCTATATATTTATAGTACCCATTGGGATTATAAAAAAATTATTTGAAAAGTGTTCACCTATAAAAATATATGCTTACAATCTTTTGATAAAAAGTCTAAAATGTCATTAGTTGAATCAAGAAAATTGATAGGGTCATTCCCTAAAAAGACATTCCTTGTTACATGAAAAATCCAACAAAGTTCACTAACAATTTTGTAAAAGAAAGTAAGCATTTTTAACATCTCTCTGCAATTAACTCATGTTTACATGTACACACACACACATACACACACACACACACACACACACATTCAAAAATCAAATTATAAATATGATGAAATATGTAAAATTTTTAAAAAAATTTGAATATCATTTGAATTAAATACTTTAAATTATATTATTATTTTTTATGAAACAAAAGTGTGATTTATAAAATAAAATGATATTCTAATTACTCATTATTTAACAAAAAATTTGATATTTTTGAATAAAGGAAGTGGGAACATATCTTAAAAAGAAGGCTTAGATTTTGGATGAAAGTTGAAAATCATAAATGCTAATAGTGCAATGTGTATCAACATTTTTTATCAAAATAATTGGGAGCTTAATTCTTTTAAGTAAGATTTTAAATTCATGTAAATAGAAAAAATAGGCATTATAATTTTTTTGGGTAAAAAAAGGAAATGCATTAAACGAAGAAATAACTAAGAAATAGTTATAGGTTTGTGTATACAATCCTATATCATACATAATATATAGAAGAGCCCTCGTAGGAGGAAACTGCAAAATATTACACTAATTACGACCACTATCAGCATATTTAGTTAAAAAGATCTGTTAGAAAGTTTACTTCTCTATGCATATGATTGATAAAAGGTGAGCCTGTATTAATCAAAAGTCTTTTGTAATCTTCAATCAAATTGTAAGCATCAACAAAATAAGTTATCGAGTCATTAGATAAAGCTTTGATAATAGAAAAAGTATCAAGTTAAATAATAATAAGAAGTAAATAATTGTTTTGCACTAGCAGTAAACCATCTCAAAATCCATTCAATCTAGCAATAAAATTTGAGCATTTACCAAGCCCTCTGCAATTACCTATTACCCATTTTCCAAGATGGTTTCCAATAATTATAGAATAACCAACTAGACCTAGGTTACCTTTGGATGAACCATCAATATTAAGTTTATAATATCCAATGGGAGAAAATTTCCACCTAATATCCATAAGTTATTATCGAAAAGGTATTTTAGTATGTCCCATAATGACCTAAAATTTTGTTGCCTTAACTATAGTAAGTGCCTTTAAGTTTAGACTTCTTTGGTTAGGATTGAATTTTTTTTTGTTCCTATGTAACCAAAGGATCTATAAGCCATAAGCAAAAACAGTAGTCTTAGGAATGTTCATATTGCAGGTTAACATATTTGAGGTTAAGTTTCCCTTTAGCTAAATATCAAAATCAAAATGTAAAGGGTTCAAGCAAGAAGAAAGGATGCCAATATTATTCCAAAAATTAAAAGCAACTGGGTATTCATGCAATAAGTGGACGATAGAATCTAATCCAAAATTGCGTAAAAGCACAAACTGGGAAATGTTTACTCCTTTTTCTAAATAATAGCTCCTTTGTAGGAATTTTTTTAAAAATAGTAAGCTAAAAAAAATTAATTTTTAGGAACTGTAGGGATTCTTTAAATCCATTTAAAATCTGGTTGCTCAAGAGAAATGTTAGTTGTTTTTAAAAAGTTATAAACATTTTTAATTGAGTAAGTTCTATCTTTAGAAAGTCCTCAAATAACTTTATCTTCATTATCTATTATGCTAAAAAAGGTTCCAATAATGGCATTTTTTTATGTTAATGGGTAAAGAGAAAGAGATATTATCCAAATTCTAAGCTTTATTTTGAATTGTATCTTGAACTTTTTTATTCAAATCAGCTTGTGTTAAAGGCCCTTGGATGCATTCTTTGAGAGTTTCAATATTAAGCCAATTATCATACCAAAAGGAAATATTTTCCTCACTCCCAAGTTGTTATTTTAAACTTGCCTTAATAAGGTTTGTTGTGCTTTTTAAAGCTTTCCAAGTGTGTGAACAGCATTTATTTGTCTTAACTTGATTTGCATTATTAAAATTTAAATATTTACTTCTAAGCACCTTTACCTAAATAAAATGATAATTGCAAATAAGATCCCAAGCTAATTTTCCTAACATGGCCATGTTAACAAAAATAAAGTCTTTATTCTAAGCCCTTTTTATCCTTAGGAAGAGTAATTATCTCTTACTTAATTAAAGCTAATTTTCTACTTTCAGCTAAATCCCTTATAGAAAATTTCTTATGACCTGGTTAAGTTATAACAAAATCTGCTTAGGAACCTTAGTAAATTGAAAATGATATATAGGAAAAGTAGACAAAATAAAATTAATTAAAATAACCCTACCAATTGAGGAAAGAAATTTTAACTGCTATCCATGGATTCTTTCTTTTAAACTATCAATTACAAAATAAAAATAAGCATTTTTATAATTTGATTTGATATTGATCCTAAATATTTACCTAAATCTCCTCTATGGGCAATACCTAACTTATTAGTTAACCTATCTCTCAACTAAGGATCAATATTTTTTGAGAAATAAACTTTAGATTTCATAAAGTTAACCTTTAGACCAAAAACTTTAGCAAAATCATCCAAGACTCATTTTATAGTGCTATAGTTTTTAGAATCTGTTTTAGCAAATAAAATGATTTCATTTGCATAAAAAATGAGAAAATAAAAGCTCATGTTTACTTAATTTAATAGGATTCCAAATTTTCCTATTGCACATGCCAACTATCATATGATAAAGGTATTTTAGACATAAAATAAATATGTAAAATGATAATGGATCCCTTTGTCTAAAACCCTGAGAAGGATATATAGGACTCACTTTCCCCCTATTAAAAAGAAATTGATAAGAAACTCCAGAAATTAGGCTTATAACTAATTTTATCCAAGAAGGGGGGAAATAAAAAAAAAGTTAGAATGTCCCTTATAAAATTCCATTCAAACATGTCATACACTTTCTTAAGGTCAAGTTTGATTATCATACTACCTTTCTTTACCCTTAACCTATCAATAGAGTGCATAATTTCTCTAAGAATAGTTATATTATCATCAAATTTATGATTTTTCAGAAAAAGTAGCTTGGAAAAGGGAAATAAGGTGTTTAATAAAGGGTTTTAGTCTACTGGCCAAAATTTTTGAAATAATGTTCAGCACAATGTTGCATAGGCCAATTGATCTATAAGTATTTATGGTTTCATGAATATGCCCATTAGGAATAAAATAAAATAAAGTTTTATTTAACCATTAAGGAATATAAAATGATGAGAAAACATCAAAAACACAATTACAAACAGAATTTCTAACTTTATTCTAAAATCTTTAAAAATATACAGGATGTAAACCATTAGGCCTTGGGGTTTTGGTAGATTTTTAAGATTTTAAAGCTTTAATAATTTCATGCCTATCAGGATAAACAATCAAACTATGCTTCTTATCCTCCTTCACACTTATATGCCATAAAATTGGTTTAATAGAAAATAATCCTAGTTCTAAATCTTTCAAAAAAGAAAGATTGGATATGACTCTTTATATCTCTAAATCTTTTATTTTTTCTATGTTTGATAATTGTAGATAAATGATAGGTATAGATATTCTTATCACTATCATGGATCCATTGCATCCTATATTTAAGGGCCCAAATTTTTTTTTCTTGTTTTAAAGTAAAGAGGTAATCATTTTGAGGACTTTTATTTAATCTATGTAAGCTTTTTGAATTATGATTTTCTAAAGCAATTTGAACCTCACAAATCCTAGCCAAAAGTCTTTTTTTCTCTCTTATAAACATTTGCAAAAATATTATCATTCCACCAAGAAACTTTTGAAATAAAATTATTAATCACATGTTAAAGAGGGGGATAATTTTCCTAATTTTAAACCATTAAGTAATAGAAAGTTGGGTGTGAAAGCCAGTAAGTTTCAA
This sequence comes from Sindora glabra, assembly GCA_020226215.1. Taxonomy (NCBI): domain Eukaryota; kingdom Viridiplantae; phylum Streptophyta; class Magnoliopsida; order Fabales; family Fabaceae; genus Sindora; species Sindora glabra. Next base: position 6,888,099 of record CM035225.1, read on the forward strand.
AATAAGAAGGTTTATTAAGAAGCATATGAGATGAAGAAAATAAGGAAACTACAATAGGAGAATGATCTGACATAATTCTTAGGTGGTTAACAGTGTAGGCTTTTAGGAATAAAAAATTCCAGCTATCATTGCTTAGAGCCCAATCAAGGCATTCAAGAATTCTATTTGGAGCTAATTTAGAATTAGATCAAGTAAAAGTAAGGCTAGTATATCCTAACTTAGTTAAGTTGCAATAATCTAAAACTTTATTAAATAAATTAACTCTATTAGAATTTATTAAGTTCTCGCTAAATTTTTGTACTTGATAGGTCACTTCCTTAAAATCTCCTAAAACTAACTAAGAAAGACTATGAGAATTAGCTATATTTTTTAGATTTTGCCACAAAAATTTTCTATTAGCCAATATGGGAGTAGACCTATCAAAATAGGCTAATATAACCCTACCGGACTAACTTAACCGTAAAAAATTGTACATCGAACCAGTCCCAAACCAGGTTACTTTTTCATTAAGTCAGGTTTAGATTGAGTTGATATAGTACCAATTCCAGATTAATATTTACCAGGTAAATTTTTATAACTCATTATATTTTATTATTATATTAGTTATTTATTTATTACTAATTTTACATCATTAATTAATTAAAATATATTATTATTTATTAAATATAATTATATATTATTATGACTTAAAATTTTATTATATATGTCAGTGAATCATATATATTATATATAAAAATATATATATATATTATTAAAATCTAGTAAATGCATGAATTTGCACTTAATAATATATACATTTAATAAAATAATTTAAAATTTATATTAATAAATAAATTTATTTTATATATTTATTTTATTTAATAAAATAAATATATATTATTAAATACATATTAATCAAGTCTAAAATATCATATATAAAAATAAATATATTTAATAATTTATATATTATCAAATATATATAAATAAATAATTATATAAATAATATATTAATAAAAATAATTATAATATATATATATAATATTAAAAAATAAATAATAATGTATTATATTATATATTTAAAATTAAAATTAAAATTATTTATTTAAATTTTTAAATAATTTGATCATTTAATATTAAAGTACTAATTTAAATTTTAATATAATTATTTATTTTTATAAACTTATATAATATATATTGATAATATTAAATATATAAATTTATTAATTTTAATATTAAAAATTATTTTATATTGCTCATATATATAATTTTAATATACCAAAATTATTATTTTAATATTTATATAAAAATTAAATATATAATAATAAATTAATTATTTATTACTTATTATTATTACTAAATTAACGAGTTATCCCAATAACTTAACGGGTTAACACTTACCAGTTCTAATTATTTATCAAGTTGGGTTAATTAATTCCAGTTCCAATTCTTTATTAGGTCAAGTTGCTGTTATTATTTATCGTATCAGTTCTAATCCCAGTCCCTTTCTTAGACCAGGTAAAATTATATTTGTCCTAAACCAATCCGTTAAACTAACCCATTTTGACAGCTTTACTTAGGACAAGCGTAAACATCACTCAACAATCACTTAGGAGAATTAGGGGTTACCTGTATCATAGCATGTATCTCTTGTTCAGATTTATTCAAAACTTCAACTTGTACTTCATTTTGATTCCATAATAACCATATTCCACTAGCAAAGCCAATTGTATTTGTTAACTTTAAGTTATCAAAAGATAAGAAACTAGTGATGTTTCTAGTTTTTTCACCATCTACTCTAGTTTCAGTGAGAATAAGGATCTTGACATGCTCTCTATTAATGAATTCAAGAATAATTCTAAAAAAATTTGGGTGTTGAGCACCTCGGACATTCTAAACTTCTATATTAAAACTGGTAGCATCCATATTTAGAAGATTGTAATAGTTATTGAACCTGGAAACCTTAGGAGGAAATTAGATAGGATGAAGATTAACTTCGGTCACCATCCTCTAGTATATCTCCCCGCTTTCTAGTATTCAATTTTCCATCCGAAGTAAACAATAAAGAGCTTGTGATTCCAACTGGATCAGGTAGATTTTCAATTTGCATCCCTTGTTGGTTGATTTGCATGTTGTTTTATTTAAAGTTAATCTTTGCAATTGCATCATTTGTTGCCACATTTTCCTTACCACAACATGAAATTGATCTCAGGAATACAAAACTAATGGCTTCTTGTTGGGCATTAGCAGATTCAATTGAGTTCTTAGACACTTTTAATGTGGACAGTTGTCCTTGTGAATGATTATTGGGGGGGATTAACAGATTCGCTAGCTCCTTTTTAAGGGGATAAAGATCGACGCTACTTGGATGGCATATGAACAGTTGTATTATCTTCCAAGCTACCTAGGTTGAATCATAGTTTCCTATTGTGTAAGTTAGAAGTGATCATTGATCGATTAATGATAGTTAAGACTATTTTTTAAATTGATTATTCTTAATTTAAAAGTATTTTTTTTAATTAATCTAGCCCGATTGCATAACCTTAACCAAATTTACTAATAAATTTAGTTTTGGTCGGTCAAGTTCAGTTACGATTAGTTTAAAATCTATTTTTTTAAAAAATACCTAAATAAATTGATTTAATAGTTAAAATTAATCTATAAATATATGTTAATATCATAATTTCATTGATTTAACTATAATAAGAAGTAATTAATTATTAAATTATAAAAATAATCAATAAAATTTTAAATATGAACTTTTAAATAAAAAATTAGTTTAAATTTTGGTTATGTTTAGTTAACTATGGTTAAGAATTTACACCTATAATTAACTGACTGTTCGAAATTTATAATTTTTTTCTATTTTTAAGCGATAATAATATATTAACTGCTCTTAATCGACCAATTTTGAGTTCGGTTTGTTGATTAAGAGCAGATTGAAAATTTTTTATTACCCTTAGTGTAAGTTAGGTTCATTGATATCCATTCTAAAGTTGTTAGACAGTCTAACCATGGGCATCGCTTCCTATTCCATTGTTGGATTCTAAGAGTCAGGGTTGTTCTCAGACATTTGGGGTTAACAAGGAGGTAAGGGTTTTTTTTTTATTTTTGGAAAGAGGAAGGTGCTACGCTTGAATATTTTTCTTCTTGGGAAGGGTGGGTTTCAATTTTTAAGTCATGATTAAAAGCTTGGGCCTTAAATTCCATTAAGGTGTGATTTTGAATTCGATTGGTTGATTAAGAGTAGGTTGAAAATTTTGAGTTCGGTGATTTTTGACAAAGAAGCTTATGGTTTCGTTAGGATTGGACAAGGCTTGTTGGGATTTATTATTTCCCTCAAATTGCTTAGTTAGATTTCTCTGAAAAGAAAATTTTATAGATAAGCCACCCTCTTGAAGGAAGCTTCGGGATACCTTATTCTATTCAGCCTATTTTTTTTTCTACACTAAAATCCATAGGCCATACTATTCCTTCTTCTCCACTGACTTCTCAAGCTCCATAGTTGTATTGGAGGTCTTAATAACCTCATTTTGTGGTTAATAAATAGAAAAATCCTTTTTAACTTTGTAAGAATTGAATTTTTTTTTATGCCCAATCCTACTACAAGAGAAATAAACTTAGCTCAAACCTTTATAAAAAACTGATTGCTTAAAATCTCCAATATGCATAAGACGAATTAGAGGTCGATTTGGATCAATTTGAACACAAACTCTTGTATTTTTACCTTTATCACCTATGAAGGTATGAGTATTAATTTTTAACACTGGACCAATTTTCCTTGCTATCTAAGCCAGGATGGATGTGTTATAAAATTCCACTGGTAACTCTTGAAATCTCATCCACTACTATGACAGACATCCTAGCTAAAGAAGATTTAAAGAAAGGCCCCTATTTTCTTAGAGTTAAAAAATGCTCCAAGATGAACGAAGGGTCTCCAATAAGAACCTTAACATAGTCTGATTGAAGATCAAATTTGAATATGAAAAAATTATTACCCACTTCTAGAATGGATAATTTTCCTTAAGTTGCCCCATAGTTCTTCTTTTGTAGTCTAAATATTGAAAACCGACCCTTTTGCTAAAAACTTTTCCACTAAGGGTATACTTTCATGGTTCATACAGACTGCTTTTGATATTGTTTTGTAAATTAAAGACAACTTCATTTTCCCTTAGATCCTGGTTACTCTTTTGCTCTTCCGTTTCAATTTCTTTTCTATCATAAAAAAATACCTTTTCATAAGCCCCAAGCACTATAAAAAATTATACCTCTTGAAAGAAATTTAACATGGCTTGATTCCGGCTAGTTGAAGGTTCAATATGATTTATTCTTAAAAAAAAGATAAAATACTGTCATTTTGGTACCTCTGCAGATTATTTGGAGTGAGATTGCCAAGGTGACAAACAGATTGCTATATACAGCTATTGCTCATTGATCAATATAGTACATAATTGCTATATACAGCTATTGCCATATGCACAAACATGTCAGTCCACTCGTTTAACACCGACAGAACATGGTTTTAATTTATTGTTTCCTCTTCGCGTCAATAGATTATTAGACATATACAGTAACCCATCTTGCAACAATTAAATCCAATGAAACTCATGACAGCCACTTTCTTGCCCAGTCCAAATACTAGAATGGGCTTTTCGGTCAAAAACAGATATGGACTTTACCCTCCTTCGATAGGGAAAAGGCCTAGCCCATAAACATAAAGGCTCAAACTTTACAAGTATCTACTTGGCCCAGACTTCCATGGTTCAAGGGGAAATTCAAGTTTCAACTGATTTGCGAAAAAGATTCGTTGTTATCCTTTTTTGTCCTTTTAGTGTAAGAAAGATATCGAAAATATTTTACGTAAATAATTAATAAATTATTTTATAAAACTACTTGCTAAATTAGTTTATATTTATTTAAAAATTAAAATTATATTAATACAATTTAGATGTTCAAAATTTTATTAATTATATTTCATGATATTATATATTTATTTATATAATTATTATTTTTAATAGAATAACTTATAATTAATTATATTTTATTATATTATATATTTATTTACATATGATTTTTATATATTTATATTTTAAAATAAGACATAATTAAGATTGAATTAATTCTAATTTATGAAATTATATATGTATTTAATTACTTATTTTTATTTATCTAAGGTTTAAGGTGAGAATATAATTACCTAAAATTCAATTAATTATAATTTTTGACATAATATATTTATTTACTTACTTATTTTTATTAAGCTATTAAGACTGAATTTGTAATTTATATATTTATTTACTTAATTAATTTTTATTTATTTATTGTTTAAAATAATAATATAATTATTTATTAAGAACATGAATTGTATATTAATAAAAAAGGAAAAATTTTAAAAATGTAAAAACTTATTAGTTTTATAAGTTATAAGTTATTCAAAGAATATCTCTTTAAACTAATTTATAATTTATTGATTAAATTCATAAATTATAAATTAATTTATTTATTATGTCAAATAAAATTTTAACCATTATGTGCAAGAATAACGGAATTCCAAGTTCTGGAAGAGTCACTTTTGCTTCAAATGTCTATATATTTATAGTACTTACCGGGATTATTAGAAATTACTTAAAAAGTGTTCACTAATGAAATACATGCTTACAATCTTTTGATAAAAAATCTGATATGTCATTGGTTGACTCAAGAAAAATGAGAGGGTCATCCCCAAAAAAGACACTCCCCCTTACATGAAAAATCCAACAAAATTCATAGATAATTTTGTAAAAGAACGTATTTTGAAAGAATTTTTAACCCTATAGTTAACTAGACATACGTACTCAATAGTAAAAAATTAAATCCTAAATATAATAAAATATATAAAATCTTTAATAAAAATCTTGAATATCATTTAAGTCAAATACTTTCAATTATATAATTATTTTTTAAGTAATGCAAATGTGATTTATCAAAGAAAATAACATTCTAATCACTCATTATTCAACGAGAATTTTGATAATGAAGGAACTGGGAACATATCCTAAAAAGAAGGCTCCGGTTTTGGATAAGAGCTGAAAATTATACATGCTAGTAGTGAAATATATATCAATATCTACTGATCAGGATGGCTGCAAATTTAATTCCTTTAAACAAGATTTTGAATTCAAATTTTATAAATGGAAAAAATAAGCATTATGAGAGTTTTATTTCCTGAAAGAGCTCTAACATGGCTCGATTCCAGTTAGTCGAAGGTTAAATATGATTTATCCTTCAGAAAAGCAACAAAGATAAAATAGTGTCGTTTTGGTAACTCTTCAGATTATTTGTTGACATGTCAGAAGGAGTGAGATTGCCAAGATGACAAACACAGTGGTCCCCTGAAAATAGCCGCACGTTTGAAGCTCCTGTTAGGCATGTGATCAAGATTAGGTTGTTATATAGTACTTGTTTCTCATCGATCAATATATTGTTTTGTGCAATTGAGATATCGAGCAGTGAAAAATGCAAATTGTGTTTTTCGAAACCTACTTTAATTCGGTACTTGACTCCATTTTCAATTTAGGATCTCGGATTAGTCCTTGGACTAAAACAATACATGTTAATTGATCTTATTATCGAGTGGTTTTTATAGTTTTTTTTTAATTGAAAAGACAGTATTTGTTATTAGAGGCAAAACTAGATTAAATGTTTTAAAAAGTCCAAGTAAAATTATATCAATAAATTGTAAAAAATAGATCTATACTTTGGCAGCTAAGCACAGTTTAATAAAATTACAACTCAAAATTTAAGATCTTCATTTAAATCTGTCAAAAGAACCACTTTCGTGTAAATGTATTACATTTTTAATTAATGATAGTATTTGGCACATGTAATGCGCTCGAATCCATATCATGAGAGGGCGTATGGGGAGAGATGTGCCTTAGAAGTCTGATCCAAAATTATGAGCTGTTAGAATATATATAGCCCGAGAGACAATTCAATTGGATTGGTCCAAAAAGAGGGTTGTTGGGCTTCTCAGTCGTTATTCGTCTCAAATCTTTTTTGTAATATGATTTGCTTAAAAAAAATGATAATGTTTATGAATTTTATATTAAAACTATTATAGTATATTTTCATATGATGGTGCTAGTTGCGCGTAATAAACAGCACTAATTCACATTATTTGGATAAAGGCATGAGATTATGAATTCTGTGCAAAGATAAGAAAAATATTTACTTATATATATTTAATGTATCATATTAAATTATTTTAAACAATTATTTAAATACTAAAATCTTTATTATGTTAACTAGAAATTAAGGATTGATTTGGAACATAACAGAAGATAAGCTCATGGTATACAAGCATGCATTTATTAATTATTATTATATCTTTGACAAATATTTGCCAAAATAAAATAATTTAATTTAGTTATTTTATCATATTAATATCAGATAAAATTTATATAACCTAATAGTATAAGAATGATATTTTTCTTTCTACCATCCATTCTGAATGATAACAATACAAAATAGAATAAAAAATTCTCAAGAAATAACAAATTCTGAATTGGTAGTTCATCACTACCACAAACTCTTTGTTAACATTTATTACCATTAACCATTAGTAACTACTATTTTAACGTTATTAACCACTACCACCACCTACTCAATATTTGTTACTATTTGTTATCATTAATCACCATCTGTCACTATATGTCATTGGTAACTATCACCCACCATTATCATCATCACCTATTGCCATTCTAAAAAATATATGATTCTATAAACTAAATATTATTTTAGGTAATTTTATCTAAATAAATATTTTTTTAATATTATTCATCTTATAACCAACAAATCAGAATATAACTTTGTACTATTATCTTTTCATACAATTGCATATCATGCTTTAAATATTAATATATCTTATTGTTTCATTATGATATCCTACACTATTGCATTAGCTTTTGTTGTCTTATCCTATATATTATCATGTTGCTTAAATGCATTTGTTTAAAATTAATTTATTTATTAAAATAAGTATAAAAAAATTCATGACAAATATACTCTAACATATATATAGATGAAAAGCAAAGTCATAATTAAATTACATATAATACAAATACATATTTCACTGCCCAATTTCTAATTAAGTTCCTACACCACACATTACAACACTTTATTCTAAAGCTTATTTTAACTCGTGCACAAAATCAGTGATGACATCAATAGCTTCAGTAACATGAAGCCATTATACAACTTCTTCATGTAAAGGAGTAGCATTTGGATCCTCCATGATCTGCATTGTCTTCTTAGAAGGCATTACCATGAAAATTGCAACAAGAGGCTTCACCTTCTCAATAGTCTTAATAACCAAAAACAAAGCCTTATAGAACCACCATTCTCGGTAAGATAGCAAGATCAACCCACTTTGAGAAACTCATTTCCACTTACCAAACACTAGTCAAAATCTCTTCACTACTAATATGCTTCTTTGATCCTGGTCCAAAAACATAGTTTGAAGAAAAACCAAGTCCTTCAAACTCATTCTCGAGCAATCCTTGGTAAGTATATCTATGAAATGCAATATAATACATTGGGTATCTCCAAAATGGCTCAGGAATTTGAAGAATCCACCACCCAAAATCATCACTCCTTGAATTCCAGCACCACTGATTATTCCTATAAGAAAGTTAGGAACAATGCTAGCAATATTCATCATAAGGCTTTCCACCAGCACCAAACAAGTAAAAAGAACAAGAATGAAGTGCTCAAATCCCCTTTTGAAGGCCTGGAAGGTAATATGCTATGGCTTTGTGGATTAATGAAACTGGGAACAAATATGGCATAGCAAAAAATGTGTTGCCAATGACGTATACACCAACACCATAATGCCTATTAAGTCCTTCTCTTTCAAATACCTGCAACAATGGTAGAAAAAAGGTTCCTAATGAGAAAAATGTGTGAATAATTTAAAAAATAGATCTTCACTGAAATTGCACTTAAGGTTAAGCAAAGGACCACACCGTTGTTTGGAATCTAGGAAATCCCATTCCACTGATTATCAAAGAATCTAGAAATCAATAACTTGATATCCTTAACAAAGGAAAGGAATCCACCAATTGTCATGAAAGTTAGGAATGAAGACACAAAGGCAAGAAGTGATACTATGTCTTGAAATAATCAAAAGTGACTATATAACAAGTATATACCTTGATTTACTCACACAGTTGTGAAGTTTTGAGATGCATACTATTTCTGTTTCAAGATAAAAATCTACCACTCTTTCCTCAATTTACCTTAATTGAGCCATAAGTTTTGCCCAAATCATAGAAGACAGTGGCCAGACCTAAAGCAACTGCATTGTAAATCACAAGGCATAGCTAGTAATAAGCCTCGATCACAGGACATGTTCACAAATGATCTCTTTGTACGAAGGAAGGTAGCATGCATTTTTTGCTTTTCCACAGAATTTGAAACCATTTAGAATGTCAGTCTTGAATTTGAGTTCTGCTAAAAATTTTGGCAGTTGTTGGTAAACATTGATCATATCGTTATACTTATACTAGTTTCCTTTTTAATTTAAGATCTTTTCCTTTAGATCTTGACAATGGTTGAGTATACCTTCTTACGTAGCACTGCTACTTCTCTTTGAACTTGTTGGTTCGTTTCTGACGATTTATATGAGTTCACAAGAATATGGATTGCCTCATCAGTGGTTTTTCTTCCACTTCCTGTAGTTTCACTACAAGAATAAAGTTACGACTTATATCAAATAGTGAATTTATGGTACTTAAAATTTGTATTCTAACACTTACACATAGCACACCTAATGAATTAAAAGTATTCAATTTAACATTAAGAAAACCTTGGAAGCCAATCTTACCTGATCAAAATCCTTGTTTATAGTTTTCAGGAAATGATCATATGGGTTCTCAAAGTGGAAGTGAAAACTACCAAAAGATAAGTAAAAAAGTTAATAAAGTTTAGACATGATATGACAATAAACAATCAAATTAAGCTTAAAAAATGCAAACACTAAAATGTGTTATATCCAGCTATTGCTTAGCCTTATTTTCAGCAGAAGACAGAAGACAGAGAGTATCAAAAAGCTGGAAAACTTCAGTACTAGGTTGATGAACTGAAGCAATAATAGTCCTTTGAATGCTATCCTTTTGATCTAGGCTTGTGGTTTTACTCATAACATAGTATGAATCCCAACTTCTCTGCAAATGCTCACTCTTCTCTTTTGGCCTCCACTTACCCCAACCTCCAATTCTTGTGTTGATGGCGTCTTAAAGACCCATTTCTTCGATTGTGAAGTCTGCTCTTTCTTGCTTCTCTGACTTGGACATTGTGTCTAGCAATTGGAGCTGAGCTGAATAGTACACTACTCTCACTGCTAAGGTTGCTAACAAAGTGTCATCTTGGGTCACATAGGTCTGTATGATCCCATGTAAGTTTTACAAGACAATTAACTTCACTTGTAATTATTGACTTAAATAATATTTATATTATGTTTAAGACATTTTTTTAATAATACAAACACATAAAATCTTAATATTCAACAAAAAAGAAAAGAAAGATTTTAAAAAATATATTAAATACCAATTGAGTCAAATGTCCTCAATTACCTTAAAATTTTTAAATAATGCACCTGAATGCAAAATAAAATAAAGAACGAAAGAAGGAAATATCATGTCCTAATTTTATTAATGAACCTAGGTTTTCATACTGAGGTTCCACATGCCAGTGCATGTTTATTGCCATTGTCAAGAATCTCTCCTATTGACTTATGCCTGAACCAAATCTCCTTGAAAACATGTCATAGGTACCTTACCATTTTATCCATCAAGATTTGAAAGGGGAATTTTTATTTTTCTTTTTTGGTTAATCGAAATTTAAACAATATAATTAATTAGTATTTTTTTATTACATTTTTGGAAAATACTAACTAAACTCCCCAAAGGCAAAATTTGAGATGTTTCTTGACAATATTTGGTGAATTTGCTCTTTGTTCACTGTTTATGGGTCACTTTTTTAGACACACAAAATCGATTCCAAGTTTGTAGGCTATTCACGAGTTTGAAGTAGTTACAGATTTTTTATAGGGGTTTCTTGGGTACTCACATTAACTATACTCTTAGGTACTAAGAGCAGAATATGTGGTGCACTTATTTATACGTGGATTAAAATTTGATTGTTGCCATTGTCAATTACAATGAAGTTAATGAAGTAAATATTTTATCCTTTGAACCTATTCATACCAGCAAAAATTATACAAATTATTTGACTTTTCCACACAAAATGAAAGACCCACCCAACCAAAGCTAACATAATCAAGTACAAAAATTTGAAAATTATCATATTTTAAATTTTAATATTAAATTGATAATTAACAAAGAAATTATAGTAAAAATATAAAATTATTTTTTATTATTTACTTTATTATACATTTTTTAATATCTATTCTTAGTGCAAATTGAATCATATTTTTTATTTTTTATTATTTTATAATCCACACATTATTTTTTATTTAGTTTATTATACTTTTCATTTTTTTCAAAGAATTTAAACTTAATTTACTATTAATATAAAATTGTTACACTATTATTGAACAAAGAGATGATATACTATTAAAAAGTTACTAATTTTATTAGTAATAAGAATATTTTATTAATTTTTTTTAATATAATAATACATAAATAGGTGATAATATGAATCTAATTTAGATTGATAATATATTAAATTTAAATATTTTTATATTCAATTTTATTATTTATAAATCAGATATTGATATTATTGATTAATATGGCTACAATAAAATATATTTTATTTTTTATTTTGAAAATATTTTAAATATATTAAAATTTTAATATAAAAATTATTAATTCAATAAATCAATTATGTGATTTTTTAATAAAAATATTTAAAACTTAAAATTATTTTTTTAATTTTATAAATATTTTCTTAATTTTAATCTTCAAGTGTTATATTACAACTTAAATATACATAAATTGAGATTTCATCAAGATTTTAAAATTTGTATATTATTTTACTTTCTTTCATCTATTTAATTACATAATTTCCTTTTTTTTCTATTACTAATGTTGTTTACAGCTTATATGCTAAGTTATTGTATAGTATAATACCACATAATATTTTTTGTTATAAGAATATTTAAATTGATTAATTATATATTTTATTTTTTTAACTTTTATTACTTCACAATTTGCGCATCAATTCTTTTCATTTTTTTCTCTATATTACGCTTTTCATTTTTTTTATATTCACTTCAATCATTTGCAAATTTGACTCTAATATCCTATGATATATTTTATTTTATAAAAATATATAAATAAATTAAATCATTAATATATAAGTTACTAATTGAATTGATTAATTTCATATTATATTTCTTATTAGAAATATATTAAAATTAAAATCAAGTTTATATTTATTTAACTTTTATCCATATATATTTTCTTCATACCAATCCCAATATATTACTTCAAATTAAATATACATCGATTAGAATTTGCAAATACTTTATAACTTGTATACTATTTCTCTTCTTTTTATTTATTTCATCATATATTTTTTATTTTTATATTAAATCCTATTATCCACAAGTCAAATGTTAATATTACTTTGTAATATAAATATAATATAATATAATTTATTTTTATTGTAAAATTATTTAAATAAGTGAAATATTTAATTATTTATTTACATATTATATTTTTAACTCTTATTATTTGGTAGTTCATGCACTTTTTTTATTTTTCTTTCTCCTTTGCATATTTTCACTTTTTTCTTTTTTTATGTTCACTTCTATTATTTAAAATTTAAATATCAATATATAGATATACAATTATTTTAGAGAAATATTTTAAATAAATTAAAAACTTATTACAAAAATTATTAGTAAAATTAATTGATCATATAATCAATTTTCTTATGAAAAATTTAAAATTTTAAATGAAACCTATTTATTTTAATTTTTTCATTATTTTTTATATTGATGTTTTAATTTATATTTCAAATTAGATATATATCAATTGAAATTTTACTATAACTTTTGGAGTTACACTATATAATAATAATAATCATTAATATAGATCGTAATGATATGGCAAAAATGTAAAACATCAAACTACCCTTGTTCTTTATTTATTTATTTTTTGTGAAAAGGGATTATAGAGTAGACTTTTCAACTAAATTTAAAAGAAATTAAGTTAAATAAATAATAAATTTTAAGATTTAGATTACTATTTGGTATATTTCTTGTGCATTCAAAAGAAGGAATATAATATAATTTATTATTATTAGTATCTGTTTTAGTTATTACAATTATTTAACTTGTAATATAATACTTGAAGATTAGATCGAGAAAATATATAAAATTTAAAAAATAATTTTAATTTTAATTTTAAATATTTTTATCTAAAATGAGCACATAATTAATTAATTGAATTAATAATTTTTATATTAAAATTTTAACATATTTAAAATATTGTTAAAATAAAATATATTTTATTATAGTCATATTAATCTATAATATCAATATTTGAGTTATAAATAATAAAATTGAATATAAAAATATTTAAATTTAATATATTATGAATATAAATCAAATTCATATTATTACCTATTTATGTATTGTTATATTAATAAAAATTGATAAAATATTCTTATTATTGATAAAAATTATTAGCTTTTTAATGGTATATCATCTCTTTACTCATTAATAGTGTAAAATTTTTTAATTAAATTTAAATTCTTTGAAAAAATATAATAAACTAAATAAAAAATAACATGTGAATTGTAAAATAATAAATAGTAAAAAATAAAAAATATAATTAAACATGCACTAGGAATAGACATTAAAAAAGGCATTTAATGAAGTAAATAATAAAAATTAATTTTATATTTTTACTATAATTTTTTTGTTAATTATAAATTTAATATTAAAATTTGAAATATGATCATTAATTTCAAATTTTCGTGCTTAATTACATTAGCTTTGGTTGGGTGGGTCTTTTACCTTGTGTAGAGAAGCCAATTAATTTGTATAATTTTTGCTAGCAGGAGCATATTCAAAAAGCAAAATAGTTACTTCATTTGCTTCACTATAATTGACAATGACAGCAACCAAATTTTCATCCACGTATAAACAAGTTCACCACATATTCTATTCTTAGTATCTAAGAGTATGGGTAACATGAGTACCCAAGAATTTCCCTTTTTTATTTGGAGTTTATTTTTAACACAAGTTTATATCAATAACTCCGTACGAATCCAAACTTACACGAGCTTATTTACAAGCTCAAATTATTTTATTTTTAATTTTTTAAGCATTTAAAAAAATTTTAATCTAATTCAAATTTTAATTTAATATTCAATGATTTATTATAATTTTTTAATTATATTTAACTAATTCATTATATAAAACAAAAAAAAATCTAATTGATCAATTATAATAAAAAAATATTTTTTTAATCCAACCTAATTCAATATTCCTTAAAGATACATTTTTTTTATATTTAGGATTTAATTTTTAATTCTTGCATATATACATCTAATGATTTAATTACTTTTATTATTAAAAAAAATAGGTTATCCACGAATTCCCACTGACTTGAATATTTTTATCTAGGTTAAATTAATCTATTGATCCTTATAATTTCACACTTTTTTAAAATAGGTACCTACAATTTAAAAACTTTGAATTGAATAATAGTAATTTCATTTCATTTTTAACTAGACTCTTGTCGTTAAACTTCCATCCATGTTCGTTAAAATCAGTAGACATGATTTGTGATATTTTATGTGAATTTTTTATTTGAAAAAAATAAAAAAACAGCCATAGTTCCACTTGGATATTCTAACTTATTAAACTCCAATTGCGGCTAACCATTCATCAGGGAATGGAGCAGCTTTTGATGGAGCTTCTACTGTAGAAAAGTCTCGCTTTTCATCTCAGGTTTGAGGTTTATTGCTACCGCTAAGAATTTCACAATTTACCAAGCATCAAAACCGTCCCATATGTCAAAAAGGCTTAACACCATACAAAGAAATTTGATTTTAAAAATACTCAGAGAGTCATTCTCCAACGAGAATAAAGAAAGTTTTTGGGCAAGACAAGAAAGGAACTCGCCTTTTGACACCACACCAAGGGAGTTGAGCGGATTGCTGGCGATGACTTGGTGAAGGGAATCTATGAGAGAAGGTTCTCGAACTGGGTTCCGACCGAATAGAGGGCGGAGCCAACGAGTTTAGTCGAACAACGTAATGAGTCTAAGGGTGGGATCAAGCTTGAAAGGAATAGATGGTGGGCGTAGGCTTAATAGTGAACGCAGACAGATACCAAGATAAACTGTTAGACTTCTTTATTACGTTGCAAAGAGAGATCGAAGACAAAGATTTTCTGACCCTTGTATAGGTTAGGCGAGCACTGGATGGAATAGACAGAGAATATAACAAGCCACCAGAAGGGCATACCTCAGGAGCACCAATCTCCCCCGGCGAATATCTATCTGCACGAAGCCGAGCTAGGGGTAGAAAGAAAAATGCAGGAAAATGAAATATGAAAAAAAAAAAAAAAGATGCTTTGGGAGTGTGAGACACGCGGACGGGGAGTACGTAGCCAAACAACCACAATCCAACAGTAATAGCTAAACCAACCAGATAGGCCGCCCAAAACCTGGAGCTGACATTTAAATAAATCGAAAATCAACTTCGGACCCCGGCTATCCGAAAAACGCAAACTGAAGCGGAGAATCATAAAATGCAAGTGGAATTATGGCTGTTTTTTTTATTTTTTTCAAATAAAAAATCCACATAAAATATCACGAATCATATCTACTGATTTTAACGGATGTGAATGGAAGTTTAACAACAAAAGTTTAGTTAAAAATGAAATGAAATTATTAGTATTCAATTCAAAGTTTACCTATTTCAAAAAAGTATGAAACTGTAAGTATCAATAGATTAATTTAACCTTTTATCTATTTAAAATGTGTACTTATATTAATAAGTTTACATAAGCCCAAACTAATACAACCCATCCCTCCCTAATTGTTTTACATATCTACCATTTTGTTTTTAAACTACGTGACTATTAATAAATGGGGATAAGAGGTTTGCTCCTTATTTCAAGTTGTCTATTATTACTCTAACTTTTTTTCAAATATCTCATTTTCATCTTCACTTCTAAAAATATAGAATTAAACTTTCAAATTTTACAAAATTTAGATTTTACATTCATAATTTGTTTTAATAAATTATTGTATAAATTATGTAATTTTTTCATGAATTTTTTAAATAAGGACCATAATAATATAATATATTACTTTATCTCATTATGTTTTTATACATAATTTCTTTATTATATAATTAATCAAAATTAAATTAAATATATATAATCTTAATTAAATACTTAAAAATGAATTACAAAATTATGTAATAGAATATATATAGGTCCACTAGAAATAGCTATAAAAAGGTCACTCAATCCTTTCTATTTTTCGAGCAATCCAATGCACTCTAACTGCCATTGACCTAGGGAAACTTCTTTGGCATGAAATAAACTTATTTAAAGCATAAACTCTAATATTTTTGGCATTTGAAGCTTAATCTAAGAACTTTAACTTTAGAACTAGTTTCTAAATTTTTCTAAGAAAATATTCAAAAATTAATAAAATTTATGATTTAGTAAACTAAAGTGAATTGTTTAGTATTTAGAAGAACCATTAAAATAATCATTGTGGGTATACTTATAATTTATCGTTATAGATCGATAAATAGGAAGTAGAGATGAGAAACTTGAATGTTTTGAAGGGCAAAAGGCATCTAGAGAGGTAAGTGTGTATCATACTAAATCATTAAAAATTTTAATTTGTCATTTTTCTATATGTGTGAATATTTATGTGATTATGTTGATATATATATATTAAGGTCTTTATGTGCTTATGTGTATTGGATTATATGGTAGAATGAAAATAGTTAATAGTCATTTAACAATTTTATGATTAATGTGAAGGAGTGAGTTATGCATTAAATAGCATGGGAAATACATATAAATTGTGTAAATTATATTGAAGGAATCTTGTGGCCATGCAATGGAGACATGGAATTGTTACTATTTATTCCATAATGCAAATTTAAACTATATTATATAATAGGATTATTATTGTGAAATGTGATAGTGGTCATATATGGAGGCATAGTGTTGTTGGACCAATATGATGAGAATGGCTTATGTTATGTTATGAATCATGAAACCTTTGAACTAATTGCGAATTGTGAAATGTGTTGTATGGATGAAATCTTTAGGATTGAACTATTGTAAATGATGATATGTGAATTGTAATCAATGATAAGGTATTGGCTTCTATAGGGTATCAAGTTGCACAGAAAGAATAAAGATAAAGTTTGTGAAAGGTATAAAGCTGACCGAGAGTTTTAAAAAGGCTAAAATGTTTTCTTTGTTTATTATTTTATTGTTTATATGTTATGGATGATATCAATAATTAATTGTGAAGTAATATAAATATGTCATGTGATATTATAATTGAATTATAAAAAATTCCAAGTGATGATAATATGAATTATATGAATTACAAGGTATAACTATGAATTGAGATGAGAAACGGTGAAGGTATGAAATAAGTAGCATTAATATCAGAAGCTAAGGAAACTTAGAAATTGAATTGGTAGTTTATTTATTTAATGAGTTGAACTTTTTTTTGCTCAATTTTTAGTTATGAATTTAGTAAATATATGTTCACCGAGTATTTGCAACTCATTCTTTTATTTATTTTAATATTTTCAAGCTAAGCTAATAAGTTATATTGCTTTCTTAAAGATTAAAGACAAATTGTCAAGAGAATTTGATAGTTGATTATAGAATTGAATATAATTATGTTTAAATAAATATCACGTCAGAATATGTAACCCTTTAAATGTGATTAAAAATAAAGAAAATTTTATTCATTTATTTCGAAAATACTAGTGGATATTAGTTATCATAGAAATGAAAAAATTTATATGAAATCAGAATCTTTATTGTCAAAAGTTAAAATTGGTGAGAAGTTACTTATAAGTGACCCCTTACACCAATCAAGTAGTCAAAAGCTCGGAAAATGAGTCATGACACATAATAACCCCACTTCTTATTCAACCAAGAACCGTAAGGCTAAGTTTACAAGGATGGCAATAATTAATGGAAGCTCTTGTTGATAATTTATAATCGATGAGAGTTACTTTTAAGGAAGAACATAATGATAGCAACTATGTAAGGAATTTGAAGAAGAAGCAAATGCACAATAAGAGAAGAAGGGATCGAGAAAAGAGGGAATAAGAAGGTAGTGAGATTGAGAAGCAGAGTGAGGAAGAAGAATAAGGTTAGAAATGACCAATGATGAATGTTACACTTCAAATCTGACTGGTTCAAGATAATTGTTAGGCCTAACCCACTAATTTAAAAAGATTAATCTGAATTATTTAAATAGTCAAGTTTTATACTTAATATACTATACTTAAATCTTAAATTTAATGTGTGGCAAATCTAATTGATATTAAACTTTACAATATCAAACTTAAACTATTATCTTAAAGGTTCAAACCTTATATCTGTTACCAAGAAGATCTTTTCCAGAAATTTCTCCTCTTTTATCAACCAATCATCAAGGTAGAAAGGTTTTCACAAGACTTAAATGCAGCAGGCCTCAGGCAGACAAAGTGTTCAGAGCAGGCAAGTGACAGCACTAATTTTTAGAAGGACGAGGTCATAGATTTTGGAGTAGGAGTGAGAGAAAAGATGGTGCAAGAATGGGTGCCCCATTGCCCCGAGAAAATCTTCGCTCGTGAATTTCTAGAATATTACGATCGAAACGTATGAGGATTCGTTACACGCTCCCGACGGTTTTAAGTAAAAAGCACATCACGCAAATATCCACTCATATTTAAGCAGCAAATTTACATCTACAAAATGAACTGCAACGTAAACCTCTAAAGGACAATAATTTGAAATCTTTTTTTGCAGTATCGTTTGGCCAATTAAGCAGTGCAGTTTATTAAACAGGAAGAACTTCCTCAACATGATTTTGAAGCATCTTAAAGTAGTTATGTTAGAAACATATACATCTGATTCCCTCTTCAATCGACTTCAAAACACTCAGCTACAGATGTATCTGCATGTACTTTTCCATGACTTCCCTGAGTTATATCTGACTTCAGCTTCTTCAACTTTCATCATCCTCATTCCAAATACAAGAACCAGAAGCACTATCGCAATCGGTGTCTTGGAGGTTTTCTTTCGATGGGAGATGCATAGCCAGATGTGAAGAACTGATAGCACACTACTACAGAGGAAGAATATAATACTCAATTCAGTTTTGTCTCTGGTAATAATAAGCCACCAAAAGAAAATAAAAAAAGCGCGTAAAATCATCAATAACAGATTAGAAAAATAAGATAAATAAAGGAGAATGTATTACGCTTTAGTTTCAAGATCATTATCATGGAATCATATGTCTTTGTGGCACTACTTTAGAGCAGGGACATCTAAATCAATTTCCATCCATATAATGCAACTGAAATAAGAGTGAACTAAAACAATGTGAAGAGGGACATCATTATCTTAGCACAAAAACTCAAAAAAGGAAGCACTTTAACAGGCAGAAAACCTCTGACAAATTTTGAATGTACAGGTTATATAATTAAGACGAATACCCAGAAACTCCGGAGCATTGCACAGGTCAGTAAACACTAAGCAAGGTGGAGGAATCACAACTCTTAAGCTAATTACTTGCTTAACATGGAGAATTTAACCATCAGTTGCAAGCAAAGAACATATGTTTTAAATTTGTGGAACTCTAAAACCTTGTAAAAATCAGAATAAAATAAAATAAAATTGCGACATACGTTTATTAATGGGTATGGTGGAAGACTTTCTGTATTGGCTGATTTTGAAGTGTTGTAGTTGGTTTGGCATGATTTTGGATTGTTTGGCATGGGTCTGTGTGGTTTTGTGTTTTCTAGCCAATTGGTGAGCTGCTATGAAAAATAGCCTCTCCAGCAATGCTGCAATGGCAACATTTTTGTTCTGTAAAGGTCTTGAATGTAGGTCTGGGTCTTGCAATCTTGTTGTGGTAAGAATTTTGTTGATAGAATGCATTTTGGTGTTACGCCGGATTGAAATTTTTGGTTTTGGTGTCTTCATGTGATTTGGAGAACTGATTGGCAACTTGTGTTTGCGCAAGTCTAAATTTGGTGAGATTATCCTCCATTTGAAGAAGTTTCGAACATTGCTTTTTCCTGCCTTGGAATGGTTCACGCCTAGTTCATACCGGTCAAATACAATTGAGGGACAAATTGAGTGGCCAGCTGTGCAAGATGATTGTGTTTTTGAATCGGAAGTTGGAAAGAGTTTTGAAAGTTGTCTTGAGGTGTTAGTCTTTCAAGTTAGGAAGTTGAGGGAGCAGCTGAAGATGCTAATAGAAGACTTCTAAGAGCTATTTGTGCCAAGGAGGCCAACTACAAGAAAGTTGAGGAAAACTATAGAGAAAACTAAATCATAACTAAAAGAAGGTCAAGGCAGCAACGGGAGTAGTTAACTAAACACTCCTAGGAGTTCTGCTCAGGTTTTCATATTGTTTAGGGGTTTGTGCATATTTGCATTTAGGGGGAGTTGTTTATAAGCCATTCACTAAGTTTGAAGTTCATCATGTTTTCTTTATAGTCATGTTTTATTGTGCTTTATAGTTTATAGTTCAAATTTATCTAACAAGCTCAAGCTTATAATCTTTAACTTGAGGGGAGAGTGTTAGAAAGTAATATTCAGTAATTATGTTACATTATGGTTCTAGGTTATGTGTTACAGGTTTGCTTGTCTTGCACCCAAAGTCAAGAATATGATAGTTTTTATGTTTCTTAGGAATTCTATATAAATAGAGCATTAGAGTTAAATCTTATGAAGAAGTCAGCCATACCATTGATTTTATAATCTATCAGAGTTTTCTCTCCGATTGCCTCTAGCCTCCCTTCTTCCCCCTCATAAACCTTAACTATTTTCTCAATACTTTTCTAAGGTATCAAATGATTGACTTTTTGTAATGAATGTAAAATACATAAATCAAATGGGTGGCATATCTTACCCGGAGCCATGGCATTTGAACATGACATGACCAATGCAGCAATTGTGGGTGTTCAGTGTCACTCAGATTATGCATGCCCATCACATATATGCTGCTTGCATTCCCATAAACACCTACCATATAAGGAAAAAAAATATGAATATGAAGATCCTGAAAATATCAGGAAAGAATCAATTGACTGGAGGAAAAAGCCATTAGAAATAAATCAATTTGATTAGCAAAACTATTTAAATACAAGGTTTGGGGATGAAATGTTAGAACACGGTTCATTCTAAATATCAACAGAAAATGCAAGCTTAAAGATGAAGAACACGTGCTAGTCAAAGATAGCTAGAATAAATACAGTAGAGACAAATGTACATTTGCTTAAATTTGTTTCTTTAAGACTCAAATTAATATGCATTTTGATGATCATAAATCAAGAACTTTCGCTCCAATGGGAAATTATAAACAATTTGCAAATATATAGCTGTCTTCTCACGAGCAGGCTTTACAAGGATAAGGCACATTTATTAAATAAGGATCATAAATTTCAACAGAGATTCAACGAGAGGGCAAGGAGAAAAAATTAAAGCAGCAAACAAGAGAAAATATAGTTAAAATTTACATAACTAATAGCTTGTATCCATTTTTGCCAGCTCCTTTATCACAGATAATTGTATTGCCATCTACACATTTCAACAAGATACATTTCAATATGCATGGCTTCAAATTGCACCACCTGATTGTTGCTCGAGAAATGGACTTTTTTCTATTTGCTCTATCTGAGCAAAATGACTGCTGCAAAGCATTTTCCATATCAATAAAAAGTGATTCACACAGCCACTTCAAAGTTCAATTTTCAGTCACTTTCTAGATCTGTCAAATTACATCTCACAGTACTGTGGGCTCTAGGGCCCATCATAACATTAGCCAGTTCTTGGATGGAAGAGCAAGTGCTCCGCCTCATTTTATCAGCAAGTACTTCAGTGTGCTCTGAGAGCCCCAAACCCAAAAGCCGATTCCTCAAGATCTCAATGGTACAAACATAAGGTGGTATTCCCTCATCAATCATCATCTCAAAGTACTTACATGCCTCCTCTAGCTTACCCTTCTTCTTACAGAAACCGTGAACCATGACAGCATATGTTGAAACAGAAGGATAAAATCCTCTGTCATCCATGCTCTGCCAAACTTCAGTTGTCTTATCAAATTTTCCTATCCTTATCAGCAATTTGAGCACCATATTATAAGTATGACGGTCAGGAAGACAATTATCCTTCTCCATTCTAGAAATCAACCTAAGAGCCTTGTTGACTTCACTATGATCACAATGATAAGCTTGTATTGCATTATAACTCCAAGAATCTGGTCTCATTCCCCTGGCAATCATTTCATCCAACAAATTATAAGCTTCTTCCACTTTTTCATTCTTACAAAGTCTCTTTATAAGACAATTATATGTAAACACATTTGGTGAAAGGTTATATCTTCTCATTCTATCAAGAACCATGAAAGCTGAATAGATTTCATTTGCATTACAAAATGCATGAATGAATATTGAATATGTATAAGCATCTGGCTCAGCTCTATTTAATGTCATATGTTGAAACAACTTTTTAGCTTCATCCAAATTTCCTCCCTTACAAAGGGCATCTAATAAACTATTATATGCAAGCACATCTAAGGAAAATCCTTTGCCAAGCATTTCATCAAACAACTCACGGGCCTTTGTGGATTCTCCAATGTCACCCCATCCTCTTATCAGGATGCTGTAGGTTTTAACATTTAGCTCAAAATGACTCTTAGCTTGATCAAAAAACTGTTGAGCATGCTTGACATGCTTCCTTTTGCACAACACATGCAAAAGCTTATCAAAATCTTGTACGTTTGGCTTAATCCCAAACTCTTCCATTCTAGTGAAAGCCCGAATTGCACCACTTGGCAAATTAGCTCGGCTATATGCCTTAAAGATTAGCCAAAAAATTTCACTCTTAATTTCATAACAATTTGACTCTCTCAGTTCAATGAGAAAATCCCATAGTATTGCAAATTGTTTATTGCTTCCCAAGATTTCTACCAAGATGTGATAGCTCTCACTACTGTGCTGGAAACCTGCAACCGACTTGGCCCAGATAAAAAATCTATGAGCAGGGAACCAAAGATTCTTGCATCTCTTCAAGACCTGCTCAACCAAACTTGTGGATATTTGTGTTGAAAATAAATTGAGAGAGAGCTCTAAATCATGTTGGGGCTTTCGATGATCACTAAGCACACGAGATATTTCATTCACAAGATCTTGAGATGATGGATCTGAAGTTTGTGGGGTCTGAAAAGAAAATGAGTGATAAAAAAGGTAGCAATGCTTTTGTAGATTAGGATGGTAAAAGAAAGATCGTAAGATGTTAGCCTTAGAAGAGAGCACCCGAATGCTCATCTCTAAAGATTTTATGACTTGACCCCAATTTTATAAATGCTAGAACCGCATGACCCAGACAAGGCATCCACCAAGTAAGACTCACTTGGTAATACCCCCAGTCATATGATACCTATACAACGCTGTTGATTTGTTTTATGAATTTTCTAGCAAGCTAAGATCTGGCATGCAGTTGCAAAGCTAGAAAGAAAAATGAGAGAGGAAATGTAGGGCAGGAGACAGGTATCTGGCACTGCATTAAACAGAATAAAAAACTTGTCATCAAACAATTCAAAGGCAGGGCATAAGAGAAATTATATTATGATGTGTAAGACTAATTAATGCGTTCAATGAAAAATATTGGATTGAATTCAACAATCCAATATTCCAATTGATGGGCTATGTGCAGCATTTACTTGTGTAAATCAACTTATCACTTACTACAATAACTGATAACTTGTGCTAAACTCATAATTTCATAAAAGTTGACTAAAAAACACAAAATTATATTCTTTTGGAGAAGTGATTTGAATATAAAAAAATGGATTCAAGATAGTATTCTTTTAATAGGAATGCCTAAACCTTGAATTCCTTGTTTGATTCAGATAAAAAATTTATAGAAAGCAAAGATTTTATTAAGAGCAACTAAACATAACTGCATTTCACACAAAGGTTCAAATTAGTTCTTCGAAAGAACAAGAACTTGCAGTTCACACAGTTGTATTTTTGTTTAATATTTATACAATATTAAAACTGTTAAACATAGTCCTATACATTGAATATGAAGCATTCCATCACACTCAAGTAGCTTATTTCCAAAGTTGAATCAAGACCACAATCAGCCTACTCCATTTCAACTAAAAGGAACAAACTTCTTCCTTATATGCGAAGTACTTATGTCAAGGAACTGCTACTTCATAAGTGAGGCAATAAGAACCTAAAACTGTAATTTCTGGGTAATTAACTGCAGTACAGCAAATTAATTCTTTCTTGACCGAGTTACATTGAATCCGATGCTGGTATTAACAGCAGCTAAGAGAATAATAATACCATGAATTTAATTCCTTTATATTCCAAACCTTAAATAAAGGAGAAATAATGAGCACATCATGTACATGATGCTTTCTGCTACAACTAAATTGCAGACAATAAGCATAAGAGAGAGATAAAAAACATGCTTAACGAAACAAACCAGTTTAACTCAAAATCTCAAACTAAATTAACCTCTGAGAAAACAGAGAATTGAAAGTCGAGACTAAATTCAACAGGAAATTTGTAAAGTAAGGATTTAAATATCTTGGACCTTTTCTGTTTGCTTCAATTTCTATTTAGCCATAAACATGAGAGATATTTAGTGGCCTCTGTATTTTAGTTCCCCAAATGCTTGCAGAGAGTGATTCTTCAAGTTCATTTAACGCAAAACAAAGTAGTCGATTGTACACAACAGAGACAGTCAGTTTAACAAACTCTTAGTCGGCCTTAAATTTGCAGAGATACAGCTTTGAAGCAATTGCAAAGCAATATAAGAAATATAATAAATACCTAAAAGCAAACAATCAAACACCTAGTGTGCAAATTCAAGCCAACCATTGTGAACATAAGAATTGATTTAAGTCGGAGTTTCTACCTGAATAGGTGGGAAAAAAACTCCGATTTCCTGGTTTAGGCTTTCTTCAGAGCTGTACGAAGATTCGAGAACGTTTTCCAGCTTCGATTAAAAAATTTGTTGTTTTTCCCAGTAGAAATTGATAGTCCCATTCCAAGATACTGAAGTAAACGAAGAGTGAGGCCCTTAAATATCTGAATGGATTTGATTCTGCGTAAAAGGAAAAACAAGGGCGAGAAAGAATGATGACTGAGAAACCGTTGTTTAGTGTTTAAGGGAAGGTTACGGGTGGGGGGGGGGGGGGGCGGGGGGGGACAACCGCTTCCGTGGTTTAGATCGGATTTATTTGGGTTCAGTCCATTGACCCTCGTAAATTAATTGGATATGTCTTACGTAGACTTCCCCACCTTAGTAAAAAATTGGGACATGAAGCCTAGCTTACATGACATCTTTCAAGCTATTCATTTTTCTGTCGACTTATTGTAATTGCGTCATCAAAGGTTGATATCTCGATTGAAAGGTAACTGTATTTTGGTCCTCCATTGCTGATAAGATTATAATTTGATTGCTTTTAATTTTTATTTTTTAGAGACTAATAGGATGTTTGAGAGGGAAAAATTGGAAGATTTCATTTTTTTTAGAGACTAATAGGATTTTTGAGAGAGAAAAATTGGAAGATTTCATCAGCTGCAGTACAATAAAGCAAAGAGGGCATCCTTTGTTGGAGGGAAAGGATGTCAATTATTCGGGGAAGAGAGCATTATTCTTGACTGTGCTTACTCGCCATCGTTTCAAGGTAATACGGTTTCATGCTCTAAATTGAACATCGTCTAATTTTAGTTTTTATTTCAATCTTGGTAGAAATTTATCTATGAAAGATACATTGTCTAATTTGTTATTTCATTTTTTTAATGGTCTATTATAATGGCATTGCCCTTTCTAATTTTGTTCTAGTAGACAATGATGCTTCTCTCTCTCTCACAAACAAACAAACACACATACTCGAAATAGCTTGCCAGTTTTTCTTTTCTAAATTTACATTGTCTTTGAAGAGATTTTTCGAAATGGCAATTTACCCATTTTTTTTTTAATGTTTGGGTGATATATTTCCATTATTGAATGACTTGGGGTTATCATCACGTATTATTAGATTAAGCAAAAGTATTAGAATAGAGCTATAGTTATAGAATTACCAAGTATTTTTCATGTTCTATTGATGAGTAAGTAATTAGTTTTAGGTAAACACTACTTTTACACCCATACAAATTAGGGTATCAATGCAGTCCTTCAAAAAATTTTAGTGTCAATTTCTTTCTCTAGATATTTTATTGTGTCCAATTAATCCTTTTTGACAAACTACTAGTCAAAATATTAATAAAGATATTGAAGTGCCCAATTGATTTTTTTAAAAACAATTTAGCAATAGGACTTGAATATATTCAATCAAATTCCTTGAGAATAGAATTGATATGAAATTTTTTTTGAAGGACTAAGTTAATACAAGCCCAATTTATGAGGGATTGAATTTGGTGTTTAGTAATCATTCTACTTGACTTCTTGCTTAAATGTTTTGCATTGCTAATTTTGTATCTAAGTAAAAGTTGTTATTAGGATTCTATTATATTCAATGTAACTGCAATTTTTGTACAGTAGTATGTTTGAGTTGATTTTAGGTTACTTGTTAAAGATAGAGTTGATGTTCATTAAATGGTTGTTCTTATTAAGAAATTTGAATAACATTGTCAGTGAAATAAGGGTGTTGAACTAGACTAGTAGCAGCCAAAATATAGTTAAATTGTTGAGCAGCATTGAATTCAATAACAACACTCCAACCAAATTGGTGACGTTGAATGTAACTTGGAATGTAGCATGGCACTGAAAGCAGAATGCAAATAAAAAGGTATTCTTCACATATCTGTGACTTTATTCTTGGTAAATTTATAGTTGTATAATATTAATAATAAATTTGGTCTTTCTTTACTTAATGTGGCAAGAACTATATAGGCAAATAAATTATGAAAACTATAGTAGATACTATTGTAAATGATGGAAAAATATTAATATATCTGACTCTTAGTTTCTCAGTAAATGACAATGAAACTCTGGTGGATATTATTATGAATAATATTGTGAATATGTAGGCCATAAATGATAGAATATTAGCTAGTCAAATGCTATGATAAAAGTAACAATAAATTTAGATTGGCTAAATCATTGTTTGATCATATGGATATATTTTAGTTGCAAATTCCCCCATCATTTCATCCAATATCTATTATTCTTGTGTTTTTTTGCTTTAACATGTCATAAATTAGTAGTCATCTTTCTTGCATATTGAGGAAGCTTGGTAATTTTGGACTAACTTGGTTAAAAAATTTATTTTTTTTAAATCGGATCTTTTTACATACTTTATACGTCTTCTTTAATTTTTTGAAGGGTTTGAGAGTAAGGTGGCGTAGATTGCATCTTTTTCAATGGATATTTGCACATTTGGCTACAACATAATACTAGAATTCTCAATCATAGCTCTTTCCTGTCCATCTTCTATGGATCCGATACCTTCTTTAATCTTTTGTGAGATTTAGCTCGTAGGTTCTTATAAGTGGGATAGAGGGTCATGATACAACCTTATTCATTCATTATATTAGTGATCTACTCTACCATATATTTTGTATGATTCTTACATTTATTCTCGCTTTACTTGAAAATTCTTGAATGATTAAATCAAATGTAACATTTTTTTCTCTATTATAGCATCTTGACATCACATTTAAAAGATAACCAACTAATTATTGCTTATGAATTAACCAAGTGGATCCCATCAAGGGCGGGATAAAATTTTACTAGTTCCTACTATTACCTTAGCTATTAAGTAATAGGTAGGGTAGTCCATTCACTTTTACAATTCTACTTGTATACTAGGTTGGTTCATGTTAAACTAGAATTAACTTGGCCTTTATTTTGTATTAACTTGTCTATTTATTTATTTATTTTTGTGATAACTTGGCATATTTATTTGTTATGGTTGCTTACAGTAAACCTAGCAGTGCTTTGGTTTAGGTTATTCACAAAATCTATGGCTTAACATAAATTCTTCCTAGGCCTATATAGCATATCAAAAAGCTCTTTTTGCCCATTAAAGGAATATCTTCCCTATATAGAGGAGTTTAGCAATATTTTTTATTGATGCATTTGTATATGTTTGCTTCTTAGTGCTCTTGCTCATTACATATTGATCTAGCCTTAAGGAATCTAAATTACTTAACACTTACCTTGCTTTGTAATTTACTATTAGATGTTTAAAAACTTTACAAAGTGTCTTATTGAATAAATGGTTGTTATAACCTCCTAATTCATTTTCTTTTATTGCTCGATCGTTAATATATGCAAGTATACATTTGCTCCAATTTTCTTAAGGTTTTCTATTATAATGAAAGGCTTTTTTTAATAAAAAAATTATTTGCCTAATGTTTTGATTAATGGTTATTTGCTTCTGCAATTGGACTTGTTGCAAACCACTAAATACTAATATTCACTTGATTATCAAGGTTAAAAGAGATTCCTACAACACAACCTACATTAAAATGACATTGTTGAAATAGATGACAAGAATAAAAGTCTACTTTTAATCTTTAACATTGAACGTAAACCTAACTTTGCAAAAATAAATAAATAAATAAATCTAAACTTGACTAACAATACAATGGTATTTTGAACTTTTTAATCCCTAGGTCCATACACTACAAACACTAACATTAGTTAGCAGTAGGATGAACATAAAAACCAAAAGTTAATATAATAGTACACAAGTGGAGAAGTTAAGATGAATCCTTTTCTAAAGTTAAAAACACTATTATTGTAAAGTCAAAATAATTTAATTATAAACCATGAGATTGATCTTTCAAACATGATGATTGTTTTTTTATTGTTATTTTTCTTTTAGTGAAATGTCTTTATAGTATTTTTAATCACTACTTTACTTAACTTCATACTCTACTATTCAACCATTGCAATATGTGCAATATATTACTATCTTTTTTAGGTTTAAAAAAGAGGTTATATAAGAATCCTTCATATAATTTGATGGATTTATTAGTTGAGCAAGCTTCAATATTGCTATGGAGAATAAAAAATAAAACTCTTAGTTTTCATTTATTGCAAGCAAGTTGAAATTTAGAGAATTTTATAGCTAGTATGTATTCTAATTGATGTTATATATACTAAAGGTCTAAATATTAAGAAAGCAGTGCCTCTAGATCTTGAAAAATTGGCAATCCATTCTTATTTGCAACACTAACCTAAAAAGTTAGCAACAAAAATGAGACAATAGGGGTAAATAACTATAGTAAAGAAGGTATAATGATAATTGCAAGGTATACTTTGTAATTTATGATACAATATGATGGTACAGAAGGAAAAAGGGAGAGAAAGAAAGACTATTATAAAAAAGGTAAAAATAGAATGATATCTTTTCATTTCCTTTCTTTCTCCCTTATTTCCTTTACTTATGAATAAAACCTTGTAACTATTAGCATTCAGCTTCTTAGTAAAATCACTATACCTGCTACTATTAGAGCATCATGAGAATGGTTTCAAAAAAAAATAAAAATCAACTAGAATTATGCACAAATGCGAACCTTAATTCATTAAGTCCATGCAAAAGAAGAATAAGTCCTCTACATGAAGTAGGTAACACATTGTGACGAAAGTAAACCATCAATGTATATCTTGTTCATTCAATAATCATACTTGTTATATAGGTCTTGATTAAAGTTGAGGTGCAAAAATTAATTCTTATTTTTGTACATTTATATATGCACTTGCAAGTAACGACATTATTAGTGCATAAAATTTTTAACTCAAGAATTTTATAGAATCTTTAAAAATTATAAATTAATAGTATATTTATTTAAGAGATTATATCTTATCATTTTTATATGGGAAAAAGGGTATAAAGTAGAGACTTGATTAATTTTAGTGCTAAGAGAACAACCTTTAAACAAAAACTATACTTGCAAGTTATATACATTTGCCTTTAACAAGACCAAAAAGAATTTGAAAATAGTTACTTACAATAGGATCACCATCTGCTTCCAAGGTCCAATTCCTACAATATTTTACTTTATGTAAACTAAGCAACTATCAAAAGTGATCTCCAATTATGACTGTAAATCATTAACATGTTAACTTCTTCTTACTTGGCATAGACTTATTAAACCAAAAAACAATTCACAACATAGAATGTAGATTTCAAAGTAAATTAAAGTGATTTATATAATTTAGAATGAAATCAATGTATTTGAAAAATGGTGCAATTAGCATGCATAAGACTGGTAAAAAAATATTAAATTAAAATAAAGAAATTGCTAATCTAAAACTAGACAAAAGTATGACCCATAGACATTTTTTGGTTCCCCAAGCAAATCAACTTAACATAATTTCAACAATATAGCATGACAAGATATTGTGGTAAATAAGAAACAACTTACTAAGTGCTTGATAACTTCAGAACACAAAAGATTATAAATTCCTCATTCAATTACCTATATTACTGGAAAAGGATAATAACATAATACTGAAGAAATAAATAGAAAATAAATTAAATTTATAAATATAAATTGGAACTTAGGCTTACTAGTTTTATTATTATATCCAATTTATTTATGTTCAAAATTAATGAACTATAATTTTCAAACCCATCAAATATTTAATGAATTTTAGGTTATCATATTCTCATATTTACAAAAGCTCAATTAGTTTCATAAAAGCATATTTTTTCATATGATAAAAATATTTTAAATTTTTTTATTTATTTCTATTTTAAAATTTTTAAACTTATTTTCAAGTAATAATCGTATTGGCTATAATATAATATTTATTTTTCAAAGAGAAGATGATTAAATCCAATGGTTAATATTTAATAGTCATTTTGGGTCTCTAATTAGATAACAATGAGAAAATCAAAATAAGAGAAAAATTTAAATTATTCAATATGTGCTAAAATTAATAAAAAATTATATAGGTATTGTGATATCTCTTTTATAACTGGGTGAACAATTCTAAATAGTACCCATATAGTACAAGCTAACTGGATTAGCTTTTTAGAATAAAATTCCATTTTAACAAAATAATAATGTGATTGCTATCTTAGGCAAATTTCAAGAAAAAAAATAAAAAAGTGGTTGAAATTTGACATATATAGTAAAAATGTGATATTTGATCGTGTGATATAAACTAATATTTTGTAGAGTCATTTTTCAATTTTCAAATTTCCAATGCTTAGAGCCTAAAAGAACCTTGGAGCCAAAAGTACAAATTTCAAATTCTTGGAGCTTAAAAGTACTTTGGAACCAAAATTTCAATTTTCAAATTTGAAGCCTAAATTTAAACTTGGATCCTAAGACAACTTGGAGCTAAAAAGAAAATGATTTGAAACCAAAGTTGTTTCATCATCTTTTTCCTTATAAATAAGCTACATGCCTTTAAAGAAGAAGAAATATTGTACTACAACTTACAAATTTTCTTTAGCTCTCATTTAAAAAAATTATTTCTTATTTTTTTTTCACTTTAAGACCACAACTGGCATATCCACTCAAAGTGTATTAATGAGTGAAAGCTTATAAAATCTCTTCAAAAGATTATGAGAAAAATCCTTTTTGTATCCTATTTGAAATCCTAGTGAAGATTGTAAGAATCTTGTAAAGTTAGATGGTTATAAAATCTTAACGGAGATTAAGAAGATTTGTAAAGTTAGGTAGTTGTAGAAATTCTAATATGAATTAGGAGAATCTTGTAAAGTTAAATATTATAACTTAATGAAAAGTTAGTGAATATCTCAAGTAATATGTGATAGCTTAAAAAGAGATGAGTAAATCCAAAAGGCATTCATTTTAGACAATTGAATCTCTATAAAACTTCTTAGTGTTCTCCCTTTACTCTTTTACTTATTTCATGTTTTCAAAAATAACATTTCAGAATTTTTCATCACACTAATAAAAGAAATATTTTTGGAAAACCTTTAATAAAATATATTTTATTATTATCAAGATATTTTATATTTTGAAAATACATATTCATTAAAATATCAAGAATTTTATTATTATACCTTACAATTATTAATTTTTATTCAAGTTTTATTTCTTAATTTTTAGAAAAGGCTAATTCACCCCTTCTTGGCCTATAAGCTTTACGAAATACTAATGAACAACTCTCGAATTATTTATTTTATAAGATGCTTAATCCCACAAAATTAAGAAACATACAGAAAAAGATAACTAAAAATAATTAGAGAAAATTACTAACAAGAAAAAAAGTATGAATTTCAAATTAAAATTTATAAGAAGATAAAGACTGCACATTTCAAGATCAAAACATGATGAGGATGGGCCCCTTTTAGGCAAATTATATATCCTAAACTAAAGTAATGACAGTTAAGAATTAAAATGAGAAATAATTTTCCTATTAATCTAAACAATGTTTTATCAGTTAAAAACATAATCATAGAAAAATTTCACTAACGCTATGAAAGATTAAATTTGTCTCTGTATGTAAATAATTGAATGAAAATAAGTATTTTATAATCTTATTACCAATACTTTGTTTTCCCTATCTGTGTGTTCAACCACATTATTGCCTTAGATTGTTGAGTGAATGTCATCAGCAAGAACTCACTTCTCACATTTCACCTATTCATCAACTATAGAAAATCACAAAGATTAGCAAAATTGGTTAATATGCCTTCAAAAAGAAATGCAAACCATAATGAGAACAATAAAGCTTATAGAACCATTTACTTGACATCTTGTAAATGTAACTAAATAGAATATGAGAATGTACAAACATCATAGGGTAAAAAATAATATTTCATATAAAATTCAAAACCAATACATCAAAATTGGTGATTGATAGCCAAATACGACAAAGAAACTGAAGTTAGTGAATTTTACTATTTTCAAGCAACAATGAAATTGACACAAGAATAAAAAAATAGTAACGAGTAACACAATAGCTAATTCCTATTTAGAGTTTAGATTCTAAAGTACAAAATTTTCCATGGCTAGTAAACTGGATGCTTTATATTTATGAAGAAAAGCTGATCTTTGGCCAAATCCAAAATGCAATAGATGAAAAGAAGAAATCAAATGATGAACTATAAAAAATAAACCAAGAAAATCTCACAAGGCAATCATCATTCAACCAAAAAAATAAAAACAAAGGTCTAAACTTTCAAAAACAATCGTCATTCTCAAACTACACATAAGAAAAATAAAAATTTTTGTAGGAATTTCCATGAAAGAAACAAAAATTCATGAGAAATACCAAAAATTAGTATAAAACTTAGAGGCTATTAATGTACTAGATATCAACTTTGAGCGCTTTCAAAGACTTCTTGAAAGACTTTAGCATGTAAGCATTTTTAGGTGAGAATTCTTCTAAAAAAATTAAAATCAAAATCAAAATCACGATGTTGAATCCACAGTGAATACTCTTATAGAAACCTACAAGACCAAAGTAGGTTTTGAAGCACCAAAAGTACTTACCTCAATATGATACCGATGAACTACGACCCATTGATAATGCCTTTGTCCTTCAAACCATAGTTTTAAAGCATCAGCCACTATTAACACCTTATTACTCATTTGATACACTAATAAAGCTAGTTTTTTTTTCTCTATTTGAAAACCTTAGCAACTTCTAAAATAGAGGAACTAGATTACAATATTGTTAATAGGAAGGATGGAAGAGCAATATACAAATTTGAAGTCAAATCTTAACTTGAGCTGATGTAATAAACAATAATTCTACAGATATATGAATGGTTAGAGGTGTGCCACATAAGTAAGGCTTCATGCCCCAAGCATTTTACTAGGGTATGAAAGTCTTTAACTATGTTTTAGTTAACTTGGTGCCCAGTGTAAATATATTAAATTGATTCATTTTATCTCAAAAAATAATTAAATAGTAGTTCATAGAAATTCAAGTTATGCGTATTTGATGTATTTAAATTTGATTTTTTATGAATTTATTTTTAATAAATTTCATTTTTAAAAAAATTATATATATACTAAGTTGTCATCCATAAATTGTACAAATAAATATTTATTTTAATAATATAATATTAGATAAAAATTTAATTAATATGTATTTAATGGTTCCAAAAAAAAGTTATCTCTACATTAATTTTGCTCAATATTAAATAGGTAATTGATTTTGAACTTGAACATCATATTAATTAGATACCATTTTTCAATATAATTATTATCATTAATATTAATATTTAATAATATAATTTATAATAAGAATAAATTTTTTATTATGGTAATATATTTTTAATTTATCATATTACATGATAAAATAAATTGTTAAAGGTAGTAATTTTATAGTATGGATAAATATGTATTTTAATAATATAATATTATAATTATGTATTGATTATTTATAAATAATATTAGATTAAAAATTAATTAATATATAATATTAATATTTAATAACATAATTTATGGTAAGAATATATTTTTTTATAATAGTAAGATATTTTTTATTTATTGTGTTACAACAAAAAATAAACTTTTAAAAGTAATAATATCTTATAGATAACTCATTAAAATTTACAAATTTACAACATACATGTTGACTAAAATTTAATATTTTGATATCAAATATTTTATATATTTTTTAACTTACATGGAAGAAAGGAATAGCCTTTAGTCAGAAAATATTAATGCCAGACTCATATTTAATACCTTCTAAAAGTTATATTATAATAAAATTCATTTTTTGGAATATAATTACAAATATAAAAGAATTAAAAATAAAAATGTATAGTATATAATGAATCTTTAGAAGAATAATTGATTGTATATAATGAATCTTTAGAAGAATAATTGATTTACTCCTTAATTAAAGTTTAAGAAAAATATATTAAGGATACAAAGGAGAAAAAAGTAAGAAAAATAATATAATTATTTAAAAATATAATACAAAAAAAGAAATGATTCATTAATTTGTGAAATTAAAAAATAATTTTGCAATTATTATAGTAAGAATACATAAAATAAAGATAAAGTATTGAGATATATTGTGACAAATATAATTCGACACTGAATTCAAACTTTCTCTCTGATAAGTGTAATTGTGATTGGTCATTTGTTTATGGAAAAATAAAATGTAATTTTATCAAATGAAGATAAAAAGAAAGTATATTATAAATAAAAGTTTACAAATTTTAAATTAGATGTAAAATAAAATGAAAATAAAAAAAATTCTAATAAAATTAAATAAAGATAAAAATAAAAAATTTTTAAATAAATTTAAATGAAGATAGAGATAAAATGACTTTTAAATTTTAAAATAAAAAATATTACATTTATTAATCTCAATATTTTCATACAAGGTAATAAAAAATGACCTATTCATATATATTATTAACTATAAATTTATAAATTTTATAATTGATAGTCCATATATTTACATGATAATTCCCTTTCTTCCACAATTTCCTCCAAAATTGTACTTTCATGTTAAATAGTATAAATTAGTCAAAACATTTATCTAATGATATAAACTATATAAAAAAGATATGCTTTTGAAGTTGTAGACATAAAAAATCTATTGACCTAATGAGAACTAATTAGGGTACAATTTTTTTAAAAGCAAAAATATAATGAAATAAAGAACTTATAATAAATAAAAAAGATAATCAAACTATAATAACTATAGTATAAAAAAAGCAAAAAAAATATAAGAGAATTTACATGATAGGAACTTTAGATTGAGTAACTGCAAGAGTTTGAAAATAATAAAAGAGAATATTTACAAATAGTAAAAATGAAGATAAAAACTCTTATCTCAATGAAGATCACAGCTTTGAAGTAATTAAAGATAAATAGAGAAAGAAATATAAATATAATTTGGAAATATTTTTATGAGAATGAAATAAATAGGTGGTTATAAATTCTAGTGGTAGATAGAGATTTAAATTTAAATTTTTATTGGTAATTAATTTAATATTAGAAGGATAAATAAAAGAAATAATTAATACCTTTACATTTATTATTTATTGTCAGGGTGAGCAAGGTAATAAAAAAACTATTCATATATATTATTAATTGTAAATTGTAAATTTGTAAATTTATAAATTTTATAATTAATAGCCTATACATTCACATGACAATTTTCCTTCTTCCATAATTTTCTTTAAAATTGTATTTCTGCTGTTAAATAATATGAATTAGTCAAAATATTCACTTAATGAAATGAACTATATAAAAAAGGTATTTGTAATTTTATATATTAAAAATTCATTAAGCTAATAAAAACTAATTAAATTATAATTTTTTAAAAGTAAAAATCCAATTGAATAAAGCAATCATAATAAGAAAAAAAAGACAAGCAAACTATAATAATTATAGTATAAAAAATAAAAAAATTATAAAAAGAAATTTATATGATAGAAACTTTGGATCGATTAATTATAAAATTTTAAAAGTAGTAAAGGAGAATTCTTACAGATATTAAAGATGAAGATAAAAACTCTTATATCAATGAAGACCATGGCTTTTAAGTGATTGAATGTGAACAGAGAAAAATAGATAAATATAATTTGAAAATATTTTTATGAGAATGAAATAAATAGACAATTATGAATTATAATAATAGATAAAGATTTAAATTCAAATTCTTATTGACAATTAATTTAATATTAGAAAGATAAATGAAAGAAACAATCAATAGCTTTATATTTATTATTTATTGTTAAGGTGATTAATAAATGTAATAAAATTATTTTTTATTTCACAATTTATCTTTTTAAATAGAAAAGAAATGATACGTTGACTTTTCATTAAAAATGATAAATTAACATGTGATAAATTATGAGAATAACACTTGTTATAATAAGAGGTAATAAATATAACAGCTAATATAATACACACACACACACATATAAAGATTGCTAATTTTCATTCTTTTATTTGAATAAAAAAATTATAATATCAATTGAATGAATTTGTCATCAATATTAATTATTTTCATTAATAAATATATTTATTATATAAAAAAAAGTAGAATTAACTTAAATATTTTATATAAATATTTTTTCATTAAAATTATTAAAATATTTCTTGTTATTTTATTACTATTAAATTAGTAATATGATTTTTTTATTCATATATAAAAGTTAATAACCTTAACTTTTTCATTTAGATGGAAAAATTATGTTATTAATTTAAAGTTAATAAAATAATAAAGAACATTAAAGTTGATTTGCTACCACCACCACCAACTTTAATTAAGAAACGTATTTATTATAGACATGAGAAAAAATGGATAAAATTAACTTGAATATTTTAAATTAATATTTATTTATTAAAATTACTTAGATTTCTTTTATTATTTTACTATTATTAAATTAGTAATAAGATATTTTCATCCAAACAAAAAGGTGAAGATTGTTAACATCCATATAAAGGTGTGGATTATGTGTATGTGTGTGTGTGTGTGTGTGTGTGTGTGTGTGTATGAGATTGCTAACATTTAAAGATTGATAACCTTCACTTTCTCAATTGGATTAGAAAACAATACTACTAATTTAATAATAAAAAGATTAGAGGTGTTTAAGTAATTTTAGTAAAAAAATAAATTTAAATTTAAAATATTTAAATTAACTCTATTTATTCATTTTTATCTCCATAATAAATACATTCATTAATCATAATTACTAGTTGTATTAAATTAATTATAATATTTTTTATTAATTTATTATCATTAAATTAATAATATAAATTTTTTAAATATAATAGTGGAGGTCACCTCCACTTTTTTACTCATGTTATTAATTTGATGGTAATAAAATAATAAATAATATTATATTCAATTTATTCTTCCATTATGGTGATAAGGCACAGTGAAAGCAAATCAGTATTCTCTTACTTTATATCTCATTGTCAAGTATAAAATATTATCTTACCCTATACCTTATGATAAAGGCAAAAATTTGACTATCCCTATGCCTCACTAGACAACAAAGCTTCATAAAGATCTGAAAGGAATGATTAAAAAGAATCTAAACATTACATATATTAAAAGTAAGGTTTAAAAATTTATACATAATTATTAAATAAGCTCAAATACTAAATAAGGAAGCAAGGAAAAAATTTAAGTTTAAATATTGCAAATCATATATAATCATTAAAAGATTATAATATAGGTCAAAAGTCATATAATAGATTTATTCGAAACTAGAAAGATAAGTTGATATATAACCAATAATATATTATCATTTTTTTTACTTTTATCACTTCAAGTAAAATATTAATATATTTTTAATTTTTTAAATAATTAAATTATTAAAATAGTTAAAAAATTATACATATATGTGTATATGTATATATGTGTGTGTATAAATATATAAAGTAAAAATAGAATAATTTTATAATAGGGTTCCATAGGGAAGACAAAATATTATTGCTCAATTTTCACCATTTTATTTGGGATGAAAATTTATCTCATGTCTTACCTTATAAGATAAAAAGTCATACAATCTCTAAACTTTATTGGAACAATCTTTGTGAGGTATTATAAATATGGTGTATTTTGTCACCCTTAAGTGGAGGTCACTTCCACTCTTTTGGTCATGTTATTAATTTAATAACTGTAAAATAATAAATAATATTATATTTAATTTATCACTTTCATTTATTTATTAATTTAATGAATATATTTATTATAAAAAATAAATAAAATTAATTTAAATATTTTAATTTGCTATTTCTTCATTAATTTATTAAATTTTTTTATTTTTATCATTATTAAATTAATAACTTGATTTTTTTATACAAATGAAAGAATAGAGGTTATTAATCTTTATATATGCATTTGACGGTTAGCAACTCCATATATATGTGCTTAAAAGTGCTAGTAAATTTGTCAAAATAGATTAATCTAAACCTAGCAAAATAATTCAACCAGCAAAAATTATATGGCATTTCAATCATAGATTGTGTTACTTTTTCATTAAGTTGGATTGTTATAATATCAATCCTAACGGGCAATTATCAACTAGTTGCAAATGAGTTTTATAACTCCTTATATTTTTTTTTTATTTTATGCATCACTTGTTTGTTTCTTGTTGATTCACAGCATTAATTAATTGAAATTAATATTATTACACATAACTAAAATAATAAAAAATAAATCAAGATACAATAATTTTTAATATTAAAAATCCCTAATTAAAGGGGTAAAAAAAT
This sequence comes from Sindora glabra, assembly GCA_020226215.1. Lineage (NCBI taxonomy): Eukaryota > Viridiplantae > Streptophyta > Magnoliopsida > Fabales > Fabaceae > Sindora > Sindora glabra. Next base: position 6,927,462 of record CM035225.1, read on the forward strand.
TATGTGATTTAATCCAAAAAAATTCGCTATTAAGTAAAATGGGTACAAATATTTTGTTAATTAAATTTACAACATAAATATATATGTATATATATATGAATACATCACTATTTTTATTTATCTTGTTTACTATGTGATAATTCATCTTTTTTCATGTTGTTGTTATTTATTTTCTGCATCATACTAATTATTTAAATAAATAATCATCCCTAAATTCTTATGACTCATAAATAGATGTTTGTCATCTAAAACATTTTGTTGGATATTTGTTGTAATATTCTTAATTCATTATTCTAGTTAATATATTTATTTAGTTGTAGTAATTATTTTATGTATATTTAATTATAATAATTATTTATATATTATTATTTTACTAATTTTTAAAGCAACCAGGCATAAAGTCTAACCCTCCTGCACAACTTTATATTATCTTTTTGGTTGTTGCAAATTAGCTCTCCTTTCTACGTGAAGCCTTGAGACAAATGCCTATTTGTTAAGTTTTGAAATTTTCAACAATGATAAAGAAAGAAATACTAACGGAGACTAAAAATTGAGCCAAATAGCATCTCGTGTTTGACAGTATCTCTTAGAGTCTTAAAGGACAATCGAATAGCTCACCAACCCATTTCTCATTCGGGTTCTGGGATAGTGCTTGTTGGATCAAAGGAGATTTTAGTAAATCCTCTATGCACCTAAACAATTTTGCTAGCCTGGACAGAGGAAGGCAAATTGCTTCTACCTTTGATGATGAAAAAGAAAAGGAAGCCTCATATGAAGTGAGCTGGTCAGTTCTTGTTCAATTTAATTTATGTTTGGATGTGATTTAGTAGGCAAACTAATGGATCGAATGTTGTAGCCACTACTAGAAGATTGCTTAGTTGAAAAGGTAGCCTTAGTTGCTCTTTTCATCATGGAAGTTGAATTCAATTGGTTTACAATGTTGTTCTCCGCTATTTATAAACATGTGAAGGCAGTTTGGACTTTTTTCTGTTGCTAGAGTTTCAATAGCTAGATATTACTCTTTCACATTATTTTGCACACCTTCACATATGAAAAAAAGTCATAACCAAAAATACGCTTATTAAGTTTATCCATGTGTTGTCAACTTAAAGTGAATTGTGTTATGTATATTGAAGGGTAGAAACTTTTGTATCACCTTTTTAAATGTTTAGACCCAAAAAAAGCCAAGAAATAGACATTGTTCTGGGGGGGGAAGATTAAGGATTATCTAAGAGAGGCGAGAAACAGAGCAACAAAATTATCTCTTTTGTAGAAGTTTCAAATCGCCTTGGTGTAACAGTTTTCTTTTCTGAACGTTAGCAACAAACTAACATTCAGCAGAAAGTGGTTCCGTAAAAATAGGAAAGAGCAGATTTTCTGCTCAACAGCCACCGAAATCCTAACTTCTTGATGGGAGAAGTTAGGACAAGAAGTTAGGATTGTATAGATATAAAAGCAAAACTAGGGTCCCCAAGTTCAATTAATGCTCATTATTTTCTGCAACAAAATTACACCATCAAAGAAGCACAAACCAGAACCTAGAAGTACCCGAGTGTGAAATTTTAAGTGACTGTTTTGTGTGACTGTTCGATGCAATCTAAGAGGAGATTACAAAACTTACGGTTCATAATTTCAAATGTGGCAATGGCTGGAAGTAAGCTTTCGCATTTCTGACTTAATTTCATGCTTTAACTAGGATATATTAAGTATCTGAGTATCCTAGATATAGTTTACATTTAGTATCAGAGCCAGAAAATTACCTTTGCCTTGCTATGGTTTACATGAAAAACAGAGGATAGATTTGAATTTGAATCCAGTTTAAATGCTATTTTTCCATGTTTTTATGATTAAGAATTGATAGCCCATAAAATTCTAGAGGATTTAGGCTCCAAAATTGTGAAAATCTATTGAAAAAATTGCATAAAATTGTCGAGTTTTTGTTGTTCTATTTCGAGTTCTGAAATGGGTCATAACCGGGTCGGCTCGACTCGGTTAAAGGTTGAAGATGATAAAAACTGCAAGTCATTTTAGTGCTTCAGTTGAATGAAATGCCATTTGCTGTGCGTTCTGCGTTAAGGCTTTCGGGTAATAATAACTGAAAAAAAAGGAGTACTAGATTGCCGCACTTAAGATTCGAACCATTGTCCCTGAACAGCATAAAAGAACTGTAACCACTAATCTCGGTGATTTTTCTTGTTATGTACTTACACAGATTAAAATATGAAGGTTCAGAAACATTTTATTTTCTATGTTTTTAGTTTCCTAATATTATTAAATCATAACAATAATACTAATGTCATATAATTTATGCCTAATATTTAGATATTATTTTGACACATTAGGATTAAAATTAATTAGGAGAATTTAAATTAATTAATTAATCACATTTGGCTTAGATGATTAATTAATTATTTACTTCTCATTATGATAATATTGTATGATTGTTTTATCAATCTTAAGCAATTTATTTTTCTATGGAGAGAAAATTAATTTATCACATTTATTTAAGTGATTAATTAATATTTGAAATTTCATAAAGAAATGCCTATTTGTGCATTTTGTTTAAGTATATTTTAAAATGTCAAGTGATCTGTATAATTTTAATTTAGTTGAAGTTTAGCCACAGCACCTTTGATTATTCTAAAATTATACATAAAGCATTAGATTTAAATCTAGGATCACATAAAGAAAGTTAACATTAGTTGTAATTAATCATATTTAATATGATAATTATTATCCAACAGGAATGTTATTATATTTAATATGATTAATTAGGGTGGGATAGTAAATTTTCCTTTACCTTAATCTAACCACAGAAATTAAGATAGGGGATATAATTTGCTAGTTTCACTAATTTTGTACATAAGCCTAATTAAATAAAACTAAGCCCACAGGCAGTTTTGTTTATTATTAGGATTATATTTGATAGATATATTTTGCATTAGTAAGACATGTCATATGGAATATTTTTTTTAATTGCCTCAAATTATTAACATAGCATATAATTTTATACAACTTTTTAACCTTTAAATATCTCTTATTTTCAAGTTCCCGAATTGAATGGTGATAACTATAAGATATGAAAGGAGAAAATTTTTCTTCAACTAGGGTGGATGGACGTTGATGATGTAATTAGAAAGGATGAACCTCATAAACCCACAGACACCAGTAGTGTAGTTGAAATAGCACTTTATGAGCGTTGGGAGCGATCAAATCGCCTTAGCATGATGTATATCAAAATTAAAATTTCGGCTAGCGTTCATGGATCTATCAGAGAGCATCAGAACGTTCAAAGTTTGCTCAAGGCCATTGATGAACAATTTGAAACTTCGAACAAGGCTTTGGCAAGCACCCTGATGACGAGATTATCATCAATGAAGCTTACTGGCATAATAGGTGTGCAAGAACACATTATGTAGATGAGGGACATAGCAGCTTAATTAAAATTGCTTGAGGTTGAGATGTCTGAATCTTTCCTTGTGCATTATATCCTGAACTCTCTGCCACCTCAATATGGACCTTTTAAGATTTCCTACAACACGCATAAGGAGAAGTGGACAATTAATGAACTTCTGTCCTTGTGTGTACAGGAAGAAGGGAGGCTTATTGCAGAAATTAGAGAAAGTGCACATATGGCAACACAAGAAAAGAACAACAAGCAAGCTAACTCAAAAGGAAAGAGAAATACACCCATTCAAGGTAGTATAAAGAAAGAGTCCAAGTGTTTCTTCTGCAAGAAGAAAGGACACATAAAGAAGAACTGCAACAAATTTAAGAGCTAGCTTGAAAAGAAAGGTATCTCAATCTCACACTTTTGTTATAAATCTAATATGGTAGATGTTAGTAGTAACACATGGTGGATTGATTCTGGTTCTACAATCCATATCTCTAATACCTTGCAGGGCTTTCTAAACTAAAGGAAGCCAGTGGGCAGTGAGCAATACATCTATTCAGGCAACAAGATGGGCTCACTAATTGAAGCTATAGGAACTTGCAGACTAATTTTAAATACTGGCTTTAGTTTAATATTGGAAAGGACCTTTTATGTACCAAGTTTCTCTAGAAACTTAATTTCTATTTCGAAACTTTTACCTTTTGGATATTCTTTTGAATTTTCAAATAATATGTTTAAGTTATTTTATAAATCTAATCTTGTTGGCAATGGTACAATTTTTGATGGTCTTTTTCGAATTCAATTACAAGACAGTATACTTAATGATTCAATGCATGTTTCTAGTAGCATAGATGTTAAGAGATATGTTACTAATGAAGATTCCTCTATGTTATGGCACCGTAGACTAGGTCATATCTCAATAGAGAGGGTTAAAAGGTTAGTAAAAGATGGAATACTTAGTACGCTAGATTTTACTGACTTTGAAACTTATATAGACTACATAAAGGGTAAGCAGACTAATAAGACTAAGAAAGGTGCCAAGAGGAGTACTATCATTTTAGAAATCATACATACAGACATTTGTAGTCCAGATTTGGACTCTAGTAATCTAAAATTCTTTATCACCTTAATTGATGATTACTCACGATATGTGTATCTCTATCTGTTGAATAATAAGAATAAGGCACTTGATGCCTTTGAGGTGTTTAAGGCAGAAGTAGAGAAACAATGTGATAAATAAATTAAGATAGTGAGATCAGATAGAGGTGCTGCGTATTATGGTAGATACACTGAAGATGGACAAGTATTAGATCCATTTGCTAGATTTCTTCAAGAGAATGGGATTGTTGCCCAATACACCATGCCTGGGTCTCTGGACCAAAATGGTGTAGCTAAAAGAAGAAATCGAACACTGTTGGACATGGTAAGGAGCATGCTTAGAGCTTTAAACTTCCTAAGTCCTTGTGGATTGAAGCACTTAAGACGGCTATGTATATCCTTAATCGGGTTCCAACTAAGGCTGTTGAAAAGACACCATTTGAGTTGTTTAAAGGTTGGAAATCGAGTTTAAGACATATGCACATTTGGGGATGTTCATCTGAGGTTAGGGTCTACAATCTATAAGAAAAGAAGCTAGATCCTAGGACTATAAGTGGCTACTTCATTGGGTATGCTGAAAAGTTCAAAGGATATAGGTTCTATTGTCCATCTCATAGCATTAGGATTGTGGAATCAATAAATGCTAAATTTCTTAAAAATGACTTGAATAGTGAGAGTGATCAAATTCAGCATCCAGACACTGAGCCTGATTATTTTGGTTCTCAAGCTTCCATATCAAATGATAGACTGGTTGTGATCCATGCCCCTAAAGTACCATTGAGTATTGAACAGCCAATCATTAAGGATCCACAACTAGTTAACCATGACCAAGTTGATTCGGTTGTTGAACAATTACCAGAAACTGTTGAACAACCAGTTGAGGTACATGCTCCCCAAGAAGATGCAAACCTAACATTAAGAAGATTAACTAGAGAAAGGAGGTCAACAATTCCTAGTGACTATGCTGTGTATCTACAAGAGTCTGACTACAATATAGGAGCTGAAAATGATCCTGAGATGTTTTCACAAGCTATCAACTACAGAGAATCTAGATTATAGTACAATGCTATGAAGGAAGAGATGGATTCCACAGTGTCTAATGGAGTCTAGGATCTTTTCGAGTTGCCTAGTGGTTCAAAGGCTATAGGGTGTAAATGGGTCTATAAGACGAAAAAGGACTCATTAGGCAGCATAAAAAAATATAAGGCAAGACTCGTGACCAAAGGATTCACTCAGAAGGAAGGAATCGATTACACAGAGACATTCTCTCCTGTATCTAAGAAAGATTCCCTTCGTGTAATAATGGCATTGGTTGCCCAATTTGATTTGGAACTGCATTAGATGGATGTGAACATGACATTCCTCAATGGGGATTTAGAGGAAGAGGTATATATGAAACAACCTGAAGGATTCTCCTCTAGTGCTAGTGAGCATTTAGTATGCAAGCTTAAGAAATCCATATATGGATTGAAACAGGCCTCTCGCCAATGGTATCTTAAGTTTCATGATGTTATTTCCTCTTTCGGATTTGTGGAAAACGTCATGGATCAGTATATATACCACAAGGTTAGTGGGAGTAAAATCTGTTTCCTTGTGCTTTATGTGGATGATATATTGCTCGCAGCCAATGATAAGGGGTTGTTATATGAGGTGAAACAGTTTCTCTCTAAGAATTTTAACATGAAGGATATGAGTGAGGTATCTTATATAATTGGCATTAAGATCCATAGGGATAGAGGTCAAGGCATTTTGGGTTTATCACAAGAAATCTATATTAATAAGGTTTTCGAGAGATTTCGGATAAAGGACTGCTCACCAAGTGTAGCACCTATTGTGAAGGGTGATAGATTCAATTTGAATCAATGCCTGAAGAACGATTTAGAAAGGGAACAAATGCGAAACATTCCATATGCTTCAGCTGTTGGAAGCCTTATGTATGCTCAAGTTTGTACAAGACCTGACATTGCATTCGCAGTTAAAATTTTAGGGAGATATCAAAGTAATCCAGGAATGGATCATTGGAGAGCTGAAAAGAAAGTGATAAGGTAGAGAATTTTGAGGTAGTTGGCTACTCAGACTTGAATTTTGTCGGATGTGTTGATTCATGGAAATCAACATCAGGGTACATTTTTATGTTAGCTGGCGGAGCCGTGTCTTGGAGGAGTGCAGAGCAAACCTTAGTTGCTATTTCTACCACAGAAGCTGAGTTTGTATCTTATTTTGAGGCAACTTCACATGGTGTATGGCTAAAGAGCTTTATTTTTAGGCTTAAAGTTGTGGATTCAATTTCTAGGCCATTAAGAATTTATTGTGACAACTCAGTTACAGTTTTTCTGGCTAAGAATGACAAAAGTGGAAGTCGAAGTAAACACATCGACATCAAGTACTTAGCCATTCGGGAACGTGTTAAGAAAAATAAAGTTACCATTGTACACATTAGCACTGAATTGATGATAGCAGATCCTTTAACAAAAGGCATGCCACCATCAGTGTTTAAGGATCATGTATTAAGGATGGGACTTAGTACCATATTGAGTCTTTGATGTATATATAAATATTTGTAATAAAGCTCTTATTCATTTTAAGTTATTTTTTTCATTTCAGAGTATATATTTATGTTTAGAGAAAAATAGCATTGAGAGGATCCAGAATAAGTATAAGACTTATTCATTAAGTTATGGTGGGTTGAGAAAGTAAAATGTATCGTGATACATGGGAGATAATACTCACATATAGAGGACCTATCACTATGATCCATACATTGAGTTTTCTCTACTTTTTAATACATATGATTTTTTACAGACCAAGTGGGAGAATGTAACAGTTTTCTTTTCTGAACGTTGGTAACAAACCAACGTTCAGCAGAAAGTGGTTCCATAAAAATAGGAAAGAGCAGATTTTCTGCTCAATAGCCACCGAAATCCTAGCTTCTTGATGGGAGAAGTTAGGATTGTATAGATATAAAAGCAAAACTAGGGTTCCCAAGTTCGGTTAATGCTTATTATTTTCTGAAACAAAATTACACCATCAAAGAAGTACAAACCAGAACTTGGAAGTACCCGAGTGTGGAATTCTAAGTGACTATTCCGTATGACTGTTCGGTGTAATCCAAGAGGAGATTACAGAACTTCCGGTGCGTAATTTCAAACGTGGCAATGGTTAAAGATAAGTTTTCGCATTTTTGACTTAATTTTATGCTTTAATTAGAATATATTAAGTATCTAAGTATCCTAAATATAGTTTATATTTGATTGTTGGGAGTTGAGAGGGTTGCAGTGGAGGATGAAGCTTTCAATCGTGTTGATATGAAAAGAGTAAATGAGGATGATGAGAAGTAAAATTTTGAGGATGGAACTTCTCGAAAGTGCACATTGCACTTTGAGAAATTAAAGTGGAGCATCATAATTAGTAAAAAAAAAAATCAAAAACTTAAGATTTAATAAATAACTATAAATTTAAAAAATAATTTTTAAATTTATAATTATTTACTCTATTAATTTTTTTGTCAATATTTGTGATAATGCAAATTTCAAACTTTGAAACATAGAAAAGAAGGCAACGCAATAAAACAAAAATAAAATAAAATTTTTTGAAATTTTTTATTTTCACATATAGTGGACAATTAAACAATTTATTAAGTCTCTTCTTAATGAAATTTTGCATTTTTTATAGAACTTCCATCAATCAAATGAGCCCTTAATCTCTTAAATTCACTATCTACTTACTTTCTTTTTATATATTATGAAATCTATATGAATCCTACTGTTTATATATATATATATATATATATATATATATATATATATATATATATATATATATATATATATATAAAATTCTCTTTGCAATAAAGACTGGATCAAGCATTTTCCGATTAATAATACTCCTGGTTGCGTTAGCGTTAGGTAAGTCTCTCTCCATGAGAATGTAAGAATCTTTTGTTTTATCCATTAACTATGATAAGGGACCAATCCTCGTATTGTCCCCCCAAAAAAATTATACACACAAAAATATTAATTTTAATTATTATTCGTATAATTTATTAACATTATTTTTATAAATTTATTTTATCAGTTGAAAAGAAAAATTTATATTAAACAAAAGTGAATATATATACAATTTAATTTATTTTATAAAAATTAGAATTAATATAATATTTTATTTTTATTTAAATATTCAGTTATTTTGTAATAATTTAATTTTTATTTTTATAAACATATATCACCCTCACAAATTAAAACTTTTGAATCGGGCTTTGCCAACTAAAGGTGTACACGGACTGGGTTGGGCGAATTTCGGACAGGGACATGTGGCCAAATCATATAAAATTGAAGGTTCGAACTCGGTCCTGCCCGTTTATGTTTTAAAAAAATTTGGTTCGATCTGGCCTGAATTTTAAATCAAAAATTCCGAAAGTATAAATTTTTTAATTTTTTAATAAAAATAAAAAATATATATTTAAAAAGATAATATAATATTTAAATATATAAAATATTTAATTATGTTAAATTAATATTTTTAATATATAATTATATTATTAAAAATAAATTATTATAATTGAGTCAAACCAGACCTATCAAAATTTTTTACCTTGATTCAAGTTCAATCCGATTATTAATTGAATCATAAAAATTTTTTTATCAAATTTAACGAAACAAAAAAAAATTAAAATATTTTATTTTTCTGGAAAGGGCTCATCGGACCGGACGATCTGCCTACGCACTAGAAAAACGTAAAGCAAAAATAAAGGTGGCAACCAAATAACCAATTCTCCTGCGGCAAAAGCACCCGCTGTCAGAGAACTCAAAATGACTTCCCAATGGGAAAGTGGGCTTCATTTATTACGACGCCTCTGTCTCGGAAAGTGTTGCAATTTTGGCTCCTGAAGCCAATTCAAGTATCTTGTTTGCAAATTCCTATAATTTTAATCTATTTTCTAATAAAACGGGATAGAAATTCAAATCGGTTCAAGTATTGCCGGAGACCCCAGTAGCAAATATGTCACGCTGGTTAAAAAAAAAATAAATCTTATTTTACTAAAAAAATAAAAATATACATGAAATTCACTTTTTTTGGTGAAAAAATATACATGAAATATCTACTTTTAACGAACTTCTCCGCCTTTTCCTTTTCTGGTCGAATAGACCTCTTTTTTCTCATTATTTATATTAAATTGTTTTATGTTACATTCGTATGTATATTTGGGTTAAGGTATAAGTATAATAAAAATTATGACACCTCTTCTTTGGTTATTCAAATAAAAAATAGACATTAGTTAACTCAATGGAAATAGATTGTATTTCATAGAGGTTCGGGATTTCAAACGTGGTAAAGGAGCATGGATTTGATTATTAATGGGACATGAATTTAGGGTCACAACACATTTGAGACTAGATAAATGAACATGAATTTGATTATTAAAGACACCTTTGTTGAAAGAAGATTATTGTCCATTGCACCTGATTATTATTATTTTTAAATAGAAGAGTGATTAAATCATTGCACTTAATTATTATTTAATAATTAGATAAATCTAAATTATCAATATGCTAATATAAATTTACATCACATTATAGTAAGATTTAGTTTATCAAATATTTTCTATATTTTTAGAAGTGTAGAGTTTTTTAGGAATATAAATATTTTATAGATATTTATAACTCAATATTCTTTTAAAATATTTTCATAGGATGGTGAATATTTTACATTTTTTAATAAGAGAATATTGTAATAATATAGATAAATTATTTTATCTATTATTTTATTAAAATTTTATCATTATTAATACTTCATTTGATTAAGACTTACTATAATTAATCATTAGTATTAGATATTACTCATTACTATTAATTATTATCTTCTATTATTAATTATTAATTATCACTTATCATTAACTTCTACTATTATCATTATTAATGACTACTATTGATTATCATATAATAACAATTATTACTACTAACTACCATCTACTACTCATTATGTGCGAATCATAATTATTATTACTACCACCTATTGGCATGACTTTCAGTAATCATTATTTATTATTGATAATCATATCCACTATCACTTATTATTTATCATAAATGACCTCGGTTAACTATTATTTATTATTAAATATCTTCTATTATTAATAGTTATCGTTGATTTTCTCATCAATGCCTACCATAATTTATTATGCAATTTTCAACAAATATATTCTTAAAAATTACGTCTTCAATATAAAAGGTATGATTTCACAAACAAATCGCGAACTATTGCCCTATGCTTTAGGAGAGAAAAAATAAGAAATTTTTTTAAAAATAGTTCGAATAAAAAATAAAAAGAAAAAAATTCTAAATTAGTAATACGTAAAATAGTAATAATCATAAACTATACTTTTTAACTTTTCTTTCTCTTCTTTTCTATCTAATCAAATAAATAATAATTTTAAATTTTAAATTTTCTTTTCTTCCGCTTCGATTTTCTCTTTTGTTAGACATAGGGTTAGTGATCCACCGCCGCTCATTCCATTCCATCTAATTTACGTCAAAACTCAACCACTATCTCGAGCAGTGAAGGCTTCAAAAATAGAATTAGTCCGAGAATGCTGCAACAGTAAAATGACTCTTCCCAGCTCAGGATTAATTAAATCACCAGAACTGAGCTCCAAGCTACGCCGGAAAAAGTTTCAGTGGTTTGGGCCATCAACAACAAATTTAGAATATTACATAGTTTGATTACTCACAATTGCAGACTGAAAATGACAACAAATATAAAGAAAAAGCCTAAACTCAAATAATAATAATTTTTTAAATCACAATCTCTTCTCTTCGATGCATTTTCAGATTACAACATCACATTCCAACCAGCTATGAATCCTAACATGTAAAAGTCAGAAAAAAAGACACCTTTTTCGTTACATACAAACACTGTATTGAAGGACAAACTCGCAGCCATAGCTTTCTTTTTTACAATATTCAGACAAAGAAAATCAAACAATTACTATGTACTAATTCATCCGATTGTTAGGATTTATCTAATTAATGAGAGGTTACTATGCTTTTCTTCGAGAACAGGTTGCGCAGGTTAAATAGATTACCACTATTCCCTCCACCGTTGTTGCCGAGGACGCTTACATTAGCGCCGTCGTCGGTGGCGGAGCTTCCAGTAACGCCAATGGCACCACACTCGTCGCTTCTACAGCTCAAGTGGTGTCTGTAACCAATGCATGTGGGGACATTCAAATTCAAAACTTTTGCATTGCTGCCGCCGCGGTTGGTGGCTGAGGAAATTTTACTCCGGCGACTCTCCGAGGGCTCTTTTTTAGATCCTTTTAGAACGGATTCCGCGTTTTTCAAGGTGGACCCTCCGCGACGAACCTGCCAAACCGGGCTGCTCCGTCCTAGATGGACTCCTGACCGACTCGGACTGCTGGGCCATTTCCTTGACTTGGATTCTCCGGCTGAGTTACTCCGGGAACACGGTGCGCTGTTGACCTTCCGAGTTCCCGGAGCTCCAGGGAACAATTTCGGTCGGTTGCCAGCATTCCCAGCGGACCTACTTCGCGAAAAAGGCCATATGTTGATGTTCAACTCTGCAGAGCTCGCACCATTTCCGCCTTTTCTCTCCTTTTTCTTTGCCTTCTCTCTGTCCTTTTCTTCTGCGTTGTTATTTTCAGCGTTTTTCTTCTCGCCCTTCTTGAAAATGTCTCTCCACCGCTTCGATGCAGAGAAAGCCGTCGACGACGAAGACTCTGTTATGGCCGGAGACAAGTCGGTTTCCGGGTCCGGGTCTACAACAGGGGATTCCGAATTGGGAGGTTCTGGCTCCCGTTGCAGTGTTTGGTCGAGTGGGTCGGGTTTATTTTGCAGGGAGAGGAGATGGAGAGGGAGGAGGACGCCATCGGAGAAGAGTTCATCCGCCGAGAGAAGGTCGGGTTGCGGAAATGATGGGTTCCGTACCATCCAGAACTCGAATTCGGGTGAATTGCAGTGACTGGCAACGCTTTTTCTTCTTCCACTGCTACACGGTTTTAGAGTTCGAGGTTGCCAGTTAAACTTCATAGCGTCCATGGCGATTTCACAGAGAGAGAGAGAGAAGATGATGAAAGTGTTGTTATGGCGTCTTGGAGAACGAAGCTTCTGTCATCCCTGGATGAGTTTGAGAGAAGATGAGGCTACATACAAGTCAAGAACCGAGGATTCCACTAATAAATAAGTAAAAGAAGAGGAGGAATTCCAAAGATACTTCGTGTTACTCTATTTAAATTTAAATGAAAACATTGTAAAATGCAAAATTGAGAATTGATTTTATTTAATTGAATAAAATTAAAAATATTATAAGTAAAAAATCTTACTTAATAAAAAACAAATATACACGTTATAATTAAAGTATAAATAAAGAGAATATTCATAAAGATAAAAAATGTAAATTTAAAAAGGAATGAAGGTATAAAAATTTAAAATTTATTTTTTAAATAGTAAAAATGTTGATTTTGTGTGCGTGTGTAAAAATTTCAATTACAGCATCATCAAGTATATCACCCCGAAAAGTACTAATAAAAAATAAATTTTATGGATAATTATCGTATCTTTCCTTTTTAAATTAAAAAAGAAAACACAACCAAACAAAGACATCACATATTATAACAAGTTTGAAAAAATAAAAGGAAAATAAAATTTAAGAGAAAAAATTACCTCTAAAATGAGTGTGAATTTATCATACTTTTTAATAATAGAGTGTCTAGTGTTAAAAGGAGGTCTAATTTTTATCTAAGAGAACATATAAAAATGAAAGTGAAAATAAAAATATAAAAGCAATATTACTGTTTTTGGGAGGGAGTTGGGACCATCATGGGTTTTAAGAAGGAACATGACATCTGAAAAAGAGATTATCGGTTGGATTTAGTGGAAATGGAAATTTTGCGTCTATATATATATATAACTTTATTAATTAATAATAAATTTTTAGCAGGAAAAACAAAAGGAAAATATAAAAGTATTGGTTTGTGTGGACTGCACATGCTTTGGTCCTTTGTTGTAGTTGTGATCAACTAAATATAATTAAACAAGTATAATATTTAGTTCAAATTTATAAAAATAATAATTATTATATTCATTAAATATCATAATCAGTATTATTAATTTTAAATTTTTATTTTTATACATAATATTAAAACAAATGATAAAAATATAATAAAAAAATTAAACATGTACTTAATATTGATTGAATGAAATTTAATAATTAATTTTTATTAATTTTAAAATTATAAATAAATGAATAAATAATTATAAAATTAATAATATTAATTATAAAATTTAAAAAATATAACAACTACTACCTTGAAAATAAGAGATTATGTATAAGTAGTATTTGATTCACGAAATTTTATATTTTCAAGAAGTGTATATTCTTGAAATTTTAATTAATAGAAATATGATAATTTTATATTTAGTTCATTATAAATTTTATTGAAAATATTTTATTAAATTTTTATATATTTTATATTACTATATTTGATTTATATTTAATATTCTTAAAAATCTTGATATTGTTTTAAAAATACCTTTATCAAATTTTTGTTATAAAATATAATATAATAAATCATATTTTTATTTAAAATCACATAAATAATTAAAATTTTTTAACACATTGTAAATTAAATTTCAATAAACATATAAAAATTCATTGAAATATATATAAAAGTATTTTATATTTTATTATATTTTAATATTTATTATTTTATATTTTTATATTCTCTACTTTATTATTATATCCATTTTTAAAATAAAGTGAGTATAATTTATTTAAATTATTATTATAATATTAAATATACTTAACATTTCTCCTTTTACGAAATTATAAACTTTTGCCTTCAATACATTTTCACAATTATATTTTGTACTAGTATTAAATTTTATATTATAATTTTTTTCTAATATAAAAATATTACTGTATCATATTTTTATGTATAAATATGCCTTTTATTTAAAGAAATTTTAAGCATATTATATAATTTTTCAATGAAAGAATTCATATGCATATATAAATATATTAAAACAATCTTTCGAACATTAATAACAATAATAGAAAAGGAATTGTAGTTAAAAAATTAAAGTCATTATATTTTTAATAATAAAAATATTTTAAAAATAAATTAATAATTATGTTCAAGTTAAAAATTTATTTAACAAAGTGATAAATAAGAGAGAGAATTAATTATGAAGATAATTTTATATTTTTATTTTATTATCAATATTCTCATTTCATGAAAATATGAGATGCTCGCTCCTTCTATTAGAATATTTTGCATCAAAGTTGGATAAAAAAATATTTTAATAAATGTGATATTCCTAAATTTTTTCAAACTTTGAATCATATATAAAAATGTAATATTTTTTAAAATATTAAAAATATTTCGTGAACTAAATGTTTTAATTGTGTTTTCTCATCAAGAATGTACGGAAGGTAGAACTCCCTCATATGCAACAAAAAGTCTCAATAGTATTATACTGCTTTGTAAAATATACATGGCAGTTTTTATCCTCTCTTTTTTTTTTTCGAATTTAATTACTTGCCAAATCAATCAAAATCAAAGTATAAGATATTTATGATTTATGATTATGATGAAGCAGTTCTTTCTATGTTTCCTTTGGACACTTGAATGCAAACAAGTGTGGATAAAACTTTCCTGGCAATTAAATGAGTGATTAACTTTTCTATGAAATTTGATGGTAGATACATGTAAGAATGCATTGAAAGGATCTCAGAGAATCCTTTAAATCATATATAGAAAAAAAAATAAAAAGTGAATTTAATAGTAAGACAGGCAAATAATAATTTATAAAGTTAAAAAGAGTACTTGTGATCCTTAATGAAAAGTTAAGAAATTAAGCTCATTTATTTTTTAATATATTTTTTATAAATTTGTTAATATATAAATGGATGACTATATTATATATTTATAATTTTTTTATTAAATTTATGATATTTAGAATTATAATAATAAAAAATATTTTTATTCAAATAATTACATTATACTAAATTTTATATATTTAAAATTAAATATATAAATTATTTCTTATTTAATATTTTATAATTATATTTTTATAAAAATAATTTTCTGCCGAAAGATATGGAGCCAGCCTAAACTCGGTGGATATTTTCTAAGGATCCAAACCCAATTAGAAATAGCAGGCACGTGAAAATTCGGCCATCTACTTATTACTGGTCATTTTTTTATTATGTAAGGGGGGACTTAAATCTTTTTATTACTAGAATTGAGTCAAATTAAAAGGACAAAATATTTCTAATAATTATTTTTATATTTACAAACTTGAATTTAAAGTTTTATTTAAAAAATCAAACTTTCATAATAAAGACTATAGGATACAGAGCTTCTTTAGAAGATTCCAATAAATGAGTTGAACCGAGTTTAATATTTGTATATTCAAATTTAAGTTCAATAATATTAAACGAGCTCGAATTTGAGCTTATTAAATTTTAAAAAGTCGAATTCAAGTTTGATCTTGATTCAAACACAAGCTTTAAATTTTTTATTTCAAATTTTTAATCGAACCTAAATATTTGACCTTGAACTTCAGCCTAGATTATTAAAAGAATTCAAAAAATTGTTTCTTTATATATAAAAACATTTTTTATTTGATAAACTTTATTATATATAGTTAATTTTAATTATTTTTTGTATTATTGAAAACAAATTATGAAAAAAATCACAAATAATAATGAGTGTTAATCACATCACTAAAAATATTGATAATGTCAATATTTTTAGATAATGATTACATTGTAAAATCTTTCTCATATGTTTAGGAATATTTTAAGTAAATGTTATATATTTTCATATTTCATTTAAAATTAAACAAAATATATCTAAAAATGATCATATTTATGAAAATGTTTTTTAGGCAAATATTTTTCAAAAATATTCTTATAAGAGGTGTGGATATCATACATTTTTATGTCATGAGAATATTTTAAGGTGTTTGTTATAGTATCCCTAAAATTTTAAAATTTAAAGTGAGGTAATAAATTCCGAAACTATTATATTAAATTTTTTTAATAATAATTATTTATTTTTAAATAATATTATCAAATAATTTCAATCTAATAATTTTTAAGATCATTATATCATATTAATTTTTGAAATTTTCGAAACACCATAACTCATTTAACATCACCATGCACAACCATTGACTTATCGCCTATCATTTTCTATTATTAACTATGATTCATCATTATCAAATACAATTGAACACTCAATTGACAATATGATTATTTTTAAAAATATATGGATTAATAAAAATATAATATTTTTAGCAAACCTTTCTAGTTACACCAAATATAATAATATAATATTCTAAAAAATTACATATTTTCTGCGAATAAAATGCTGCCCTGATAATTTACTGATACTCAATATTAGTTTTGAGACTTTTACCATTTTTCTTTCGTATCCAAATTTGAAGTTAAAACCCAACATTTGTATTAAGTAAACTGTGACCATTGCTATTAAAAAAAAAAATACCAACAAACGTTTCAGTCACGAAAATATATTTATTACAGTAAGTATACAGATATTTAAATTTAAAACTTTTTACGTTATTAGTAGTTTCATCATTAAATCATATTTAGTGATTTAATAAATAATGATCTTTCATAAATATCCTGATTGAAACCAACGTACTGCCTCAAAACACGTATTTGCATGCAAAGATCAAATGGAAAGAGGATAGTACATAAGAGAGGAGAGGCTTGAATTATGAATTTTACGTAGATAATTGTATATAATTTTGTTTATATGACATAAATTATATGGAATACTATCCATATAAAATTTCATAATTTTGTTCACAAATCTCGCTATTTAAGGTAGATTTATTTTGCTTTTTCACCAAGGCACAATAATCTTACCCTTACAAAATGATTATTATTAATTAGATAGTTTTTTATCAATAATCTTACCCTTACAGGGGTTTCTTATAAATAAATAAACAAGGGTAAAATCAATAATTTTTATTCTTAAAATTATAGCATTAATAAAATAATTTTTAAATTATATAAAATTATAATTTTATTTTTGAGTAATAATATGTGTATATAATATTATTTTTTTGTATAAACAATTTTATTTTTGAACAATGTGATTAAAGAATAAAATTATATATTATAATTCTGTATAATTTAAATTTTATTTTATTAGCACAATATAATTTTAACAACAAAATTATTAAATTTAATTAAATAATATCATTGGACAAAGGAATGTGAAAAAGAGGGTACCCATTTTGGGCGTGTTGACTTTCCAACCTGTATTATTTCGTATGCCTCAGCTGAAATCCTCATTTAGGTCCCCTATCCTCATCACATGGTAATTATGAAACTTGTAGCTTGCCTTAAATCATATATCCGTACAAAATGCAATTATGTAATTGAGAGAAAAAAATAATAGAAGATAAACAGCTGCATCTCTCTAAAAGTAAAATTATAAATTAAGAAGCTATTATTCTTCCTATTTTATTTGTAATACTTTAATATTAATTATAAAATATTCTTACAATTTCAATTTTAAAAGACAAACCTTGGAGATGAAAAAGAAACTGAACATACAGAAACTATTGAAGCTTTTTATATTTATATCTTGATGGATGATAACTACAATTTCGGAATTGTTATTAAATATTAATTATTATTTTTGAATTACTTAGATTTATAAATTTAACGTAATTTTTAATCATTTTATTTAAAATTGTAATAATAGTTAGTCTCTCTCTCTTCATTTATATTTCTCTCTTTCTCTTTTATTAATTATATCTTTAAAATTTTAAATAAAATATTAATATAAATTACTTTGAATTTATATATTTGAATAATTTAAAAGTAACAATTAATGCTTAATAATAATTCTAAAAACTGTTATTAGCATTTGCCTTATATTTATCTCAAATTTGTTAATCACAAATAGCAGCCATTCCATTTTTATGATTGCATCCAAAAGAAGGGTTTGATTCACAATAGTAAGTACAAGACATTAGATGTTATCTTAGCCAAAAATATGTGGAAGATATTCTTGAATGGACAACACATAATTTGATGATGAAAATTATGGTTAAATAATTGATTTAATAATGGAAAAAGAAAAATCTGCTTGACTTGTTTTGAGCCTTACAAAACGGGACCCCTTTGTTTTTAGGGCTTAAATTTGATGAATTATCAATATAAAATATTTTATATTATTAATAAATATAAAAAAATATATTATTAAAAATAATAATTAAATTTTTTTATTAATAGTAAAATATTTAATTAATATAATAATACATAAACAAATAATAGTATAAAAATATTTTACACTAATAGAGAATCAATTTTATATCTCTATTTTTAATGAAAAATTTTAATTTATCAGAATGTTAATTTTATAGCTTAATTTCTTATAATATATAAATAAATTAACAGATTAATTTTTTAGATTAGAAGACTATTTTCTAACTTACTATCAACGAAAAAAAATAGTACTAAAAATGTCAGAAAAATGAAAAATCTTTCCTTCTTAAACGGGGAGCAATCCCGGAAGGTAGAATAAGACCAAAATGTACACGTGTCAAAGTATGGACCGTGAGGTAGCGGGACCATCAAAATCAAAGGCACAATAACAAATATCAGCCATCCGATCAGAAAAATATAAAATCAAAACATCAAAATCAGGTGGTTAATACTGTTGTCATGTAATGACAAAACACAAATAGACCCTATGCCCTTTACTAAAGGGTAAATTACAAATTTTTGTCCCTTAACGATACTCAATTTTGTTTACCCCTGAATTGAAAAAATATATATAAAATTTGACTACTCGATCGAAACTTTCCATTATATTTCCATCTATTTTTTTAGTTTAATATAAAAGCTTGACTTTGCAATGCATGATCTATTTACACTTTTTTTACACAATAATTTATTAATATAAATTTAATTTATTATCATTATAAAATATTTTATATTATAAGTGAATAAGAAGAAATATATTATTAAAAATAATAATTAATTTTTTTTAATAATAATAAAATTTTTAAAAAATTATTTATTAAATAATAACATATAAATTAATGATAATATAAAATTAATTCATACTAATAATATATCAAATTTAAATTCATAATTTATTCAATTCAATAGAAAAGCATCACATAAAATATGCTATCCATATGCATTAGGATTTTACCAATTATATATATATAGAATAAGGTGTTTAATGCTTTCAAACAGGGCAAGATTAATATTGTATCAATCTAAAGTCTTGAATCCTACAAATTAAAATATTTTTAGTTGTCTTAGCAAAAAGAAAAGAAAATAAAAAAATATTTTTAGTTGAATATGTTTACCACATAAGGCCTCGGTCTGGGCACTTCGTTATGTGCTTTAGATGAAATGGGTGATTAAATGGTGCAAATTGATTGCACATTTTGTCGGTTATGGTGCAAATTGTGTGACAAGCATAATCAGAGGGACTATTTGTAATTTACCCTATCTCAGAACACCAACAGACTTGGGCCATGCGTTAAGTAAGCAAAACCATAGCATAAAGATCTGACGGTTGGAATTATGTCAACTTGAAAAGTGGGACCCTTATACTGGTTGCCAACAAAAGTGAGCCCCACCAAAAGGATTTGACGTGCAAGTGGCTATACACCAGCGCGACCGTGGGGACTATTTCAGAATCTTGGGACACACAAGGAGGAATTTTGGTCATTTTTTATTTTTTTATTGATTTAAAAAAATTACATTGAAGGTTTCAAATCAAATTTCTGTATAAAAATTTAGATATCCTTCTATTACTGGATGATAGAAGATATCAACATATAAATAAACGGATAATATTAGTAGAAAGATGATTTAATTCTGTACCTTTGCTTTTTCATCTTTTTTTAAATAATAGAAGTGATAATTTATTTAATACATATAAAATTTTAAGTTCAAAACTAAAATATAAAAAATATAAAAATTTTAAAATAATATCATGATTACTTTAGAAAAATATTAATAATTAGCATTATTTGCACATATTATGCTTCTATAATCATTTCACGCTATAAACGTATAATTCAAAACTTATTTATAATCGAAGGTGTCTCCATTTCTTTTGGCTCACAGTCTATTCAAAATTCACTCTATCTTTATATTTTAAAGAAAAAAATATAATTCAATTCAAAAATTACAATTTTTACATGTTATGTGAATCTAGTTTTGATATATTTTAGAAAGTAAAGTAGATTATCATATATTATCAATTATTAATTTTTTTATTATAAATTATTTTTCTATTCAAATTAATTATTTATTAAAATATGATTGGAATTCCTTATCAAATAAATATTTTGAGATATAAAGATTTATATTTGCTAAAGATTTTAAAGTATGAAAAAAAATGTGAGGTGAATGTTTATGGAAGTAACGTGAGGACCCTATAAAAGTTTGAAAAGGAGTAGGAACGGTAACAAAATTAAAGATTGATAATTTAATAAATAAATCCACCAAAAAATCAATTTTAAATTATTTTATTCTCCAATTTTTCTATCAATAATCATATTATTCGTTTGATTCTTTAAAATATATTTTGTATTTATGTTAATAGAATGACATTCTATTGATAAGTTAGTTAATTAATCTTCTTACAACTAGACGTTCTTCTATTAATGATAATGGATGTATAAAAAGACTTTTGAAGTAAAGATAAGTTTTTTTTTTTTTTTGGATATTTCTCTTCGAATGTTTGGATTTTGTATTTACAGGAGCAGGCGCATGATCCACGTATACTTATTTATCTTGTCCCATTGATATCCACAAGAAAAAATCGTAAGAATTACAACTCAACCGGGCGTGAAAGATTTTGGCTTTTGGTTTATGGCGTTTGTTTGGAGGCAAAATGATGAGCCATGTGATGGCAAGAGCTACCATAATATCATTAATGAAATTGGGCCCACTCCGAACAGTTCCTTGTTTGATGACGATAATTGATAGAAATAGCTGCAATAGCTTCCGCCATTTTTTTTTATTTTTTATTTTTGTCTCTGTAGCTGTGGCTAATGTTTAGCAATCTGTCTACGGTTTTTGCATCCAAAATTCAAAGCTGATAATAGCATACAAAATTAATCCAGATGATCCAGTGCAGTTACAGACCACAGAAAGTTGGTAGTCCCTCTCATAAATGAGATGAAATTCTTTGTTGTTTAGCATGTGATTTGTCAGCTTCCCTACGGCCTATTAATCTATGTCTGAATGCTCTGTTTTTGTGTCATTCTTAGCCTACGACATTATGGGATATGTGCTCTTTTGTCTTTTACATATCTTCGCAATTATGTAGTGATAATTATAGAGCTTTAAAATTTAAAAAAATTATTTAGTTATAATTATTTATTTATTTTATCAAATACGTTTAAATAATTTTAATCTGTTAATTTTTAAAAGTACGACGTTACTTTAAAATTCAAAACTATGGATCCAAAAAAATTTGGCCTAACTTTGTTTCCATCCTCCTTGTTTGGATATTTGCTGTCCAACTCGATCCAGATGTGTTTTGAATTTGAAAATACTTTGATTCTATCCTTACATTTCTGAAGCTACTGCCAGCCAACATGAATCTCCTGTATAATCTATTGACATTTCATTTGACATTCATTTGTTCTTGAAATGTGTTCAATCCTATTTTACATCAACTACCCGACAGAGAGTTTGGAAGATAAAACAATTACTTCACTGTAATTCAGATTGGTTTTGTACTTAATCATATAAATATTGAGTGCATTGATATTCATGTTCTTGAAAATTCAAATTTTGGACTGAAGGCAAAAATTAAAATGCTGTTTATTTTGATAAAAAAATATATTTTATAAGAATATAATTATAAAATATTAAAATAATAAAAAATAATTTATACGTGTAATATTGAATATAAAAAATTGATTAAAGATAATTTTATTTTAAAATTTTTTCCTCAATTATAATTTTAGATATCATATTTTTAATTAAAAGGCATAAGTATATATTACTCTTTTTCTTATATATAATAAAAAAATTTTTATTAAAAAAATCCGAAAAATAAACAAAACCTAAATGGATGTGACTTTTCCTCGCTTCCCATGGGGTGAAATTCGGAGTAAAATTTTGAATTCTTTTTTACAAGAGAACGTGAATGAAAAGATAAAATAAAGAAGTAGTAGTAATATTATTGAATAAAAAATGCTTAACTCACATTCACTTCATTATTGGATGCGAGCTTTTGATACTATTTAACAGAATTATAAAACTCATAATAAAATTCAATTTTTTAAAAAAGAATGAATGTAATAACATTATTTAGAGTAAAATCAATTCTCTCGTAACCAATTGCACTCTTAAAAATCGATTATACTCGAACAACTTTTAAAATTTGGAAAAAGAGGTGATGTGCAGTCTGCTGGTTTAGATACAAGAATCTAAATGATAGGTTCATTATGCTAATCCCATTGGTCTGGCGAGGTTGTAGTACAATGATTGGGGTACTACACCACACGTAATTTGTATAAATATAATCACAGTAGGCTCGATTACACCTCACTCCAGACAAGAAAAAAACAAAGGGACTTGGAGTATAGCTCCTCATGCAAAGTAAAGGGATCTACGAGATCACAGAGCACGGCTCGCACTTAAAAGAAAATAAAGAAAAAAAAAAAAAACAGACACGTTATGGGTATATACCATTCACGATCTTGCTTTTATGCACAAGACGATTTAGTGCTTATTTTATTCAATTAATTTGGATGGCTTTCATATGGAATTACATGAACTTCAACTTCCAATCACTTACCCTTGTCTCCCTCCCTCCCATCCATTAGGTACTCCGTCATTCAAATTGAAATCAAAATAAAGAAGGTTGCACAAATGATTAGGGAGAGGGATATAGAAAGTGCCTCTATTTATTGGATAGGGTTGGCTACTAACAAAAATGTGATAATGGATCTCATCGTAGAATATTATAGAGATTCATGCATTTTTGGTGTAATTTTAGGATTATAAAATGGCACCATGTACCCCGCCAGTTATTTGGGTGAGTAGCCTCAGCTTAGCCAGTCCATGCAACCAAGAATTATTATTAGTGTTCATGCAAAAGACATTGACAGAGTCTAATTTGTGGTTTGCTCGAGGGGGATGTTCGTCTCTGCTGGGCTGTTTCGCTAATGTGTCTGATTGGGAGGGATGTTTTTTCCATTTTAGTAAAGATGTTGATGTCAGATAATTTTATACATAATTTGATCTCTTAAAAAATTATGTATTTTTATTTTTAAATTAATATTTTTAAAATTTTAAAATATACCATTTAATTAAAAATATAAATTTTAATACAAAAAAGCAATTTGACACTTAAATTCTTAAGATTGAGCTTTCATAAAATTAATTAACCAAGTGAGAAAAAAAATTCCATGAAATCATCACTTGAAGCCATAATTCTTAAAAGCAATTAAGATATATAATTTTTTACTTGCTTTCGAGGGAGTGGGTTGTAAAGGTGTAAGGCGGGCAATTAGGATAACCTAGGGCCTAGAGTTTGATTTGGGATTCCGAGTTGTGCAAACAAAGGTTTATTATAGTTAATTCCATTGTGCTTCCAACAACTAACCCCTAATCTAAAACTTTGGTCCTCGGTTCGTGCCTTGTGTGTTCGTGGTGTGCCAGCTGTTAGAACTTGGATAAAAGCGAAACTTCAATAATTAAAGGTTGAATCTTGACTTGCTCGAGTGTTTGAGTAGATTCATTATTTATTTATTCGCTTATATTTTGTCCTTGTTCTAACATCACAATTGAATTTCCC
Organism: Sindora glabra; assembly: GCA_020226215.1. Taxonomy (NCBI): domain Eukaryota; kingdom Viridiplantae; phylum Streptophyta; class Magnoliopsida; order Fabales; family Fabaceae; genus Sindora; species Sindora glabra. Next base: position 6,951,797 of record CM035225.1, read on the forward strand.
AAGAGTTGAAATCCTGTTAAAGTCATACTCTTTTTGTTCTTTGTTATTTAACACATTTTAAAAAAAATTATTTTTTTATTTATTATTTTATAATTTTAATAAAATATTAAATATTTTTTTTAAAATTTATCATTTTTTTATTAATAAATATTTTATTATTCTACACTATTAGTTAGTTTATATTTATTTATTTTTAATTATTTTAAATTTTATGCATAAAGAGTAATCTTATAAAATTTTTTAAAAGTAAATAAATTTAATTATTTTATAAAATTAATTAATAGCGATAGATAAATAAGAATAGAAGGAATACATTTTATAATATCTAACAATCATCAAAATGACCGATCGGATCGAATATGAATACAACCTATCCGAGTTATACTTTGCTATTAAGGATAAAAATCATCAAACTCTTAAGTTAAATTAGTATTGGCTAAAAGAGCAATCTAAGATTATATTTAAATATTAGTTGTCAACTTAAATTAAGATTGAATGTCCGACGTAATAATAAAAAATAAAAAAATGATAAAGATGGTTTTCCATTCATTTAGTTTCTATCTCACTCATTAATTATTACACTTTTATAAAAAATGTTTTGGGTACACTATTAAAATTAATACACAACTCTCGATACACTATTTAAAATTTTTTTTATTGATTTAGATATCAAGATGCGCTCAACAAATCATCCTCTACTGTATACATTTAAACCTTCCTTTCCACGTACAGTTAAAATCTAGCTTGGCCGAATTACTTCTAACCAATTGACTAGAAGGGTAGTTATCAATATCATAATTTTGAGTTCGTCACATATACCCTTTTTTAGAGATTTTTAAAATTACTCTTTCTTGCAAATTATAAAATTCATAAAAAGGAGTACATGATACATTATTAAAATAAAAGGATATTAACCATTTTCTTATAATTTTATCCCATTTCAATCTCATATAATTTTGATAATATAAAGAAACCCTAATATTTGGTGAAAATCAAAACACTAGTCCTTTGTTAGTCCACGTATTATATACTATTGATAAATTATTATACAATTTATTGAATTGATTTGGCTAGTAAGAATTATTATTTTTGATTACTTATGCTTTAAATTTATGATACATTATTAAATCAATAGTGTATTGATATATTATTAAATTTGATCATACATCAAATTTATTTTTTTAATTAAATTTGATATGTTATATAATAATATATAAGCAGTTAAATTTGATGGTATATTAAATCACCAATGCATTAGTGATATACCATAATTGTCTTGCACAAATCATAAATTTTCAAAAAAATAAATGATATACCTTAACTTTTGAGAACAAGAATTTATTATACTTTTAATTCAATCATACGTATAAAAAGCAAGGAATATCAAAATAATTGAAGCATTGGACCGTCAATGTGGACGTAATACTATAGACTATAGTTTGATGTCCGCATGAGGGTTTCTAACCACAATATTAATCCTCGAGAACAAAATGAAGGACACATAAAGCCACAATCTTGGCTCGGAAGGGGCACATTGCTTGATAGTAATACAACCATGTCTAGGGTACAAAGAGAAGGATCCAAAGAAGAGGAATAGAAGTAGCAGCAAGAACATCCATAATGGGACCTATGGGTTCGAACCCTATAGGACATGGCTCACACCACTAGGCCTTGGGGTTCGACCCTTTGGTTCCCTCGATCATGACTTTGGAGAAATTGCTTGCTGGTCTGCTCCACCATTAACATGGATATGCCTCCATAGAATTAGCTTTGTGGTCTCATTTAGTGTGACAGTGTCTTACTGCGTTCTTTTGTTTTATTAGGGTTTGGTACGATGTGATGGTCACCCACCAACTTAATGATCCCTTCAAGATTGCAACATTTTATTATTAATTATTCTAAGGTTGAAAAAAAATGGGAGATGTCACATGGGGAATCATTTGCCATTTTGGGGAACGCCAAACACTTTTTTGATTTCTTGTGTTTATCACTTTAATCTTATGTGTTAACTCTAGATAATTACATTTGAATCCGTGTGTCAATATATAATATGATCATGATATTTTGATTAAATTTCAATTTGATATATTTTTGATATAAATTTTTTTACACTATTGATAATAAAAAAGTATTTCATTAAAAAATTAATATTAAATTTTTATTAATGGTAAAAGAGTTTTAATATTTTTTTAATAATAGAATAACACATAGGTGAATGATATTGTAATATTTATTTATATTGATAATGTATTTAAATCCTTTTGATTAAGCTGATTTTATTTGTTTAGCAACTTAGCAAAATTGTTGGCAATAACGTTAACTTATCAATAAAGATTAATTCATTTTTTTAATAAAGGGTGTGAAAATCTACAATAAATTTTATTTTTTTAATAAAAAATTGCTAAAATAAAAACATCAAAATAACAAACCTAATAAATTCTATATTAAATCAATTTACAAAGAATCTTTCAAAGTGTTGTTTTCTCAACTTTCTTTTTCACTTTCATTGAAATCCTTACCTTACAAAAGTAGTATGAAAGAAATGAGCTTAATTGCTTGCGAGATGGAAGGAAATAGTATCTCATTTGTCCAATAAACCCTCCAAAGAGAAAAACAAAAAGAAAGGTCACCATTATGAGACTCGCCATCAAATTATTTGTTAGGCATGATCATGAGATTAAGTGCAAAAGCCAAAAGATAACATTCCCTTTTCCTCTTGGTAGCTAGCCAGATATACTCAATCCCTTTCATTTTTATTGATGCACTGTTGATTTGCTAGAGATCACTCTTCCCCTCAATCACAACCCATAACCACTTTTGCTCTTACACTAGTAGGGCCTTCAATGCATCAGTTGTCATCTTTAAAATACGGGTTTGGTGCTTAATCAAGCGAAGTTTAAGCATATATCAAAATTGAGGAGACCCCTCTTAAGTTTTTGTGTAGTAGAAAATTGTCATGTCAAATGCTCAATTATTTTTTTATCAATGATTTTGTGAAAATTGATACTTGTTAGAATAAATATTCTAACAGATAATCTATAATCTATCTCATTTATTCAATTTAGAATTCTTTTGTTAGGTTTTTAAATCGGACTCAAACCTAAGTTGATGCTTAAGATAAATTATGAGTTGAACGGTGAGATAAAAAATAAGAATGTTCCTTTTTTTTTTTTTTTTAAGTAAAGAAAGAACTTATGTTAGAAAGAAAATAGATGAAAATTGCCAATGAGATAGCTTATCCTCCTTTTCCGTTTAGGTTGTTGAATAATACTTTTAGAAGTTTCCTAATATCTAAGTTCATAAGTTTGGTAATTTTTTTCGAAGTGTTCAAATTCATTATATATATATTACGTATAAAAATTTATACATCTACATTTGAGAGATTTATCTATTAGTGTATTTATATACATATATCAAAAGTCTAGCATGAATATTATATATACTTGAAGTCTGTACCAAGTTTCCAATTTTGATTCATAAAGCATTAAGTTTCAGCAAAAAGCTTGGACTGATGAGAATTTTTGATGAATTTTATTCAATTGAAGCTATTAGTATGATCTATTTAATTTTGTTACAAATGGAGAATATACAAATAAATTTAGAATCAAATGTGAGGGATAATTCATGAAAGTAGATAATGGGTAAAGAGCTCAAAGTCAAAGAGAAGAGAAAGAAGGGGGAGTATTCAAATTGTTATGATATTATTAGTGTGGACTCGATGTTGAAGATAAAAAGGAGTTAAGAGATGTGAAGAGGTGCAAAATAAGTATTGTTGGATTGCATAAAGATTGTTGACCGCATTATTTGAGAGTCTGATGCAGATTTTTTTTTTTAAATTCCTTGAAGTTTAAAGATTATGAATATGAGGAATCCTTGAAGGGTGAGAATTTTAAAATCAAGGGGGATTATTGAAAATAATAATTTTATAATTTTTAGATGCTTAAGTTCATGTATCTATTAATTTTTTGTTGATTAGATTCATTATGTGTGAACATATATTACAAATATGAAAGTACATGTATTTAAATGTGTGTAATTCATTTATAGTTCATTCATTTAATTTGAATTTGAATTATGTGTTGGTGTCAAATATTTCTAATGAATAATATATTTACTCTATTGTATTCAAAGTTTATAAATACCAATGTACACCAATTAAGAATTAGAAAGAAATAGAATACTTTCTCTTCCCCCCTATAATTTAGGAACTTTTTTGCGGATAATAGTAAGTGTCTCTACTCCTCGCACGACAAATAACATCAATTTTTATTTTTTTTAAGGTCATCCTATTTTTTAATATATATATACACACACACACGTACTGCAATATAAGGTGGCAACAACAGTGCAAAAGGCCAAACAGTGCATAGCATGTGAAAGCAACAGACTCAATTAATTACGCCCTGCTTTTGGATAATAAAAAAGAAATAGAATCCTCCAAAGTCCAAAGCAGAAAACAGGCCATGGCATCAGGAGAAAAAAAGTGGATCTCCTTTTGGGTTCGCATCAGGTTCAGAGGAACTGCACAAGCACAGCACAAGAAGCCAATTTGGTACAACATGAAAATGAAAAGAGAGCAAAGCAGAAACCGGTGAGCAGAATAGTATGAATCTGCTTGTATCATGTCTCTAAGCTAGCCACTACATCACAACGCACCCTATTCAACAGAAGCCTTTTGCAGTACTATGGAGCCTCGGCCAACACGGTCCTTAGGTTTTGGGGAGACATAAATCTGATCAGGCGGTTCAATAATTCATCTTGAGGACTTACGTATAGAGTCATATACGTTAGTTGCCTGAGTTAATGTAAGCTAAGTCAAGTCTTGTATTTGAGCTTCTCTTCCTTCGTTGAGTCTGTCCTTTGTGTCTGTATCTGCTTGTGCGAATGTGCCTGTATTGTATGAGATAAGCATGCGTGCTTCATAGAAGAAGATTATGCTGAGAGCTTATATACTCTGAAGAATTTATATGTTTTTTTATATTCAAAATTTAATTTTTATTTAGTGGTTTAACTATTTTTATTATTAAAATAAATAGAAGAAAAGAAAAGACAATTATATACATATTTTTGTATCATTGAAATTTCTTACTCTTAATATAACTTAAATCAAAATGACCGTAAAAGATATTAAAAATAATTTTTTTGTTGAATAAAGCGGGAAGAAAGAGAGATTTTATCAATTTTATCAAATAAGATGTTAATAAAGTTATTATCAAGTTTAATTAGATAAGTGAAACAATAATGTTGACAGGAATTTGAACCAATGGCCATAAAGAATCACACAATTTCATCCGGATCCTCAAAATCAATTAAATCAACTCTGGTTAGAAACATGGCACAAGATTAAATTAGAGTATTATGACTCTTGTATAAAATAATAATAAAACAGATGTGAGAATTTTAATTTAAATATGTCACTTATAGTTACGGAGAAAATGTAAATAAATAAATAAATAAATAAATAAATAAATAAATGCAAAGATGATTATTCATTTTCGAAACCCCACCACGTTTGATCTATTAAGTTGTCAACACCCTGCAAGCTGTAATCATCTTCCCAAGCTATCATTGTTGAGTATACGATATATAATAATTGTATTTCTTTAATTCCCATGATCACATTTGTTCGGAAAGGTCAGCTCTCTTGTTGAAATTCTCACATAACATTTGAGGATTTTAAAATTTGAGGTGAAATCGAAACAAAATTATATATATTTGAATAAATATGAACATTCAATGTCCTTACAAGGACATCTTAATGATTGAGTACTCATAGCATGTTTGGATTAATGAACCTAAACGCAGGTAATTTTGGGTTTAATCCAAATATGCTTTTAGTATTTTTATCTTCTGAAATGGGGAAATGTTACTCCCTATTAATTGTATAATCTTCTAAAAAAAATATAGAATTGAAATTCGATACATTATTGGTCTAAAATTTTTAACACTACATGTAGACAAGCAAAAACATGTTAAAAAATAATAATTTTTATTAATAATAAAATTATTTTAATAATATTTATCGAGGTGACAATATATAAATGAGTAATCCCAAATATATGTACACTATAGGGAAGGCAAGTGCCCACTCTCCATTTTAAAAATTTTAAAGAATGTATGTATTATATGTATAGTGCCCTTAAAAAATTACTTTCACAACAATTTTTTTTTTTAATTTATAGTGAGTGCTAGTACACTAATAAATTAGAAGAACGAAATCAATTGAACGTATGAGAATTAGAAAGACTTTACTTATTTCAAAGAGAAAAAAAAAGATATGGAGAACAGTATTTATTAATAGTTTTTGATTCCATATCTTCTAATTATTTATTATTTTAATTTTTGCAATATTTCTAACTAGTGTGCAAATAATCTGATACATTAGTTTTGTTACTGTTATGAAAATGTTCACTAATTTTGCGGTTTGACATTATAGCTTATAATAAATTGAATGTGTTCCTACCGAATTTTTTTATTTTGTTTAATATTAAAATTTTTAGAACAACTGAAGATTTATAGGTTAAATTTTTCTATATTGAAGTTATTTTTTATAATATATATTCAATTTATTTATTAAATTTTACTTATTTTAATCAAGAAAAAATTTGTTAAAAGAAAGCAACAACAAAATCTTCGATTACGTCCTATTCTACTTGAAAAAATTCTTACGATTTAATTGAAAGATTCACGTCATGGATAAGGACCATAAATTTTATATTATTATCCCAAGGATTATCATGGAATTAAGAGAGGTTATATAGTAAAATAACAAGAACATAACTTTCTTGAAAACAATTTGGAAAAAAAATGAAGATGATTTCGTTCTAAATCTGACACCACAAACAAATTTTTAAGTTCCAAAAGAAATCTCTAGATTTATTGTTATGAATAAATGATAGTATAAAATTGATTTATATTGTATCTCAAAACAAATAAAAGATAGGTTAAATGAATAGTTAGCACAACTTTGTCCCATCTAAATTTAAGTGAAGGAAACGAAATCTGTTATTCTTAGAGTAATTCTGAATCTTAAATTATTAGAACCCTAGTGCTCACTGAACAACTGACACAAATTTGAATTTCTTACCCGCAGGTAAAAAAATAAGTTACTTTTCTATTTCAACTTCCCTTTAAACGCGAGGAAGGGGCCATAATGAGTACAATAATTTTAACAAGAAAAATATTATATATACAAAAAATAAAATTTAAAACTAAATTTAATTTTTTCATATTTAATACCCGATTTTACATTCCATTTCGGTGCATGCTGTTTGACAATACAAGTAACAGAAAAAAATAAGGTAGAAAGTCACTTTTTACCTGTCTGTGTCACAGGCCTTTCCCGTTTCCCCCGGTCTTACTGCCCCCCCCCCCCCCCCCTCTTTTTTTTTTTTTAACAATTTTCCGGAGTACAATTTCACTTTTTTCCAATCAAATCCAATACAGTTTATCTCAGTTATCCTCCACAGATAATAGAAGAAATGTCCTACCTACAAGCAATGCTGATCACTCGGTCGAGTAAACCTCCGGTGTTTTCGGAGATAGATTCCCTTCATCTTTTACATGAAAAACATTGATCAGCGTTTCATTCTATGGCTATAACTTCATAGGGTTTCACTATTTAAAAATTCACATCTAATCCTTATTCATCGTTTTCACGACTCACATTCTATGTTGATTCCTCATTCATTCTTCTTTCCGCGTTTCATGTTTGTCATTACAAAAATGTTTTAATTAATTTTAAATTTTTTATATCTATTAAAATAAATATAATAAATTTATACTATCATCCTATTTTTAATAATAACTTTAATTTGAATTTTAAATCCCATTTTTCAACGATATAGTATTGTTGTTGTCAATTGGGTTCCTTGTTTTTCATTTAAGTTTGGAAAAAAAAATTGTACACCAATAATGACAGGCCAGAATCTGACAACTTTGGCCTACATTCGAGAAACTTGTTTTTTAAGCGAACTTCATTATGGATGTGTACGTTGATTTACTATTCATGCATGCAGGAATCTTGACCCCTACTACCAATCAGATGGAAACAAAAACAGATTTTGATGTAATCGCCACGAAAATCAATTTTACCGCTGCTGCCGCTAAAGAAGGAGTTCACCAATTGACGAACGTCAAACTCCTCAAATCATAATACAGAAATACTGCAATTAAAAAAAGAAAAAAAGAAAAGAAAAGAAGAAGGCCTAGATCTCAGCCAGTTATATTTGCAGCGGTCAGGAAAAACAAATTAAGAATAGGCAGGCATCAAAACAAAGGCTTTTTGTCAAATATGCCTAAGCTTGAGCACCAAGCTCCAAGAGTAGGGTGTGATTGACTGCATCTGATCCTGGCCCAGAGAATTGAATTGGACCTACAGAGATTACAACCGTCATGCGACAAAATTAAAATCCAAGCAAGGTTTATTTCATCATGAAATTGATACAATGTAGAAGAACAAGATTTGTCATAGAAGAATGCAGAAAATATAGGCAGCTGAAGTTTAATGATGGATGTACCAGGACTAATGTAACAGTTCTTTGTGGCCCACAAATCGCGCAAGGAGGCAAATTTCATGAAGGGTGCCCCTGAAAAATTGAGACATGTAGCTGCTCAGTATGGAGCTGATACTATAAGAAATCACTACTAGTAATATCTGATATTACTGATACCAAATTTGGTTTGAAGAATAAAGATTGATGATATCAGCAGCCATCAACTATGTTCCGAGATATAGAAATATGGCAAAAGGAAATCAAATGTCTTCGGTATTATATTATAGAGTCAAAATAGTAAGATACTTCTTTCTCATTCTTCTCATCATTTCAATGTTCTCCATTCCAGGTAGGAAAAAATATAGCTCAGGTTGCTATTATATACTTTCATTCTATCTTTGATTACCATTGGAGTATTTGGATTAATCATTAGCTATTGAGATTTGCATGAATATATATTACCATCAAGTTCCACCATAGCTTTCTTGATCACAGGTTTGAATTTACCTGGAAAAGAAAAATCAATAATGAGCAGAACAGCAGAGAAAAATTTAGATGAACCATATTTTAATTTTGTATAGTAATAGATTTATAAACCTAAGTTTGTCACAAAAGATAAACATGTCTCTAAATTATTAAAGGCCGTACAATATAAATACATAATGACAAACTTAGGGTGTCATAGTAATAGATTTATAAACCTAAGTTTGTCACTAAAGATAAACACGTCTCTAAATTATTAAAGGCCCTACAATATAAATACATGATGAAAATGTCAGTGCAAGGTGGCATACCATGTCTTCTCTCCACGTCCATGAGCGAGGTGAGGGCGGTTCCACCAACAGTCCACTCTTCTACTGGAGCACTTAAATTTCCAACCTGATGACAAAATCGAATCAAACCCACACACTTAGATGTTTCCAGACAACATCTTAATAGCTATCTAGATGAAATACATAATTCAGTAATCAAAAGATAAAACATCCAGCATAAGAAAAAGCACAAACCGATGAGATTAATCCAGTCTTCCCACTATGAATGAGCGCTCCAGCACCATAACCCAATGCATAGCAGTATGTAGCATCAAAGTTAGTTGGCAGACCACATCTCCCTTCATATCTGTATATTCAGTACAAGGTGGGCAAGTACATATTAAATGAAGCCAAATATTAAACAAATAGATCCTTAGATAAAATTATTAATCTATGTTGCAGGGAAATTGTAAAGTAAAACATTCTAATACTACACACCATATATCATCAAAACTGTAACTTCAAGTAAGAACATCTAATTAGATAATGGTACCCGAAGAAGTGAGATTGCCCTCTGAATTCGCCTTTGTATGCGCCTTCTTGCTTTCTCTTCTCTAACTCGGATTCAACCATTTGAATTAGCATTTTTTCTGTTTCGATTTTGGCAACCTGGACAGGAAGAATCCAGCTTAAACAACAATATTAGTTCTAATTGAACAGTCAGGCCAAATCAAAAAACCAAGAAACCAATAAACAATGATTAAGCACCTGAACATTGCCATGCGGATCTCTTTCAAGCATCAACTGTTCTTGAATTGCTTGAGGCAAAAATTCAAAAAGCTTTAATGATTGATCAGTAAGTTTCTTCTTCCACAGGCCACTCTCATCCACACTCTCATGAGCCAGAATTTCATTTAGTTCTGCAATAAGATGCTGGACCTGCAAAGGGGACAATAAAATATTGAGCGAACATAACCATTATTTAACAAATATTAAGATATATAATCACTAGTGCACAACTTATTGAAACCAGATATATTAAATTTTTTCATGTGCAGCGATACCTCAGGAATAAAATCAATTAGACCTTCAGGGATAAGTATGACACCATAATTATAGTTAACTTGAGCTCGTTTACAAATCACATCTACAATATAGTTGGTGACATTTTTCAGAGTCAGCTTCTTGGCTGCAACCTGCAATAGGATATTTCTAGGTCAAATCTATATTGATAAATAGTATGAGGAAGGTGCATCTCTTGCTCCAAATTGGTGGGGGGGGGGGGATGGAGGAAGCTGATAGTGGGTAAGTGATGAATGTTTGCAGGAATTAATTACAAACTTACAATTTCTGCAGCACTTCAATCCACAATAGCAATATGCATGCAGATAGATGAACAATTATTTCTATGATGTTTTTCTTAATTTTTTTATTTTTTTAAAAGTAAGACATCAACACCAAACACAGTGCAATGTCACTATCAGATGATACTCAAATTCCCAAAAACCTTCAAAATTACTTGAAATATACAAACCCAAAGTGACAAAGGAAAAAAAGAGACTGAGCAGTCTTCTACGGAACCAACTACAAAATTTAATCACAAGAAAAAAAATGCATCTCAGGTTGATTTTAAACAACCAAACTAATGTGCAAACACAAGATAAAAGGATTGATTTGTGACTTACCTCTTCTCCAATAATGGTAATGTTTGGATGAGTTTGTAAAGCACATTCCAGTGTAATGTGTGAAGCTGCACGTCCCATAAGCCGCACAACTGCAGATAAATGTCAAAAAGCATTACTCAAAGCCTGAAATATAATAACCTTGTAGTAAGCTAAGAGAGAGAGAACCTAAGAAGCAACAACATACCTATTTATAGGCATGTTATTGTGTCCAACACATTTCAGACATGACATGTGTAAGATACATATTAGACACATTCTGTATGTGTCTCAATTTCTTATTTTACTTTTGTGTTCTTTGACAAGGCACTGACGCTTTTAACATGATACTGACACAGCTAGGTATTCTGATATAACACAATTTTTCAAATTTGTATTTTAAAACATTTTTTTAAATAGTTATAAATTGAAGAAACAAACATAGAAATGTGAGGCATCCCTTCACTTTTTTTGAAAGGGATATTACAATTTGATAAATTTTAGGTTCATGTCCTTGTATTTGGTGAAATATCAATGTAAATTTGACATATTGATGTCAATATTATGATATGAAATTTGACTATATTTATTAGGTTTTCAGGTTAGTATATTTTCTAAAGCATGATATATATATATATAATGCCAGTTGTGTTTATATATGTGTGTGTGTGCATGCGCTGTGTCTAGTTCTGTTTTTTTAACTTGTGTCCCATGTCAAGTGCTCTCTAGGAGAGAACTGAAGGAAAGAACCTGAGACCTAAATAACTTCACATCTGGATATACTTACAATGGTAATATTTTCCAGTTGATCGAGCATCAATCATGACATTTCCAATCATTTCTGCATATATCTGCATCAAAACAAACAAAAGAAGGTCATTCAACAATTCATTGTTAATTTGACAAGGGATCTTAAGAACATTTAGCAACAATGAGAAGAATGGCAAATAAATGTCACAAATAATACCTATAAAATCATAGGAACTTATGGACACAAGTGTTGGTGAATAGATAATTTAATAAATGCTTGATGAGAGGGTTTACAGATGTCATATTACTATTGTATTTTCTAATCTAATAACTCAAGGAAAAACAGTTGTAAAACATGTTATTGAATAGAGGTGCCATACTATAAAAAAGGCACAATTGGAACAATATAAAGTTAAGTAGAATTTTTGGAACAAAAGATCAGTGCAGCAAGAAATATTCTATGAATATGCTGTCTATATGACTGGACAATAGCAAATTTTCTGGAGCTCTAATATATACCTGGATATTCCCACTGCCAAACATAAATGTCACAAATGATCAACCAGATACTATATTGGCACAAATTACCTTGAATGTACCACAATGCCAGATTCTTTCTCTATCTAATTTTACCTCAAAAATAAAATGATAAACCACAAGTAGTAACATTCAAAGTGTGACAGACATATGCCCTGAATCTTGATAAAACAGGTGATCAAAGTTCCAGAATGGACCAATACAAATTAAAACTGATAATTGAATGCATAGCTTAAATCACCTTGCATGCAGTATCAAACCCAAAACTTGTGGGAACTTCTTTGCATTTCAAATCACCATCAATGGTTTTGGGGCATCCAATCACGTGAGTCTTCATATTTTTGCTCCTATGTCAATGCAAATTAAAGAAACAAGATTACAACAAACAGGCTTGCCTACTAATTCATAAGCTGGAGGATAGTTTCTCTGCTCACATAAAGGTGGCTCACTCGTATGCAGTATTGATATGCAGACTACTAAAAAACCTTTGGATATAAATAATCAACATGCAGCAAAGTTTCTTATACTAATGATTACTCTAGTAATATAGTTTCATTACAACAAACCTGAAGTTCTCAGCAAGGAGGCATGCATTTGTGTTTGAGTCATCACCACCGATAACAACAAGGCCATCCAAGTCTAGCTTCCGGGCTGTTTCTTCAGCTTGTTTAAACTAAACAAAAAAACTAAGTTACACTTCAAACTAGGGGACATACAAAATCTCAAATTAATGATATAGCAATAATATAGCCTCACCTGCTCTGGAGTTTCAATCTTGTCCCTCCCGCTGCAAATCATGTCAAAGCCGCCCTGTCAACAAAAAAATTTCAAATTACAAGCTAAAGATGTCAAATCTACAGCGTCAGATATCCAGGCATACAATCAATATAAGTGGGATGGTTAAATAACTATTTCATAGAACCAATGCAGCATTGAAAGAAATGAAGTTGCTTTCAACGATTGTTGACTCACAAAGTAACCAGGATACATGTGATGTTCCACAGAATCAAGTAAAAATTCTTCATAAGAATAAAACTAAACAATAAGCAACCATATTCAAAATTCTGTGCAACTAAATTCAAGAAAAGTTCCTAGCTTTGAAATCAACAATTCTCAATTAAAAAATGCAAAGGAAACGGACCTGGTTTCTGTATGGATAAATATAGTCTGAGGTCAGTTCAACATATTTGCACTTCATAATGCCAGCAGGACCACCCTTGAAACCATACAATGTGCTTCCTTTGGCGCAGTCTTGCAGGTAATCTAATTAAAATAAAATCGAGATTGCTTATTTATAGCTAGCCAATAGGTACAAAAGATTCAACTAATTCAATGAAAATAATCTTACCGTAAATTCCAGAAATAACATTGTGACCTCCAGGAGCCTGACCTCCGGACAAAACCACACCAATCTTCAACTTCTGATTAGGCTGTACTGCATTATCACCCGGAACCAGCATTGCAGAAGGCTGCCCAAACAAATTAGGGAAGAGCTTCGCGATCTCATCTGCAGAAACCATAATAAATCCAAGTAGACTCAACTAGTCACAAGCATTGTCATTATCAAAAAGCTCAGAACTTTGAGATGAAGCAAAATGCCAAAAAAGCCAAAAGCTCAAATAGATAAAATACAGATTATGCGGATGAAATTGAAAATGGATAAGAAGAGATAGACCTGGGTTGCCAGCGGCAGAGCTGCGGGGACCATCAACAATTTTGAAACAGCTTTTGAGAACGGAGGGGAGAGGAAGAGCGTGGTCGATGCGGTGCGTTTGAACCTCGCTGTAGACAGAGGTAAGTCTGGTGGTGAGGGAGGGAGGGGCGGACCTAGCAGCGGCGCAGTCACCGTTGGGTAAGAAAGAAGGTGCCATTTTTAACCAGAAACGGTAGTTAGAGGGAAGGCAGAGACAGGGTCACAGTCAGAGTGAGAGAGACCTTAGAGGAGCGGGAGTGAGCGAAAGTCGTCAAAAAGAGTCGTAGTAGGTTGAAAAGACAAGGGCACTATGGTCTTTCAAACGTCCCTGACTCCGCACCTTCGGATCCCTTGTACTTACTTAACCTGTTGGATCTCAAAGGGTACATCTAATATCTTTCCTGGCTGTGCGATCGTCTTTTGAGTGGGGAATCTGGGGATCCAAGGGCATCTTAGGAAAAATAAATAAAATAATTGTGATATAAATAGTTTGATAACGGTTTTATTCTCATGATTAGGGGAGTTTACGGCGCATTATTAGTGCAATGATATATTAATATATTGTTAAATTTAATCACATATTAAATTTAATAATTTTTTATATTATATTATATAATGATATATTAATAATTAAATTTTATAGTATATCCATAAATTATAAATTTTTTAATAATTAATAAAATTTTATTGCATAGAAGTGCAAGCATTGTCCAAATGCTTTTTCTTAATAACTTTGCTAATTCTTTTGTACCGTAAACTAACAAATCACCTAATACACATGTCCATGAGACCATCAAGTATCAAGTATTATTGCGTATTCCGCAATAACTTTGTTAATTTTATCATCCCAGTTAATTTTATCATCCCATTGCAGTTTTTAATATTATTTTCTAAAGTTGAAGAACTGTTGAATATTCGGTAGTTTGGTGGTTAGGTAACGTGCCTTGCCTCATAAGATTAATTATGGAATATAAATTATTTGTGTAATACTTAAATTATAATCCTTATCATCTTAAAGGTAGGAGTATTAATATAAAACATAACACATTATTAAAAAATTAATAATTTTTATCAATAATAAAAATATTTTAACAATTTATATTAATGTGATAATATATAAATAAATAATAATATAAAATTAATTTATACTAACGATTAATTAAATTTAAATTATAATGATAATATTTTTATAATTTATTCTCAGAAAATATTTATTTTTGATAATTATATGAATAATTAAACCATTGAATTTGAAAGGGCTCTCAAAAAATCTTAAAATTTTAAATTTAATTTATTATTAATATAAAATAATTTTCATTATCGATCATATTAGAAATAAATCCTATATCATTCTCCGTTTGTATGTCAAGCTTGTTAAGAAGAAAATGTATTATTTAAAACTAATAATAATTAAATTTTTTTTAATAACAATAAAAAATATTAAATATTTTTTATTGATATGTAAATCAAATTTAAATTTAAAATCTTCTTATAGGTTTGTTATTTTTTTGGCATTTTGCAATCGAGCGATCATACAATGAAGTTGACAATTTGATTTGATCGGGGAGTCAGTAGCGAGTCATGACATTTTGAAGTGCCCATCTAACCTTCCGTGGTTGATTGGTGATGCGGCGACACATTTTGGTTGGTTGACAGGTCGCCTGTTAATTGTTGGCATCTTAGGTTGGTATATTCTCTCGGGCTGAGAGATGGGCTTGGCTTGTACAACATCCTTTTTCAAATGTCATTGGGCCAAGTTAATAGGAAAATGGGCAGTCCATTACTCCCCTGTACTGAGAAAATATGGGCCTTAGAAGTTTCACACCTAAAACGAGATGGATGAGCTTTCTTGACTGCACAACAACCCATGGGCTATGGTCTAGCGGGCCTTGTAGTTGAGCCTTACCTTCTAAAACGGGGTATGCTGGAAAATAGAAAATGATTAAGATTTGGTGCATATTTAAAAAAAAATTGTGTCAATATATACTTTTGTAATTTTGTGAAATATGTATATATTTATATTAAAAAATTTAAATATATATATAAAAATAAAGAGATATTTTAAAAAAATTTATGGAACTTCATAATTTTTTATATATTTACTACATATAAAATCTGCATAAAATTAAAATTTTTTGCGTTAACCTTTCATTTTAATTTATAAAATCAACAGAAAAGTAAAAGGATTTTCCATATAAAGCTAGTTAAGCAACATCACAGGCAAGGCGCCGAGCTACAATACCTGTATACGGACCGGGGTGACCCTTTCAGCCTAAACAACTCGGTTCGGAAAAAATATAGAATTTAAAATTTTTAATAATCCAATTATCTATTAAATTTTTTTTCCTACGATTTAATCAATCCGGGTTGAATTTGGATCATGATTATATAAAGCAAATCGACCTAAATTGAATCAAATATATATATTTTTTGCAAACAATTACATGTTATAAAAAGTAGTTATATTTAATTATTTTTAATATAAAATTATGTAATTTGATATGATTAAATAGTTTATTATCTACTTAATATATATTTTTATATAAAATTTTATTTTTACTTAAAATAATAATAAAAATAAAAATAATTAAAATTTTGAATCAAACCTCGGGCTATGTATAATTTTAATTTAGCTAGGGTGGGCCAAAAATTTCAAAACTAAAAAGGCTAGGATTAGACTTAAGTCATTATATTTCATATAATTATGTATAAAAAATTTGACTTGAAATTTAATGATCCGGCTCCTATAGCATGTATTTGAGTAAGGGTGCATGTTTTCACTAAATTTTTTATAATTCTATATAAAATTATATATATTATTCAAAATATCCTCATTAATTTATAAGTTTTATCTTATTAAAATATTAAAACATATTTATTTCCATTAATCTTTGAGTGTTGACTCCAGAACTGTGTCACACCCCTAAGTTTTTTCAAAAAGCATCTTAAGCTTATATTGAGGTTCATAGAAGAATTTAGAGTTTTTTTTTATATATATTCATGTTATTAATTTTTAAAAAAATGTTGTGTAAGTAACCTTTATTATTTAAGGTAATTAAGTCTATCATTGCCTACGTACATCCCACTTAATTTTGTTTCCCAAAGGCTTAGGCTTCACTTTTGGTTGATCAATGATTGCAGCAGCATGTGCATGGGCACACTACTTACTGCTACTAACATATATTTTGCATTGGGGATACGCAAAAATGAGTTCGTATTTTTTGACATCTTAACAAAGTAATCAGCCTAATTCTGAAATATCCCATTGTCCCTCTCTTAATTTCCTTTGCTATCTTGTGTGTTTGGGCGTGATAATAGCTGTATGTATCATTGCATGTTTTTCTCGATAATTGAGCATAACTACCTATGTAGGCAAACTAGCCATTTATGAATGATATGTTAATCAAAGAAGATACTTGAAATTTGCTCACTTCATCTAGTCTTCTAGAACTTTGAATTAAGGAAAGGATTTCAATATAATCACTCAATTAGGCAAAGAATGTGGACATCTTTAGCTCCACCACTTTAATTACTGATTGTTCATTGCTTGCTTTATCAAGTTCTTCTTTATAAGTGGAATTTGGTGAAGTGCATGCTTAATAATGTTCCTTTAAATTTAAAATAATTAGCTTAATTATAGTTTTTGTCCTCTTAGTATATAAATTGATTGCTTTTGATTCCTTTAAATATAATATTCTATTTCAATCCCTCAAATGTATAGATCGAATTACATTTAACCCTCATTAATAATTTTAATTAAATTAAAGATTGAAAATTTTAATTGATATAAATCTCCAACAAGATTTTAAGAGGGAAATCATCGGAAGAAAATTTAGTTGATATATAATGCTAATAATTAAATGAAGAATTTTTTTTGCCACATTACATGAATCATATGATTTTACATTTTTTTACCTAATAAGGTTTTATTAATTTTTTTGTCCCAATAATAATAAACTTGGAGTTTTATTGAAAATATGTTTTAATTAATAATTTTTATTTTAAATTTGATCAAATTTATCTATTTGCACCAAATTTAGTTGAATTTATATGTTAAGAAATTAAAATAGAATATTTTATTTAAAAAATTAAATGCAATCGCTTTGAATATTAGAAAGATGAGTCAAAAGAATTTATTAAGATTTTTCATTGCCCTTTCTTTATTCAAAGTAAGATTTTGGATCATTTATATTTCATTTAGACTTGAGAATAGAATGAAAATTGATGCAATAGAGGATTATCCTCTAAAAAATTAAATAAAACGGTAATTTTTCAAACAAACAGCAAGTTAAGATTCTTGACCCATTTTCATATCTAATAGTTTTAATTGTTTTTAGATTAATAAAAGAATTTTTTTCATTTAAGAGAAAGAATAAGACTTGCAAACGATATTTTTATAATGTTATATGATGATAATTTGATATCACCTCAACATCTTTCTTCTAATCAAAATTCAAATTCAAAACATTGCTTGTATTAAGTGACTTATCACTTTTATTATTAAAATAAATAAATAATACTTACAATTATACATGCCTCACAAAATTTGGAATCCAATCTCATGCTTAAGTCAGTGTCATACCTACTATATTAATCAGGCTTTAAAAGCATGTTCCCTATGTTATCTTAAAAGGGAATTGAAATCATGACATGCCTAGTTAAAAACATGATCTATAATTAGGTTGATTAACTATAGAAATGGCCCCCGGTAACATGCTTTTTGAATGTTTTTATATAGCCCAAAACATAATCATTCATCACTGCAAAATCACTTTTCAATTAACCATAAGTGACTACTTTTCCGCCAATTTTCCCTGAATCCTCTGGGCTCTTCCTAGAATGAAGAAATCCTCAAGGAAACAAAAGGAACGTGAGCTCAAAATGAGGGGATGCAAAGCCCTCTGCTGTGATTGCAGGTTCAGTGTTTCTTCCTCAGATGAAGCAGATAGCTCCGAATCCTCTGTAAGGCAGGCTCCTATTTCAAGCTTAGCCCATGCCATGGTGCAAGATAGACTTGACCAGATGATCAAACAAAGGCTTCTGGAAGCCGAACGCAAAGAGAGAAGAAGGCCACAAATCAGAGAAAAAACTAGGTTTGTGGTTATGGTGGCGATGGAGAAGTGCTCTGATGATCCCAGAGAGGATTTTAGGGATTCTATAGTGGCGATGATTATGGCGTATCGTCTTCGAGATCCCAAGGAACTGCGTAGTCTGTTGAATTATTATGTTTCGATAAATTCTCAAGAACACCATAGTCTTATACTCGAGGTTTTTCTTGAGGTTTGTGCTAAATTATTCTTAAAATGTAAATGCCATTTGTAACAAAACTCGAATTCTCTTTTACATAATGATAAGGAAGCTTTGTATGGCTTACTGGTCTTACTTGAAGCCTAGCGTGTTTTTTTACAAACTCAAAGGTGGGCTTCATTATTTGGTCTATTGGTAGATTGTTGATACTAAAAACTTCGTTAAGAGTTAAAATTGCTTTGAAAAATGCTAAACACCCTGAAAAATGACTGCCAGTGCCGAAAATAAAAGTAAAATTCTGTTACCATTAGATGCCAAGTGTATGGTAGTAGGAAGATTAATCTCATCGTTAAAATGTTTTCGAACCCAAATTTCAGCACATTTTTTTGAGAGATATAGCATTACTCAATTGCTTTATTCTAAGTTCAAGCTGTTCACTAACTTTTTGAATTTGAGAATTTATAATAATATTTATAATTTAATTATCTAGCCTTTCTAAGATTGTCAGTAGAATTCAAACCTAAGATATAAATATTTAAAAATAGTAAACCTTATCAATTAAGTCAATTTAAAAATTTTGATCTCTTGAGGGAGAAAATTAATTATTTAATCAAATTACTTTAATTATAATTAATATATATTATATTATGTATACATATATATATATATATATATATATATATATATATATATATATATATATATATATATATATATATATATATATATATATATATGAAAATTTTAGTTGTTTAATGACATATATCTAAGCTTTATGAGGGCACCACAAAATATTAGTCTATCATTTTATAATCATGTGTAGCCTGACAATTCTCAAAGAAATTTCCGATAACATAGTTCCTAAGAAGTAGATTGTGTAAGGAGTTATGACGTACGTGTTATAAACAGTAGTGGAGCTAAGACTTCATAATCAGCGGGGACAATTGTATTTTAATATTTTAACAAGGTAAAATTTGTTTATTAGTGAGGCTATTTTAAATGACACATATAATTTTATATGGAATTATAAAAAAAATTAAAGGAGACACATCCATACTAAAATACATATAACCCTATCACTACTTGTGAATGAGGCTATTTTAAATGACACATATAATTTTATATGGAATTACAAAAAAATTTAAAGGAGACACATCTATAATAAAATACATATAACCCTATCACTACTTATGAAATTATAACATGCCTTACTCCCCCACGTTAACCGTTTTACCACTTAGAGTATTCGTATAAATATAACATGTACCTAATTAAATGATAAATGAGATTTCTTTTACTGCTATAAATTTAAACTTAATAAGATAATGTAAGAAAATGAAACTTTTTATAAACTTATTAGATCAGATATGGATAAATTTGTAAGTATCCGCAGGTCTATGGAGTCCTAGAGAATTGCATCTAACGACTGCGGTGTATTGCATTTACAATTTTTTTATAATTTTACATCTTAACATTAATTTTTAATATTTATATATAATTTTATTAGTTACAATAACATCACAATGGCAATTTAGAACAATAAAACCCACGTGTACTAAATAAAAAATAAAGTATGGAATGATATTTCACACACAATTGGTACAATATATTGTCATGGTTGTTAGACTTCAAACATCAACCTCTACGAAGGCCGTTCTCATGCCCAGAATATCCTTCTTATGCATCCATTTCACAAAGTTTCTGGAAACAAATTTAATCGCAACTGGGAACTGAAGCAACGCGTACAAGCTGACAGGGAAGAACAAAACAGCATATGTCAAAGTCGCCGTCCACGTGTTCTTCTCCAACTGGATGGTCAGCAAAATCGTTGCACTGAACGGCAACATCGTAGTCACCATTGAGAAGAACAACGTTGCAAAACCTAGCACTAGTTTCTGAGGAAGAGACTTGTGAAAGTCCCACATTTCACAAGGTGAAGTCAGTATCGAAAGGAACATGACTACTGAAGCCAGTGAGCTTGCAAGAGAGATCACACCCATTATTGCAAAGAACAAGAACAGCGGGGAGTGAAGGAAGACAGGAAGGCCTTGCTCGTTGGTGCCGCCGGGGACGGTGTAGGCGGCTGCGAAGACCACGGTGGCAACCAGAACAGCTACGGCGGAGCACGACTGAGCAGTTTCCTTTATCCACTGTCTGGCATCGGTGAGCATTTGACAGTGATTTTCCATGAAGAGCTCCTCCGCCACTTTGTTGCTATTGTTATAGTGAGCAACCAAATGACCAGGAATTGCCCTTTTCACACGCTTCAATATACCATATTAACAAACATGAGTGTATTTTAAGGTATCTTGGTTTATTTTTCAAAAGATAATTTTCATAAGAATTTTTTTTTTTTTATATATAAATAAAAGATTACTATATGTTTACATATCTTATAATTAGAAAAAAAGGATAACATTATGTTCCTAAGAAAATATTTTTAGTAGGAGTAATAAGCCACTTACAACGCTGGCAAGGCATTGAATTCAAGCTATAATACTGAGAAAGCTCCGAAGAGCTACGAGGGTACTGGCCGAATAAAAATATATATTCCATACTATTATGTTAAAGGTTGATGAACTTACATGGAACCATTGCAACTCCGCTTGCAGTTGAAAAGCATAACCAGGTTGCTTTCCTTCTCTGTAATACCGTGTGCTTGCAGCGTGGTGCAAGATAGTGTTCCCCTCTCCCGTTACCCTATAGTTTAGTCGGAACAATCCTCCATGTTTCTGAACCAGCCTGAAGATCTCCAACTGACGGTACTTAATAGCAATGTGCAATGCGCTTTGTCCCTCTGCTCCGAGGTGTTCAATGGCCTGAGGACAATTTATCAGGATTGTTTTCACAATCTCTGAAATTCCTGTGCTAGCTGCTATGAGCAACGGGCTGAAAGGTTCTGGATTCTTGTCAATATCCTCTTCTTCTCCATCAGTTTGTATTTGTTTTGATGGCACCAATTTGACTGCTCCAATGTCATCTTCGAACTCACTTTTCTCCCATGATTTGTCTTGCTCTGCTAATATCTGAACCAGCTCTTCTGCTAATTTGTACCTTTTCTGCTTTTCCCACATCTTACCAGTTGTTTTCTTTAGCGCTACATATACGCGAATATGATTCAAATATAAATATATAATAATATAAATAGATTAAACAAAAAAGATTATGTGCATTAAAAATAAGATTTAAAATTAAATTATTACTATTTTATATTCATTGAATTGAGATTTACATATTTACTCTATTATCTATTTGATTGACAGATTTATATTTAAAATTTAATTTCAAATTTTATTTTTGATATATATAATATTGCTGATAGATTAATGGAGAATATTATTAAAAAAAAATTCATGCAGAGTTTTTTTTAGTGGAAGAGAGCACCTTTGGCCAGAACTTTGCTTATAGCATAACGTGCCCTTGAAGCAACTGCAATTTTTGTGATGTATTTAGAGATTAGTCTGATTAAATACAAATAATTAATTTTGCATGCATATCTACAACTACAATATAAAGCATGACCATGCAAATGCATTGAATAAGGTTTGTATCTACTTTAATAATGCTATGTTTAGTATCATTAATTATTATTATTCTAATTAAATATTTGGACATCTTGAACTTAATTAGTTTTCTGAAAAATTTTAAATAGAGAGACTTAAGGTTGAAAAACATAGAGTTATTATACTATTTTTTGATCCATTCATGCTAACATACAAGTTGCATGAGATTAGGTTTGATGTCAATTGTCATCTTCTCCAGTTAATCTTTAGAACATTGAAAGGAAAAGGTTCCAAAAACAAGCTATTGCACATGCCAATTCCTGAGCTTTTGGATATTGATCATCAAGAAATGGGAATGTAAACCTGAAGTCCAATAATGTTGGTGTGATTGTTTTCCCATGCGTCCACTTTCCTCATCTTCCCTTCGAAAGGTGATAACTTGACTGCTATGATCATCATCAGGGTCCGGAAGACTTCGAAAACCTACAAACACAAAATAATTTGTTACAAACTGTGTAGCTAGCAGAGCATATAGTTATGCCTAGGATTGGCGAGGGATGGAAATATACAAAAGCTGATCAAGTTTTCAATCATTCCACAGTTTGATTGGCTCCTGAAAGCGAAAGGCATTTTGGTTAACAATTGAAGGCTGGTCAATCTGTTATCTTCTTTTTCATATGCCAGTTTTTCATCGTGCCTCATTAACCACAATGCACTGTCTGCATCACAAAGTTAATATCTATCAAATCATAAATAATAAGAGAAACTGTCAATAGTCCGTCCAACTGTCGTTATAGTAAAGGAGTGGGCAAAAATCGGATCAATGTTAAAGTATTTTTGTTCAGTGTAAACTTAGCTTGATCTGAGCTTTTTTCATATAGAGATGTCCAAGTTCAGTTTTAAAATTTTAATATATATATGTATATATTATAATTAAATCTTATAAATATATAAAATATATTTATATTTATATATATTACATTTAACATATATAATAAAAAAATATATCATTGAAGAAATATAAAGTACATATACTAAATTTTTTATAATTGAAATTTGTATCATATAATATATATTAAATATATAATATAATAAAATATTTAATATATAAATATAAAATAAAGTCAGATCTCAACTGGTCCATTTTAAATATGTAAATCCAAACGGAACTTATACATACTCACATATATATAATAGGATGTAAATTTTTGTTTAAATTTAACGCTTAAATCTAATCTTTTATTCTAAACTTTATTAAGGAGGAGCTGGAGCAAAAAATCGGATTGGATTACATTTGCTCACTCTAAACAAAGGTTTATGAATATTTATTAATAATATCATATAAGACTAGCACACACAAACCCAAAAAAAAAAAAATATTCGAGGAGAAAATGGAAAGGATGGGATAAGTTATACCAAATTTCTGGCCAACCACGGCTAGATGAAGCGCAGATATTTTGTCGGCATCTCTAAAGTAATGGTTCCGCAAATCGACCTCTTGCGCAAAGCGCTCCAGCACTCCTATTCTGCCCCTGACAGCGGCCAAATACACCGGAGTTTCGCCTAAAATGTTTTTGACCTCCAGCAACGGCGGATGCTCCGGCGGCCGGAGACGCTTCTCGAGTTGCAGAATTATATCTGCTATCTTCACATTTCCTGAGACCGCCGCGCAGTGAAGAGGGGTGTAACCGTGCAAACTCTTGGTGTTTAACAGCCACCACATGGTGTTGCTGTCCTTCACCAAGTCGACTAGTTGTTGGAAGTACCGCCAGTCTTTGCAATACGGTGCGAATTGAAAGGCAGTGTCTCTTTGTGCGCTGGACGGCTCTGTCAAGGCGCTGGGATCGTTTCTGAAGAATTGCACGAAACGTTTCCAATCAGCTTCCAGGGAACAGATGTAAGGATCTTTTAACTTTTCGAATGAAGGCCGAATCACCTCTTCCATGCTTGGAAGTTTAGACCCAACAAATACTGCTAATATATTAATAAGTGTTTGTATATGTTAATGTTATCTGTCTCGAAAATATGTGTGTACATATACTTCCTCTCGATCTTTCTTCATATATATATTCGAGATTCGAGAACAATTCCAGAAACAAACGTGTTTGAATGATAACAAAAGCTTCTACTGGATTTGAGTTTAGTAAATTATTATTTCACATTACCATGCTTTTCTTCGTCAGTTGTTTAATTAAGTGAGAATAAGCCACGCTACTTTATATGTGTCCATTTTTCCAAGTCCACGCTTTTATACTCACTTAACTAGGATGCTAATGGGACGGGATAAAAGCAGATGAATTTTTTTTTATGTCACGGTTTATTGTTGGAGATAAAATATTGCTTTGCTGTATGTTCTATGATCAAAGATAAAACTTGTCTCTTTTCTATACCTTAGGGGGCAACAAAGTCCCACAGAACTTGCAGGAAATGATAAAAAAATATTAAAAAATTATAAATCTTAGAATAAAGGATTATGATCTAGATCTAAGAAAGAAATAAAAAAAATCTAAATTTAAATATTACAAATCATACATAATTAATAGAATGTTATAATATAGATTTAAAGTTATATATAATTAATTTAAATAATTTAAAATTTAAAAAAGTTGATATATTGTTAAAAAATATTATTACTTTATATCTTCATCATTTTAAGTAAAATCTTAATATATTTTTAATTTTTTAAACAATTAATTATAAAATAGTTGAAAAGACTAGACATATATATGTGACGTGTATATTTTAGTGTATAAGATAAAATATATATGATAACATAGCTTCACGGAATAAGGTAAAATATTATTACTCAATTCCCACCATTTTGTTTAGATAAAAACTTGTCTAATGCCTTACTTTGTAAGATGAAAAATCATACTACTTCCATTTTCTAAGCCCCATCAGTCAATTCTCTTATAACATTGTAAATCTGGAGCATTTTATCATATTTACACTTTACTCACTCTACTTATAAAATAAGCATCACCTCCTTTGCTTTGTTAGTGGGTATAAAGAATATAAGTTAATAATTTTTTTTAATGTTTCAAGGCATAATTTTATACTAAATCATGCTTTCACATGCATGGAGGACAAAGTGTTCATAATTTCCATCACAATTAACGGCTTACAAGAAGTAAACACTCTCTGTTTTATCTCCGTGAACTATTTAATGGTCTGAAAGGTGGTCTAACTTTCTCCATTACCAAGAGTTGAGGGAAACGTGGGAATAACCGGAGGCTATTTTACCACAATGCACATTGAAATGATGGCATGATCCCAACATACATATTGCATCTCCCGCATGTTACATTATTGTCAACCTTATTCATTTTGAAAACAAGAATCTTATTCCCCAACAAAGAAATCAAACTCCATTTCATTAGCACCATCAAGAAGAATTTTTCATTTTTTTGGTAGGAACGATCAAGAAGGATTCCATCCTCACTAACCAAAGACACGAGAAGCACTACGTAAAGAAAAATTTCTAATACATTGAATAAATTTTTTAAGCCCACCTAAAGCAGCAATTACTTTTTAAATTATTAATTCATCGTCATGTAAAGGGTTATTTTCCAACTTACTTGTAATAATGAGTATCAATATATTTATTGCTAACGGAGTTGCATCATCTTGTGTAATTTTTTGTACAAAAGATTGTACATCACGGACAACAAAATTTGTTAAGATCAAAAGAAGTGGGAATCACACTAGGAGAATGAGAATTAGCACTTGACTGAAAGTGTAATTAGACAAAACATAGGATAATATGTGAAGAGATGTGCATATGAAGTTATTTAAAAATTTTGTCTTCTTTCACATTCTAGATTCAAATCTAAAATTATATATATATATATATATATATATATATATATATATATATATATATATATATATATATATATATATATAATGATTTAACAATTCTTATCATTATTAAACAAAAAAAAAATACTATAACATGTAATTTCGATGATGTCATTCGTCTGCGTAAGCGGAATCACTTTTCTTCCCTGCTTTGCTCAATATTCTCATTAATCTAAAAGTACAACTCTTAGACAAAGAGAGGAATAAAGTGCTAAGACTAATTCTGCACATTATTATCACTCCATTCACACTAATTCTGAACAGCGGATGAGGTGGGACAGGAATTAGAATCGATACGAAATTCTTGTTTCCAAAAACGAGGATCGAAGTTAACCCCCTTGTTTCAAGAAGTATATTAGTACAATGGTTCTTACATAGATGAAGATTCTTATTCTGTTTATAAAGAAATAAACACAAGACTTAGAAGGAGATTTGCAAATCCGACAAAAATGAAACCTCCCACATATCTCGCGTCTATTTCTCCTTCGAGAAGTTGAGATCTTCCTTTACACGTGGAACAAAGTAAAATCACCCACCGAGAATAATGGTCCATATATAGATAGCTCAGCTGCAGTATAAAATTATGATCAATTGTTCCTCCCCTGCTTATGAGATATGTATTGCATTTATCAGGACTATTGCATCAACTAAAAACCCATATGTGCTTAGGAAAACAGATTGTTAACATTACAAGACAACCTTACATAAGTATAGTAGTTTAATTAGCTTGTAGAGAGGGAGCTTCCTTCCTTAATAAGCACAAAGACACTTCCAGCATCACCCCGTGTGATTCGAAGTTCTTCATCAAGGTATGTTGTAAGTAACCATGATTGAGCATTGCTGTTGGAGATTGGGATCTTCAATGGAGGCTGACTCGAAATTGTCCTCACCACAGACGAGGCTGTGTCTTGGACCGAGGTGAGCAAGCCTTTGAAAGGTGTCAGATCAATCTTCTGCCCCAGAAATTCCACATTTTCTGGTAGCACTATGGAGTCTGTCAACTGTGGAGTTCCAATGATGCCTTCCTCAAATTTGATCTGAAGTGCAAAATATGTCACTTTCAAGTTGAATCAGATATATTTTCAAGTTTACACATGAAAGAAAAACTATTTATACAGTGACACGACTCACAATAAATTTATTTTACAAGAGTGGATCCACACAAAATACGAAGCCTGTCTCCACAGAGACCAAAGAGCATTGCAAACCAATTTTACTGAGTAAGCAGTACCATGCTCTTCGTAACAGCATGGAAAGATAAGTTTCACACCATGATGATTCAGGATGCTACCATCCATATACATTCTAGAGTGGTGCTAATTGCAAAACAAATTAGTACTAGTAACAACTGGCTTGGGTCTAAAATGGTGGCCTTCATCTATGCCCACAGTCTCAAATTATGATTATGATCACCGTTGCTATTACATTGTGATAAGCAAAATTGTGAAAAAAAATGCACAAATACACAGCTGTTACAAAGTAAAATTGAAGAAAATTATGGCTATGAACCATAGCACAACAATCATATTGCACACAAAATTGCAATTGTCGATGGCACTTTAAAACCATGCCTATGCCTGATATAGGTTGGTTTTAAGTAAATTGATTATGCGAATAACTTCTGTTGTTCTTCTACAAAGATCATTTTAAGAGCATGTGAAACCAAAGTTATTTAGAAGACCAAAATTCAAATTAATTTGATCTCAAGTCTGCCAGAGCTAAAATCATTTACATAATGAATGGCTATTGATGAATACAAAGACATAGGACAGATGAACCTTGAGGCAACAGAAGATAGGAATTGAGACAAGAAGCAAACCTGAACACGCTTGGGGCTTCGAACATCAAATTTGGCATTGGTGCTAATGGAAGTGCTGGCCAATGGACTAGAAAACTGAACAGAATTTTGGACACTAAAATTCTCTGAGTCTATGGTCTGAGATATTTCCTCTACCTTCACCAGTGGCAGTGTTCCCCTTGACAACAATGGAAACAAACCTGCAAACGATGTGTATCTGCAGAAACACAAATAGCACATTCTGACTATGATATCGCACTCATCATGAGTAAGAAACTTCTATTTAGAAGTTAATTCACATAATAATTACCAACATTATGCGTAAGAAGGGTTTAGAATGTGAGACAATATGAGAACACCTAGAGGCTTCGAAAATGATAACACAAGTGTAACTGTTTATAGCAAGTAAAAGAACTTAAAAGAAGCGGATCAGATTCTAATGATAATGAATGATTACACCGTCATGTAAGCCAAGAATTTTTTCTCGCGTAAGTAGGAGCTTGTGAATAACAAAAATATACAAGTAGAATTTTTTACTTTAGCTAAAAACGACGAGGCCTTCAGGTCTCTGCCAGGGATTTCTTTACCATCACAAAATGTGCTCACATGTAAAGACTGGCTAAAATTTCAATTGAATTTAAATCCTCAGTACTAATAGTTGCAATTTGATGGGTGATAACATAATTGCCATGTTCCCCAAGGACCGCATACCAGCAGTATCAATGGACCATTTTTTATGTCAGAATCTGACTAATACTAAATCCAATATATCTGTCATCCTTCCATCTCAAAACTCAAAACACATACATAATCTGCAGATGAAATTTTGCACAGTAAACTAAACAACATCCAAAGGGCCTTCTCCTAATTCCCTAAGGACCAATACACACAGAATATCTGATTCTCCTTCAAGGATTTTTCTACATTAAAAATCAAGTGTGAATCATTAATTTTTTTTTCCAGAAAAGAATTAACAGAAATCTAGTTGGGTTAGGTTGGTCAATTTGACCCAATAATTTAAGTATTTGTTAATCTTTAATCCAAGTTTTTTCAACCCGACTAGTAGTGCAAGGTACGAGTTGATAAAACCCATCCTATTCCACACGTTTCTCGGCAAACAAACAACTAATTGTAAGGGGAAAAAAAAAGTATAATTATAATAATAACAACTTACGCTAGAATCCATTTTCCATTGAGCAGAGTCAAGGCCTCGGTAGGTGCAGGAGTTGGGTTCCTAGCCTCAAGCTGCGTGATAAGCTCAACAATCTCTGCCCTCGTCTCGCTGGAAGCTTTCAGTCCGCGATCTGTCCCATAAAAAGAATCCACCAAAGCCTTCTTCAACCTTTCGATCTCCGCCGCCTCCGCCGGTGGCTCCGGCTTCTCCTCATCTGCCACTGCGACGGGGGCTGCAGAAGGCTCCTCCTTTTCAGGACCCCACTCATCGTCGTTGGTCGAGGCTCGGACGCAGAAAACCGGCCTAGAAGCCTCAGCTGAAATGCTCCGCCCTCCAATTGGTTTGCCTAAAATTGGAATGGAATTTGGGGGTAAAATGGAAGACCTAGAAGCGTGGCGAGAGTTGAATGAGGATACAGAGAGAGTTTTGCAGGTGAATTGGTTGAGCTGAGAAAGAGAGGCCATTGTTTTCAATTATGGGTCTCTGTAATTTTGGTCTGGCAGAGAAGACAGCCTCGATAAACAGGAATTGTAGTACCGTGAAGTTCGACGAGTTCGCGGACACAATTTAATTATCGATATATAAATAGTATATAATGCCAAAATAAATAAATAAATAAATAATACCTTGAACTGTTAAGAAATGAGGAAATGTTTTGATATATTTTTTCAAGATAAAATTTAATTTAATTTTTTAATATTATACAGTATTATAAAATAATTTTTAAATTATGTAAAATTATAATTTTATTTTAAAATAATAATTTATATATAATTTTATTCTTTCGTACAATTATTTGAAGACGGACTTATATCTATAAATTTACATAAAATTTCATATATAAATTATTATTTAAGGATGAATTATTTTATCTATATTTTATAATTTTAAAAATAAAATTAATAATTTTATTTATATAAAATTTTTTAATTTATAAAATTGAAGATTTCTTAATTCATAAAATGAGATGGCCTCCGGAGAGAATGAGAGAAACATGAACCTTTTGTTGAATATAAATAAAAATAAAATTTTATTTTATTTTTAAATAAAATTTTATAACAATATTTAACTGTAAAAGAAAATAGATTTCATTTTATCTTATTTATAATTTTTATTTTAATTATATCCATGTTATTATAAAATATATAAAATTTAATAAAAAATTCTGTTAAAATTTATTTCATTTAACTTAAGATATATATTATATAAAAAATTTAATGTCTTTCTAATATTGTTTTATTATAATATTATTAAATTTTATATCTATTTAATATATTTTAAATAAAAAATTTATTTATAAATAAATTAAAAAAATTTCTATTGAAATGAAACAAATTCAATTTTAAAAACTTTTGATGCCAAACTAAAAATAAGAACGCAAGTGTTTTCTCATAATCAAGTCATTTAATGTTATTTTTTTTAAAGTATATAAATACAAATTAATTTATACATTAAATTTTTATTTTTGTTAAGTATAATTTATTAATTTTTGTGTAAATAATCAAAACTAGAGCAAAGTATATACAATTCGTTTTCTAAGACTCCCGAGCGAGATCGATTCCAAATTGATTTGTACCCTAATCAAATCGTCGAGTACCAGAAGTTTAGGATAAAAGGGGGAAAAATATCTTTCCTATGAATTTGTGAACAGAACGAGAGGACGTAGTAAAATGAGGGAAATGCCGCCCGGGGCGGTTTTTTTTCTGTTCTGGGGGTGGGCGGCGGCCAGGGAGGGGGGTTCCGTCTTAAAAGACAATTTTCTCCACGATATTTTATGTTTTTGCATAATAGTGATTCGCTTAATAATGCCATAAAAAACAGTTATTTTTACTTGTGTAAATTATATAAATGTAAAATATAAATTAATCTAATTTCATAGATTTATGGCAAATGAGGTATATCATGTGTACAGATACAATTAACTGGCAAAGACACTAATAGTAATCAGTTACTCAGCCTTTTTAGTTCTTTTTTTCCTTGAAAATAATTAAATAATAATATTTCTGAATGGTTTCATAATAGAAAGAGAATATGTTATATTGATATATTATTAAATTTAATTATATATTAAATTTATTTTTAATATATTATATAATAATATATTAATAATTAAATTTAATAATGCATATGATAATAGTCTCTTTCGTAATATCTTTGAATTCTTGAATAGAAAATAGTATTCAAAAAATTTTTTTGGTAAGGTGATCCAATCAACGCCATATGAATAAAATATTGGCAACCACAAATAGAGCGAGAGACGTGTGATAACATCCTCCGAATACTTCTGCATGCGTAGGCCACGATTTGCATGAGCGGGGTGAGGTTGCGTCTGGAAAGAGGGCAGCTGAGCTGGATATTTGAGTTAGAGGATCCAGTTGAGTCGGTTACGGACAATTTTTGGATCTGCCCTGTCATAGAAAAGCTACAAACTTGAAAACTTAATTATTAATTTTTGAAATTTCAAATATCTTAAAATTTTTAAAAATATTTCATAGATTAATAAATGACTAATAAAATAAATAATTAATATTTATTTATAGAATAAAAATAAAATCATATGTTATAAAAATCCTCAAGCTGAAGAAAATGTGAGATTGGTATTTAGGCAATGGGTTTGGATTTTATCTGAAGCTATAACAAAGCGAACGCGGAGGAATGACTAATTGCTTTGGCGTGGCCACTCTAGAATCTTCTTCCTTTTCTTTGGCTCCGTTTCATGTAACTAATTGATAAATTAATTGATAATTAATAAATTATTGAATAACTGATATGTTAACTAATAACTGATAACTTATAACTAATAATTGATAAATTAATTAAAGTATTTTATAAAATTAACTATTGAACTAGCTAAAATTATAAAATAATATAAAATGATATATTAATAAAAATATACATATATAATTAAAATAATTTTTATTTATTTAAAAATAAAATTATATTAATGTAATTAAAAATTTTAAAATAAAAGTATAGTTTCTAATATTTTATAAATTTATATATTTACTTACTTATATAATTTTTATTTTACTATTTATTACAAAATTTTAATTAATTAAAATATAATTAATTATATTTTATAAAAATTATTTAAATTTATATTATAAAATGTATGAGTTGTAAATTAATAAAAAGAATGAGGATAGATTTGAAAAGAATTTAAAAAGGGGTAACTTATAAGTTATAAACTACTTTAGGTAATTTATTAAATCAGATATTATAAACTACTTGAAGTAACTTATAAGTTAGTATGAGAAATACATTTGAAAGTTAGCTTATAAGTTATTAACCAAATCAATAAATTATAAGTTAACTTATTTGTTGCGCGAAATGGAACTTTTATAGGATCGCCTCACACTATTTGTTTGGAATTTCCTTTAGTCAATGGGCCTTAGCCATATGGTATAGGGAGCATTAATAATGCACCATTGGTGCATCGCCATATTTATAGTTAGTATGCAATCTTTCTTTTAATTTGCAATCGATAACTAAAGTTATGTCATTCATTTTAGTAATGTAATATTGTATTATGAAATTGGTAATATATCATGAATTTTTTACTACATTTTTTTAACGAGAAGTTTGGATTCTTCTAAAAATACTATGGGAAGAATACTCGAATAAACAACTAGAAAGAGATTTTATATTTGATGAGTTCTTTCATGAATAAAATTTAATGAATCACACTAAATTTTACACTTTTTAAGTTAAAAATATTTAATTTAATGATTTTCAAGTCACTAATAAAGTCAATTTATAACCTTCGAATTTTGAATAATCTCATCTTCAAATATAAAGAAAAATACCAACTCTATTATTATAGAGTGGTGATAGTTATGAGTTAGAATCTATGCTAATTAGTACGGACCTTATAAGTGTCATTAAATGGTGATTTAGAGTATGTACTCACAAAAAGTCATCAATACACATCATTATAATCAATTATGCAATTAGGAATTCTAAATTTTAGTCAAATTTTATAATGTATTTATTATAATCTATTTCTAGAAATATTTATAAATTGATTTATTTATATAATTTCAAGTTTTAAATATGAAAATTTTTAACCATATATGTAAGAATGACAATTACATTAAAGAGTACATACAAAATAATTAATTAATCAAAATCACATAAAATAT
Source organism: Sindora glabra (assembly GCA_020226215.1). Taxonomy (NCBI): domain Eukaryota; kingdom Viridiplantae; phylum Streptophyta; class Magnoliopsida; order Fabales; family Fabaceae; genus Sindora; species Sindora glabra. The sequence continues at coordinate 6,985,410 of CM035225.1, forward strand.
TTAATTCTACCCTTATAACATGTTGCCCCACTCTTTGTTGATATAACATGCCGTTAGGAATAGAAATAAGCCACCGACTTCTTTAGTGGTTTTACTTATTTTTGGTTTAACTTAATCTAGTCTATTTGTAGAATAAAATAAACTTGAACCAAATTTGTGATTTATTTTACAAAATAAGTTAGATTATATTATTTAAAGCCTAACATATTGACCTATCAAGTTGACCTATATTTTATATATATTAAATTATATAATACATAAATATATATAATATCTAGTGAAAATTTTACATACATTTCAAAAGCATATAAAAAATTCCTACACATCTTTATTCTCTTGATTTTAGGTTATATTATAATTATTTAATTTAGAAGTATTATTGTGATATTTTTATCTATTTTGGGATTGAATCAAACATGAATCAAGTTTGAATTAAGTTAAACTTTATAATTTTTAGTTAATGTGAGTTTAAATTAAAATATTATTATTAGTTTAAACTTGAATAATTTTCTATCTTAGTTGATTTATATTTTATAATATCAAATTTTGATTTAACTTAACTTAATTTTGCTTCTAATAATATTTTTTGAGAATATTTAGTCATTATTAGTAGCTTTATATAGGATAACACATTAGTACTTAATCAAATACACGTAAATCATGTCAAGCCAAATTTTTAGCCTACCATAAGCTTAAAGACATTATAAACAACCCTTATAAATCTTTCTCAATTGTCATGGAAGAAAATACAAAGACTACAACTGATATTTTCATAGATGGAAGATGACAATCAATTTAATATTAATGAGTTTAAAGTGGTCGAGAATAATGAAGAAGAATTGTAACCTAATGGGAATATATTTGAAGTATTTGTTGAAGATGAAAAAAACAATAAGAATGATTATTGTGAAATAGATCTAGAAAATAAACAATTTGATGATCAAAGGAAACATTGAAGAGGATGGTATTATGAAATCCTATGCTGCCATGAGATTTGGCTTTGAGGATAAAACATAAAATTATTATTATAACAAATATGCAACATAAGTTGAATTTAGTATGTGCAAAGGATCAACAAGAAAATTCATAAAAGATAATAGTGTCATTGGTTGCCGACAACTTCATAAAAGAAAATTTGTAAAAGTTGAATTTATAGCAAGTCAAACCATTATAAAAATGCAAAAAATATGAAAAAAAAAATTTGGCCAACCTCATCAGTAGCTTGCATTTTTATTTATTTTTAATTAAAAGTAATTAAATAACTAGATATACACATGCAATGATCAAAGATCCTTGATGTAGAAGAAAGAAGACACTCTTAAAGAATATTAGATTGGGTTAAATTAAAAAAAATCTATTTTTTATAAATTAAAATTGGGTAATTATATTTTTTTATTTTGTGTAATGGATTAATAAAGTAAGTCTAAAAAAATTATATTAAGCTAATGGACATTGGATTAGAAATTGAATTAGATTAAAAAAGCTCAAATGCTTAAAGAACTACTAAAAATTTTAATGTAAAAAAAAAACTAAACTTGTAGGTAAGACTATGTGGGTTTGAACCTATATGAGTTTACCTGCATAAACTTGTAATAAAAAAATGCATTCCAAATAAAAAACCTAGCTCACTTGTGGCCACGGACTACCTACAAGCCTTAAGTACATTTTACATGCCTAGTTATCTTGAGAAGAAGAATAGATAGCAATGAAAACATGATTATCTTCTTTACTTTAAAAAATATTAGCTTGTTAATTAAGCTTTTATTGATAAGAGTTTTAGCCTTACTTCTTCTTGCAAAACTTTTCGACAAGGCTAAATTTTTTAGAATTTTTACATTACAATTTGGGCTTGTCTTTGTAACAACAATCATTTTCAAGATGATTGGTGAAATTTGCTTTTCTTCTTAGTCTCCTTGACATTAGATTTGCCCTTTAGAAGAATCACCACCACTTGTATTAGAAAATGATTTTCTTACCACTTTTTGGAGCTTAGGGGGTTTCATTAATGTTTGCATAGGAATGCTACTTTAGAAAAGTCTTCATCTCTAGATTTTTCTCTTTTTTCTTATGCCTTAAGAGCATCAATAACTTCATTCACAGATAATTTTAAAATATCTCTACCTTACTTAATGACAACAATAATAGAGTTAAACTTTGCAAGAAAAGAAAAAAGAATCATTTCTGAAAATATAAAATATTATCACCATAAATATTCATTTGTTCCACAACAGGTTTTGAAAGAATAGTCTTTAACAGACTTCATATTCAAATTTTCAAATTTTCCCTATAAAATTTGGAGTTTAATTTATCTAAACTTATTTAAGCCTTTATAAAATTCATCTTGTAAAAATTTACAAGCTTCCTTGGTAGTAAAGGCATTCTTAAGTTTAGGGAACATGACATCAAACATGGTAGTTTGAAGAAGAAATAAAGCTTAGAATCCTTTGAGACTTTTTCAACATATATATACATATTTATATTGTTGATTAGCAGTCAAGGCAACATTAGATGCATGAGTTTCATACCCTTTATCAATTATCTCCCATAGATTTGAAGCTCTAAAAAAGTTTCACATTTTAATGGCCCAAAAAATCATAGTTTTCACAAGAAAATGAAGGAGCACTAGACATGGACATGAATGAAGAAGTCATGATTAAATGAAAGTGGGCAATTCCTATCATATTCCCTTAAGAGCTTAAAGTGCTCTATTGGTTTAAATCACAAAATAGCATAATATAAATAACTCAAATGGTGAAAGAAATATTCAGCAACAACCATCATAGATATTGAGCAAAACATAACAACTGAGAGGTATATCACAAAGGAGAAACTCACAAGTTAATGTGGCAATAGCAGAAGCAAAATCCAAACAAATATATATATATGTGCTTCGAACATTACCTTTGTATTACATGAAAAATCAATACATGGGAGTATTTTCAAGTAAGGGTAAATAGAAACTTTGTCGAACATAAAGAGAATATGATGAAACAGAGTAGTTCGCTCTCACTACTTTACAGGCTCAAAACATTAAAAGGAAAGTGAGGAATAAGGCTTTATACAATACGTTTGGTATAACATAATAATACACTTCATAAATTAAAACACCCACACAAACATATGGCATATATATAACACCCACTACAAATATATATAACACCCATATCTATATATACAAACATCCAAACATCAATTGCTTTACACATACCCCATTAAAAAGGGAAATATCCACATAGAAAAAAAAATATAAAGATACAAATAGAAACATAGAAAGGCACCACACTTCCACACTTCTTTGTAGGCTAAAGTATTAGTTTGCTGTTTTTCTAAAAACTTATTTTCTGTTTACTGTTGTTTCCAAACTTATTACCAAAATACGCACCGGGACAAGAGGCGCCATGCAGTCTGGCGTCCTCAGTGGAATGGAAAGAATTTGAAGGTGCCAACTTGAATGGCGTCTCTCCATTGTTTTTTGCACTATGCAAAAGGCGCCAACTTGAATGGCGTTACTGCCTTGAATGGCACCAAGGCCAATCCTCCATCTCCGCAAATCAACCCTTGGCAGCAAATTTGCATTTCGAAAAATCTTGCATTTCGAAGAGAAGAAGCATGCAACATGCAGAGAAGAGAAGCATGCAAAGAAGAATGCAACATGTAGAGCAGAAGGATGCAACATGCAGAAAAGAAGGATGCAGGGACAAATGCAAAAGAGAAGCATGCAGAGAAGAAGGATGAGCGATGGCGCCATTCAGGTTGGCGCCCTCGAGCGCCATTCAGGTTGGCGCCCTCGAGCGCCATACTGAAGGCGCCGAATCGTTTGATGTCTCTCCCTAGAGATGGATGTAGAGAAGAAGAGCGAGGGCGCCATTCAATTTGGCGCCCTCGAGCACCATACCGAAGGCGCCGAATCGTCTGACGTCTCTCTTCCACCATGCGTATTTTGATAAAATGTTTCAAAAGAACGGTAGAACGGAAAAAAGTTTTCAAAAAAATCGTAAATCAGTTCTTTTGCCCTTCTTTGTACTTTCTTTATCTGCTAGTTGGCTTCTATATTTTTCGAATGGCCCCAAAGAAATAATAACACACAAATTAATTTATTTATTTTATCAAACCACATGTATAAGATAAACGCATGTAGATTTTCCAAAGCTAAAACTTAACATCCATCTCATCGGAATAATCTTTTAATCCTCTTTTCAGATCTGATCAATCTTCTTGGAAGCAACTTTTTAAGCTTCTTCAAAATCTGCTTCAGGCGGCTCTGAACTGCCATATAAAGTGGGAACTGCATCAACCCAAAAATGGCCACAGGAAAGAAAGAAGCACTGTATATTAGAGTGGAAGTCCATTTCTTCTGCAACTTAATGGTGAGCAAAATGGTTGCACTGAAAGCAAGCATTGTGGTCGTCAACGAGAAGAACAGCAACGTGAATCCCAACGTCAGCTTCCGAGGCAGGGATTTATAGAATTCGTCCATCTCAAACGGCGATGTTAGAATCGAAAGAAACATCACCACCGAAGCCAGTGAGCTCGCTAGGGCTACAATGTCCATGACGGTGAAAAAGAGGAATATCGGCGACTGAAGAAATATTGGGTAGCCACTTGCTTCAGTTCCTCCTGGCACAGTGAATGCTGCTGCAAAGACGACGGTGGCGACGAGCACCGATACGGCGGAACATGATTGAGCAGTTTCCTTTATCCAGTTCTGTGCTTCCCTCAGCATATTCGAATGGTCTCTGTCAAATAGCTCGCGCGCAGGGAGGTTTTCGTCATCGCAGTGCATGATAAAGTACGGAGGAATGATCTTCTTCACTCGCTGCATTATATATAACACAAAAAGGAATCTGTTAGTTGATATTTGATCCTTTTCCATTGTTCGCACTAGTTGCATTGTAACCACAATTTGAATTTTATTGATCACAACAAAACTATAACTGCAACTGCAATATAAAACTATAGTTGCACTTATTCTCCAATACTAATTAGATGCAGATAATATTAGTTACATAATTGGAGTAGCTCACAAGTCACAATTTTACTTAACATAAGATTAGTAGTTAATTAGTAAAATGCTTGTCTTATTCATCTTATCACTTGTAAGCACGAATATAATCAAGATTTTATAAATAAAAATAAGTGAAACTAACATGTTTGAATGAATTAAGGTCTACGACTATATATCATTATAGAAATTGCTTACATGGAACCACTCCAACTCATCTTGGAGTTCGAATGCATCACCAGAATGATTTCCATCCTTGTAACAGTCCATCCTTGCAGCTTGGTGCAAGGGAGTGCGACCATCGTTACTTATCAGATGAGCCAACTGCTCCAAAGCTCCATATTTTCGAAGCATCCGATAGATTTTTATCTGACGGTGCTTTATAACCACATGCAGTATGTTTTGTCCGTCTTCACTAACGTGAAACAAGGCCTCAGGATTCATCTCCACGATTTTTTCCACGATTTCTGCAATTCCGGTTCTTGCTGCCGACAGCAATGGTGTGTAAATTATGTGCTTGTGGATGCTGCTGGATGCTTGGGTGGAGGGATCTGTATCTGGCATTAGAACTAATGTTCGTCGTTTTGGAGAGAAGCTTTTCATCCATGACATGTCTTCCTTCACTAAAAGATCAGCCAGCAGCTCTGCTAACTTGTGCTGCTTCTTTATATCCCAAACATCATCAATCTCATCCCATTCTTCACATTCCATGCATCAAGTAAAGAAGGCAAGTTTTATCGGTGATACTATAAACTAACTGCAATTTTGAAAATAACCTATATATTATATGATTCGCACCTTTAGCCAGAAATTTCCAAATAGTATAGTTGATCCTTGAAATGGCTGCAATTTTGAAAATAATTTTACAGGGGCATGGTTAGGCTCACAGGCATTATTATTAGTGTTTTCATTGTGCTTAGAAAACGCAATTCTCCTCATCAGAATTACCTGAGATGGGTTTCTTTGATTGGTTTTCTCCGGTTTCTAAATCTCTCCCCCACCAGCTAATTATTTTCGTGGTATCATCATCTCTGTCGTAGTCCGGAAGAACTGTCTCACATGTAGCAACAGTCAATATATACTTAAATTATAAATTAACATAAGAAATGGGAGAAGAGATATCGATTTACAATAATATATGAACTCCTTTACTCTTCCCAAACGGGACTGACTGCGGAAAGCATATGGCATTTTAGATAGTATTTGAAAACAAGTCAGTCCTCTATCATCTTCTAAATCGGCTAGTCCATTCTGTTGTCTCAGTAACCAAATAGCTGCGCCTGCACCAGAAAATATCATCGAGCAAAATGAACTAAAACAATTCTGCTACAATATAGAAAGAGAGAACATGTCATTCACTATTAATTACCGAAATAAACTTAGTCATTTAAGATATCAGTAATACTATATACATAAAAAATAAGATATAAAATTAAATTTCAAATGTAAGTCAAAGGTTATTATTAAATATAGGATGGTATGATAAAGTTATAAAATTCAACTCAATAAATATAAAATATTTAAAATTTAATTTTGGATCTATTTTTGGTAACTATATCAGTTTTTTAAGATACTGTGTTTCATCACCCCATCTGTGCAGTAACATTATGAAAATGGCAACCCACCAAAATATTGGCCGAGTACTGCGACGTGAAGAATAGAAGTCTTGTCATATCCTCTGTGGATATGCATTTGGAAATCACGCACACGGCTAGCCATGTGCTTTAGCATCTTCAGTTTGCCATGTTTAGCAGCTCTGAACACAGGCGTTTCACCGAAGTCATTTGTGAGCTCCAGCAATGGCCGTTTACTTTCCTCCGTCTCATCACCGACCCCCTCCGGCGGCGGCGGCTCCGTCTCGAATTTGAATATAACATTCGCCACCTCAACGTTGGAGCAGTAGTAAGCCACCTCGTGAAGCAGCGTGTTTTGATGGTCGTTCTTCCGCCTCAGCGCGCGCCACCTCTCTGATGCAGACAGCATTTCGAGGAACTGATTGAGCAGTTGGGGATCGTCGGAGCGAATTGCAACGTGAATGGCGGTGTTTCCGTGGAAGTCGAAACGCTCCATCAAAGCTTTCTTGTCGGCCTCGAAGAACTTCTTGAAGGATTTCCATTTTTTGCGCCTAGCATGCTTCTGGGCTTTTTTCATTTTGTCATCAAATAACCTGGGATGTGTTTCTATTATCTCCACCTCCCTTCCCATTCTCTCTCTCTCTCTCTCTCTCTCTCTCTCTAATCCCACTATAGACACAATTCAATGCATCAGAGCGTGCAATGCTGAAAGTGTCCATCCATATACCTGCGTATATATACCAGCTGCGTGAAGGACCTAACCCATGGCTTCTTCATGCGTAAAGAAAACCAATGGGAGGAAATCAGTAAAAAAATAATTTTTTATTTGGTTATAGGATAAAAAAATTAATACAAGAGAAAATTAATAAAAAAAGAGTGAGGTCCATTAAAAAATTTTCTTATTAGAAAATAATGGAAAACTTGTTTATTACAATTTTTTCTTGAATTTATTTAATTTGAGATACTAATTTATTAATTTAAAGGATAAAATTAACTTTCAATTTAATTTAATTTTTTTATCTTATTTTTCTATTGAAACATGCAGATTCATTTTTTGATAGAAAATATTTTTTATAAAATATAATTATAAAATAATAAAATAAGAGAAAATATTTTATTTATTTAATAATAAATATGAAGAATTTGAAGAAGATATATCATATTTTTTTAAAAATTATTTTCTTCTATTATTATGATTTTATATATTATTTTTTAAAATCATAAATATAAGTAGTATATTACTATTTTATTAATATACATATAAATGATATTTTTTAACAAAACAAATAAAGTTATAAAGAAAAATCATTTTCTTTTTAGATAAAATAATGTATATATTTAAGTAAGAGAAGATAAAATTATTCTTTTTGTTATTTTCTTTCGTTTTACTTTTGACCGCCCAACCGAGCAAAGGCTAATTCTTTCCATGTTAGATTTGTACTTTATTTGTACCAACAGTTAAAAAGTGAACGATTCATAACTTAAGGGCAAGTTTACCTTAAAAGTTTTGAGCTACCGGGTTGCGTGGAGCTAGGTTCATCGGTTACACTTGTCCCTCTGACAAAACCTTTTCTTACAAAATCTATGTATGTCGGTGACAAATCCAAATACGTTTTCGAAGGTGGCACTTATCAATTTAGTCAATGATTTTTCATCAGTTACAATTCTCTTAAAAAATCTTTACTTACTTACAAAATCTATGTAATACCGTACTCAAAGTCCCCTACATATAAGATCATTGATCTGAGGAGCGAGGAAAATAAAAGTTCCACCATAGAGAGGAGGGAAAAAAATTATCTAAATCTTGGAGGAGATCAAATACGAGACTTATAACTCTCTAAATCTTATCATATTATGTTAAAATTAGATAACTCTAAGGACTTAAACTACTAGGAGGAAGCTCATACTTCATACATTACTTGTGAAATGTCCATCGAACTTAAAGAAAGACCTTGAATGCAATAACACAAATTGTTTCTTATTAACAGTGTATTTCGGACACTGAAGTGTCCAAAAAAAAAATTGTGACAAAGATAGAATGTTGTGGACATAATATATATATATATATATATATATGTTGGAGATGAATGCATTAAAAAAAGAGTTGAATAGTGTTACCCATTAACGAGGAGATAACAAGAAAGAAATTCTATTGCTCTCGAGAAGTATTCCAAAATTAAAGGAAATAAAATGCTTGGTAGAGCTTTCCTGACTAAGACAACCTCTCTATTTATTTATTTATTTTCCCCCTCTTTATTTCTAGAGTAAGGCATATAAAAACATCGTAGAATTTCTCGATACAAAATATAAATATTCAAATGGTTTGCACATGAGATAAAAATAATAATAAATATTGTTTCTAGTCAAAAGAGTAAATTTGTTAGATAACAGTCATTGTATATAAAAGGCATAACAAAATTTGTATTCATAGTCAAGACCCTTTAATCTAAATAGCATCCGACCTTTTCTTTAAAAATTTTATACTTTTTATTGCGTTTAGAATTCAATTTTTGATTCTTAAATATATGAGTTTAGTAATTTAATCATTTTTTCATTTATTAAAAAAAGAAAATTGTATCCATAAAAAATGATTTTGTCGTAAACAATTTTATCAAAGATATAGTTTTTAATCGACACAATAACGCAGTGGAATCATTAGCGTAGTTATTCTTATTCAGCAAACGTGATTAAAGCTTTGGATTGTTTTTGCACAGATTCTCCACATCTGAGATCTCTAATTGCTTCTTTATTTATAGAAGTACGGAAAATTTTCTAATATTATATTAAAACTGAACATTCATGTTGTGTATTAGTTTTTTTTATAAAAATCAGTTGTAAGATGTATCTCAATATATTTTAAAAAATATTAATCAAATTTAATGCTAAAAATTAAAAAAATTAATATACTTATTAATAAGTATAAAAATAATACTGATTTTTTAATGTTAATATAACATAAAAAAAATTTTCCGGTAGTAGAAGTAAATAAAAGAGGAAATAAAGCGAAAATACCATGTGAATCCCTTTTGCTTTATGCAGATAGTACTAGGATATGCTTTAAGCCTTTAAATAGCCATTTCGTGTTTCGCTTGAAACTTGGGATAGTAAAGATCAAAGAAACTCTCACACATTTGAAGACTAAAACCAAGGTTGCTTGACAACTTAGCGAGGAATATCAGTTCATCACTTTTGATACAAGACATAATAAATAAATTTTTAATCATCGTCGAGAATATTGAATCTAGGTGGCATGTGATGCTATCTAAAACTTTTATCTTTCTTTCACATTTTGAGTTCAATTTTAAGATCTTGCATGTGATAATGCAAGACATAATAAATAAATTTTTAATCACTATCGAGAACATTTTATTTCGATGGTATGTGATGCTGTCTAAAACCTTTATCTTTTTTCGTATTCTGAATTCAATTTTAAGATTTTGTATGTATGTTTAATAATTTAATTATTCCTAAAATTATAAAAAAAAATCACAATACAATAGTTGATTCCAGGAAAAAAATTAAACACTAATGAAATAATTAATTTTTGAACTTCTTCTTAAACTTAATTTAATCATAACTAATTTTAGAATTTTTTTTAACTTAATTTGATCAATTTTCTCCATAAATCTAAGAAATTCAACATTTGCATCAATCCCTTTAACTTAAGAAAAACTCAATCCTAAGTAAGTTTATAAATTTGTTGACCCTTCAAAAAAGAAAATGTTCATACAAATAAAAAAGTGCACTTCTTTGATTATAAATAATAACATAAGTATCATAATTGATTTTCTTTAAATTTTTGTATAGTTCACATTTCTTTGATTATAACTTGTATTTTTAATCAAGAATTTCTCTTTTTTTAAGAAAATCATGGTCAAATTTCTTTCTTGAAATGTCTTGTATCATTTATGTTTATTTGTTGTTACCTTTATTTTGCACTTGAGACTTTGATCTTATTTTTTATGCCTTCTTTAACATATTGAACTTGTTCTACCTTGTGATTAGCGATACTTAAGATAGAAACTTTAGTAGTTGAGCAAAATTTAATAGGTGTTTCAAAACTCTCTTGTACAATGAAGAAAGGTGAGATACCTGGTAAGCCATAATTTACACTAATATAGGCAAACTCAATGTGAGATAGTGCAAAGTCTCATTACATTGATTTATCTACATAGATGCTATAAATAAGATTTTCTAAAGTCCCATTTATGGCCTCATTTTATCCATTAGTTTGTAGGTGAGTTGTGTTACAAAAGTTTAAATTTATATCAAAACATTTTCAAAAAGTAAGCAAAAAATTGATAAAAATTTAGAATCTCTATCAAATGCAATAATTATAGAAACAACATGAATTATAACAATCTTTTGAAATAATAATAATAATAATAATGTGATGTGCACAACACCAAAAACTTTTACTACCAAGTAACTCCATCTCAATCAAGTGCCATAAATTTCACTGGAGTCTATCCATGACCTCCTTATCAAGAAAAATCTCTCACATTTGCAAAAATACCAAACTTGTAAATACTTTCATGAACTAACATATTACACCCATTAGAATCTATAATATTTTATGCAAAAAAATTAATTGCAATAGATTAATAAATAAATTTAAATGAGTGTGAAGGACACTTTGGGAGTTTGTTTTTTCATTTTACCCTTAGGGCTTATGCCTTTATATTTTCCCAAAATTAGCTAACTCCTTATTCCTTCCCCAACTCAACATAATTCTTCCTATCCCTTCATTTTCCAAGCATAATTGTAATCTTCCTAAAGCTTTTCCCTTTTCAATTTAAGTAAGGTAAGGAATTCCACATTCTAGTCTTTGTAACATTTCTTCTTCACTTCTCCTTTAGACTTTGGATAACATCATAATTTTTGCCATAAAACCATTGAAAGGGGAATATTTATGATTTAGTTAAGTAATATATGAATTAGAAAGACTTGATGGAGATATAACTCAATTTGAATACAAAAATCTTCACCACAATTTGATTTAATTAAAGTATAATTATATTTATTGCAATTTATTTGCTTATTTTGCATTCATTATTTCATCTTGAATGTTATATGTATATTATATGGAATTTAGTTTTATTTGGATTGATATACTATTTATGATCTTTGCTTATATATGAACACTTATATTGTTTTAGTAGAATGGAAGTGTTAGTTGAGGCACTTCTAATTATTATGATAATTGTGCTATTGAGGAAATTGATTATACCAAGGCAATTATACACATATTATAACATTATACATGGAACCTACGTGCCTACTTGTGAAGGGCAAGATTTACTTGGAAGGATAAAGATGAGCTTATAAGGAATAAGTTTAGAAAAAAGTTATAAAAAACTATTGAAGACTTTCTCCTTAGATGCTTAACAGCTATCGGATAAGTTGGAAGTAAGCCCCATCAAAAACTTTAGTGGTAAGGCGAGCTTTGCAATAATTAGCTTAGATATTTATGAGTATAAATTGCCACATGAAAAATTGCATTACATTTATAAATATTTTTTTACATATATATTTCCTTGAACATAAAATATCATTACATATAGTATATTGCATCACTTATGTGTTGATAAGATATTTGGTTACTCATAGTAGCTTTCTATATGAGTCAAATGTGACAAGATAGATCTAAACATAGCATAATCTTTTTACATCTTCATCTCTATCATCATCAACTACAACTATCACATTATCAACAACTCTATACAATTGAATCATCTTCATCATTATTAGCTTCATCCATCATGCAACATTGACAAGGATTTGCTATTTCTAACTACTACTCTTATAGAAATAAACTTGGCTCTAACACTAGTTGTTTGAAAAAATTTCCTCTTTTTAAATACAAAGTGTCAAACAATTAAATTAATAAAAGTAACACAATAACACAAGCAATTTAACATCGAAAATCTCTAAACTTTATGGGAAAAAATTATATATAAAAAAGACCTACTATATCAATAAATATTATACAAAATAATACATATAAAAATTATTAATTATAACCTCACATCAACAAATATTATATAATATAATATATGTAAAGATGGTCAATTATAACCTCATAAATTTGACTTGCAAGCCAAGAGAGTAGGGAAAATGAACTTCGAAATCCTTGCAGCTAGCTAAGTTTGTTAATTTAAGAAATATAAAAAGTATAAGAAATAAGGAACATTTTGTTTGAATTTAACTTAAGTTGGGTAATTAATTGGGCTACTTGCGTAGCATGTTAACATTGTGATGTACAATTATTTTAAGAGAAATCTCAAGATAAGACTTCATTTAGAACAAAATATTTCTAGAATTCAATCCATCTCATTTTTTATAAATAAATTTTATTATTTGAATACTATGTTAAAAATAATAATGTTAATTTATCTACTAATAAATTCTTTTATTTAAAACATTGAAAATTTCATACAATTTAATGAAAAGTAAATTTTGATGATATTATAATAAATACAATATTAAGAAGATGGAAATATAACATATATTTTAAGTCAAATAAAATGAATTCTAATAAAATATTTAATAAATCTAATAAATTTTATAATGTACAAACATAATTAAAATATAAATTATAAATAATATATAGAATTCTTTCTCTATTTAAATCTAAATATCATTGAAAATAATTTCATTTAAGAATTAAATGAAATTTCATATTTAACCAACCAATGACAAAATGGGTTAAGATTTAATTGGACATCTTGAATAGATTTGACAGTAATTTTTTTTTGGGTAAATAGATATGACAGTAATTTAAACTCAGTATACTGTATATGTCCTACTGCACTTCATTGATCTACCATTATCAATATCAGTGATCCAAAAGGATCGTAATAGGAATGCAATTATATAATGCTTCCCAATTATAATGGACAAAACCACATTATTCAATTCAAAACCAAGTTTAAAAGCTCTATTAAGAAATTAATTAATTATCACTTTAATCACAGTTTAATACATGATTATGATCATGATGACAATAACATGGTTGCTTTGATTTTGGTTTGAAATGTCATATCCTATATTATATTTTGTTCTAAAAGTATTGAGTCCCAACCATAAAAGAAAAGTAGAAGATCGATTACCCTGCTTGTCCTTCACCACTTTTAATATCATGTTTGGAAAAACAGGCTGTGGAAATATTATTGAAAAAACATTCTAGCAATAAATTGCTTTAGTAAAAGGAGGAAGTGTAAAACATAACAAACCTTCTTAAACTTTTTGTCTTATGCAAACAATCCTCAAAATCTTTAAAAAGTAACAATATAACCCTTAAATTAAATGAATGGTGCAAGATATGCAATTATAACTAATATTATTTTCTCTTGTACACTAACTTTTAGAATGTCACATGTGTTTAATTTAATGGAATTAACCTTGTTTTGTAATTAGATCATGATTTTAGAATGTAATTGAATTATTCGTTTAATGCTAAATTTTTATATTATTTTATGTTCCTGATCATGATTTGAGTTCTAAAGGTTCAATTAAGATGATACTTATATGGTTAGAAAGTTAAGATGAATCTTTACAAACCCTGTGTTAAACATAAAGCCCAATTCAATGGTTTGGATGTTCAAATTTGGATAGAAAGATGATGCAATGTTGTTGTCCTAACTAACCTAACCTCATTAATTCAAGTACAAACGAAGCTCTAAAGCTTTAAATGGTATGAAACTAAAGCTTAAAGTCATTGAAGATCCATACAACATATTTTAAGATTTATTTAATGAAATTACGTTGTTTTAATGGTCATTCAATAGTTGGAAGTGTGAATTATGAGATTTATTACAATAAACCAACATAGAGTTTTGATTTGTAAAATGAGTTTTAAACTTTAAAATTAAGCAAGGCTTAATTCATTATAATCTTAAGAGTTAGTCCAACTTAGCCCATTAAGGTCTTCTTCCTTGGAGATCAAATTTATTACATTTTTATGCTTCCAAATGCAGCACTTAAAGACTAGGCAACATTCTCTTCTCTTTAAACTTTTTCTTGTAAACCACTATAAGTGGATGATTTCTTTTAACAATTCAAGAGATTAATACTTTAATTTAGTTTAATTTTGATAACTTGTCTTAATTTTAGTTTTAATTTGATTATCTTTTGTTTTTTTACTTTTTATTATAAATAACTGCTTAAATAATTTACTAATTATGATCGGTTAGTTGATTCCTTGCTATAATATATAGCTAAACAATTATTTGCAATTAATTCTCAATTATAGGTTAGTTTTGATTGACTGTAATTAGTAGAAATTATGACTTAGTGATTTAAGATATGGATAAATTGTTAATTTCCTTAGAAAAACATAGGATGAATTAGTTATTTTCGCTTGGAAAATTATTAATTCAATCTTAACCTTATTTAAATGTTTAATGCTATTACCAATTAGATTTGTACAAGTATTTTAAATTGAAATCAATATTAAAAGATTAATTAGGTACATGTTCTAATTAATTAATATTAAGAACTTAATTACTACTATTAACTTAGAAATAATTTTCAATTCTGCGGTCAAATTAATAATACAATTTGTTAGGAATTTATGATAAATTCAAAATTTATTTGTGATTTCTCTTAGACTGGACCTTTATATTATGGTATTTTCTACTTTAATTCTATTCTTATTTTTTTTCATTTAGATTTCAACACAAAACCCCTTTGTTTTTACATTTTGCATCCTTAGAACCTTCCATTTCCTTGGGTTCGACTTGGACTCACCTTAGTTATGTAATAAAGTAGGTTTAGTAATAATTTTTTATGTGAAATGATGTGCATCAAAATTTTGACATCATTTTTAGGAAATAGTTTAGTCAATTTATAGCCATTTTTTCTTTGTTTTTAAATTTTTCTTTTGTTTTTAAATTTTTCTATTTATTGCATTTTTTCAAGCTTGTCGATAGTGCTCAGTAATAAAATTTTTTGATAAAATTTAAAGATGAAACTTTCTAGCTTAAGGTTTTTAAACATTCTAAGCAAGATTAAAGGCTTTGTCCTTATCCGAATCATTTTCAACCAATAAAATTGTATGGTATTATTTTTCAATTTTTTAGTATTCTTTTAAATTTTTTTATGTCTTTTGATTTTCTATTTTAATTTAATTCATGTTTTTCTTGGTGTATGAATTGTTCCTTCTATGATTTAAACTTGAATTTTAATCTTAAAAGTTTATGGAACTTTCATAAATTAATATGTTAGAATTTTAAAAAAAGTTTTTTATAGTGGTTTTAATGAAGTAACTGCATTTAGAATTGAACGATAATTTTCTAAGTTGAGCTCTCTTATTAATCAATTAGTCATAATGCAATTGCAAGAATTTTAAGTTTTTGTAGGAAGATTTTTAGGCCCATCCCAGTGATGTTATAATTCATATTCCTATTCGTACAACCCATGCTAACAAGATTATTTAATTTTTAACTATAATAATCAAATGAGTCATAGTTAATATCAACCTCTTATTGAAAAATATCCACTAGTGTATCAATATTAAAGTTTAAAGATGGAACTTAAGGAAATTGTCAAGAATATAATTGCAAATAATATGCAAGTTTAGTAGAATACAATATAGTTTCATCAAAAGAGAAAACAATTACAACAAGAAACAAAAGTAGGCACGAAAAATTTAAAGACTCAAGTAAGCAACTTGTCACATCTGTTAATAAGTTGGAAAACCAATATCCAGGTCAACTACCTTCCATTTAGCAAGAAAACAACTAGAAGAGAAAAAATTAGAGATTTTGGTACTAAGATACAACTCATACCTAAGTCTATTTCTTTTGTTAACTTTTTTATTCTTTCTTTTTTTGACAATAACATTGAAAGTGTTAAGAAAGATGATGATGAATAAGAAATTTTAGAGACTTCAATAAGATGAAAGTCAATGTAACCTAAAAGGAGATTAATGAAAAAAAGAACAACAAATAGAAATTGATGCAGAAGATAGCACAATCACTATAAAGCTTGATGGACTAACAAACAAATTCAATATTTCCAAGATTATAAAAGGCCTTTCTAAAGTTCATTTTTTTCTATTGACTTAGTTGATTTCATACTGTAAGATAATTATGAATCGAAAATAATGAATGATTTAAAGTTGGTACTTAGAAAAGAGCTCATATATAAACCAATTATAGAAGTGGAACCACCATATGACTATTTGAAATGTGCTTTATTAGAAAGATTTAAGGCAATACCTTATAAATTGAAGTCAAATTGTGTTAACCCCAAAGTTATATATGATAAGTTTTGACAATGATAAATGAATGTTGCAATAATATTGCATATCTTTATGCCAAAATGTTATAAAATCTTCAATAAACATGCTAGATCATGGCTACAATAGCAATGCTTGATTATATACTAAAAGAGTTATATTTTATACAAGCATTATTAAGTATATAATTGGTCAAGATACATAATATGATAATTATACATGTTCTTATACCAATTTATTTTATAATTTATGTATGAATCATGTATCAATATCTTGATATATTAGATTGGACTAATTATATAGTTTGCAAAGTTTATAAACTTTTATATACGAAAGTCTAATAAATAAAATAGGAGTTAGCATTAAAGTAAGGAATGGAAGATTATATTATGCTTAACTTAAGAATAAGGAAGAAAGGCAAAAAAGATGTGATCTAAGTATTTAAAAATGACAAAATTTAGTTTTAAAAAGTTAGAAGTATTAAGAAAAACTTAAAGACTTCATTGGTATAATTTTTCATTTTACCCTTTTTTTTATAAAATAGAATTTTTCATAATATAGAGCTCAATTATATTTTCAAAAAGTCTTAGCTTAACAAAAACTTTTAAAAAGATAGCCCATAATTATGTTTTTACAACATAACATATGAGAAATTTCAAAAACTAATTAGATGTGAAGTTTTTGTCCTTTCAATTTTGACCTTTAGTAACTCTTTTAATAAGATCTCATAAAATACTTATGATTTGATTGCTAAATTTTTTTCACATGAAAATAGACTCAAATAGGTTTTTATGGGCATATCATTTGCTTAAAATAATTAGTATATGAAAGAGTATGATTTTTTCAATCTAAGTCTAAAAATATTTTTTTTTCATTCTATTCTTTGCTCATTCTTTTAATTATATCTCAAAAAGTACAAATAATATTAGAATGAAATTATTTTATTTGAAAATAGACTTAAAAAAACTTTTTATGGATAGGTTATTTGTTTATAATGATTAAGATATGAAAGATTTATAAATTTTACAAATTAACTTTCAAAATTAAAATTTTCACAATCCACTCTTTCTGACCCTTGTTCATTATTTTAAACATATATGAAAATTACATTAGATATATCATGAAATCAGTTTCATTTAAAGGTAAACTCAAATAACTTTCTAATAATAGGTCATTTACTCAAAACGAACTTAAAAAAAAAGAAGTTATAACTTTTTAAAATTAAATATGCATTTCTATCTTCATGAATTAATTGACCAATCAATTCCAAACAAGCAAAAATGAAAATTTTCATTAAAATCGATTAATCAATTGATTTTAACTGCTCTAGTGTACATATAATGACTATAAATGGCTAGTTTTCATCCCTAACTATCCTAAAGGCCATAATATTCCATAAGCTTCCATATAAGTTATAAAACATCAAATATAACTTAAAGAAAACCTAAACTTCATCTTTTAATATCATTTCACTCCTTCTTTCATCAAAATCATGGATTGAGCTTTTTATTTAAAATTTCTCTATTCTAAAAGCTTCATTTATTTTATCTATTATATAAGAAAGTTTGTTTGAATTAATATTTATCTTATATCACTTTTTAATTGTAAAAGATGAGTTACTCCTTAAAAATTCTTCGAAAGGCCTTGTAAAAAAAGATTTTGCTCAAGGAAAAATAAATATTTATAAAAAGGCTTTTTCAAGTGCCTAATTGAAACTTAAAAGGATAGTGGATTAAAACACAAGTTTGAAAATTTTTAAAAGTGTATGTACACCTTGAAGAGGATATTTAAGGGGAAATCATTATAAATTCTTAGCCTTATTTAATAATTAAATTAGTTAACCGCTATAACTATTAACTAATGACTGATTGTGGTAGCTAATTTGATGAACTGATTGCATTAACTATTTGAATAAAAATATTTAATAAAATTAATTATTTATGATTAGTTATTTATATATAAAATAACATATAAGGGTATGAATATATTTATGAATTATTTAAATATTTATTTTAATAATACTTTTAATAATTTTACTTTTATATATTATTTAATAAGTTAAATTTTTTATGAATAATATATTATTATAATTTATTACATATGAAATATTCTTTAAAATTAAATTAATATAATTTTTATAATTAATAAATTTATCAATAACAAATTAAAAATTATAAATAATATCTTTAATTGCTGAGCTTATTTCTATCAATAATAAAAAAATAAAATTAAAATTAATATAAAGAAAATGATTAAGAAATTGAATTTCAAATAGAAGATCAAGTTGGAAAAAATTGCACAATGATAGAGATTTTTAAACAAAAATCATGTATATGTTATAGAAGAAGAAAGGAGAACACGTGTTATAGAGGAAGAGAGGAGACTAGCTTTAGTTTTTTTTAAAAGGACAAATAAGAAAATATGAAAATTGATTGAGGATAATTCAATCTTTTTACAATTTATTTATGAAAAGCTTAACCAAAAACTAGAGCATTCAGCATTTTCAAAAATGGTTTATTGAGCCTAATTAACTATTTGAAATAGTTAACTACTAAACACTAAGATTAACTGATTTAACAAATTAGCTAGCCAATTTAGTCAAACTAGCTAATAGATATTTAATAAGTTGTTTACTAAACAAAGCCCTTATGTTTAATCTATTTACTCTATCTCTTTTATTACTCTATGTGCTTTATTTTTATTGATAATATTTATTCAATGTATTGTATTTTAATGTTTATGTTGATGCTTGAATGATTAAATGTTTAAGAAAGGTGTATATCTCTACTATGCTTCTTGATGATCTATCTATACTTAGTTAATGAAATTATTGAACATAAGTACTTCAACATTGATCTTGATACTTGAATAATTGAATAGATGAAAGAGAAATACATCTATGCATTAGTTTTTTAATTTTTTATTTATGTATAATTAAATGAGTTGCTTTACATAAGTACATTGAATTATTACACATTGTGTGCAAATTTCTTCATTAGATTATCTTGGATTTATTTCTTAATAATTTGTCAATGAATAGTTGAATAAGTTAATTTGCACTAATTTTTTAAATTATCATATCTTGAGTACAAAATTTTCATAAAGCTTTTTATGGTTTCCAAAAATCAAAGATTTTTCAAAGAGAATTTAAAAAATAGTGAAAGTTTTAAAAATTCTCAATTCACCCTTTTTTAGGTATGGATTGCCAAAGCCTACAAATTGAAGTAGTTGCAATATCTAGCTAAAGATTTTAAAGAAAGATACTTCTTGTATAGCAATCTAAGTGTAGCTAGTTAGCCACTTCAAATTTGCTTCTTTTCCTTCTTATTTTATTTTATTTTATTTGTCCATGATTGTTTTATGTTCATGTGCTTTATTACAATTAGGACAATGTATGATTTAAATATAGGAAGAAACTTTTAGCATATTTTTCATGTTTCTTTTCCTTAAATGTTTTTGAATTTTAAAAAAATGTGTGCTTTTCATTTTTAGTCCTTTTGATCATTTTAGTTAGTTTTTATTGATCGACAATTTACAATTTTCATAAGGAGTATCAATTGAATTTGATGCTTCTATAATATAATAGTTTTGTACGTGTGTGAATAAAAAAATGATAAATATGTTTTTTTATATGAGCTAGTTCCAAATAATCAATCTTGAAATTTTATCTTTGACGAGTTTTCTTAAGCTCAATTATTTTTTTCTTTGTTATTTTGCCTATTAACATATTTTTAATGAAAAAAATTATCTTTACTTAATCTTAAAAATTAATAGAACATTCAAAATCTTTATAAGATGGGTTTTTAAATAAATCTTGTGTGTCTTATGTATGAGAAATATCTAAAAAATATTCAATTTCAACATTTGGTTAAAAAAAGGATAAATGCAAAGATAGAAAAGGTGAAAAGTGAAAAAGAATGGGGAAAAAGAATAAGACAAAAAGAATTGGGAAAGAAAGGAAAAAAAGAAATGGATGAATAGTTAAAATTAAATTTGAGGTGTTATGTTGAGCTTTAATTGTTTATAATTTCTTCATATATATATATATATATATATATATATATATATATATATATATATATATATATATATATATATATATATATATATATATATATATATTTCAAGCACTCTATTAGTTTCTTTAGTTGTACGTTTCATATTTTTAATTTTCCTTCCCTTTCTCCCTATCTTATTGTAACCTTTAATAAAACCCTTTTAAATTTTGTGTGCATGTAATTTAAATAATAAAAATTAAATGGTAAGTAAGCATATAGGAAAGCATTTTCATGAAATGAATTTAAGTTAAACACTTAAACAATTAGGATATGGATAGTGAGCTTTCTAAAGGACCACCAATTTGATCTATCTTTTTTTTTCCTCATATGAATAGTGAATCTTCAAATCCTATGCTACATAAAAGAATACCACAAATATATCATTTCCATTTCACATGATTACATTCAATTTAATTAACATCACAATGATCATAGTGGTAATAAATAATCATTTCTATTTTATTTTACAAGATTTTTTTACAATTTATTTTATTTAAAATTTAACAATTCTATAATTTATGAGTTATCTTTATTTTATTTATTTAGAATTTAATTTTTTTTGTAACACTAATATTTAGAATAATACATCTATTTTTATAAAGAAATTATATTAATTAATAAATTTACTTTATTTACAAGAAACATTTTTCTATAAATATGTTACAATTTTAAATTTTTTAATAATATTTTATTTTAAAAAATTAGTTTATCTATATTGTTAAAAAATGATTAATTTACAAAATAATTTTATTTTTCACTTCTAACACATTGAAACCGGCTCATATTTAGATTTTAAGTTCATCTTTGAGTTTAGGGTTTAAAAAAATTAATTTAATTTATTATCTTCTTTATAATTTTCATTATAATTAATACTCATCATTAAATTAATTAATTAATTTATAAAATTATATTATTTTTAATTAACTCCCTAAGTATGAATTACAATATTATTATATTTTAATTTTTTTTGCCTATAATTTTATAACTCATTTTCAAGTATTTAATTAAATTTTTATATATTTAATATAATTCCTATTAAAATTATAAGCAAAAAATGTGATAATCCAATATTATGATGTGCATAAATTTATATAACCAATTACGTTGTAATGAATTATCACATCATTTTTTTCACACAAGTTTAATAGAAATTAAATTAACATAATTTTATATTATATAATTAATAAAAATTAAATTAGATATATAGAATTGTAATTGAATACTTGAAAATGAATTGTAAAATTATGAGCAAAAAATGATGTAATAAATTAATACATAATAATATTATAATTGATGTTTAAAAATTTAATAAAATAATTAATTAAATTAATAATAAATGTTAATTATAATTAAAATCATAAAGAAAATAATAAATTAAAGTAATTTTTTAAATCCTAAACCCGAGATGAACTTAAAATTTGAACAGAAGCCCATTTCAATGGTTAGGAGTAAAAAAATAAAAGAATTTTATAAATTAATTTTTTTTGAAATAATAGATTACATATGAAAATTTTAAAATTATAATAAATTTGTAAAAAAATTTATCTAGCAAATAAAATAAACTTACTAACTAATATAATTTCTTTCTAAAAACAGATGTATTACTCTTAATATTAGTATTAAAATGAATTATAAATTTTAAAAGAATAAAATAAAGATAACTCATAAATTATATAATTATTAAAGTAAATTGTAAAAAGAATCTCAAGGAGAAAAATGAAAATAATATATATATTACTACTATAATTGTCGTGGTATTAAAATTAAATTGAACATAATCATATGAAATGAAAATAATAAATTTTTGGTCAATTTTCATGTAATATAACATTTTGTTTACTTTACTGTTTCAGTTAATACTTTTAGTTCATACTCTATAAAATAAGTAATTAATTTGAAAAACAAATCGGAGAGTGATGATCAATGCCGAGTAGCACTAACAAACATAAATTAAAATATTATTTTATATTAATTTATTACATATTTTTGTACGTAGTTTTATAACTTATTTTCATGTATTTAATTAAAATCTTATATATTTAATTTAATTTTTATTAATTATATAATATAAAAAATATGTACAAAAAATAATATGATAATCTAACATATAATAATATTATGATTTATGCTTAAATTTTTTAAAAAATATTTAATTTAATAAAAAGATTAATTAAGTAGATAATGAGTATTAATTATAAGTTTTATATAATTAAAGGTTTGATTTGTAAGTTTTCAAAATTAATAGAAGTAAAATGTAATTATTTCATATTTAATTAACATTTTTTATTAATTTAGTAATGATGGAGATAGAATTCAAATTTTATATAATTTCAAAGGATAATTTGTCTCTTTTCATAATTTATAAAGGTAAAATCCAATCATTCCATACATGATAGGAATAATTTACATTTTTTTCCTTTTAATATTTTGATTGAAGCCCTTTTCTTCCCACTCTTCCAACAAAAGAAGCCTCACATAGATAACAATTTTTTGTTAAACAAAGTTCGAATAGAAAGTACAATTCATTAAGTTTGAGTAGGTAAATCACTTCTCTTCGAATGTCACAGAGTTTTTCACATACCACAATAAGTCTAGGGGGTGGCGTTTAACTGTATTGTCAAGGTAAAGAAAGCAGTCCTTTGCTAAAAGTAAAAATGATTAAATAATTAGAAATATATGTAAAAATTAAAAATTGAAGATATTAATTTTTTAAAAAAACATAAGATGTCATTTTAAATAAAAAAATCTGGAAAAATAGCAATTAATTTTGGTTTAGAAAAATTTTATGATATATCACTAATATAATAATATATTAATATATTATTAAATTTAATTATTAATATATTATGATATTGCATATAAAGATAAATTTAATAATATATTAACATATTATTATATAAATAATATATTGAAATTTATCCAAAAAAGAGGACATGCAAACGGAGTTCTAAGGGAAGGCAGATGGTTCAACTGAGGGTGCGGGGGTCAGCGGCTCGAAACCTAATCTTGGTTAAAGTGTCCCATTACGTGTAGTTGCAGTGCTAAGCAAAGTAACGGATATGGATATCTTATACGGATGGAGATGACTATCAAGTTTGCGCTCGAACTGACATTGGACAAAATAATGATGTTATCTTTTTGGTTTCCCTGTTTGTACTTATGTTATGCTGACCTCAGGCACCCGAATAATCTATTGACTAATCTTCAGATTGGATTGAGGAAGCCTTGCCCTAAGTTGATGGAAGAAAATACACTCTACATTCTAAATCATTCGATTTTCTCAAAATACACAATTAAATAGAAGTTAGGATTATCAAATACTCAAGCATCGATTTTGTGAAGGATGACTTCACCCCCAAGCTATTGTTAAAAAGAAAAAAAATCAATGTAAAGAGTCTCGTATCATTCAATATTTTTTTAAAGAATTTTTATTTTCTTTTATGTCAAAAAATTAAAATTTTAATTTATTTATATATTTAATAATTTAATCATTTTTATCCTTGATAAAAATAATGGAGAATGATTATCATGAATCATCGACAGCTTGGATAAAAAATATATTTTACAACAAAAATATTTTATATGTAATCTTGATTAGAAATTTCAATAAATGGTTTCTAACTTGGTCAAGGCCGGCCAACAAGGACCAAAATGCAGAACTAACAAAAAGAAAAAGCTTAATATTGCAATTAAACTTCAACATTCCCACTACCGATTTTCCCTCTTCTTTAAAATTAAAAAAAAAATAGAAGAAAAATTCGATATTGTTTGTTCCACCGAGAAGGCCCAAAGTTTCAACTCTCAACTCTGACGCTTCTGTCACCCTTCTTCCCTGAACAGGAAGAAAATTTGAAAATTCCAACTCTGAAAAGAATTCCCCATTTCTCTTTCCATTTCCGGCTTCCAAAATTCCATGTTCTTTTAATGACGAAACTTGCTGGGCATACTTACATTTGCGCAGTGAATCTCATTACGAGAGTGAATTAAAATTTTCCATTTTCTTTGTGCCCATCATATCCTTGTTTAGTTCCGTTATATTTTTCCATTTTCGACGGGAGGTGGGGTTTTAAATGTTCCTCACGAGATCTCTATGTCCATTAATCACCATATCCTTTTGTTTATTGTTCGATTTTCTCTTCTTCGTCTAATATGTGTTTTTCTGAGACTTGATTCGTCTTTCAGTTCTCCTGGGTCGAGTTCGATATGAGTCAACTCGGTGTCTTATTGCAGGAACCGCTGCGAACAGGAAGGGAATCGGCAACCGCTCTGGGTTTGTTAACGGAGCAAATGGATGCTGTTGATAGAGCCGCCAGACGAAAAAGAAGCCTCATAGAGCGCTTGCGGTTCACCGGAATCGGATGTTGCGGAGCCACCTGGGGTTTCCGGCCACCCGCTATTAGCGGCAACCGCGAAGAACGCAGAGAACTACAGCAACAACCGCATGAAGCGAATCCCGGTCAAGCTTCGAATTCGTCAGAACCGGATTGTGTGGGACCAACTCCAGCGAGCTCCGGTATGAATCTCGCGGCGGCGTTGGCGGCGGAACGTCAATTCCGGGGGCCAGCGCAGGAAGTGGATGGGGGAGCTTCAGCGGTATCCACCGGCGGGAACAGCTCGGGTAGTGGAATCGGCAGAGGTGGATCGCCGGGAACGCCATGGAGGGTGTCGTTGATGAGATTGCTGGAGGAAGCAGAGGGAGTTGACGGAGAGGCGAGGGAAAGGGAGAAAGGAGAAGGAGAGATGGGAAATGATTGGGTGTGCTGCGTGTGCATGGGGAGGAAGAAAGGAGCAGCATTCATACCATGTGGGCACACATATTGCAGAGTGTGTTCGAGGGAGCTGCGGTTGAATCGAGGGTGCTGTCCCCTCTGCAATGGTAAAATTCTCGAGATTCTTGATATTTTCTGAATTCCATGATGGCTTGTTTTCTCGCTTTTCATCCATTGGGACCATACCATTAAGATCCATGACATGGAAAGTGCATATTGAAGGTATAAATTTGATGAATTTGTTGCTAGCACCATTTTCCTATTCCTATAGCAGATTATTTTCCTCTTTTCTTGTAATATTTAGAATTGAATTTAAATATGATCTATTGATATAAATTAATATTATCTTATCTATGTTATATCAATTTTATCTTATTATTTATTCATGTTATTGTATGGAAAAAAAAATTTGATAAAAATGAGATCACAAAATAGCAGAAGAACGAGGTTCCAAAAAAAGTTTCGTGCCGGATCCGAAATCACTCAAATATACTTGGATGTAAGCATATTGTAGGCCAACCGGTCCAATAAGTTCAGATTCTTATATGTGGGCCAGCTGGTCTTACGTCAATAAGTTCGAATTCGGATTCTTTAGTCCAAATTACTGAAACTGGGCTGAAATTTTCGGCAACGGGTCTAAAGCCCTGCAGTTTTGGCCTTGTCGAAGGTAGAGCTGATCCAACCAACCGAAGTTGCTTTCTAGAAGATACTTACCGGAATCGAAGAAAATTCAAATGTATTGGCAATTGGCGATGTGATGTAAAATATTAAGATAAGAAGGATCCATTTGTTTAATCCAAAAGTACTTTTTGTAAGAAAATATTAATTATATATATTAATAAAAATTAATATATTATTTATATGAATAATTAAAAAAATAATATTTAAAAATATGATAATAAAAAAATATTTTTTTGAAATAAAATAATTATTTTTTATTTTTATATTTAATATTAAATAAATAAATCTATTTTCATCTTAATATTTTACAATTATATTTTGAAAAAAACGTTTTTATAGAAACAAACGGAGAGGAGATATTAGTCCCTTTTTGTGTAATATCTGCTGCATACAGAAAAGCAAGCCCCATTGTTACACAAGACAAAACCTTGCTGAGGAGAAAAAGGTTTCTCCACACTCTGAGGGTTATTATTATTATTTTTAATCATTAAATGGATAGAATACCAATTCATGTCATTTGGAACGATTTATATATTAAATATATTAACTCTTTTAATTTAATTATTAATTTTAATTAATAAAATTTATATTATAAATTTTTTTAATAAATTTAATTACTTATTATTTTTATAAAAAATAATTATTAATGAAATATTATTTTAAATTTTTGTTATCATTTTATTAAAATAAAAATATTATATTTTTATCATATGTATTATTTATAATTTAATTATTAATTATTTTTAAATGATATTCTTAAAAATTTAATATAAATTTTTAGATAAATTAACATATCAATCCGAATTCATGTAAACATGTCATATATATGTCAAATTATTATGTTGTATAAAAAATTCTCACTCATAAAACGGAGTAATCATTTTAAAAATTAGGATATTAACAAAATTTTCCCCCGTTAACACCTTCAAGATATTTATTGGCAGATAAAATTTATTTGAGACATCAATTTACTTCTTAGTTAATCAATACATACTGATATTCAGTCATCTTTATCTTCCTTTTGAAAATATTTATCAGGGTAAAAATTTAATTTAATTTTTTTTTTTGCCCTTTATATCATAATCACTATCAATTGTGAACAAAGGGGGAGAATTTTTATCAGGCATGAGTACCTCTGTCCAGTGTTGACTTGTCATTTAAATATCTTCATTCAATTACATGGGCAACTGTCATGATGATTATGCACTCCATAAAAGATGCAATTTTTTGATTATATATAGTGATATGGTTTGTCCTAAAATACAGAAGATGAACACATATAGAGGGTTGTTTTTAATATTTTTCTTTATTAATTTCTTTTTCATTTTTCTTTTCCAGAACAGATCAATATTAGACAAAAATAGGTAGCAGAGATTACTATGCCATATCTGCCGTTAACAATTGAAAACAAAACAATCACTTGAAGAAAGGGGGAAAAAGGCATCACAATTGGATGAGGAGGACCCTTTCGCGAGAAAGACTTCGTTATACTATGGGCCTTTTGGTTCAATAAATCATATAAGGAGAGTTATGTGTTAAAAAAAAAAGGAGAGATACGAAGATAAAAAGGAGAGTTGTAATTGACTTCCTTATTGTTTAGTTCACTCATTCATTCATTCACATATGTAGATGAATAGAAGATAATTAATTATAACAAAAAATATAGTAATAAATAAGTAAAATAAAATTTCAAAAATTATAATATAATTATAATATTTCAACTTATAATATAATAAATGAGATAGTGGGTGACAACATATAATAAATGTTATAATGTGGGTGATGGGTGATAAGTGATAATTATAATAAGTGATCATGATAATTAATCAATAATATATGGGTGGAAGTAGAAAGTGACAAGGATGGTAGTGAACTCAGTGGTGGCAGTGGTGAATGGTGATGGAGATTAAAGTGGCAATGGTAGGCAATCAATGTTGAATAATGAATAATAGTTGTAGTGGTAGATAATAGTAAGTAGGGATGGTGGTAATAAGTGACAATGGATATAGTGGTGGTTGTATTAAGTGGGGAATAAACGGCGGTAATAAATAGTCGGTAATTGTAATAATGAACATTGTATTAGATGATAGAAGTAAGGGTTATATTGAGTAATATATCGTAAAAAAATAGGGAAGATTATTTTTTTGTGAAAAATATAATCAATGGTAATCAATAAAATTTTTCATTTTAAAGGGTAAGTATAAATTTTTTTATAAAATTATACAATTTTTAAATTTTTGATCAATCTAAATTCCTATATATGAAAATGAAAACATTAAAATTTTGAAGGTCAGTCCTTGCGCATCCCCTTAACTCGGCCTTTGAACGTAATTTGGGACTTTAGTGAGAAAAGGAGTTTCAAAACAAAAGAAAAAAAAATCTTAAAGGTAAATAAGGATATATAAAGGATTCTATTATAGATGGATCAATATCTTAATAAAAGAAATAGTTTTTTAATTTCATTACTAGAGCTTTAAAATCTTCCGATCCAATGTCATTTTTAATGTAACGCATCTCCTTTCTACAATTCTATTTAATTAGTTTATTGCATATGTACAATTTAGATGTACTAGATATATCTAATTCTTTCACCTTTGATGTATTAAATATATCCAATATTCAATTCTTCCACCTTTTTCATAATGGCGACCTACAATAGTAAAGGAAGCATTTGATTCTCAGGACTAAGAAGTTGAAGTAGATGCTTGATGCAAGAAATTCAACTCATTTGTTCTTGCTCGATGCATTAAATAAGTATGTTTTTTAATTTTAATTTATTATTTATTAAATGCACTCAAATTATTTCAACTATGCATTTTTTTCTTTTTTTATCATTATTTTCTTTCTTTTTTGATGTGTCAAAATTCTCTTAATTTGAGTATATTTAATTTATAATATATTAAATTTAAAAAATATAATTATTTAATATAAAAATAAAAATAAGTTATTAATAATTTATTAGTGTATAAATTAATTTTATATTTGAGATACTTTTTATAATTTACTTATTTATTAAAATGAGAAAAAGAAAAATAAAAGCAAAAATGGAAACACTCAAAATATTTAATCATCAATTATACTAAATAATATATAAAAACATTTAAAATAATAAGTAATTTATTTAATTTTCAATGTAATTAATAAAATTACTAATTATTTTAATATCATATTTAATTAAATTTTTTAAATCTACAAGACACATTTAAAGCTTTATTTCATCACAATAGATAAAATAATTGACTATTAATATATTTAAGTATGTAATCTATTTTATATTTAAATAATAAATTATTTTTATAATCTATTCATTCAATTATAAATTTTTTTCATTATCAAATCTTTACATCAAATATCTTTTAAGAAAAAAATTATATCAGATATAAAATTAATTTACACATTAATAAATTATTAATTACTTATTTTTATTTCTATATTAAATAAGTATAATTTTTTAAATTTAATTTATGACAAATTAAAGATGCTCAAATTAAGAGGGTTATGACTCACTATAAAAGAAAGAAAATAATGATAAAGAAAAAAATGAAAAATATATGGTTGAAATAATTTGAATGCATTTAATAAATAATAAATTAAAATTAAAAGTATACTTATTTGATATAGTAATGAAAATATGTAATTAATTACTTATTAGAATGTGTAAACTAATTTCACATTTGGGATGATTTTTAATAATAATTAATTTTCTTGAGGGATATTTGATATAAAGATTTTTAGTAAAAGAAAATTTGTAATCAGATGAATAAATTATAAAAAGTGACTATCATTTAAACATAAAATAAATTATACATTTAAATTCATTAATGATTAATTATTCTATCTAATAAAATAATTAAAAATAATTTTAATATAATAACTAATTTTATTGATTTCTTTGAAAAATAAATAAATTACTTATTATTTTTTAAATATTTTGATGAGGGATATTTGATATAAAGATTTTTAGTAAAAGAAAATTTGTAATCAGATGAATAAATTATAAAAAATGATTATCATTTAAGCATAAAATAAATTATACATTTAAATTCATTAATGATCAATTATTCTATCCAATACAATAATTAAAAATGATTTTAATATAATTATTGATTTTATTGATTTCTTTGAAAAATAAATAAATTGCTTATTATTTTTAAATATCTTGATATATCATTTACTAGAAATAATAATTAAATATTTTTCTATTTTTCTATTTTTATTTTTCTTATTTAATTAATCAATAAACTATGTATTCAATTTCTTTATTTTTCTTTCTTTCTTCTTTTTTTCCTTCTCCTTCCTTTTTTTTCTCTTTTTTCCTCTTTTTCTATTAACTTTAATGGAAAGTTTAACAAAAGCACCAAAAGCATTCAAATTTTAATTTTAAGAGAACCAAATATGAACAAACTATATATTAGGGGGATTAAAAATAAAATTAATCCCAAAAAAAGGAGAGATACAAAGATAAAAAGGAGAGTTGTAATTGACTTCCTTATTGTTTAGTCTATTCATTCATTCATATACATAGATGAATTCCTTATTGTTTAGTTCACTCATTCATTCACATACATACATAAACAAAAGATAATTAATTATAACAAAAATATAGTAATAAATAATTAAAATAAAATTTTAAAAATTATAATATAATTATAATATTTCAACTTATAATACAATAATAATATGATGAATTATAATGTATAATAAATGTCATGGTGAGGGTAATGGGGGATGAGCGATGAGCAATAATTGCAATAAGTGATTATGATAGTCAATCAAATCAATGATGTATGGGTGGGGCAGAAAGTGACAAGAATGATAGTGGAGGTAGTGGTAAATGGGGGTGGAAGTTGAAGTGACAATGGTAGGCAATCAATGTTGGACAATGAATAATAGTTGTACTAGTGGATAATGGCAAGTGGGGATAGTGGTAATAAGAGACAATGAATATGGTGGTGGTTGTAATTAGTGAGGAGTAAGTAGCGGTGATAAGTGATGGGTAACTATGATAATAGAAGTTGTGTTAGATGATAAAAGCAAGAGTTATGATGAGTAATGTATCATGAAAGAAAAGAGAAGATTTTTTTTTTCTTTGTAGAAAATATAATTTATGGTAATTAATAAGATTTTTCATTTTAAAGGGTAAGTATCAAAATTTTTATAAATTTATACGATTTTTAAATTTTTGATCAATCTAAATTACTATATATGAAAATGAAAACATTAAAATTTTGGAGGTCAGTCCTTGCGCATCCCCTTAACGCGGCCTTTGAATATAATTTGGGACTTTACTGAGAAAAAGAGTTTCAAAACCAAAAAAAAAAATATCTTAATGGTAAATAAGGATAATATAAAAGAATTCTATTATAGACAGATCAATCACTTACTAAAAGAAATAATTTTTTAATTTCATTACTAGAGCTTTAAATTCTTCCGATCCAATGTCATTTTAATGTAACGCATCTCCTTTCTACAATTCTATTTAATTAGTTTATTGCATATGCACAATTTCGATGTACTAGATATATCTAATTCTTTCTCACCTTTGATGTACTAAATATATCCAATATTCCAATTCTTCCACCTTTTTCATCGTGGCGACCTATAATAGTAAAGGAAGCATTTGATTCTCAGTACTAAGAAGTTGAAGTAGATGCTTGATGCAAGAAATTCAACTCATTTGTTCTTTCTTTGTTTGAGTTAGTGGGAGTGCCTTCAGTAGTGGTAATCTGCAGGTTATGTTTCGACTTTTTACAGAAAACTGTGAGCCATTTGGCTATAATTTGTTCCAATCATGTGATCTCAGATGCTGACGTTGATGTAACCTACTTATATACGGAAGCCCTAAAATGGGCTTTCTTTTCAATATGCATGCTTCGGATTAGGTTTTGTGAGCGTACTGTTTTGGAGTTATTAGTTGATCCTTTAGACATCTTTCCATTTTTTCATAAGTAACGATTAAAATAATAATTTATTTGATACATACGTAAAATTTAATATTCGAGCCTCAAATATAATAAAAATAAAAATTTTAAAATAATATTACATTATTAAAATATTAAAAGAGTTTTTCTATTTTGACCCGTTGGTCTACCGCACAACTCCAACAAACACACGGTCGATTTAGCGGCGGATCTAACCTCAATCTTAATTTATCCATTCTCACAATTTTGAAGTTATAACAAAATAGAGTAAATTAATCATGAAAAAGCTGTAAATAACATGCTTATTTATAGATGAGAATGACATAATTAGTCATGTTTCCTCAATAAACAATCTTTTGACGCCTATCCGATTAATTTAAAAAATAAATAAATCAAAATAATGTTTGCTTCTCACGTTAACAATTTTTTTTTTCTTCTATCAATTTATAAGGTTACCTACAAATCAAAAACATAAATGATAAGTTGATACTAGATAAACTCAATCAATCAATAATACAGCCTTTAAAACTAGACATCTGATTTTTAATTGAAACATAGTTACAATTGTGGTGAGTGAATAACACAGCAATATAAAATTAGATTAGGTTAGATATTTCTGATTTTAAATTGTAACGTAACCACGGTTGTGGACAAGCCACGTGTACCGTCGTGATCATACCATCCCTCGCCCTTTATTTGTTTTGTTGAAAATGGGTGGAGAGAAAATGAGTAAATAATTTTTTTTCTTAATTATAAGGTTAAAAATAAATGAATAAAAAGAATAGTAAAAAAAGTGGAATTCATAAAAAAAAATTCTTGATATATATAAATACACAAAAGAATGGAAAATTGACAAAAGAAAATTATTTTCTTTTTTATTTTTTATTTTGACATTCAAACAAGAAAAAAATTCATTATTTTCTTTTTTTCTTATTTTTTTAACCAAGCAAAGGATCACTGTTTGTTTTCGTCACCGATTCTTGGAAAAAAAATCGCAAAAACTTTTGAGCACCGTAGAAGGAATTGGTTCTCCACGGACGGCGGCTGCCGTTGGACAGAGACGTGCATAATCTTCCTTCCCCCACTTTCCGCAAAAGGCTGAAGTTCACTGTATATAGTCGAGTTAAAAGCAATAATTCCACGAACTGCAGAATAAGTGAAATGGACAATCAGCATGTTTATACAACAAAACAAATTACTAAATAAATTCATGCGACGCTGAGAAAATCATAACATGACTCTCTAATTAGAGCATGTTTTAGTTTACGGACACAACCTCGAAGTGCGGGAAAATTTTTCGGTGAAAGCAAAGGTGTATCTCATGCATCCGATGTGAAAATATTATTTTAACCTTTTTTATTAGAAAATATTTTAAAAATTATTATTTATATATACTAATAAAAATAATATATTATATATATTGATGGTAAAGAATATATATCTAAAATATAATAGTAAAAAATATTTTTTTAAATTATAAAAAATTATTTTTAATTTTTTATATTCATTATTAAATAAATAAAAAATTATACATGCTTAATGACTTGGCATCATTGAAAATATAAGGAAGAAAAAATTTTCAACATCATCCAATACATTGTCATAAATTATTCTGTGACTTTACTATTATTAGTAAGATTACAGATATATATATATATGGGAAAATGTAATTATTGTAATGTAAAATTATTAAATTTTATTTATTTGTACAATATAATTTAAAATGAATAAAATTTAATTATTAAAATTAATAATATACTGATACGACTTATGCACTGAAATCTCTCTCTAAATGAAATTAACTTGAGTAAGGCTTTCGGCATAATTACGACATTATTAAGAAGGTTTAGTTTGAATTTTAACACCAGCTATTGTATATCAACAACATGCACCGTGACAATGTTACCATATACCAGGCATCATTAGCCTTTCAAATCTGCCTGCTTTGGCAAATACCAAACAAAAGAAGACGACAAATAAAGTCCAAGTTTTTCAACGATACGTAATGATTTGGACCCTTGACGTAACCAGAACGTGAGATGTACGATATCAAAAGTAAGGGTCCACAACCTCGGCAAGTACCGCAACCACACGATAAGCGTGCTCTCTGTTATAAATTCTAAGAGTTTTGCTATATATTATAACTCCTGTATAAACATTTCCAAGTTATTTATTTGTGTAGATTTATGAGATCTCTGATAGTTTTCTGTCTCTCATTATCTATTAAAAAAATATATAATATATTCTAATATATATTCTCAAAAATAAATATATACGTCCTTTTTCTAGTGAGCTAAATATGCTTTTTCTTGGACATACTAAGGCAATCTGTGCTGAGATTTGTTTTATAACCCTCAGATTTTCTTTCCCTTTATGGCAACCTAACCGCTAAAACACAGTTAGGCGTGCTACTACTTTTCAACTATATATGATATGATATGATATTGCCGCCCAAGTACTACTAGTTCTTTTGTCCTTTTTTCTTCTTCTCTCAATGTTCTAACCATATTGAAAAGATGCATTTTGGGTTAAGCTATTTTATAAAATGTAATTAGTTGTAATGTAATGTAAAAAAAAAAAATTGTTATGATGGAAATCGAATCATTTATTCAAAAACTATGTATCAAAAGATATTGACTCATAGAAAAGAAGTTTGCTTCTTTTCTTAAGAATAATAACAAATTAATGGACCAAAAAATGGTACAATAATTTTTTTCCCTTATTATTTGCGATCCAAACTAGGAGATTGTATGGATGCTTTTTAGTGACTTGACATCATGATGATGATGATCATAATAGAATTTATGCATGTACAAAGGATATGAAATAAAAGATGGTGACCCTTAATTTGGCTTTGTTAAATGGATATATAATAATTAACTAAATTATTTATGAGTTTTAAGTTTAAATTATCTTTGATGCTCATACTTTCTTTTAAAAGTTTAAAAATATGATAGATTGCTATTAGATGCATACGTTTGGCTCAATCGTTTTAACCCTAAAAAATATAGGATTTAATTTTTTTATAATCCAATTATTAATTATTTTTTTTCGATTCAATCAATATTCAAGCTAAACTCTGATTATATTTATATGAATTAAGTTGATCCAGCCTAATCCTATTGTATAATTAATTTTATTAATATAATTGTATATTATAAAAAAATAATTAAATTTATTCATTTTAATATAGAAATATTTAATTTAATATAACTAAATAAGTTATATTTTTAAATATCTTATTATCTATTTAAATGTGTATTTTTTAATATAAAAATTATTTTTATTTAAAATAATAATAAAAATCAAAAATAATTAAAATTTTGGACAAGATCTCAAACTTTGTATGATTTTAATGGGGTTAAGCCAAACTCAGCTCAACTTATTATATTTTATACAATTACATAAGTTTAAAATTTGTCGATCTAGCTCATATACACCTTTAATTATTACAAATAAAAAAAGAAATAAAATATGCTACCAACCTCCTTAAAATTTTATAGTAATATTTATAAATTGTATTACTCTTTGAAATCATTAATAGTGAGAATCAAACAAGCTAAGAGCCATACTTAATTAAAAATGTACAAAAGCTCCAAAGCAATAATCTTTTCCTCATCGAGTTAGGGATCATTCTATTCCAAAACCACTATTCGAGAATAGCCGAAGACCATATGTTAATGGTATATGATATCGATGTCTAATGAAAGACTATGTGACATCATCATATTTAAATGATTCGATTCCCAGCATTGGTTTCATTATACGTAGTTTTAATTTTGAATCGAGGCTGTCATCTTAGATGCCTTAAAATATCCAAACCAGTATCCCTTTAGAAATATGAATATATTCGCGTGAATTGGAAGCATATTTGGTAAGTGACAAGAGGAGTGACCCATATTCCAGAGAGAATAATTTATAGTACCAGCTAGTGTACGTGTATGGCCTTTATTTTGAATACAAGAATAAAAACATGTTTTCTAAAAATACACGCATCTTGCTTGGACAAAACTATGCCATTCATCTGCAATTGTTTCTCCAAAAATAAGTAAAAAAATTATGACGAAAGTATTTGTAGAATATTTTCCATTTTTGTGTATAAAAATCATTTTTAACCGTAACGATATATGTATTGAAAATAATATTTAAAATTAAATTAAAAATTATTATTAAACATGAAATAATAAATAAATTTATAATATTTAATTCAATAAATATAAAAAAATCGTACATTTAATAATATATATTAAATCATTCTATAAACGATTTCCAGGATTTGATAGATCCTCTTTCAAATATCATGACTGTGATATTAGATTTGGATCCCTGTATAAAAGTATCAATATCTTTGCGGGCCACTTCGTCGAATTTGTGTTATCAATGTTGCTACTTGCCGTGCACAACAGCATAGTAATATTCACTCAACGTAGAATGTTGAATTAAATTATAATTATTGTTTAAAGCATAAGCCTATCATTACGTATTAATCAAGATTAAGATTCTAGTAATTTCAAACATCCTTCATTTTATCATTGGTCATAAACTAATATTTTTTCTTCAAATCTATGATTTTTAAGATAAAATAATAATCTAATATCATTAGACTAATTAGCATATTTATTATATTAATAATTTGTCTTCGATGACCATATTTTGTTTGGCTCATTTTTAGAGCTTTTATATATTTATACATTTAGTTTGATGATACCAAACTACTATTTCATCTTAAAAGTGACAAATTTAATATAAAAGAGCCTCAATTTGTGAGTAATGAATAGATAGAAATTTTTAAAATCATTAGCATTTTAATAGGATTGTGATGATAAATTCGTCCTTTACTATACTAACAAAAAGAGTATACTCCTCTAATAATATTTAAAGAGGATAATCAATATTGGTCATCCCTACATTATTAATGCTGCAAGTGCAAAAGGATAGAAATAATAAAAAATAATTAACATATTTAATGTTAAATGTAATAAATTTAATGAAAAAAAAAACTTCTGTTTATTAAGAAGGAAGTTTGTAACAAAGAGAAGTTATTTTTCCTCTCCTATTATGATTTTAAGGATCATATTTTTTAATAGCAAGGCATATAAGCACATGATACTCCTTTATTTTTATAAAAATTATCTTCTAAAAAATAAATACAACCTAATTTCTTGCATTTTTTTATCTGAAACAAATTAACATCCTCTTATTGGATCAATGACAAAAGTAATAATCTAATATCATTAGAATAGCTATCTTAATAATGTTTCTGTGAAATTATTACTTATATTAATTAACTAAACATGTGATTGTTAGATCCATTTTTAGAGCCTTCATATAAATTTAATTAGGGTTTGGACAGTCCTATACTTTTCAATAATATCTTGTAACTTTTTAAGCAGCACTTTGCTTCAATATGATGTTCACCTTCTGCTTAACAATTTAACGTAGATAGAAATTACAACAGATGAAACTATTCATCCTAGTTTTGAACGGATTTTTTTTAAAAAAATAAGTTTTGGCACTTCGAAATATAGGTTAGCATATGGAAAATATTCCATGACGGGAAGTGAGAGAAAGAAGAAAGCGTGGAAGTAAGTCAAGGAGAAGGCTGAGATGGGATCTTTCGATAAGAGGAACCACATATTTTGCATGCGTTGTGGATAATTTTTCACATTTGTGTTTTTGATACAATGATTGCAAAAAAAAAAGAAAAAAGATGTTTAATTTTAGAAATATATTTTTATATATATAAATGAAGAAAATTATATATTTTTATAGTTTGTAATTAAAAATATAATATTTAAAAATATAATAATAGAAGAAAATATTTTTCTTAAAATAAAAAAATTATTTTTTATTAAATTTTTTATATTTAACGTTGAACTTTTAGATTTATTTTATCTGCTATCTTGATATTTTAAAATTATATTTCATAAAAAACTTATCTTTTATCAAAACAAATAAAATCTATGTCTCGCTATTGAATTGGCTCCTCTCTTGCAGCAATAGAGCTAGAATTTGTTAATTGAAGGAAATAAGTGTCAAAACTTTTGTGAAACAAACATAATTTTTAAATGTTTGGAAAATTACTAAATATAAAAACGAAGATATCAAATTTTTAAAAGGCTGCGGCCCCTCACCAACCCCTCTTTCCCTTTGCCACCGCTCTCTTGAGAAAAGGATGAGATTATTCTTAAAAAGAAATAGATATAAATTTTAACTTATTTAAAATTATGAATCCCAATAAAAATTATATAAAATTATTAAATACTTTTAGTTTAAGTAGTATATGATATTTTTTTAAAGGTTAAATTATCTTTCTTACCGTCCTTAATTTTAGAACTTTCATATAAATATGTTTAGCAGTTTAATCACTTTTATTACTATTAAAAAATATAAAATTAAAAAAAATTGTCCTTTTTTTTATATAATTTGCCGGGTCACCGCACACGATTGCCATCCATTAAAATTTAGTAAATTTTAGTGCAAATTAAAAGAGAAGATAAGGTATGATTGCAAGCTATGGAATCCTAAAAACCGTAACTATTTAAAACAAATGATCTGATCTAAATAGCTAGAGCTTCATTCTTTTTCCTTCTGTAAAATTACTGTATTTATCGATCTAAAGAGGAGGAAGGTGTTCTATACTCTGCAAACTCACAACTGTTGAAGATATCTTGGGGGAAAAAAAAGGACCAAGAAGGTTAGAATACATGTTCGTTGACTCAAATTCAACAAACAGCTGAAAGTACGATTAACGTACACACCAAGAAACGTAAGTGTTAAGATGTTATTTTCACTGAAAGTACTATAAAATTTAATTGCATATTAAATTTATATTTTCAAAATTAAATTTGACATATAATAACATATTAAAAATGAAATTTGATAATATATTAATACACTATTACATTAATATTATAATCTTCTCCTATCTTTGTAGTATTGCTCTTAAAAAAAATTGGTGATGACAGATGGTATGCAGCAATTAGATCAGCAAGAATAGATTCTTGGAATTCAGAATATCTAAGATAATAATACGTACAAACCGCACCAGAAATGGGTAAGTTTTGCTGTAACCTCCTTGTCGCATGTGCTATGCTAGACACAACACACATTATTTGTAGGGCAATAATTCATATGATCTGCATCGGTTCTAGATACAACTTGAACATATAACATGTCAAAATATAATACAAAGTTATAAATAATCAAATTTCATGCATGATGGGCGCCGGCCTATAATATTGGCTCAGTAAAATATTAATAGTATAAACGGATCGAATTATTTAAAATAAATCAATATTATTTTTATAAAATAATTCAGTTTAAATTTAATTTTAAATAAATTTAATAGAAACGAATTGAATTCAATTAATATATAAATTCAATTTGAACTTTATATTATTTGATTCTAATTATTTATAAATTTTAACAAATTTAATAGTAAAATACATTTTTTATTTTTATTATATAAAATAATTTAATATATATATAACAAGTTATTCTTTGAAACTTGTTTGAAATTGAACTCATTTGAGTTCATCCGAACTCAATATATGTAATCTAAACTTAAACATCAGTTCAATAATTACAATCTTAATGAAAAATTTAGACAAAATAACAGATATATAGCTCTAAGCTCATATATAGAGTGTAAATAGATCAAGACATCTATCATAAGCAAAACCTGGTTGAAGAGTGGGGGACTTTAACACCCCCCCCCAAAAAAAAAAAAACTGCCAGCCAATTAAAAATTTGTCTTCACGATATTCAACTTTTTCTAATAAAAATCTATATTAAGCCGCAAAAATAAAATTATTCTCTTTAAAATCTTTAACAAATAAGTTTTAGCCCCTCAAATTTTTCTCTAGTTTTGGTGAAGTGTTCGAGGATTGGTCTTGGAGGAAGAAGAAGCTGCTGATGAGCAAAATCAAATGACCTGTAGTCTAACCTAGAGTCTACTTAGCATAGTTTAGATTATTTAGTTGAATAAGTGAGGTAAAAATTAATAAATGAACTTATTTAAATAAATAAGCACTTATCTTCTTTGTATTTGACTTCTAAGCCTATCCAATCAATTTATTTAATAATTAATACATTCATATAATATATACTTATATAAAATATATACAATGAATAATAAGTTAATACATATATGTATATATAACAAATTGTTCTTCATATGTGAAGGTTTAGTAACATTCACTTTTTTTTTGGGTGAAAAAATTATGCCACTAAATTATTTATAAAAAATATTTATGTAATTTTATTGAAAAGATATTCATTTGAAATATTTAAATCATTACCATTTATTCTCTTTAATCTCCACAATAAATATATTTATTAATAAAAATAATTAATAATAATAATAAATTAATTATAATATTTTTTATTATTTTCTTATTATTAAATTAGTGACAAGTTGACTGTAATCTCATATATGTGTGTGTAACTTAGTCTTAAAGGTTTAACTTTTTGGTATATTTGAAGTTTTTATACATAACTAAACTTTTAAATTAATTAGCAAGTTAAGTTCAATCTAATATTTTAAAAAATAGACCTAATTTATTGAAGGCAAAATCTAATACAATCCTATCTATTTGCACTCTTAATTGTATAAATTCATTTATACTCATTCAATTTAAACCTGAGATCAAATTTGCTTATTATAACTAAATTCGAACTTGAATAAATAAATACTCAATCCAATCCTATTCATTTGTATCCTTGAACACGTTTTCGGTATTAACCTTGTTCGCAATGCATGTAATGTTGGATTAGGATCCTTCCATATAATTGGTATTTTTAGGAGATTACGTACATTGGAATCATAAGCTGTTCAAAAAGAAACTCGTATGATTGAAAAGAGAGAATAAAATACATCCGATATATTATCACTAAAGTTGTGTCATAATATGTCCTAAGCTCACATCTAACGCTGTTTTTAATCCGATTTGAGATGAGATGACCCACATTCCTGCCGTCTGTGAAGAATCCAAATTATCAACTTCTAATCATTTCCAAATCTTGGTTTCTCGCTTTAAGTCTCCATTCGGATTTGCTGAAATGACATTAATGGTAAAGAGCTGTAATATTTTGACTTTTCATATGTTTTCAAAGATTTTGTTAGTTTTTTTTTTATGAATATATAATATAAGATTTTATAAACTTTTCATAAACAATAGAGCTTTATATTGATTTTTATTAGAATACCTGTCA
Source organism: Sindora glabra (assembly GCA_020226215.1). Lineage (NCBI taxonomy): Eukaryota > Viridiplantae > Streptophyta > Magnoliopsida > Fabales > Fabaceae > Sindora > Sindora glabra. Next base: position 7,026,874 of record CM035225.1, read on the forward strand.
AAAATACAAGTTTTCGAATATTTGTGGGAAATAGAGAGGAAATTTGGAGTTCCCTTCCCGACATTTCATGTGAATGGAGACCGAAAGTTTGTGAGTCCAATTCCCACTATCTCTGAAGCTTGCCGATGCCTTTGAATTTGTGTAGACTTTAATTGGATATAAATAATTAATTAAAAGCATTATTTTTATTTTCATTATATATGTTTTCTCTGTTTCTCTAATGATAGAGATGCTGAAATGCAAATTAACCACAAGAAGGCATGCATGTCACTCAGTGATGAACTCTAGCTCTTGTTCGTATTCTCAGATCCTCTGGTTTTACGGAGACCTCCCCTCGCTCCATGAATGCATGAAATTCACGTATAACTTATCTCCTTGATGTATTTCCCTCCTCCAAAAATATTCTCAGGATCACGGTACCAGAATATTGAGATTTTAATACTATCAATGACAACAATTAAAAGTATTCAATCGAATCATATATATTTCTATTCACATATACTTGTTAACTGATTTTTTTTTATATATTAAGTAATGTTTTTAAATTTAGATTGGATCGGTTGGTTCAACTGATCTAATTGGGAATCAAATCCCAATTCAATTTGAAAATTACTAAAACATTTCTTAGATTGGATCGGCTAGTTCAATTAGTCCAATTGGAAACCAGACCCCAATTCAATTCAAAAATTACTAAAATCTTGAATAAGCGATTCATTCACGTTGAAATATTGAAAACCCACCATTTTTGCAGTCAACCAAAAATTCTTTATGTGTCTTTACCAAAATTTGGTACTACAGTAGAAGGTGTCAAACTGAAGACTACCAACCAAAGACCACATATCTTGGCTACTAACACCAACTCACTCTTAGTTATGTAACTAACTTTTTTTTTATATATAATACATATCAATTTTTAAAAGTTTTTATGAGAAATATATATATTACAGATTTATATTTTATATTATATATAATTAAATTATTTCAATTTAAAAAATATATATTTAATTTAAATTTTTATTAAATTAAAATAATGTATAATTTTAATATTATAAAATAATACTAAATTTATGTCAAATAATTGTAATTGTAGTAAGATTAATAATTAAAAATAAAAAAAATTATATTTTATCCTTTTCAATTATAGGATCATTAGATTTTACCTCCTTCAATTTCATAAAACTTAGATTTTACCTCTACCGTTATCAAATTAACAGTTGTAATACTTAGTCGCGATTCTATAATACTTAGCAGCAGTTCTGTAATACTTAATCACAATTAGAAACCGATGTTGTCATCCTTAACAATAATTCATAACCGTTGATAAATGAAAATTTTTTTAAAAATTAGTAAATATAGTGATGATTTTTAATTGTCGTTAAGTAAAATATGATAGTAATAAGTTTCTAATAAATTTCATTAACTTGAGTAACATTGGAGGTAAAATTCAAATTTTATAAAGTTAAAGAGAGTAAAATTCAATTTTTCATAATTTAAAGGGGTAAAATCCAACGACTCTATAGTTGAAGGGGGAAATGCAATTTTTCCAAAATAATATTCTATCATTATATTTAAACCCATTAAAATATAAATTTTTAGAAAATAATAGTCTTACAATTTGAATACGAGACATTATGCTTCAACAGTCTTAAAGGTTTTTTATATTAGTTTTCCTATCAATTATTCTTTCTACTATTACGTTACTTATAATTGTAGTAAGATTAATATTTACTTGTATTTTAAAAATAAAATAATAAACTTGCATTAATTAAATAAATTTATTTTTATATACATATATAATATATAATTTATTATACATAAAAATATAATAACTGATTTAACAATTCGATTTGACCAATTAAACCGATCCAACCTTAATTTGTTAGCTTTGTCAAGTCGATGATTGGTCTGGATTTGAAAATATTAATATTAAAAAAATATTTTTATTTATTTATTTTTAATGAACTTTTTAAAATTACCCTTTATACACAAAATTTAAAATAGTTAAAAATAGAAATATAAATGTAATGGAATAAATTCAAGTAGGTTAATTACATAAAATAATAAAATATTTATTAATGAAAAAGAAGGATAAATTTGATAAAAAAATCTAATATTTCATTAGAATTCTAAAGCAAGTAGTTTGATTGCATAGAATAATGAAACATTTATTAATGAAAAAGAAAAACAAATTTGAAAAAAAAATATTTAATATTTTATTAAAATTTTAAAGTGATAGATAAAAAAATAATTTTTTTTTTAAAATACGACAGATAAAAATAAACAAAACGAGTACAAATACAATTTTGACAATAAATGATTCACATCCAAACAATCAAGTCAGAATTAATTTAAAAGCCTATCTTTCTAATTAAGGTTAAAATCAAAATATCAACTATTTGTACCACTAATAGAGAAAGACATTCTAACATGTTAAGCAATTTTCATCTTGACGAACTTCTAACCCATTGAGGTTTCAGCACATTTCACATATGTTAGAATCCTACAAAAGACTCTTAAGTATATAATTGCAACGTAAGTACAGTTTTATACTCTTATTTTACTTACATTTTTATTGACTTAGGAATTGAAATATACTTAAGCGTTCATTTCTATTGTGTATATTTAATTATTTATTACTTATCCTAGTCGATCCATATTTAATTGATCGACTTAAATAGAAATTATCAATTAATAAATAGAATATTTTGATATTATAATTGAATGATTATTAAAATTTAAAAATAATTGTTCTTACATATCAAAAATACATTAAAAATAATGACATTTTTAGTGTTACAATATGATTAAAAATATCTCCACCTGCCTACTAAGTGCACTAAGCTCTGATAATGATTCGTCGGTGAGGAGAGAAAATTGAAAGAAAATAAAATAAATTATTAATAATTTATTCTAAGAAAATAATTGTTTTTGGCCATAATTTTATTTCTTTTCAATGCATTTCTCCCAAACCATAAAGTAATTAAAGGAGATAAGAAAAAAGGAAAAATATCGCCATAAGATTACCATCCATAACTCTAAGATTTTAAATATTATAGGTCTTGTATTTAATTTTTATTAAGACGTATTAAATTATTTTATGCTTTTCTGCTTTTAGAGAAGTTTGCTCCGCATCATCATTTTAAGTCAATGACCTTGTGTGACCAAAAAAGAAAGAAGAAGGGAAAAAATACAAATAAAAGAAGGAACTTTTGAGTGAGCCAATCTTAGAAAAATCCAATTGGATAGTAGAGTATTTCTATTAATGTGACCAGAATAGGATCCTTCACAATTCACAAACTAAACTAAGCAACTTACCTTCTGATAATTAGATCCTAAGTATAGGTAATTAAAAAAATACAATTGGGATTTTCTGTAATAAATCCGGTTACAATTACGTTGATGACAATCTCACGACATGGGACTCATAGTACTTTATATTAAGCACGTCAAATTAACCACAATACAGAGAATTAAATTATTCAAAATTTATTTTATTTTAATCATAGACTTATATGAATTAGTTAGTACGAATTAAAGTTGAGATTGATTAATTTAAATTGGATTGCAATCTGCAAAATTAAAATTATAATTTATCAAGTCATGAATTGAAGTAAATTATTTAAAATTTAATTTATTTTTAAATAAAATTATACAAATAAATTCATATGAATTGTAATATGTATGAATCGATCCATTTTACACCTTTATTATCCATAGGTTTCACTTCAATTGATGGGAATTTGAAACACAAAAATGTGAAACCACATAATTCAAGTTAATATTAAAAAATAAAATGTAAAAAATAATAAGATAAGGGTAGTTAATGTGATTTTGCTTTGAGTTTATCTTTTCAAAAAAGAGACGGAAAATACTATACTAAAGAATGAAAGAGAAAATATAAAATATTTAATCATTCTCCCATTTACATATTAAACAACATAGTCATAATATTTTATATTTTATTCTAATTGGTAGTATATATATATTTTTTGTAATAATACTATATGTTTTGAAAATTAAATTTAAAATTAAATTTTGAATATAAACAAAAAATTATTATTAAATACAAGATAATAAGTGAAATTTATAAAATTTAATTTAATAAATTTAAAAAATTTAATATTTAATTTTAAATCTTATTTTTAATACTGATTAATCCGTATAATCACAAATATGAAATTTCTCATCCCTTTTCTGAATAAACTTTACACAATTAAATTATTTATATGTCTAATAAATTTTGCACCATCAAAACATATATATATCAAAAACTTGTTAGATAAGTGACTAGTAGACAAGAAAGAGTTGATCAATAGAATCAATTGAAAACATTTATATATAGGTGATGTTTAATTTGCAAAATATTTTTAATATTCCTAGAAATATTAAAGGATGTCTTACATTCCTATGTTCGGAAATATTTAGGAGAATATTACATTCATATGTTTGATTTACGATTTAAAAGAAATATTTGAAAATATCACATTCTCAAAAATATTTTTAGTTTAATTTTTTTTTTAAAATATTCCTATAAGAAGAGATAAAAATCTCATATTTTCATGAGATAGGGATGTTGGTGCTAAAATAAAATGAGAAAATTATTTTCACATTTACTTTTTTTTCTTATTTATTATTTTATTAAATAATTTTTAATTTAAATTAAAAAATAATTATTACTTTATTTTTAAAATATTTTTATTATTAAGAAACACAATAGTATTAATTTTTTCATTATAATTTCTTCTTTATTGTTGTTCTTAATGTTTAAAAGATTATTTTAATATAATTATATATACGATCTTTTTATTAAAAAATAAAACAACAAGCTTAGAATTTCTTTAAAAAAAAGAATATTTATGTATAAAAATATAAAATAATATTTTTATATTAGAGAATAAATTATAATATAAAATTTAATACCTATATAAAATATAATAGTAAAAATAATTTAACTTTGAAAATTTTTAATTTCATAAAAATAAAAATATCAAGTATATTTAATATTATAATAACAACTTAAATAAATTATGCTTATTTTATTTTGAAAATTAATCTAATAATAATAGTAATAATAATTATAATAATAAAGTATAAAATATTAAAATATAATAAAATATAATATATAAAAATATAATAGATTAAATATTAAAATACAATAAAGTGTAAAATATATATATTAATGAATTTTTAGATATTAAATTTTAAATTTTAATTTATTAGATGTTAAATTTTTTATTATTTGTATAATTTTAAATAAAAATATAATTTATTATTTAAATGTTATAATAAAAAAATTGATAAAGATATTTTTGAAATAATCTCAAAATTATATTATATTATATTATATTATACTTTTGAAAATTTTGAGATTGTTTCAAAAGTATCCAATATGAATCAATATAGCATATTTTCAAATAAATTTATAATAAACTTAATATAAAAATATTATATTCCTAATAATTAAATTTTTAAAAATTAGATTTCCAAAAATATATATTTTTTTAAAAAAAAATAAAATTTACGAACCGACCATAATTTATTAACCACCATATACTAATAACGCCTTAGTAAAATGGGGAAATAAATGTTATAGGAGTTCAAGATGATTGATGTGATTGATACCGGCACCGGCAATGCTGATTTTTTTTTTTTTTCAATTCATAACTCTCAGATATTTCGGAAAAGAAAAGTTGTTCATATATAACGAGACAAACTCTCAATTTTTATTTTATGAGATGAGAGCGGACTCCACAAACTCCCCTCTAATATTAAAATGATGGAATTATAAATCATTAATTAAAATAATTTTATATTTATAAATAGCAACAGCATTAAGCAAAGTATGGTGGTGAGGTCTTTAGAACATGTTCATCGGTAATGCTGTCTGGCAAACATTATCCGAAGCATCAATATGAGAATGCGTATGTCTTGTGCTTCGATCAAAAACACAGGCACATTCATTCGAATTTGAATTCTCTCTTCATTTTAAACAATCGATGAAATGAATTTAAAAAGGAGGTTGAGTTTGTTAAGTTTTGGTGGAGAGGAATAAATTTATTTTGATTGCGAGATTTATAAATTAAATTATAAAATTTTATAAAATTTTCAGATAAAATTCGTAAAAAATTAACGGAGTAAATTTATCGTAAGTAGTTATTAGGACATACAAATTCATCTCTTAAAAAATTAAATATAAAATTTTTTATCCAAAATTATAAATTCTAATAAAAAATCATAGATTCCAAAATAAAATTCATACTTTTATCTCTTTAAAACCGATTAAAAAACAGGAAAAAAATTCGGTTCCCATTCATTCATTCATCCCTTCATTCCTCTAAAGTGCCAACCGCGTTGATTTAGGAAAAAAAATTTAGTTGTATTCTCATATACCTTTTATTAAGTATATTATTTTTTATAAAAATCAGTTATAGAATATATCTCAAAATATTTTATAAAATAAAAATTAAATCTGATCCAGATTTTCAAGAAAAAATTACATTTAATAAAATATTATATAAAAAATACTAAATTTTGAATACTAATATAGTATTTTTTTTTTCTTTTTGAGATCTAATGCCCCACTTTTAGTTGCCCTTTTAGGGCATGCCTTCCCTTGCTTGCTTTTTCTGTTTATATGATTGCTGATAATAATTGCTTACTGCCATAATTGAGAATCAAACATAAAGAAACAACTGAGCTTTATATTGGTCACATGGGTTGATTTTGCCTTTTAAGAATCCATCTTTCAACTATTTCTGAAGATTCGAATCAATTTTGTTTTTAAATTTTTTGTGATAATGTTAAAAAAAATTAATTTTGGTGTGATAATGTTAAATGGCTTCCCTCATTTAAGTGTTGCTTGTCATAAAGTTATTATATTTTTCTTATTGTAAATTAAATTTTTTAATTCATTTTAATTTTTTTAATAATGTGACATCGATCTTTTTACTCATTAAAAAATAATTATGATCTTATTGATAAAGATAATATAGATATTTTTTAATTAATTTAATTTTTTATTTATGTGACATTTTATTATTTAGTGATATTTAAAAAATTTTAAAGGAGTAATAAATCAAATTTAAACAGTGAAAAAATAATTCTAAGTCTGAAATTTAATGTTATTTAAGTTAGATAAATTAAATTCTACTCACATAGTCTCATTTGAATTCACTTGTGTTTCAAAATGTGGAAATTTATTTGTGGGTTTTTTTGCCTTTAACATTATTTTTTTCATCCAAACTTTAACCAAAAAAACATGAGTAAAGCATGCACACAATCTCTCTTTTATCCCAAATTCCTTACTAATTAAAACCAAATTTAAAATTCAGTTTCAATATCCTAAATTCCCTAAAAATTAAACCAAATTTGAAATTGAATTTGAGAAGTAATTTACGTGGAAAGCATGTATAATTATTTTTGAGTTGCTTCGATCTTTAATAAAGATTATGATTTTTTCGAATGAATTATTTTGAAAATGAGTAAATTGGACGAAAAAAATTAGGTGGATAAATGATAACAATGAAAAGTTTATGTGAGCGATTTTTTAATTTTTATAAGTCAATTGAATAAAATCACGTATAAATTATAATTTATCCTTAAACTTAATCTTAAACTAAAAAATTCTTGCTTAATTTTTGCATCGACTTTTACCCTTATGGGCATGCATTCATATCTTTCATGAACCGTCTAGTCTATATGCTTGAATTATGAACTATGTCGCATTTTAGATGTCAAGTTTCTAAGGCCAAAAAGGAAAAAGAAAAAAAGGATGCCGAGTTTTCTAAGCGGTGTATATCCATATATATGTATCCGATAAAGGAGGAGATATTTGGAAAAGTCAAAATACGGTTTTCTCGTCAAAGTGCGTCTTTTAAAATTATGGTTGTAATTATTTGTAATCAATAAAATGACAAATAAGCATAAAAATATAATTGTAACAAATAGAAATGGTAAAAAAATTATGATTGTATTACAAATTTTTTAATAAAAATGATGAAAAGAAAATTTCCCCAATTTTAAAAGCAAATTCATTTAAAGATTGTTGCTAAAATTATTTGAATTGAAAAATAATGATTTAATATTTAAACATCAAATGGAAGAATTAATGTTAAAGAAGATTGAAACTTATAATTAAAGAGTCACAATGAATTTAATCGTAATTTTATGATTAATTCAGCCAATCGGCATTGGCATTGTAATCGCAGATTAAAGTTGTTATAAGGAATATGTGATATTTACATATAGTGATTATCCATAATAAATTAATCATAAAGATAATTGTTGAGAGCATTTAATTTAAATAATATTTAATATTTTTTAAAAATATTATTTTTCTATTATCTAAAATTTAATCCTTATCTTCAAGAATTTAACCGCTTTTATTATCATAAAAAAAAATTACTTAGGCAATCATTCCAAGAGTTTTTCGATTGAAATAGTCATTCTCACCGGTGGAAAACTGCGACGTGTGACAGAAAGAGAGAAAAACAATACAGTTTAAATTTGATATATGATCGGTATAAATTTTTTTATATTATTATTAAATTAAAGGATGATATTTTATTAAAAAATTAATATCAATTTAAATTTTTTATTAATAATGAAAATTTTAATAATATTTTAAAAATATAATGATATATTAATAAATAATAATATAAAATTAATTTATATCAATAATAAATTGAGTTTAAATCTAAAATAATAACGAAGAAAAGATTTGAATGCAGTCTCGTATCTATTAATTAATAAATACCAAATGGACCCATTGGCACGTAAGCAATGATCTACCGTGTGAATATTACACTCCCACATTTAAATATGATATGTGAGAATTCTGTACCAATGCTGATGGTGCTTTCTTTTCCATCCATTCAAACTGAACTAGGCCTAAGCTACGTAAGGAAGACTCTTTTTATTTATTATTATTAAACGAAGACATCCCCATCCAAGTGACTCTATTCAATTAATTTTAGAGTATATATTTAATTTATTATTAATATAAAATATTTTATATTATTAAAAATATTAATAATTGAAAATTTTTACCAACAACAAAAAGATTGTAATAATTTTTAACAACATAATAATATAAGAATTAATAATAATGTGAAATTGATCTATATCAATAATACAACAAATTTAAATCCTTAATTTATTGATAAAATATCATCTTCTTCTAAACTTTGCGGATAATCCTTGTAATTTAAAATGGTAGGCAAAAGCTTGTTTGTTGAACAAATCTACTTTGCAAGCTTAGATTATCATGTCATTGATTTACGTGTATCTATATGGCGCGGGCATCGATGCTGTCTCTCAGTTACTTGTAAAGCAGGGATCAGATTAATTAATTAACATAAAGATTCTACCTAAGTTAATAAAGATGATGCATTGTTTCCGGCAAGAAAAATGGATGATAATGACGTATAGGTATTCTATTTAATCTACCAAAAGCAATATATGATAGGTATTTTCTGAATTTTTTATATGCTAACAGCATAAAAATAAATTTTATATTATTATCCAAGTATTATTACTTTAATGAAAAATTAAACTTAATTCTTTTTTGAGTAATACAAAATTTTTAAACACTTAATTTTTTTTGACGATATTACATAACAATTTTCTGCCAGTTGATACAATAGAAATTTTATTCTATATTTAATTATTATCGAGCACTGGAGTGGAAAAAGAATTTTTATCGGAAGTTATTAAATTGAGTTAACAACTCAAAAATAGAAATAAATACTAGCATATCAATCACATGGATCTATCAAAAACCGCAGAAAGTTTTAGATATATTTTAATGTAATATATCAGAACTTAATTTGATGGGTTATTAATGTAAAATGAGTATGAAAATATATGTTATTATATGAATGAGTGATATTATAAAATTAATTTATATAGACAACGGATTAATTTTTTATAATTAGAAGAGTAATAATCTATTTAAAAAATATACATAAGATTGAAGGTACAAATCCTGGACATAAGGAGAATAAAATCCTTAAGATAATAGTAAATGTCATTATATTATTAAAGGTATCAGCAAATAATAAATCAAATTTAAATCTAATATATTAATCCATTAATTGATGACATATGTATTAACAAATTGTTGAAAGAAAATCCTTTCTTTAAACACACATAAATATTCAAATGTTTAATATAATACCTTTAACGTTTCAAATTTTAAAATAATGTGGTACGTTTTAAAATCATTAAATTGAAATTACTCAATTATAATTATCTATTTTTTAATAAATATAATTAAATAATTTCAATAAAATAATTTCTACAATTTTCATATCATTCCAAATTTTAAAATTTTTAAAATACCATAGAATTTATTAAGCACTCAATAGTTACAATAATTTATTATCACAAAAGTAATATAATGTGAAAAATATCAAATTTTTAAGGAAGAATTACGAATGATAATACATTAACTATGAATTAAGATTACAATACAATACATGTAAAAATTCTTAATTATAATATAACAATTTCTTAACTACAATTCATATATCTTTTACAAACATTTACAAGGAATTTCAAGTAACTCTTATAGGTATTCATAATATTACCTCTTTCATACATCAAATCTATATTTAATATAAATATTTATAACTATAAATATTTGATTATCAAGAATTTATAAATCTATTTCTTTTATTCTTTATTATCTATCACATTTATTTAATTTCATAGATATTAAAAAATAATTTTATTTATTTATTTTTAGTAATTTTTTTAAAACTATCCTTTGTGCAACAAAATTTAAGATAATTGAAAATAAAAAAATATAATAAAATCAATATTAATGGATTAGGAGTGTAAAATGAATGAAGTATTTATTAATGAAAAAAGATAAAATTAAAAATATTTAATATTTTATTAAAATTTTAAAATAATAGATATAACAACAATAATAAAAAAATCTTATTCCATTAAGTGGTTATATGAATCGCACGATACTATTAGGCTTTATTCGAAATCAGATTTTCAAGAATGTTATTTACTAAGAAATCTCTTTCTATAATTTCTTCTAATGTCATTTTTTACCTTTCTTTACACCTTTTCACAAGATTAAAGATCATGTAATTGACTTTTCTCATTGTGCCTCCAATGACCTTCTTTAGATATGTCCAAACCATCTTAATTAATTTTCTGTTATCTTCTCCTCAACAGTTATCATTCCAATATTCCTTCATATATATTTATTTCGTATTTTATCCTTTCTTGTGTGATCACACATCCATTTTAACATTCTCGTTTTTACTACCCTTATTTTTTACTCTTGTTGTCCTTTCAAAGCCTAACATTCACTATCATAAAGTATAGTTAGTCATATAGTGATATGATAAAACTTTTCTTTAAATTTAGTAGGTACTTTACAATCACAAATAACCCTTAATACTTTTCTCCATTTTAACTATCTATCTTATATCTTATATATGACATCTCTATCAATTTCCCTATTGCCTTTTAATATTGATCCCAACTACTTAAAATTAGACACTTATAGTATGGCATGCTCTCCAATTCTTATCTCTAAATCATTTCTATCTTGCTTTTTATTAAATTTATAATGCATATACTAGGTTTTACTCCTAGTCAAGCAAAAACCCTTGGATTCCAATGCCTATCTCCAAATATTAAGTTTATAGTTAATTTTTTTCCTTGATTCCTCAATTAGAACTATATCATCCTTAAAAAGCATGCATTTAGGGATAGTCTCCTACATGTCCCTAGTAAGAACATCAAAGACTAGATTAAACAAGTGAGAAGTCAAGGTTGAATTCTAATATAGACTTATCTTTATAGGAAAACCCTTTGTCTTGCCTCTAGGAATTCTTACACCTTATAGTTACACCATCATACAAGTCTTGTGTAGCCTAGATATATGCCACACAAACTCTTTTCTTTTCTAAAGCCTTCCATAACACTTCTCTTGATACTCGATTATAGGCTTTTTTTATGTCAATAAAAATCATATGTAATTCTTTTTTTTTACTCCAATACCTTTTCATCAATTCTCATAAAAGATAAATTAGCCTATGTTATGGACCTTCCTAACATAAATCTAAATTGATTCTGTGCAATCCTAGTCTTGTCTCTTAATTTATGCTCAATCACTTTTTCTCATAATTTCATTGTGTGATTCATAAATTTTATCCCTCGCTAGTTTGCACAATTATGGATATTTTATTTATTGTTATATATAGGCACCGAACTGCCCCTCCTCCGCTCATTTGACATCTTTTTAGACCTTAAAATCTCATTAAATAGCTTAGTGAATCATAAGGTACTTTGTTCTTCTAAATATTTTTAAACTTCAATAGGAATACCATTAAGACTAACGACTTTACCATTATTCATCCTTTTAAGAGCTTCTTTTACCTCCCTAACTTGAATCCTGTGATAGTAAGTTAAATTTTATTCATCCCTTTGGATTTCTAATCCTTTCATATCCCTCATCAATCCTTACCCATCATTGAAAAACTTATAAAAATACTTTTTCCATCGCTCTTTGATATCTTTATCTATAAGCAAAATTTGTTCTTCTTCATCCTTAATACATCTCACATGGTCCAAATCTCTTGATTTCTTTTTTTTATTTTTAGCAAGCTTATAAATATTTTATTCTCTATTTTTTATTCCTAGATCTCAGTAGAACTTCTCAAAAACTTTAGATCATACCTCACTCACTATTTTCTTGGTCTAATTCTTAGGTGTCCAATACCTTGTCTAATTTTTGGCATTGTTACATACATGTAAGGTTTTAAAACAATCACTTTTGATTTTGACCTTTTTTTATACACTTTCATTCTACTACCAAGATTTTTTATCTCTCAGTTCAAAACTTTTTTATTTATCCAAGATTGCTTCAACAACCATCCTAATCCTTTTAGACATCTCATCCCAAGTATATTTGGTACTTCTTTATGCTTTCTAATTACCTCCCTTCAATAATATTCTTTTAAAAATTATTTATTTTTCATCCTTGAGTTACCACCATTTGATCTTAGGATTTATAACTTGTCGTCTTTTCTGATTATGAGTTTTAAAATAAACATCAAGAACCAAGACCTTATGTTGTATAGCAAGGCTTTCCCTTAAAATCACTTTACAATCCTTATAGATTCTTTTATCTGAGCTGTTTACTAAAAGAAAATCAATTTGTAAACTTGAGGTTTCACTCTTGTATGTGATTATATGCTTTTCCTACTTCCTAAAATAAGTGTTCGTAATCTTGAAATCATATGCTATCGAAAAATTAAGAATAAATTACCTTTCATCATTTAGTTTTCCAAAACCAAATCTTTCACAAGCTTCTAAAAATTGCCTTACTTCATTACCAACATGTCCATTTAGATCCATTTCGATGAGAATCTTTTCTTTTTATAGAATTCTTTGAACCAACTCCTCCAGATCTTCCCAAAACTTTTTTTTAAATGTGCCTTTGATCCTACTTGTGGTGCATAAGCACTAATAATATTGATAGTTTTATGTGCAACCATTAATCTTAATGATAAGATCCTATCTTCAATTTTTTTTACATCTACCACATTCTTTTTCTAATTTTTATTTATAATGATACCAACTTCATTCTTTCTCCTAATTTTTCTTGTGTACCATAGTTTAAATCCTATAATGTTTAACTCTTTAACTCTTTCTCCGACCCATTTAGTTTTTTAAAGACACATGATGTTAATCTTTCTCCGAATCATGATGTCCATAACATCTAAAGATTTACTTGTTAACGTATCGATATTTTAAGTCCCAAACTTAATTATATTTTCTCATACTATCTTTTTTATCCATATTTGTCTAAAAAAATATGAGAATTTTTACTCATTTAACACTACATCCGATTGTACTCAAGCTATATAGTACATTACTTTTGGGTAACAACCTAATATTAGTACAATTAAATCATTGTGTGTGATCCATATTTGAAGTTTCAATAAAGTTTTACATTAACTATCGAAGGCTTAGCACAACCTAGAGGAAGAGAGTTTTAAAGTACAAAGAGGGTAATAGAAAATTAAACGTAAGTAATTAATTTTTTAAAATATGATAAATAATAAAGTATAAAGAGAGTAATAAAAAATTAATCATAACTACTTATAATTATAATTTGAGAAAAACTCAATACAAATAATAAAATAGTAAGGTTATTCCCTACAATCACTTTACAATCCTTATAGACTCTTTTATCTAAACTCCTTACCAAAAAAATAATAATTTATGACCTTGAGGTTCCATTTTTGTAAATGATTAGATACTTTTCCTACTTCTTAAAATAAGTATTTGTAATCTTGAAATCATATGCTATCGAAAAATCAAGAATAAATTGTCCTTCCTCATTTAGTTTTTTAAAATCAAATTCTTTATGAGCTTTTGAAAATTGCCTTACTTCATTAGGAACATGTCTATTTAAATTGCCTTCGATGAGAATCTTCTCTTTTTATGGAATTCTTTGAACCAACCCCTCCAGATCTTTCCAAAACTTTTTCTTCAAATGTGCCTTCGATCCTACTTGTGGTGTATAAGTGCTAACAATATTGATAGTCTCTTGTGCAACCATTAATTTTAATGATAAGATCCTGTCTCAAATCCTTTTTATATTTACCATATTCTTTTTCCAAATATTGTCTTCAATAATATCAACTCCATTATTTTCCTTAATTTTCTTTATGTACTATAGTTTAAATCCTGTAATGTCTAACTTCTTAACTCTTTCTTTGATCTGTTTAGTTTTTTGAAGATATATGATGTTAATTATTCTCTCAATCATGGTGTCCACAACCTTTAAAAATTTACTTGTCAATATATTAATATTTCAAGTGTCAAACCTAATTATACTTTCCTGGACTAACTTTTTTATCCACATCCATTTTCACATCCGTTTAAAAAAATATGAGGATTTTTGCTCATTTAACATTACATCCAAGCATTGATATAACGGTTCTAACTTATTTGACACTATACTTAACCATATAGTACGTTACTTCTAAGTAATGAATTAACATTAGTACAATTAAATCATCATTTGCGATAATTTTTTACAGTTTTGATAAAATTTTAGGTTAGCTGTCAACTCACAGAAAGAGAGTTTTAAAGTACAAAGAAAATAATAGAAAATTAATTGTAAGTAATTAATTTTTTTAAATATGATAAATAATATAGTGCAAAGAGAGTAATAGAAAATTAATTGTAAGTAATTATAATTATAATTTGAGGAAAATTCAATACAAATAAAATAAATTTCAAAAAAATTTCTCCTAATAATTTAGACGCAGATAATTTTATGTTTAAAATTTTATTTTAAATAATTCATGTAACACATTCCGATTATGTAGATGCCTTTTTAAAAAATTGAGGATAGGTTAGTTGATGATAATATTTTGTGGGACACTACTGGTCGTTCATCAACTTGTGGGGTATCTAAATTTGATAGTTGCAAATATTTGGTTCTGAGCATCTGAAAGGTGACCCTTCGTCACAACGTCTTCAGAGTGCCGAAAGAACCAATCAAGTGGACGACAGACTATGATATCTAAAAGTTCATCTTTTAACAAATAATTGATTGATACGATGATAAATTGAATTTTAAGACATTTTAATTTTAAAAAATTTTAAATTTAATTATTAAAAATATTATTATTAATAACGATTCGCTACTCTCACCCCAACAATTTGCTGCTCTGTTGTTCCTGTTTCAAACAAATTATATATATATATATATATATATATATATATATCCGGATTAAAAGGGAAGGGGAGAAAAAAAGGGAAAAAGCTTATCTTTATATTAAATTCGTTAGCTGGGCCGCTCCCATTCCCTCACAAGAAAAAAGACATGAAAATAAAACTAAATGAGAAAGACCAACGCATGCTTGGGAGAAAAGATGGCAGCCACCAAGTGGTTACTGCAAAAAGAATCTTTCCAAAACGAAAAACAAAAATGTTGAGTGCAGTTTGGAAAAATGAAAATTATTCTAAATAACTTTGAGGCAATTATGTTTAGGATTTAAATTTGATATATGATTAGTATATAATGTCTTATACTATTAATGAATATAAATATTACATATCATTAAAAAAATAATAATTAAAATTTTTTATTAATAAAAAAGAATTATAATAATTTTTTAATAATATGATAATAAATATTAATATAAAATTAATTTATATTAATGATAAATTAAATTTAGATTCTTATATTTAATATTTATAATCATTAATTTTTTTATAATTACTCGCTAATTTATTTATAAGAGATAAATTACACTCAATATATATCTTGTGAGCGATCTAAGAAAATAAACATGCTTAATTTCACACAAACCATTACGGGAAAAATCATGCATAGTGTTATGATCTTTTAAATCAACTTTAGGAGTAATTCGAGTTTTATACTTGGTTGTGCGGGAGAAAAAGCCCAGAAAAGAAAAGGAGTTTAAAAAAATGGTAAAAATCTACTGTTTCTGTTTTCTTTGCAAATTTGGAAAAAAAAAAGGATGGAGAATAATAAATTTATGCCTTTGTTTCGAAGTTGCCCTTTTTTATTTTTTATTTAAATAAGTAAAAAATTATTTTATTATTTCTTTTTTCTTGCAATTTTAATTTGTAGTTGCAATTATAATTTTACTGTAATTAATAAAATTATTAGAAATTGTAAAAAAAAATATTACAATACTAAACTACAAAATATTTTAATTACACTGTGATTCATAATTGTAATATTGTACAAATCATAATTCATAACCTTCTTTACAATCAAATAAAGGGTAAAGTTGATGGGGAGATTTTATATTTTTCTCGACTTAAACTAGTACACTAACAAATGTTAGACTTAAAGGGGCGATCTGATTCTATAACTATTACTTACGCTTTTAAAATTTGAGGATCTATGAGTTCTAGATTCGATTTTCATTTAGATTTAGGAGATAACGTTTCTTTATAATGTGGATTATGTTTTTAGAAGTCAATAACCTTTTACATATAATATTGACTCATGTGAAAAGAATTTTATTAATCTTTGTTCGGATGAAATATTCGATGAAATTGTGGGGTTGGTTCCATTCCGAAGGAAGCAGAAGAAAATGAAGAGGCCACCCAGAGTGGGGACCCATTTCCTACCAAAAACCAAGATGAGCACTGAACCCCTAGCAATCCTCAGTCACTAGAGATGGGTAGGGGTCCGTTGCTGTGCGCACACATACATACTCCACGTACCGGTGCTCCTCTGTCTTTTAAAACTTTGAGATTAGATATATTTGGTTTCCAATTAATATTCAATTTCATTTTTCATTCCCTTTTCCCCAGATTAAAGTTTCCCACTCAACATAGTTTATTACCTTATTCTTTAAAGGGGTACTCTATCGAGCGAAAAGCATCCTCGTATTATTTTAGGCTCCAAACTTACCATTATGCCCCCTAGTTTTCATCCCAATTAACATTATTGTTGCTATCATTTTAAATTATCAGTCATATTTATTTTCTTGAACTACTTTTTTTAATAACAAAAATCATAATTCACTTAACGTGTTTGTGTGTATACAAAATTTTAAATTATGCTTGGGAGATAATATGCTGATTTTTTTTTCAACTGTTTGTGTCTTAGAATTTCTGTTGGTAAGGAAAAATATTAAAGTAAGATGAGTTGTTCGATTCTAAAATTAATGCATGTTATCGGCCTCTCTTCTAAAATTTATTGTAATATTTATAAATTATTTAATCTTTTAAAATTGCGAACAATGAGAATTAAATTTAAAATATGAATAATTCAAAATAAAATATAATTCATCTATCTATATGTATTTAACTTTAAAAAAATATAATTTCTCTTAAAATTTTGTTCTGGTTAAAAATAATGAAAAATGATGTATTCGATTGGAAAGTGCCAATGCGACATTTCACAATCCAAATTGTGATTAACTCAGAAGGCTGCGCCCCATGTGTTAAAAAATATGAGATATTACATGACAATGGGATGTAAATTGTACATGTGGAGAAGACAAACATAACATTATTATTATTATTATTATTATTATTCCCTCCCTGCCTTAGCCGCTTTATAAATTGCACCCCTAAAGAATCCCACTCCTCACACTTCACCCAGCGTACTAGAGTGAACTTTGGGAGAAAGAGAAGGAGAGAGATCGAGAAACAATGGAGGCATTCCCAGTTGTTGACATGGGCAAGCTTAGCACTCAGGAGAGAGAAACAACTATGGAGCTCATAAAAGATGCCTGCGAGAAGTGGGGCTTCTTTGAGGTATATTTCACCATGGAAAAAGTTTCATTTTTTTTCTCTGTTTTTCTAGTAATATGTTGGTTTTTTTTTTAAAAAAAATAATTTTCCTGGTTTGGTTTTCTTCTGCAAAGGTGATGAACCATGGCATATCTGCTGAGTTAATGGACATAGTGGAGAGGCTGACAAAAGAGCACTACAAAAAGTGTATGGAGCAGAGGTTCAGAGAGATGGTGACAAGCAAAGGGCTTGAATCTGCTCAGTCGGAAATCAATAACTTGGACTGGGAAAGCACCTTCTTCTTGCGCCATCTTCCTGTCTCCAACATTTCAGAGGTTCCTGATCTTGAAGACAATTACAGGTCCAGTATCATCAAGAGAATTTATATATATGTTTGAAAACTGTTTGATACTTGGTCCCTCAGTTTAAAAATTCTCATTTCCCGTTGGTTGATTGAAAAAAAAAATTATATCTATCGGTGAGTGACGTTTATAGAATTAAGCAAAAATTATGCATCAAATGGGAAGGTTCTTTGGATAAAGGTATTTGTCTTAGAGTACCATTTTCTTATTTTCTGTTTATTGGTATACATTTCAGGAAGGTGATGAAGGAATTTGCAGGGGAATTGGAAAAGCTTGCTGAGCAGCTTCTTGACTTGCTGTGCGAGAATCTTGGGCTGGAGAAAGGTTACCTGAAGAAGCTTTTTCATGGGTCAAAGGGTCCCAACTTTGGGACAAAAGTGAGTAACTACCCTCCATGTCCCAAACCAGATTTGATCAAAGGACTGAGAGCCCACACAGATGCAGGTGGCATAATCCTACTCTTCCAAGATGACAAGGTCAGTGGATTGCAGCTTCTCAAAGATGGCAAGTGGATTGATGTCCCACCAATGCGCCACTCCATTGTCATCAACCTTGGTGACCAACTTGAGGTACACGCACCTTCTTTCTTTCACATGTACTTTTAATGTTGTCACCTCACCTCACTATGATTCATACATCTTTGAGCCAGATTGGTAAAAACATTTGTGTTATTTTTAAGTAAATTTTATCAATAGAAAGATGAGTGACACTAAATACCCCATCTTTAAAAGAAATGGATTTTGCATAAAATTTTGAATCCACTCTCACAATAAAGTGGGTTCTATGGGCTCCAATCTATCATGAATCCTACCCCTTATTCTTACCTCTCTGTTTTTGGAGTAAAGAATGTTTTTTCTTACTCTAATAGTATTTTTCCATAAGAAGTGATTCGAAAATGTATCTTAAGAGTTGTGTTTCCATTGTTTTTTTAAGGGATTAGTCGCTGACTAATCCATGCATTGCTCACAAATATGTTATTTGCTGTGGAGCAAAATCACTTAATCGTGGTAGCTAACGGATCAACTTCCTTGAGAGATTCAGGTTAAACCCTTTCAGAGAAATCTAATTGCTTAATTAATTATGGTGAAAACAGGTTATCACCAATGGGAAATACAAGAGTGTGATGCACCGAGTGGTTGCTCAAACAAATGGTACAAGAATGTCCATAGCCTCCTTTTACAACCCAGGAAATGATGCCATAATCTCACCAGCACCATCTCTGGTCAATGAAGCTGAGACAACCCAGCTCTACCCAAAGTTTGTCTTTGATGACTACATGAAGCTCTATGCTGGTCTCAAATTCCAGGCCAAAGAGCCAAGATTCGAAGCTATGAAGGCCAACCTGGAGTCCAGCAGTGTCAATTTGGGTCCCATTGCAACTGTCTGAAGTTGTTGGCAACAATTAGTTAACACATAGCTCCTGATATGTGTGATTGTCTTTTGATAGGCTGGGTTTACTAGTTAGATTTACCGTGTCTAATTTGTTCGTGTTGGACGTTTCATGTGCAATACAAAGCTTATAGTTCAAATAAACAATTAGCTTTAGGTTTTATTGTGTGTGTGTCAATGTTTGTGGTGAATATAAGTTTGTGGAATGTACTGTTCCAGAAAGTAAGCCCATCATCTCATCTTACCCATTTTGCAAGAAATCTCTTTCATGATTCTTCTTTTCCTTATGTTTTCCCTAATAATAATGTTATGGATCCGAGAAGAGACGCGTAATTAAGATGTTTGTAGCGAATGCTTTAGTGATGCAGATGTTGTTTTGAGAATTTTATTCTTCATTGTTTTTAAAATTCAAATTAAAATTTTTTTTATATGTATATTAAATGAATTATCATTTGTTCTATTAATAAAAAATAAAATTTATATAATTACATACTTCAATAACAATTCTATTATATTTATACAAATAATACAATTTAAATTAAACTGATCTTATCTTATTTAAAAATCATGAATGACAAAAAATTGTATCACACACAACACTTTAAAAAAGAATTACCAATTTAATTAAGAAAGTAAACAAATGGTTACCAACTAAAAGGTGAATATTTAATATAGTTGAAAGCTTGAATTGGTACTCTTTAGTGGCTCTAACTGGTCATACTAATCCGTTTTTCTTCCAATAAAATAGTGGTCAGTACTTGTTAATAAATTTCAAGCAAATAAAACTATATTACAGATATAATAGTTAGGTGGGAGGTTTTTTCAAGAAGGGAAATGTATGCAACTCTTGTAATTCCTGCATCCTCTTTTGGGAGAATTTGTTGGATGATTTTCCACAAACATTGCTCAATTGGCTAAGCTTTAATATCCATGTTAATAAACGAAAGGACCTGAGGCTGTCCAGTGTGCACTAGTGGAGCACTAATAGAGTTCCTAATACTTGTGATCCACTTCACTTGGCAGTCACTGTGCATTAATTGGTTAGTGATTAAATCATCTATAATGCATGTTTTAAAGGGATAATATCTAATTAATAATTGATTAACTTAATGGTTGTAAATTAAATTTTAAGGTATTTTAAATTTAAAGGATCCTAAATCTGATATTTAGAAACGCTATAATTGAAAAAAAATTATGATTTACTACTCTTACTCCAAATAAAATTAAAAGAGGGGGAGAGAGATAGAGATTGCCTAAAAACAAAAGTTACCAGAATTCTATATCTCCTTATTTTTTATGCTATTTTTATGGTGTGAGAAATTTTCTTAATTTTATAAATAAATGCCAATTATATGTTGGAAAATAGAAGTCCACTTACAAATTAACGTCAAGTCCAATTGAACTTGTGAATTAGTAATTCAATTAGTTATTTAGCACTAACCCATTATTTGATTGGAGAGAAAATAAAAGGTTGGAAGAAAAAATTTTATAAATTTGATTGGAAGAGAAATTAGGAAAAAACATTTTAAATTTTGAAATAATTAAAAAATTATAATCATATATTTTATTTTTAAATTTTCTTCCTCCCTTCTTTTTTCTTTATTTAAATTTTTTTTAAAAAAAGGTCTTCCCATCCAAACATAGTGGGGATTCCTCTGAAAAAAAGTTACAACCAACCATATAACAGGCGTATAAAGACAAAACCCAGCTGATTTGTCGTAACTTCTTTGCCCAATTGATTTCAAGTTCATTTGGCAATCCTATCATTCCAATCTGTCAGAAACTTTTACATGTCACGCTTTTAAAGTAAGAGATAATGCATCTTGTCATCTGTAACCCTAGAAAACACTTGGCGCCCTTTTTAAGGAATTAGAAGGCACTCAATAAAAATATAAGTAAATCATAAAATTAATTTTTGAAAGATATAAAATTACATCAAAATTTTTTTAAAAAATTTATCCTATATTAACTATTTATAGTTTTAATAAAAAATGAAGTAATATTTATTTTTAAGGATAAATTTAATATAAAAATTAAATACTTATATATTTATATGATTAAAATAAATTTAAAAAATCAATATATTTATATGTTTCGAGAATTGATTTGGTGATTTATTTTAAAAATAACTAGAAGACCCTTGACATAGAACAGTGACTAAGCTTGAACTTTGGTTGAACAAATTATGCATCAAAAGTCCAGAACTAACTGACTAAAAAATGCATTTGCATAATTAAATTGGCTGATAGTGATTGCGCTCTGTAAAAAGAATGAGTTTCATATAAAATTATATAATCTACTAGCAAGTAAAATATAACTATTATGAATTAATTTAGTTGTGCAGGTTGTATGACCGTTTATTTTTGAAAAATAATTTTTATATAAGTAAACAAGTATTATGTATTTTTATATTTTGTAAGTAAAAAAAATTTCTAGAATAGTAGAGAAAAATAACTTTCTCTTTATAAAAATTATTTTCTACTAAATTTATAAGATTTATCATTAAACATGTTAACCATTTTTCACCATCTTAATAATTTATAATTATATTTTTATAAAAAATATTTCTAGCCAAAAAAGGCTTCATTTGATTTTTTATAAAATATTTTTTATAAAAAAATATCATTTACTTCTATATTATTTTCATACTTCATTATTTAAAAACAAATATATCTAGAACTATAATAATAGAAAAAAAATAACTTCTTCTTTTGTGTTTTGGTAAATTTCCTATATTTAATATATAAACACATACATTATTTTTCATAATTTCAATAATTTATAATTTTATTTTAATAAAAAATATTTTTAAATAAAATAAACAGAAGCTTATTGTACCATAATTCATAAAAATTTCAACTACTCATAATACTAAAATTATTGAACTTGACAATTTTTAAAATGGGGCTATAATTCGATATAAATACAACACATTTATTAAGATTCGAATTAATAAGTCAAATTATAAGAGTTTCTATTAAATTTTTAAATATATTTTTTAAAAATGATTAATAATTAATTTATAAATAAATATATATATTAAAGATATAAAATTTTTATTTTAATAAAATAATATTTCATTAATAATTAAAAATATTTTTATAAAAATAATAAATAATTAAATTTAATAAATAATTTCCAATATAAATTTTATTAATTAAAAATTTTAAATAAATAATTTATTTTAATATATTTAATAAATAAATTAATTCTAATCACGAAAATTACCGCCTCCACCATAGGCTGCCGAAATTACCCAGCATCCAAATCTGCTAGCTTTTGAAATTAAATATAAATAAAAAAAATTTTGTGATATGGTCATGTGATCAACAACTGCTCCTTCAATATTTTCAACTCACGAATTTTTTTTTTTTTAAAAAAGGAAGAGCCGTACATAATAAAATATGAAATCAGGCGAATATGCAGAAGCATGTATCCATTGGCAATGACATCAGATGCGTTCCCATTACAAATACCATTAGAGAAGCTGCGGTTTTGTTGCATATAAAAATAAAATACCCACAAGTGTGAGTCGGGGGACACAATTTATAGGCTGTCCTTCATACTATAGGCTTATTCTTTGGTGTTCCCCTGTAACAGGGAGGATTGGTACGATTTTTGTAATTTTTTAAATAAATTTTATATGTTATAACTAGCATTTTTTATATAAATAATTGCATCTCATAATTTATATAATTATGAAAAAATTATAAATTTTATAAAAAAAATTCCATAAGATTTATTATTTTATTAAGGTAGTATCGAACCAAATCTCAATCTATTGATATAAGGAGAATTCTATGTTACTCCCATGGATTTGGAATCCATCGGGATGTGGTTAAGGCCTTGTTTGGCAATCAGCTGATAGCTGTAGCGGTTAGCTGATTCAATTAGCTGTTAGCTGATAGCTGATTGTGTTAGCTGATTTGATCAGCTGATTGCATTAGCTGTTTGAATAAGAGTGTTTGGTAGAATCAGCTGTTTATAATTAGCTGTTTGCATGTAAAATGACATATAAGGGTATAAGTATATTTTATGAATTATTTGAATATTTTTTATTTTAATATTTTAAATTTTATATATTAATTAGTATATTAAATTTTCTTATAAATATTATATTATTATAATTTATTATTAAATTATTATATATTTTTAAAATTAAATAGTTTTTATCAATAATATTATATATTTATTTATTAAATAATTTTTAAAATTATTATAATTTATTATATATATTATAAATAATATATTATTATATATTAAATATTTTTTAAAATTAAATTAATATACTTTTTATAATTACTAAATTTTTTTAGAATTTTTACAAAGGATAAAATGGAAAATATGAACATTTATTAGGGGTATTTTCGTCATTTTTCTCAATCAGCTGATTGAAAACGCTGCCCCCCTCAGCGTTTTCAATTTTGGCGTTTTAAGGGTAATCAGCTGATTCAATCAGCTGATTACCAAACGCCAAAATCAGCTGATTGCCAAGTCAATCAGCTGATTTTGGTTAAACCAGCTAACAACCATCCAAAAAGCTGTTTACCAAACACAGCCTAAATCTAAACTATTGGATGAATTGACCAAGTCAATGACTTCATTCATCCAATGATTTGTATTTTGTCACATATCCATGGATTCCAAACTTATGAGGGTAACATAGAAAGCACTTGATGTAATCATACAAGCATTTCCTCTTTCAATCAAGCCTAGGATAGCCCGAAAAAGGAAAATGAAAAATACCCACTAGGCACCGAGATTATTATTTTGCAAGTAAAACCTTTTTGTCAGAGTCGCGGGGGGAGAGCAATATAGCAGAAATTTTTGAAGAGATCTAGTTGATCAAGGTGGATTATAAACTATAAGGTATTCATTAAAAATAAGACATCTCGATTCATGTATCATAATCTTAAATTTTGTTAAGGATGTACCTATTTCACCTGAAATCTTTATTCTGAAATTGTGCCGAATAAACATGGCAGTTAACTGGATAACAAGGGAAAGATTTAACTTTGCCATTAGGTAGTTAGATTTCAAGGAACTGAACCCAGTATCTATAACTTTTTTGGCACCAAATTTTGAAATATTATGTCGGGAGGTTTAGTATTATTCTTTGATTAAAATTATGTCTAAAATTAGAGAAGGTTTATATTGCATTGGTTTCATTGATGCATTATTAAATTTAAAGTTTGAAATTTGTTGATTTGTGCAATATTGCATAAATTAATAAATTCAAATCTTCTATTTTAGTAATGCATTGATATAATTAGTGCACTATAAATTTTTTCTCAAAATTATCATATTTTTAACTCAATTATGTTATTAAAAGGAATTTTAATTAAACTTGCACTCTCCTCTTACTTTCGCACCCAATTCACTCACATTTATAAAATAGGTGGCACCATCGGGTTTCATACATTTTGTAAGTGAAAGTGGATTGGAAGTACATAGGTTTAGATTAAGGTTTTATTTGTTTTTTCGAAATTATTTTTCATAAAAATTTCTTTCATAGATAAATAAAGAAGTAGTATGTATTTCTATAATTTATAATTAAAAGATATAATAATAGTGGAGATTTTTTCTTTAAAAAAAAAGGAGAAAGTTATCTTTTATCAAATTTTTATATTTAATATTAAATACTTAAATTATTTTTTATTATTTTAATATTTTATAATTATATTTTTATAAAAATATTTTTTGCTAAAACACATTGATCCTGAATTTTTTATATCGTGAACAAGATGTAGTATGAAAAACATCCACCAATTACAAATTGGGCCTTATAATCCAGGTATTTGGGATTGAATAGGGAGTAACACTTATGCAAGCTTTCTTTCCAGATTGCATATAGGTTGCATCTAAGTTCAAATACCCCCAATTGATTTGTTAAGAAAGAACTTTATGTAACATTTCTATGGGATTAACTTGAGACTAGTGCCAGAAACCCAACGGATGTATCAAACAAATAAACTTGGCTGAGATTCTTACTTATCTCTAAGTTCATGTCATCCCACAGTCTCAAATTCTCAATCATCAATCACATTAGCAACAAACTTATCCTATGCTTTAGGTGACAATCATTCTGTTCATTATCTTGTAATTTTCCACTCAAATTGTAGTCATAATTCATCTGATGACCACTGGCCTTTGCCCCGACCGAAACATCTTACATTTGTACCAAACTCATGACACTTGTTCATTGTCCTGTAGATTCCATTCAATTGTAGAAGTCTTATCATCATAAAGAATGAAATAGGAATCAAATGACAAGATCACTTGAAGACAGTAGCAGGGAACAAGGATGCCTGTAAATTGATCACGGGAAACTCAGTAGTAAAATATAATGTTTGGCTGGAAATCATCTCCATCAGATTAACCAGAAGAACTTGTGCAAAGAAAAGAAAAAGAATATGGGAAAACCGCAAAGCTATCTAGCTTAGGCATCCAAAATTTATAATTTACATCCAAATGTAACTCAGAATTCAATCTTTGAGCTTATGATGAGAACATTTTTTGTGCAGGGTATTCGTCCGAGACATCACAAAGACATCATCACCAAAATGTCCAGCCAATGTCATTAATCTGATTCTTGGAAAGCTTCATTGTTCATATTTGTTTCACCACTCTAATTGGTATAGATTTTGGATCTTTTCCTCACCTCTTTCCTTCACCTCTCCAGTGGAGAAATGGTTCTTTAGAACTGTTGAAATGTCAGCCTCAGATACTCCAGCAAGCTTAAAACGCTCAACAGCAGCATCCAGGTATTCCTTCCAACCGCAAAGCCCCAGTTCTGCAGAAAGAACACCATGGTTGCCAACATTGGAGGACTCACTTTCTGTGACACTTCCCTGTTTTTTCCTCCTCCTCAGTAATTCTTCTTTCTTGCTTGCATCTGGATCCTTCAGATCGTTTGCTCTCTGTTCCAACTTCATCTAGCTTCTCCCACATATCAGTTGCAGTTTCATCTTCTCCTCTGCGCTGTCAAAATGTTGAAGTGTCTCTGTAAAATTCCTTCCTGAAAGTACCATCTTCTCAGCAAGTGCAAATAACCAATGAAGTTTAGCCATTTCAAATTGTTGCTGTGCCAGAGCCAACAATCCAACCGTGGAAGTCCGGCTTGATCAAGAGTGTTCCATCATACTTTCCTCTTGCCAGAGCATATTTGTCCTAGACCCAATCATCAGCCGCTTGAAGCTGTTCCGCCACTACCTTCTTTCTGGCTGACTCATTCAAAGGAATTCGTTTTCTGGCTGCACACATAAAAACGTTTCCACAATTAAAAGGGAAAGCCAGAGCTACTCCTGGACCTTAGAAGCAGCCTTGTCAAAGAGACCTTCAGCCTCTTCCCCAGTCACTGTTTCCTCAAGTGCCTCTAAACAGAGCACCATCCCAAGCTCATGCAAATCAATAAGAGCTTCTGGATTAATACCAACATGTGAGCAGAGAATTCGAGCAAACTCAAACAATCAGTCAGCCATTTCCACTTCCTTGCATTCAATATCTTCTGCAGCACTTGGTTTTTCCTTTGGAGCTTCTTTCTGCTTCTGATCACCCCCCTTAGCATCAGGAGCTTCTAAGACAGATTCACTAAGGCAAGAGTAAGAACTACTCTCATCTCTCTTGATCCATGCACTCTCAGCCGGCTTCTCTTCCCCCTCTTCCCAAATGAATCACATCGACAACATGTAGTCTCAACATCCCAAATGAGTCACTTATATCAGATTCGGGTTCTTTTATAAGATGGCTGTCAGCACTAGACTCAGCCAATCTGAGTTCATGGGTCGAGGTTGAAGTCACCAAATCGCCATCATTATCCTAATGCTTGATTAGGACTTATTTTGATGATGAAAATCTTTTGCTCACTCTATCGGTTAGTATTACTGTTACTGGCATCTGGACAAGCCTAATGTCATGATCATAAACATGCTTCAACGGTCGCCACCTTATTGCAAGCTCTGAATGGTTGATGAATGAGATGACAGTTTCTTCTAGTTATCTTTGCCTCAATTTAGAAATGTTGCAGAACCATTTGAAGGCTTTAAGACAGGTTCTGGGAACGAAACTTGGCCTCAGGACCATTTCCATTAGCTGAAATTGATTGTGACTTCTCTAATTTATTATTAGTTAAGGCAACTGATCCAACTGATGATTCCCTGCCTTCTTCAACACCAGCCGTCCTGTAAACACTGCCCTAAACCAGCTATGGGGGCACCACGGACTACAGAAGCGCCAAGAGCTGCAGGTGAGGGGCGACTCTGGAGGTCCTAATGGTCATCGGGGCGAACAACTCAATGCTGTCCTCAGTCTCTAAGCAACCTCCTGAGCATCCTGGTGATTAGGGTAAGCTCCCAATAACACCTGCAAATCTTGCATAGCCATTTCAAACTTCCCTATAGCCTCCAACGCCCTAGCCCTTCGAAGATGGAATTGCAGTGCCAAAGCGCACTCAACAATCACAGTTTCATAATCTATAGGCTTCATCTGCATCAAACATGCTGCTTTATTGCTGTGAAACACAGCTCTGTCAGGGTGGATCTTTTGAGATACAATTAAAGCATTCTCATACTGCTCAAGACCACCTGCATAGTCCTTATTCTGAAACCTCCTATTCCCTTTTTCCTAGAGTTCATGGGCTCTTCCAGGTCAACACCCCATTAGCAGCTGGCTCTGAATTATAATAAGAAACTTGGTTTGAACCACCTTCCTTCTTCCTGCTCCAGATTTCCTCATATAATTCCCTCTCACAGAGCCCCTCGATCATATAAAAACAGACTCCTATCTATATTAAAATCAATATTAAGACAGCAAACTTGCAACTTTTTTGAACTATAATTTCTTATCCAACGAAGCTCAGGCCAAAAAGAGGTGGGAAGAAGTAATTGTAATGGATACGCCCAAAGCTTGTACTTTTTAAAAATTCAATCTTTTGTGATTGAATGTGTCGGCGAGCTTCTTCGTAGCAAAGCTCAAAGGAGAAGTTGAAGTTTTCAGCTTTGTCTGCGACTGGGCTGGGTTTCAGGAATTCACTGGCTTTGAGACCTATAAAGTTGGATCAGTAATAGTAAATTCGGCACCCATGATGGGCCCGATAACCAGATCATTTTCAGTTCTCTGATCTGTAGAAATCATCACACGTCGTGAGGACCTAGTAAAACCGCTACATCACAATCATGCTTCAAGGCTATTTCCGTAAATTCGATGTTGGAGGATTTAGGGTTTGAATAAGACAACTGCCCACGCTATAAATCGCCCCAATACGCACTCCCTCTCCATCTAAAAATTGATAACTTTCCATAGTTTCCGGCGGCCGTTGGTCGGCGGCGGAGAATGTGGCCAGGCTGTTTGCGTTGTGGTAGTAGAAGATGATTTTTCCTCTTTGTTCCATGCTAAAGTATTCGCACCTTAGTTTATTTGTGGTTTCCAGCAACGAAGGTCGTAGGATAGTTTGATCGTAAGGCCTCTGTTCTTGACAACAGAATGAAGAGACTGTTTATAGTGTCTCTGCCATTGAAACGAACAGAGGCATAGTAATGATTGGGCGAGTCATCGTTTCGGTCGCTCTTTGTACGATTGGCGCATCGATTGTTCCTCGTCAACATTTGTGTCTTAATTCCGTTTTCTTATAATCTCAAATATTTTCTGGTATTATATTCTGCTGAATTCGTAGACGCAATAATTAGAGTGCAGATGATGTGCGGAAAAAAAAAATCAAAATTTCTTCACTTTGAACCGAATGGATCTTCGTATCCATGCGGATTCTGTTATTTACTGATGCACTCATCTCTGGTTTTGTATTTCGAAGGCAGACTCTGTCTGTAAATTTTGATCTGTTATTTTCAATATCTAAAACATTAAGAGAGATTACAAATGTCTTAACATCTGATATTTAAAGACCTTGAATTTCTCCAGAGTAGAAAGCAATGGCTTTATCAACTACGCCAAGTAGTATTTTTTTATGCCCTTGAGCATGAAAAAGTTATAGGATGGGTTTTCAAGCTGGAAATGTCAAACAATTCCATGAACCTTTGATCCGACAGTCTGGCTTTGGCAGCAGCAAACCTTTGGTATTCATCGAACACAGACGACAGACACCATCTCTGCAATCTTCTTAAGCATCCCACTAAACAACCTGTGCGATGCTGCACATGACAGTATTGCTTATTGCTTAAAAAAGGGGTCTCAGAGATTAATTATAGTGTTGTAAACCACAAAAGAACTAGGTTGCAGCTAAATGCTAATACCTTCCCGCGTTTGCAATGAACGAGCACTGGATGGTTCTTAACATCTGGTGTAAGAATTTAGGCATGACTTAGGTTAGTAAATTATCTGCTTAAATATAGCTTTAAGATAATAATAAAACGAGGTTTCAAAGTTTTTGTGATACCAAGGATTACTTTCAATGCTTCACGAATTGTATCCCCTGGAATTTTTACAAAAGGTTCCTGTCCACAACGGGAAGACAGAAGCAAGAAACTTATGTGAAGTTTTCCTCCATCACAGGTTAAATTGTAGCAACATATCAAACACTGACATAGATCTCGAAAAGGAAATCTATCTCAACTAGATTGGATTCTAAGCTTATTGAATATCAGAGCAATTAGATGATTTCAGACCATTGCGTCAACATGTTCAAACCAGGTTACTCACATCTAATTACTCGTAGAAAAGAAAACGTAACTTGAGAATTATACACACACACACACACCCCAATATAATCTCAGACAATATGGTATAGTTGAAGTGCAATAATAATATAAAACCTTGCAGCTTTCCATCCCGAATTCATAAAGCCTTATCCCATTAGCATTCAGAAATTCCAAATTCGCCTCTGGGTAGGGTTCAGGACACAAGGATCTGCACAAATCCAGATCCCAATTATTTTCTCAAATTCAATCACAATCCATATCACTTATCCTACCATCGAAAAATGGAAATTGAACTTACATCACTGAACGAAGACGGAGGGATTTCATAAATCCAAAGTTGGCCAAATCAGGAAACCCAGACCTGAAAATGCCATTATCCACCATGGCGAAGTTCAGTGGAGGCACTAAAAGCTCCTCCCCAACCCTCTCGGCGTCGTCTCCGATCATATCGCCGGCATCTCCGTTATAGAATTTCATAGTTTTGGAGTCAAAATCTTGGACAATAAAAACAAAAAAACAAAACAGAGAGGAAAATATTCAAAGGGAGATCCGCAGAATCATCTGTTGTTATACTGAGGAAATCTGGATGAGCTTGCTCGAACTCTCTCTACACAGAGAGTAAAAAAGGAAGGATCTTTAAATAACATCCTTTGGACTACGGGCGTGGATGATGACCTGGGAGACAATGACAAAGGCGCGTAATCTGTAGGGAGATGAGGAGGAATATGCTGCGATCCCGTTTTTGGCAATGAAGCTAAACTGCAGAGTTTGGATTTTTTTAAGAAGAATTTGAGCATTTCTTTGTAGTTTGGAGCTAGTTGTGGATTTCAGAGAAAAGATGTCAAATTGTTAATTGTTAAAAACCAATGGATAGCTTCCAACGGATTAGGATTTAGGAAGGTGAGTAGGAAAGAGATGGCGTATAATTTATTGGCGCCAAAAAGGAAGCTAATTTTGTGGATGCAGTGAGGTCAGCGATGTAAATTTCTATGCATTCCGCCGTGATAATGGCATCCATCGTGGTTTCTCATGAGAATCAGCATTAGTCTCCCCAAACAAGAATGATGTGTGCTTGCACTTGTTTCATGTTAGGGGGGGTTGCTTAGATATATCATTTATCTGTGTGTGATTCCAGAATTTAAATTTTTTTGTATGAAAATCAAAAATCAAATTTTGAAAATTTTTATATATAAATAATATCGAAATATAACTCTCTACTTAAGGATTCCTTCTTGTAAGAGATAGAACAATTCTAATAATTGCCAAGCTTCTATTTCATTATCAAGAACTTGTATTACGTTATGCACTATATTCCACTCACACATTCATGGAAAGTAGGTAGGGAAATGATTGGAAGGCTAATCAAATAAGTTAAATGGGAATAATTCTTAATATTTGAATTAGGTGATATTATTTTTAATATTTATGTGTGTACGTTATTTGTTAAGTATAATAATAAAGTCTTGTGCTTTTTTGTGAAGGTGGTTTAACTATTTGATAATCTTTATTTTTAATGTTTGTCCTTTGCTACAAATAATAAATAATAATGTCATATGATATATGAGCTAAAAATATGGTTGTGCTTGAATATTGTTATATTTGTATTCATAACCAAGTATATTACTCATTATTATTTTATTTAGAAATATTTTACAAATTCATTTATTGCATCTGCTACAATATAAACTTTGTTTGTAAATATTTCTAGTATATGAAAATGAAATTAATTAATTTAATTGTTCAACCTATTAATAACCTTATAATGATACCATATAGGATTAGACAAATTTATGAAAATTAAAAATAGATTCCATACTGATCATAATTAGACAAATTATGACATTTATGATATGATATGGTTTAGTAGTGAATAAAATTCATTGAATGCATAGTTATGGCAAATGAATAATAAAAATCATGAAAAAATTTGTAGAAAACTAATTCTAAGATATGCATCCTGGGGTAAGCATAATCAACTACATGATCAATTATGGACATTAAGAATTACTCTTTGGACCTCTATAGTTGATTATATAGTCAACATAGTCAACTATAAGTGTTAGAGATATTCTTTGGAGATATATGGGCTAATTAGCTTATAGTATTCCTTAATTTACATTTATGTTTTAGATAAATGAAAATTAAAATATCAATTAAAGAAAAATGAGAACATTTACTTAAAAAATGAATGTCAATAAAGAATTAACCCCAACTGAGTTCAGATAAAATATTAAAAAAAATAAAAACTCTGA
The DNA here is from genome assembly GCA_020226215.1 of Sindora glabra. Classification (NCBI taxonomy): domain Eukaryota; kingdom Viridiplantae; phylum Streptophyta; class Magnoliopsida; order Fabales; family Fabaceae; genus Sindora; species Sindora glabra. The sequence continues at coordinate 7,059,793 of CM035225.1, forward strand.
TGAATAAAAAAATGATGAATTTTCAAAATATAGTCATTTTCCATCTTATTAAAAATCATGTTTAGCATAAATTATATCAAATTAATTAAGATTGAGATTTTTCTTTTCCAAATAAAATATACTTTATAGAGTTCATTGTATAAGGGTTTCAAATTTCAAATTTTTTTTAAAATATCCTAAACAATAAGTGAAATAGAAACACAACTATTATTAAAGTTCCCAATAAGTTAAATGAAAACATAAAACATGTTTAAGTATTTTAATTAGGCTATGAAATGATAATAATTTAGGGTCAATCAAAATAACCACAAGTTCATGTTAAATTTATTTGCTTATCTATTATACAATAGTATGTCTAAACTACTTATTAATAGTAAGGCAATTACATGTTTGATTCATGTGTGTTACATGACATTGGATGCTATATTTGTATTATATGGAAATTTAAACAATCTATTTAGATCGATAAATTGGTTAAGACTTTGTTTACATTTGAATATATAAATATTGTTCTTGCCATGACAATATGACATTGAAATTATTATTTATATAATGTATAATGGTGAAAATAAGATGTGTAACCATGCAAAAAGGCATGAGATGATTGTAAATTGATACTTGTGTACTTGATGAAAATGAATATGTTGAGATCACGAGAAATATAATGGCCAATATGATATTTAAATACCTAATTTAGTAATGGCTTTTGATGATATAAGATTAATCAAAAAGTATAAGGATGAGCTTATAAAGATATAAAGTTGACTAGAAGTCATAAGAAAATTTACATGTTTTCCTTATTATGATATTTTGTGCATTATATGTTGAAATTGTGACATGAATGAAAGCATGCATTTGAATAATAGTACTAAATAGTGCAGATGATTATGATAATACTAATGAAAGTGATAATGTGATAAGTGTAATTAGGTGTTTAGATTTGCAAAAGGATAAATTTGGTTGATATGTTATTTATTATTATTTATAATTAATTATATTAGAATTTTTGCTCACTAAGTTTACTCTTCCATGTATTTTACTTTTACATATACTTAGATTGTCCCCCCTCCACGACCATAGAATTGAACTTTTAGAAGTTTATTTAATATAGTTTAGTCCGTATTAAATATTTTATTATAGATTTATATTGGCCTTCATTTGTTTATGGTAAAGAGAGTAGAAGAATAATAACTTGCATATTCTAAGGTTAGTTAGATTGGCTTATCTTTAAACTTAATGGATTATAAGCATGCTTAATTCCTTATGAATCTGGACTATATTTTGCTAAATGATATTATCATCTTTTCTTATTAATATATGAAGGATTTCTTTAAATCCCCTTGTATGTTTTGCTATGGTAAGAATGCAGTTTATGCTAATAGAAACTGAATAGTAAGTTTCACACTAATCACAACTATAGTTGGATTGTAACAGGATAAAACTTGTTGATCTATGATAACTTCATGTTGAACACTAATTATAACAAATTTTGAACATAAAAATGGTGGCTTTATCGCCAAAAACATTGATAATGTAAAACAAGATATATACATAGAAAGAGAAAAAGCAAATCAATCTAAAACAAACCTACTTGATTATAAATGTTATTCATGTCAACTATGAAATCACAAGCTCTAATCAGTAGCTGGGATTTTTAGTATCAACCATGGAATAGTGTCTAACAATTGATGGGAGGCTTTCTAAGTAATTTTATTGAACAATTTATAGGTATATTTATTCTTTTCTAACTAACTTTATTTTAAATTTTTTTCGATTTTGTTTTTCCTATTATTCTTTTTTATACTAACATCAAATTTCCATCGACCTTCCTTTCTTATTTTTGATTTCTTTCTCTTCTTCATTGTTTTACATCCTAACCATAAATCATTTTGCATGTTACTATTTAATCTCACTTTCATCCCTCAAAATAAAATGATAATTTGGAATTGGGTCCTGTATAGTATTATAACTTAAATGCGAGTTAATTAAACATGGATCCTATAATGAGTGGGATCCACAACCCAAACCTTTAGAAAGTCCCTTACCTCTAGTAACTGTCTCAATCTAACTATCTCATTAGTATGTAGACATTGTCTTTCTCTTATCTTTGAGAAATAAAATAGGTGATTACAATAGAGAGAGAGAGAGAATCGACCTTATAACAATGTTCATCAAGTAGATTTACAATAATATAGAGAATAGCGAATTAAGGATATTGAATAGTGTGAAAAATCTCATATTCCAAGTATTTAATTTCTAAAATTTCATATTTTTCATGATATAGTTCAAAGCTAAAATCTAGGCATTAGAAAAATAAAAATTATTTTTATTTAATTTTTGCAATTGGTATCAAAGTTAGGTTATTGCTTTGATTTATGGCTAATTAATAGAATTTATGATAAATTTATTGAATTCATTCTGTTACACCCTCCTTAATCATAAATTTATTAAAAATTTTGACATAAGGAATAGTAATTTAAGCAACTGGTAAATTCAAGTGAATTAAGAATATTATGTGTGAATTAAGAATATTATGGAATAAAATAAAATCGATAAAAATAAGAATATGAGAATATGATTTGAGTAAGTTTTATTAGGAAAATTTTGTTAGAATCTTGAAGTATAAAGTTATATACTAAAATAAGTGAGTATATGAGTATGAAAGAGGTATAGGAACATTTTTTCAAAAATGCTCCTGGAACTTTATTTTTTTCATTTCAGCCCTAAGTCCAATATTCTCTTCATTCTCTTCATTCCTCCCATTCTTTCATCTCTCTCTACAAGGATTTCTCTCACCATTCTCTTAATCAAGCAAAAAGATTTCACATCTTATTGATTTCTTCCTTTAATCAAGGTAAGAATAATATTTTCATCAAAAATCCCTCTCATTTCTTCTTGATTAATGAAGTTTATTTCATTTTGTGGAACACTTTGAGCCTTAACTATGGAATTCATGAATTTTGATATGATTAGGGCTGAAAAATCATCAAACTAATCTTCTAGCATTCTTTTCCATACAAAGTGAGTGGATAATCTAGCTAAATTCATGGATTTTAAGGTTATATGAAGATATATGTGAGATATGAGTTGAATTATGACTTTGCTTGGTTTTGATTTATTTTAATATTATAGAAGTAATAACTGATTGAAAGGGGCGATATGAGATATTAGATAAGTATGTTGTTGATTATATTTGAGTTTGATGTGCATTATATGTATTTATAAGGTGTTTTGGATTGGTTGTATAGTGAAAATTTTGCAAAAAACTAAGTTTTTCATGTGTGAATCAATTTATCAATTGATTCCAAGGGTCCAAAGGCAAAACTAGGTTTCAGAATCAAGTAACCAATCGATTCTAAGCTTCCAGGAGTTAATGAATCGATTCACTAATCAATTCATCGACTGTGAAATTTTATACTAACTTTGAAGGGGCATAACTCTTTCACCTTATATCCATTTTTAATAAATTATCTATTGTTTTAAAGATAATTGAATCTACTTTCAAAGGAATTAGTTTCAAATTGAAATATTATATATATTTTGAGATATCATCAAAAGAGTAGATTGAGGTAAAAAATTCAAGATTTCAGAAATGAATTTTTTGCATCTATTTTTAAAAAAAGCATAATCTTTTTAAAACTTAGCCTATTTAGGCAAATGACAAGTATATAAAAAGATAATTTAGTGTATTTTCATATAAAATGAGTTTTATGGAATTTATCTTTATAACTTTTGAGTTATTCATAAAAGATTACCTAGAGGTCATAGATAAGAAGACCATATAATGTTCCATGCTCCATTTGTATTATGTTTTCATAATTCATAACTCATAATTCATAATAACTGCCATGAGTATTTAGTCATTAAATATCAAAGATAGAGTGGTTCACGGTAATGTGAGATGATTGCATGAGTTGAACAATCGAGATAGAAGAAGATAAAAGCTATGTGTTATAATATGTGATATGATGAACTCATTGGAACATTCATGGAATGATATATATATATATATATATATGTTGAAATACACTTTATGAATTGAGTACCTTGATATGTGTGAATGCTTATAGCTACACAAGAGAATATAATAATGCTGATAAGTGTTGTAATGGCATTACGATTGAATTATGATTGCATTGAATGGAGCTTAAGTTCTAATGTTTAAATTGCATTGAGAATCATGCCACGAATAGCATTAAAAGAGAGAAATATGATACAATCGATGTTGTGAATACCGAATGAGAAATTTTCAATAATATGGTAGATAAGATATAAGGTTGGCTCGGGAGGAACAAGGATAAAATAGGTGGGTAGGGTATAAGGTTGGCCCAGGAATTAAAAGGAGGATTAATCTATTTCATTTGTTATTTGTCCATTCAATAAAATATAATGTTGAGTGCATTTGTTGTGAGTATTACTATATGATACATTAAAAATGAAATGAGTATGTGTTAATTTTAGTATTGACGGCTCTTACTTACTAATATGTCTGAGCATGATATATTTTTTAAAGGAAGACAATTCGATGGGTAAGTTATTGTAAATTATTATTATTTCTATAGATTATTCACTTATTGAACCTCAAACTCACTTCTTTATGTTTTATCTTACAAACTCCTAGGTTGAACCTCTACCTCCACCTTTTCAGAGTTAGAGCTTGGGGAGTTTATTGATGGTATTTTGGTAACATAATCTCATGTATATAAAAATATATTTTAGGTTTTTTATCTGTCATAAAGTTAAATCGATGGAATGTTGAATCGATTCTTTAAGAATTAGTTAGGCTTGCTGATCCTCATTCTGGGAGGATTATAAGCATTTATAACTTTTATATCTTTTATAGAAATCTTGATGAATACTATCCTTGAAATACTATTCTCTATTATAGATGCATCATATTTGATAAGTCAACATTAAGTTAATTATGCAAAATAGGATGGTGAAAACCTGTAGAAAGGTTCCACGCCAATTACGATCGGGTCTTTTGTACAAATCTTAAAATATATTTTGGGACTTGTGTTTATCATAGAATTAAATTGATAGAATATTGAACCGATTCTTTAAGAGTTAGTTAGGCTTCTTCATTTTGAGAGGATTATAAGCATTCCTAACTTTCATATTGTTTATAGAAATCTTGATGAATACTATCTTTGAAATACTATTCTCAATTATAAATACATCACATTTGATAAGACAGAATTAAATTAATTATGCAAAATAGGCTGGTGGAAACCAATAGAGGGGTTTTACGTCGGTTATGATCAGGTCAAGGCCACAATCCTTCTACTAATTAGTTGAATGCATGTAAAATCTACAATTATGCAATTTTGTGGAGAATTCCTTAAGCATGGCTTAATTGTGTTTCATAGCCGTTTTAGTTATAGGTAATTAAATGTTTTGGTCTCAGTATTTGTGTGTGTGTGTGTGTATGCATGCATGCATGAAAATTCTAGTAAGCATTGAAATGTGATGATTATTATGAATGGAAAAAGTTTCTTGTGTTATCTATACATGTATCATACCATGTATATGGTACCGTGATCAAGTTGTAAGCCTAGTTATATAGATATTGCAATGTCATTATTCTAATGTTTTGCGCACACATGTATACTTTATGAATTTATTTTTTTTCCGTGAATAAAAATATGCTATTGGCTTGGTTTTTTCATTTACATTAGCCATACACCAAGAATTTCCACTATATAATGGAAATTGAGAAAAATACTATTTTGTTTACTTTATCAAGCACACCTATTGACATTTAGTGATCATTATATATGAGTGAAATGCATGAAATAAAATATAAGTATGTCTCTAAGAAGTTATTAAGCAAGCCTTGAAATAGTTGTGCTTATGCATTATTAGCATAATGATGAAAATTTGAATTATCTAGAAGTTTACATGCTATTTTCCTATCACCATGTTTGGCACATTATGAACATTTCTTTGTGCCTTTTATATTTAGTGCCTTTGGGATGTTGGCATAAATATTTTTGGTCCAGAAACATAAAACCAAGAACTAGAACCTTGTTTCTTTGCAAGATTTTAGGTTATGTTAATTGCTAAGTAAAAATCATGGAATGAGTGCATTATTCAAATTTTAAAAAAGTGGTGATAATGCCCTATAAGTTTCAAAGCCAGCAGTGCCTGTTTTGTTAAAAAATAACATTTTAATGGTTAATGGCCCATTTTGGCAAATTGATTTTGAAATTGAATTTTTCCCCATCTTGGATAAATATAAGATTATTTTTTTAGTTAAGAAATAATATTTTCAAAATAAAAAGATTTCTATAGAGGTAAAAATGAAGCTAGAAATGCCTTTGAACACATAGTGAATAGAATCATTTTTTATGATTTTGAAAATTTTTGAAATATGGTGTTTTGTATGTTTTTAGAAAGAAAATGGATTCACTCAATTTTAAAAGGATTATGGGATGTTTCTAAGCTGGTTTCGTTGGGAAAAAAAACTAAGGAAAATAAGTTGAAATTCCAACAAAAGTTATAATCAATTTTGGTTAAGCTTTGAAATTTTTTAAAAAAATACCATATGATAACCATTTTGGGATAAAAATAATTAAACTAGCTGGAAAATCTTTTAAGGGTTAATTATAGGCTAAAAATTGTGAAATAATTGTAGTTAGGTTGAACTTCGAGTTAGCTTGACTTAAAATATAGAAAAATAGGCAAGGAAGATGACCTAGGCTAACTCATACATGACACCTAGTCACAACAATAGTGCATGTAATCCACACACAGTCTTCTAACTATCTTTTGGCAATAAAAATTATATAAATGTGCCCCACTCTTCAGGCCCAAATCTTTGAGTATTTTTTTAATTTTTTTGAAATAAAATTTTTTTATTATTATTTAGCTAATTTATTTGGATATATGTTTAAAATTATTTTTGACTGAAATTTTTTTAGGTAATTCTTATATTATTAACTATGTATTATAATTTTTGTAGTAATTTTAGAGACTATTTGTGTGATGTAATAATTTTAAAGGATTATAATGTTAATTACGAATTATTATATACTTATATTATGTTACAAAATTTTATGTAATTATATATTCGCTTTCGTAGAATTGATTGCATGAAATTTTATATAAAATTTTGAAAGGAAAAATTTGTTTTAAATTGTTTAAGGAAGAGGCTATACTGATAATATTAAATACTCTTCAATATTATATTATTGATATAATAAGTTAACTATAAATAAGTGTAAGGTTAAATGTTGTATTTTTAAGATTTTAAACACCTTTTTGGTGTTCAATTTTAGAAGTATAATATTTGATTCTTATATTATATTGTAAGAATGTAAATACCATTCAATATTAATTTTTATAATGTGATACTGATAGATATTGTATAGTATAATTTTGTGCAAAAATTTTAACATGATTAAAATTTTGATATACATTAAATAATTTAAGTATTTCTTAAATTTAATATTTATACAATAAAATTTTAAAATGCTAAATGAGACAAGTTGCATTTGATAAAGGTTTAGTTTTGGATAGTGTATCTAGCAATTTTTAGCATGGAACCTATTATAAGTTTGAATTCGAGTAAAGGGAAAAATTGAAACACAAGGGGTTTCTCACTCAAATTGCATTAATTTAGTGACAATTTTAAACTGGATTATCAAATGGAGAATCCCTAAATTAGTAAATATTCAACCTAATTATTTTGAATAATGAAAATACTTAAAATTTAATTGAACAAGAAAAGGCTATTAATTAAAATAATGGTCAATAATTAAGTTAGAAGGCTATTGAGGCCCATTATGGGCTTTATTTTGGTTGAATTTAATGAAAATATAATTTTTTAATTTTTTAATCTTGACATTATTAATGTGTGTGTCCTAAGAGCTAATTATAATATGATTGTAATAACGTACGATGTATTAAGTTTTATTTTAAGCAATATAATTATTTTATTTTAATATTTACGTAATTTATAAATTAAATATAATAATTATCCCTAAAATAATTTTACTATTCCTAAAATATCCATAGTTGAATATTATTGTAAAAAAGATAGCAATAATATATTGAAGTTATCATGTATGGTGATTGATGGTTATGAATCATGGACATATGATATTAAGTCAATACATGGGTACATTATTAGTGAACAGATATACTGAACTAACTCGCTGTGAGAATACTACATAAATTATTAAGTGTCATTAGCTATTCTCATATAATCATAAAGCATGTAATCTTTTGATCTGAAGTCATTGCAGTTCCTTAGATGAGGGGTTACACACTTTGATGCCATCTTGTATCACCTTTAATTAGGATGACGTGTAAGGCATTGATTAGGTGTATTGCAAATCATATAAAGAGATGTAAGTAATGTAAATAAAATTTTATTACTTCTATATAAAGAGGAGATATCATTTAGTCCATTGATTGAGTGAGACATAAAAATACATAACCATACTCAACTAGATCAATATGTGATATTAATTATTTGTTTAAATTAATCTATTTAGTATCAAGAAATATAAATTAATCTATTTGCTTGATGTCGTCCTATATTACCTTTAATCAAGATGATGTGTAAGGCATTGATTGGGTGTATTATGAATCATACAAAGAGATATGAGTGATGTAGATGGAATTTTATTACTTCTATATAAAAAGAAGATATCATTTGGTCAATTGATTGAGTGAGACTTAGAAATGTATGACCATACTCAACTAGATCAATATGTGATATTGATCATTTGTTTAAATTAGTCTATTTAGCATTAAGAAATATAATTGAACATTGACGAGGATGACACACTCCATGCCTCTAATTCGATTTGGATATCATTACAAAAGAGACTGTAATGCAAAGTATTGATCATACATTAGGTGGATGTTAAATCATAGACATTCTTATTACTTAGGTGGTAGTGATATATTGCTAAATACCGCTCACTATTTAGGATCCAATGATAGATCATTGCTAACGTAGTAGGAACATACAGAATCATATAAAAAGAGTAAGAATGAGATAATAATTAATTAATTTTTAGTTAGATTAAAAACTTATTAATTGAGTTTGTTATTATATATATTATCAAAGTAATAATGTATATTATTATTATTCATGTAATATATATTTTATATGATATTATATAATATTAAAGTAATATCAAATAATTATATAATTTGATATTAGATAATAATATTATCTTATAATATAATAATATTTAGTTATTAACATTAAAGTAATATTAGATAACTAATGGATAAGCCTATCTCTCCTCACTCTCACCATGTTAAAAATAAGGTATTAGTGGTTGAGTAAAATTAAGATTAAATGTGGTTATCCTAGTAGAACTAGGAAAGATGTATGCCTTTAGCTTTATAAAAGGGGCATAAAGGTGTCATTGTTTTATATGAAAAATAAGTAAATTTGCCACTAGCAAGACCACACAAAACACTTTACAAAATTGCACTAAACCCTTCTTCTTTGTGTGAGAGATGAATCCTAATAGATTCATGGAGGTTGAGAAGTCACCATTCACTTCGTGTAGATATTATAGAAACATCATCACTTGATTTTACTTGCGATTCGGATTTGCACTCTAAGAGGTAATATTTAATTCTTGATTTATGTCCCTATGCATTGATCCATGGGAAGGTTTCATATGATATAATTTTAAAATTTTATTTTTTCGCTATATTATATGATGTATGTAAAACCCAACAAATATGTACTAAATATTTTTCACCAAATTTTGTTGACTCCTTGAAAAGTATTTTTAAAGCCAGAGATAAGTTTTACTTATGTTTTATGTTGTACAAAAAATATAATATTTTATAGAATTTTAATCGATTGTTAAGTTTTAGCAAATAAAACTTAATTATAAGGTGTTTTTTAAGGCATATGTTTTTAATAGGGTTGTTTTGGAATTTTATAAAATTCATATTTCAAAGTTTAACTTTAAAATCATCTCTAAGATTTAATAGGACTAATTCATTTACAGATGTCTAGGGATAGTGGGAGACTATCAAACTTTGTAAAAAGTGGAAGTAAAAAAAAAATGTAATTTTAAGTTTAATAGGGATGTCCATATAAAAGTGTAGGTTCAAGATCAAGTCGATTAGTAGTTAATAAATACTTTAGAAGGAAAGTATAATTTATCAAAGACTCTCTTCTTTTAATATCTTAAAACCTGCTTATAGTCTAAAGCAGCTCATTTTAGTGGGAGTTATGTTAATTAGAGAACAAAGTAGCCTTTTTAATTGATGACCTAATAACCAAATAAGTTTTCAAAAGTGAGAATAAGAAATGTCTATTTACACAATTGAATCTCATTTTAGTGAGATTATAATATCTCTCAGATATCAAATGAGCAGTGCAAATCAATGTATGATAAGTTCGGATATTTTGATAATTTTGGATCTACATCACAATGATATTCTTTTAAATCAATCATCATGTAGACATGTTAGTTAAGACAAAGTAATTAAATTAAATCTAATTAAAGGTTGCTTAGGAGTAAAGCATGGTAGGGCCAAAATCGCATGTATAGTAGGCTCATAAGCCCAAAACCATTTATGTAGTAGGCTTATGTTACACAGATACCAAAGATATTTGACTTGTCTCATTTTGGTATCAAGAAAATCCAACATGTTAGTGTGCTTTCACATTAATTAATACAAAAGGATTAAATTTATTATGCTCAAATATTTTTAAAGTGATAAAAGTTACCCCATATACATTTATCATAGGTAACTTATTGTTAACATAGGTCAAGTGATTTTGGATTGGAAATAGTGCTATATTTAGGTGCACTTACCTATAAAAGATTGAAAGATCTCATATGTACAGGTTATCAAAATTTGTTTTGTCAATTGTCTAGGTAATATAAAATTATGACATATGTTAAAAGGTGTTATGTTATGAAATTATTATCTAGTTAATTATATTAACCTTTATTAAAGGGTAAGGTATGTCGCGTATTGTAAATTTCTCATTAAATTGTCAAGTTAAAGGTTTTCAGACCTTAATCAAATGTCTGTTGTGACAATACTACTACCATATAATTCTATCTCAATAATTATGAATTTACCTGTATAAAGAACTTCAAATTGAAATACTTATTTGTAAGAGAGAAAATATATCAGTATATTACTTAATTTTCATGGATTATATATTTGCAAATCCAATAACCAAATATAAAAGTATGATCATGTGAATAATGACAATTTACCTAAGCCCTTATCAATATTGTAGGTTAATGAGAGTTTTGTTAATATAAGCTCATTAATATCTTATACTATGTTTAAACAAAATATTCATAATAAAATATTCATATTTTCACCATATATTATGTGCACTTTGGTTATAATATGTGAATAGAGACATTTAAACCTTCTTTCATTATTGTAAATAAAAACATCTAAATCCTATCTCGTTAATATGTTGAAAATACTAATTTTCATTGGACATTTTTGGCAAATATTTGGACCACTATGCAAGGAATTTACATTCAATTAAAATAAGATAATGAAAATTCTATTATACACATTATATTTAATTATTTAGTTGACGGGGTGTAGGTATTTATTATGTTTAACATTAATACCCTCTAGATATTATATTTAGATATTGTTGAATGCTTATAATCTCAATTAAACCTATAAGTGAAATAATATCATCTTATAAATAATTCTTTTCAAATGGTTATCATTTATAAATTAATATGAGTTCAAGTGGGAGATTGTAAGAAAATTTAATGTGAACATCATATTAATTTAATAAATGGTTTGTTAATGTTAGATTATATTATATGGACTCAAAATAAAGTGACAATTTGAAATTTGACCTTGTATGATATTATGACTCAAATATAGATTAATTAAACATGGATCCTGTAATGGATATAACCTATAACCCACCCCAATTTATTTAAAAAATCTTTTACTTCTTGTAATTGACCCATTCTGGCTATCTCATCAATATGCAAACATTATCCTTCTCTTGTCTTTAAAAGAGAAAATGGATGGTTACGATAAAAGTAAAACCAATCTCATAACAATATTTATCAAGCAAATTTGTAGTAATTTAAAAAATGGTGAATCAAAAATATTGAATAGTGTGAAAAATCTCATACTCCAAGTATTCAATTTCTAAAATTTCATCTTTTTCGTACTATAGTGCAAAGCCAGGATCTAGGCATTAAAAAAATAAAAATCATTTTTATTTGATTCTTGCACCTTCCTCCTTAAGCTCCCTCATTCCCATTTGCACAACCACCAACAGCCACTAAAAACGGTGGCGGTGCCCTTCCTAACAGCCGCCGCCATAGCCAATTTCACTCCATCCATTCAAGTCATGTTACTCGCTTCATTATCTTTCGTCAACTGCTTAGTTCTCCTTTGCCTCGGGTAATATTGAAAGTTTTGTACTTAGTTTTTACTCACAAATTAAAAAGAAGAGCATCAGAATATAAGAGTGAAATATTCTTCACCTTTTACCATTACGTGAATTAACCTGGAGAATTTTTTTTTCTTTTTGTAATTTAAACTGTAAGATTTTAAATCAAAAGAGAAGTCTATGTAATTTTTGATAAGTCTAGGGAAAAGTAAAATAATTTACTCTATATCAAATTGCTTTATTAGCTGATAGGAAGTTGTTTATTACAACTTTTTATACCGGTCATATGCTTGAAATAGGTACTTATTTTTGCCCAAAAAAAAAAAATTGCAAACCATGTTTTACTTGGTGGTTGCCAGGAAATTGCCCAAAAAAAAGGGTAATTTATATTTTTTTTTCAATTCCCAATTAGTTGTAAATTTCCATGGCGATCCACAGTTCTATTCTTACACGCAACGGGGTTTTAAACAAACTTGAGATTAGGGTGTATATAATTGGACAATACCCTGATCAACTTTATTGATGTCATAGAAAAGACAAAAGCTACATACAATAATCCCGCTGGCTAATTCACTATAAAAGGTATATTCTTCATATCTTCACCTGTAATGAATATGGACATAACTAGGATCAACGTCATTTAAATTTCCACTAACTATAGAGTATATTCCATTTTCTGGTGGATATGCTGTTGAATGACTTACTTTAGCTTTGCTGGATCAGTTGTAACAGATTTCTTTATACAATCTACAATCCCTTGACAATCTGCTTCAAGGTCGTCCGAGGCATCCTCCGAACATGAATGCGGCGACCGTAGGTTGCCATGGGTTTGACAGGCCTTCATTGTTTTCCAATGCTCAGCTTCATCATCTCTGATATTTAAGAACACATCATACAGATTTTCTGCAGGGGAAAACAACTATAGTTAGACAAAACTCGAGTGAGGGAATCTTTGCTTTTTTTCGTCTTCAGGGAATCCTCCAAACCAATAAAGTTCCAACAGTATAAATGGGTTATTAAAGGTTCTGCATAACACACTGTAAATTGGAGGTAGATGCTTACCTATCTTAGGTCTTCGAGTATTTGGAGCCCTGGAGGTCTGAAATTCATCTGGGCAACATGACACGGAAATGTGATAAGCAAGTCTTATCTTCAATATGAAACCATTGTCTAAGAAATAAAAGCTTACCAAATAAATACATGTCACCTCCCATGTAATAATCTACAGCAACAACTGGGGCGGGCATCTTTTTCAAGTCCTCTACAAAGAATCAGATCAGACCATATTAGAGTCCCTAATTAGAAGGTACAAAGCAATGACAGATTCAGGATCCAATCTTTTTTTTTTTGGGGGGGGATTAAATAATTTTTAATAATATAATTAAAAATTTTGGAGGGATAATACATTATACATAAAATGTTTAAAATGGTAATAACACAGAAATTGCTTAAAAACATATAAAAAATAATTGAACAGTATAATTTTATACTAAAACTACTCAATAGTCCAAGTATAAGTAGTATAGTAGCATATTAACTTCCAAATATTGAAGAAAAAATATCTCAAAGTCCATAATTAAAAAAAAAAAAAGTAAATTGAAAAAAAAGTGTAGGGGCCAGAGAGAAACCAATATTGCATTTGGCTTCAAATTTTGCACAGAATATACAAGATTAAGCCGCATCATTGGAGCCACCCCTGGCCCCACTTTAAATCCGTCATTAGACAAGGACAATGAGGCATAATTAAAGATACATGCAATGGAGCAAGAATTTATTCTAAGACGATCCACCAAATGTCACAATTAGATCTTTTTCATCAAATGATCAAACTGGAATCAGTGCTTCACTTTCCTTTTCTTTTTCCTTTTTAGCTAAAACAGATTATGATCTTTTTCCAAACTGCTTGCTGCCATAGGACATCAAATGCCAAATCAAATGGTCAGAGGCAGAGGATGAGTGCCCATGCCAGTAAGTCGATAATTAACAAGATATGAAAACCGCAAATTCAAAGCTTTTGAACTCAGACACAGACCCAAAGTGGGTGGATGGGAAAAACAATAAAAGAGATCTCCACATACCCCCTTGAGCCTTGATAAATTTGTCGTAAGTTTCGAATGCATGATGCTCTACACATTCAGAAAAATGATCTGCAATAGTGATATAACATTAACGAATATATAAAAATCCATATCTGAAGACCAAGCGAACATGTATCAAATTTCAGGAGTTAGCAGTTAAATCAAACGTGGACTTTGATGTTAATGATTTGGCCTAGGCAGCCTAAAATCCTTTTCTTGTTCTTCCCCTTTCTGTCTGTGCAGCACCATTGCAATGCTTCAGTGATTTGTTAAGTTTAGTGTTGTTGCTTAATGTAAATTTGTCGCTCTTTTCTTCTTGAATCAGTAATCTAATCCTAAGAAGAATCTTGAACACATGTCAACTACTTCCTCAATTACTGTTCCACCTGATCAGTGATAATTATAAGACCAAGTACATAACTACATTTAAATGTGAATACAGTTTTCCAGGCTATTTCTATGCAATTTCAGATGTGCTTCAAGTCCTTGGTATCTCTCAAATTAATTAATAATAGTTGCTAATCCTTCAGGATATCTAACCAGTAAACTAATGTATGACCATGCAACATGAAAATGCTTAATACTTACATGCCATTCTGGGGCTCAATGCATACATGAAAACTGTCAGGATATAATAAAATATTGCAATATGTTGTGAAAGAAATCGGTCAAACCACCAAGAATTTCCTCCCAGCTCCTGCAATAAGATGGCAAGACTCTTTAAACATCCAACAAAATATATAAAAACAACATTATGAAATCTAATACTTTGCTTGGTGTTTCCAAACACACATTTTCATGCTATAAAAAACAAAATGCCCCAAACATAAATTCCTTTTTTTAATAAAGAAATATATTTACAAGTACAATGGTTTATAAGTTAATAAAGTGAAACACTGTTAAAAGGTTCCTGCAAATCTCTCTCAATAACTGTCACAGTTTGGTGATTTAGCCCTTAATACAAAATAGAAGGTGCTTATTCAGAAACGGTTTAGCAATAGACTATGGATTTTTATTGTAGTTTAACCATTTTCTAATATATGCACTTCTAATGGTGTGCGTAATTTCATACACTAGACCACAGATTAATATACATAGTTACTACTCATAATCCCATAGCACTTAAAATATTGGACCTAAATCAGTCTCTTCGAATTATAACATACCATTGTTTGACTATACTAGCCTCATTCCATGCATTATAAACATTACAATAAGGACACCACTCACTATTCTCCTTCACAGCTTAACTCAGTTGCTCTTTTTCATCACACTTTCACTCCTATTGTTACCATGTTCCAAGTACTAAGCCTTAAAAAAACAAAAGGGTAATTCTACAAAGAGCTTGACCTCCTAGGAGGTTGAATGTTTTTATTGTTGGATTGCTTTTCATGCATTGAGATTTGTGTTTTTTTATATTGACTCATTTGCTTTAAGATTTGAAAAAAGGTAATCCACTGGTGAAAACACTAAACCTCTTTAGAAGGTTGAGCTCCCCAAAGAATTACCCAAAACAAAATTTAGGGATGGAGAAGAACTAGCATCAGCGAAATGAATGTGTTCAGTGGCACCCATGTGAAAGTCCTATTAATTGAAGATCTTACTTCCATGATAAGCAAATGATGCATTTCATTCCAGCTCAGCAAAATGCACTTTCAAATAGTCTGCCCTCCTCCACCATCCAAAACTCTCATACATGTGGAGAACTGACATAAAGGCTGCCACACATAACAACATGCACAAATTAAAACTAAAAAGGTGCAATAATAATGCACTTAAATTCCCTCCTATCACATGCAAACTAAGAACACAATTTACTGAAGCTAAGACCTTATATCAAGCAATTCACCCAATCAAAGATAGAAGAATCATATGTTTCCGCTCTATTTTCTTTAAGATATTCAATGGCAACCATAATTAGATGCAATATAAATGCTTAAACATCCTAAAACACAGATTAAGATTTAATTTTTAAAAAATGATGAACTAATGGAGAGAAAAATGACCAAAGTATGGAACTCTTGCAATAGTTTCAAGTACATAAAACCGTGCATAATCTCTATCATGGTAGAAAGCATCTAGTATCTTTATCACTGAATCCTGAAATTATCAATGCAGCTGAAAATAAGTAACAAACTTTATAGCAAACTATGAGAGAACAGATAGTGAATCCCTACAAATAGGCCAAGAGAGAATTTATTTTCCTCAGGATAACTCAAGGCTATAACCAGGGCAGAGTTACAAAAAACTAAAGGGGCCAAAACAGTTCATATCAAGAATAAATAATATAAATCAGCCATTTGATAACATAGCACAAGACAGCCAATCGATTAAAAAGAACTAAGGATGTAAAACAGTATATAAATAGCAACAAAGCCATTTAGTTACTGATTTAAGGAGGCATTTTCACTAAATGCCACTGGATGTTGATAGAGAAAGATGTAAAACAGTATATAAATTGCAACAAAGCCATTCTGTTCACTGATTTAAGAAGGCATTTTCACTAGACGCAACAAGATGTTGATAAAGAAAGAGCTTTTACCGTAAGAAAGATATTGACAGATTGTTCAAACTTGATAATATATTTATCCAATGAACTGGAGGATGAACTAGTGGTTGATTCCCCACTACTTCCTTGGCTGGTATCAATAAGTGGACTCCTGGAAGGGACTGATTCCTCTACAACAACCTTTTCCTCGTTATCTTGTAAAATAGTTGCTTGGACCCTAACATCCACCCATGAAAATGAAATCCTTTTATGATTGAGACAGGCAGAAATATGGAACGACAGACCAAACATACCAACCAAAGCAATTACTTATACAATTTTCTCTAGCAGATTCACAACAGACAAATCCCAAGTGAAATTAAAGCCACGAGGTCCATACATGCAATTCCATTACTTGAAGTTTATAATTGGAAGACCACCGAGTTTTTGGACCTCAAATTAGCCTTTCTTACCAAAATGCATACTGATCAATTATAAATCGACCTAGCCAAAAATATTCGTTTATGATATAACTTGGCTACCAGTAAATATCTTGGGCATATTTAACATCCAGAATAACACAAATAAAAACATTAATCTAAAATTCCAGAATCATGATATCTTTTACTTAAATTTTCTGGAAAGCCTACATCCTGAACTTATAAATCAAAGAAAAACAGAAACAAGGTTTGGCAGAGCTGTGCCACTTTGAAATTGATGACGATGGTAAAGTTTTTTTTTTAAAAAAAAAAATTGAAATCAAACAAAGTTAGAGCTTAAAAACCTAAGAATTGATGGCCGAGTTGAGAGAGGATAGTAGTGAAGGCGACGACTTTTTGACCAGTAAGCTGAATTTCTGAATTTCCTTGATCTAAAAGCCGAAGAAGACGAAGGTGAGATTGCAAACAGTGGCGAAGAGAAAGTCATCGCCATTTTCACTTGGTTAAGTTGAGATTGAATCAGCGCAAATCCACGGAAAATGGCAGACTGCTGAAGTGCCAACGTCATGGTCCATTAACACAGCTGGTTTCTCTCCCAACGAGTTTTCGCTTTACGAGAAGGTTGGTAATAGGGCGGCGTATATTAACGACTTTGTGTATGACTATGAAATCTTCCAGCAAATAAAC
Organism: Sindora glabra; assembly: GCA_020226215.1. NCBI lineage: Eukaryota > Viridiplantae > Streptophyta > Magnoliopsida > Fabales > Fabaceae > Sindora > Sindora glabra. Next base: position 7,077,871 of record CM035225.1, read on the forward strand.
GACAGGCCTTCATAGTCGTTTTTCGGTTTTGTGGAGCAACGGTGTCCACCTCAGGGAGTCAGATTTGTCTCCGTCATGTGGTTTGGCACCTGTTTATTTCTCTTCCCTATCTCTTTTCCCCTTTTTTTTAATGCTTTGAACTTGTTTCAACTTTTATTTGAAAGTGCTGGTTACTAGTGATTAAGGATGGGGTGAACTAATTTTTCAATACTTACAAAAAATTTTATGCACCAATTTTTTTATTTTAAATTAGCAAGAGGAGTTTTAAATGAATAAGTACCAAATAAAATTGTAAATTCAAAAATAATTTTCAGTTTAAAGGAGCAAGTGATGTATAGAGAAGCAAGTGAAGTATAAAGAAGAAAAAGAATACTAGGAAGCAAGTAAAACAGAAAATAGTAAACAATAATGTAAATATTAAAAAAAAAATAGTACTCAAATTAAAAAAGTAGGGTGGAAAGATATACAAACTTTTTGTATATGTTCAATGATAAAAAAAAAAGGAAACACTTTTAGAATCTATTTCTTTCTTCCAAAGAAAGCAAAAACTTAAGAGTTATCCATTAATTGATTTCTTATGGCCCATTGTACAACCTTCCCCCCTTTGATCTCCTCACAAATACTCGAGCTATCTTATCTCATAATTTGAAGATTTCCTACTTAATCTTTTACTAGGACTCAAGTAATCTTATCTCACAATTTGAGAATTTCCAAATCCTTATAAAGCATAACAACCCTTAGCATTCTTGGTTCTTGGTTCTCCAAGTCTATTGAAGATTGATATTTGAGGAGTTTATTCATCAAGATAGTAAAAAAATAATAGGCTAAGATGGCATTTCATCAATGAAATTCTTATCATCTTTGATAGTGATATATTGGCTTTCCATTTTCTTTATTGAAATACATAATGGATTCGATTGCCTTAAACTTAATCCAATTCTCAAGTTTTTAATAGCATAAACTTGTTTGACAAAATTCTTTTAAGTGCTTGTGAGGCTTTTGTCTTTTGTCATCTATAAAGAATGTTTTCCCAATACATTTGGCTCTTAACTACTATAGGCTGTTTTAGCCATCAATTTATAAGTTTTTGGATCAAATCTTTCTTTAGTTCGCTTTAATGGCAATGTAATGTGTTTAACAATAAAGCCTTGTTTTAGTCTTAAGAATTCTTTTAGTGAAGGATCAATTACATAAAGAGTTTCAAGCTTTTAGATTAGAATAGTCAAATCTTTTAATTCTTTCAATCGAGCACTTTCATTTCTCATGAAGGTAGATTGACTTTCTTTTCTTCTAAAAAGAAGGACATAGTGAATCACCGTAATAACTTTATCTTCTTTTTACCATCTTTATAAAGACTTGCAACTTCCTACCTTTTGCCAATAAGCATTTCATCCTTCAAATCTTTTTTGTTCATTTTTGCAAGAAGAGAAGTTTCAAATGTAAGATGAGGCTTTTCATTTGTTGCATTATTCTTCAAGTAAAATTTAGCATTAGCAAAGTAAGACTTAACTTCAATAAAAGGTCTATCATCAGCAACTACCTTCCCTACCTTTTCATTATGATAATATTAAAGTATTGGTGATATGTAAAAAGAATAATTGCATATTCATATAGCCATAGTCTTCCAAGTAATAGATTGTAAGTTATTCTAACATTAATAACATGACAAAAAGCACTTGAGTTTATTTCATTCATTTAAAGGCTAAGTTATATTTTTCTAATTACTCATTTTTCATCTTGGTTCATCAGTTAGCTATGTAACAGTTCATCTACAAGGATCCCAGGGTCTCTTATTGTTTTGAAGGGTAGGATGTTAATAGCAGAAACATTGTCTATCAAGATACGATTAACCTTTTGCTCATGAGTGAAATCAATGACAAAAAAGAGGATAATTATGACATTTAAGATTGAGAAGCAAGTCATCATTTATGAATATCAACATATTCATGTATTGATTACTCACTTCTTACTCAACTTCATGTTCTTCATCATTAATGTCTTCCTTATCATTGACTTGGTGGCATATGGCGTACTCCAAATCATGAAATTATTATGGCATAAAATCAAGTAATGTGACATTCTTCTAAAGCCTTTTATCTGCTAGGACATTTACTTCCCTCTTGGCATTATTTTTTCTTTGGATAAGTGCCCATATTAGTTTGTTCACCATTTTGAACATTTTTAGGCTTGCTTTAGAGGACATTTGTTGATTCTTCTGCTTATTTTTCTTGTACGTGACTAAGGTCTATCTTTCTTCATCATTCAATATGGAATTATCATCAAACCTACCCCTAATAATGTTAGAACTTTCAATAATCATCGAAAACTTGATTGATTTTCTTAGTATGATTGATTAAATACACTAAATTGAATCATTTAAAGAAAAAGATAACTTCTTGATGAAGATAGAATGATTGTTGTTAAGTTACTTATTACATTATTATCATTATTAAATGTGATCTTCCCTTGTCTTGCTAACTTTATGATTTTTATCTTTTAACACAAAATATTTCTCAATTGAATAGGCAACCAAATGATGGTAGTTGTAGAGGCTTGGATCAACCACCTTGTTTACTTCTTTAGGATGTTTCATTTTTGGCAACTCAATTAAATTAGCTTTAAGTAATGATTCGAGCATTAATGTCATATTAAAATCAGGGCTCAAACATTATTTGATTCATCATTTCTTCAAGGAAAACTTTCTTCTTTTGTTAGGAGCATTAGTGGCGCTATTATCTTGCTTGTTTGCATTAGTGTTAAACTCGACTAGTGAAAAAGTTACAACCATGGATTGCTTAATTTCAAGCTTAGATAATGAAAGTTTGTTATTCTTTCAAAACTTTTACTTTTCCTTTGTCTTGTCATGAATTAAAACGCTTGATTTACATTAACAACAAAGTTAAGTTCTATATTATATGCTTTTGTGGCTAATTTCTTAAATGTCCATGGTTTGTTAGCTTGAAAGATATAACTTAAGCTCCAATCCATCCCCTGAATTTATATTGCTATTGGTGATAATTCAAATAGTTAATCATTGTAGTTAAGGCTCAAATTCCTTCATCAATAAATGTAATTAACTACAAGCTCATTTTTTCATTAGTGAGCATTAGTAATCTCTAACATGTTGATAGTACGACAAGTGTTATAGAAGTAATTCAAGAACTCACACTTTAGCTTCTCCTGATTATAAATCAATCTAAGTGCAAAGTCAATGTACTAATCAAAAGCATTTTTTTTAAGAAAATGCACAAACCACTTCACCATAAGGTCCTCATTAGTTTTAATATTGTTACAAGTGTTAAGGAAGTGAACAATGTGCTACTCAAGATTTCCTTTACCATCAAACTATTGAATCTTAAATAGTTAATAATATTGAGGCATTTTTAATAGATTAATTCTTTGACTCTATGGTTTGACATAGGAAAAGGAAGCCTCCCCTTTTTCATTTGATCTCTAACAACTTTTTTGATGAATTCTTTTAGCCAGTTAGCGAGAATAACACTTTCTAAATAAGGTTACTTATTCTTGGAGCCACTTTATTCCTTTGCAATTTCAACTTATTCATATTAGCGTGAGTAATCTTTAAATGCATTGTTTGAATCATTATACAATTTAAGAGAGCAATTAACCTTTTGTAAGATATTAGAGATTTGTTTGTCTCTTATAGCTTATCTATCTTAAATAGGTTTAATCAAAATTTCAAGTGTTTTTACTATAATTAAGACTTGCTCATCTAGAGAAATTATATTAGTTACGATGACGAGCATCGTAATAAAACTTGAAGATCTAGAAAGGTCAAGAGAACAATTTTTTGAAGAAGGTTTCTTCAGTTTAGATGTTAGAGTCTTTAAAGTAGAAAAGACAATATAAGTTTTACTAGCCCCTCTGCTAATTGCAATCTTTGTTGTTGATTCAAAATTTTTACATAAATCAAGTTAAGCTAAAAAATTAATGAAAATATCATCTATCTTTGACTTTGCTGCTACCACATTTATAGTGTGACTTCCATGATGACAAACTGATAAAAACAAGAGTCGAATTTAGTATTTTAGTTGTTTGAGCATATAAATCTACAAAGGTTCTTCTTTTGCTTCAAGTCATAAGATCTTGAGAATTAAAACTTGCTGAGTTGATTAGAGGATTCATTCCAAATGCTGTGAATAGTGAGTTGCTGAAGACTTGCTTCTTTGGTGTTATTTGAACTTGTTTAGATAAATTTAATCTTGAAAATAAGAGATGAGTGGTAAAGATGGTCCCACTGGATATGTAAGGAATTTGTATACACAAATTTTCTTAATAAAGAGATTTATACAAGACAAATAAATTTATTGATATTTGATAGTGAGAGTACAATCTCTAATTTCTTATAATTCTTGAAAAAGAATATAAGATAATCCTCCAATTCTTCTTTTAAAGCCTTTATTCAAAGTTAAAAATTCAACCATTTAATTTGAGATTAAGTTTTCTAAAACCTTTAACCAAAATCAACTAGAAGAAAATAATTAGAGGATTATTTTTTATCCCTTTGCAAGAATTATAAGAAATTAGAGATTGTACTTACATAATCAAATATCAATAAAAAATATATTTGTTCTACATAAATTTCTTATTGGGAAAATTTGTGTGTACACCCACTAGCTAGTTTTAATTAATAAGAATTTAAGTATCTTCTGTGCAAATGTAATTATAAAATACTAAGGAGTGAATGTTCTATAGATATTTAATATTAATTATAGAAAATTGTGTTGAAAGTAATATTTTCTACCTTGAAGAGGAAATTATTTGTTTAACTACCATAACATTAAGTATTGCAACTTTTTAATTAAGTATATAAGTGATATATCATTCTTTAACTTTATATAAATAAATAAATAAATTTAATAAAAATTAATTTTGATGAAATCTTCATTTAATATGGTTTTCCAATTTTGATATATTTGATATATAGATGCAATAATTAGAGGGCAGATGATGTGCGGAAAAAAAAAATCAAAATTTCTTCACTTTGAACCGAATGGATCTTCGTATCCATGCGGATTCTGTTATTTACTGATGCACTCATCTCTGGTTTTGTATTTCGAAGGCAGACTCTGTCTGTAAATTTTGATCTGTTATTTTCAATATCTAAAACATTAAGAGAGATTACAAATGTCTTAACATCTGATATTTAAAGACCTTGAATTTCTCCAGAGTAGAAAGCAATGGCTTTATCAACTACGCCAAGTAGTATTTTTTTATGCCCTTGAGCATGAAAAAGTCATAGGATGGGTTTTTAAGCTGGAAATGTCAAACAATTCCATGAACCTTTGATCCGACAGTCTGGCTTTGGCAGCAGCAAACCTTTGGTACTCATCGAACACAGACGACAGACACCATCTCTGCAATCTTCTTAAGCATCCCACTAAACAACCTGTGCGATGCTGCACATGACAGTATTGCTTATTGCTTAAAAAAGGGGTCTCAGATTAATTATAGTGTTGTAAACCACAAAAGAACTAGGTTGCAGCTAAATGCTAATACCTTCCCGCGTTTGCAATGAACGAGCACTGGATGGTTCTTAACATCTGGTGTAAGAATTCAGGCATGACTTAGGTTAGTAAATTATCTGCTTAAATATAGCTTTAAGATAATAATAAAACGAGGTTTCAAAGTTTTTGTGATACCAAGGATTACTTTCAATGCTTCACGAATTGTATCCCCTGGAATTTTTACAAAAGGTTCCTGTCCACAACGGGAAGACAGAAGCAAGAGATTTATGTGAAGTTTTCCTCCATCACAGGTTAAATTGTAGTAACATATCAAACACTGACATAGATCTCGAAAAGGAAATCTATCTCAACTAGATTGGATTCTAAGCTTATTGAATATCAGAGCAATTAGATGATTTCAGACCATTGCGTCAACATGTTCAAACCAGGTTACTCACATCTAATTACTCGTAGAAAAGAAAACGTAACTTGAGAATTACACACACACACACGCACCCACCCCAATATAATCTCAGACAATATGGTATAGTTGAAGTGCAATAATAATATAAAACCTTGCAGCTTTCCATCCCGAATTCATAAAGCCTTATCCCATTAGCATTCAGAAATTCCAAATTCGCCTGTGGGTAGGGTTCAGGACACAATGATCTGCACAAATCCAGATCCCAATTATTTTCTCAAATTCAATCACAATCCATATCACTCATCCTACCATCAAAAAATGGAAATTGAACTTACATCACTGAACGAAGACGGAGGGATTTCATAAATCCAAAGTTGGCCAAATCAGGAAACCCAGACCTGAAAATGCCATTATCCACCATGGCGAAGTTCAGTGGAGGCACTAAAAGCTCCTCCCCAACCCTCTCGGCGTCGTCTCCGATCATATCGCCGGCATCTCCGTTATAGAATTTCATAGTTTTGGAGTCAAAATCTTAGACAATAAAAACAAAAAAACAAAACAGAGAGGAAAATATTCAAAGGGAGATCCGCAGAATCATCTGTTGTTATACTGAGGAAATCTGGATGAGCTTGCTCCAACTCTTTCTACACAAAGCGTGAAAAAGGAAGGATCTTTAAATAACATCCTTTGGACTACGGGCGTGGATGATGACCTGGGAGACAATGACAAAGGCGCGTATGAGGAGGAATATGCTGCTATCCCGTTTTTGGCAATGAAGCTAAAGTGCAGAGAGTTTGGATTTTTTTAAGAAGAATTTGAGCATTTCTTTGTAGTTTGGAGCTAGTTGTGGATTTCAGAGAAAAGATGTCAAATTGTTAATTGTTAAAAACCAATGGATAGCTTTCAACGGATTAGGATTTAGGAAGGTGAGTAGGAAAGAGATGGCGTATAATTTATTGGCGCCAAAAGGGAAGCTAATTTTGTGGATGCAGTGAGGTCAGCAATGTAAATTTCTATGCATTCCACCGTGATAATGGCATCCATCTGGTTTCTCACGAGAATCAGCATCAGTCTCCCCCAACAAGAATGATGTGTGCTTGCACTTGTTTCATGTTAGGGAGGGTTGCTTAGATATATCATTTATTTATCTACGTGTGTGATTCCAGGATCTAATTTTTTTTTGTATGAATATCAAAAATCGAATTTTGGAAATTTTTATATGTAAATAATATCAAAGTATAACTCTCTACTTAAGGATTTCTTCTTGTAAGAGTTACAACAATTCTAATAGTTGTGAGGAGTTGTAATCCTCTATTTCATTATCAAGAACTTGTATTACGTCATACATGTTATTGTTTGGAGATGAAATAGTAATATGTTATTCTTTGACAATTTAATTGTTAATGAGACTTGATTTATTCATTTATTTGAAAATTTTAATTAATGTTACTATTTGAAGATCAAACAATAATATACTTTTCTTTAACAATTTAATTGTTAATGACATTTAATTTATCCATTTATTTGAGACTTTTTATCAATGCTACTGTTTGGGGACGAAACAGTAACATACTTTTTTTTGATAATTTAATTATTAATGACACTTGATTTATCCATTTATTTAAGATTTTTAGTCGTTATTATTGTTTGGGGACGAAATAATAACATACTTTTCTTTGATAATTTAATTGTTAATGACACTTGATTTATCTATTTATTTAAGATTTTTTTTATCAATGTTATTATTTGGGGACGAAACAATAACATACTATTTTTTGATAGTTTAATTGATAATGAGACTTGATTTATCTATTTTGTGAGATTTTTAGTTGATATTATTATTTAAAAATTAAATAGTAATATGTTATTATTTAGAGATAAAATAGTAACATATTATTTTTTTACAATTTAATTGTTAATAAAATTTAATTTATCTATTTATTTTAGCAGTTTAATTTTTATAGCACTATTAAACACTAAAAAAAATTAAGAAGCAAAATTTTAATTTAGGATTTAAATAAATTTAAATTAAAAAAATAAGGTCAAAATCGGTAAAATGATAAGAAAAATTGAGAAAAATAATTAAAACGGATTTTTTTTCACTAGCTAAAGCAAGTAAAACACCTTAGATGTTTTGCAAGCATGTAGATATCAAAAAATTATATAAAATTACATATAATTTGCCCCAATTGTACAATCGAGTATAAAATTATGGTCATTTAAAATTTTGAACTCAATCTACATATTTTTTATTGAATAGACCCCACTGAAATTAAATTTTCTTATTTTTTATTAAAAAATCACAGGAAGATGAATAAAAATAAATAATTTTATTATTGTTTCATAGTTAAAAAATTAAAAAAATATATTACATTAAAATAGAATTCAAAAGTCAAGATCTCGTAAATAAAAAAATTTAAGGTAAACAACTTACAAATATTACAAAAAAGTAACCTTAACTTCAACAAAAATAGATAAATTAAATCTATTTAATAATTAAATTATTAAAGAATAGTATATTATTATTTCATCTCTAGAGAGTAACATGTTACTGTTTGATATTCAAATAGTAATATCGATAAAATATCATAAATAAATGGATAAATTAAGTCTAATTAAAAATTAAATTTCTAAAAAATACCATGTTACTATTTCATCTTCAATTAGTAACATATTATTGTTTAATTTCTAAATAGTAATATCAATAAAAAAGTGCTAAATAAATGGATAAATTAAGTTTCATTAATAACTAAATTGTTAAAGAAGAACATATTATTGTTTGGTCTCCAAATAATAACATCAACTAAAAACCTCATATAAATGAATAAATTAAGTTTCATTATTAAACTGTCAAAAAATAGCATGTTACTATTTTATCTTTAAATAGTAATATGTTACTGTTTCGTCCCCAAACAATAACATCAACTGAAAATCTCAAATAAATGAATAAATTAAGTTTCATTAACAATTAAACTGACAAAGTAAAGTATGTTACTGTTTCGTCTCCAAACAGTAACATCAACTGAAAATCTCAAATAAATGGATAAATTAAGTCTCATTAACAATTAAATTATCAAAGAACAACATGTTATTGTTTCATCTCTAGACAGTAACATGTTACTGTTTGGAGACTAAATAGTATAACTATTTATTTATATATTAATAAATAGTATAACATATTACTATTTAGTCTCCAAACAGTAACATCAACTAAAAATCCTAAATAAATGGATAAATTAAGTTTAATTAACAACTAAACTTCTAAAAAAATATCATGTTACTATTTCATTATATTGTATAAATCAATTTAATTTTTTATAGTTTTATATATAAATAATGAAATATTATATAATAATATATGTAATATTAAAATTAATTTGATATTATAAAGTATATGATATTATTATGTGTAAATTATTATTATTTATTTATATATTATTAATAAAATATTGAAAGGTTAAATTATATTTTTATTAAATTAAAGGTCAAATGACGAAATTGTAATTTTTTAATATTGAAAAAGCTAAATCTATCCTTTTCTATTGAGGAATGTAACAGATCTATTCTTTTCTGTTAAGGAATGTAGCAGAGTTGGTGAGAAATTAATGGATTAAAATGCGCCACGTGAGCAGGGCTTCATGACCTGGTAAATCACCAAGGTATTGAAGTCTAGACCTACATTAGATTCCACTCAAACATTCATGGAAAGTAGGTAGGGAAATGTTTGAAAGGCGAATCAAATAAGTAAAATGAGAGTAATTCCTCACATTTGAATTAGGTGATATTATTTTTAAAATTTATATGTGTACATTATTTGTTATGTATAATAATAAAGTCTTATGCCTTTTTGTGAAGGTGGTTTAACTATTTGATAATCTTTATTTTAATGTTTGTCCTTTGCTACAAATAATAAATAATGATGTCATATGATATATGAGCTGAAAATATGGTTATGCTTGAATATTGTTATATTTGTATTCATAACCAAGTATACGACTCATTATTATTTTATTTAAAAATATTTTACAAGTTCATCTATTGCATATGCTACAATATAAACTTTGTTTGTAAATATTTCTAGTATATGAAAATGAAATTAATTAACTTAATTGTTCAACCTATTAATAACCTTATAATGATACCATATAGGATTAAACAAATTTATGAAAATTAAAAACAGATTCCATACCAATTACAATTAGACAAGTTGTGACATTTATGATATGATATGGTTTAGTAGTGAATAAAATGCATTGAATGCATAGTTATGGTAAATGAATAATAAAAATCATAAAGAAATCTATAGAAAACTAATTCCAAGATATGCATTCTGGGGTAAGTATAATTAACTACATAATCAATTATGGATATCTAAAATTACTCTTTGGACCTCTATAGTTGATTATATAGTCAACTATAAGTGTTAGAGATTATTTTTGGAGATATATGGGCTAATTAGCTTATACTATTCCTTAATTTACATTTATGTTTTAGGTAAATGAAAATTAAAATATCAATTAAAGAAAAATGAGATCATTTACTTAAAAAATGAATGTCAATAAAGAAATAACCTCATCTGAGTTCAAATAAAATATTAAAAAATGAAAACTCCAATGAATAAAAAAATGACGAATTTTCAAAATATAATCATTTTCCATCTTATTAAAAATCATGTTTAGAATAAATTATATCAAATTAATTAAGATTAAGATTTTTCTTTTCCAAATAATATATGCTTTATATAGCTCATTGTATAAAGGTTCCAAATTTCAAATTTTTTTTAAAATATCCTAAACAATAAGTGAAATAAAAACACAACCATTATTAAAGTTCTTAATGCGTTAAATGAAAATATTAAATATATTTAAGTATTTTAATTAGGCTATAAAATGATAATAATTTAGGGTCAATCAAAATAATCTTAAGTTCGTGTTAAATTTATTTGCTTATCTATTATATAATAGTGTGTCTAAACTACTTATTAATGGTAAAGCAATTCCATGTTTGATTCATGTGTGTTACATGACATTGGATGCTATATTTGTATTATATGGAAATTTAAACAATCTATTTAGATCAATAAATTGGTTGAGACTTTGTTTACATTTGAATATATAAATATTGTTCTTACCATGACAATATGACATTGTAATTATTATTTATATAATGTATAACGGTGAAAATAAGATGTGTAGCCATGCAAAAAGGCATGAGATGATTGTAAATTGATACATGTGTACTTGATGAGAATGAATATGTTGAGATCATGAGAAATATGATGGCCAATATGATATTTAAATACCAGATTTAGTCATGATTTTTTATGATATGAGATTAATCAAAAGGCATAAGGATGAGCTTATAAAGATATAAAATTGATTAAAAGTCATAAGAAAATTTACATGTTTTCCTTATTATGATATTTTGTATATTATATGTTGAAATTGTGACATGAATGAAAGCATGCATTTGAATAATAGCACTAAATAGTGCAAATGATTATGATAATACTAATGAAAGTGATAATGTGATAAATGTAGTTAGGTGTTTAGATTTGCAAGAGGATAAAATTGGTTGATATGTTATTTATTATTGTTTATAATTAATTGTATTAGAATTTTTACTCATTAAGCTTACCCTTCCATGTATTTTACTTTTACATATACTTAGATTGTCCCCCCTCCACGACCATAGAACTAAACTTTTAGAAGTTTATTGAATATAATTTAGTTTGTATTAAATATTTTATTATAGATTTATATGGGCCCTTATTTGTTTATGGTAAAGAGAGTAGAAGAATAATAACTTGCATATTCTAAGGTTAGTTAGATTGGCTTATCTTTAAACTTAATGGATTATAAGCATGCTTAATTCCTTATGAATCTGGACTATATTTTTCTAAATGATATTATCATCTTTTCTTATTAATATATGAAAGATTTCCCTAAATCCTTTTGTATGTTTTGCTATGGTAAGAATGTAGTTTATGCTAATAGAAATTGAATAGCAAGTTTCACACTAATCACAACTACAGTTAGATTGTAACTAGATAAAACTTGTTGATCTATGATAACTTCATGTTGAACACTAATTATAACAAATTTTGAACATAAAAATGGTGGCTTTACCGCCAAAAACATTGATGAACATAACACAAGATATATACATGGAAAGAGAAAAAGCTGATTAATTTAAAACAAACTTGCTTGATTATAAATGTTATTCATGTCAACTATGAAATCACAAGCTTTAATCAGTAGTTGGGATTTTTAGTATCAACCATGGAATAGTGTCTAACAATCGATAGGAGGTTCTCTAAGTAATTTTATTGAATAATTTATAGGTATATTTATTCTTTTCTAACTAACTTTATTTTAAATCTTTTTCGATTTTGTTTTTCCTATCATTCTTTTTTGTACTAACATCAATTTTCCATAAACCTTCCTTTCTGATTTTTTATTTCTTTCTCTTTTTCATTGTTTTACATCTTAACCATAAATCATTTTGCATGTCACTCTTTAATATCACCTTCATCCCTCAAAATAAAATGACAATTTGGAATTGGGTCCTGTATAGTATTATAACTTAAATACGAGTTAATTAAACATTGATCTTATAATGAGTAGGATCCACATCCCCCACCTTTAGAAAGTCCCTTATCTCTACTAATTGTCTCAGTTTAACTGTCTTATCAGTATGTAGAAATTGTCTTTCTCTTATTTTTGAGAAATAAGGTGGGTGATTACAATAGAAAGAGAAAAAATCAACCTTATAACAATGTTCATTAAGTAAATTTACAATAATATAGAGAATAGTGAATTAAGGATATTAAATAGTGTGAAAAATCTTATATTCCAAGTATTTAATTTCTAAAATTTCATATTTTTCATGATATAGTTCAAAGCTAAAATTTAGGCATTAGAAAAATAAAAATTATTTTTGTTTAATTCTTACAACTGGTATCAAAGTTAGGTTGTGGCTTTGATTTATGGCTAATTAATAGAATTTATGAGAAATTTGTTGAATTCATTTTGTTACACCTTCCTTAATCATAAATATATTAGAAATTTTGACATGAGAAATAGTAGTTTAAGCAACTAGTAAATTCAAGTGAATTAAGAATATTATGTGTGAATTATGGAATAAAATAAAATCGATAAAAATAGGAATATGGGTATATGATTTGGGTGAATTTTATTAGGAAAAAATTATTAGAATCTTGAGGTGTAAAGTTATGCATTAAAATAAGTGAGTATATAAGTATGGAAGAGGTTTATGAGTATTTTTTCAAAAATGCCCTTGGGGCTTTATTTTTTCCATTTCAGCCCTAAGTCCTATATTCTCTTCATTCTCTTCATTCCTCCCACTTTTCCATCTCTTTCTACAAGGATTTCTCTCAACATTCTCTTAATTAAGCAAAAAGACTTCACATCTTGTTGATTTCTTCCTTCAATTAAGGTAAGAATAATATTTTCATCAAGAATCCTTTCCATTTCTTCATGATTAATGAAGTTTATTTCATTTTATGGAACACTTTGAGCCTTAACTATGAAATTCACGAATTTTAATGTGATTAGGGCTGAAAAATCATCAAACTAAGTTTCTAGCATCCTCTTCCATACAAGGTAAGTGGATAATCTACCTAAATTCATGAATTTTAAGGTTATATGAAGATATATGTGAGATATGGGTTTATTTGTGACTTTGCTTGATTTTAATTTATTTTGATATTATAGAAGTAATAAATGATAGAAAGAGGTGATATGAGATATTAGATAAGTGTATTAATGATTATACTTAAGTTTGATGTGTATTATATGTATTTATGAAGTGTTTTGGATTAGTTATATAATGAAAATTTTGCAGAAAACTAAGTTTTTTATGTATGAATTAATTCACCAATCGATTCAGAGGCCTAATTTTAAGGGTCCAAAAGCAAAATTGGGCCTTAGAATCAAGTAACCAATCGATTCTGGGCTTCCAGGGTTTAATGAATCGGTTTATCAATCAATTCATCAACTGTAGAATTTTATACCAACTTTGAAAGGGTATAACTTTTTCATCTTATGTCCATTTTTAACAAACTATTTATCATTTTAAAGGTAATTGAGTCTACTTTCAAATGGATTAGTTTCAAATTAAAATATTATATATATTTTGAGATATCATCAAAAGAATAGATAAAGGTAAAAAATTCAAGATTTCAAAAATGGACTTTTTATATCTATTTTCAAAAAGGTCATAACCTTTTCAAAACTTAACTGATTTGGGCAAATGATAAGTATATAAAAAGATAATTTAGTCTATTTTCATATAAAATGAGTTTCATAGAATTTATCTTTATAACTTTTGAGTTATTCATAAAAGATTATCCAGAGGTCACAGATAAGAAGACCATATAGTGCTCTATGCTCCATTTGTATTATGTTTTCATAACTCATAACTCATAACTCATAACTCATAACAACTGTCATGAGTATGTAGTCATTAAATATCAAAGATAGAGTGATTCATGGTAATATGAGATGATTGCATGAGTTAGACAATCGAGATAGAATAAGGTAGAATTTATGTGTTATAATATGTGATATGATGAACTCGTTGCATCATTTATGGAATGAGATATATATATGTTGAAATACACTTTATGAATTGAGTACCTTGATATGTCTAAACGCTTGTAGCTATGCAAAAGAATATAGTAATGATGATAAGTGTTGTAATGGGCATTATGATTGCATTGAATGGAGCTTAAGCTCTAATGTTTAAATTGTATTGAAAATCATGCCATAAGTGGCATTAAAAGAGAGAAATGTGATGCGAGTGATGTTGTGAATACCAAATGAAATTTTTTTAGTAATATAGCGGGTAAGATATAAGGTTAGTCTAGGAAGAATAATGATAAAATAGGTGGGTAAGGTATAAGGTTGGCTCGAGAATCAAAAGGAGGATTAATGTATTTCATTTATTGTTTGTCCATTCAACAAAACATAATGTTGAGTGCATTTGTTATGAGTATTACTATATGATACATTAAAAATAAAATGAGTATGTGTTAATCTTAGTATTGATGACTCTTACTTACTAATATATTCGAGCATGATATATTTTGTTAAAAGAGAACAGTCCGATGGGCAAGTTATTATAAATTATTATTATTTCTATAAATTATTCACTCACCAAATCCTGGACTCACTCCTCTATATTTTATTTTACAGACTCCTAAGTTAAACCTCCACTTCCACTTCTTTAGAGTTAAAGCTCGAGGAGTTTATTGATGGTATTTTGGTTGCATAAACTCATGTACATAAAAATATATTTTGAGCCTTTTGTCTTTTGTAGATTCAAATTGATGGAATGTTGAACCGATTCTTTTAGAGTTAGTTAGGTTTGCTTATCCTCATTCTGAGATGATTATAAGCATTCTTAACTTTCATATCTTTTGTAAAAATTTTGATGAATACTATCTTTGAAATACTATTCTCTATTATAAATGCATCATATTTGATAAGTTAGCAATAAGTTAATTATGCAAAATAGGCTAGTGGAAACCGGTAGAAGGGTTCCACGCCAGTTATGATTGAGTCTTTTATAGAAATCTTGAAATATATTTTGGGCCTTTAGTCTGTCATAGAATTAAATCAATGGAATGTTGAACTGATTCTTTAAAAGTTAGTTAGGCTTCCTCATTTTGGGAGGATTATAAGCATTCCTAACTTTCATATCTTTTGTACTAATCTTGATGAATACTATCATTGAAATACTATTCTCTATTATAAATGCATCACATTTGATAAGGCAATATTAAATTAATTATGCAAAATGGGATGGTGGAAACCGGTAGAGGGGTTCTACGTCGGTTACGATCGGGTTAAGGTCATGACACATTCCCTCTTCTAATTAGTTGAATGCATGTACTATGAATATGCAATTATGCAATTTTATGAAAAATTCCTTAAGCTTGGCTTAATTGTGTTTCATGGCCATTCTAGTTGTAGGTAATTAAATGTTTTGGTCTTAGTATTTGTGTGTGTGTGTGTGTGTGTATGCATGAAAATTCTAGTAAGCATTAAAACGTGATGATTGTTGTGAATGGAAGAAGTTTCTTATGTTGTTTATTCATGTATCATACCATATATATGGTACCGTGATCAAATTGTAAGCCTCGTTATATAGATATTGCAATGTCATTATTCTAATGTTTTGCATACACACATATACTTTATAAATTTGTTTTTTGTTCGTGAATAAAAATATGCTATTGGCTTGGTTTTTTCGTTTACACTAGCCATACACTAAGAATTTCCACTATATAGTGGAAATTGAGAAAAATACTATTTTGTCTACTTTATCAAGCACACCTTTTGACATCTAGTGATCATTATATATAAGTGAAATGCATGAAATAAAACATAAGTATGTCTCTAAGAAGGTTATTAAGCAAGCTTTGAGATAGTTATGCTTATGCATTATTAGCATAATGATAAAATTTTGAATTATCTAGAAGTTTACATGTTATTTTCCTATCACCATGTTTGGCACATTATGAACCTTTCTTTGTGCCTTTTATATTTAGTGCCTTTGGGGTGTTGGTGTAAATGGTTTTTGTCCAGAAACATAAAACCAAGAACTAGAACCTTGTTTCTTTGCAATGTTTTAGGTTATGTTAATTGCAAAGTAAAAATTATGAAATGAGTGCATTATTCAAATTTAAAAAAAGTGGTGATAATGCTTAATAAGTTTCAAAGCCAGCAGTGCTTGTTTTGTTAAAAAACAACATTTTAATGGTTAATGGCCCATTTTGGCAAATTGATTTTGAATTTGGATTTTTTCCCATCTTGGATAAATATAAGATTTTTTTAGTTAAAAAATAATATTTTTAAAATAAAAGGATTTCTATAGAGGTAAAAATGAAGCTAGAAATGCCTTTGAACTCATAGTGAATAGAATCATTTTTTATGATTTTGAAAAATTTTGAAATATCGTTTTTGTATGCTTTTAGAAAGAAAATGGATTTGCTTAATTTTAAAAGGATTACATGATGTTTCTAAGCTAGTTTTGTTGGGAAAAAACTAAGGAAAAGAAGTTGAAATTCCAACGAAAGTCATAATCAATTTTGGTTAAGCTTTGAAAATTAAAAAAAAATACCATATGATAACCATTTTAGGATAAAAATCATTAAATTACTTGGAAAATCTTGTAAGGATTAATTATAGGCTAAAATTTGTGAAATAATTGTAGTTAGGTTGAACTTCAGGTTGGCTTAACTCAAAATATAGAAAAATGGGCAAGGAAGATGACCTAGGCCAACCTATACATGACATCTAGTCGCAACAATGGTGCATGTAATCCACACATAGCCTTCTAATTATCTTTTAGCAGTAAAAATTATATAAATGTGCTCCACTCTTCAAGCACAAATTTTTTAGTATTTTTTTCAAATTTTTGAAATAAAAATTATTTTTATTATTATTTAGCTAATTTATTTGGATATATGTTTAAAATTATTTTTGGCTGAAATTTTTCCTAGGTGATTCTTATATTATTAAATATGTATTGTAATTTTTGTAGTAATTTTAGAGATTATTTGTGTGATATAGTAATTTTAGAGGATTATGATGTTAATTAAGAATTATTATATACTTATATTATGTTACAAAATTTTATGTAATTATATATTCGCCTTTGTAGAATCAATTGCATGAAATTTGATATAAAATTTTGATAGGAAAAATTTATTTGAAATTGTATAAGGAAGATACTATATTGATAAGATTAAATACTCTTCAATGTTATATTATTGATATAATAAGTTGGCCATAAGTGTAAGGTTAAATGTTGTATTTTTAAGATTTTAAACACCCTTTTGGTGTTAAATTTTAGAAGTATAATATTTTATTCTTATATTATGTTGTAAGGATGTAAATATCATTCAGTATTAGTTTTTATAATGTGATACTGATAGATATTGTAAAGTGTAATTTTGTGCAAAAATTTTAGCATGATTAAAATTTTAACATACATCAAATAATTTTAATATTTCTAAGTTTAATATTTATGCAATAAAATTTTAAAAATACTAAATGAGACAAGTTGCATTTTATAAAGGTTTAGTTATGGATAATGTATCTAGTAATTTTTAACATGAAACCTATTATGAGTTCGAATTTGAGTAAAGGGAAAAATTGAAACACAAGGTGTTTCTCACTCAAATTGCTTTAGTTTAGTGGCCATTTTGAACTGGACTATCAGACGGAGAATCCCTAAATTAGTAAATATTCAACCTAGTTATTTTGAATAATGAAAATACTTAAAATTTAATTAAACAAGAAAAGGCTATTAATTAAAAGAATGGTCAATAATGAAGTTAGAAAGCTGTTAAGGCCTATTATGGGCTTTATTTTGGTTTTATTTGATGAAAATATAAATTTTTTATTTTTTAATCTTGGTATTATTGATGTGTATATCCTAGGAGCCAATTATAAGATAATTTTAATAACATAAGATATGTTACATTTTATTTTAAGCAATACAATTATTTTATTTTAATATTTACATAATTTTTTATTTAAATATAATAATTATTCCTGTAATAGTTTCTATTCCTAAAATATCCATAGTTGAATATTATTTACAAGAGATAATAATAATATATTGAAACTATCATGTATGGTAACTGATAATTATAAATTATGGATACATGATATCAAGTTAATACATGAGTACATTGTTAATGAATAGATGTACTTGACTGACTCGTTGTGAGAATACTGCATGAATTGTTATGTATCATTAGTTATTCTGATGCAATCACAATACACATAGTCCTTTAACTTGAAGTCACTGTAATTTCTTACATGAGGGGTCACACACTTTGATGTCGTCCTATATCACATTTAATCAGGATAACATATAAGGCGTTGATTGAGTATGTCACAAATCATACAAAAGGATGTAAGTAATGTAAATGTGATTTTGTTACTCCTATATAAAGAAGAAATATCATTTAGCCCCTTGACTGAGTGAGACTTAGAAATGCATGTCATACTTAATTAGATAATATGTGATATTGATAATTTATTTAAGTTAATCTACTCAGTATCAAGAAATATAAATTGAACATCGATGAGGGTGACACACTCCATGCCTCCAATTCGATTTAGATTTCATTACAAAAAGGACTATGATGCAAAGTATTGATCACACATTAGGTGGATGTCAAATCATAGACATTACTACTTAGGTGCATGCCATGCTCAAAGTGTTGATCACACATTAGGCGGATGACACACTCCATGCCTTCAGTTTAATTTGGATATCATTACAAAAGAGATTGTGATGCAAAGTGTTGATCACACATTAGGTGGATGTCGAATCATAAACATTACTACTTAGGTGCATCACACATTAGGTGGATGTCAAATCATAGACATTACTACTTAGGTGTATGCCATGCTCAAAGTGTCGATCACACATTAGGCGGATGATACACTTCATGTCTCTAGTTCGATTTGGATATCATTACAAAAGGGATTGTGATGCAAAGTATTGATCACACATTAGGTGGATGTCGAATCATAAACATTACTATTTAGGTGCATGCCATGCTCAAAGTGTTGATCACACATTACTACTTGGGTGGTAGTGATACCACTCACTATTTATAATCAAATTATGGGTCATTGCTAACATAGTAGGAACATATAGAATCACACAAAAGGAGTAAAAATGAGATAATAATTAATTAGTTTTAGTTAGACTAAATTGAGCTTGTTATTATATATATTATCAAAGTAATAATGTATATTATTATTCACGTACTATATATTTTATATTACATCATGTGATATTATCTGATATTAAAGTAATATCAAATAATTATCTAAAATAATTATATAATTTGATATTAGATAATTATATTATCAGATAATATTATTATCTAATAATATTTAGTTATTAATATTAAAGTAATATTAGATAACTAATGGATAAATTCTATCTCTCATCACTTTCACCATGTTAAAGATACGGTATTAGTGGTTGAGTAAAATTAAGATTAAATGTGGTTATCCTAGTAGAACTAGGAAAGATGCATGCCTTCAGCTTTATAAAAGGGGCATGAAGGTGTCATTGTTTTGTGTGAAAAATAAGTAAATTTGTCACTAGCAAAACCGCACAAAACACCTTATAAAACTGTACTAAACCCTTCTTTTTTGTGTGAGGGATGAATCCTAACAGATTCGTGGAGGTTAAAAAGTCACCATTCACTCCATATGGATATTGTAGAGGTATCATCACCTGATTGTGCTCACGATTCAAATTTGCACTCCAAGAGATAATCTTTAACTCTTGATTTATGTTCCTACACATTGATCCATAAGAAGGGTTCATATGATATGATTTTGAAAATCTATTTTTTTATTGTATTACATGATGTAGGTGAAACCCAATAGGTATGTACTAAATGTTTTTCACTAAATTTTGTTGACCCCTTGAAAAGTATTTTTAAAGCCAGAGATGGGTTTTACTTGTGTTTTGTGTTATACAAAAAATATAATATTCCACAGAATTTTAACAATGAAAATTTATTTTGATTGATTGTTAAGTTTTAGCAAATAAAACTTAATTATAAGGTGTTTTTTAAGGCATATGTTTTTAATAGGGTTGTTTTGGAATTTTACAAAATTCAAATTTCAAAGTTTAACCATAAAACCATCTTTAAGGTTTAATAGAACTAATTCCTTTAAAGATGTCTAGGGATAGTGGGAGACTATCAAACTTTGTAAAAAGTGGAAGTAAAAAAAATGTGATTTTAAGTTTAATAGGGATGCCCATATAAAAATATAGGTTCAAGATCAAGTCGATTAGTAGTTAATAGATACTTTAGAAGGAAAGTGTAGTTTATCAAAGACTCTCTTCTTTCAATATCTTAAAACTCGCTTATAGTATAAAACAGCTCATTTTAGTGGGAGTTGTGTTAGTTAGAGAACAAAGTAGCCTTTTTAATTGATGATCTAATAACCAAATAAGTTTTCAAGAGTGAGAATAAGAAATGTCTACTTACACAATTGAATCTCATTTTAGTGAGATTATAATCTCTTTTAGATATTAAAAGAGTAGTGCAAATCAATATATGATAAGTTCAGACATTTTGATAATTTTGGATCTACATGACAATGATATTCTTTTAAATCAATCATCATATAGACATGTTAGTTAAGACAAAGTAATTAAATTAAATCTAGTTAAAGGTTGCTTAGGAGTAAAGCATGGTAGGGCCAAAATCACATGTATAGTAAGCTCATAAGCCCAAAACCATTTGTGTAGTAGGCTTATGTTACACAGATCCAAAAGATATTTGACTTGTCTCATTTTGGTACCAAGAAAATCTAAAATGTTAGTGTGCTCTCACATTAGTTAATATAGAAGGATTAAATTTATTATGCTCAAATATTTTTTAAGTGATAAAAGTTGCTCCATATGCGTCGGTCATAGGTAACTTATTCTTAACCTAGGTCAAGTGATTTTGGACTGCAAATAGTGCTATATTTAGGTGTACTAACCTATAAAAGATAGAAAGATCTCATATGTATAGGTTACTGAAATTTGTTCTATCAATTGTTCAGGTAATGTAAAACTATGACATATGTCAAGAGGTATTATATCATGAAATTATTATCTAGTTAGTTATACTAACCTTCATTAAAGGTTAGGGTATGTCGCGTGTTGTAAATTTCTTATTAAATCGTCAAGTTAAAGGTTTTCAGACCTTAATCAAATATCTGCTATGACAATACTACTGCTATAGAATTCTATCTCAATAATTATGAATTTGCCTGTATAAAAAACTTCAAATTGAATTACTTATTTATAAAAGAGAAAATACATTAATATATTACTTAATTTTCATGGATCATATATTTACAAATCCAATAACCCAATATAAAAGTATGATCATATGAATAATGCTAATTTGCCTAAACCCTTATCAATATTTTAGGTTAATCAGATATAAGTTCATTAATATCTTATACTATATTTAAATGAAATATTCATATTTTTATCATATATTATGCACACTTTGTTCATAACATGTGAATAGAGATATTTAAACTTTATCTTATTATTATAAATAAAAACATTTAAACCCTATCTTGTTAATATTTTGAAAATACTAATTTTTATTGGACATTTTGGGCAAATATTTGGACCACTATGCAAGGAATTTACATTCAATTAGAATAAGATAATGAAAATTCTGTTATACACATTATATTTAATTATTTAGTTGACGAGGTATAATGATATCCTCTAGATATAATATGTAGTATTGTTGAATGCTTATAATCTCAATTAAACCTATAAGTGAAATAATACCATCTTATAATTAATTCTTTTCAAATGGTTATTATTTATAAATTAATGTGGGTTCAAGTGAGAGATTATAAGAAAATTTAATGTGAGCATCATATTAATTTAATAAATGGCCTATTAATGTTAGATTATATTATATGGACTCAAAATAAAGTGACAATTTAGAATTTGGCCTTACATGATATTATGACTCAAATATGAATTAATTAGACATAGATCCTGTAATGGATAGGACCCACAACCCAGCCCTATTTATTTAAAAAGTCTCCTACTTCTAGTAACTGACTCAATTTGGTTATCTCATCAATATGTAAACATTATCCTTCTCTTCTCTTTGAAAGAGAAAATGGATGGTTACGATAAAAGTAAAACCAATTTCATAACAATATTTATCAAGCAAATTTGTAGTAATTTAGAAAATGGTGAATCAAAAATATTGAATAGTGTGAAAAATCTCATACCCCAAGTATTCAATTTCTAAAATTTCATCTTTTTCGTACTATAGTGCAAAGCCAGGATCTAGGCATTAGAAAAATAAAAATTATTTTTATTTGATTCTTGCACCTTCCTCCTTAAGCTCCCTCATTCCCATTTGCACAACCACCAACAGCCACTAAAAACGGTGTCGATGCCCGGTGCCCTTCCTAGCAGCCACCGCCATGGCCATAGCCACTTTCACTCCATTCATTCAAGTCATCGTTACTCCCTTCATTATCTTTCGTCAACTGCTTAGTTCTCCTTTCCCTCAAGGGTAATATTGAAAATTTTGTACTTAATTTTTATTCACAAATTAAAAAGAAAAGCGTCAGAATATAAAAGTAAAATATTCTTCACCTTTTACCATTACGTGAATTAACCTGTAGAATTTTTTTTTCTTTTTGTAATTTAAACTGTAAGATTTTAAATTAAAAGAGAAGTCTATGCAATTTTTTGTAAGTCTAGGGAGAAGTAAAATAATTTACTCTATATCAAATTGCTTTATTAACTGATAGGAAGTTGTTTATTACGACTTTTTATACCGGTCATATGCCTGAAATAGGTACTTTTTTTTGCCAAAAAAAAAATTGTAAACCATGTTTTACTTGGTGGTTGCCAGGAAATTGCCAAAAAAAACAAAAGAGGTAATTTATAAATTTTTTTTCAATTCCCAATTACTTGTAAATTTCCATGGCGATCCACAGTTCTATTCTTACACGCAACGGGGTTTTAAACAAACTCGAGATTAGGGTGTATATAATTGGATAATACCCCGATCAACTTTATTGATGTCATAAAAAAGACAAAAGCTACATACAATAATCCCGTTGGCTAATTCACTATAAAAAGTATATTCTTCATATCTTCACCTGTAATGAATATGGACATAACTAGGATCCATGTCATTTAAATTTCCACTAACTATAGAGTATATTCCATTTTCTGGTGGATATGTTGTTGAATGACTTACTTTAGCTTTGCTGGATCAGTTGTAACAGATTTCTTTATACAATCTACAATCCCTTGACAATCTGCTTCAAGGGTGCAGGCAGGGAGGTCGTCCGAGGCATCCTCCGAACATGAATGCGGCGACCGTAGGTTGCCATGGGTTTGACAGGCCTTCATTGTTTTGCAATGCTCAGCTTCATCATCTCTGACATTTAAGAACACATCATACAGATTTTCTGCAGGGGAAAACAACTAGTTAGACAAAACTCGAGTGAGGGAATCTCTGTTTTTTTGGTCTTCAGGGAATCCTCCAAACCAATAAAGTTCCAACAGTATAAATGGGTTATTAAGGTTCTGCATAACACTGTAAAATTGGAGGTAGATGCTTACCTATCTTAGGTCTTCGAGTATTTGGAGCCCTGGAGGTCTGAAATTCATCTGGGCAACATGACACGGAAATGTGATAAGCAAGTCTTATCTTCAATATGAAACCATTGTCTAAGAGATAAAAGCTTACCAAATAAATACATGTCACCTCCCATGTAATAATTTACAGCGACAACAGGGGCGGGCATCTTTTTCAAGTCCTCTACAAAGAATCAGATCAGACCATATTAGAATCCCTAATTAGAAGGCACAAAGCAATGACAGATTCAGGATTCAATCATCAATTTTTTGGGGGGGGATTAAATAATTTTTAATAATATAATTAAAAATTTTGGAGGGATAATACATTATACATAAAATGTTTAAAATGGTAATAACACGAAAATTGCTTAAAAACATATAAAAAATAATTGAACAGTATAATTTTATACTAAAAACTACTCAATAGTCCAAGTATAAGTAGTATAGTAGCAATATTAACTTCCAAATATCGAAGAAAAAATATCTCAAATTCTATAATTAAAAAAAAAAAGTAAATTGAAAAAAAAAATGGAGGGCCAGAGAGAAACCAATATTGCATTTGGCTTCAAATTTTACACAGAATATCCAAGATTAAGCCGCATCATGGGAGCCACCCCTGACCCCACTTTAAATCCGTCATTAGACAAGGACAATGAGGCATAATTAAAGATACATGCAATGGAGCACGAATTTATTCTAAGACGATCCACCAAATGTCACAATTAGATCTTTTTCATCAAATGATCAAACTAGAATCATTGCTTCACTTTCCTTTCCTTTTTCCTTTTTAGCTAAAACAGATTATGATCTTTTTCCAAACTGCTTGCTGCCATAGGACATCAAATGCCAAATCAAATGGTCAGAGGCAGAGGATGAGTGCCCATGCCAGTAAGTCGATAATTAACAAGATATGAAAACCGCAAATTCAAAGCTTTTGAACTCAGACACAGACCCAAAGTGGGTGGATGGGAAAAACAATAAAAGAGATCTCCACATACCCCCTTGAGCCTTGATAAATTTGTCGTAAGTTTCGAATGCATGATGCTCTACACATTCAGAAAAATGATCTGCAATAGTGATATAACATTAACGAATATATAAAAATCCATATCTGAAGACCAAGCGAACATGTATCAAATTTCAGGAGTTAGCAGTTAAATCAAACGTGGACTTTGATGTTAATGATTTGGCCTAGGCAGCCTAAAATCCTTTTCTTGTTCTTCCCCTTTCTGTCTGTGCAGCACCATTGCAATGCTTCAGTGATTTGTTAAGTTTAGTGTTGTTGCTTAATGTAAATTTGTCGCTCTTTTCTTCTTGAATCAGTAATCTAATCCTAAGAAGAATCTTGAACACATGTCAACTACTTCCTCAATTACTGTTCCACCTGATCAGTGATAATTATAAGACCAAGTACATAACTACATTTAAATGTGAATACAGTTTTCCAGGCTATTTCTATGCAATTTCAGATGTGCTTCAAGTCCTTGGTATCTCTCAAATTAATTAATAATAGTTGCTAATCCTTCAGGATATCTAACCAGTAAACTAATGTATGACCATGCAACATGAAAATGCTTAATACTTACATGCCATTCTGGGGCTCAATGCATACATGAAAACTGTCAGGATATAATAAAATATTGCAATATGTTGTGAAAGAAATCGGTCAAACCACCAAGAATTTCCTCCCAGCTCCTGCAATAAGATGGCAAGACTCTTTAAACATCCAACAAAATATATAAAAACAACATTATGAAATCTAATACTTTGCTTGGTGTTTCCAAACACACATTTTCATGCTATAAAAAACAAAATGCCCCAAACATAAATTCCTTTTTTTAATAAAGAAATATATTTACAAGTACAATGGTTTATAAGTTAATAAAGTGAAACACTGTTAAAAGGTTCCTGCAAATCTCTCTCAATAACTGTCACAGTTTGGTGATTTAGCCCTTAATACAAAATAGAAGGTGCTTATTCAGAAACGGTTTAGCAATAGACTATGGATTTTTATTGTAGTTTAACCATTTTCTAATATATGCACTTCTAATGGTGTGCGTAATTTCATACACTAGACCACAGATTAATATACATAGTTACTACTCATAATCCCATAGCACTTAAAATATTGGACCTAAATCAGTCTCTTCGAATTATAACATACCATTGTTTGACTATACTAGCCTCATTCCATGCATTATAAACATTACAATAAGGACACCACTCACTATTCTCCTTCACAGCTTAACTCAGTTGCTCTTTTTCATCACACTTTCACTCCTATTGTTACCATGTTCCAAGTACTAAGCCTTAAAAAACAAAAGGGTAATTTTAGGAAGAGCTTGACCTCCTAGGAAATGTTTTTATTGTTGGATTGCTTTTCATGCATTGAGATTTGTATTTTTTTATTTTGACTCATTTGCTTTGAGATTTGAAAAAAGGTAATCCACTGGTGAAAACACCAAACCTCTTTAGAAGGTTGAGCTCCCCAAAGAATTACCCAAAACAAAATTTAGGGATGGAGAAGAACTAGCATCAGTGAAATGAATGTATTCAGTGGCACCCATGTGAAAGTCCTACTAATTGAAGATCTTACTTCCATGATAAGCAAATGATGCATTTCATTCCAGCTCTCAGCAAAATGCACTTTCAAATAGTCTGCCCTCCTCCACCATCCAAAACTCTCATACATGTGGAGAACTGACATAAAGGCTGCCACACATAACAAAATGCACAAATTAAAACTAAAAAGGTGCAATAATAATGCACTTAAATTCCCTCCCATCACATGCAAACTAAGAACACAATTTACCAAAGCTAAGACCTTATATCAAGCAATTCATCCAATCAAAGATAGAAGAATCATATGTTTCCGCTCTATTTTCTTTAAGATACTCAATGGCAACCATAATTAAATGCAATATAAATGCTTAAACATCCTAAAGCACAGATTAAGATTTAATTTTTAAAAAATGATGAACTAATGGAGAGAAAAATTACCAAAGTATGGAACTCTTGCAATAGTTTCAAGTACATAAAACCGTGCATAATCTCTATCATGGTAGAAAGCATCTAGTATCTTTATCACTGAATCCTGAAATTATCAATGCAGCTGAAAATAAGTAACAAACTTTATAGCAAACTACGAGAGAACAGATAGTGAATCCCTACAAGTAGGACAAGAGAGAATTTATTTTCCTCAGGATAACTCAAGGCTATGACCAGGGCAGAGTTACAAAAAACTAAAGGTGCCAAAAAAGTTCATATCAAGAATTAATAATATAAATCAGCAATTTGATAACATAGCATGAGACGGCCAATCGATTAAAAAGAACTAAGGATGTAAAACAGTATATAAATAGCAACAAAGCCACTTAGTTACTGATTTAAGGAGGCATTTTCACTAAATGCGACTGGATGTTGATAGAGAAAGATGTAAAACAGTATATAAATTGCAACAAAGCCATTCTGTTCACTGATTTAAGAAGGCATTTTCACTAGACGCAACAAGATGTTGATAAAGAAAGAGCTTTTACCGTAAGAAAGATATTGACAGATTGTTCAAACTTGATAATATATTTATTCAATGAACTGGAGGATGAACTCCTGGTTGATTCCCCACTACTTCCTTGGCTGGTATCAATAAGTGGACTCCTGGCAGGGACTGATTCCTCTACAACAACCTTTTCCTCGTTATCTTGTAAAATAGTTGCTTGGACCCTAACATCCACCCATGAAAATGAAATCCTTTTATGATTGAGACAGGCAGAAATATGGAACGACAGACCAAACATACCAACCAAAGCAATTACTTATACAATTTTCTCTAGCAGATTCACAACAGACAAATCCCAAGTGAAATTAAAGCCACGAGGTCCATACATGCAATTCCATTACTTGAAGTTTATAATTGGAAGACCACCGAGTTTTTGGACCTCAAATTAGCCTTTCTTACCAAAATGCATACTGATCAATTATAAATCGACCTAGCCAAAAATATTCGTTTATGATATAACTTGGCTACCAGTAAATATCTTGGGCATATTTAACATCCAGAATAACACAAATAAAAACATTAATCTAAAATTCCAGAATCATGATATCTTTTACTTAAATTTTCTGGAAAGCCTACATCCTGAACTTATAAATCAAAGAAAAACAGAAACAAGGTTTGGCAGAGCTGTGCCACTTTGAAATTGATGAAGATGGTAAAGTTTTTTTTTTAAAAAAAAAAATTGAAATCAAACAAAGTTAGAGCTTAAAAACCTAAGAATTGATGGCCGAGTTGAGAGAGGATAGTAGTGAAGGCGACGACTTTTTGACCAGTAAGCTGAATTTCTGAATTTCCTTGATCTAAAAGCCGAAGAAGACGAAGGTGAGATTGCAAACAGTGGCGAAGAGAAAGTCATCGCCATTTTCACTTGGTTAAGTTGAGATTGAATCAGCGCAAATCCACGGAAAATGGCAGACTGCTGAAGTGCCAACGTCATGGTCCATTAACACAGCTGGTTTCTCTCCCAACGAGTTTTCGCTTTACGAGAAGGTTGGTAATAGGGCGGCGTATATTAACGACTTTGTGTATGACTATGAAATCTTCCAGCAAATAAACGACAGGCCTTCATAGTCGTTTTTCGGTTTTGTGGAGCAACGGTGTCCACCTCAGGGAGTCAGATTTGTCTCCGTCATGTGGTTTGGCACCTGTTTATCTCTCTTTTTCCCTTTTTTTTAATGCTTTGAATTTGTTTCAACTTTTATTTGAAAGTGCTGGTGACTAGTGATTAAGGAAGAGGTGAACTGATTTTTCAATACTTAGAAAAAATTTTATGCACCAATTTTTCTATTTTAAATTAGCAAGTGGAGTTTTAAATGAATAAGTATGAAAAAAAATTGTAAATTCAAGAATAATTTTCTGTTTAAAAGAGCAAGTGATGTATAGAGAGGCAAGTGAAGTATAAAGAAGAAAAAGAATGCTAGGAAGCAAGTAAAATAGAAAATAGTAAACCATAATGTAAATATTCAAAAAAAATTAGTACTCAAATTAAAAAAGTAGGATGGAGAGATGTGCAAACTTTTTATAGATGTTCAATGATAAAAAAAGCAAACATTTTTAGAATCTATTTCTTTCTTTCAAAGCAAGCAAAAACTTAAGAGTTATCCATTAATTGATTTCTTACGGCCCATTTTACAACCTTTCCCCCTTTGATCTCCTCACAAGTACTTGAGCTATCTTACCTCATAATTTGAAGATTTCCTACTTAATCTTTTACTAGATTCAAGTAATCTTCTCTCATAATTTCAAATTTTCCAAATCCTTATAAAGTATAATAACCCTTAGCATTCTTGGTTCTTGGTTCACCAAGTCTATTGAAGACTAATATTTAAGGAGTTTATTCATCAAGATAGTAAAAAATAGTAGGATAAGATGGAGTTTCATTAATGAAATTCTCATCATCTTTTATAGTGACACATTGGCTTACCATTTTCTTTGTTGAAATGCATAATGGACTCGGTTGCTTGAAACTTAATCCAATTCTTGAGTTTTTAATAGCATAACCTTGTTTTACCAAATTCTTTTGAGTACTTGTGAGCCTTTTGTCTTTTATCTTTTATTATCTATAAAGAATGTTTTCCCAATACATTTGGCTCTTAACTATTGTAGGCCGCTTTAGCCATCAACTTATAAGTTTTTGGATCAAACCTTTCTTTAATTCACTTTGACGGCAATGTAATGTGTTCAACAATAAAGCCTTGTTTTGGTCTTAAGAATTCTTTAAATAAAGGATCAATTACATAAAGACTTTCAAGCTTTTGGATTAGAATAGTCAAATCTTTTAATTCTTTCAATCAGGCACTTTCATTTCCTATAAAGGCAAATTGACCTTCTTTGCTTCTAAAAAGAAGGACACAACAAATCGCCATAATACCTTCATCTTCTTTTCACCATCTTTATAAAGACTTGCAACTTCCTACCTTTTGCTTATAAGTATTTCATCCTTAAAATCTTTCCTGTTCATTTTTGCAAGAAGAGAAGTTTCGAATGTAAGATGAGGCTCTTCATTTGTTGCATTATTTTTTAAGTAAAATTTAGCATTGACAAAGTAAGACTTAGTTTCAGTAAAAGGTTTATCATTAGCAACTACCTTCCCTACCTTTCCGTTATGATAATATTTGAAGTATTGGTGATATGTAAAAGGAATAATTGCATATTCATATAGCCATGGTCTTCCAAGTAATAGATTGTAAGTTATTCTAACATCAATAACAATGCAAAAAGTATTGGAGTTTATTTCATTCATTTAAAGGCTAAGTTGTATTTTCTAATTACTCATTGTTCATCTTGGTTCATCAGTTAGCTATGTAATAGTTCATCTATAGGGATCCTAAGGCCTCTTATTATTTTTAAGAGTAGGATGTTGATAGCAAAAACATTGTCTATTAAGATACAGTTAACCTTTTGCTCGTGAGTGAAATCAGTAATAAAAAAAGGACAATTGTGACATTTAAGATCGACAAGCAAGTCATCATTTGTGAATATTAACATATTCATGTATTGGTTACTCACTTCTTACTTAACTTCACGTTCTTCATCATCAATGTCTTCCTTATCATTTACTTGGTGGCATATGGCGTACTCCAAATCATGAAATTACTAAGGCATAAAATCAAGTAATGTGATGTTCTTCTAAAGCCTTTTATTTGCTATGACATCTACTTCCTTCTTGGCATTATTCTTTCTTTGGATAGGTACCTGTATTGGTTTGTTCACCATTTTGAACATTTTTAAGCCTACTTTAGAGGACATTTATTGATTCTTCTTCTTATTTTTCTTGTACATTACTAAGGTCTATCTTTCTTCATTATCCAAGATGGAATTATAATCAAACCTACCCTTAATGATGTTAGAGGTTTCAATAATCATCCGAAACTTGATTGATTTTCCTAGTATGATTGACTCAAATACACTAAATTAAATCGTTTAAAGAAAAAGATAACTTCTTGATGAAGATAGAATGATTGTTGTTAAGTTACTTATTACATTATTATCACCATTAAATGTGATCTCTCCTTGTCTTGCTAACTCTATGATTTTTATCTTTTAACATAAAATATTTCTCGATTGAATGGGTAACCAAATAATGGTAGTTGTAGAAGTTTGGATTAACCACCTTGTTTTCTTCTTTAAGATGTTTCATTTTTGGCAACTCAATTAAATTAGCTTTAAGTAATGATTGTAGTATCAATGTCACATCAGAATCAGGGATCAAACATTATTTAATTTATCATTTCTTTAAGGAAAACTTTCTTCTTTTGTTAGGAGTACTAGTGGTTTTATTGTCTTGCTTGTTTGGATTATTGTTAAACTTGACTAGTGAAAAAGTTACAACTATGGATTGCTTAATTTTAAGCTTGGATAATCAAAGTTTGCTATTCTTTCAAAACCTTTACTTTTCCTTTGTCTTGTCATGAATTAAAACCCTTGATTTACATTAGTAGTAAAGTTAAGTTCTATATTGTATGCTTTTGTGGCTAATTTCTTAAATTTTCATAGCCTGTTAGCTTGAAAGATATAACTTAAGCTCCAATCCATCCTTTGAATATATATTGCTATTGGTGATAATTCAAATAGTTAATCATTGTAGTTAAGGCTCAAATTCCTTCATCAACAAGTGTAATTAACTACAGGCTAATTTTTTCATTAGTGAGCATTAGTAAGCTTTAACATGTTGATAGTACGACAGGTGTTATAGAAGTGATTTAAGAACTCACACTTAAGTTACTCCTAATTATAAATCGATCTAAGTGAAAGGTTAATGTACTAATTGAAAGCATTTTTTTTAAGAAAATGCATGATCTGCTTCACTATAAGGTCCTCATCAATTTTAATATTGTTACAAGTTTTAAGGAAGTGAATAATGTGCTACTCAAGATTTCCTTTACCATCAAACTGTTGAATCTTAAATGGTTGATAATTTTAAGGTATTTTTAACAGATTAATTCTTTGACTTTATAGTTTGACATAGGAAAAGGAAGCCTCCCTTTTCCATTTGATCTCTAATAATTTCTTTCATGAATTCCTTTAGCTAGTTAGCAAGAACACTTTCTGAATAAGGCTACTTATTCTTGGAGCCACTTTATTCCTTTGTAATTTCATCTTATTCATATTAGTGTGAGTAATCTTTAAATGCATTGTTTGCATCATCATACAATTTGAGAGAGCAATTAACCTTTTGTAAGATATTAGAGATCTCTCTGTCTCTTATAGCTCATCTATCTAAAATTGATTTAATCAAAACTTCAAGTGTCTTTACTATAGTTAAGACTTGCTCACCTAGAGAAGTTACATTTGTTACGATAACAAGCATCACAATAGAAGTTAAAGATCTAGAAGAGTTAAAAGAATAATTTTTTGAAGAAGGTTTCTTCAGTTTAGATATTGGAGTTTTTAAAGTAAAAAAGACAATATAAGTTTTACTAGCCTCTATACTAATTGCAATTTTTGTTATTGATTCAGAATTTTTAGATAAACAAGTTAAGCTAAAACATCAGTCAAAATATCATCTATCTTTAACTTTGCTCCTACCACATTTATAGGTAAGCGTGACTTCCATGATGATAAACTTATAAAAACAAGAGTCAAATTTGGTATTTTAGTTGTTTAAGCATATAAATTTGCAAAGGCTCTTCTTTTGCTTCGAGTCATAAAACCTTGAGAATCAAAACTTGCTGAGTTGATTAGAGGATTCATTCCAAATCCAGTGAATAATGAGTTGCTAAAGACTTGCTTCTTTGGTGTTATTTGAATTTGTTTAAATAAATTTAATCTTGACAATAAGAGATAAATGGTAAAGATGGTCCTACTGGACATGTAAGAAATTTGTACACACAAATTTTCTTAATAAAGAGATTTATACAAAATAAATAAATTTATTGATATTTGATAATGTGAGTACAATTTGAGATTAAGTTTCCTAAAACCTTCAATCAAAATCTTGAAAAAGAATATAAGATAATCCTCCAATTCTTCTTTTCAAGCCTTTATTCAAAGCTAAAAATTCAATCATTTAATTTGGGATTAAGTTTCCTAAAACCTTCAATCAAAATCAACTAGAAAAAATAATTAGAGGATTATTTTTTATCCTTTTTCAAGAATTACAAGAAACTAGAGATTGTACTTACATAATCAAATATCAATAAAAAATATATTTGTTCTACATAAATTTCTTATTGGGAAAATTTGTGTGTACACCCACTAACTAGTTTTAATTAATAAGAATTTAAGTATCTTCCGTGCAAATGTAATTATAAAATATTAAGGAAGTGAATGTCCTATATACATTTAATATTAATTATAGAAAATATTGTTGAAAGTAATATTTTAAATTTTTCTACCTTGAAGAGGAAATTATTATTTTTAACTACCATAACATTAAGTATTACAACTTTTTAATTAAGTATATAAGTGATATATCATTCTTTTACGTTATATAAATAAACAAATAAACTTAATAAAAATTAATTTTGATGAAATCCTCATTTAATATGGTTTTCCAATTTTGATATATTTGGCCGTATCTCGTGTTAAAATTTTTTTAGTTCCCACAAAAGTAATTCGAAAAAAAAAATCAAATAAACACCATAGATCATTATTTTTAAAAAATCAACAAAAATAACATTTTTTAAAAAGAAGGTGGAGAAACTGATAAGCAAGAAAATTAACATTTTTCAAAAGGAAAATGGAATAAAAAAAATCCTTATTTGCTTCTTAGCGTCCTTACATATTTAATAATGCAAAAGCATGCAGTTGGAAGAAGCCCAAATGTTGGCATCGTGAACTGACAAGCTAGAAAAGTTGCTGAGAGTCCAACAAAACTAAAGTGAAATCATCACTATATGCTACTAAGAAATGGACATCTTTTATTGGAGTTCCTTTGTAACTATCGATTTTTTTTTAAAAAAAAAAATCTGGTCCCAATTTAGACTGCGTTTGTTTTTTTCTAAATAAATTTTTATAAAATATTAAATTAAGAAAAATATTTTATATATCTAACATTAAATATGAAGAATTAAAAAAATTCGAATTTATTTTTTATTATTACAATTATAAATATTATTTTCTTAATCACGGTATAAGTAATATATTATTTTTTATTAATATATATATAAAAATAAACAATTTGTTTTTGAATATATTTTTCGATGAATTAAACAAAGCCTTGACCTTTGCCATAATCAACATCGCTCAGTTTCTAGATCAAAGGAACACTCCCTTCTGCTACTTTTGGCTACAGGTTTTGCTTCGGCCAGAACACAGATTCCAGGACTCTGATATTTCCTAATAAATGGCGGTAAGGATTCATAGCATCTGCTGTTCATGATTCAAAGATTTTCATGATACCAAACTGTTGTGTCTATTTTCTCTTTTTTTTTTTTAAATCATTATTTCTACATATTTTCTGGTTTAATTTGAACAAACAATCCGGCTACTATTGTTCTTCTAATATGATTATTTTTTTCTCGACTGCGATAACATAGACAGACATATTAATTATTCTTTGTTTAGTTTGTGTTCTTTGATTCTTTTACACAATCTCAAAAAATCCATTCTTTTCTTCAAAGAAATCGAGAGAAATTGCAGTTACAAAAATTTAAGGAAATAATAATATGTGCATGATATTATTCTTACAAAAATTACTATTTCGCATCACCTTGAAACTGTTCACTCTGAATTGAGATTTTTCCTTTTTGCTGCTCTAATTGATAAACCCTAATCCATGTTCTTTGACAATATCATGGAACAAAAATGATGAATACTTTAAAAGTGAGATCTGAAATTAAATTTTAAATTTTTATTAATTTATTTTATTATTCCATATTAAATTCATAATCTTTATTTTTTAAACTCAATTTCAAATTTAATCTGTATATATAACATTGCTAATCATGAAAATGGCTCCCCCCCCCCCCCCCCGCAGCATTCCGGAGTCCCAAAGTTTGGGGATTGGGACGGTGAAAACGTCCCATACACTGTCTATTTTGAGAATGCCCGCAGAGAGAGAACAGCAGGCGGCTTCATGAATCCAAACGACCCTCAACAAAATCCAGACGCCTTCAATAAAGAGAAGAGAAGCCTGCAGAGAAGAAGCAGTAGGGCAAGTCAAGCAAGCTTTGCGCCTGAATCTGATAGCCGCAGGAGCATTTCTGATTACTCATCTTCATCCCAGAAAGGTGTCAGATCAGATAACAAACGGAGAATGGTTAGGAGAGGTAGTGTTGTTGGTAGCTTCTTTGCTTCTCCTACTCATATCAACCAAAGTGGAAGCCATTCCTCCATTGATTACTCAGTAAGCTTTTGGTATTCTTAAGTTTTGCTAGTCAGGGTGTTGGGGGGCAAATATTACTATAGTTCAATGAGAATTTCAATATTACTACAACATAAAGATCGGCAAACATGGCCGACTTAATTTTTAATCCGAAATTAATTCTAAATAAATAGAATTTGAAATGAGAAATTCGATTTTGAGAGTTGAATTTAAGCAAAATTTTAAGTTATATTTCATAAATGGACCAAAGTTGACTTTACATATTTAAAATTGAGCTGGCTTAAATTTAGTTTTATTTTATATTTATATATTAAATATTTTTTATATTATATAATATAATATATACATAAATATAAATATATTTTAGATGTTCATAAGATTTAGTTATATTATACATGTTAAAATTTTAAAATCAAGTCTAAATTAGCCAAACTTGAGCATCCGTATTTTAAAAAAGATTAGGCTTTCGTTCAGAAAATATGAAAAAAAAACCAGATTAAGCCGGATTTAGATTAAATAAAAATATCTTAATATTTATATAAATTCATTCCGGTTTGATTTTTGTTCACACCTAACGTACCCACATTTTGATAAATAAAGAAATCATTCTTATTTGTGAAAATATAGATGGAGGTGATATTGGGATATTAGAGCTACGGTTACCTTAGGAATCCATTGGGATGATGTTTTTTCAACAAATAAGAATAAATTAGAATGATGTTAAAGCATGAGACAACATCTGCAATTGTTTTATGGATTTAATCTTGTGATCGTTTTCCAGGGCGGGTAAACAGAACCATAGAGAAACATCAATGCCAAAATTTGGTGCATGGGATGAAACAGATCCGAAATCAGGAGAAGGATTTACTGTGATATTCAACAATATAAGAGAAGAAAAGCAAATTGCTTCTGGGCAGAACCCCACTCTAGCTGCACCACCACCCAACTATTCAAATATTCAGAATCAAAATAGAGAATCTTCCTTCATGTTGTCAAAGGTAATGCACAAACATTCCTTCGTATATATTATGGTTTCTCTATTCATAATTTCCGGTCAGTTTTATGTTGTTTGCTTCATATCGTGTGCATTTTTTGATGTGATGCAGTACTGCTGTTGTTTGTTTTCATGGCAAAGCAAGTGATCATGGAATTGTTGGAAATTTCCAATCCCCATGACTGAGAATGCCATTGGTGTGATTATTTTTCTGTAGTTCTCAAATGCTCTCCTTCGGATTTTTTTATTATTGTAATTGATCTTCATCCTCTAAAGAGTCTTCATTATCAGTGGAAAAATTACATTTTAATTACTTGTAGATTAATCCTTTTTCATTTCGTTATGAATTAAATATCTGAGAGTTATAATTTTATGTTTTATAATTCACCACCATACTTTGCTTAATGCTGTTGCTATTAATAAATATAAAATTCACATTTATTACACATGATCTTCACTTTTTCAAATTTTAATTCAATTGGATATTTATTTAGAATTAAATTATCTAAAAAAGCTTTAACTTTCTTAAATATTTGTTTTTATAATTTAATTCACGATTACAAAAAAAATGGTGCAAAAAAGACTTTTTTTTTTTTTAAGAGTAAATTGATTCTCAATAGGTGTCAATTTTAATCAAAATTTGAAAAAGTAAATATCACATATAATATATGAATTTTCTGTTAAAATTTGAACTAAAGGTGAATTGTAATATTTAAAATTAAAGGTAAGTTGAATAAAAAGGGACAAAACAACAAGCAGGTGAAATATAATTGTTCATTTTAGTATTATCATTTACTTTAGTTAATATTGGTTAGTTATCCATGTTAATTGAAAGGGATGTCTAAAATATTAATTAGTTATACAAGTATTTCTCGTCACAAACGGCGGCAGCGGAGGACGAAGGGAACCGGTACGACCTCATCCCATTTGATCGCTTCATTTTTATATAAAATAATTATAATAATAATAATTTTTAACAAACTTCAAAATTGAAGAAAATTATAAATATTCTACAGTTTTATATACTTATAACCCTTCAACTTAATAACCTAGCTCGGTACTTGATCACAAATCCACTCTCCCTTACGATTCGTCTCTATAATCTCTTATGAATGGACCACGGCAAAATTTTTCTTTTCAGCATATAGAATTTCGTTGCCACATTTGTAATCATGTTATTTAAAAAAAAGAGAGAGACAAAAGAGAGAATATATCTAATTGTCTACGTCTAGAAATAAATAAAGAAATCAAATATCCCTTTTTAGTATAATAGTTTGATTCAAAGAAATACACGTTGAAAATAAAATCTAAAATTTAATTTTACAAATTTATTTTATTATCCTATACATAATTGATAATGACTCTTGATTTTGAATCGAAATTCAATTCCAAATCATATTTTCAATATATATAATATTATTAAATTTTATTAATATAACTAATATCAAATAATTGATAAATCAAATATTTATTTCATAGTTTATAAATAACACTAATTTCTTAAAAAATTCAAAGCATAATTTTTAATAAAAGCTTGAAAGCATATTGGTTAGTTATACATGTTAATTGAGAGGGATGTCTAAAATATTAATTAGTTATACAAGTATTTCTCATCACAAACGGCGGCAGCGGAGGAGGAAGGAGACCGGCACGCCCTCATCCCATTTGATCTCTTCATTTTTATATTATCCTATACATAATTGATAATCACTCTTGATTTTGAATCGAAGTTGAATTCCAAATCATATTTTCAATATATATAATATTATTAAATTTTATTAATATAACTAACATCAAATAATTGATAAATCAAATATTTATTTCATAGTTTATAAATAACATTAATTTTTAAATTCCAAGAAAAAAGAAACAACTAAGAAATAAGAATAAGATGAGTTTTTGAGATTTGAAAAATATTAGCAATATAAAGATGGGTTTAAAATCCAAGGAGAAAGAAACAACTAAAAAACAAGAATAAGACGAGTTTTTGAGATTTGAAAAATATTAGCAATATAAAGATGGGACATTTGAAAAGGTACCATAGTGATGGGGCTAAGTAAAAAATTATAATTAATTAACCAATTTATAAACACACATTGCCTTTTTTATAAGCATGAAGAATTATTACCTCCCACTATTGCTTTAACAAAGCCTAAATATCATGAATTAGCTCATTATTGCGATGGTAAGAGTTAGATGGGCATTAAACCAATGTCTTAGAATCACGGTTTATATATATATATATATATATATATATATATATTTCAGAACCCAATTCCTATGTCACTTGTAAACTACAAAGAGCCCTATCACTCTGCGTAAAAGGAAGAACAATACCACAAAGAACTCATTATAAATCAACGTTATTGTTTAAATTTGATATAGTTTGATGTGTAAATCTTTACACTATCTGTACATAAAAATAATTTGATTTAAATTTGTGAATCATTTGATTCATACAGAAGGTAAGTTCATGTGAAAAATTAAACTTTACAAAAAAAAAATTTTTATGTAAATTTTTTTAAAAATTATTTAGTTGATATTGAGAAAATGATGCTTTTCACGTAATAAATTTTGATGTTTTCATTTAGTTTAACTTTGAATTTCTTGAGAAATATTAACAAAATAATTATTATATTTTTAATATTATTATAATATAAATTAATAAATTTTAATTATCATTAATTAAATTCAATAAAAATATTATATCTTTGTATATTTATAAAGAGCACATGAAAAAAACTTAATTAAAGAAAGGTAAATAAGTAACTTCTCATATTATATGAAATTATATGGGAAGTAGAAGTTAGTGAAAAATTTTATTTTTTCCAATTTGTTAAATAATAATTAATTAGAAAAGTCATTTCTTTTCTATTTCTTAAAAAATATAATTTTTTATGTTATTGTTATGAATTAAATGACTCATTGATCTAGTGTTAGAGTAGCTAGATTTTATACTATTATCTATTTCTGTATTCTTATGTTATTTAAAAATTATTAAAATTATTTTACTATTAATGAAATTTCTTAATTATTTTTAATTTTTTTATGCAATATCTTTCAATTTATTGATAGTGTTAAATATTTTATAATAACAATGGATCAAATTTAAATCTTTAAAATTAATTAGAATTCATTTTTTTAAATATTTTCAAGAAAGTAGAATAATAATGATAAAATAGGATTTAACGAGGCACGTGGACCCCAGAGGGCTCCACTGTGAAACCGGCACTCCGCAACGGCGCACTAATTCAAAATTTCAAAATGGCACGAGGAGAATCCACTGCGTACGCACTCACGAAAACATCCTGTACGAGAACGATCGTGCGGTTTTGCATTAAACCTGTCACCCAAGTATCCCACTCCAAGCCAGATTAATCACATGAAAAATTCATGCAAGAATCGCAGATCCTCTTTGGGCATAATCACACTCATGACCGCGAAACAATATAGTATAGCTCCCCTCAAAGAAATTCAGGATAAACCTCCATGACTCTATATCATCATTTCTCCAAAATCATCTCAGTTTCTGTTACTAGATCGTTTATCAGTCCTATCTGAGCATAGTTGGAGTTTGATCGAAAGCAGAAGATGCAGTCAGGATCGGATTGGATCAATTCGTGCTCCAAAGACCAAATGAATATCTACCAGCAATGGTTTAATTTGGCTGATTCAGGTTTTGATTCGCAACACATCAATAATTCAATTCGTTGTCGATGTTTCAGGCTGATTTCGATTTTGAATTTGATTCAATTATAGATGGAGATGGCCGAATCACTGGTAACGATGCTACCAAGTTCTTCGCTATGTCCAACTTGTCTCGCCCTCAACTCAAGCAGGTGTGTGTGGGCGCGCGCGCCCTTTTTCTTTTCCTCTTTGTCTGATCAATTTTCATTTCTTACAATTGGAACTTCACTTATTTGTTTTCGTAGGTTTGGGCCATTGCCAATACCAAGAGACAAGGATTTTTAGGTTTCACAGAGTTCATTACCGCAATGCAGGTTTGTATTTCTGGAATTTCAATATTCCAATTAAATATAATTAAATAGTAGTATATGAGAATCTGAATACTGATGTTGTCACAACAAACAGCTCGTTGCTCTGGCTCAGGCAGGATATGAATTGACCTCACATATCCTTAAAACTGAAAGTAAGTGTTTGTTAAGTGCAATAATTATTCTATGCATTACTGTGGTTGCAATTGTGGATATATAATTTATGCCAGCTTAGATTGTCTGCGTAGTTTCTATCCCTGTCAAATGAAGCATGCACCTTCTGTGAATTTTGAAGCATAATGGCTTTGAGGTTTCATAATCTCAAGATGCATTGAATGGTGATTAACAATAAGTCACAATTAACTATTACATACTAAGAGAGTTGGTGTCCTATCTCTTGGCTGAAAGACTAATATTTCTCTTCTGTTGTATTTATTGTCATCATTATTCTCGATGCTGGCCTTTCTATGCACATGTTTTGATTACATTTTTGTTATACCGTTTTTATTGAGTACAGTTGACAAGGAAAATATTAGACCTCCAGTCATGGAAGGACTTGACAACATTATAGCAGTAAGAATTCTTCTTGATATCAACTTGTGCTTTATCAACTGGACTATATTATTGTTGTGAATTCCTTTCTTTATTGTCTTCATTTCTTCAGAATACAAAGAGTATAACAATAAATGCTCAACCTGAATCAAAAGGTAAGATATGTGATCCATTCTTCATTATTGATGACAGTGTTTGGTTGATACTTTATTAGATTAGATTAATTTGCTGATAATATGCAGGAAATGCTCAGCCTCAATTATTGCCATCTGTTCAGTGGTTTTCTTCAAAATCCTCAAAGAAAGTGAGTCTGATTTTTCATCCTCTAATTGATATCTACGTGGTTTTGATCAAATTCAAATTTTTTTAAGTTCCAGGTTTGTAACCTCTCATTTATTTGAGATGTATAATTACACTTTGTGGAATGTTTGTTTAAAAGGAGATGTATAATTACACTTTGTGGAATGTTTGTTTAAAAGGAGATGCATAATTACACTTTGTGGAATGTTTGTTTAAGTCAAGTGAAGTTAAAAACTTCCTAATTATTGACTTGTTGAGTCTTTCGTTGCATTTTGGTTGCTAGTCTTATTCCCATGTTTTGTGCTTGAGAGGTGCAATAAAGTTGCCTCTTATCTAACTTTCAATGATCAGTTAAAAGAAGTCAAGCAAGAAGACCGATGCATGTCCTAAGTGGGGACATAAGTTTATATTTTATTATGATAGTGCCTAATGGCAATCCATATCTCACACTACCAATGTATCTAGAGCTTTCCAGTTTCTTTTCTTTTCTTCCTCGAAGGAGACATATTGGTCCTCATTTTTGTCAGATACCAAGTTGCTTTTACTAGTGAATAAATTTTTAATTTGTCATTTTGTAATTTAATTTCGGTGATGATGATTGTTTTCCAGGTTGAATAATGCTTTGTGGATGGCAATTTCTATGATACTTTTATTCTTCAATGTCAACCTTGTTTAACAAATATGTGGGTTTCTTTTGCATGAAAATTATTGAGACAGAACTGGTGCAAATGACCATCCATACTTAATTTGCCTTATTCTCTAGATGACTCAAAGGATGTGAATTAGGTAACACTGGCGCAGTGTGCTTCAATTCATTTCTAACTAAAAACAATACAGAACACACTACCGTGAATTTTTTTTCCCCATGTTCTACTACTTATAGCATTGCTCTTAATTGTATTTGAGGAGACATCTCCATTTCATTTGCTTCCCAGCTTTACACAAATCTCTTTTTCCAGCTACCCCGCAGTGCAGTTACGTCAATAACTGACGGCTTGAAGAGATTGTATGCTGAGAAGCTAAAGCCGCTGGAAGTCACATATCAGTTTAATGATTTTGCATCTCCCTCGTTGGTAAGTGGCACTTGCACCCAGCAATGAATTTTTCTGTCTAAAAATGAAATTGAATATTGTTCCTTTCTCTTTGGCATGATGTCTCCTACATGTGTATGTACATTTGACTGCATAAACTGGATCTGTGACCTGTCGTTTTCAGACCAACATTGATTTTGAAGCTAAACCCATGGTGATGCTTCTTGGTCAATATTCCACAGGAAAGACAACATTCATAAAGCATTTGTTGGGATGTAGTTATCCAGGTTGGTGTTAAGTTGTGGATGAGCTTCCACATTTTGTCCTTTTATCATTCGTGAAATTGATTATACATATATATTATAACAGTTCTCTGATGTTCAATTTTTCCCTTCTTTGTGTAAAGGGGCACACGTTGGACCAGAGCCTACAACTGATAGATTTGTAGTTGTCATGGTAAAATAAACTATGTATTTTGCTTCGTTCTAACCATACGGCTTCTCTCTATTTATTTGTTTATTTATTTCTGTTTATGAGGGTTCAAAATTGACATTCTTCTGTTTTTTAATTATAGTCTGGCCCTGATGAGAGGAGTATTCCAGGAAATACTATTGCCGTTAATGCTGAGTTGCCTTTTAGTGGGTTGACAACATTTGGGGGAGCTTTCTTATCAAAGTTTCAATGTTCTCAAATGCCACATCCGGTGGGTTATATATCTCCAATAATGTCCAACTGTTGACACTATCAAGTTAGTTGTGCTTGAGCTAATTTTTCGTCAAACATGATTTCAGCTCTTGGATGAAATTACGTTTGTGGACACTCCAGGCGTCCTATCTGGAGAGAAGCAAAGGACTCAGC
The DNA here is from genome assembly GCA_020226215.1 of Sindora glabra. Lineage (NCBI taxonomy): Eukaryota > Viridiplantae > Streptophyta > Magnoliopsida > Fabales > Fabaceae > Sindora > Sindora glabra. The sequence goes on from CM035225.1 coordinate 7,121,021, forward strand.
GCAGCTATGATTTCACTGGTGTTATATCTTGGTTTGCTGCAAAATGTGATGTCATTCTTCTTCTATTTGATCCCCACAAACTCGATATCAGTGATGAATTTAAATGTGTGATTTCATCTTTGCGTGGTCATGATGACAAAATACGTGTGGTTTTGAACAAAGCAGACCAAGTCAATACCCAACAAGTAAGATGATTAATGGACAATTTAAATTTAGCTTGATCTTGTTTATATGATATCTAATTTCGTGCCTGTTTTTGTTCTTTCAACTATATTGTTGTAGCTCATGAGAGTTTATGGAGCATTGATGTGGTCCTTAGGCAAGGTTCTAAATACTCCAGAAGTTGTGCGTGTTTATATTGGGTAGGTTTGTATATGACATTTTGTTCTTTCTTTCTGAGTGTTAATTTCTAGCATTCTTTTAAATCATACCATTTTGTAGCAGTTTTAAACCTCCAATTGTGATAGTGAGAATGTCACTTGTGCTTATTTGTCTATATTATTTTTTTTCATTGAAGCATCTTATATCCTGTTATCCCATTATTTTTTCATTTATAGGAGAAAATCGCATCATGATTAGTGTCTTTGATGATAATGCTTGTTTAATTTCTCGAAATAGTAGCTGCCTAACAGTTTTGATATTCTGCGGTTTCAAGTTATTGTCACTTTACTCGATTTGCAGCTCGTTCAATGAAAAGTCTATGAACGCAGCCTCCCTGGGCCCAATGGGCAAAGATCTTTTTGAGAAGGAACAGAACGATCTCATTGCAGATTTGGCTGATATTCCGAAAAAGGCTTGTGATCGTCGGGTATGCTTTACAGTTTTCATAACGTGAATCGTGTAAACTGGTGGTGCAATGGGTGAATTAGAGGCATATTGCATGTCTCTGCATCTGCTTGGACATCATATATATTTAAACTATTCTAATTTGCTGGTTCAAAGATCTAAACTCAGTTGAATGATGCAGATTAACGAATTTGTAAAACGTGCTAGAGCTGCTAAAATACATGCCTATATAATCAGTCATCTTAAGAAGGAGATGCCTACTATGATGGGCAAAGCTAAGACGCAACAAAAATTGATCGATAATCTTGAAGAAGAATTTGGAAAGGTCTGTCTTCCTTCTCCACCTTCATCAATCCTCACCTTTCAGCTCAATTATTTATTATTATCTTTTTTTTTAATAAACAGGTCCAGAGAGAGTATCATTTGCCAGCAGGTGACTTCCCCAATGTAGAGCACTTCAGAGAGGTCTTGAATGGCTACAACATTGACAAATTTGAGAAATTAAAGCCTAAAATGGTTCAAGCAGTAGATGACATGCTTGGTTACGAGATACCAGAGCTTTTGAAGAAATTTAGAAATCCTTATGATTGAAGCCGTGAATTGGTTTGTGTACAACCTGTTATTTACTTCAGGATTTGTTTTACTGCATTTCAATGTCACTATTAGTGCAGTTGAGATATTATTAGATATGGAGTGTATCACCAAGTTTTAAAATCGATCCGTCCCATCATTAATCATTATCCTATCTAATTCGAGCCAATTCAAAGAACTGTTTTACAGTTGAACTGGTTTGACCCATTCTATTTTTCAGGACATCAGTGTATGAGTACTATCCAAAATTGACGAGGTCTTTTTTTGAAGTGCGTGGATGGGGAGATTTCTATCGGACTCACTGATTTTTCGAGCAGAATTTTGTACTAAGCTCATGTTTGGCATACTCAGAAACAAGAATTCATTTCATACTGAAATAATTGGGTTTAAATTTTGGGACTAACTATTTAAATTTTGGGAGTATCTAAGATGCACCGCTAAAATAGTGGTGCATTGTTGTGTTACTAAATCGACAGTGGATATTCCATTGTCTTTACACACCAGCGAACTTCTAGAATTTATTTAAAATATTTTTCAAAATTTTAGAATGATCTAAAAATATGTTAAATTAGAAAAATATACTAGATTACAGAATTAGATTGGATTAAATTTATTGATCTAGTATAAAATCTCTTCACCACAGATATTAGGATTCATGCAAATTCAGGATTTGAGAATCATACATTTTGAATTAGGTAAAATGTAATTTTTGCCATTGAAAACTAGAAATGAAGAATCGAAATCGCGAGTACCTATCTAGACCTCTGTGTGTGGCTTCTCGAATATAATTTCAAAACTAGAATTCAAAGCAAAGAGTTTGACAACTTTGGAAATTGCAACCTGGTCAATCCCAATCATAATTCTTCGCAGAACATTGGTGTTTTAGAACCTTCCCTTGAAATGGTTCCTCCAAATAAGGAAACTTTGTGATTTGCAAATTGGGGGGGGGGGGAGGAGGGAGGGAGTATTTTAGTATTTTGATTTGGGTTGGACTATAAAAGTATCCAACCCAATATTCAATTTTAATTTACATATTTTGTTAGGTTACTTGCAAAATTTTCCTTTTCCTTGCTTCAATCAATCTTCCACATTGTTTTTAATTTACATATTTTGTTAGGTTACTTGCAAAATTTTCTTTTTCCTTGCTTCAATTAGTCTTCCACATTGTATTCAAAACCAGTAGCAGATCGAAGCTGTACATCTCTTGAAGCATGAATGCGTCATTTTATTAGTGGTTCATCCTAAAATTTTCTTTAAATTTTATTGAATTTCATTTCATTTATAAATCTTATTTTATTTACATACTTGCCATTTTAAAATCTTACCAAATTAATTAGGATTTATTGATATTTTATTTCATTTAAAATATAATATTTTTATTGAACAATTTTATCTTTAACTTTTCAAATTATTAACTGTCCTTATCCTTTTTATTTTATTTTCTATTAGAAGAAAACTCATTACTCTATTAAATTAGAGATAATATTATAAATGCAAATATTTAAAATGAATTTCATGTGTTTTAATTAAAATTCTAAACAAAAAAATTATTTTAAAGTGAAATGAAATTATATTTTAGATAATTTACTTCAAAAAAAAGAATTAATTTAAAAATAAAATAAAATTATTTTTATTAAATGAAATGAAATGAATTCTTATATTTAGGTGTGGCAAACAATACTAAGAATTTATGACTTATGAAACTGTGATGTGCATGCAATATATTTTTTAGTAAGTTCTTTTAAATTTTTATTCCAGTTTGAAAATGTGGCAAGATTTGGTGACGTTTTGAATGATCTTGTTTTGATGGATGTTGATTACAATTGGTGTAATACAAGTATTTTAGTATTTTGATTTAGGTTGGACTATAGAAGTATCCAACCCAATATTCAATTTTAATTTACATATTTTGTTAGGTTACTTGTAAAATTTTCTTTTTCCTTGCTTCAATTAGTCTTCCACATTGTATTCAAAACCAATAGCAAATCAAAGCCGTACATCTCCTAAAGCATGAATGCATTATTTTATAAGTGATTCATCTTAAAATTTTTCTTAAATTTTGTTGAATTTCATTTTATTTATAAATTTTATTTTATTTACATAATTATCATTTTGAAATCTTATCAAATTAATTAGGATTTATTGAAATTTCATTTCATGTAAAAGATAATATTTTTATTGAACAATTTTATCCTTAACTTTTTAAATTATTAACTATCCTTATCCTTTTTATTTTATCTTCTATTGAAAGAGAACTCATCACTCTATTAAATTAGAGATAATATTGTAAATGTAAATATTTAAAATGAATTTCACGTGTCTTAATTAAAATTTTAAATAAAAAAATTATTTTAAAGTGAAATAAAATCATATTTTATATAATTTATTTCAAACAAAAAAATTAATTTAAAAATAAAATAAAATCATTTTTTTAAATGAAATAAAATGAATTCTTATATTTAGGTGTGCCAAACAAATACGAAAAATTTATGACTGATGAAACTGTGATGATCATGCAATATATTTTTTAGTAAGTTCTTTTAAATTTTAATCCACTTTGAAAATGTGGCAGGATTTGGTGATGTTCTGAATGATCTTGTTTTGATGGATGCTAATTACATTTGGTGTAATACAAGTTTTTCCATATTCACGTCATCGCATTGTTATGTAAACAATGTGAATGTTTGGCTAAATTTGTCAACATTGAATGGACATGCACTAAGAATTATTGGCAAATTACGACAAAGTAAATTTGCATCCTTGTGAGCAACGTCTAGCCGCCCCACTTGGAATGTTTTAGTAAACAAAAAATGTAATTACATGTGACTTTTTTATTAAACAATCAAAGGGATTGATCATTATAAAGAGAATTTTATGGTACTCATGTGATATTAAACTCATACTGATATAGCAGTATTGGGAGTCATTGGATGACATTATCATAATCTCATCCAATAACTCCCAATGTTATTACATCAGTACGGGTTTAGTATCACATGAATACAATAATATCTACCTCATTATAAATATGAAGTAGGTATGTTTCATGCTCCCGTGATCATTATTACACCATTATTATTTTGCTAAAATGTTCATTGAATTAATTATTGGAGTACTTACCATGGTTATTTTTTTATTTTTTCTCGATAATGACTAATAATCACTTCAATTTAAGTTCTTTAATATATAAATAAATAAAATTTTGAATAAAATATATTTTTTAACAAAATTAAATATACCATACTTTTTATTTTTTAAAAAAAATTGAATTAGTTTTTAAATTAAAGAAAAAATTCACATAACTTTTTTTTTCATTTGCACCCAAGTGTCTTCATATCTTTTATGTTATGAAATTAATCTCTATTTTGGATGGGAATAGTAAATGATAAGTCTTTCTTAATAATAACATCTCCAAAAATCAAATTAAGGATTCTTTGAACTTAGAATATTTTGAGACTTAGTCTTCTATTATTGAATCAATTATTAGTCTAACAAAACATTAGAGTCATCTAAACTTCCATAATTGCATTAGAATCAATCAATTTCTTTATGTCAATATTGCAATATTTCAATTTTTTTGTTTGTGACAAATAGAATTATGTTTATCCATATTAATTTTCTAAGTAGATGTGGTTTAAATTCTTTTAACTTAAATGTAATTTTAGTCTCCTCAAAGTATAAATTATGTGATTTTAATTATTTAATTTAAAATAATATCTTTTAATCCTTATATTAAAATATTATAATTTTAGTTCTTCTCTTTGATCTAGAACAAATTTCTTCGATTTTTATCAATTTTTATTAACTTTTATTTAAACTTTAAGTATTTATTGTGTTATTTTTTAAGAAAATTATATTTTTTTAAATTTTTATTGATAATTAACTCTTTAAATAATTTAAATTTTTAAATATAATCCATTAATTTTATTGAAAATTTTAGGTTAATATGAAAAAAATTACTAGGTCAAAATGGCCTTATGAGATAAAAAATTGACAAAAGTCAATCAAGAATATCAGAATTACATCAATTTGTTGACGCTATTAATAATACAGTATTCAAATTTTATATGTTAAGTAAATTATTATTTATATTATTAAAAAATTATATCGATTTAATATTTTAAAAATGAAATAAATTATTTTAAATTAAAAAAATTAAGATCAAATCATTTATATTTTAAAGGATTAAAATTATGCTTAGAACAACTATTTTTTATATCCATCCACGCATCCGCTCTGTTAGGGTACATTGAAAATTCCGAAGAGGTGAGTGTGACATGTATCCTAGGAAATAATTCGGAAGTTGCTTCGTCAAACAATAGATCTGCTCATTTCACACAAGCCTGTATCTTTGCCGTGACAAACTCCTTCTTTGGTGTAGATAGCTCAGCTCCCAACTGCGTGAAAATGGACAAGACCAATATCGCAAAGAGATTTCAGGGTAAGGTGGCAATCGTGACGGCTTCCACACAGGGCATCGGCTTCAGTATAGCCGAGAGGCTTGGATTGGAGGGTGCATCTGTCGTCATATCTTCTCGCAGACAGGTTCATTACTGCCCCTCAATTTTCCATTTTCCAGTTTTCCTTCAGAAATTAGGCTTTGCTATTTTGTGATCATGGTTGGATGCGAATCAATGAGAAGAGAAACTGGAAAAAGGGAATTTTGTGTTCCACAAAATTGGGATTTCTTCCAGAAAAAGTCAAAGCGACTTCATATTGAATCCTGATTTTTTTTTTCTCCGTTGGATTATGTTAACGCAGAAAAATGTTGACGAGGCTGCAGAAAAACTCAAAGCTCGAGGAATCGAAGTATTGGCAGTTGTTTGCCATGTTTCTAATGCCCAGCAAAGGAAGAATTTGATAGACAAAACTGTTGAGGTGAGAACTTCGTCAATCAACAATTTGTAAGGTATTGGTTTCAAATAGATTTCGGCCAAGCCAAACTAAGAAGTTCAATGCTCAATTTTCTTCTTTATTTATCAGTTGACTGGCATCTGTTGCTACAATACACCGTAGAAATATAAGTCAAATCAACATTCTTTGTGATTTATTCTATTACTTGATTTTGCTCTGGAGATGTTGGGCCATGTGTGGTACTGGCCTTTCGTTGTGATTCTTATTCTTTTTGCTTATTGCTTTGTTGATCAGGAGATTGGATTGAGAATTTAGCTGAGTTTTTTTTTCCCTTCTTTTTTTTAAGCACTGTGGTTTCTGTAAATAAAATCACCAGTATCAAGAACTTAAATGTAGTAAGAACACCCTTGTTTGTTGCAGAAGTATGGAAAGATTGATGTTGTTGTGTCCAATGCTGCTGCAAATCCTTCTGTTGACCCCATTTTACAAACTTCCGACTCTGTGCTTGACAAGCTATGGGAAATAAATGTCAAAGCCTCTATACTTCTTTTGAAGGTAATTTAGATCATGGAGGAGGATCCAATAAAGAAAAAACAAAATGAAGAGAATGCGATATGTTTAATTTTCAGCTTTCTTTCAGATCTGTCCTTTCCATATGCTGATATTGTAATTATTGAGTGTGAGTAATTCAATTTGTGATTTATGCAGGACACGGCTCCTCACTTGCAAAAGGGCTCTTCTGTTGTTCTTATTTCGTCTATTACTGGTTATCACCCACCAGCTTCAATGGCTATGTACGGAGTGACAAAAACAGCCCTTCTTGGACTTACCAAAGTTAGTTCTTGATTTGCATTTGTTATATCAAGAACTTGGACAAAATGCAAGTATCGTCTTTTCCTATGCTCATAATTCCTCTAATTCATTGCTTAGGCCCTGGCTGCTGAGATGGCTCCAAACACGCGCGTAAACTGTGTTGCTCCTGGATTTGTTCCAACTCGTTTTGCTTCCTACATCACATCTAATGACGCTATGGTGAGTATATTATGACCAAATTCTTGCATCCCTTTCAATACAAAATTTCTCACCGGATCTTTGTCATTTGATCAAACTTTCCATGTGCCATTGCAGAGAGAGGAACTTGAAAGGAAGACACTGCTTAACAGGCTCGGTACAACTGAAGACATGGCATCTGCAACAGCATTTTTGGCATCTGATGATGCTTCTTATATAACAGGAGAAACTCTAGTGGTTGCTGGAGGAACGCCCTCTAGGCTCTAGCTTCCGATTTTAAGTTTTCATGTGCTTCTGGGGTAAGGCTGTATGTATGGACTATGTGCACTGGAGTGGCAAAATAAGTAATCAGCGCTTCCAGATTCAGCTTTGCAGAAATCTTCATTTTAGGTTTACAAAGTTCGCGTCAGTGTCATTCAAGAAACAAATTAGCCCACTGCCTCATAATTTTGGTTTATGTTCATCGTGCTCTTGTTCTGACTAGAAAATCTTTCTCTCAGCCCTCCTCTGTCCAAATAGATCTTATGGGATGAAATGAAATGAAGTCAATTGCCTTGACAAAGCAGATTGTTTGCTGCCAAGGATTATACTTTATATACTGTGAAATTTATCAAGTTTTTATGAAAATTTAACACAAAAATCATGAAAATTGAAAATTTTATATAAAATATAATAATTTTTCAGAGAAGGTTATAAATGCGTATGAATTTTACTTGTAACAAGTACACAAAAAATTGCAACTCTATCATTGAGGCCCTATCGCCCTTGTTGGAAAGTATCTTTTATCAGAAAATATTATTTGTATGTATATTAATAAAAATGTAATATATCGTTTATATTTGTAATAAAAAATGATATATGAAGTTAAGTTAATAGAAAAAGGCAGATTCTTATTTGGAATAAAAAAAATTTACTCTCTTTAAATTTTTTATATTTAATATTAAATAAATATTGCACTGTACTTTGAAACAAACGGAGTTTAAAAGTTGTATCAGTTTTTTTCTTGTCATTTTTATATAAAAATTACAGTATTTCATCGAAAATTTGCCTCACTAAATTTGTAAAAGCACTTATTGATATAAATTTTCTCATTTGATATAATTGCAACTATATTATTAAGGTTTCATTTATTTTATTGAAAAAATATTTTCTATAAAAAAATGTCATTAGCATATATATATTAATAAAAAATTAATATTTCATTTATATTTGTAATAAAAAATATATAGAGAGTTATGTCAATGGAAAAGGGCAAAAAATTTTATTTTCTTCAAATATTTCATATTTAATATTAAACAAAAAAATATTTTACTTTGAAACAAACAGAGTTTAAAAGTTGCATCAGTTTTTTTTCAAAAAAATTATTTTCATTTTTATATAAAAATTACGGTATTTAATAGAAAATTTGCCAAAAAAAAAATTGCTAACTTTTCACTCAATTTGTAAAAGCGCTTATTGATAGAAAATTTCTCATTTGATATAATTGCAACTCTATTATTAAGGCTCTGTTTGTTTTCTTAAAAAATATTTTTCATAAAAAAAATCGTTAGCATATATATATATATATAAAGGGATCACATACCATTTATATTTGTAATTAAAAATGATATTTAAAATCGTGATAATAGAATAAAAAAAAATTTTATTAAATTCTTCATATTTAATATTAAATAAATAAAATATTTTTTTGATTTTAACATTTTATAAATATATCTTACAAAAAATATTTTCCATTCAAATAAATAAAGTGTAAAAGTTGTATTAGTTTTGTTTTTGTTTTTAAATCTTGCCATTTTTATATAAAAATTACAGTATTTAATAGAAAATTTGCCAAAAAAGATGCTAGCTTTCGTATTGATAAAAATTTTCTCAAATACAAATTTAAAGCGTAGCCCCATTTGCATGTGTAAACTACGCCGTGGTATGCTTATTTTAAGCATCACTCAATTGCGCACGTCACATTCAATTGTGCATTTTTACATAAATTCTGTATGATCAAATTTTGGTACTTATACACCTATAACATTCTACACATACTATTAAATGCAATCAACATTTTTCGCAAAGAAATAAAAGGGATCCCTCTTCCAATTGCACAAAGAACATAACAACACTTGAAAATGTAGACAAAAAGAAAACTAGTGAACATATAACTGATGCAACACTACAAAGAGTAAATTCAAAAGGGAATTCTTTACAACAGTATCGTGGCAACCGGCAGCATTGAACTAAACTCTCAATTTTACATGTAATCCCAAACTCAATAGCAAACATTTAGTAACAATCTACATTCTCAATCAAACATGAAATACTTCTAAAAACTTAACCGGACTCCTCTAATATATGTACATGAAATCGCCAGAAAGGGTCTGCAGCATTGTGATATGACACTCTGAAGCTTCCTGCAATTAACTTTGAAAGATCCCAGTAAGCATCCTTGCATCATATGATCCTGATTTTTAATGACATTTTGAGCATTTATTACTGTGCATCGTCTTCTAAGCCAATTTACACAGCCAGTCCAGAAGAGAAAAACCTCTGATTCCAAAATGAGTTGGATCCCTCAATCAGTTCTCCAATTTCAACACCGTGACGCTTATTTGTATGCAAGCAGCATCTCATAGTTCCTAGGCAGGAACCACGTCAGCATCTGGATAATCTTCACATGTCAAAACAAGACCTTCAACAAAAGTTGGCAGAAGGCAACGGAGCCATTGACAACCTGTCGAGACAGACTCCGATGAAGGAACAATCATGACAACGTCATCCTGCCGGCGGACAACTCCCATCACACTTACGGTGCTCCCTTCTTTGATATACCTATCATTCCAAAAATTTTACCCTTTTCAGTTATTAAATACCAATTTAATTCACAGTGACATCTTGTATATCCAAATTTCCCTTTTTAATTTTTTTCCCCCCAAGCATCCAATTAAGACAGAAATTGTAAAAAGGAAATTTATGAGCACAAGGGCATTAAGCCGGGGAATGAGAGTGTCCATACCCTTCTTTCAGCCGCATTATACGATCATCACTAGAGAGTTTACGGTCAGCAAGCCAACCTAAGAAATTCGGAGATAATTCTCTGTTCTCCTTAGTTACATCAACAACGGTAGCCGGTTCCACAAAAGGAGCAACCTTGGTACCATAGCCTGCTTTCACTAATGCTCTTAATCCAGACTGGAAGTCTGATATGTAAAAGTCTGCTACATATTTCTGCCCATGGTACACAATGTAAGTCGCTATTTTATAGAATATGATGCTCACCCACACTAAATATAGCAGGCTGACAACCAAATAAAAGAAAATCTTGAATGTATATAAGCTTTCACATGAGAGCATTTCCAAGTACTGAAGAGCATGATATATATTCAAGTGTGTAATTCTACAAATTCGCTTATATTGAACAACTTTGACCCATACAAGTGTGGTATACATTTAAAACATGGAAAATTATTTATGTGGGGACCTCGCTAATACTGACAGCACATAAGAGTTGTTGACACTAAAACGACCTATTCTTTCAAATTTACCAAACATCCTAAAGCATATATTATCAGTTAAGCAAGAAAGAATATACATTTTTATACTCAAAATAAATGTAACAAGCAAAACGTCAAGTCACATTTTTATAGTACTCTGACTCAACCAATACATCAACACTCGGACTGGCAGACTCTACCGAGACTCAGATGATAAACTTATAGCTTTGCGGAATAAATTGCTAACCAAAGTCTACATTCTCAAAGCAATAGATTATTAAAAACTAGAGTAAGATTATCAGCCAATCAACATACGGAGTCAAGGGCACAAAACCATGGAAACTAAAATGTACCAAGGCTGCTATACTAGTCCAGTGCCTAAATTCTCCATGGGCATTAAATATTGACCTGAGTTCCAAGGTCTCCTTAATTCAAGCTGTTTAGCTGTATCTTCTCCACACACAATTTAATATTCCTTAAGCGTACCATTAATGCATTTGATTTTCTCTCTAGTCAACAAGAAATTCTGATATCCCTTGCTACAGGATTATAGAAGAGAGGCGTTGGACTCCACACAGATGTGTCTCACATGATTCAAAGGCCCCACCTCTTTTTATCTCTTTCTCTCTATTATCATGATCCCCACTCCCAGACTATATTAGAATCTCTCATTATCAATCTCCTAAATTTCAAACGAATATGGATAATAACAAAGCATAAAAAGGCAGTTGAGCGACTAACCTCAGAATATCTAGAACCCCAAGAGAAGCAACGGTGCTTAGGGTTTGCTGACTTTCCACCCCATCCTTTATACTCGTATAGTTCAGTGGAAACATATATGCATCTAGGTACTCTTTGGTACGATGACTCCAACGGTATACTACCACAGGTCACAACCTAGAGGAAGAGACATTAATCTAATTAAAAATATGAATAAGATGCATATGAAATCATTTTCTGGCTACCAAAGACATGTAGAATATTAAGTTATTTATTTAGAAACTATTTCAACAATAGAATTCCATCACAATCAAATGAAAAACCAGACTGATGGATGATAGCATCGAATAAGAACTAAGATGAGCAATCATGCTTAGAAAAAAGTAGAAGAAAGTTACATCAAGTTCAATTTATCTGACAATCCTAGTTGTCTGCATTATAGTGCCAATGCAAAGAAAAGAACCGAGTAAGACTATGTAGTGAAACTTCTCCGAGAGTTCAGAAAAATCAACTAAGAACTCATGTAGATATAACAAATATACTCCCAGTGTCTGCAAGATTTTGCCATGCAGCCAGCTCAAAGCAATTAAACGACTTGCACTGCTGTTCGTATGAATTTTGTTAAAAGGGTAAAAGTTGCAAAGAGAGCTCTGTCTCTAGACAGATATGACGGAAGCAAACATCTCACCACACTTGAATCTACCTCGAGAAGACACCATACTGCTCTATACTGAATTAAGCGGTTGCTGTGTTCGATTTTCATTCGGTGTAGAATAATTCCACAGCATGCAACTTACAAGTAAGCTCTTTCCTTTCTGGCCTTCTTTTAAATTTTACCTCCTGTCACCCTCGCTCTGCCAGTGCAAGAAAGCATTTCCATCCGTAGAATAAAATTTGGCTAGTCTACTTACAAGCTGATATGAGACCCTTCAAACATGCTCCCATGGAACCACATAATATGAGATAATTATAATCCCCAAAAAAAAATTAAGAAGCCGCAGTCATTACGATCAACTGCATTCCGCATATAGCTACAATCCCATACCTAACAAACATATAATAAATACAAACAACCCTCTCCTCATTTTTTTATTCCCAAAAAAGGCCAACCATCAAGCATAAAAAATTGGAAGCTGAAAAAAAAAAAAAATTTAAAAGTGTAATGTGCCATCTATAACTTCTTGAAGTCGCTGATTTCTGATTAGGTGTAAAACTATCGAGCATTGATGAGTCATTATCCAGAGAATGAAATAAAACTGCTTTGGCTAAAATCAAACCAAAGAAGATTATGAAAGACAATACTAAGAGAATACGCTATAACAAGAAAGGTAATTACCCCGGTGACCTTGACGAACTGTCCATCAATGGCGCCTCTGAGTTCAGCTTCAGGGTACCTCTTTACAAATCCCAAAAGCCCCTTTTTTCCCCAAGCACAGTTCCAAAGAATCAAAACCACAGCAGGCACAATAATTGCTCCTACCGCCACCAAAATCACAGCTTTCTTCACCGCCACCATCAAAAACACCCCAACGAGCAGACCCACTGCTACTACCACCAGGAAAACCCAGAAAACCGCCCTAGATACCCGAAATGCCACCATCACTTCCTCCTTCAAGCTCGTAACGGCAGAACTGTAAACCGCCTTACCGATCGAACCAGCTTGTTCCAGGTGCCCCGACCTCCTTCCTGCACCCGACGATCCAATCGGGCCGGACCCTATAGGACCCGACGTGATTAGCCCAGTTGGCTGTAACGGCATCGGCCCTGACGACTTCTTCGGAATCGGACCAGAACCACTGTGCCTTCCTGTAGGACCCGAGTTGGGTCCTGATCGCATTGAGCCACTGCTGTGCTGAGAAGAATAAGACGGACGCGAAGGTTTGTACGAAGAAGGATCAACTGCAGGGATATCGAACATTTTCCCAAGCTCCCCGGATTTTTTCGGGTCGCCGCCGGTGTAAATGACGGAACGTGAAGACATTGCGGGTTGCCGCTCCTTAAACTGTTCAGGCGGACCCGAGACGTATAGCCCACTACTGAGCTGGTGAGAAGGAATTCGGGTCCCCATTTCGAGCAGATGAAAGAATTTGCAAAGAGTATAAATGTTCCGCTACAATGGTGGGCGTCAGTGCGAATGTGAGTGTTATGGTGGAAGAAGAGGTGAGTGGAAGATGAATGGTTTTTAATAAAATTGCAGAAATGGAGTTGAGATTTATGATAATGACATATATATCCCTGTCTCTAGTGATGGCAGTGCAGACTGTGCAGTGAAGAAAATTGTTTGCAATGGAAATGGAGGTACTCCTCTGCAGCTGCTTTGTTGGTTTTTGTAGGTTGGTGCCTTTGTATTAACTCCTACTTTCTTACCCTTCTTCTTCTTTTTAATATTTTTTATTATTAAATTATATTTAATATATTAAATTTTATATTTTTATTTTAAATTTATTTATTTTAAAATTTGATAAAAATAATCAAATAATAAAAATATCCAATTTCTTAAGTAATTAAATATTCATCCACACTCTTTTTTTCCCTCATTATGGTAACTTTAAAATTTTAAAATTTAAGATAAATTTTAAAATTATTATATTAAAATTATTTAATTATAATTATTTATTTTTAATAAATATAATTAAATAATTTCACTCTAATAATTTTTAAATTTTCATATCACCTCAAATTGAAACTTTAATACACTATAAAATTCACCTTTTTTTTAATACTTCTCCTCTTCTTCTTTTTTAAAAAAAATAAATTCCTTCGTGTATTCAAACAAATTTCAAAATCTGCTCGATACATAGACGAAGCTAGAGCCATTCTCTATATCCTTATGTGATGTTCCTCCCTTTTTATAGGATAACTTGTTTTTTGAAATTTCGTTTAATTACAAGTAACAGTTTTTATGTTTTAAAATTATATATTCTCACTCGTTTAAACACTCCTATTTTTATGAAATATAGTAACATTAGTTACCCACAAACTCAATATTTTTCACCAAAATGGAATGGTTGCAACATAAACTAAGAGCTGAATACGAAGTAAGCAGTTCCCACCTTTTTATAAATAATTTATAGAAGTGTGCCAAAAAGTATACGGTATGCAGATTGTGTTTAATTATTTCACTTTATTCAAAATAATTAAAGTCAGACATAACTTAAATTACGTGCTTTTTATCAAAAAAAAATTAATTTCTTATTTTGTCAATGTATTTTTTAAAATTTTGAAGAAAAGTGATTCATCTTATGCATACTAAGACCCATAATATTTATATTAAGTGATCAATAAATAAATTTGTGCCTTTATTTGTCCTCGGCTATATTTAGGGAGAGATTTACACCACGCTTGTAAGTGAAAAAAACTGGAGGGAGAGAAATAAGGGAAAAGAAATTGTAGGAGAAATTGGGATTTTCAACTGTTCGGTTGAAGGAAGAAAATAAGGGAAAGAGAAAAAAAAGTAGAAATTTCCGGAGGGAACAACTTGAACCTATTGTAATTTTCCTGTTTACCGTCACTTCTATTGCTCACTTTCAAACAAACGTAAGCAGTAGCTTTAACTTCATTCGTCGTCTTCTTCATCCAAATTTGGGATTTCTGCCTGAGAGTTTCTGCCATTTGGACTGCTGTCATTGGATGCTGTACCTGTGGGATCGACAGCCGTCTGCTGCGCCGGTACAGGGTCGGACTATGCCGAAGGAGGAACTCCGACGAGCTCTTCTTGTGACGCCAATCTGCTGCGCCCAGAAAACAGAACAAACCATTACGAGACCCTGTCCTATGGAAATGAAATAGAAGAGCAACGAAATGAAACAGGACAACAGGAGAGATTGCAAATGGGGGAAGGGTAATCGCGTTACGAGTAGAAATTAGGAAAAGTAGATCGTACTTATTCTCGTTCAATTGAAAAAATAATATATTTAAAAGTAAATTTTATTTACTTCTCCTATTTTTTTTCTTTTCATTTTCTCTTCAATCAATCTTTTTTTTTTATGTTTTTCTCTCATTTTCCTTTAATTTCTCCGACAATCAAACAAAATCTCAGCGATCGATGGATTCCCGCCATCCTGGTGAAGCAAGTGGAGTTGCACGAGGGTAATATAATAAATTTGAGAAGCATGAAAGTCGGTGCGGTGCGGATGCAATTTTCCAAGGTTTTGAAAGGGTGCCGGCAGCGGCATATCAGGACAGGATGAATATTTCGTTCTACGGTACGTGGAAGGATCCAATCATACGTACCACAAGCTATACGAGTTGATTGGTTTAATTTTTATAAATTATAAAATTGTCTTTTAAAAATACGTTATGTCCCCTATTATATGTTATATTAATTTAAATTATTTATTTTTATTAAATTTTATTTTTTATTTTTTTAAATATAAAATTCAAAATAGTTAAAAATTAAGAAAAAAATATGATGAAATAAATTTATTAAAAAATTTTAAAATGAATGTGTAGAATAATAAAATATTTATCAGTGAAAAAATGATAAAATTGAAAAAATAATATTTGATGCTTAATTATATTTTTAAAATAAAAAATAAAAAGAAAAAATCTTCTAAATATGACAAAAAATAAAGAGAAGAAAAAATAGTATGAAATATTTTTATACAATTTTAATATTGAGCATAAATAATTTTTATGTGCTCAGCCAAAAAAAAGCAAAGTTCATTTGAAACTCAAATATTATTGTAATAATAATTGTTACCTACCAGAAAATTTACGGTGCTCTATTAATATTATATTATACTATCAAATTTAATTATATATTAAATTAATTTTTTAAAAATATATTACACAATAATATATTAATTAAGTCTGATTTCTTTGTTAGATAATTGTAATTTTATGTTTAGATTCAAATACATGGTAATAATATACCATCAAATTTAATTATTTATTAAATTAACTTTTTTCAGAATATATTACACAATAAGATATCAATTAGATCTGATTTTTTTTTTTTGGTTACATAATTTTAATTTTATATTTAGATTCAAGTGCGATATAGTTTTACAGAACCCTTTTACATTAGTACTCGCTCTCTTTTACACTCAATAATCTTACGTCTTGAAGCATGAATGTGGCAAATTTTATACTTTCTTCTTTTTACTGAAAAACTTTGTGCCTCTAATTCCTTGGAATTTCCATTTTTACTGATCTATAGTCCACCAATAAACAGGTTTATTTAGCCGGCGCTGTCATAGGTATAACTATATTTGATATAAATTTTGGGATTTTTTATTTTTTTTTAGATTTTTGGATATTCTTCTTCACCATATTCTCAACTATTCATTCCTGAAATTGAGTGTAGTGCTTACATATATTAGATTTATCTTTTTGAGATGTGTTTTTATCTCTTTCTCTCTTTCTAATTTCCTTTTATTATCGTTAAAGGGCTGAATTCTTAATTGGATTATTATGATTTTTTTAGTATTGGAGTTATTTTCACTTAAATATTAGACAATCAAATTTAATCATGATCCAATGAATGATTAGTTTTCATTTGTATTTTGATGGAAAAGAAAATAAAGTGGCTTAATGGCAAAATGTGCTATAGTTTTTTATTTGCTATTGTTCAGAAGAAGGGATTTTGATTCTTCTAATAATTTATACTAACCATTCTTTTAAATTCACTAATCATCATTAACATCCCTTGTTCCCTCTAAGTTCTTTTTCTTTACAAATGCAGAACATCAAAGATAAGAATTAATCCAAAAAAATTGTTTTTTTATTGGATTTGATTTCCCTAGGCAATATTTCTAGCATTTTCTCTTTCAAATTTTGAGAAACAAAGCATCACATATTTCTCCCACTTGCTACCTTGAAAGATTTCTTCAGCAAATTAAGCAACTCAATCATCGTTGGAGTAGAATATGAGATCAATTCAATTTAAAATTCTATTAAAACTCATGGTTAATTGACTTGAACTCTGCAGAATGAAGGAGGAATTCTAAACTGAAGTTAGAATATTTATTGTTGAACTCTGGAATCGAAAGATCTCTCTAAAACACTTGCACACAACCCTTCTCTTTGCTTGAATATTCTATTGTTTAATCATTTGATTAAGCCAATTCGGTTGCCATCGATGCAATTTCCATCTCAGCATAAATGAAAATTGATTATGCATTGAATCATGCTTAAGTTTTGATCGCTTATTAAAATTATAATAAGAAAGAGAATAACTACAACATCAAAAAATCAAGATCTTAAAAAAAGAAAGTTAGAAAGAGAGAGATAAATTGCATCTTAAGAAGATAAATATGCCATGTGTGAAAATCACAATCAATCTCAATTATGAGTACTTAAAAGTATGGTAAATAAGAGTACCCAAGAAACTCCATTTTATCAAGAACTTGAATTTAGACTCAAAATATTATATAATAAATAATTTATTATTTTTATTATTATAAATACTTAATTATAAAATAGATTAATTAGTAAATGTATTAAGATACAAGATTAATGAATTATTAATTTATATAAAATGTAAGTTATTAAAGAACAGGCTGTGCTATGGGAAGTTTTAACTCTCAAGAAATTAGGTATTTTTATTGTTGGGTTAATTTAGTACGTTGAGATTTATGTTTTTAATTTTAATTGACTTACTTTAAGATTGAAAAAAAATAATCCAATAGTAAAATACTTAGCATCTTAGAAAATAGAATTTTTCATAACACTATTCTTATAGAAAGTAAAATTTTTTAAAAAGTAATTTATCTTGTAAATTTTTGGAAAAATATTCAAAATTATTTAATTAATTAATTTTATGATTCAAAATTTTCCATAAGAAAATCTTTGTATTAAAAAAAGAGATAAGTCAACAAAGATCAACGTAAAGTAGTTAAACTCAATTTTAATGATTAAAAGGTCTTAGATTTAAATCTCACTATTTTCATTTGATAGGCGATATGTAAGTCCTATTATAACTCCTGAATAGGTTTAGTAGGTACCTGATTTTCCCTAACCTTGAAAGGGACGAGTCACCTTATTTATAAACTTATATTCACAAAGAAGAAGAAGAAGATATAGAAGAAATAAATAAAGATCATCCTTCACTTTGTGAAAAATAAAATCTCTCAAATAAAATTTATTTATTGTATTTTACTAATTTGCAGTCAATTAAAATACTCAAAACAGAAATGTTCATTTCACTAGCAAATTGCTCTTAATTAATGGCTTGCATGTTTTAGTAAAAAAATATTTTTTATAAAAATATAATTATAAAATATTAAATTAATAAAAATATTATATATTCAATATCACATACAAAAAATTTAGCAAAAAATAATTTAATAACTTCCTTTATGAGAGAGAAATCCATTTTCTTTCACTATTATAATTTTATGTATCAATTTTTTAATTACAAAATGTATAAATAGTATGCCATTTATTTATTTATATATAAATAAATAAAATTTTCCATAATATATATATAGACACATGGAGTAAGATTTTTTGAAAATATTTTTTTTAAAACAAACTCGGCCCTGAGGGCAAAGGCATTCATTATTTCATTTTACTAGTGTTTTATGTGCAAAAATTTTCGAAATTAATAAGGGCATCACTCTATGAAGCGAGTGTTGGGATCCATTTCTGTTTGCTAGAATCCCCCCAAAACAGTGGGCTAAAATCAACACTGATGGTTCAGTCAAGGGAGATGAAAGGAAGGCTAGTTGTGAAGGTGTTATACGTGATATGCATAGTAATTGGATCCCTAGTTTTGCTAGAGCATTAAGCTTTTGTTCTGTTTTTACAGCAGAATGCTGGGGAGCCTAATGTGATCTTCAAGTAGCTTGGAAATATAGTTATAGAAGGATCATTCTTGAATATGATTCTAAGACCCTCCTTAATTGTTTAACTAATCTCAATTATAAGGGTAATCATTTGATTCAAACAATTCAAATATTATTACAACAAGAACGAGAAGTACAATTTCAATACACATACAAAAAAGGGAACTCCTGTGTAGATGAGTTGACTAAGTTAAGTATTTCAATAAAACCAAGAACTCATATCTACTGCAATCCTCTATCCAATATCTCAACTATGGTTCTCGCTAATGCCATTGGAGTCACCATGACTCGCGCGGTTTTAATTTGTTAATTTTTTTTATTTTTTGTCTTTGGGTCTCTTTGACCCCTTTTGATTATAAAAAAAAATCACATTAAATTTAGCAGTACAAAATAAAAAAATTCGTTAGGGCCTCAACTTGTACACTTGCTCTTCTTGCGCATGGTCCCCGCGAAATCGGATAGGCGTTGGTTTCTGTTTTCATCCGAAGGTGCCCTCATGACATGGGATCCTTTCAATATTTCAAAAACTTCACCGACTTTTGGAGGGTACTTTCGCCAATTAGCAATATTGTCGGCAGATGTTTCCTTTTTGTAATTTGAACCATACGGTTTGCATATTTACTGATCTCACCTTTTCTGGTAAAACACCGATTTCCGTTTAAACCATTATTCCTATCCTAACAGGGAACAGAACAAAATAGCTTGCACATCTTCCATCTTGCAAAATATACTCTTACTTACGTTTATTTTTATTTATTTTTTTCACTGTCAGAATTTAATTTAATATTGTTTCACATGTTTAGAAATTATTTGTTTATATGAGAAGTAAATTTCTGTAAAGAGTTAAAATTCTAAAAAAAATTCTTTTATAAATTTCTTGTAAAATATTCAAAATTATTTAATGGATAATAAATAGCTTATACTTTTTAAAATTTAATTTTTTGTATGTTATTTGATTCAATTATAAGCTTTTTAAGAAGTATTATCAATATAGCTATTATGTCCTTCAAAATTATCATACAAAAAATTAAAAATAATATTAAATTTCAATTAAGATTTTTTTTAAAACTTGTAATTATTGACTTATATAAAAAAGTTAAGCTAACTTTATATATATATATGTATTAAGATTGTTAACCTTTATATTCATATTTATTTTTATTTATATAAAAAATTATATTACTAATTTAATAATAATAAAATAATAAAATATATTATAAACACTTTATTACCAATACTAACTACTTATATCAATGAATGACTCAAGTCAATTTCACTCATTTTTCTTATATCTATAATAAATGTATTTATTAATAAAAATAATATTAGTGGCAAATTAAATATAATATTTTTTATTATTTTATTAATATTAAATTAATAGCATATTTTTTCAACTAAATGAAAGAGAGTAAAGATTGCTGACCTCGAATGTAGAAGTTAGCAATCATATATATATATATATACACACACACATATATACATTTATATTTATAAGGAGGGATTCAATTGATACTTGTGTAAGTTTTTAACTTACATTAAATCTTCACTATTAATTTTACATTCATCCAATGGCTTATAATATATTTAAACTAATTACTAAAGTTAATTTTAATAATGAGAAAGAATTAATGCTTATTGCATTTAATTTGTCTCACTCTTTCTCTCTCTTGTAATATTTTCATTTTTTACTCATTTGAAAATTTTAATTTATTTTGAAACACAAAAATATTCTAAATTTTTTTTACACGTTACAATATATTTTGGAATTTATTTTGGGATGTACAACATACCTTATAATCAATTGACTAGTCATTTATTTATAATTTATTTTTATGAATTAGTCATTAATTTCAAACCAAAAATAATTACTAACATATTTCTGTTATTTAATAAAATTCTTGAAATTTAATTTGATGTGGCCTTTTTTTTCCTTATCATGTCTCGTGATTTTTTTAATTCTCATATTTCATAGTTGGTATTCTAAAACTTTCATTTTAAAAATGTTCCATTTTAAAAAATATGGTTTAGAATAATTTTGCATTTAAAATAAATTAAAATTTTTAAATAAGAAAAAGATGAAAATATTAGAGAAGAGACTAAAGTTAAATGCAATGAACATTAATTCTCTTTCATTATTAAAGTCAGCTTCAATAATTAATTTAAATGTATAAGCTATTGGATGAATTAAAATCAATAGTAAAGATTTAATATAAGCTTAAAGATTTACGTCGATATCAATTAATTCCTTCTTATATGTATGTGTGTAATGGTAAGAATAAAATAGTAAAATTATTATTAATTAAATTGAACATGGATAATTTTGCATTTTTATCCATAAATAATACAAAAAAAAATTCTTAAAAAGGGAGTATGGATAATTCACCTCCCATATTTTTTAAGAAGTGAAACTTTCACTTCTTCAATTTTTACGATTAATAATTGATTAAATAATTCATCTATTACTTACTTTATAAAAAGTTATATTTTCTATATGACTATCTACTTATCAAACAACTTCTTAAAAATAGCTAAAATATAATGAATAAAAACAAAGGCAAAGAGTGAATAAATGTTAAGAGTGTCTATCATTTTATTTTGTAAAAAAGGCTAATTTGATGCTTTATAATAAAAAAATCATTTACAAACTTTATATTAAATATGTTCTAAATTCAAATTATTATTAATTAATGATTATTTCTTATTATGAGTTATTTTTCTATTTAAGTTAGATTTTTATGTTAAAGTAGAATTAATATTTCTTATTAAATAAGTATTTTTGAGTTATAAATATTTGTATTGATCAAGAATTTAACATACGAGAAAGATGAGATTATGTGAAAAACTTTTTATGCAGGTTTGTGAGAGAAGTAAGGATAGCAGCTAGGAAGTTAGAGCATTATAATTAAAAACTTCACGCATATTATCTTTTAATCTTTATTAATATAGTGAATCTCTTCTCATTTATAACTTTTTTTAAAGATTGAATTTTTTTCACATTAAATTTTTTTGTATGTTGTTACATTACTTTAGTTACTTTAATTCTTTAATATTTGTATGTTTAACGCTAAGATATTTTTGCCAACATTTCAAAATAAATAAATTTTAAAGGCATAATCCATTAACCTCAACTAAGCAAAGTTAAGGGCGTGGGTTCGAGTGGGTTAAGGTTCAATCCATAACCAATCTCTATTAGGTTAGATTGGATTACGTCCACCTATTGCTAACCATTGAAGGCCTAAATTTAGTTAGGTTAGGTGATTTTGGTTTTATGCGAGTTGGGTTAGTTATTCAATTATTGAATCTACTAGAAACCTAATTCAAATTTTGACAAAAAAAAAGCTAATTTATTCAATTGAAGATAACCAAAAATAAGAAATAAATCACTTAAAAACCTAATTTAATAGATTTCACAAGTTAAGAAAAAGGAAAAAAGGCTTATTTAAGGTTTAAATTCAATAAAGTTATTATTTTTTATTTTTTTGACATAACATAAATAAAAAAATAAAAAATACAATAGAAAAAAATGTAAATCTAATAACTGCAATCACAAAATTTCAAATTTAATATGAAATAAATTCCTTTTGTAGCCTGTAGCATAAAGTCATAAACCATACACTTGAATTGCACACAAATAATTAGTTCCATTCATACTAACTCATTAGCTAGTTTAGCTGATTGTCAAATTTACAAAATGTGCAAAAAATGTACATTCAACTTCAACTTAACATGACAAAAACACATAAGATCAAAACTAATGCCTATTTCTTGGCCAGCATATTACAAAGGTTGTACAGTAAGTCAATAATAGGTTCCTTATCACAAAACGAAAGAAGGAACCTTTACATATTATTTTCCTATTTCTAACACTTATATCACTTGCAAAAAAGAATGTCATGTTTTCACTATCATTGTGCCTCATGGACAAAAAGTAAAAAGATTGACAATGAACATATATATCATCAACCAATTTGCTCGTTGCCAAATTATCTACTTGTAATAGAAGGAAAAAAAATATAAAATAACTAGCACAATAAAGTTAATACAAGCAAAAGTAATACAATAATTACTTATAAATCTTAAAAGTTAGATTTATACATTTTGATAGAGAGGATCTAAGTAGCAGGCATAACTGACCTTGTGTCAAATTTCTTCTTACTTGTTATTGTTTAGCTTCTGCATGAGATGAAAATTACAAATAAATACAAACTTAAACAAAAACATTAAAATAAAAGATATCAATTTAAATACTAAGAATATGTTATGACATAAAACAATATTTTTAAAGTCCTCAATGAGCTATAAGTATTCCAAATCAAAGTGAAAATGACTAGTTTCAATTAATTCTATGCATATATAAGACCTTCAACCAATTTAGGAGAAAAGGAAGATCAATATCCATTTAATACTCATCCATCGATATTGAATATGGACTCAAATGTTATTGTTAAGATTGGGATAACAAGAATATCTTTTGGGATAACAAGAATATCTTTTACAACCATTGAAAAAATTAGGAAACTTGAAAAGTTAACCTTCCATCACTCTAATACACTAAATTCATCATCAATATCAATGCAAGATTTTTCATTTTTTACTTTAATTGAGCTATTTTCCTTCAAGTGTGACTTGAAAGCAATAGTTCTTATTCTATGAGTTAGCTTTTTTTCTTAAGGTCCATTATCTAATACATTTGCTGATTAATTGGCCTCAAAACTTGCTTCTTTTGGTTCATACAATTCATAATGCTAACCATGTAACCTATACAAGTCCTTTCTAAACTTGGATAGTAAGTTAAAAGTAGTAAATGGATCATAAATGTCATCAAAATAACAATTTCAAGTAAGTCATTTTATATTTAAGATCAAGAATGTTAGTAATATATAACAATAGGTTAAACTTTTTCACATTCCTCCAATACTTGTTAAACTTATTTTTCATCTTTATAGTTATACTACTCAATAACAAATCACTACTGCCAGGCTATTTCAAGAGCTTGCTTTAGAAAACAAGCTGAAGAAAGACTCCATTTAAAATAATATACAAGATACTAAATAATTCTACAATGTAATTAAAGAAAAATCTTTAAAAAATTCTATCATCAATCCAATCCATAAAAGAATAAGGATCGGCTGCCTTCTCATCAAAATAATCAGTATAGCTTAGTTCATCATCGTCAAGCCTTTCAAAAACCATTTAAAATTTCTATGTAGCTTCAAGCATTAAGTATATTGAATTCAATCTAGTTGAAATATCAAAACATATAAGGCTTGATGAGACAATCTTGTATTGCTTAATATAAAGCTTGAATTTTGCAAGCCTGAAAAGGGAAGACCTAACTCATCTAACAACATTACAAATAGAAGAAATGGAAATATATATCCATTTCAGTCTTCTATTGAAAATAAGATTGACTATATATGCATAACACGTAACATGAATATGTTGCCTATCTAATACCATCCTATTAGCACTTTTAATTTTTTTTAGTATAAAATAGCAACAATATCAAAGCTTTTATTATCTGCAATTACCATAAAGACACTTAATTCCCTACTTATGTAGACATGATTTTATTTACTTTCCAATTATTTCCCTTTTTTTATTAGCAATTTGATAGAAATTAAGAATTATATTTATAATGTTTATTAATTATCTATTAAATATTTTATTATGATCATGTAGTTTAAATTTTAGATAGATTTTTAACAATCAAATGTTAGATAAATCTTACAACTATTAGATTTTAAAAAAATTCTCAATTATAATTTTTCATCTAGACAAAGCAACAATCCCTAATTACAATGTGTTAAGAAGGTAGGTAAAATCATGACTAAAGTTTAAAACATAAAAATTTAAACCCCCACCCCTTAACCACTTTAAAATGTTATTCATCTACAATCATAAATGTGGATAAAACATTCCTACATGCAAAAATATCATATTTTTATAGTGTAGTTACCATATCAAACTCACTCTTTTTTTAGGTTGAAAATTAATGACAAAATACTTAAGATTAAATATTAATGCACAAGAAAATTTAAGGTAAACCATAAGATAAGTATTCATGTTAGTGGCGTTATAATTCTTAAAATGGCAAAAATAACGCTTACTATAATAGTTACAAATAGTCATTATTATCGTGTTTTTAATGCTCAACATTATAATGAAATGGTCTTATGCTATGATAATTTTTTTTAGTCTTATTTGCATTTAGCTGCCTCCTTACTTTTGACTTCATCTTCACAAGGCTAGATGAGGTCATTTTTTCCCTTTCTTTACTTGTGGATTTAGATTTAACTAGTTTCATAAAAGGTCCTGCATTATCCCATTATCTTGGTGTAGGGCTAGTTGAATTGTTTGCCAGTCCTTTATCAGGATCTTTTAGTGAATTTATGTCAACTAAAAATGGAAACAAATGAATATCTCAATGCATGAATTCAAATTCAGTATGCATAAACAATGCAATATAAATAGTACGAACAAAAGAAGAGGTGATAATTGTTCACATATCATACTTAGTATACACCAATACTGGACTTTTATATATTACAAATTCAATTCTAATTGCTAGAATTTTAATACCAAGTCAATGTGTTATCATAGCAAGGGTTTTAAAATCTATTTCTAGATTTGATAATCAATTTTTGGGTTGTAATCAAATAAGACAAGCAAAAATGAAAGTAAAACTCTAAAACAAGGTTGAAAAGCAAAATCAAATTAAGAAAAAAAATTCCTTTATGTATTATATAAAGTAAAATTCGTAAAATCTTAATAATAAAAAGTAAAAATAAAAAAATTAAAGTAATTTACTTTAATTTTCTTTATATTCTTCAACTAGACATAATGACATTGAAGGTTTATAAAATGTTAAAAAAATTGTAATAAAAAATAAACAAATATGAAACATAATTTAAAACATAAAATGCCTTAGATGCTTTTATAATTATGGTAACAAGATAAACTGTAATACCTAACAAGAACTTAGAAAAATAGGAGAGTTATAATGAAGTTCTCTTTGTATGCAGTATATAAAACAAAATCTAAAAAACTTTATAATATAAAATAAAAAATATAGAATATAGGTTTAGGTTCAATCATCATCAAATACCTTACTTTGTTTGTGATTATAGCAACAATAGCAGCATGACTTCCATAAGGGTTTACAAATTGCATTGTTTTAGGTTTAGGAAGATTATTATTTGAGAATCCCCTAACAATTACAAAAGTTATAAAATAATAAGTTAAAATAAGTAAATAAACTTGGATTAACTTAAAAAAAATCATAAGGGTTCACAGATTACATATTTTAGCAATCAATCAGAATTTTGTTTGAGAATCACCCAAAATATTACAACTATTAGAGAATAGTAAGATAAGATAAACAAACAAACTTGAATTAACAAAATAAAAAACCCTAAAAAGCAAAATACTTGAAAAAATAAGAACCTTGAAAGCAAATCTTCATATGCTACTTAAAGAAAGATCAAACAAAGAATAAAAAAAAGGTAGGAAAAACACAGTGGCATTGCCATTTATGACAAAATACAAGAGAAGTAGCATTATTAAGATTGGAGAAAGGAATGATAAGAGTAAGCAATAGCCAAAAAATGAGAAATGATTGAGAATGAAAAAATTACCCTAATTTTTAACTTTTAGAGCCAGCACAAAATGATGTCATTTAGTAGGCTAAGAAATAATATTATGCTTCTCAGTTGGATTCAAACCTTCATAGGTAAGCATTAACCCACCTTAGCTTAACTACTTTTACCCATTATAGACTACCTTATTATTATTTTAGGTTTGCATGCTTTATCTAACTTGGCCCAATCATAAAAAAATTAGGTAGTTTCAAGTAGATATCATTAGGCCATAAATAGCTACCTTTCCTAAGCATGGCCCCCAAGTAAAACTAAATAATTAGAAATTAATAAAGTTAAAGTCAATTTTATAAAAAGGGTTGTTCTTATTTGTTTGATTCTCTTTTTAGCAAATTAAAAAATTTTATGCCTTAGGTTTGATTTTGCTATTAGCAATCCCAAAAGGCTAAACAATATGTAAATACCACTATAAACTCTCAAAAAGGTTAGTGGCATGCCTTAACCTTAGAACGAAGCAGCATATCCTACTCCTAAACTTTTTTATTAAAAAATTAACTTATTCTTCTATCGCTTTAATTTGGTTGTATTTAATTTAGAATTTTCTCTATTAAGATAAAGAAATTAACATTAATTTAATTAGTAATGTAAACAACTAGATTAAGCATAAAACCCTACTTAGAATTCCTTTAAAATATTTAAGCTAAATGCTATCACATTTGGATCTTTTGTATATAGATGATGTGTGACAAAATCTTTTGCTTTCTTAATGTAATCATACTCATATTATGTATATAAACCAAACCTTTGTCACTGAGTATGTCATTTTTAGAGGAAATCTATAAAGTTATGTAAAAAGTAGTTTTTAGTATCTTTTTATATGGACTACATTAAATATACCATTGATGGCACTCTCTATGCATATCTACCAATATTGTTGGCAAGTAGTTTTATAAATTGTACATTCAAAATTATTACTAAAAAAGATTATGCATTCGAAATTAATCCATATATTTGTATTAGAAAATATAAGGATAATTTTTGCTCTTTGATAAAAAGAATAACTAATCACATACAATAATTTTATATTCAAAATTTAATATTAAAAATATCATTATAATAGTATAGTGCTAATTAGAAAACAACATATTATTAAAAAATAAATAGAAGAGAATAAAAAAGTCTCAATCATATTTAGATGATTAAAAATTAAAGTATCATGCATCCATTGCACATGAAGTATGAAGTATGTGAAAAAAATCTTGAAATGTTAAAATAGAAGAACCTAGTTCATCCTAAGCCCAGTATGGTATTATCCTAAAATTAAATTTGCATAACATATGATAAGATTTGGAAGGGATCATTTTAATTAATCTTGTGTCCATAATTTCATTTTAGTTAGGATTGGCATTAACAATTTGATAGACCTTGATTTGATCCAATAATTATTTGATTTAATTAAGTTTTTATTCAATTCATTCAATTTTTGAGCAAATTAATTATAATTTATATATATATATATAATATAATATACAATTAAAATTCTGGCTTATTTTTATAATTTTAAATTTATATTATTTAATAATATTTATAATTATATTAAATATTATATTTTTTTAAAAAAATATATTTGTTATTTAATTAATAAAAATATATTATTTAAGCTTGAATTGACTTTGCATTTATTCTACTCTAAATGAAATATATTCATTAAGGTTAAATTTCAATTCGACTTGATTCAATTTTGCTCCAAATGGTTGTTTGATACCATATCATAATTAAGGATATTAATATTTTAAGTTATAGGCTAGCTATAGAATGATACAAAGGTTACACCCTGTTTTTGAAATTATGTACTTTTAATAATTTTAATATTCTCAATAATATAATTTTTAAGAATTTAATTTTTAAAAATATAATATTATTATATTTTAATTTATTTATATATTCTTAAAAATGGTATTATCAAGAATGTCTTTATAAAATATTGTGTGGTTAATAATATTAGGTGGTAATAAATGATAATTATAAGTAACAGGTGATGACAATGGTGATCAATGGTAAAGATATCAAACATGGATTGATTTGGACTAATTCATAAACTTGAGTGAATTATTCAAAATTTAATCTGTTTTAATCCTGAACTTATATGGATCAATTTGTATGGATTAAAGTTTGAACTAATTGATTTGAACCATAGATCAAATCATTGAAAATTTAATTCATTTTTTAAGTAAGTTTATATGGGAATAAAATCTAAAATTTGTAAAATTTAAAAGAATGATTTTAAATTTTTGAAAGTAAAGATAACAAAATTCAACTATTCCAAAATTAAAGAAGATAATTTGTATTTTTCCTTTTTTTAATAGGACTAATATTTGTCTTAATTTTATATTTGTTCTTTTTTTATTTTTAGTAAGTTTGTCAAATTCTTTTTGCTCCACAAAAATTCGAATACACATTTTAAAATCCAAAATTATCCTAAACCTAATTGAAAGGAGAAAAATTTTAAAGTGAAAAAACGCAATATCATCTAGCAAAGTTAATAAAAAGAACTATATAAAATGCATTTATTGTAATATGAAAAATTAAGAATGTTTTTGAAACAAGGAAGTAAATTTTGATATTAAAACTTGGATTTGTGCCATTAAATTTATTAAGCTAGACAAATTTTATGTTACCATATTTTAATTTTAGGGCATATAATATATGAAAATGACAACTATTAATAAAGCTTAAATTGAAGATATATACAATAAATATAATTTAAGTTGTTATTTTTATAATTAATAATTTAAATTATAATTTTTAATTTAACTGTCAAACCTCATTAATATTTTAATTAATCAAATCCCCTTACTAATTGCAAGATTAAATGTAGAGATTAACACAAATATCTTACACAGTTAATTATTATCCTTATATAATAACCAACAAAAAAAATCAAGATGAGTGTGATTTACGGCGTTTTCTACATCTTTTCCCTCGCTAACTTTTAATTTCTTTTCATTTGTTCTTTTGTTTCTTTATGTTTTAATGGATTTATCCATTGTATATTTTATGTGAAATAATTAGATCAAATTGTGTAAAAAAGTACAAATTATACTCTAATATGATGATCCAAATTGATATATAAACCTTACTTGAATTTATTACATTATTTATATTAAATCTAGTCACAATCACACAAACGAAAACGATTCATAAAGCCTGCAATTAGAGATTTATGGTATGCACTAATTAAGATTTAAAATTTTTTACACATAAATTCTCCTTTTTAATTGAATTATAACTCTCACAAAATTAGGAAATTGCACGATCTACATACTTTATAGGATAATAGTAGTTAGTATAAGATTTTAAAAGTACAGACTTTATTATATATATATATATATATATATACATACATACATATATGAATTAAGTTATCAACGGACTCATAATTGGAACCAACCTAATAATCACAATAGATTTAAGTGCCATTATAAAATCTAATCTTATTATCAATAATGAACTATTATTCTTTAATATTTTAATTAGTTTTTTTAATTATTGGGTTTGAAATTCTAACATTCTCTAGTTTTGAGATTAGCATTTGTGAATCTAATTTTCAGTTGAAATTTTGCAAAAGTTGAAAGTTGAATAAGCATCATATTTTTTCACTTTTCTTTCTCTTCCTATTTCATACTTCTTTTTGATAGAATAGTAGAATAGATCTATAGTCCACTTGCTAAGTGCAATTAATAGACAAAATCTTAGCAAAAAATGGAAAAGAAGATAGCTATATGAGATAAAATCTTCCCAATAAGCATTTTCCATTATTAATTGAATGTTAGTTAAAGATTGGATCCAATTTTTTTAACATACCAATTTATAGGGCTAAAATTAAATATTAGTGTTTAAGGGAGTAAATGAAACCAATATCATATTAAAAGGACCAATATGGTTATTTATTATTAAGCCTATTTTGAAAATTAAGGCAAAAATAATATATTTTTATTTTCTAATTAACCAATTCATTAACTAATTGCAATTTATTTGGGATAAGAATTTAACACGAGTGGTGTTACTCTATAGTTGATAATTAGGGTAGTGCAACCCAAAAATATAAATAAGGTTGCATCCAGTTCCCCTCAAATTAATTTTTATCACGTTAATATAATTTTCATGTGTTACATCACTAAAATTATCATTTAAATAGATGGATTATGTCTAAAATTCTTTTCTCTATTTATATAGATTAAATAAATAGTTATGCTTATTTATGATATATTAGAGGGTAAAACATATTTTATGCATTAATAGTATGACCTATTTGTAGTTTGCCCACCCAAATATAAAGTATTAAAAAGATTTTGTTGTAATTTGCTTAATTGACACTTGATCCATTTGTATTGTGATTCAATTCAAATATAAAATTATTATGTTTAAGTTATATACTCCTTTATTATCCTCAATTTGATCTAATTTTATCTTGATTTGTCCTTAATTTCACTTGTTATTCATAGTTTACTCTTATGCTATTAGGGTTTTTAGGTTTCAAATTGAGGACGAATAGAAGGAAAGATGACATAAGTTAAATTTTTCAAATTCCATTTCCATTTAATAAATGAGAAAGAAGAATACATGAAAGATATATGGCTAATGTTATTACATTTGGAAAAAAAAACAAGCATAAGTAAGTGAATTGTCAATCATGCAAACTATAAGTGAGTTCTTTTTAACACATTGTATCATAGGTGGATAGGTTACAAATTAAGTCATGCCACAAGTGGGTAAAGTATACTTTTTTCTATATTATATTAATTTCTTTATTTAGTATTAGTTGTGTAAATCAGATATACAATATGTTTTGGAATATCAATTAACTATAATGTATGAATTACTTAATTACTTATTTATTATTTTATGATATTATAGAGAAAAATACTCTTAACTCCCCTAAAGTATTAAAAATTTACACAGACCTTCCCTTTATTTTTAAAACTTACACAAACCTCCCTCTATTTTCAAAATAAATAAATACAAATACACAGACCTCCTTCAAAGTTTTGAAAACTTACAGAAACCTCCCTTCTATTTTCAAAACTAGAGGGGAGGTTTGTGTAATTTTTTAAAACTTTGATGAAGGTATGTGTATTTTTATTTATTTATTTTGAAAATAAAGGAGAGGTTTGTGTAAGTTTTGAAAAGAGAGGAAAAGTTTGTGTAAGTTTTAAAAACCAGAGGGGTGGTTAGAGTAATTTTCTCTATCTATTATTATTATTATTCATACATATAATATACATACTTACTTGTGTGTATATATTTTATAAATACATGTGTCCTACCTTTCTGGCTAGTTGAGATAGCTACTAATAAGGCTAAATTACATGTTTTAAAAATTAACATGAGTTGTCTAAATAGTTAAATTTGGCACCTTATATATATATATATATATATATATATATATATATATATATATCATGACTCAAGAACACCACTTAAAGTACATGATTATTAAATGCTTTAATATGATTTTTCATACCACAAACCTAATTATTAAAGGATAATTGCTATGCTTAAACCAAGCAGCCTAGAAGGCTAGTTAGACCATTTAAGTAGTTTAGTGTTTTATAAATTAAACTTAACTCTCAAATCTAATTGATGTAGAGTTTCATAATCTTCCTTACTTAAATGACCTAATATCTTTACTAGGCTCGTTAAGTCTCATGATCTAAAAATCTACAGCAATTGGAGTATACTATTGACTAGTGCTCTAACATTATTTGTTACACTTTAAGCTTGATTGACTTCAAAATAATTACTAAACTTGAATCATGTGACCTAAAAAGTTAGCTTAAATCATCTAAGTGATCAAATTTAATGACTTATACATATATCATATTTAATTTTTGAATTTAACTAATTTAAAATTATATATGTTAAATTAAAATATATAAAGTAATTCAATATTTGTTTCCGTGATCATTTATTTATGAACAAAACATATATTATATATAAAATATTCTTTGTCCTAACCCTTTGATTTGATATGCTAGCTTTTTCAACATTAATGTTCAATCCAAATTTTAAACCACAATTTTCAAACGTTAAACATGAGAAAATGAATAATACAATTTATCAAACTATTTAAGGTGCGCAATCTAAGGAAATAGAAAGGGAATAAGGTGAAATAATGAGAGTAAAGGAGAAAAACTATTACTTTTTTAAGTTGTTATTTACCCAAGGAATAAAATTGCATTAAATCCTTTTTCTTTTCCTTTAGCTTATCTGTGTATAAGAGTAAAAGATAATTAAATGCAAATTATAACAAAAATATCTTAGTAACTAGTAAAGTGAAAAGTAAAATTTCAAAAACTATAATGAATATTAAAAGTTAGGATAAATTTTTAAAAATTATAATAATTCATAGATAGTAGGCAATAATGTAAGTAGGTGGTAGTGTATTTTAGGTCTTGGCAACCCACATCCAATAAGGGGTAAATTGGGTGTTATTAAAACTTTCACTATTTTTGAAATTTTCTTTGAAAAATATTTTTTTTTCAGAAGTCATGAGAATAATTTTAATTCAAACAATTTTAAGAGAGCTTCATAAAGATATTTACACTCAAGATATGATAATTCAATAAATTAATACCAATTAATTCATTTAATGATGCATAAACAAATTATCAAGAAATAAATCCAAGATATTTTAATGAAAATATTTGCACATAATATAAAATAATTTAATATATTTGTGTAAAATAACTCATTCCATTATGCATAGATAAAAAATTAAGAAGCACATGCATAGATAGATTTCTCTTTTAACTATTCCATTATCTAAGCATCAAGATCAACATTGAAGTATAATATATTCAACAATTTTATTAACTATACACAGATAAAATTATCAATAAGTACATACATAAATATAAACTTTTTTAAGCATTTAATCATTTATGCATTAATATAAGTATTAAAACACAATGCAACATATAACATCAATAAAAATAGAGTAAGTGATAAAAAAATAGAGCATATAAATAAATGTAAATAGAGTAAGTATAAAGAGATTAAATATAAGGATTTATAGTAGTTTTTCCCTTGAATATCCTTTTTAAGGTATATTTTTACTCTCCAAGCTCTCCAAGTTTATGTTTTAATTCACTATTCCTTCAAGTTTCAACCAACACTTGAAAAAGTCTTATAATACTCTTACTCTTCCTTGAGCAAATCTTTCTTTTACAAATGATACCTCACCCTTTCTAAATTTTTTCAAAGGATATCTTACCTTTTATAATTATAAATGATATAAGATGAATATCAATTCATATAAATTCTTTTATAGAGTGAATGAAACAAATGAAACCCTTAGAATAGGGAAATTTCACAAAGAAGAGCTTAAATCATGATTTAAATGAAATAATTAATAAAATGATGTTAAAATATGAAGTTTAGGCTTTTTCTTAATTGTATTTGATATTTCTTAATTTATATAGAAAGCTTATAAAGTATTATAATCATTTGGGGTGGTTAGGAATGAAAACTAGTTATTTATAGTCATTATATGTGCACCAAAATAGTCAAAATCGATTAGTTAATCAATTTTGATGAAAATTTTCACCAATTCAGAATTGATTAGTCAATCATTCACAATAATAAAAATATAAATTGAACTTTATAAGGTTATAACTTTTTCATTTTAAGTCTATTTAAAGCAAATGACCTATTGTTCTAATTAACTTCATGCTTATAATTAATGTGATTTTTTATATATGTTTAAAATAATGAGCAAAGGTAAAAAAGAGTGGAATATGAAAATTTGATTTTGAAAGTTAATTTATGAAATTCATAACTCTTTCATTATCATTTTAATAAATAACTTATCTATATAAATTTTTTTGAGTTTATTTTCACATAAAAATAATTTCATATTCATATAATTTGTAATTTTTGAGATATAACTAAAATAATGAGTAAAGGTAAAAAAAGACTGGAATACAAAAAAATAATTTCTAGATTCAACTTAAAAAAATTATAACTCTTTCATATATTAATCATTTTAAGCGAATCATATATTCAGAAAAAGTTATTTGAGTTCATTTTCATATGGAAAAAATTTAACAATCAAATCATAAGCATTGTATGAGATCTAATGAAGAGAATGACTAAAGCTCCAAATTGAAAATATTAAAATCCCATATCTTATTAGTTTTTTAAGTGTTCCCGTAAGCTATCTTATAAAAATATGATTGTAAGTTATCTTTTTAAAATATTTTGATTAAGCTGAAATTATAAAAATATCTTTAAACTCTTTATTATAAAAAATTTCATTTTATAAGAAAGTTTAAGCTTAAAATGAAAAATTATATCAATGAAGTCCTGAGACTTTTCTTAATGCTTGTATAAGATATAACTTTTTTAGTATATAATCAAGCATTTCTTAATACTTCTAAGCTTTCAAAAACATCCTTTGATACTTAAATTACCTCTTCCTTTTTGTATTTTTTCCTTATTCTTGAGTTGATCATGATATGATCTTCCATTGCTTTGCTTTAATGCTAACTCCTATTTAACTTATTGAACTTTTTTATATAAAAGTTCATAAACTTTGCAAATTATATAGTTAGTCCAATCTAATATATTAAGATTTTAATATGTATAATTCATATATAAATTATATAACAAATTGGTATAAGAACATGCATAATTATCACATCATATATCTTAATCAATCATATACTCAATGATGTTTGTATAAGATAGAGCTCTTTTAGTATATAATTAATCATTGCTATTGCAACCATAATCTAACATGTCTATTAAAAATTTTATAACATTTTGGTATAAAGACATGCGATGCTATTATAATATTCATTTGCTATCATCAAAACTCATCATATATAACTTAGGGTTAACATGTATAATGATTGTGTATAGTGGGCGGTGAGTGATAGTCATGGTAAGCAATGGAAGGTTTGTGATGGTGGTGGTGATGAGTTATGGATAGTCATAATTGATGATAAGTGATAGTAACAGGTGATGATAGTAGAGATAATGAATAATGGTTGTAACAATGGTAAAAGGTGACAGGATGGGAGTGAAAGTTATGGTAAGTGGTGATAAATAATTATAATAGGTGATTGTAGTAATAATAGATGATAAGAATAATGATTATGACGGGTTGTCTATTTGAAAGAAAAAGAAAGCGTGTTTTTTTTTTAAATTTTCAATAGATATTGTAATATAAAATCTTATGAAGAGAAAAAGACTTCAAATAAGGGGGATTTGTTTAAGATAAGTAATAGTAATAGTAACAAATTCTACTAAACATAAACTAAATACTCAATAAAAAAATTAATTTTTTATTTCATTATCAATCATTTGAATCTTTGAATCAAACACCACATTCTTGTTGTTCTTGCTATTCTAAAATCTCGCTTATATTTTCACTCTTCGAAAAAAATTCACTATAACCCTTGTACATTTACTTAAAGATATGATATTAGTGCATTCAATTGTTTTATTGTTTTTTTAATTAACAAAAACAAAATTTTTACTTAAAGCCTCAACATTTTACTTAAATCTTTCACTATTAGCTCATCACTAATAACTTTATTATTGTTTTCTTTTTAAATAACGTTGTTACATTTTTGTATACTTATTTTTTGTTCACTCACTCTTACTTATTTGTAGGGTTCAAGATTTATGACCTTTGCATATATCTAAGAAAGAGTGAACAAAGAGTTATGTTATGCTTGGTATAATGAAATGAGAAAAGTTTGTTAAATAGATACAAAAGAATGGAAATGCCTATTTTATCAAATACATTTTATGACAAAAGTAATAAAATGGTGTAATGGAATAATTATTCCATTATTTATGGAATGATTTTTTTATATATTTATCCATAATATTTTTTATATATTTTGATATTATTTTTATTAGTAAATAATAAAATAATATCAATTTTAATATTTTTATTCAAATATTTTGATAACTATACTTTCATAAAAATTTAAAATAAAAACATTATTGTATTCTTTATAAAAAGTTTTAATGTAAATTTTTTGGCAAATATTATTGAAACTTTTTTTCTATTTTATTCATATAATATTTATTATACTGTACATAATTATGAAATAAAATATTCATTTTAATTCTAAACATACAAAATATGATGATGAAATGATCATTGTATCCTATTTCATTCCATCATACTAAATGCATCATTAATGTAGTTGAGTGATTTTAGAATGGAGAAAATTTGAGAAATGTTTCGCAAGTATTTGCTATGAAGTTTTTTATTATAATTTCATATGTATATTACTTTTCTAATTTACCACTAATAATTATTATTTGAGAAATATAATTATTGATTAGTTATTGAAAATTGATTACACATATTGAGAACTTCATAGAAAACATTTATAAAACTTCATTTAAGTTCTCTTCTTTTAAAATTACTTATTTTCTTAATTTCTTTGCCAAATGTGGGAGGGTTTCCACATCTTTATGGCTTTTAACGTGATTTTCCCATTTTTTAAAATTTTCTTTTGTTTATTCTAAAGTGCATGTGCTGTCATGGATTCGCTCTATTTTTGGTCCAATAGGTGTTCATATGCATTTTATTGGACAGTTTAGTTGTTTGGGTCTTTTCTGGCCTACTAGGAGCCCATATACTGTCATTTGAAAATCTAATAACCGAATTCTTAGCAATTGAGTTTCTTCCCCTAAATTTCACTCTGACGTCCCCAACCCACCACCCCCAAAACCAAAAAAAAAAAACTCACTCTGCTTCTTTAATGACTTTTTATTTATGACAAAAAAAAACTTTTTATTTATTTATTCACATGATAAGGATACGAAAATTCAAATCTAAAAACCTCCCATATTCAAGTCCCTTAACAAATTAATGACTTTCTTTAAGTGAGATTTAACAAGAGAATATTACGCTAAATATGTTCAACCACTTGGATGTTCCCTTTTTTTTTTCTCTCCACACTTTTTTATTCTTGGAATGAATTTGCAGTTTTATCCTAAAAAAATTGAGGTGTTTCAATTCAGTCCTCAAAACTTTTTCATTCTCAAATTAATGCTAAATGTTTCAATATGGTTTCAAAGTGGTCTTTTCACCTGTCCTCAAAATTAGAAGTGCGAGGTATCCCCACCTGAATCTGATGCGAATTATTATATGATATGATTGTGTTATAATCAACATGAACTTAGGATTATTATATTTGATGTCAAACTAAAATATATATTTAATAAGAATTCAATTAAATATTATTTCATAAGGGTAATGCCATGAAAAATTTA
This sequence comes from Sindora glabra, assembly GCA_020226215.1. Classification (NCBI taxonomy): domain Eukaryota; kingdom Viridiplantae; phylum Streptophyta; class Magnoliopsida; order Fabales; family Fabaceae; genus Sindora; species Sindora glabra. The sequence continues at coordinate 7,159,157 of CM035225.1, forward strand.
TACCTTCTAAAAGATTAAATGTTTTGTCTAAATCCTTCTTTACATAAGCATCTTTGGTGATACGTAGGATTCTTTGTCAATGTAATTGATGAAAATGAATGGTAAGAGCACTTTGAAATAATTTTAAAACATTTAAGAACAAATTAAGATAAAAAAATTGAGAGTTAAATTAGGACACTTCAAATCTTATTAGGACCGAATTATTAATTTACTTATATTTCTTATTAATAATGTTTTAAAATGTAAAAATTAGCGTGGATGGGAATTTTATTGCGTGAAAAAATTACTTTCATCCATTATTTTTTATTAAAAATAAAATTATAAATTACATTTATATCCCATGAATTTAACCTAAATATATTTACACTTCTTCTATTTTTGGAAATATATATTCAATTTTTTTATTTTTTTAGTAAGAAAAAAATTAGTATATGTTTAAAATAGAAGAAAAGAAAAATAGGTGTATATGGAAAAAGAAAATTGGTATATATTTTTGAAAATACAAAAAATGTGAGTAGCGAAGAATGTTGAATTAAAATTTTTGAGAAAGTCAGATAATTAATATAAAATATTTTTAAAATAATTATATAATAGTAATACATAATTTTAAAAAATTTTGGAGCCAAGTACAAGGAAACTTCGCCAACGGATATGTGTGATTACACTTAATTATTAAAAAAAGAGTGTAATTTATCTGAAATAAAAAACGCCGAAAGGTGATAAAAGCGAAAGAGCATAATGTTCATTTGATCCCTCACTCGCATAGACTCGAAGAATTTCAGCCAACATTTCATAGTGTCATTTTATACGATTCCGAACCGAAACATGTCTTAGATGCTATTAGAAAACTACAAATATTTGATCTTCCACTTCCTACCTCTCCCCTCTGCACTTTTAATTCATTTTCCATTACTACTGCCCTTTAATCTGATTCTATATCTCTTTTTGCTTTTTTTTTTTTAAATAAAGTTTGTGATTCTACACTTAGAATGCTTACCTGACACTCATTCATATTTTTTTTTAATCTGAGGATTTTGATATTTGATAAGTTATATTGAATCTCTCTATTAATTTTGAATTGAATCAGATTAAATCATTTTTAACAAACAAAACTTTCTTAATATTTATTTTTTTATTCATAAGACTCTAACTCGATATTCATTCTTAAAAAAACAAGCATCCATTATCCAAAAACAAATGCCTGCAGCACATCTTGTTCCCCCTCATCACATTCTTATACGCTAGCAACTCTCTTTTTGGTACATAAGGAATACTGTCCCGCGAAGTTGAGCATCCAAATATGGTGCTAATTTCACAAAAGAAAAAAAAAGGTGGAGGTAGGGGTGGGGGGTGGGGCTACCGCATATAATTCAAAGCAACTTGGAGGGTAGATTTAGTGGAACGTTAAATTTGATTCTTAATTTACAAGAGTTGTATTCTAAAATCAAATTGCATAATTTTAAAATTTAATTGAATCGATAGAAACAAAGTAAATTTCAAAATGTTTTAGACTTGATAAAGGGTTTTAAGTTTAATTTTTCAAGATATTTTTATTGGAAGAAATTTACCATCTATACTTCTATTTTAAATAAGGATGAATCTTGAAAAATTAAAGTTTCATTTGTTTTGGAAAGTATTTTTTGTAAAAAAATATTATTTATACATATATTAATAAAAGGGTAATATACCACTTACATTAATTATTAAAAAAATATATTTAAAAACTTAAAAATTGATGAAAGTAATTTTTTTTAAAATAAGGAAAGTTATTTTCTTTAAATTCTTCATATTTAATATTAAATAAGTAAAATAATTTCTTCTATTTTAATATTTTATAACTATATTTTATAAAAATTATTTTTCAATAAAACAAATGAAACCTAAATTGACAAAGACTTTTAATTCAAATATTATATTCGATGTCTTTTTAAAGATTTTATATTTCATGTTGGATTCTAATTTTTTATTTAAGTCTATAGACATAACTGCTTCTAATATAAAAAATGTAAATATTATGCTTTGATTTACTCAAATAAATGAAATAATCAAATCAAATCAAAATATGTGCTAAAGCGGGAGTATTTCAAAAAAATAATTAGAGATAGAAGCCATTACTTAGATTCTCCACTTCTCCACAAGGTAGTGAACTAGTAGTAGGTACTACCCGTACCAGTCAGGACCACCACACAACACAAAAGGGTTTATTTTTCTCTTTTTTTTTTTTGGGTAAAGAGAGAGTTTATTTTTTCTAAACATTATGGAATCGTGATTGTCATATAATTATGGTTTATCACTCCTACTAAAAAATGTTTATATTCCCTCCTTCTCCAACAAGGCAATATGGTACAGTACTACTATACTTCTTGTACCAGTAAGTGCCCCATAACAAGAGTTGTATTTTTCTAGACATTATGGAATGGTGATTATCATATATTAATCATTTAGATCAACGGTTCTTAACTTGCCACTTGGCTAATTCCTTCCCGCTTTGCCACGTGTCATTGCATAAGTACTTTAAGACTTTTTTGAGTTTCTGGGTCCCAGCGTGGTGTTAACGGTTTGAAGATGAAGGGTTGAAGAGATGTGCGCCAAACAGTAAGAAGACTGCAAAGTGCAAATTGCTGGACGAGCTGAGCCCAAACGCCAGTCACAATCCCATTCTAACCAATAGAAAAAAAACCTTTTACACTGTTCCCACTATGCATGGCATTGATGATTTGATGCAATCCAAAGGAGGAAGGCTTATCTCTCCTTCACTCTATTTCTGGTTATAATCACTCGTTCTTTTAAACCAAAAGCACTCACGAGACACCCCTGAAGCTTTCTGCTTCTGAGTTCATCTTTTTGCTGCTAAACGACCTAATCCTCCTGACTCCAATCACCAAAAACCGTGAAAAAAACTGTGCCTTCTTCTCTCTTTCTTTCCCCAAAGAAAAACACTTCATTTTTCAATGAAGCTTCCCAGCATTTGCTTTTCTAATTCCTTCAACAATGGAATTTCACTGCTCCTCTTTGTTTGTTGTGTCTCTGATTCTTATTTGCTCTAAGATTATTCATCAACCTTCTTTCGTTGATACAACACAACTGTGATATTACGGAGTAGGATTGTGTTGCATATGAAAAATCATTGCTTGATTTCATAATTGTTAGTTTTTGGTCTTGTGATGTAAAAGGGCCTTCTTCGATTTCATTAACGAGGTTATTTGACTGATTCATGAAAACTCATTTCCTTATTGCATCCCATGTTTCGGAATCTGTTCATGCACTTCCTGAAGTCGATTCACACATTCAGAAGGAAAATTCCTTTTGATAGTCTGTTTTGATAAGCAGGGTGTCACTGTACAATTTCATACAAAATTATTTCAAGGAGCTTTACTAGAGCTTCAATGGCGGGTTCATGTTTCCACGGGCTTCGCCTACGGAGGTCGAAGAGTAAACCTTTACCAGCGTCCTCGTCTTCTTCGAAAACCCAGTTGGATTCTGATATGGAGAATATGGAAAGGAGGAGATTTGATAGCTTGGAATCGTGGTCCATGATATTGGATTCTGAGAATGTGGAGACATGGGAAGCTTCAAAGGAGGACCAGGAAGAATGGACTGCTGATCTTTCGCAGCTCTTTATAGGTAACAAGTTTGCTTCTGGAGCTCACAGTCGAATTTATCGTGGAATTTACAAGCAGAGAGCTGTTGCTGTGAAAATGGTGAGGATCCCGGCGCAGAACGAGGAGAGAAGAGCTTTACTAGAGCAGCAATTTAAATCTGAAGTGGCTCTGCTTTCGCGTCTCTTTCATCCAAACATAGTGCAGGTATGGTGTTAAAGTCTATTGGAGATTTACCTGTATATATTTGTTATCCGTTCTGTCCAAATGGTTTGGATATCTTCCGCGACTATTCTATTTTGTTATGTTTTGTTTTTTTCTTGCTTTGCAAATTCATGGTAATGATATATCTTTCCTTCTTTTGTTGTTAGCTTATGTTTTAATTTTCCCATAAAACCAGTTGCCACTTGCTAATTTAGTCAAACATGTTATCTCGAACAACTATGGTTTTGTTTGATTGCCTAATTGACAAAATTTTAAAAAATAAGAGAAATCTCACTTAAAGTATACCTGACACAATATAGAAATATCAAATTGGAGTCAAACCCTGAGTTTTCATTCCTTTTGTCATATATTAAGGCTGCAATATGTACATTACTAAGATCTATTTTTATGGGAAGATGGTATTTAAACTTCTTAACATGTGCAATTTCTATATTATTTTACAACTGCACATAGGGCACAATTTAAGTCAAATTGATTCTATCTTTTATAAAATAAATAGTATTAATTTGACTCATATTTTTAACCAGTAAAGTATACAAGTAACATTACACATCTCTTTTTGTGGTTTTGAATAATGTTAGTTGCACTCACCTGCCTCCTCATTGGCCATAGAATTTCTGTCTGTAAGGAAATGCGTTCCCCTGTATAAGACCCACAACAGATCCAATAGCCCTTGCGAGGTCCTTGTGGAGGAGAGCTAATATGCAACTAGCATCATTCTTTGGTCATTGCACATTATATTTACTTGCAAGGATGTCACATTTTATTCAAGTGGTTAATATAGGCTGATCCCCAAGTGACTCTCAATTTACAGTTTATTGCAGCTTGTAAAAAACCGCCGGTATACTGTATCATAACAGAATACATGTCACAAGGGACTTTAAGGATGTATCTGAACAAGAAAGAGCCATATTCTCTTTCAATAGAAACAATACTAAGGTTAGCTCTTGATATATCTCGTGGTATGGAGTACCTTCATTCACAAGGTGTGATTCACAGAGATCTGAAATCAAATAACTTGCTTCTCAATGATGAAATGAGGGTTAAGGTGGCAGATTTTGGTACATCATGTCTAGAAACACGATGCAGGGAAACCAAAGGAAACATGGGGACCTATCGTTGGATGGCACCGGAGATGATTAAAGAAAAGCCTTACACTCGGAAAGTTGATGTGTATAGTTTTGGAATTGTGCTTTGGGAGCTCACAACAGCTTTGCTGCCTTTCCAGGGAATGACCCCAGTGCAATCTGCTTTTGCAGTGGCTGAGAAGGTATGATCATAGCTATATCTGAACTTGGTGGTCTTTTCTTTTGTTATTTGCTTACAGACAGATACTGCTCCACTTCTCTGCGTGTCATTTATGATGTTTTTATCATCGAACTTGTTGCTCTTTTCTTGACTTTCTTTCTTGGACCGTACTTAGTAAGGTTCCTTCTTGGTTAACCTGCCTCATATGCACTCTAGCAGGTGTTTTTCCATCACGCCCAGTTATTTTGTAGGGTTTCCTTATTTGTTCCTCACATTCCCCTCAAAACACTCATCACTCCTGCGCAGTTTTCAATATGTACAGGATTGAGGGGTGTTGTGAATGCTAGTGAAGCAAAACTTGCATTTTTCTACTTTCCATAGATCAACACATACCATAATTCTGGCCAAATTGAGAGGAGAAAATGCACCCAGTTGTCACATAAAAAGATAATTAATCGGACATGACTGTATCTTGATTCATGAGTGGTCAGAAGCATGCCCATTATGTAAGTGTTTTTTTGCCACGAAGCAGTTTGGTTGCTAGAATAGCACTAACGAATTATCCTTTGTTTTATTGCTCCCCGATGGGATTATAAAGCAATGTGATAACTACAAGGTCTAATTTTATACATCTGGCACAACCTAGTTTCAATGAAGTCCTAATCTAAGATATAAAAAATATTAAAAATATTATATAAATAGAGAAATTGTATAAATAAATATTAAATATTGTATAAAATATAATTCTAATAATCTAATCTAATAAACTAATATAAAAATCTCCTTTTTATTTGTTTGAAGGGGTCGTACTTTTTTTTTTATAGTTCGGCCAGATCAGTACTTAACTAAACTTTTTTTGTTCTAATGAAGTCCTAACTTGAGATTATAATTTAGATTCCATTTGTTTTCTAAAAAATATTTTCTGTATGAAAATCTCATTTCCTTATATGTAAATGGAGGAGTACCATGTGTTTTTTTCACTTTGTAATTAAAAAAATGATATTTAAAAGTACGGTAGTGGAGTAAAATAACTTTCTCTTTATAAAGAAGTTATCTTCTATCAAATTTCTTATATTTAATATTAAACATATAAATTATTTTTTATCATTTGGTATTTTATAACTATAGTCCTATGAAAAATATTTTCTATCAAAATAAATAAAGCTTAAAGAAAGAAATGGACATCCTAAATTATCAGAGATGGAATGATCAATATGCCCGTTGAAATGGAAATCAATCAACAACACAAGACTCATTATCTGTTTGTGTATCTCCCATAATCCCCTTCATCAAGCCTGATAATGTTACTTTTAAAATCCTGATTATAGAAGTTTAAATTTTGGAACCTTTACCACTCCTCTACTTGGATACTCCTTTGAGAATTATTTGGAAAATGCTTACTTGGGAAGTAAGAACCGTATAATTTAGCTATTGAGGCCTCAGCACATTTGTACCAGGGCCTGAAAATGTATTGCATTTGGACTATCTTTGGACTTGCAGACAGATCTATTCACAACATTCAGAACGTTAGAATATTCAATCACTGTCATTCCGGTTTACTCTTATGGGAAGGTAACCTCTAATGCCATACTGCAGCCTATATACGCCCATACCAGATATTTAGGTGATTTTGTATATCATGAGAGCTGTCCTTAATCTGCTTTCTCAGAATATATTCTCGAATAGAAAAACAAATTACTCAGGGAATCTGGATGCTGGTCCTAATTTTCTACTATACGCCCAAATTCTTCTGTGTTTTCCAGCCAACCATCTCTATTTTAAAAAGACTGGTGACTGACTTTTTGATTTCCTGCCTTTTTTTGGTTGGGCCAATATTTCTGAGTTGCCTTGAACACATTTCTGCAGAATTCTTGAAGTCATGAGCTGCTTAGACTTGATTTTTTTTTTCCCCTGCTTCGCCCTCACTGATTTGTTGCTGAATGGTTCCATCAATAGTTTGCTAAAATGTAAACGAAGGAAAGATAAAGAAAGAGGACCAAAAGATGTAAATTTCTATTGCCACTCCTGTGATTGGCTTGGTCATGACACTTCACAGAAGCTTTCTACTGTAGTGGACTATCTATCAGTCTATCTCCAACTATGCATTGCATAGATTGACTCATCTTTTCTCACAAATTGTCACTTGCTGCATACTTGGAAGAATATGGTTTCGACTAACATCACTTAGTCATTGGCCCTATTCGTTCTCGTTCTATAAAGTGTGTACATGAGTGCGGACAATTAAATACATCTACCATTTTCTTTTCAAAACAGAGGTATTTACTGGCCTATCTTCAATGTATGCAAATTATTATAAAAGTAGATTGCCACACGAAAGAGTGATGCTAATTGTACAATCTCTTGTACTCACACCAAGCTCATTGCAAAAGACAACTATGGGCTTCATTAATGTATAAGGCTCCTATATGTGTCTAATTGAGGCACTAGCTTTTTCCATTATGCCTAAATTGCAGAGCTTAGCATGAGACATAGCTCTATGCTCATAGATTTTTCCTCAGGAGCCGATTTGTTAAAAAGCTGTTGTAGATTAGTAACGGTTGCATGTACCTATCTGTCCCGATAAAATGAAAATCAGGTCTCCATTCCCCTTTCAGGGGTTCCTTCTTCCCTAGTCTCAATATACAGTCACTAATTCACCGTTGTTATGTTTAAAAAAATAATTAATTATTGGGTGCACAAATCTGACAAAAGCAGTCCCTTGGATTTCCCCCCTTCCTTGCTGAATGTTTCCAGTACCGAAAAGCTTATTGCTATTGTCATTGCAATATTCAAACATTTGATTTGATAATTGAATAACATTTTTTGGGCAGAACGAAAGGCCTCCTCTACCGGCTAGTTGTCAGCCAGTGCTTGCCCATCTGATAAAGCGTTGCTGGGCAGCAAACCCCGCAAAGCGGCCAGATTTCTGTGACATTGTGTCTGCTTTGGAGAAGTACGATGAATGTGTTAAGGAGGGCCTTCCTCTTACTCATCATTCGGGTCTTGTGAGCCGTAATTCCATTAACATTATTCAACGCTTAAAAGGCTGTGTCTCCGCCGTGAGCTCCTTCTCTATACCTGTACATGCCTGATAGGTACAAGGTATAGTCTAATCCTTGCATATTCTTGAGCTCTGATACCTTAAAGCCCCATCATCATAGTTTATACAAAGCTTGATGTTCTTTCCAACTGTATTATGTAACTCTACTTCATAAAAAGATTTCAAGGTTGCATCTCTCTTTTTCTATTTCTGGTATTTCATTGAACAAAAATCAAAATTGACACAGGTTTGAATCTCAATGCTAGCGGTCCCACTGCCCTGCTCGGTAAAATTAAGAAATTTCTCATTCTTACTATTTTTATTTTGAAAAAATGATTGACACAGGAACAAGCTACTTATTTAATAAAACTGCCTCTGCTTCACAATCATTTCACTTGATGAAAGAGGATGAATACATGTAATTGCAAAGTTATAAAGCGAGACAAGTGTGAATCAAATTTATTTTGTTAGTAGCACCACATAGCAGCAGACAATAATCTTAAATGAGAAGTTCTGCTGTATTTTATTTTCAAAATAAAAAAAAAAACATAGGAATTGACAATACATTCCTATTTATTAAATAAAGTTGTAATATATATTATAGGTAGAATGTACAAGAAATTATCATCTTAGTTCTTAAACGGTTAAACCCTCCCGACAGCCGACCATTGTAGAGGAGCAAAAGTAGCATCCACCAAAACAAACAAACAAACAATCTCTTGCTGAGTACTTCCGTACTGACATTCGGCAGCTACCAAAATTCCACCTGTTACATAACATTGATATTGGGCTTACAGCAACAATTCTTACGGAGACTGGCCTAGCTCTAAATTAATGCATACTGACCAGCTCAGAGCCAAGAATTTGGACCTCAAAATCTGAACTTCGTTTTTTTTGTTTTCCTTCGGACAAAAATAGTTTTTTATAAAAATATAATTATAAATTATTAAAATATTAAAAAATAAATAACATATTTAATATTAAATATAAAAAATTTAACTAAAGATAATTTTTTTAAGGAGAGAGTTATTTTCCTCAACTATTATAATTTTAGGATTATTTTTTTAAATCATAAAATATAGAAATATATAACTTCTTTATTTATATGTAAGGAAGTAAGAATTTTTTATGAAAATTGTCTAAAAAAATAAATGGAGTCATAAAAACATAGTCTTTTCTTCTAATGCATGTAATTTTTTCTATTGGAAACCATTATTTTAATATAATAGACATTTTTATATTTATCTTTCTCTTAAACTCACATCATCGGGCAGATTCATTCATATTCCTAAACTAAATTGATTTGCCAGCAGTGAAATTTATTGAATGGCCAAATTCTACTATTCTACTCACTCAATTTTTTTACAATATAATACTCTTTTATCTATGTATAAAAAAATAAATTTTAATTTTTCATGAGTCATAAAAATAAATGGAGTCATAAAGCCACAATCTTTTCTTCTGACAAATGTTATTTTTTTAATTGGAACCCATTATTTTAATATAATAGAAATATGTATCTTAAACTCACATCCTCATGGAGATTTATTCATATTCCTAAACTAAAGTGGTTTGCCAACAATGAAGCTAATCGAATGCCCAAATTTTGCTCCCTCAATCTTTTTGTAATATGATATTCTTTTATTTACATGAAAGGAAATAAAATTTTTTTATAAAAATTATCTTCAGAAAAATAAATAGGGTTACATAGACACAATCTTTTTTTCTTGATGCATGTAATTTTTTTTTCCATATCCGGAGATTCATTCAGCTTCCTAAACTAGAATGGTTTGCCAACAATGAAACCAAATGCCGAAATTCTGCTTACTCAATCTTTTTAAGATATGCTTTACCCCAATCGCAACGATCCAACTGCAAAGGCAGCTTCCCTTGAGGCCAGTAGGGAGAGATTTGTGTCTTGCATTATTTAATGCATAGCAGTGAGTGAGGCAAAAAGTGATAGGGACAAGTCACAGGGCATATCCAAGAGCACCGTTGCATTGCTGCTACAAGCATGCTGGTCGGTTGTTGGTGCCATGGGCCGTATGAATTTAAAAGCATATTAAATTAATCATTGATGAATTGTATGATAATTTTAGGACGGTATAATAATTTTAAAAATTATTAAACTAACACTGTGTAATTAAAATTATTATCAAATAAATAATTATAATTTAATAATTTTTTAATTTATTATATTATCTGAATTTTGAAACTCAAGCAACTAGAAAGCACCATTATTCGTATCCAAATTTAAACCAGCTGTCAGATTCTTTCTTCCATACGTATTTTTTAGTATTATTTTATCAGCAAACATCCTCCTTATTATCCGCTGCACAGGACATCTTTTGCAATGGCTTTCTTAACACTGGTTCCAAGTTTCTGAATCACTAACCCAAACGCTTTAATTAGCTTAAGACACAAACTTGAGCAGTTCAACCTTCGACTGAAATCACTATTACTCGAGATTTGAACTTGTGTTTGAATCCTTCCAAATTTGACCAATGTCCTGTATGTGTGAACATGGAATTAATTAAGGGACTAGAATATTTGTTTTCTATTTTTCTGTTCTAATAGCGCAGGACAAAATGGAGTTTGTTCTTTTCTGGCCCCTAAAAACAGACAAGTTAGAATTTCAAACCGATATAACTGCAGTGCTACGCTGAGTTTTCAAATTATAAAATTTGGAAAAGAAAATTGAATTTGAACGAGTTGACAAGATTGACTGAGCAAAGGTTGAAGAGAAATGCCGAGTCAAAGACGTGAGATTTACATTATAAAAGCTCAAACGTCATAATCAAAAGCATATAAAAATAAAAGGTAAAAGATAGCATCAAAAGTTCAAATGTTAATTCAAAACGCTGCAACATAACTTGAGGTCTGACTCATTGCTACCAAATCTTTGTTTGGTCATCGGCTTATTGGTAGGTGTTGGCCTCACCCAGTTCAAATTTCAAGCATCATTAAGGAGTCCAACGTAGAAACAAAGATATGTGCTCCTGCCACTCCAGTTATTATGGAGATCACTACATTTAGTTTTCTAGTTGTCATAATGCGCAACCTAAAATTCATTTCCAACTCAACATATATATGAACTTTTTTAATTAACTTTTTTGCAACTAATTTTGAAGAGGGTCTACAATAAATACATTATTAGGATAGCAATTGACATATTATTAGATTTGATTAGATATTAAATTAATAATTTTATAAAATATATTATATGATGATATATTAATAATTAAATTTAATAATATATTAATATATCGTTAAATTTTTATTGATATTTATTCCCTTTTTCCTAAAACAGAGGAAATACCAAACATCAATCAATCGTTATGTAAATTCCAATCCTTAAACGTAGCGTCCAACTAGTTATCTGTGTCTAATTAGCCAGAACAATTGTACTAATATCCCCATGGCTAGAGCAAAGCAAAACAAAGGAATCAAGGCAAGAAATGCACGAAACTTTGCATGATACATGTACGTCTATTAGCCAATTGATATGTGATGGGTGATGTACACTCGAACTATGTAGTTTGCGATCCTTTGATCAATCGACATATAAAATTTAGGTGATGGTAGTTGTCGAGACCTTTCCGATATTTAAAAGTTAGTTAGCATAGTTTTATATGAATCAGCGTATAAGGGAAGACAATAGAAAAAAACTGTAAATAGATCAAGATTATTTATTGTGATTTTGGGGTGGTGCAACTAATAACATGTGTTTATGTAATTGAACAATGTGTTGTTAGTATTACTGTTTGAATTATTGAGTAGTTGTTATTGACTCATTTACATTAAATTTAAGGTAATTACTTCCTATTAGAAATAATAATTGATATGTAATATTAATTATATTATCAAATGAGTCAATGGTGATCGGAACACATGTACAATGATGATCAATTCTCTTTTGATAAGATAAATGTTGATGGGTAAGAATAAAAAATTTCTTATGTAAATATTTACTACACAAAATTGGTTACAACCTTGCCTATATCATTGTACTTCAATGCTAAGTCAATTGATTAATTAAATATCATTATATAATTAATTTCATGTAATACATTTTAAAATATGGGAATATAGGATAGAGTGTTATTATATTAGGTGTTAAAGAGTTGAAGATTCCAAAGATACCGACTTGCAATGCGTGTCAATTTTATAGGGTTTACACTTTACATCACTCACTTAGACATAGACCTAGTAGTCGATAGAAACAAGGGTACATAATTTCTCACTGATTTTCTAGTTAGATATTAGATAATTGGAATATTCTTAAAAAAAAATCTTTAGTCTTCAATGAAAAAAACACAGAATCTAACTTCACTTTGATGTATTCAAACCGACCCCACTCCTACCATTTTTTAGAAGAGCTAGTAAGCTCAATGACTTCAACTTCCATTATTAGTAGATAATAGCCTATTAATTAATTCAAATTATAAAAATCTTTTGTGTTTGACAGCAAGTTTAAATATATATTAATGAATGATGAGATATAAAAGTGGTAGCTGAGATGGGAAGATGCAGTCACAAATGGATTAAGTTAATGATATTATTAAGTGAGAGATTGTAAAAGAAGTTCTTGAATTTTTTTATGGGATTAATTTCATTCAAATGTTTATATAAATTAATTTTATATTATTATATTATTAAAAAATTATTATAACTTTCTTATTACTAGTATTATTATTTTTTAATAATATATTATTTTAATATTTATTAATAATATAAAATATTTAATACTAATAATACGTTAAATTTAATGACTTTTTTTATTACATAAAAGTTAAAAAGAGTTGGTTTGGACAGCATCATCACATGCATGTTATCGGAAATGATGACCTTAATATAATTTTTTATCTGATCTTGTCAAATAACGAGCAAATTAACAAAGTTTTCCAATATTTACTTTACAACTTATTTTTATTACTTTCCCTCTCCGTATAATTTATTATATTATGTTTTTTTATTTAAGAAAGTACAGATCATATAATCATCTAGATAACATCTCACATATATATTTTTATAATAATATTAATAGTTAAATTATTAAATATATATACATGAAATTTAAAATCAATTAAATCAAAATAAAGGAAAGTACAAGTTTTTTAACAGTTGAATTAACCTCGACTAACATCTTACGTGTGTACATTTGAACTTAGGACGATAAAATTAAAAACCCTTAAATTGATTGCCACTGTAACTAAACATGATAGCATATATTATTCTATTATGACAGTATATGCATATAATTCTTTAACAAGAGGAGTGATCCCACTAATATTAAAGGAGAGTAGTATTATGATGAGGGACTAATATGTGACATCCTTCCTTCCTTTTTGATAAGCCAATATATATATATATATATATATATATATATATATATATATATATATATATATATCATGTAATTACGAGATATTTAAATATTATATATGCGATTTAAATCCTTGATAATATATTGAAAAATATAATTCTTTGACAAATGAATTATATGTACACTCTTTGAATATTATTTATAATATTAATTTGCATAAATATATACCTAAAGTCTTTAGAGTATCATTTTTTTTCTTACATTAAGGATAAGGAGATTTAAATTTATGACTTCTAATATATTATCAAAATTCTTCATCACTAGCTCACTTGCCACCGCCTAGTGACTTAGGTTATTATATACTCAGCAATTATAATTAATGGAACTAATTAAGTATGTACTCTTTAGGCTTCCCGTTGATGCATCAGCAGGGGTGTTGTTCACAAAATATTAAATTGGCAGATATCAATATTTAAAATTATAATCTAACAACCATTTTGGCGGTGTATTAATATTGTTGAATATTTTCTTAAGTATCTATCTATTCCGTAATTGTTTAAAAGATGCCAAGTAAATATTTAATTTTTAAATTTAAGCGGTCCCTTTTGGCCATCTCTATGCATTTTTAAGAGTTTATCAATCTGCAGAAGTAGAAGTTGCATACATGCCTGAATGACTATGTCATCTCCCCTTAATGCTAGTGTAAAATCAGATTCACATTGTTGTTCACTCTTATATTACCGTCTTCTTAGAAAATTCTTATTACTCTTTTATTATAGGTAAAAAAATTTTAATTATTATTTTTAAATGATGTATTAATTTTATCTATATTGATAATATAAAATATTAGTAGTAATTATATATGTGGTTCACGATTTAATGACTATAAAATATAAGAATTTAAATTTCATAATTTTACACTATTATCTACCCTTATAGTACCATACACTATCACTCATATTAATAAAAAATTAATAAATTATTTTATTACAGTTAAAAATTTATAATTACCATTAATTTTTTGATGATATATCTTATTATTTTTCATTGATGATGTAACATATTTTACAACGGTAATAAATCATATCTAAACTCATAATATAATATGTAAAAGTTATTATTTAATATAATGTGTAACAGATATGATTTTGGTGAGGTCTAAGAGTTGTAATCTTTTCAATTACTTTCTAATACGTTCGAAAATGAAGAATATAAAAAAATGTAAATTCATCGACCATATGCCAAACGAACACTTACTTTGAGTATACAAAGATATAAATAAATAAAGCCCCCTTTTATTTTATTAATTCAAATTTCCTCATCCAGTATATAATATTATTCCCACCTCCCCTTATAAAATTAAAGTTTCGTCATTGGTGAGAGCGACTGAGCATTTTTAAAGATTATATTCCAATAATTAATTTCTGAAAGTTTCATTTTACGGATTTGTTTTAAAAAATAAATTTAGATAAGTATATAATATAGTGAAAATATAAGCTACATCATATTGTACAGATTCTGATTAAAAAACACACAAACATAGGTTAATTATATGCATAAAACATTGATGGTGTAATAGAAACACCGGGAAGTGAAAAAAAACAGAGGGGTAATGGGGTACAAATATTGAACAAAAGCTTGCCATTTAGTTACTGCCACCCGCAGTAAAATTTGAATGTTGTCCCCTCCATTCTTTTTTATTTGGTGCATTTTAAAAAAAAAATTAATTTTTTTTATTTGTCGTTTTAAAATTCTAATAAAATATTAAATAATTTTTTTTATATTTATCCTTCTCTTTCATTAATAAATATTTTATTGTTCTATACTATTAATCAATTTATATTTATTTCTTTATATTTTTCTTTCTATTTTTAACTATTTTAAATTTTGCGCATAAATAGTAATTTTATAAAACTCATTAAAAATAAATAAATTTAACTACTTTTTTAATATGTGTGAAATTAATTAATGATGACGGATAAATAGAAATAGAGAGAGTATTATTTTTTACATTTTAACAAGTAAATAACTTAATATTATGTTACATCAATATAAAAATTAAGAAGTTTACTCAGTAAGCTGCATCTTCAGTCTTACGTGCTATTAATATATGTATATATAAGAAAATAATACTATTTTCATAACTTTTTTTTAATATATGAGATTTTTAATTTTATAAATTTTATTAAGTGTATATCACACTTTAAACACAGAGGATGTATCAAATCTTTCCCTTAAAAAAACATGATTTATAATTTCTTTAGTAGTTAGTCCCTTTGGACTTATGATAAAGACACTTAATTAAAAAAAAATAAGTAACGTTTTTCTCACTTTCTCAGCACACTTTCCCCTTTCGAGTTTTTGTATCCCCGATTTTATTGCTATATGAGAGTTGAACAATTCATAATCAAACCCCCTTGCTTTTACCGAGGATCGCCCTCGTTCGTCACGAACCTTACCGCATTTACCCATCATTTCTCATGTACTTGATTGTTTTGTACACTTGGCAATACCCGGTTAGGCCGAATGCCCGACTCAATACGATAATCACACTAAGATATGCATATGGTTTCAATATTTTTTGTGGTTCAAATCGGTCAAAGTTCAATCAGTATAAAGCCTCATTTTTTAAAAAAAAAAAAATCAACATTCACACCTTTGAATGATTAATTCTACATCAATTTTTTTTAAATTACTAATACTACATGCATATTTTTCATTAATTCTTCAAATCACATTAAATATTATATTTAAATCCTACAGAAACTTATATAAAACCAATGTATAACTCCTTATTAAATTTACTTCTATTACTGTTATTTTATTCAAATATTTATTAATTTAAATATCAAAATATATACAATTAACATTCCCCTTTACTACGCATACATAATGTTTGCTGCTTATATGAGTTAACGGGTCAATTGATCCATTTATACCAGAAGGTAGATGGGACAAATTGAGCATCACCACTACTTTATAGATGACATTTGGAAGATTATTTAATTGATATTAGGGTATATTATTGAATTGAAGTAAGTTGTATTTTAGCAACCGATACGGTAAAGTTTTTTAGCTATTTATCTATATTTATTGATGACTTTTCCTGTAGAAGGACCACGGTCCATTTCAAGTTCAAAATAAGTTTTTTGTTCAAAAGTGCCACCATTTGATTTGACGAACTTGCTCGAACAAAAATCGCATCGACAAGTCAAACGAGCCAAACGCGGTATAACCCTCATGTAATTGCAGCCCTCAACGATGGTAAGATGTTCTTTATACTATTTTCGGTGAAAAAAGAACTCAGCCTTAAGGGCACTATGTTTTGCCGGTGAATAAAATTTTTTACTAGTGTCACCGAAGTACTCCCCTGTTCCCCACCCCCCCCCCCCCAAAAAAAAAAGTTAATTAAATTTACTATTGAAAATAAAATCCCAAAAATTCTTCAGCATAACAGATTAGTTTATTGTTGAGGGAAAAAAAATTACAAAATGTAACGAGCTCCAACCCTTTCTAGAAGCTGAAAGTTACAAACTTTCAGCAGGAAAAAAAAAAAAAGCTCAAGTAAATAAGAAAAACAGCTTTATTATCACTAGTAAAATAAAATTCAAAAATTCTAGAGCATGTTGTTGCGTTCGTCCCAGCATCCAAAGGGAAGAAATTTCTGAAAATCTTCCATATTAGTCAATGTTTGAAGCAGCAGAAACTTCACAATTTCTTCACTAACATCGTCTGATTCATTCTAACAAAAACTAACTCCTATCTGGATGCAAATAACAAACTACCATTTTCATTTTATACATTGCAGGATATAGATTCATGTACAAAAATGAAAAGAAAGCACAAAAATTAAAATCAAAGAGTAACAAAGGACTAAACCGACCTCAATTTCTTCTTCAAATTTTTTTAATTTATTTTTTTAATTTTCTCTTCCAAATTCACTGTCCCCAAGCACCCCAAATCCTTTCTCCTATGAAGCTCACGAACCTTCTCACGGAGCCTTTTTCTTCATTTTCATCCCTACCACTGCTGCTGGTACCGCCGCCTTCACCACCGCCATCACCACCGCTATTACTGGTTTCCTCGGCCGATTCCGACTCGTTATTCTCAGAGCTCGATTCGGAGTGTTTCAACTCTCCCGGCGGACTATTCCCCGCTTTCTTGTTCCTCCTCTCTTTCCGGTTCTTCCCTCCTTTCTTGCTCTCCGCCAACCAATCCTCATATGCATCGATTATTTCATGTATCAGTTGTTGATTCGGGGACGAGTCCCACCTAGCCCAGTAACTCATATAGCATCTAAAACAGCTACAGTTGAACAGAGGAGGATGATCGCCGCCACCGGCACCGCTGCCAGAAGCACCCTTCGCGACGGCGTTCTTGTTGGTGCTCCGTCGTGGGTTGTTGTTGTTGCTACTGCTGCTACCGGTGGAGAAGTTGATGAAAGAAGGGGCGGTGTTGTGAGAAGAGCAAGAGATAAGGTAAGCCAGGACTTCACGGTCCTCCGGCGACAGCGCCGCCGCGAGGGTGAGTATGGCGGCGGGAAGGAAGGAGAGCTGGTCGGAGATGATCGGCGCCGGCGGCGACGGATGGACGGTGCTTTTACGGTATAGCTTCTTCATGTTTGATAAAAAGCCTGAGAGAATTGTAGCTACTCTTATCTAACTGAAGAAAGAGAAGAGAGAAATACGGCCCGTGCTTTGAAAGTTTGATGCGTTTTTATTCTATTCTCAGTTTGTCATTTTTGAGGAAGAGAGAGAAGGAGAGAGAAGGTTTTATTGGAATTGGTGACGTAAAACGCGGGTTAATTGGAGGAAGTGATCAGGTGTGACGCGGACTGGATGGAAGTCTTAGATTGAATGAATCTGATACGTTGATGTCTGTGATTAGTGTTGCGGGACAGTGGGATCCATCCTCCTGATCGGTCTCTGTCATGCTTTTAAGCACTTGTCTGCTGTATATTATCATCTCCATCCAACTTATTGCAAATGTTATCGTCTGCAGTTGTGCATGTATGCTGTTTGATCAATTAGGGTTTGGCGGGATTGGTTTGGCCTTTGCGACTGCCCCTTTTTACCCTCCACATGAACTTGTCACCTCTATTATACGATTTATCAACATTGCTTTCTTTTGAAACAAAATTGACGCCACACCCACAATCAGCATTTGCACTAACTAAACTCACAATTTAGTACAATTGACATGTCAGGTACTTGTACTCACTGCCTCTTTTAATTACTGTTAAAAAAATTATTTATAATCTATGTTGCTCGTACATGTCTGTTTATATTTTAAGTCATGTGCTTCTTTATAAATTCTAATTTAACTTGTTTTCATTATAATTTATTTCTAATTTTATTCTTTATTTTCAATTTCTCCTTTTGCGGAAATAAGAGAGCAAACTTTAGACAAGCGAAAAATTTCCTTCTAAATCTTATATGCTGCGATGACATTTTATGCATTGTAAAAGAAATCGTAACATCAGAGAATTTTATGACTTATCCCAACTTGAACAACTGAGCAAATACTTGATTTCCTTGAAATCAAATTTGAATGGCGTGTCATAGGTGTGAAATTAAAGCATAGGATTTGAGATTGGAGAAGAATGTCGGAATTTATATAAATTAGAGAGAAAATACATATAACTTCTTCAAATATAGGATTCTATCAAATAATTTCTCCAAATTTTCAAACTTTATAAATAATCCCTTAAAATGTAGAAAAAAAATGAAAAGGCAAAAAAAAAAAAAAAAGTAATTTACTAGCAATTTTATTATCACTCACAGTTTAAAAATCACCATTGATAAATAAAAAAATTACAACAATTTTTTAACTGTTGGTAAATCAAATATGATAGCACACTTCTAAATATTTTTATTTTTTAAAACTTTAGGGGGTTATATGATAGAATATTATACTTCAAGGAGTTTTGTGTATTTTTTTCTAAATTAATATTTTGAAATTTCATTTTGTTTTAATGGATGAGAAAGAAGAGTAAATACATGACGTTTATTACATTAGCATGTAATTAAAATGATTAAATTAGAGATTAAATTTTTTTGACACTTTAAATTATAAACGGGTAAGTTACGAATAGAACTATATTATTAGTGAGTAAAATGTACTCTCTTTTTTTAAGTTATTCAAAATATACTTTTAATTTCAAATAAATGATATTAGTGTGAGTAACTAAATTATGCGAGGTATACTTTTATTAATATAATTATGAATGCAAATAGCATTGACACTGTCTTGATTAAACTTGTATAGTTGTCTAATTAATCATAATTGGAAACATGCAAAATGAGTAATATCATTTATATTGTTTCCTTATTATTGGTATGTATATATTTTGTCTTTTCTTCTAAATCATTAATTTTATTCAATAAAATTCAATAAATATATACGGGTCTGACTAACTTACAAATTAAGCCTATAACTCTATATTTAAAAAATAAATAAAATAGGGTTAAATGAGTGGATATATACTTTTGAGTATTGATGAAAAGGAAGAAAAGAAGAAAAAGTGAAAGATCTACATTTGGCCTCTTTTGGTGAAATAGGATGTGCAATTTTGAAGTTTTTGCATGCTGTAAAATTTAAATATGGTACACGCTTCAGGCAATTCTAATGGTCATATTTTGATTTTCCAACACTAAAGTCATCTTAAATTTTTTTTATCAAAAATGATATTTGAAATTAAATTTTAAATATTTTATATTTATTAGACTGAGCTTTACAAATTTATCCTATTATCCTGTATTTAATAATAATTATTAATTTATATTTAAAATTCAATTTCAATACATATAGTATTACTATTTTTTCAATACTCCAAAATTAATAAAAAAGCAAAGTCATAGGCTGCGTGAATTTTCTTCTTCATTTCAATGGGAAGAATATTTCTTTGGTGATTCATATAAATCTAAAAAATTTCAGATTATATCATATTTTTAAAAAATTTATTTTACATTATATAAATATAAAAATATTTAATTTCTATATAAAAATAATTTTTACATCAAATTTCTTTCAAAATTTTAGTTAGTTGATGTAACAACTTTTTGAAAGAAATTTGATATATTATGTATCTTTCAAGTTCAATTTATAGGTTTACTCTTTATATATATATATAATAACAAAGTCGACACAGCCTTAGTATACTATTGCTAGATGACATTTCACTTGGTCAGCTGCCGCGAAGAATATAATTTACCTTCCAAAACCATTTCATGAGAATCCAATATAGATTATTCTTTAATGTGCGGTGAATATATTTTCTTTAGCTTCATCTTATAATACGAGTAAAGAAATATCCATAAATTGCACATCAACTCATCATACATATCACATATGTGAGATTCGTTGACCAATATTTTTGAGAAAAGAACTCAAATTCAAGGCTAATTTCTCCAACAACATGTTCTTACAAAAATATATTTTATTAATAGAATATTCTAACAAAACTATTGTATTGGTGGGATTTCACATCGATGTCCTTTGTTTCCGTTAATCACAATAAATAATTTGGCGGCGGTATTTGGAATATTAATTATAAAATTGAAAAAAGTGTGCAATTCACATTCTCGTTATATAATTGTTGGGTTCGATGCTTGATTAACTTTTAAATAAAGATTTAAATTTAATATATTGTTAGTATTATATTATTATCTATTCATATCTTATTATGTGCTTTAAAATTTATTAAAATTTTCTTAATATTATGAAAATTTTTAATAAATGTTAATTTTTATGAGATATCATTTTTTTATTTACAATCGTAAAAAATATCATATTAATATTGAATCAAATTTAAATTTTTAATAAAATTGTTAAACAAAGTCTTAAACATAATATTAAGGATTTATCATTTATATAAATCAACTTTAGAATATTATTCATTTATGTTATATTAATAAAAAATTATTAAAAATTCTTAATTATTATTTCTTTTTTATGACATATCTTCTTCTATTTACTGATGATATAAAGTGTTTTACAGAATTAAATTTTAAGCTCTAGTGTTAAAAGCTTCAAAGGGCTATATAAGCCGATGACATTCAAGCAGCACTTTTGCAAAAGGAAAAAGAGGGAAAAAAACATGGATGATTACAACAACGTGCTCTTTTACCAAATTTTAATATTCTTAACCAACAAGTTATAGCAGAAAGACCGTGAATCCCACAAGAGCATTCAACTTAACGAAAGAGTACACAGCTGGCCTCGATGATTAAAAGACTTAGGATGCTACTCCATATAAAATGATTCTAATAAATTGTTAGGCAGCCAACCCTTCTTTTCCAAACCCAGGAAGGAAGATTGGTTTCTATTGGAGTTAAAAGACATTGTCTCGGCCATGGACCATAGGCTTTATCAGCTTTAGCAAAACTTGGATTCTGCGGAACTGTGTTTTCCTCTCCTTGTCAAGATATGGCAATTGGTCCCACCATAAAGAAGATACAGAAAATATGCTGCGTCGCACAGGACAGCTATAGTATTAGAGTTGCTTGTTGAGGGAGGACCATCAACTTGCCACCGTCCTCGAGCTGTGAGTAACATCTTAATGCCTTTTGTATTGGAGTTGTCGCTAGAGAGGTCAAAATTCAGAAAGCATTTAGGGCATCAAGGAATCATATTTTGACATCATGGCTTTTTTCAACGTACACCATATGGTATCTTATCGCTCTTGGTGAATTTTGAGTGAGTAATTCACCAGATCACTCATTGTTATTGTCAGCAAAAAGATCTAACTGCAAACATTTAGCCTGAATTTCAGATCAGACATTATTATAATTACCATCTGTGATCATTATTATCTATGATTTCACAAATAATAATTAAAAAAGGCTGACATCTTTTGCTGAAAGTAAACTGTAACATCTGCTCATAAGGACAGGGCACAACTATAGTTTCATGTTATGGTGGATACATGATGCATGATTTCCTGTACCCTTCCGTTTGTGGGTTAATTGGCAGAGTAAGAACTGTACTTCCTGCCTTCTAAGTGGCCATAAAGAATAAGTTTAGGATTCCTGTTAGATATTAACAAGAATCTTATGCAGAAGATCAGCCAATCAAAAGTTTTACAAAGCGTTTAAGGAAATCAAGGGGAAAGAGATCCCTTTTAAATATCCAAAGTCTTAAGTTGGCTTAATTATGAAATTGGGGGTTATAGATCCTCCCCCCTCCCCCCAATTACGTAAATATGCAAGGTACCAATGACTGTCTTTTCTCGTCTAATTCAAAGCTTTATTTTTCAGCAAATGAGTAGGAATATCTTTCTAATCACCAGAAGCCAAATGCCATGAACTGAAACTTTTGCAGAAACATCACGAAGAGCTCTGTAGGCGCGACTTGATCCATGACTCTAGGTGCTGCAGCTCCTCATTGTTTATTGAATGGGCAAGACCAGGATACACCTGCATTAAGAACAAACGTCAATTCCTACAACACGTGAACACGGAGGAAAATTTTGATTTGTGACACTTGCAATTTATCACCTTAAATTCACAGCTAACACCAACTTTTTCAAGGAACGGAGGCCCTGCTTGTCCAGCCTCAAACAATACAGTTTTGTCAGCCATCCCATGGGACCATAACATTGGTGTCTGTATAAAATAGAAAGAAATGAATTTTCCAGTGATTGAATGGAAGAGACGAAATTTACATGCCAAAAGTCAGTTAGATCAAAACCTTCCATGATTATATAAGGGATGGCAATAAACATTCCACTGAGGTGATATTTACGCTATCTATAAATTGTAAAGAGTCATTATTCTAAGCTTAAAGTAACAGATAGGCATTTCAATCTGGTATCCGTTAGTATTGAACCAAATAAGTTGTCAACAGCCATCCTGTTTGATGCCAAAGCCCAAACAAAGACTAGAATTCTGGAAAGGGGACAAATAAAATCCAGAGAGAAAATTGAAAAAATTAAAAAGCAAACTGAGGCAGGATATTTTGGAAGTCTCAAAAGGTTAGTACCCTCTTACTTTTTCCCTCCTTTTAGTAAAACCTCTTTCTATGGGAAAAAAAGATTAGTACCCTCTTTGCCTCAGGCGAAATTTGTTCTACAATAGACGAATTAAAAGGAACCCAGCCACTAAAGACGGCACCTCCACCTAAAGTTTTTGGGTATAGCAGAACACTAGCCAAGGTCAATGCACCTGCAAACCATTTTAGACATCAGCAAGATATAGTAACAATTAAAACAGCTAATGAAAGAAGTTTATATATGCATTTCTTTTCAGATTTGGTGGGAGTGAAGAGATTTGCATACAAACAAACACACACCCATACCAGTTTACTCACAAATGCAGACAGAGAGAGAAAAAGATACCTCCTTGACTGAAGCCACACACAAATACATTGTTAGGATTTGTGCCAGCGGCAATTTCCTTGTCTATCATAGCATGTACATTCTTGACAGCTTTAAGCAAACTACTCTCATCTTTCGGAGAATCCTGACAAATAAATGTGAAATATAATAGATATGAGCAGTAAGCTCAACGTCATCCAGAAGGTCAAATATAAAACAGGAAAACAGAAAGCTCAATGATCAATTTGTGATGCTAGAAAGCTCAAAGCTAAATCATGAGCTTAACATCTAGGGTGGGTAGGTGTGTGTGTGTGTGTTTTTTTCTTTTTTCTTTTTAATAAATACAAGTAAACAAACTAAATAATGAAAAAGTAACCTAATTCACAACATATATGACACAACATATCACTCCATCTTCATCTTCATGTAGATTTAATAGCAATCGGAAAAAAGGTGTCTGTATTTTCTGCTGAACTGAAAATTGATTACTGAATATGAGATAGAATCCAAAAATAGTCAAAGAGGGTTATTATTATATCAGATCCATGAAGGAAGCAAAATTACATGACTAAAACCATAAATAACATAGATATTTGATGTACATACATCTAACATTTAAGTCTGTATGAGGTCTGGAACAACATAGTGTTGCTAGATTTATCATTAGATCAAGCAATATCCAGTTAATAATGCTAGCAAAAAACGATATAAGGAATTCAGTTTGCTGTCAGTAAAACACTGAGGGTAAAATAAAAGCACTGAATAGGTTAACAATGCTAATGTTTACTAAGAGAAATTATCTTTCCCATCAAGATGGAAGCTAACAGAACTGAGATTCTATCATATCATTTAGAAAGGTAGTATACCAAATAAAGTAAACTAATGAAAGAGAGGATCTGAAGCTAAACTTACAGCTGTTACAGGAATCTCCTTAATATCAAACCATGAAGGCATCGAAACACCATCTACAAGGAGAAACAAATCAATGTATTCATAAATATTCGCAAGTGAAAGTGGATGTTGGAATACTCATGGCATTGTCTTCACAAGAAAGCCAGAGTATCACCCTATCATGTTAACATAACCTCAACTGATCATACACAACTTCGACACACACACGATGATTTGTGATGTTTACAACATAGAGGAGGAACTTAGCCCACATGATAGCACGTTCTCCTAGACAGAACGAAATGACAGTCCAAAATAAAGGCGATTCGAACTACTTCAAATATAACTAGTAAGTGCTTCAACCAACGTAGAATAGATTATTTATAATGTACTGTGAACTACTGATTGGGACAAGGTGAAAGCATGTAAGTGAATATAAATGCTGAATCCAGACCACGCCAAACACTTAAAATAAAATAAAAAATAAAAAAAAATCCCTAAAAGGTTATCTGGGGCAAATAATGCCAAGTTGTACAGAAATTAAGACAATTTATGCATAATTATAATCAACACCAGCAAAATCGTCATGAATAAGCTCTATACTTATTTAAAACGAAAGAGTACGAGATCACATATATAGCTTAAAGGAATATACATACGGTTACATGTAACTGGGTTCGAAGGAGCCGAAGGGAAAGACCATTTAGTGTTTTTGAAAATGGGAGATGTGAAGAAGGTCTTAATGGGTTCATTGGCGGGGCCAGAGTCACCCAGACCATGAAGCCACAGAACAAAGCTTCGAGCCATGGCGTCAGCTTCACGAAAGGAAGGGTTTTTCGGGAACAGAACTACAAATAAAATGGCGCTACTTATGGCTATTGTGAAGACAACAATTGGTTTTATCAAGAGCATGAGCTTCATCTCAGGTTGCCCATCGTGTCTGTCAGTGGAAAGTTCCTCCCAATTTTGGGAACCAGATGTCAAATGACTTGAATTACCCTGCTTTTCTCTCGTAATTTCAGAGAGGCCCTAGTATCTGCTTGCTTAACTTCATATGGTCCAAATGGTATTTGTGGCCTAATAGCGAAGCCCGTTCTTACCCCCTTTCTGGTCTTCCCAAACGTGTGAAAAAGCGATAGGCTCAAACATCCCTTCCACATAGTTCACACTGCGAGAGATGAACGGATCCTACAGGCAGTAGGAGAGGCTTCCCAACTCTTTGCAATATCAGATTCATGTGAAGAGATGACAAAGGAAAGACATTTTAGCTTCAAAATATGTTAAAATGATTTTTTTCCTTTTTTAGTAAATTATGTAAAATGATGTTTGAGACTATATCGTGAAATGTTTTTAATATTTTTAAAAATATTTTAAGAGAATATCATATCTTTATATTTGATTCAAAATTTAAAAATAAAAACTAGAAATTTTACATTTCTAAAATATTTTTGATTCAATATTCCCTCAAAATATTATCTAAAATTTTTATAGAATAGAATGTTGATAATAAAATTAAAAGATAAAATTATTCTTACATTTAATTTTTTTATTTATCATTTTATTAAATATTTTTTAATTTTAATTAAGAAATAATTATCACTTTATTTTCAAAATGTTTTTATTATTAAAAATATAATGACATTAATTTTTTAACTGAAATTTTATTATTATTATTATTTCTAATGTTTAATAGATTATTTTAATATATTTATATATATTATTTTTCTTTGAAGAATAATACAATAGGCATGTAATTTCTTTTAAAAGAGGAATATTTATATATAAAAATATAAAATAATAATATTTTTATATTAGAGAAGAAACTACAATGTAAAATATAATACTAATATGAAATATAAATATGTAAATGATTTAGCAATGAAAATTTATAATTTTGTAAAATTAGAAATATCAAGTATCTTTAATATTATAATAATAACTTAAATAGATTACACTCATTTCATTTTGAAAATTGATCTAATAATAATAACGCATTATATTTTAATAATTAATATATTATTTATTTATAATATAATAAATATTAAAATATAATAAAGTATAAAATATTTTTGTATGTATTTTAATAAATTTTTTGAGGTTAAATATTAAAAACTAATTTATTATTTATTAAAAAAATTTAATTATTTATATAATTTTAAATAAAAATATAATTTATTACATTTTATTTTATAATATAAAAAACTTAATAAAGATATTTTTAAAATAAATTCAAAATTCTCGAAAATATTAAATATGAACTAAATATAGTAATATAACATATATAAGAATTTGGCAAAATATTCCTAAAAAAATTTATAGTGAATTAAACGTAGAAATGTTACATTTTTATTAATTAAATTCTCAAAAATCATATTCCTAAATTAAAAATTCACACTTTCTTAATTTTACAAACAAAACACCGTCTCAAACTATTGTAGGTATTACTTACTAGTTGCCCGGTTATATAAACACGTGGACTCGAGGCCCTTCAAAATTTGAGAATTTATAAGTTGTAGAGTTACATAAACACTTGTAATCCAAAAATTTTGTATGAACCCATTATATTATATATTGTTAGTTTGTTAATTTTATTTTTCATTTATAAATTTTATTAAATTTATGCATATTAAAATTTTAACTTTTTAATTTTTAAAACATTAAAAATTATAAATATTAATAATTATTTTTCATCTATTAAATATAATTAAGAATATATAATATAATTGGAATATACAGAATTTTTACTCCTACTCTAGGCCTTGAGGCTTTGAGAATTTAACAAGAAAGCATGACAAAACAACATTAAAATAATTTCAAGTAAGCCACTAAGCGTGATCTCACGATGAGAACTTTGCATGGCATGATCTTTCGATGAAAAATTTAAATAATATACTGAATATTTTAAATTTGAATTTCCTCATTGTCAGGATTTTAATATAAATAATTCCAAGTAAATTAGGGGATATGAGATGACAAAAAGACAAATTTAAACAATTAGAAGTTGGAGGGAGAACCTTCAAGCAGGACTATATATTAGAAACACTGCTGAAATCGCTTATGCTTTTGAGGAACAAATTCTTGTTAATTCATCATAAAATCAGATGGCAAAGTTCACTTTCACTCCGATAGACTAATGATGGCATGACATAATCAACACTCATATGCCATAGTTATATTGAATGGATTTTGGTGGCCGCATCTAAAAGCAAAATTTCTACGTTATTCTTTTAACAAACTAAGGATACCTTTGTTTATTATTTTTAACAACAATTCTTTATTTTTTAAAAACCAAAATATTTATTTGCCAAACAATCTTCAAATTTTATTTTTAAAGATTTTAACTTTAAACATGTAATTTAAAAACAGAAAAATAAAAACAACTTTTAAATATTTTTACAAATTATCCTCTTATTTTTATGTAAATTTTATAATTAAATAAAATATTTTCTTATTTAGAATATTGATCACATTCTATTTTTTATTTTCTCTCAATTCAAAAATAATTTTTGAAAACAACATCTGAAAACACAAAAAACAAAAATATATTCAAATCCAACCTAAATTTTCTCGCCCCCATGGAAAGAGAAACATACTACGCAGTGAAACTGTATGAGTTCCACGAAATTGGAATCCCATCTCATGCTCCTGCGGAACTCTCTTCTATTAGAGTACGATCTTATAATTCGAGCAACACACGGTGCCCCAACTTCTTGCTGATATAGTCCAAGAACAAGAAAAGGAAGATGGAGCAATACTCACTATACGTAAATATGTAAAAAAGAAGTAAGTGTTCAAAAAATATTATTCATCAATTTCCAATCATTGCAAAGCTAAGGGGTACCCCATCCATAAAATTAGACCTCATTGTGCCTTATTTATTACTGAGAAACCATAAGCATGGCTTTGAGTCAGATTCAAACTATAGAGGTCACAAGTAATATGTTGACAGAGCACTCTGTTCGGAATCAAGAAGCTTCAGCATTTTCACGGTTGCATGACACTCATCTATTATCTGGCTCAATCCAACCAACTGTGACGAAACAGATTTCAGCTTCTTGAAACATATCTCAACGGCGATTACCGACCCATAGTCACGTTTCTCAAGAAGACGATATTCACAAGCACTCTTGATTTCACGCAATGCCACTTGGCATTGCTGAAAAACATTAAGAAAGGAAAGTAAACAACTTCACAAAATATAGAGTGCAACACTTGAACGAAGCTAAATGCAAAATTTAAACAGTTAGCATCAGATTCAAACTAATGGATCAAAATCAGGGCTTTAAGTTCTTACATCGTAAGTTCATTTTACTTCATTTCCAACACTCAAAACCCCTTGTTTTCTATCCCATGTCTTTCCAAGGTTTCAACAGCTAAAATATTCATAGGTGGTGGTTTTTCTCATAGACACCAAAGAACAAATATTGAAGATAGCTCAATCAGAAGACCAAGCAAGAGGTCTAATGAATCTCTTAGTGCAAAGAAAATGGCCAGATCAAATGACATTAAGCTCAGATCAGGCGACATGCGGATGTTAGGCAACAACATGGGTGTAAAAGTCAGATAAATGCTTTTGACATAGGGCTATGTTAATGATTAATGTTACACTAATGCAGCTTTGCATATTTTTTTTCTTTGTGATGATTGATAAAAAAAGTACGGTCCCTTCAGCTACTACAGAGGATGAAAATGGGGATCCAAATTGGTCACATAATGCAATTCCAAATGCAAACTTTCGATAAGAAAAGAACCTCGATTAATTGCATGCACTCAAGGCAATGGCTTTGAACCACATATTTCGTAGGACCTGTAGGGCTTGCAAGCTCATCCATCATTCCACCGGCCAGCTCCCAAATCTTGACAATTCTCTGCATCCCACAAAACTGGATTAATCAAAACAAATCACAATCGGAACTGTCATTCTCTTCAATCTGCTTCCAAATGCTTAATTAAAATTACCTTTTCCAGGTTCTGAAGTGGCTGCAATGGAGTCGTCTGGCCCTGTGAAGCCATGGAATCCACTTTCTGCAACTCTGATTCAAGTCTGTCAATGATTCAACAATAATCAGAAAAATATACTAAACCTACTTCTTTATGCACGGAAAAATCAAAAGGAACCAAAAGCTAAGGTCGTTTCGGGCCGATTTGCAGGGAATATTTCGGTTTCCTTGGCACCGGGTACGAAATAAAGAAGTGCGGGAAATTTCGACGACACGAC
Source organism: Sindora glabra (assembly GCA_020226215.1). Taxonomy (NCBI): domain Eukaryota; kingdom Viridiplantae; phylum Streptophyta; class Magnoliopsida; order Fabales; family Fabaceae; genus Sindora; species Sindora glabra. The sequence goes on from CM035225.1 coordinate 7,189,019, forward strand.
AGATTATATATATATATATATATATATATATATATATATAACATATGAATCATATGAATCTAGTTCTTTTGTCCAGATCTAACCTCATGGAAGAATCAAGATTAATCCAACAGATAACAACGACAATCCAGCTCCCTTGCAGAGGGAATGCAGCGAAATTTGGTTTTCTCAGCACAAACAGAGCAATTTATGCAAACAACTGAGAACTCCTCGGATCCCATGAGGTTTACTCCCAGGATCTCGTAGAAAGATGTCGTTGCCAATCTCGCTGAACACGTGACTCAATTTCTCCGAAGAATTTCTCTTCAAGCTGAAATATTCGTGCCCGGCGCCAAGGAAACAGAAGTTTGTTATGATAATTTCTTTGACCAAAATAAATAAATAAATAAAATGATATGAAAATGTACTTACACTTATTTATTATAATTATAATATAATATAAATATTAAATAAAAATAATAATATTGATTTATTTACTATTTTTCAAAGTACGTAATTTTATTTTATGATATGGAAATATAGTTTTGTTAAAAGAGACCAAATATCTACATAATAAGTGGTAAATTTTTAATTCAAAAGTCAAATGAATAAGTGATTTTCAAAGATTAATTAAATTTCAATTTTTTTAATTCTCGAATCTTATATATATATATATATATATATATATATATAGTAATTTAAGTATTCTTACTATCACCCAAAAAATTAGTTAAATTTCAATTTTTTTTATTTTTACCTATTAATTTTGAAAAGCTCATAAAAATATAAAATTAAAGTATGAATAAAAAATTAAAATAAAAATCATGATAAGCATAATAATGAAAACTTAATTTTGGAAGATTAATAAGTATAATATAATTCTAAATTTCTCTTCTACATTCTTAAAAAGTTGAAAGAAATAATAAAACTTAAAATTAAATAAATAATAAGACTTAAAATAAATTATAGATGATAATATTAGCTTAAAATTTTTAAAATTAATTAGAGTTTAATATTTTTTAAAGTCGAAGGAAATGAGAATAAAAAAATATAATAAAATCATTTCACTAAAAATAAGAATGATATGGAGTTATTAAAACAAAGCTAACGTGGTTTCAACTACGCATGCTTTTATTTCAATTATTTATCTAAATATTTCTTTTAAACTTAATAGTTTCTTATTTTAATAAATGATTATTTGTTGTTATGAATAAAGGTAGAAATATATTAGAAGACTTATCAAAATTTAAGACTTAGCTTATTTTTGCCTAACCAAATTCAACCTATGGTTACTTTATTTTACACTCGTTGAATGGGGCTAAAATTCACAAATCAGCCTATTATCTTGTGAATTTTAAAAGAATTGAATCTCTAAAAGATGTCGGTCATAACTCATTGGGCCTACATGAATTACTTCATGGATAATCCGGACCAACCTACAATATATACATATATATATTTGCATTTTCAATATTTATATAAGTCAAAAAATTTAATTTATTGAAAATTAAATTTTTATTTTTCATTTTTAATTATATAAGATTATGTTATAAATAATTTATAAATAATATTTTTATTTTTTAAATATTTTATACTTTATATTTTGTATATATAGTATTTGCAAATAGGTTTAGCCTAACCCATTTAATAGCTAACCTATGTGTACTAGTCCGTCTATTCCTTAACTATATTTTATGTAAATAGATCAAATTAAAACTAACAAATAAATCTATTTAGGTAAATATGTTATCCTATATTTTTATATATTCAACTCATAAATCTATCATGTCAATCTATTTAATAATTAATATATTTATATGTAATATAATATGTTGTAATAATATATATATATACATCATAAAATATTAATAATATTTTACTAATATACAATTATATGTATAGGCCTAATTCGAGTAGAGGTATATATGGATCGAGTTAGGTCTATCAAGTTGAATTATATGGAATTCATGATCAAATTATAACCCAACCCCTTTACTTTTTTAAAAAAATTAGTTCAATCTAATTCAAAATTTTTAATATATGGCCTAATGGTCTGATCTGATAACTTGAATACAATAATTTTTTATTGTTAAGTAAAAATAATTTTTAAAATAAAAATATATATTTAAGAATATAATATAATATTTAAATATATAAAATATTTAACTATATTAAATTAATTTTTAATATTAAAAATAATTACATATAATTTTTAACATATAATTATATTATTAAAAATAAATTAATATAATTAAACCGGATTGGATTGAACGTTTCTTTTTATCTAAGCTCGACCTTAGCCCGATTATTAATCGGATCATTAAAAAAAAATCCAACAGACCTATCAGATAAATAAAAAAATCCAAATTTTATATCTTTTTTAGTCAAACCTATTGAACCGAACAATAAATTCAATTTATTTTTGACTTTGAAGGCCATTACATGTTAACTTATTTTTTTTATTTTTCTATACAAGTATACTTCTAATATGCCAACATATAAAGTTAAATTGAACTCGAATTTTGACCTAAGCTAACATATGAGACTCTCGCCAATACTTTATAAAGTAGGATTAACTTATTGAAAATTAAATGTAATCCAACTTAACATAATTCTAACCATAGTTATGTTCTCATCTATATATATAAATTTAAATTTAATTTATTATCAATGTAAAATAATTAAAGAGTGATGATGTAAATTGAGGAGTTTTAACAATTTTTAATTTATATAATAATATATAAATAAGTGATAATGTAAATTAAATTAGTTTATGTTAGTAATAAATTAATTTTAAATTCTATATATAACTATATAAATAAAAAAATGTTAGCCACATGATTAATAATAGATGAAAAGTAAAATTTTTTAAATTAATAAGTCTAAATTAATAAGTCTACATATAAAATAAAGTTTACAGACTTAATTACAAAGAAAAATATTAAAAAAATCATAAATTGATACAAATAATAGTAAATTGTTAGAAAATCTATAATAAGAATATGAAATCGGATTCATACATACCGAATATCAAAAACTTGCAGCGGAATATTTAGGATTTTGTATTTATTTTTACTGATCGAATTGTTAATCACTTCAAAAAAAAAACTTGTTCACGGGTTAAATCTTCCGTTTGTGTGAAGAGAGAAAATGAGAGAGAGAATTCTTAGAAGTTCTAAAGAAAATGATTTCTTACCAACTCGTTTACTTCCTTCATTTGCCAATTTATAGGCGTTTATTGGGTCAGGGTATGGATTAGGTTATGGACCGATTTTGGGTGACCCGAACCCATGATCCAACATCACCCACTCATACATAATAAGATCCATATTCTCTCAGCATTTCATAAGAGAACATTATCTCTTTTTCATTGCAACAAATCATACAAGAAAATAGTTCGTGTGACCAACATACTTCAAGAGCTCTTTGCTATACATTTGTTAGGAATATATAGCTTCTTGATAAATAATGAATCCTAAGTAAACTTTAAGTATGCAGTACCCTAAATCATTTTATCACATTTGAATCAAATGATCTCATTCATATGCATCATATGTCTTAAATATTGTATTCATAATTATAAACACTCTATAACTGGTATACCAATGAATACAAACATAATGTGATATGTTTAATGATTTTTCTCTTTTCTTAAATCTCTTAATTTTAATTTAATTTGCTTTTCTAGTAATGTCCCGCTAGACTGAATCTCTCATAGTTCTTTGATAACATTCTAAAATAGCAATCATTAAATTTAAATCTCAAGAAATAGAATAAAGTCATAAGGGTAAACTATGAGAACTTTATTCCCTCAAAGGTCTCACACATCAAAGCTGAGATCTAGACTTTGATCACCTTTATTGGTCATAATTTGCATACGTGGTATGAAACATGTGTCATGGTATTCTCTTCTTTTTCTTATGGAGCATATGTCTTTACATAATATATTGATACCATACAGATAATGGTTCAGACATACTTAATGTCTAACCTAAGTTCACCAATATACTTTTTTTCATTTCTATCAGAACTCATATCTGGCAATTTAGATAGATGAAGTGAATTTATTAATTCACTTACAGTTTTATATATATAAGCTCATCTTATTCGTTAACAAGGCGATATTCATGTTTTAAGCTTGGCTCTCAATTATCACTTAAATAAGAAGCTTAAAATTGTCTCATCTCTTATCATTTACAAAAATTAATTAGAGGTGATTACCCGTGTGAGAAGGCTAATCTTCTATCTGTTAGACATACTTTTCAATAACTTAAGAATATTCTAAGAAATATTCTTACATCTATATATGTAGGCTTATAATAAATACAATTATTATTCAGACATTAATTTTCTATGAACATTGTTAAAAGAAATTACAATAATTGTATCAACATCTACGCAATCCTTGGGATTTCACATGTTTTATAAATACATCCCGAAGAATAGGCTTAGTCATAGGATCTGCTATCATCTCATGTGCAGAAATGTATTTCACATTCACTTCTTAATGTGCAATCATATCTCTCACAAAGTTATACTTTGTATCTATATGCTTGGTCTTGCAATGATATTTGGGATCCTTTGTGTATGCTATTGCTGCTTGATTATCACAGTTTACTAAAACTGAATCAGCAATGTTAGTATTTACACCCTAAATAATCTAAGAATCTTTTAAGTCACACCGCTTCTTGTATTGCTGCTGAAAATGCTACAAATTCAGCTTCCATTGTGGATAAGACTATGCATGATTGCTTCTTACTACTCCAAGATATGGCGCCGTTATTTAGTAAAAAGATGTACCCAGAGGTAGACTTCATTTCGTCAAAGTTTCTTCCTTAATCAGCATTACTGTAGCCTTTCAATTACAGATCATTTCCTTCATAACATAATGAATAGTCGGCAGTACCTTTTAGATATCTTAGTATCCTTTTAACTGCTTTCCAATATGCTGGGCCTGGGTTGGATTGATATCAGCTTACCATACTAACAACAAAACAAATATTTGATCTTGTACACATCATTGCGTACATCAGACATCCAACTGCCCTTGCATAAGGAACTTTTCTCATATATGTTTCTTCTTCTAGAGTCTTAGGACACATCCTTTAGCTTAGACTTTCACCTTTAGCAATAGGAATATCTATGGGTTTACAATGCTGCATTTGGAATCGTTCAAGAATTTTATTGATATAATGCTCTTGTGACAGAGATAATAATTTATTTAAACAATTTATTGAAATCTTAACTCCAAGAATATATGCAACTTCACACATATTTTTCATTTCAAAATTAGATGACAACCATCCTTTAATTTCATTGACATACTCTTTGCTATTTCTAGCTATAAGTATATCGTCAACATATAACGATAAAATTATAAACTTGTCCTTGGACCTTTTTATATATACACAATGGTCTTCGTCAATCATGATAAAATCATTTAACATAATCACATTGTGGAAGTGAATATACCATTGTCTTGAAGACTATTTCAAGCCATATATAGACTTTAAAAGTTTGCAAACTTTATTTTTTTAGCCTTATTTGATAAAACCTATAGGCTGCTGTATATAATTTTTTTTCCTAAATCTCCATTGAGAAATGCAGTCTTTACATCCATTTGATATAATTCAAGGTCCATACTAGCAACTATAGCCAGTAACAAATGGATTGAGGTGAATCTAACAACAGGCGAAAAAGTTTCTTCATAATCTATTCCTTCCTGTTGTGTGTAGCCTTTTGCTACTAGTCTAGCCTTATATTTTTCAATAGTGCCATTAGCTTTACGCTTGATTTTGAGAACTCATTTGTTTCCAATAGCCTTACGTGTTTTTGGAAGATCAACAAGTCCCCAAACTTGATTTGATCTCATAGACTCCATCTCTTCTTTCATTGCTTTTGTCCAATCTTCCTTATTAGGGTCAGAGAGAGCCTCTGTGATATTTCTTAGCTCATCTTCACCTTGTATATTGGCTACAAAGGTTTCACCACCTTCAATGTCAAAATGACGACGAGGAATGCCTTTTTTGCCACTACATCGCAATTGAAGTTCTGGAGAAACATATTTCTCAAGGATTCTCAAATTGCTCCCACTCAAACTAGGATTATTAATTATTTGAGTATTTCCATTTGGATTACGTCTATGCTGATCAAGATCACTATCATTCGCACTTGGAATTGAAAATATATTTCTTAAAATTCTCCCACTCGAAGGAAGTGAGTCTTAAGCGCTTATATCCATAGTCTCGTATAAGGATAAGTCTTTAGTTATATCGCCCTATTTAGGAAAATCATTCTCTAAGAATGTGACATCTTGTGATTCAAATTTTATGAGACTCCTACTGTCATGTTCACCAATGAACACATAGCCTTTTGAATGTTCTGAGTATCTAATAAATATACATTTCTTTCCTCGAGGACTTAATTTGCCATGTGAGTTCAAGGTATCCAGAACATAGGCTGCACATCCCCAAGGTCGTAAAATACTTAGGTTAGGTTTTCATTTCGTCCATAACTCATACTGGCGTAATGAGAACTGATTTGCTAGGCACACGGTTAAGGATAAATATGATAATTAAGAGTGCATCACCCCAATAAGTGATAGGCAAATTTACTTATGCCATCATAGATCTAACCATTTCTAGGAGTGTTTGATTTCGTCTCTCTACAACATCATTTTGTTGAGGAGTACAGTGGATTCGTCAATTGATGTTGAATTCCTTTTTCATCACATAATTGTCTAAACTGAATCAAACAAATACTCATGACCATGATCAGTTCGTAATGCTTTTATTTTTCTATCTAATTAATTTTCAACTAAGCTCATATAGTTTTGAAAGCAACTTAATGCTTCAAATTTATGTGTTATCAAATAGAAAGTACTAAATCGTGTAAAATCATCTATAAATGTGATGAAATAGAAAGCTTCATGCCTAACTCTTACATTCATTGGACCACATATGTCAGAATGGACTAATTGCAAAGGAAAGTCAGCTCTGGTTCCTTTTCCAAATGATTTTCTAGTACTTTTGCCAGCCAAGCAATGCTCGCAACTAGATAGATCTACTTTATCATAATTAGGCAATAATCCTTCTTTAGCTAGCCTATCCATATGATGTTGACTAATATGGCCAAGACAAGCATGCGAAACATTCACATCAATTTTAGAATTATGTGATAATGTAAACATGGAATAATTAAGATTACATTCATAATAATCAGTATCCATGACAATAAAACCATTTCTAATAAAACCAGATCCATAATGAGTTGTCCCTAAAGATAATTCAATATTGTTATCAACAAGATACAAATTAAAATTAAGTTTTAACAAAACTAACACAGATATTAAATTTCAACAAATTTGAGGTGCATATAAAACATCATGCAAGAGTAGAGTTCGGCCGCCTTGCAAGACTAACTTGCATATGTCAATTCCATGAATTGCAACTCGTGCATTATTTCCCATATAAGTCAATTTTGCTCCATATGGTATTCGTTGAAATTCCACTAAGGTATCTCGATCCTTCACTACATGGTCTATTGTCCCTGAGTCTACAATCCACAAAGGATGAGAATCTATTAGAAAAATAGAACTAACTACACAAAGTTCACTAACTTGAGTATAGCTTAATACCTTCTCAGGTTCAGGGCAGTCATGGGCAAAATGCCTTTTCTTATTGCAATTGAAGCACTTGACCTTGACCATGTTCTTCTTGAAAGGACGTTTTCCTTTCCTATGTTGGTTATTTGTCGATTTCTTGTTGAAATAAGCCGTCTTCTTTCTTTTCTCTTGGGACCCACCTTTATATTTACGCTTTCACCCAAGAACTTTTCCTGAGCTTAATGAAGCCATATATACATCTGTATTAAGCTTAGTAGCCTCAAGCCTTTCTTCTTCTAGCTCAAGATGGCACATAACATCATCCGTCGTTTAGATGTTTTCATTATAGGTTAAATACATCTTCATATGCTCCCAGGAATGAGGTAAGGAACGAATTACAGCTTGGACTTATTGTTCGTCGGTCAACACATGACTTGTATCCTTTAATTCACAAATCAGATTTGACATTTGTCGTAAATGTTTTTTTATTGAATGTTCAGGTTTCTTTTTGTAAATGTCAAATTTGATCATGATGGATCTTAGTTTAGTCACAGATGTTCCACCAAACTTATTTTTTAGAGCAAACCACATGTCCTTAGCCAAGTTATAATTCCTAAATTCTCGCACGATATCATTTTCCATGCTACTCAGCAACATAATACGAGCGAGAGAATTCTTCTTTTTCCAGGCTTCATAAGCCTTTTGATCCCGTTTATGCTAAGCCGTATTTCCTACCTCATGCTCATCTAGAATAATATTGAGTACTTCTAAAGCCTTTTGCTCTTCCAGCACATATTGAATTTTTATATTCCAAATTTTGTAATTGTCACCATCTAGTTTCTCACTCTTATTGAGTTCAGTGACAATATTTTTGGAAGCAGTAGCCATTGTGTTTGTAGAAACACTAACTTCTATATGTGGACAAAATTGCACATAATTAATGTCTAGCCATACATATATATCTACTTTGGTTCTAATTAATTATGTTAGGACTAGTTCATATGAAGGGTTTAGAGTCAAAAGGTCATTATGTTTTCAATCATCATCTAAATTTCTAATGTGATGCTAATACTAAAATAATTAATTGAGCAAAGTACATTAAATAAAAGAACTTATAAATATGCAATTTCAATAATAATAATAATAATAAAATTACATAAATTGAAATGTATTTCAACAATACAATACATAAAAGAAATTACATAAAGTAACAGATATCAAACATCTACCTAAATCTTACAATGTTTTCAAATATTTGATTCTTTATGGAAAAGAGCTAATGAACCTATCATATAACTCTTGGGGAAACTCAATTTTGATACTAGATTTCCTATCTAGATAACAGGGGTTGTAAATATTTAAGTTATATAAGTGATTTTTACATTCTAAATAGTGTAATACAAATTTATGGATAATATTGTTATATTATTTGTATCATTTTGTTTCTTTCTAATAGGAAATTTAATATTTTCTGTAAATTTTCTATTAGAAATCGGTAGGTAAAGCTTTTTGTAAACCCTTCAATTTCTTCGAATTTCAGTTCATATTTAAAGCACTAGTCTATATCAAGTTTTGAACTTTTTCATGAAACTTGATAATATGATTTACAAGATGTACAAAATTATCTTTATAAACTTCTGGATCAGCTTGGAGATTTTTAAGTTCGATAGTTAACCTATTGATTTTTTCTCTTTGTGCTGGAGTCCGTATGACTCTTGGTGTACGTATGAGTCTCACCATTTTTCTGTAACATATACAGAAAGAAAGAACTCAATTAGATCTCTAAGATAATAATTTACATAAAAAAATTATGCTTCTTTTTTTAAAATGTCCAAAAAAATAAAATAAAATAATTTGGTACATCATGTAAACAATGTATAAAATTTTTTTCTCACATTAATAAATAAAAAAAAGTGTAAAAAAATTTCTGCCATGTTGAAAATATTGCTTATCAATATCACCGGGCGGCATTAATAACAAGCGGAATTCGGTTTAAGTGGTTTGGCATAAGGTTGCCTTATTTAGGCAAGTGAGGTTCGAATCTTGCGTGTGACATTTTTTTTTTTTTTAAGACTGAATGTCCGTACGTTTCTTTAAAATAACTGCCCTTTCAAAAAAAAAATTTGAACTGCCATACAGTTTATTTTTTAATTTCAAAAAAATAATTTTTTTTAAATCGCTTTTAAAAAAAAACTGAAGATTGACAGTTTTCATCCGTTCTCAACTTCTTCACATTTTTTTTGAACGGTACAGTTTATGAATAATTTTTTTCTTTTAAAGTTTTCTAACTGTCTCGTAGTTTTTTTTAAACTGTCCTCCTTTTTGTTTTGTTTTTTTTTTTAAATTCTTATTACACTCCAATCCCGTTTTCTGTTTGTTTTCCAGATGCAACATGCCGTGATTTCTTATTCAAAGACAAGTCAATTTGTCTTGTATGGGTCATTATTACACTAACTCCATACTGTGGAACATTATGGTTTGACATCTGTATGACATCATCTTATCCAATAACATATCAAGAAAAGTGAGTTGCTGGAGGTTCACGGGGACAAATACACTACCATTTTGAAAGTTTTTTTTTTTTAATCATATAATGCTCCACATTGAAGGTGGTGTAATGATATTAAATTTGGGTGAAAACTTTCTTTCAAATTTGAAGTGCCTGTAAAATCCGGAAATAATATCCTACTCCAGTCTAGAATCCATACATGCACTCTGACAAAAGCCAATCAAGTAAATTGATAGTAACAATTCCTTAATTCCAGCCATGATAAAAAAAAAAAAAATATTACCAATAAACGTAACAAATAAATTACCATAAACAAAATTACTAATGGCAGTAAAAAAAAAGGAATCTCCAAAAAAAAAATTATCATCGTTTCCTCAAACACTAGGGACATGCATATATACATATATATATATATATATATATGAATAGATTTAAAAGAGATCAAAAAAATAAATAATCAAACGCTCTTATATCAATGTTAAAAAATTTATAATAGGAATATAAAATCGGATTTATACATATCGAATATGAGAAACTTGCAGTAAAATATTCAAGATTTTGTATTTGTTTTTGTTGATCGAATTGTCAATCACTTCAAAAAAATAATTTGTTTACGAGTTAAATCTTCCGTTTGCGTGAAGAGAGAAAATGAGAGAGAATTCTTAAAAGTTTTGAAGAAAATAATTTCTTACCAACCCGTTACTTCCTTCATCTGCCTATTTATAAGCGTTTATTGGGTATAGATGAAGTTATAGACCCATTTTGAGCGACCCAAACCATGATCCAACATAATCACATAGTTTTTCTTAATAGGCTTCTAAATCTACTTTGATACTTACCGTATAAATTCTTTACGCTTTAGTTATCTCTTTTTCATCAAAACACAGTAACAATTCTTTTTTACTTATATTTTTCAAGATTGATGCTCAATGCAAAAAAATAAAAAGAGTAAGGGCTGTGCGTTGCAATGTAATTAAAACGTTCTAAACTTATTAACCCAAGGATTATCCGAGCATTTCAGGTAATATGATAATTCCGTCAACGATGGATAGCATTTTTATCAACCGATGATGTCTGGGTCAGTTTATGTTTTTGCTTAGGTCCGGCCGAAATCGTCCCCTTTAGTTGGTATCAAGCATAATTCCTCACTTATATTTGTTTTCTTGTAAAACAGGAGAAAAAGCGAAATCAATACAATTGTCCGTAAATAAAAATACAAATATACTAAACATAATATTTATACTATCATTTATAAAAATAATGATTATTACATTATTTAAATTTCATAATTAATACTATTAGTATCTTATTTTTATTTTTTAATTATCGACCTCTTATAATTATATATCCAATCATTCACTTATAATATTAAAATAAATAAAAATTATTGAAATGAATTATCGAACTTTACATTAGTAATATCAAAGAAATGCTTGCTTCTACCGTTATATTCCTTCATTTTTATTATTTACTTGGTGTTATGAGTGAAGGGAAACACAAATAATTATAATAAATGTTAAAATAAAATATTAATAGTTCTATTTATGAATTTAAAATATATAATTATTACTATCTTTTACAAATACCTATATTGTGTTTACTCATATAAATATTAAAATAACCCTTTTTTTCATCCAATAAAATTTACTTTTTCTCATTTTTCTTCCAATAAAATATTTTTTATGAATTTTATTTTTGTAAAATATTAATTTATCTAATTCTGATTTTAAAGAAATAAAACTGAGAAAATTAATCTTTATATAAATATTAATAAAAGAATAAAATCGGACAATTTATAATTTTATAGGAATAAAATTGATATAAAATATTTTATAAAAATAAAAGTGAAAAAGGTGAATTTTACATAAATAGAGCTAGGGGTTTGCTCTACATATAGGTTTAGGATTTACAATTGCAATAATTAACTAATAAAAAAACACTAGATGCATCTAACATGAAATTCAAAATTAAATTTCAAATTTTTTATATTTATTAAATTAAATTTCATAAATTTATCTTATTATCTTGTATTAATTGATAACTCTTAATTTATATTCAAAATCCAATTTTGTATCTTATTTTTAATGTATATAACATTATTCCCAAGTAATAAAAATGATCTAATTTATCTTTGTGTGTGTGTATGCGTGCAAGCATTCAAGATATGCTACTATGCAGTGAAACTGTGCAAGTTCGACGAAATTGGAATCCAATCTGACGCTTGTGTGAAACTCTCTTCTATTAGACTACGATCTTATAATTCGGGCAAGACATAGTGCTCCAACTTCCTGCAAAGACGGAGGATCCACCTCATCTGCATCTAAAGTTAAAAGTCATGACAAACGTTGGTTAGAATGATCTGTTTCTAATGTTAAGACAGTCACAGAATACAGTATGAGCTGATATAGACCAAGAACACGAAGAAGATAGAGCAGTACTCACTATATTTAAATATGTAAAAAAGAAGCAAGTGTTCAAACAATATTATTCATCAATTTCCTATCATTACAAAGCTATGTGGTACCCCATCCATAAAATTAGACCTCATTGTGCCTCATTTAGTACTGAGAAACCACAAGTATGGCTTTGAGTCAGATTTAAACCATGGAGGTGACTAGTAATTTGGTGACAGAGCGTTCTGTTCAGAATTAAGAAGCTTCAGCATTTTCAGACGGTTGCATGATACTCATCTATTGTCTGTTTCATTCCATCCAACTGTGACAAAACAAATTCCAGCTTCTTGTAACAAATCTCATTGGCAATTCTCGACCCATAGTCACATTTCTCAAAAGGACGATATTCACAAGCACTTTTGATTTCATCACGCAATGCCACTTGGATGTCCTGAAACATTAAGAAAGGAAAGTAAACAACTTCACAAAATATAGGGTGCAACCCTTGAACGAAGCTAAATGCAAAATTTAATCAGTTAGCATCAAATTCAAACTAATGGATCAAAATCAGGGCTTTAAGTTCGTACATCATGAGTTCATTTACTTCATTTCCAACACTCAAACCACAACAGCTAAAATATTCATAGATGGTAGTTTTTCTCGTCGACAGCAAAGAACAAATATTGAAGATAGCTCAATCAGAAGACCAAGCAAGAGGTTTAATGAATCACTTAGTGCAAAGACAATGACCAGATCACATGACATTGAGCTCAGATCAGGCGACATGCGGGTGTTAGGCAACAACATGGGTGTAAAAGTCAGGTAAATGCTTTTGACACAGGGCTATGTTAATGATTAATGTTCCACTAATGCAGCTTTGCATCATTTTTTCTTTGTGATGACTGAAAAAAATACGGTCCCTTCAGCTGCTACAAGGGAAGAAAATGGGGATCCAAATTGGTCACATAATGCAATTCCAAATGGTAACTTTCGATAAGAAAAGAACCTTGATTAATTGCATGAACTCAAGGCAATGGCTTTGAACCACTTCTTTCCTAGGACCTGTAGGGCTTGCAAGCTCATCCATCACTCCACCTGCCAGCTCCAAAACCTTGACAATTCTCTGTATCCCACAAAAACTGAATTAATCAAAACAAATCACAATCGGAACTTCCATTCTCTTCAATCTGCTTCCAAACGCTTAATAAAATTACCTTTTCCACGTTCTGAAGTCGCTGCAATGAAGTCGTCTGGCCCTGTGAATCCATGGAATCTACTTTCCACAACTCTGATTCAAGTCTGTCAGTAATTCAACAATAGTCAGAAAAATATCCTAAACCTACTTCTTTATGCACGAAAAGATCAAAAGAAACTAAAGGCTAAGGTCCTTTCGGGCCGATTTGCAGGGAATATTTCGGTTTCCTTGGCACCAGATACGAAATAAAGAAGTGCGGGAAATTTCGACGACGCGACAGATTATCAATATACAAAACGTATGAATCTAGTTCTTTTGTCCAGATTTAAACTCACAGAAGATTAAGCCAACAGAAAACAACGACAACCCAGCTCCCTTGCAGACGGAACGCAGCGAAATTGGGTTTTCTCAGTTCAAGCAGAGCAATTTGTGCAAACGACTAAGAACTCTTGGGGTTTGCCCCCAGAATCTCGTAAAACGATGTCGTTGCCAATCTCGCTGGACACGTAACTCAATTTCTCCAAAGAATTTCTCTTCAAGTTGAAATTAACAGAAAAAGTTTACATGCAACAGATGTTTTTTGTAGGGAGCATAAAATAATATGAAAATTTCTTGGAAAAAAAATAAATCAAATAATTTTAAAATATACTTATAGTTATTTATTATAATTATAATATAATATAAATATTAAATAAAAATAATAATATTGATTTATTTGCTATTTTTCAAAGTACGTAATTTTATTTTATGACATGGAAATATGATTTTGTTAAAAGAGACTAAATATCTACATAATAAATTGTAAATTTTTAATTAAAAATCAAAAGTCAAATGAATAAGTGATTTTTAAAGATTAATTAAATTTCAATTTTTTGTTTTTTACCAATTAATTTTGAAAACCTCATAAAAATATAAAAGTAAAGTATCAATAAATAATTAAAATTAATAATCATGATAAGCGTAATATTGAAAACTTAATTTTAAAGGATTAAATAATTTTTTTAGTTCTAAATTCTTAAAAATTTGAAAGAAAAAATAAAATTAAATAAATAATAAAACTTAAAATAAATTATAGATGATAATATTAGCTTAAAATTTTTTTAAATTAATTAGAGTTTAATATTTTAATTTTTTAAAAAGGTGAAGGAAATGAAAATACAAAATAAGATAAAATTTAAATTTGTTATTTTGTAATGTGATTTCACTAAAAATAAGGATGATATGGAGTTATCAAAACAAAGCTAACGTGATTTCAACTATGCATGCTTTTATTTCAGTTATTTATTTAAATATTTCTTTTAAACTAAATAATTTCTCGTTTTGATGAATGATTATTTGTTACTATGAATAAAGGTAAAAATATATTAAAAGACTCATCAAGGCTTGTAGCCTAGTTTACTTTGGTCTAACCAAGTTTAACTTATAACTACGTTACCTTAGACTTGTTGAATTGGGCCAACATTCATGAATTAGCATGTTAACTTGTGAATTGTAAAGGTTTTGGGCCTTCAAAAGATAAATTGAACTAGCTTATAATATATATGTGTGCACGCGTGTATATTTTTACATTTTCAATATTTTATGTAAGTTAAAATTTTTAATTTACATAAAATTATACTCCTATTTTATATTTTTAATTGTATAAGATTGTGTTATGAATAATTTATATATAATATTTTTATTTTTTAATATTTTATATCTTATATTTTGTACATATATTATTTTTGAACAAGTTCAGCATAATCCATTTAGTGGCTGGCCTACATAGGCTAGCTTATTGGTCTGTCCTATTCTCTAACTATATTTTATCTAAATAAATCAACTTAAGGCTAATAAATAAATTTATTTAGATAAATAAGTTATCCTATTTTTTATATGTTCAACTTCATAAATTTATCATGCTAATCTATTTAATAATTAATATATTTATATATCACGTAATATGATGTTATAATATATACACATTCACAAAATACTAATAATATTTTAATACATATAATTATATGCATAGGTTTAATTTGATCATCAATCTAATTTTAACTTTGAAGGCTATTACATGTTAGCTTATTTGAAGTTTTTTATACAAGTAGACTTCTAATATGCTTACAAAGAAAGTTAGATTGAACTCAAATTTTTTATTTAAGTTAATGGATGAAACTCATGCCAAGACTTTATAAAGTAGGATTGACTTGTTAAAAATTAAGTGTAATCCAACTCAATGTAATTCTGACCATAGTTATGTTCTTGTGTATATAAAAATTTAAATTTGATTCACTGTTAGTTAAAAATACTTTACATTATTAATAAATAAAAAATATATATTATTAAAAAATAATAGTAATTAAAATTTTATATTAATAATTAAGAAGTTTTAATATTTTGTATTAATATAACAATATATAAATAAATAATAATATAAATTAAACTAATTTACATTGATAATAGTTTAATTTTAAACCTTATATATAATATATAAATTTAAAAAAGATGTTAGCCACATGATTAATAATAGATGAAAAGTGCATACTTTTAAATTAATAAGTCTAAAAAGCTAACTACACATAAAATAAATTTTACAGACTCAATTACAAAGAAAAATATTAAAAAAATCATAAATTGATATAAAACTATAGAAAATAATAATATAGTTTTTCTTAATATGCTTCTAAATCTACTTTGATACATACCTTATAAATTCTTTTTTCTTTGGTTATCTCTTTTTCACTAATAAATCAATAATAATTCTTCTACTATTTATATTTTTCAAGATTGATGCTCTATAAAAAAAAAGAGCTGTGCGTAATAGCCTAAGTAAAACATTTTAAACTTATGAATCATTTGGTTTATATAGGAAGTAACTTCCCATAGGAAATTGAATTTTATAGGAAATAACTTCCTATGTGAATTTATTAGGATTCCTGGGAAGGTGTGAATTTCTTAGGAAGTGCTTAAAGTTATTTTGTTGATACATAGGAAGTGACACTTTTTAGAAAGTAACTTCCTATGTCTTATTTAGTTCAACTTTAAATATCCTATGAAGTATTAATAAAATAATTATTATATCTCTAATATTATTATAGTATAAAGTAATAAATTTTAGTTGTTATTAATTAAATTTAATGAGAAAAATTTTGTCATTGTATCTATAAATAACATAGAAAATAGAACTTATCTAAGAGAAGGTGAGTAAGTGACTTTTAATATTCTGTGGCAAGTAGAACTTCTCAAGAAGTTCTATTTCTTGTAATTTGTAAGATAATGGCCAATCAAACAATTCATTAATTTTCTATTTCTAGGAAATAGAATTTTCCATATTATTGAGATGAACTAAACGACCTCTTATTAACCTAAGGATTACCTAAGCATATCATCAGGTAATATGACTATTTCACTAGGGATGAATAGCATTTTTATCAACCGATAGTGACTAGGTTAGTTTATGTTTATGCTTGAGGCTTTTTTTCATGCGTTAAATAAATTATAATTTATTGAATTAATTAATAAGTTATAAGTTAGGTTCTAGATGTATTTCTCACCCTAATTTATTAAAAAAATAATTTTTGATTTAATAATTTACACAAAGTAATTTACAACTTAGAAGCTATTGCCTTTTCAATTTTTTTCTAAATTTGTCCTTGTTTTTTTTTCATAAAATATAATTAATTATATTTTAAGTAATTATAATTTTTTTATAAATAATAATAAATAAAATTTTATATAATTAAATAAATATATACACATATAAAATATGATTAATTAAATATTAAATATTATATTTTTATTTTAAAATTTTTAATTATATTAATATAATTTAATTTTTAAATAAATATTAATTATTTTAATTATATATTTATTTCTATTAATATATCCTCTTATGTCATTTTATAATTTCAACTAATTTAATAACTAATTTTATAAAATATTTCTTAAATAATTAGCTAACTTATCAACCATCAACTATTAATTGACTTATCAACTACTAATTGACTTATTAACTATCAATTAACTTATTGAATACTTATACAAAATAAAGTATAAATTCGGCTGAAATCACTTACTTTATATGGTTTTAGGTACAATTCCTTATTTATATTTGTTTTCTCGTGAAATAAGGGGAAAATGGAAATCAATACAATTGTTTGAAAATAAAAATATACTAAACATAATATTTATACTCATTTAAAGAGATGATGGTTATTATATTATTCAAATTTTATGATTAGTGCTATCAGTCTTTTATTTTTATTTTTTTAATTATCTATCTCTTATAATTATTTATCCAACCATTCACTTATAATATAAAAATAAATAAAAAATATTGAAATAAATTATTAAACTCTACATCAATAACGTTAAAGAAATGCTTGCCTTTTTTGCTATATTCCTTCTTTCTTATTATTTACTTGGTGTTACGAGTGAAGGAAAACATGAATAATTATAATGAATGCCTCAATAAAAAATTAATAGTTCTAATTATGAACTTGAGGAATATAATTATTATTATCTTTATAAACAAGTACCTATATTGTGTTTAGTCACAAGAATATTAAAATAAACCCTTTTTTATCTTGTAAAATTTACTTTTTCATACTTTTATTCCTATAAAATATTTTGTATCAATTTTATTTTTGTAAAATATTAATTTATCTAATTCTGTCCTCAAAGAGATAAAATTGAAAAAATCAATCTTTATACAATTACTAATAATTGAATAAAATTGGATAATTTATAGTTTTGTAAAAATAAAATTGATATAAAATGTTTTATAAAAATAAAAGTGAAAAAGTTTTAATTTCACATGAATAGAAATAGGGCTTTACTCTTTATAAAGGTTTAGGATTTGCAATTGTAATAATTAAATAATAAAAAATAGTATATACACCTGGGATTTAAAATTAAATTTTAAACCTTTTATATTTATCAGATTAAATTTTATAAATTTATCTTATTATTTTGTATTGATAGATTAAATTTTAATTTATATCTAAATCTAAATTTTAAATCTTATTTTTAATACATATAATATTATTCTCAATAATAAAAGTCATCTAATATATGTTTGTGTGTATATGTTTGTGCGCATTTAAGATATGCTACTAATATGCTATTAAATTCACAGTTTCTTAGTTACATTAATAAACAGTTACTTGAATATTAGAATCGTAATAAATTTATATGAAATTTGCAATTTAGAATTAAAAATAATGTAATAATATTAATATTCTTAAAATTAAGAGTAAAATGAGCATAACCTTTTAAAGTTTTCCACAATATGAAAATGTTATATTTGAGGTTAGAACAACCAAAACAAATTAGTGACGATTTAGAATTATCACTATATTTGTTGATTGTTTTTGAATAATATAGTGACAATTTTGTATCAATTAGGAGCTATTAAAATCATTGCAGCATTTTTTGACTTTTTTTTAAAAAATTAAGGTAGTAAATATTCATTTTCATCTTTTTATTCCATGTGAAAATTATTAAATTTTTTAACTATTTTTATACATAAATTAATTTTAAATTTGGAGTATATGTCAGTTTGAAATAAAACATTAGATTATAGGAACAATTCAAAGTCAAGGAATACAACTTCTATATAAATATTATCTTCCTATAGTAAGATTTTATCCTACAACTTAAAATAAAAGATTATTACAATTAAATAAAAGCAAATCTAATATTTAAATGATTAAAGTAATAGAATTTACACAGGCAACAATTTAATTAAAAACAATTTCAGGAAAAATGTTTACTATTGGCAGACAATATATTCGTGGTAATGATATTTCTTGACTTCGAACTATTCCTAGGATTTAATGTTTTATTTTAAATTGACATATACTTTAAATTTAAAATTAATTTATGTATCAAAATATAATTAAAGAATTTGATAGTTGTCCTATTGAATAAAAGAAAGGAAATGAGTATTTACTACCTCCAACTTTTTAAAAAAAATAATAAATATAGCAATGATTAATTGATTACAGAACTATTACTAAATTATTTAGAAAAAAATTCAATAAATATAAGGGTGATTTAGAATTGCTAAACTGCTACTAAATTGTTTTGTCTGTCTTAACCTCAAGCTAACATTTTCATATTTTAAAAAAAATTAAAGGATTATTTAATATAAAGCTATACTTTGGGAGGTTATATATATTTTAAATTAAAATTAATTAAATATAATTATAAGAATGGGTAATTACTTATCTATTAAACCTAAGGATGCAAATGAATTAAACTAAATCAAATATTTATATGCTTAAACTTGAACTTGTCAATAATAAATAAGTTTGAACTCAAATCGAATATTATTAAATTTGAATAATTTGAATTCAAACTTAAACCTAACTCAAAATTAGCCTAAATGAGTTTATATATATTTATTTAAATAAAATGTTATTAGGAGTTAATTTTAATTGATATTAAAATATTAAAATATAAGTTCGAACTTCTAATGAAAATGATATTAATCAAGTTTTTACAACTTAATTAGAGTAATATGTTATTCAAAATATTTTTCATCTTATTTTATTTATTAATAAAAAAATTTCTGTAATCATCAAATTTATCAAAAAAAATTGTACAATCATTATATAATACTAATAGTTACATTTAGTTGAAAGTAATATATATTAAAAAGTCAATTATTTCCATCAAAGTATCATACTTTTTCATGCAATCTTGACAATTATTAATGCGATTAATTTTTTAATGCATTTTATCATTTATATATTTGTATTTCATAATTGTGGACCTACAAAATTTATTAAATAGGAATATTAATATCAATAAGATCATTGGGTGACACTTAAAATAATAGGTCTTTTAGTACTTAAGGCTTAAACTAAATTAATTTTAATGAGTATAAATTCTATGATGGATAAAATCCATAACTTAATTTGATTAATAAAAAGGATCATTAACTTACTAAAACTAAATTATCAATTTTCTACTTCATTGTGAAAATTATTTTTGCTTTCTCACTGAGAAATAGAATTATGAGTTTTAGGTGAAGAAAAGTAACTTTTTAACCATATATTTCTTTAAGAGGGTTATTAAGTTTTTAGTACCATAAGAAAACTTTGTTTGGACCGTTGGATAGGGGCCAAACAAATCTCAACCTTTAAATGTTGAAGACTTGAAACTGAATAAGTAATATTAAGAAATAGAATAAAATGACTAATTTAGCCTTGTCAAATTACCCCTGTAGGTATAGCACTTGTATTTGGAGGTAACCTCCCGCCAAAATCACTAGATGTTAGGCCTCCAAATTATGAACCACTATAAGCACCTCAAATGCCAATACCATAGCCACCACTTGATTGAACCTGAGTATTAAAATGATGGCAGTTCTGCATCACCCATTGATGATTGTAAACTGTAATTATTACCAGGCAATGTCATAGGGCTTTATGCCCACCAGTATAACTCCCATAAGGGGGATGATCATATTGTGATTGCAACCCATGGGTATTGTCGGGCATAGCAAATTGTGGTTGGTGTGCGGCCATGCCATCCCTTGTAAACCCCACCTAATTTAGTTTCCCTTTCTTGTTATCCATAGCCAATATATAGAGTACTTGATGCTCATCAATGTTCTTGACAAGCTCAGCTAGCGATAACTTAGCACTTTTCTTCATTTTTTACATGTCCCTTTGTCAAACCCTAGAGGCCCTTCCTCAATTTCCCCAAAGGCAAGGAAGAAACTCAACAACCTCCCTACAAAAATATTTCTCGTAGAAATATCCCCTGCCCCTAAAGATGTCACATTAGCTCCTTAACCACCTGATACACCATCGTTGCTAATTAAGTCACAGTCATTGTTCTGTTAATTTTATTGCACGGCTCCTTCAGGGAAACAATAGCACCATTAATGTGCTTGAAAGTAACAAAGCCACAACTTTTAGAATTACCTGTTGGCTTGTCAAAGATAAAAATGGCTTCATCAATCTCTCTAAAAAAGGAGAACACATTGCGAAGAGTGTTTGTAGTGATTTTTCCAACAAGCCTACAAACGAAGAGTTTTTTAAGAGTGGAATCACAGTCAGCAACAAAGCGAATATCTTCTAGGACATTTGAGTGGCGAATTATCAACCCCTAAAGAAGCTCAAGAAGTTGTTCTTGACTAAGGGGTTAGAGAATTTTGCAGATGTCTTCAACAGAAAGGGTATTGAGGATTGCGGTGGGTAGCAGCAGAGAACCTGTGTTGCCATTCTCTTCTTTGGCTTTGCATTTCTTTGAGAAAGCCATATTTGAAAAACTTTGATTTGGGTACTAGGGATTGTAACTAAATTTTTCATTTTTTTAGACAACAGTTAAGACAATCTTTATTTTATTGAAAGGCAAATGAGAGAAGCTAGAATTCATTTTCCCAAAAAATGAAAAGCAAAGACTAGAAGGAGCAGGTTGTCCTTCCATGTGTAAGCTTCAAGTGAAATTTTAACTTTAAGTATACAATGAGTACCTTAAAAATGAGTACCCAAGAAACCCATATTTCTTTATTAAGATTTCAAGAATTAAGGAAGAAGAATTAATGTTATTGTTGACTAGAAGGACTAATTATTTAGTGTATTTATAGATGTTAAAAATCCAAGTAATTATTATAGTAATTTTTTATAATATTATTTTGTGTTTATAAAATTTCCTTCCACTCTCATGCAATAATTTAAAATCATGATCTAAGGTTTTAACAATTAAATAATTTTTTTAGCCTTAATAATTAAATAATTCAAAATCCTACTATTATTATCAAAGCCAAGTTATGCCTTTAAATTATGGTTAAGTTTTTATGAAAAATTATGAGAAGTGTATTATTTCCTTTCTTTACCAAATTATGATTCTAATGCATAATTTTCCTAAGTAAGCAATTATAGTAGCTTGCATTATAATATTTATATTTTATCTACTATTAATTGTTTAGCAAAGTGCTTTTGTGAAATAAATTTTTTTGCACTTTTTGAAAATATATGCATGTTTTGGTTAGGATTTCAAAATTAGATTACATTTTAATAATTGAAGCCAATAAGTGGTATAATTTGTTTCTGGCATATTTCACTCTTGTTGCATATTTGAGCAATCATGAGTATTAATTTGTTTGACCTAGATTCTGAATAATATTTATGTAAATATATAATACATGTGTGCATTGGTATGGAGCTTCAGGCACATTTTTTTTCTCCTAATGTTGAAGTAGAATGGTTACTTTACATACATAAGAAATCAATTCGTCGTGTATATGTACAAATGCTATAGTTTTAGGTAGTAAATGTATATTGCTGAGTATATAGATTGCGAGCTATGAATTTTGCTTGTATAATACAAATTTTCTGCATATTTGTTGAGGCTACAATTACATGTAATTACTTAAGCGTTGGATTGCTAAAGAAATAAAATTAAAACTAAACTTTTATTTGGTCAATAATTTACAATGAATTGAGTGTAAATTTGCTTTCCAATAGTGTATATGTTACTAGGGTAGTGTATTCTGCCATTGGTAAGATGCATATATATATGCTTGTATAGTTGCCTAGTTGCAGTTAAAAACCAAACTATAACATTGGTTTTTGGTTCCTAGATAGATAGTAAATGCATTATATATTATTTTGTTCATCAAGCTTGATATAATTTTTAGTTTTCAAAAGATACGTTGGAGTTAGTTTAGAAGCTTAGTTTCCTGGATAAAATGAAACAATTTGAAGGCTAGAAAATGTGGAAAATTTCTCCAAAGATGAACCAAACTATTTTAGATTGTGTGAAATTTTGAAAAATAGTTCTAAACACCTTTTTAGATAATATTGAAGATTTTGTCAGGCTAGAAATGTGTTTTTAGTAAGACTAAGCCATTAAAAAGTAAAAACGCAACAAAAACCCCCAAAGTGGATCACAAGTCTATGTAAAATGCTTTGAAAATTTGAAGATGAATTTTAAATGCGTTTTGGATTAGTTTTAGATTGATGTTAGTTGGGAAACTGGTTTTGAGATGATTTGGAATGAAATTCTAGCAAAAAGTCATGTAAAATTTACGAAGAATGGCATAATCAAAATTGAGCAAGGAATTGAATTAAGCTAACCTGAAATCAATCTTCTAAGTGAGGAAGATGTGTGAATAGTGCTATAAGCTGCCCTAGAGCGATTTTTAGTGGTGATGAAAATTCCTCTATACTTTACTATCTAAACATTATTTTTTAGGCTTTTTTAGATTTTTTTAAATTAAATAATTTTATGATAATTTTTACACATTTTATTTGAATATTTATTTGAAATTATTTTAAGTTAAAAATTTTTCTACATAATTCCTATCGTTTAAGCTATCTCATGTAATTTTGTAATGATTTTTCGACATCATTTAGATGATATAATAATTTTCTTAAATATTAAAGTATTATATGGGAATTATTATTTGCTTATATTATGACATGAAATTTTATTTAGTTATGTACCCACCTTTCATGGAACCAATTGTTCAAAAATTTGAAAGGAAAAATTTTCAAATATTTGACAAAAGAAACTATATTAATAATATTAAATATTCTTTGGTATTATATTATTAATACAATTTATTAACAAAAATACAAGTGTAAGGTTAAATGTTGTACTCTTAGAATTTTTAAACATTTGTTTGATGTTAGGTTTTAGAAGTGTAATGTTTAATTCTTGTATTATATTATAAGGTTTTAAATGCTATTCAGTATTAAATCTTATAATATAATACTAAATGTGGTTACATAATTAATTCCTATGAAGAAAAGCATTAACATAATTAAAATATTTACATACTTCAAGTGACTGATATATTTTCCTTAGTTTTATTTCTATGCAACAACATTTTATAAAGATGCTAGATAGGATGAATTACAATGAATAGGACCAAAATTCTAGAAATTGTATATGGCAATCTTAAAAGTAGAACTCACTATTAGTATAAATTCTAGTGTAAGGGAAAAAGAGGAATATGAAAGTTAGTTCTGCTTAAATTGAGTTAGCTTGATGGTTAGTAAGTGCATTATGAATCGAATCATCAAATGGAACATCCTTGAACTTGTGAAAGCTTTGACCTTTTTTTTACATTATAGAAAATTTGTGAAATTTAATTAAATAGAAAAAAGGTTATAATCTCTCATTACTTGAGAAACAACTTATAATAAGGTTGATAAATTGGAGGAACACATTTTTGAATTTATTAATTATTATAAGCTTGCTAATTATAAAACGTTAATATGGGAAATAGTTTTTTAATCTAATGTATAGTAAAGTTATTTTCTCTAGATTGAGATGTTTTGAAAGTCTTGTATAGTGCTCAAAAGTGAGGATAAAAAGTTAATAAACTAATATTTATTATTAAGTAAAGAAAAATATAAGAAGGATAAGGTCCAAGTAGATAATTTTGTTTCTCATAGTTTAACTTTAAAACAAATGAGCACTTCAGGAACAATCATGAAAGATTTTCATGTGATAAGGGACAAATAAAGGTTGACCACCTTAAGTTTATGGGACAATGTTTTTCACTAAGAGAATTTATTTTTCAGTTATCATGTTTTGACAAATAAAACTTATTATGGTACCTTTGTTCTGAGTTTTGATATGTTATATTGCCAATTTGTAAAATCTAATTTTGAAATCTAACCTTAAAACCAATTATAGGCCTTAGTTGAATCGATCCATTTAAAACACTGCTATTGGATAGTGGAGTAATCAAATGCCATAAAAGGTGGAAGTTAGAGAAAAAATGTAATGAACCCATTATATTTATTGTCTAACAAATCTGTTTCCATCATCCTATGATCTATTTAAGTGCAATTTAGTAAAGTAAAACAATTATGAAACTTCTTTTTAAAATATCCCTTAAAGGTTTCTTGATCTTTTAGAATGGATTATAGCCATTGAATTCAAGAACAAATTGAACTACTTGTCAATAACAAGCTAGTTAAAAATAAATTTTAAGTTTAAAAGGGGATGCTTAAATGAATTTGTAGGCTTAAAATCAAGTTGATCAATAATCAAAGGACTACACTTAGGATAAAAGTGTAAATTGTAAAAAAAAATCTCTCTCTTAACATTTTAAATCTCCTTTCAAATTATTGTGATATAAAATAGCTCATTTTGATAGGAACTATGCTCATTGGAGAATAGAATAGCTTTCATAGATTGTAACCAAAAAGAAATAATATGAAATAGATAGATAGTTTTGAATTAGAAAAAATGAAGATGTCTATCTATATGGTTGTATCTCAATTTTTGATAAGATTATAATTTCTATCGAATTCGAGGAAAACAATGTAAATTGGTGTATGATGATAAGTACAACATTTTTGTAATTTTAGTTCTTTGCAATAATCACCTTTTATTAATCGATGAAAACATGAATATATAGGTTAAGATAATGTAATCAAATTAGAATTAAAAGGCTTGGGAATGCCTTTTTGTATAAATAAATATATGTTAAGGTCTTTATGATAGGTCATAAGATATTTAGTTTATCTCAATAGTTTTATTAGAAAGGGCTCAACATATTGATGTGTTCTTCTGTTTGTTATTAAGATTTTTTATGTTAGGCCTAGTATTTTCAAAGAAAATAAATGATAATGAATGATCCATATGCATCAATCGTAGGCAACCTATTGTGTGTTTAGGTCCATGACATTAGATTGCTATTAGTATGGTATTTAGGATTGACAAATAATTACATGCTAACTTGTAGGTAAATCTATCAAAATAGGCTAACTCAACCCTATCAAGCTAATCCAGCAAGCAAGCAAAAACTACATATCAGGCTAATTTCAAATCATGCTACTTTTTTAGCAGGTTATGTCAAATTAAGTTACTACAATATCAATCTCACTCCCAAGTTAACATTTACCAAGTGAATCTAAGTAGGTTTTACAACCAATTACATTTTATTATTGTTATCATATCAATGGTTTATTTATCATTAATTTTGCATTATTAATTAATTAAAATATATTATTAAATATAATTATATTTTATTATTATCATCATTTAAAATTTCATTAAAATGATGAAATTAAAATAAATTTGTTGAGACAATTGAAATAAAAATTATATATATTTTAAATTTTACAAAGATTAAATATGAATTCTTTTAAAAAAGAAAATGAGAAACTTTTTCAATATTAATGTAGTTTTGTTTTTAATTTCTTAAGATATGTTGGTAACTTTTCAATATATTAAATGTTATATTTAATACGTAAAAAAAATATTAGCTAAAAATAATTTGACCACTAATAAAAAATTATTTATAAAAAAGTATTTAATTTAAATAAGTTAAGTCTAGATTTGAAAAACAAAAAGACTTGTAATGAAAATTATATATTAAAATTTTTTTGGTGATTAGTTAAATGTGAGAAGTTTTAAATTTTATATTAAAATTTCTTTCTATAATTATTATGTATTATTTTTGTTATTGTGATTATTTTTATTATTATAAAATATAATTACATTTTATTATTATTAGTTAAAATTTATTATTGTTGTTGTTATTATTATTGTTGTTGTTGTTGTTTAATAGAACTAAAAATAGTAAAAAATAAATAAAAGCATGATAATTTTTAACATGAAAAACCCTCCATTAAGAAGGATAAGAATGATGGAATCTAATGTAGAAAAATTTTACTATTGAATAAAATAAGTATAAATATTTTACTAACTAAATTTATAATATATGAATATGTCATTATTTTTAATCATCTCCTTCATTCGATGATGACTCATATTCTTACAAAATTCGCTCATCAAGAAAAGATGTACTTTTTAATGTTAGTGAAGATATTAGAGAAGTTATTATATCGTGTGCTACAAGAGAAATAGGTATAAATAAATAAGAACTTAATTTATTGTTAATTGAGAGAGTATCATCAACTAAATTTAAGAAATCGTTGTATTCTTCATAATATGAGATTTTGTTCTTGAAGAGAATGAAAAACTCATGCATGAGTGTGAAGAACTAAATTTACTATTGTATACTTGAAGTATTTCTTACAGTAAATTATCTACGTCATTCATATAAAATTTTAAGTCAAATTTATATTGCATATTTTTATAATACTCTTTTAGCAATTTTTTCACTTTTTTCTTATCTAACTTTAAGATATATAATTATAGTTATAAAATATAAATGAAGAATATTTCTAAAATATTTATTTCATTTTAATAAACATTTATTAATAATAATTTCAAATCCATTAATACTTTCAAATTTAAGAAATATAGAATTACAATTAAGCAAAATATCAAGTATTGAGTGAAATGTTAGATAATAAAAATTATATAAGAAATTAGTCAGTTTATACATTATAAAAATTATAAACAAATTTGTACCTTTTCTTATTTAATATTTTCAAAGTGATGATTAACTTGAATTTTTATTGAATAAAAAGTATTATTACATTTTTATACTTTAAGCAAAACTTTAATATTTTAAAAGTAAAATTCCATCATATACAAATATCTTGTGGAGGAGTCTTAAGTTTCTTAGACATCTAGATATATAATTATTTCCAATTATACTTTCTAATTGGTGATGGTTTAATATATATAAAATTATATAACAATAACAACAACAATAATAAAGCTTTATCCCATTAACTAAGATTAGCTATATAGATCACACTGTGCCATTGGGCTCTATCAGTAACCAAATTTTTAGTGATATTATTCATCAAGAGATTCCTTTTTATAACTTCTCTTAATATCCTTTTTGGCCTTCCTCTGCTCCTTTTTACAGGATTAAAGACAATATGATCAATTCTTCTCACTAGTACCTCCAATAGCCTTCTTTGCATATGACTAAACTACCTTAACTGATTTTTTATTATCTTCTTCTCGATAGGTGCCATACTAATAGGCTTTATATGCTTCCATTTCATATCTTATCCTTTCTTGTATGATCACACATCCATCTTAACATTCTTATTTCTACTACCTCCCCCCCTTCAATTTTTGCTCTTGTTGTCCATTCAGAGCCTAACATTTACTACCATAAAGCATAGTTGGTTGTATAGCAGTTTGATAAAACTTCCCTTTAAGCTTAGTAGATATTTTACGGTTGCAAATAACTCCTGATGCCTTTCTCTATTTTAACCATCTAACTTGTATTCTGTATATAACATCCCTATCAATTTCTTCATTGCTTTGTGATATAGATCTTAGATACATAAATTTTGATACTTGCAGTATAATATGCTCTCCAATTTTTATCTCTAAATAATTTCTATCTTACTTTTTATCAAATTTGCAATGCATATACTCTGTCTTACTCCTACTTAAGCAAAAGCTATTTGATTTCAATGCTTATCTCTAAAGTTCTAATTTATAGTTAACCTCTTCCTACAATTTCTCAATCAGAACTATATCATCTGCAAATAGCATACATTTAAGGATAGTCTTTTGTATATCTCTGATAAGAACATCCAAAACTATATTAAACAAATAAGGATTCAAGACTGAACCCTGATGTAAACTTGTCCTTATAGCATACATTTAGGGATAGTCTTTTGTATATCTCTAATAAGAACATCCAAAACTAGATTAAATAAATAAGGACTCAAGGCTGAATCCTGATATAAACTTATCCTTATAGTAAAATCATTTGTCTCTCATTTAAGAGTCCTTATACTTGTAGTTATTTTATCATATATATCTTGTATAACTTGGATATATGCAACATAAACTCCTTTCTTTTCTAGAGCCTTCCACAGTACTTTGGTACTCGATCATAGGTTTTTTCTAAGTCAATGAAAACCATATGCAAGTCTCATTCTTTACTTCAATACCTTTCCATCAACCCCTGTAAAAGGTAAATAGTCTTTATTGTAGAACTTCTTAGCATAAATCCAAATTGATTCTTTATAATCCTAGTCTTTTAATTTATGCTCAATCATTTTTCCTCATAATTTTATAATGTGGCTCATAAGTTTTATCCCTCAATAATTTGCACAATTTTAGATGTCTCTTTTGTTCTTAGATATAGGCACCAAAATGCTCTTCTTCCACTTATTTGGCATTTTCTTAGACCTCAAAATCTCATTAAATAACTTAGTAAGCTAAAAGATACCCTGCTCTCCTAAATATTTTCAAACTTCAATAGGAATACCATTAGGACTAATGACCAATATTCATCCTTTTAAGAACTTTTTTGACCTCTCCAACTTGAATCCAACGATAATAAGCTAAATTTTGTTCGTCTTTTTGAGTTTCTAATCCTTCCATATCCCTAGTCAATCCTTGCTTGTTATTGAAAAGCTTATAAAAATACTTCTCTCATCTCTCTTTAGTATCTTCATCTATGAGTAGAACTTGTCTTTTTTCATTCTTAATACACCTTACTTAATCCAAGTCTCTTAATTTTTTTTCCTTATTTTTGACAAGCTTATAAATCTTTCGTTGTCTATTCTTTATCTCTAGATCTTGATAGAACTTTTCAAAAGCTTTAAATTGTGCTTTACTCACTACCTTTTTGGTGTCATTCCTAGCTATTCAATATCTTTCCTAATTTTTGACATTGTTAAACATGTGTAAGACCTCAAAACATTCCCTTTTGGTTTTGACCTTTTCCTGCACATTTTCATTCCACCACCAAGATTCTTTATCTCTTGGTTCAAAACTTTTTTATTCACCTAAAACTACCTTAACAACCATTCTAACCCTCTTAGCCATCACATCCCAAATATGGTTGGCACTTTCTTGTGTTTTTCAATTACCTTCCTCTAATAATATTCTTTTAAAAGTCATCTATTTCTCACTTTTAAGCTGCAACCACTTGATCCTTGGGTTTATAACTTATCACCTTTTATGGTTATGAGTTTTAAAATGGACATCGAGGATCAAGACCCTATGTTGTATAGTAAGGCTCTTTTTCAGAATCACTTTGCAATCCTTATAAATTCTTCTATCTAAGCTCTTTATAAAAAAGAAATCAATTTTTGACCTTGAAGTTTTGCTCTTGTATGTGATTAGATGCTGCTTCCATTTTTTAAAATAAGTGTTCACAATTTTAAAATCATACGCTATTGAAAAATTAAGAATAAATTGTCCTTCTTCATTTAGTGCTCTAAAATCAAATCTTTCAGCATTTTCAAAAATTACCTTGCCTCCTTACCAACATGTCCATTTAGATCCCCTTCGATGAAAATATTTTCTTCTTGTGAAATTACTTGAACCAACCTCTCTAGGTCTTCTACAAACTTCTCCTTTAAATGTGTTTTTTATTTTACTTGTGGTGCATTAGCGCTAATAATATTGATAATCTCCTGTGCAACTATTAATCTTAAAGATAAGATCTTATCCCCCTTCTTTTTTACCTCCAGCATATTCTTCTTCTAATTCTTATCTTCAATAATATTAACTCTGTTCTTTTCTTTAACTTTTCCTGTGTACCATAGTTTGAATCCTGTAGTGTCTAACTCCTTAGCTATTTCTCCAATTCATTTAGTTTCTTGAAGACATATAACGTTAATCCTTCTCTGAATCATAGTATCTATCACCTTTAAAGATTTGCTTATTAGTGTATCGATATTTCAAGTACCAAACCTAATTATGCTCTTCTAGATTAGCTTCTTTACCCATATTCATTTAGAGAAATGTGAGGACCCACTCTAGCTCATTTAACATTGTACTCAAGCAATACAACATTACTTCTGGGTAACAACCTAGCATTAACACTAATAAATCATCATATCCGATCCATAAATGAGATATCAACAAAGTTTTACATTAGCTATCGAAGGCTTAACACAACCTAGAGGGAGAGAAATGCCCTTACTTGGGTTACAAGCTGGTGCTACCTAACTCGACAAAGGGAGAGAAAAGCCCCTACTTGAGTTATAGGGCAGTGTTACCCAACTCGGCTAAAAAAAAGGGGATGATGACAAAAAGAAGAAGAAAGAAAAAAAAAGAAAAAAAGAAAAGAAAGAGGGGAGGAGGAGGAAATGGAGAAGAAAGAAAAAGAAAAAAAGATGTCTGATTCATTATACTTCTCTCTGCATATTATCTACTAAAAAATATTCGACAGGATCAAAGTATATATAACCATACTTCTAAAATTTTATATAAATATAGAAATAACTTTTAATACATCTTGAAAAATTAAATTAAAAATATGGCATGCACACGTAAAATAAAAAATTAAGCTTTAAGAATATGATTTAAAGTTAGGATTAAAATTCTAATACCATTGGTATTAGTAAATGTATTATCAAAGGTAATTGAAAATATTTTATTTGATATCATGTACTCATTACAAGTATTGGTTATGTAAAAAATAATAGTAGATGCATCATATGACAGTAGAATTAATTGAAAATAAATAATTTTTTATGTAAAATAAAATTATCATTAATATAATGGGCAATTACATAAATATAAACTATTTGAGATAATGATGTTCAAATATTGAATATAAATGTAATTCGACTTTTCAATTAAAAAAAAGTTAGCTAAAATTATTTTCTATTCTTTAAAAATTTTATTCAATTTTTTGTATTAGTATTTATAATCATACCATGTTATTAAAGATTAAAGTGTTGAAAAAATATTTAATTTTGGAAAACTAGCAACATTAAAAGGCATTTTAGCATCATAAATTCATTTACACAATTTATACTTATAACTATCTTGATTTGGCTTATTAGAAATTTACTTGGAATATTTATAATATCCATATATTTAAACAAATAATGATATCTCATTGTACTAATATTACTATAACTATTATAATTATAATTTTTTAGAAAATATTTGTAAAATATTTTAACTATACTATCTATATTTTTTAGATTAAAATGATTCTATATTTTAAAAATTTTTAATTTTTTTGCTAAATCTGATGAGGATATAGGTGCATTTACATTTTTATGACAACATGTTATGAAAAAGATGGATATTGAGAAGGAATAGGAGATGATATAAATTCATATATGTTTGAAGAAATATTTATAAAATTGTTATTTGAAAAATTAGTATCCATATTTTTTTAAAAAAATTGATTATCAAAATAATTTTGCATATTATTAGGATTATTTAAATTCATAATTAAATTTTATTAATAATATGAAAATGAGATTGCTAATATTAAAATTAATAAGAACAATAACCATTGAATCAACTAAAATATTATAAAAATTAAAATATATAAAACTTTATAAAGATATAAATAAATATTAAAAAAAGCTGAAAAGTGTTACTGATATTTTCTTTTGAAGTAAAAATTTCAATGTTTTAAAACTTCATGCATCACTTGCACTTATAATTTTCAACACTTGTAGAGAAATGAAAATATATCACAATTGTGAAAATTATGAGAATAAAATTAAAAAGAGAAAGAAAGAATGTTTATTGTATAAATTGAGTTTGATTGAAATGAATATTTATATTAATATAAAATATATAAAATATTAATAAAAAATTTAAGATCAACCATTAAGCAACGACTTTTTGCCAATTATTGTTCAATAACTCTTTTTCTGCTTGTTTGTTTAATTGTTTGTTTTATTTCCTTCAACCTTAATGGGTGAGGAAGTATACCTACGCACACTAATATCTTTAAACATTTGTTTAATTATTTATTTCTTTTTCTACCTAGCGTACAATTCTTTGTCAATCTTTTACACTTTTTATGTATTATATTCTCATTTCTCAAATCTAATTGGCTATCTTATCTTTAAGTCACTCCTCAATGGGTCAATTGGTCAATCCCTTTGTTTCGATTTAAATTTTATATTTTTCACCTTTTTATTTATATTTTGTTAATATTTTATTTATTTTATTATATTTTTAATTTTATTCATTCATATTGATTATAATTTAAAAATTAATATCATTAATATAAATATAATATAATATATTTTATCTTTATTATAAATAAATTAATTAATGTAAATAAAAATTATTAATAGAATAAATTAATCATATATTTAATTTTAATAATAATACTTAAAAATTAAAATTAAAATTATTTATTTAATTTTTTAACAATTATATATCAATTCTAAAGTACTATATTTTAAATTATATATATATCAATATCATTAAATAGTATAAATATAACACAATATTTTTTATTATAAAAATATTTTAATTGAATTAAATATTTAATTTGATTAAATTTATTAATTTTTTTATTTTTAATTCTAATTATTTTATAGTTCATACATTGCTACTCTTCTTATTTACTTTATTATATATTTTTTTATATTCACTCTTATTATCTATAAGTAAAAGATTAACATTATTGAGTAATATAAATATAACATGATATATTTTTTTATTATAAAATATTCTAAATTATTTAAAATTTTAATATAGAAGTGCTAATATAAATTTTAATATAATTATTTATTTTAATAAACTTATATAATATATAAATTTATTAATTTTAACATTAAAAATATTTAATATTACTTATATATAATTTTAATATTATATATATTAAAATATAACTTAAATATATCAAAATTATTATTTTAATATGTATTAAAACATAATAATAAATAAATTATTTATTTTTTGCTATTATTATCAGGTTAACAAATTTATCCAATAACTCGATTGACTGACACTTACTAATTTTAATTCTTTATTAGGTAAAGCTAATCAGTCGTAATCTTTTACCAAATTAAGTCATTGTTATCATTTTCTATATCAGTTTTTATTTCAAGTCAAACAAAATTATGCCATTCTTGCACCAACTCCTTAAACTTAAGTTATTTTGACACTTCTACCTTAGGAGATCTTATAAGTATAGGCTTCTTAGACTTATTTAATTGGTTGTTCAAGTGATCATAAATCTATCTTTGGACACATATTAGGAGGAAATGTGTCATAAAAAATATTAAGCAGTTATTTACAATAACCTCCATTATAAGGGTAAGGCATGTCACGTGTTATGAATGTGCTTGTGAAGTTATTTAGTTAAGATTTTGTTCTTAATCATTTTTATGTTGTGACAATATTGCTACCAAAATCTTCTCGTTTAGCAATAAAATTTTGCCCATGTAAAGGACTTCAATTTGGAGTACTGGTGTGTGATAAGGAAAAGATACACAAAAATATTATTTATTTTTCTATGAATTGCATACTTGTGGATCCACTAACTAAAAATTTGAGAGTTAATATAAAGCATGATCATGTAATTAATGTGAAATTGCCTAGGCTTTTTGGCATTTTGGATTTATGAGAGTTTTGATAATATGAGTTTATTGTTATTACAAGATATGCTTAATCGAAATACTCATAATGAGATATTTGCATTGTTGCCATACATTTTATATGCATTTTAGATTATAGTATACGATTGGAGACATTTACATCTTGTTTTGTTATAGCGTTGAGAATTTTAATTCCCATTAGGTATCTTGAGCAAAAGTTAAAACCTATTATATGAAGATTTACATATAATCACATCAAAATTATATAAATTTTATAATGTACATTTTGAGATTATTGATTGTGAAGGTCAACGAGGGGTAAACATTCAATATATTTGATACTAATATCCTTTTACATATGATATATTATGTGTTATTAAATATTTATGATTTTAATTTTGACCTATGGATATAATGGTATCATTTTGTATCAACATTAATATTTTAGTAGCTACTATTTATACATTATGTGACATCGAGTAAGAGATTGTTAGTGTTTCATTATTGTTGATTTACACAAGTTATTAAATAAGAATATTGATATTAAGAAGGTCATTGAGTGACACTAAAAATAATAGGCCTTTTGGTAATTAAGGCTTAAACTCAATTAATTCAGTGGGGAGTAAAATTTATTATGAATAGGATTCATAACTTAATTTGATTTATAAAAGAATTCCATGTCTTACTAAAAGTCCATCATCAATTTCTACTCCATTATAAAAATTGTTTATGCTTTCCCCCAAAACGATAAAATTATGAATTTTAATTGTAGGAGGGCAACTCCTTAACTACATATTTATTTATTGAGATTTCAGGAATTAGAAAAGAGGAATTAACATTATTGCTGAGTAGAAGAAGCAATTATTAAGCAAAGATATGAATTTCAAAGATTTAAATATTTATTATAACAAATCTTTGTAATATTATTTTGTGTTTATAAAACTCCTTATTCATTGTTAGGTTAAATCTAGGGAAAAAATCAAGCTAGTGTCGTTTGTTATAATTTATTGCAGTGAGGTACTCAAATGCTACTTTCCTTTATTTAAGTGCACTTATTTTTTTTATTTAAGTTCATTCATATACGAAAATTTATCGTGATACCCAAAAGACAAAACAACTCATTTATTGTGTGTTTTAAAAAGATAAAAAGTACTAAAATAGAAATCTATTTTTACCATATATTAAAATTAATTTTTTTAATTTAACATAAAAATAAAAAATTAAAAACTTATAAGAATTAAAATTTAAGAATTTTAAATTTTTAAAAAATTAAATTAATATAAAATTTTAATTATAAATAAAATTAATAAAAATTTAATTTTTTAGAAATTAAAATAAATTTTTAGTTAAGTTAAGAATAGAAATAAATAAGAACTTAAAGATATAGTAACATATTATTATTTAGTAATTTGATTATTAATTAGACTTAATTTATCCATTTACTTAGGATTTCTAGTTAGTATTACTATTTTGGAACAAAATAAAAACATGTTTCTATTTTCAATTAAAATAGTAATATATTGCTGTCTGAAATTTAAGACAAATAAAAAATATAAGATTAAAAACTTATAAGAATTAAAATTGAAGAATTTTTAAATTTAAAAAAATTAAATTAATATAAAATTTTAATTATAAATAAAATTAATAAAAATTTAATTTTTTAGAAATTAAAATAAATTTTTAGTTAAATTAAAAATAAAAATAAATAGGAAACTTAAAGACATAGTAACATATTATTATTTAGTAATTTAATTATTAATTAGACTTAATTTATCCATTTATTTATGATTTTTGATTAGTATTATTATTTTGAAACGAAATAAAAATATGTTTCTATTTTGAACATGTTACTATCTGGAGAACAAATAATAACGTGCTATTATTTAGCATTTTAATTATTAATTAAATTTAATTTATCTATTTATTCAAAATTTTTAGTTAGTATTATTATTTTGAAATAAAACAGTAACATCATTTTTTTAGCAGTTTGGTTATTAATTAAACTTAATTTATTCATTTATTTGAAAATTTTGATTGGTATTACTGTTTTGACACGAAATAGTAATATCCTCTTCTTTGATAATTTGGTTGTTAATTAGACTTAATTTATCTATTTATTTAAAAAAATTTATTAGTATTATTATTATTAGTATTAGTATTACTGTTGTTATTTTATTAGTATTATTTATTATTATTATTATTATTTTATTAGTATTACTGTTTTGATATGAAATAGTAACATCCTCTTCTTTAATAATTTGGTTGTTAATTATACTTAATTTATCTATTTATTTAAAATTTTTTATTAATTTTATTATTTTAAAACAAAACAGTAACATGTTACTGTTTGAAGAACAAATGGTAACATACACTTCTTTGATAGTTGATTGTTAATTAAACTTAATTTATACATTTATTTAAAATTTTTTGTTAGTGTTACTATTTTGAAACGAAACAGTAATATCATCTTTTTTGATAATTTAGTTATTAATTAGATTTAATTTATTTATTTATTTGATATTTTTTGTTAGTACTACTATTTTGAAATGAAATAGTAACATGTTGCTATTTGGAGAACAAATAATAACATGCATTTCTTTAGTAGTTTGGTTATTAATTAGACTTGATTTATCCATTTATTTAATATTTTTTTGGTGTTATTATTTTAGAACGAAACAGTACATGTTACTATTTGTTCTTGGTTAGATTTGATTTATACATTTATTTAGGAGTTTTTAGTTATTATTATTATTTTGAAATAAAATAGTAACATCATCTTCTTTAGCTATTTAGTTATTAATTAGATTTAATTTATTCATTTATTTAAATTTTTTTGTTAGTGCTACTATTTTGAAATGAAACAATAATATGTTACTATCTTGAAAATAAATAGTAGCATGTTACTGTCTTGAGAATAAATAGTAACACGATGTTATTTGATAATTTAGTTATTAATTAGACTTGATTTATTCATTTAATTAAAATTTTTTATTAGTGTTACTGTTTTTGAACCAAATAGTAATGTCATCTTCCTTAACAATTTGATTATTAATTAGACTTGATTCATTCATTTATTTTGAATTTTTGATTGGTGATACTATTTTAAAACAAAATAGTAACATGTTACTATTTTGAAAACAAACAGTAACGTGGTGTTATTTACTAATTTTGTTATTAATTAAATTTGATTTATCCATTTATTTAAAAAATTTTATTGGTATTATTATTCTAAAATAAAATAGTAATATCATTTTCTTTAACAATTTAGTGATTTATCTATTTATTTAAAATTTTTTGTTAGTATTACTATTTTGAAATGAAATAATAACATGTTACTATCTAGAGAGCAAACAGTAACATGCACTTCTTTGATAGTTTAGTTGTTAATTAGACTTGACTTATACATTTATTTTGAGTTTTTAGTTGATGTTATTCTTTTGGAACAAAACAATAATATGCATTTCTTTAGTAGTTTAGTTGTTAATTAGACTTGATTTATTAATTTATTTAACTTTTTTAGTTGGCGTTACTATTATGGAATGAAACAACAACATATTATTGTCTTGAGAATAAATAGAAATATGATTTTATTTGGTAATTTTATTATTAATTAGACTTGATTCATGCATTTATTTAAAATTTTTAGTTGGTATTATTATTTCAAAACAAAACAGTGACATGTTACTATTTAGCCTATAAATAGTAATAAATTATTTTTTGATAGTTTTATTTGTTAATAAAATTATTATAGTACTACTACACACAAAAAAAGTTAAACAATAAAAGTTTAATATAGAATTTGAATGAACTTGAGTTAACAAAAATGAAATTAAAGTTAGAAAAATAAAAAAAATGAAGAAAAATTAAGAAAAGTTATTGAATTTTTTTTTTCACCAATTAGAGTAGACAAAACACATTTGGCATCTTGCAAACTCGTAGATCTCCAAAAATTACATAGAATAAAAAAATTTGCCTAAAATGGACAACTGAGCACAAAGTTATGATCATTCAAAATTTTAAATTTAATTTACATATTTCTAACTCGGTGAACCATGCCAAATCCAAATTTTCTTATTTTTTATCGAAAGATTATGTGAAGACAAATAAAAATAAGTGGTCATATATAAAAAATTATTAACTAATTATAAAGTTAATGTTTAGAGTTTAAGATATTTTGAAAATATAATAGTAATAATTTATAAAATTGATACGTATTTAAAATGAAGATCGGTGTTAATATCTTATTGAAAAAAAGTTTAGGAAGTGACATTACGGTACAATTTATCGTTAAATCTACTTAGAATAATATACTTTTTACTAAATCAGTCTTATTAAAAATAAATAATAAATAAGTCATTAATATAAGAGAAATACACTTTTTATTAAATCAATATTATTAATGATAAATATGTCATTAATAGAAGGGCAATCGTTTGACGTTAATTATCGATGATCGGTGATTTGAGCGCTTTTGTGAATTTGCCCCGCACGGCAAAATCACTGTTCCTGGGGCAGCCTTTGACCCAAAAAGCCACGTGGAGCTATTTGATTGCTGGATAATTTTTAGAGTGGGCCTTCACCGTTCATCGCCATATAGCGTTGGTCTATGATTCGTGTGCCCGGCACCCTGATTAGGTGAAACTATTTCCTCGTGCTCCGCGAACCCAGAAGGTGGGATCGACAGACAGAATTTCATGGCGACCTCGAAGCTCCAGGCTATCTGGAATCATCCGGCTGGGCCGAAAACCAGTGAGTTGGCTTGCTGACGATGATGTTTTTGATTAATTTGTAACTTCGATTTGTTTATTATAGTTGTCGCTTTGTACTTGTTGAGACGCTTGCGATTGTTCTTTCTTTGCTGTTTGTCTAATGAATCATTTTCCTTTTTAGGTATAGGATTTCTCTTTGATCCCTGTTTTGTTGAATCGCTTGATTTATATATATGTTCATTTTATTCTTTTTTTTTTTATTTTGTTCGCCTTTTGGTGGTTCCGAAATCGAGTTTGAATGTATTTGCGCTCCGAGATTTATGTTATAACTTTTTCATCTTCAGATTTATTTGCCCTGGTTTTTCCTCCAAAACAGTAGAGGAGCGAATTTCTGAATGTCTGTTTTCTTTAGCTGTTGAAAGCTTTGAAATCAGTTTTTTTATTTTATTTTATTTTATTTTCTATCTCTACTTTGAGTTAGTTTATGGTTGAAGTTTTCTGCTCAGTCTGACTATGGATTGCAACAAAACTTCTATAGCTTAATTTTTACTGTGGTGGGAGTTGTCACCGCAATAAGCTCACTTATATAGATTGGAATAGGGAAATATTTGGACCAGCACCTTGCCTGCTTTGATGAATAAAATAAAAAAAATGCAGGATTGGAAAAGTAAGTTCAGCAGTACCCATCCTTAGCAGTTCTTAAGATGTGCATGGTCTAAACTGAAGCTTGATTTTGGTGTTAAGATGCATATCAACTAAATTTCTAAATGGTTTGGATTGTGGCTAACTAGGAAAAATATATAATGATTGTATTGATGACTTTGAAAGTGTTAAGGAGGCTCTCTCAATGACTTTGTTATTATTTAGGTTTTACTCTGCAAAGTTGCTGTTAATTTAATCAACCAAAAAGTTCTTAATCTCATTGGAAGGGTTCTATGATATGAAACATTGACAACAACAGCCAAGCTTTATCCGTTTATGTAATGCAAAGAATAAATATAGCCCATTCATGTTACTGAAGGCATTATTTTTATTTTATTTTTTTCACTTATTCTTGCCACATTGGTGTCTCTCCTTTGGTACATCAGTGAACAATATTGATTTAGCTGTTTACATTATCATTGTCAACCTGTACGACTGCATTTGTCTTGGCAATGGGCTAATGCTTAAGTCAACACTTGCTATATGCAGTTCACTTCTGGGCACCTACATTCAAGTGGGGCATCAGCATTGCCAATATTGCTGATTTCTCAAAACCACCTGAAAAACTTTCCTATCCTCAGCAAATAGGTATGAAATCACCTTTACAACCACATTAACTGTTTGATCACATTGAGGTACGAGCATCATACACTGTAATATGCACATTCACGGCATGGATGCCCTTGAGCTTGGGGTACACGTGCATGAGTAAATGAGTATGAATAACAGAATGCTGTGTGAAGAGCATCACGTTAACACATTTTTTTCTTCTTTGGAAGCAGTTTGGCATACTTTTCCTATATCAGTTTTTATTTATACATACATATTGCTGATTCTAATTATCTTCTGCTTAGCTGTTACTGCTACTGGACTTATCTGGTCTCGTTACAGCACTGTGATCACTCCAGTAAGTTTGTTATCTATCAGACTTCTTGGTTTTAATGGCTTCATGAAATATTTGACATTTGTTACTTCTCTTTTAATAGCTTCATGGCAATTCTAATATGTTATATAGAATTAAGTCTTAATTTCTTGTCTGTCACTGAATCATGAGATAAATACGCAGCTCTGTGAATCTGGCATCCATTATCCAGAATCTTTGGTGTCTTTTTTATATCTGTTTTTCCCATTTTGTTTTCTTTTGGTGGGCTGTTCCATACTTAAACATTCATGGCAATTCTTATCTATGTTGCAGAAAAACTGGAACCTATTTAGTGTCAATGTTGCAATGGCAGGGACAGGCATTTACCAACTAACTCGCAAATTGCAGTAAGTGATACTCTATTATCATTTATTTGGTTGCAGGATCAGCTAATGTGAATTTTCAATTTATGGGTAGTTTGCTTTCGTTTCTCTTCTTGCTCACTTCCGATACCAACGCACAATTATTGCAATGTTGTTCTTGCCGCCGAACATGCATCTCTGTAATAAATTTAATTCACTACTGCTACTTTCCAGGCATGACTATTTCTCTGAGACAGAGAAAGCTGTTGCAAAAGAATGATGACGAAAATATTCTAGAATTCAGAGTTTCTGTGGGATCCTGTGACCCCTCCTGCCCACATGCCCTGTTTATATATGTGTTTTAAAATTTTGAACTTGTAACTGGGTTCTTGCCTTCGAACATGTCACTCATTATGGAGTTCCTGGAGAGGCTTTATTGATCTATCGTTCTCCATTTGTACTTTTCTACTTTCATTGATTGTTGTAGAATAAGAGACTCGGGATTATTGTGCACCTGAATGCCGCCAGTCCCTAAATGGATACTGTCTTGAATGCATCACATTCAATTTGTGCTTTCAATTAGTTTCTTTTTCCATGGCTTATATATTTCCTGTTTGTCGCTCCCTATAATAGATTTCATAGTTCCTAACGAGCAAATGTTGCTTTGCTGGTAGTGCAATTATAGGCTCAGATGAGAACAAAACTCGAAATTATTTTGTGTAGTTGAACCAAGGAAAATCCCACTAGGATTAATAGGACGAGCGGTTGCCATAATATGTACATGCGAGTGAGGGTAAATCAGGCCTTCTATGGCGCACACGCACACAAACTTGCTCCAGCGAATAAACTGCACTTAGTTTGCTGGTATAGAGAGATGGCAGAGGTGGAATATTGCAAATACGTGCAAAATGGAGAGCATTTTCAAAATAGCGTGAAAATAACGTGAAAATAAAGTGATTACCACGAGGAGCAAGCAAGGAGAATGCAAAATCTTTCAATTCACGAAACAACGATTAACCTCAAGCTAAAAAAAAGTTGTAACCTTGAAAGAAAAAATTGAACTGGATGATCATACATCAGCAGGACAACAATAAACTACTTGCACCAGATGATCACATGTTAACAAGAGAACACTAAACTAATATTTCATCAGCAAAGTTATTTGAATTAAAAAATTAATTCCAAATACATATAGTTTGCAAGTCTAGAACCAGAATGTCCTATCTCGGTAAATATTTGGGGGCAAAAAAAATACTATCCATCCAATGGTTGGGAAATGGTATGCTATCTGTTTCTACGGTACAAATTACAATCAGCCCTGCAAGTACACTCAAATAAAGAACAGAATATAAGATTGCTCCGCATAGAAAGGCAAGTGTGGAAAATCTCATTTCACAAGGCACAACTTAAAGAATGCTGCTTTTATGTTCCCACCATCCAGAGAACAATCAGTGGCCCCTAACAACCCCTGTTCATGCTCCAGTGCTTATTGAGTTCACTACTTGCCATCTCTCATTGTTTAGTTTTTGAATCAGAGTTGCGTTCATCATCATGTCCAGTCAAACCCAAACTTAAATCCAATGTAGTTTCATTCAGATCTTGGCGCACTCCATGATTATTGCCCCGAGACTGACATGAAAAACCAAAGTCAATGTTAGATTTAAAATTAAGGGAAGGTATAAATCAAGATCACCCTGCATGCATGAGGTTGGGATCAAAATTGAGTCGGTAATGGGCAGGATAAAATTTGACATGAGGCATGTATTGTAAGACTCACATGAATGCTAGATTTTCATGACAACTTGTCCAAACTCGAAAGTCTAAAAATAAAGATAAAATCATCATTATCTGCCAAAAAAAGAGAAAAAAAAAACCTCTATATAGGCCTAGTAAGGATCATGGCAACCAGTTGTAGTTCTTACCATCGAGAGAATACTTGAAAAGAGAAACAAAGAAAAGGA
This sequence comes from Sindora glabra, assembly GCA_020226215.1. Lineage (NCBI taxonomy): Eukaryota > Viridiplantae > Streptophyta > Magnoliopsida > Fabales > Fabaceae > Sindora > Sindora glabra. Next base: position 7,232,458 of record CM035225.1, read on the forward strand.
AAAGGAAGAGTCAAAATTTTACCTGACTTTCTTCCATTGGGACATCATTTATGTCAGGTTTTTCATCCAAGATCTCACTCTTATGAGTTGGTTCCGCTGCAGTTGGGTCATTATCATTTGCTTTAGCTTCATCTTCAGCGTTCTCTCCACCCTCATTTTCAGTAGCATCACTCTTCTGCTCCTCCAGTAAAGCAATCTACATCATTAGACAAAAATAAATTGATTATGCCTAGGTTAATCAAAAGCAGAAGCTTAAAAATGAAAAAGGCCGGTTAGTCACTAATAAAGTAAGGAGGTGCTTTCTGTACGTCAAGCAGCAAGATGATAGGATATAACAAAGGAATTTGTTCATACGAAACACTAAAATACACTTTTTAGGTAGGATATTACAAAGTTAACAGAAGGGAAAAGTGCTTGAAGCAACACTGAAATACAAAAACTAATTTCCTAGGTCTGCATGATATTCCAATAACTATAAAATAAGAAAATCCATAACATCAATATTGAGATAGCAGCAAAATCTGCCTGTGGCATACTGAACGAATAGCTCATGTCTCAAATCTTATTTGGAAAACAAGCAAATCCTTTAGATCCAATAGAGATGAATCGAGATTATCAAAAGAATTATATTTGTGCTAACAATCTGTTTCAAAATATTCGGTAAGACATTAAGACTAAAAGCGAGTACAAATGTGAACCTTTCTAGAGTTGGTTCTTTCAATAATCCTGCAAATGTAATTACTTTTATCAGAATTTGAGAGTGAGATTGAGATGATAATTATCAGCAACTTCAGAGATAAATCCCCTTAAAACCAGCACTCAACAATAAATAATATGAAGAAAGATCAAAGTCATTGAAAGTATGCATATAAACAGATGAGCATAATAACAATAACAAATTCCTGATAACTAATTTGGTTGCATGGATAATTTGAAACAAATACAAATGACTAGTTGTTCTGAATTGCCCTCATTTTTCCATAAGTTTCTATTAGGGGGCTACATCTCCATTACAATAAGATATACTTCCTCACCTCTTCCATCAAGAAATTGCTGAGTCCCAGTCTTGCTCTAACGCTTGTAGCTGTAGGTGCTTATACAAGACATAATCATAAGTGACAATCTGCCTGGTCTTATAACCTACCTCAAACTTTTGACAGAATACTCTCATTTATTTACCTTTATTCATCATCTCAAAACTTTAACATAACACTCCCTCCATACCACAACCCCTTATTCCTGTTCCTGACTATGGTTGCTTCAAACTCAGGGCCAACTGATAGCCAAAGCAACATTTAAGAGCAGTTAACTTCATAAAAATACATTCAGGAATAAGAAATTAAAGCAGCTAACGCACCCTGTTGTAAATTCTTCGGATTTCCAATAACAAGAAGGTAACGTGAACTTACATTTTTAGCATTCGACAAGCAACAAAAAGCTGCATCTCACTCAAAAATTAAAATTTGAGTGATGTGCAGTCAAATACATTATTATTTAGTCTTTCATTCTTAAATGTGCATTCGCATACACTCAGAGAAAAGGAACAGCACATCATTTTTGTATAATGCAGCCCATTTGAGAAATAGGGGACATCACACGTCTCCCATTAAACAAATTATGCACCACACGAAACCCAGAGAGCCCCATAATCCTTGAAATGCCTTTAGCTCTTACTGTTGGAGCCTAAAATCTAATAAATCAGCTAATGCATCTTAGATCCATTTAAATAATCCACTAACCTACTCACTCTACCTTCTGCTCTCCCATATCCTAACACTCCAGATCAACTATTCAGCTAGGACAAGAAACATCAGATCAACTATTCAGCTAAGACAAGAAACATCGTTCATTTTTCATTTTTGGATAATTCTCCCATTCCTACGCAGTACGCACCTAATTTTCTCTTTCCTCTCTCAATTCGCACAAAAAAAACCCTAAGCCTGTTAATCCCATAAAAGCATCACCCTAGTCCCCAAAGGAGCACACCAATACACCATCACCAATTATCAACACAAACATTGAACTCATCCAATAAAATCAAGCGCCCAACATCTCTCACCTAACCAGTAAATGCCCAACAAACCCCATTAATGTCCACCAAAAGAAAGAAACCTAAAAATAAAAACAGTGCATTGTCAGATAAATACCGGAACATATTTGAATTTGCGGCGGGGTGGCTCTTCTGGCGCCGGCGTCCCCTCCTTATGATCTCCATTATTAGTGTTATTCCCGTTGGTGTTCTGGCTTTGGGTGATGGGGGTCCACTTGTAAAGCAAAAGATGGGAACCGTTATTACCGTTAGAAGTAGTACCGTTGTTATGAGATTGAGGGTGATTGTTGCTGTTGTTGTTTGAAGAGGCATTAGAAGGCGAAACGTGGACCCATTTCTTCTTCCACTTCCTCACCGGTCCATTGAACACCGTGGCCGGTCCGTACCGAGTGGAAGATCGGCCGAGTCGGGCCCCAACTCCCTCCATCAACAGCAGATCTCTGCCCCCTGGTGGTGGCTGGGTGGCGTCCGATTCGGGTTAAGGATCCGGAAAAAAAAAAATCCGAGTCAAAATCGAAATTGAGATTGAAAGTTTCAATCTTTCTCTCTCTCTAACTCTCTCGCGAAACAAAACCCTTTTATTCCTTTCTCTCTCTTGAAGGGTAAAGCCAGGTGTCTTTTGGCTTGTTTTTATAGTTTCCAATTTTGGTTGAAATCTGGTGGTTCCGGATACGGTGTTGATTAAATTATGACGAATCAGGACCGTCCAAAGGGTGTACCTTCACTGAATTTCACAAATATATTGTGTCTTTTATGGTATTATTATTCAATCATTGGCATACTCAATCCCAATGATTTTGTTAGTTTTTCTATAATTATCTATCCTCAGGGGTGTCCCTGTCATATACGGATTATGAACAAACCTTTCCAATTTATTATTTCAAACAATATTTGTCGGCTTAAATAAAGATATTTTTAATTTTTAATTATGGAAGATGAAATTTCAAATTTTTGAAAATTCCTAGTTTCACTAGATTTTGGTGGTTCACTTGCTTTTATTTATTTATTTATTTTGAGAAATTGGATAATTGTTAGCTTTTGTAACTTGTTTTGTATGGACAATTTGGTTAATGGCACAACATATTTCATGGTTCATATAGTTTTTCCTTTAATTTAAATCATTTAAGGTATACATTTTCGATGACCAGTGTCATAATATTTTACATAATCCTGAAATGCCATACCCACACCGCAAACCATGTTTAGATTTTGGCTTCTAAGTAGAGTTGAATAATTAATCATCCTAGAAAGTAATAAAAAAGTTGTTAAAAAAACTAGTAATCAATTTCACGTTATTTTAAAAGTTTTATTTTATTTCAAGACCTTCTATATATATTAAATAAGTTAATATTTTTATTAATAAAAAATTCAAAATCGTGTTTTTTGAACTTCAATCTCTATGCTATTTGCTAGTCACATTCTCAACGTTTACGAAGCTTTTAATATGTAATTTTATAGTCAAACAAGGCTACTAAAACCAAAACATAATCATATCATCTCTACAATAGTGCGGAGGTAAAAATGCAAAAAAAAGTGTATAGAAAATTACATAATGCAAATTATTACATTTTTTCCCTAACTTGCAAATATACAAAAATTTGGTAGGGAATGCAGTTGTATCAAAACTCAGTAGGGATAACTTTGTCGCCCAATGTAATCCTATCCGACTCGAATCCGGATTAATCGGTATCCAATGTGATATCCGGATACCGAATGGTTATATGCTAAAAAAATATACAAAAACTAAGAAAATTTTTTAAGATATAATTTTAAATGAATTTATTTTTTTTAGGTGAGTTTATTGAATCTTTGGTACTTATGTTAGTAATAATTTTAAGCAAAATATCTATAAAAAATTGTACCTTAAATACCAAGCACATACTCGAAACTTTTTATAATAACTTATCCTTTAAGAGTGTGCTAACATGTTGAAGAATTTGGGACTTATCCTTATAGAGATTAACTCTAATATGTTAGAATATTTCTAACTCTTAATTATGTTAATAATAGATAATTAGATTTGATCCCGATTGAGAAAAGGATGTTTTGGTTGCATATAAGTTATTTACTATGAGTTAATTTAGAGAAATAATATCAAATTGGATAAGATTCAATTAATTATTGTAGGTGATTATTTCTAATTTTTGTATTTATTTGTTATTTTTCAACGTTGTATCACAAGTTAATCTTTTATTATCCTTTTTTTCTTCCTTGGTAGGTCTAGTAGTTTTTTTTACTTCTTTTTGTTAATTTTTTTGGTAAATAACAAATAAAATATATTTAATTGTGGATTTAGTAGGGCCAGTCCACTATTCAGGAGATGGGCTGATTGGCCCAGACGACACATTCCCCGCATTCTCCTCTCACGGTGGCCGCAAATAGCCGTAATCAGCCGCTTCTGAAACATGCCCGGAATAAGTTCCATAGCGTCGTCATCGCGAACTCCGACAGTCTCAGAGTTCCACTCTAGGCTAAAAATCAGCAAACAAGTTGTCCCTTCCCCATTGATCGCCAAACTACTTCCAAATTTGTAATTTCACAAATTTTACAAATTTTCTTAAAGCTGTTTGATACATTTATTGGCGAAAGTTTCGAAATTTCTATGGAAGCTAAAATTTTACCTTCTGGGGTTTATTTAGAATCTGCAATCCCATCAACAGGGATTGGAAAAAGATCATTCTTTTGTAAGCTACCTATTCTGGCTTGACCTTCGTCTTACCCCTTTGTTCAGTCCATGAAATGGGTTCCTTCTGGAGACTGTAATTCTATTTCACTTAGAGTTTGCTCGGGGAAGGGAATAGATAGGAGAACTGGTGTCAAACAGGCGAGTATTGTTGCTGCCAACGATGACCGGCTAAGAACTCAGGTCAGACGGAAAAATTTGGCCGTTTATGTATCAGGTGGAGGATCGAACTTCCGTTCAATTCATGAGGCTATCCTTGGGGGGTCGGTTCATGGAGACATTGTTGTATTGGTTACGAATAAAAGCGGTATGTGTAACTTCAAGCTAATACTGGTTGTTAGTTTGTTGTCCGGCTAGACCAGTGCTTTTGTCAGTTGCTACACCCCTTTTTTGTTTACTATTGTGGTTTCTCTAGTATATAATTACTTTTTGATTCGAAAGTAGTTTGTCATCCATAGGATTGGTGACACAGTTCTGTTGGTGACCTGTTTCTTATATTATAGAAACATGTTATTTGCACTTTTTACCTGTTTCAATATTTTCTCACACTTCTATGCATGTTACAATCCAAGTTAAACATTGAGGACGAGATGAAACTGTGCCATGTAAGTTAATCTAAGGACTATGAGAGACAATGTGTGCTCGGAACAGTAGTCAACACGGTTATTGGTGCAACTATTGGTGACACCATTGCTTGTTGCTGATCTTGAGTTGAGAGGGCTGCTTGATTGTGTTTCTAGTGGCTTGTTGTGATCTTGTACTTAAAAATTAGGTCAACTAAATCATGTTTTATTTTCCATCTAGATGTTTAGGCTTTTCTTGATTTTCTAAGTGAAGCTTTTCCATCAGCTTTAGCTTAAAAAAACTCGTTTATGGTGCCAGACCTGCATAGATTATCCAGTGGCTGGAAGAAGCCTGTTCCTGTGAATTGAGGATGTTAATCATGTGTCTTTTAAAGTGTCACTTCATAGGATTGTTGGAGCCATGTCTTACTTCATCTTTCATTTTGAGTCTTGGTGAATTGAACTTTTCCCTTTTCAACTTTACATAGCAGATTGTGGAGGTGCAGAATATGCAAGAACTAATGGCATCCCCATTGTCATATTCCCCAAAGCAAAGGATGAATCTGACCAATTTTCTCCATGTGACCTTGTCAATACACTAATGTTGTATGTTATAATATTTCATTCAATGAAATTGCATATAACCCTAATCAATTTTAGGAATCTTTTAATGTTAAACTTTTTTAGTGCCTGACTCACTTAAAAGTAAATTTTTTTTTGTATGTGGGAATGCAATCTTGCCTAGTTTTCACATGTGAGATCGTGTTTTTTAATAAGCATTTACCATTATGGATTCGATTCAAGTTTTGTCTGAACTCTTTGCTTCGCACTGGATGTTATGTAGACAAGTCTAATTTGCATTCACTTGTTGTTTATAAGTAAATCATGAATGCTTTATTTGAAAATTAAAAGAGAGAATTTTCCCCGAAAAAGGAAAAATATCTATAGAAGCGGACACAGGAAGCAATGATGCCATGCAAAGAAGCATAATGATATTGCTAACAAATCAGCATACTTTGGTGGGAAATTCAAGGTTGATTTTAATTCTTCTGGCTGGATACCTCAAACTTATACCATAGAACTGATCTGAGCTTATGAAAGATCCATAATAAACATTCATCCATCCCTTCTTCCAGCTTTTGGGGGCAAAGGCTACTATGGTATGAAGGTGCATAAAGCAGTAATTGCTTCTGGAGCAAGGTATACTTTTCATCAAATATCTATCCATATGTTGTTTGTCACGAGACTGCGGTGATAATTGGTTCTTGAAAATATCACTGTTGTTTTTGTGTTTTTGGTTAGATATTCAGGCCCAACAATTCACATTGTTGATGAACATTACGACACTGGACGCATCCTTGCACAGCGTGTTGTCCCTTTGCTTGCTAAGGATGCTGCAGAGGACTTGGCTGCAAGGGTTCTTAGAGAGGTAGTGGAGTTTTATATTGTTAAAAAAAATGATCATAACACTGCTAAGATGTTGCTTAAGTATGTTTTGTGTCTATGACAGGACTATCATTATTAATGGTTTCATTCTGAGCCAAAACATCATTAATCCTGAATCAAAATTCAATGAGAAATTTTCTTGTGTGAAGATTCATAAAATATTACAATATTATGCAAACAAAAACCTGGTGGTGCATTAGCTTTACAAGATGAAGTTCTTTTAATTTAGTATTTCTGCTTATAATCCAATTGCAGGAACACAACTTATATGTGGAGGTAGTGAGACTTTATGTGAAGAGCGCATAGTTTGGAGAGAAGATGGTGTTCCTCTCATTCGAAGCAAAGAAAACCCCCGTGAATTAAGTTGATAGAATCACACAGGTATATTCTCAAATACTTATCAGAATCTTCTCATTTCACTTTGATATCATAAATACTTCTCCTTCTACTTCTATTGTGAAATTCATCAAATTTAATAAGGATTTTATTAGAGTTTATTTTGTTTGGCTTAAACACATATAGCTGTTTGTAGGCTAATAAGCTAACTAAAACAATGATTTGCCAAACACTCAAATCAGTTGATTAATTTGGTCAAACAATTTGAAGTACTTAAATGACCAAATGATCTGAATGCTGATCAAAAAGTTGTTTGTTAAACATCCTTATTATATAAAAAATTTATCTTCATTTTAGTATTTTAGTTAACCATAATACACTCAAATCAGTTGATTAATTTGGTGAAACAGTTAGAGGCACTTAAATGACTAAATGAGCTAAAAGTTGATCAAAACGTTGTTTGTTAAACATCCTCATTATATAAAAAATTTATCTTCTTTTTAATATTATAGTTACAATGATACTATCAAAATTTATTTTTTAATTGAATTTCATTAAATTTTTCAATACGTTCCCAATAAAAGAATTCATTTGCTAATGAATTGAAATTATTATTTTTGACAAGGTTTTCAAACGATATAATTCATTTGTAAATGAATTAAAATCATTTCTATTAAAATGAAATAAAATCAATTCTAAAAAGTTTTGATGCCAATCGAAAATGCCTTGAACCAGATGGAATTTTACTGTTGCAGGGGATTTTAGCTGAAGTTTTCTGCTAGGATCATGGCTCTTGCATCATTATTCCTAAATCTGATTGGCGTTTCTTTCAAACCAATTAGACAACCAGTATGAGGAGTCGCTATTCCTACACCCGATTCGAATTTCTTTCAAACCAATTATTAGACAACCAGTGCGAGGAGACGTGAAATCAATGGAAAAATACTTATTTGAAAGCAGCGTTACTATTATAATTCACAGCCCTCCGAGAGTAAGCAGCAAGCCCTGAATTAACTGCCAACACATTTTCCTGTGGGAACTTGTACCTATACGCTCTGAATCTGAATTTGTTAAGGGTTCGATTGTTTTTCCTGGAAAGGTACTTTTCGTATGAGAATTTCATTTCCTTATATATAAATTGATAATATGATATTTTGAACAGATATATTTCATCCGAGTGGAAAATAAGGACTCGTTATCCTATCATGACAGGTCACATTCATATCCGGAGTCAATGCGTCTGCTTGGATACTCGTATCTACGCGGACCTCCAATCCTCATAGACATACCTCGCCCACAGAGCTTTCAATCAGCAAAAGCAAATCAAATTTACGCGGGCATGCTATGTTTACATGGATAAATGGCCGTACCTTTAAGATTGATAACTGACAGGACATATAATCTTCCTTCATTGATAAAGAATCACATTAGAAATGTGATATCTCGAGAGATTTACAATAGATGAGCCCACAGTTACATTTTTATGCACATAAATCTTGTTTTATAAATATAGGTTACCTCTTACTTGTTTTCTCAGAATGTGCTAAGACCTTTCACTTTGAAAATACCAATTGGACACTCCTGTTGTTAGTGTCGTCCGTGACTTTTATGCCATCATGTCTTGATGGAATAACACTTTTGGAGCCTCATGAGTCATGACGGAGGCGGAACAACGCCGCTCCATCATTTATTGAATCCCTCGGGGGTGGGCCTTGCATGGAACGGCTGCAACGAGAGGCCAGACACACGGAGGTAGAGATCTTGTGATTTAAAAAAAATTATATATAAAATTGTGATTTTTCTTTGAAGGAGATGAAATTATTTTTTATATTTAATATTAATCATATAAATTATTTTTTACATATTTTATAACTATAATTTTATGAAATATATTTTTCTTATAACAAATGGAGCTGAGATATTTATTTTGATGTCCCTCGTCTCGTCTGTGGGCCTCCTTCTTATTATATAACTTGCCAATATATCTGTGCTGTCATTCAGTTATTGTTTTGTGAATAACACCAATATGTGGTACCGATTTTAATCAGAAGGCAACATGTAGTTTGCACAACATTCATAAAACATGGGTAAACTACATTTGCCTTTGAAGATTTCGTGATTACCTTTTAATTTTCTAATAATGTCACCAGGTTACAAGAAATTGCCTTTTAGAAGAAAAAATTGAAACGACAATGCGTTAAATGTTTTAAGTCGGGACTTCAAGAAATCTAATGGAAATGACTTGTAAATAGGTGATCAAAATAGAGTCAATAATATTTAGAATTTTCTCAAAATTTTAAATCTAATCACTTTTACCATCAATTTTTGTTAACGACACTTATTACTACTTGTGAAACTTCTTCCATCACAAATATATATATATATATATATATATATATATATATATATATATATATATATATATATATATATATATATATATATTTTAAATTTAATTTTTTTATTTATGTGGCTCATTTCAATAATATTCATATTAAAAAATGACCTCCACGAATTTATTAATGGAGCAGTACTGTTACATTCACGTTGTCTATAACTTATTCATAGCTCAATTTTGACACATACATATCTATAATTTATTTTTTATTTATATTTATTCATCATGACTATTTATTGTTAGTGTAAAATATTTTATATTAATAATAAATTAAAAAATATTACATTATTAAAAAATATTAACAATAATTTTTTTATAATTTTTAAATAATATAATAACCCACATGTAAATGACATTATAAAATTCGTAAACCAAATTAAATTTAAATAAAAAATTATATGTATAATATAGAAAACCTATAAATTGTTGAAAGACAAACGGCCGTGATCCTCCTCCCCTCTAGCCAACCCCTCTATTATAAATAGAGGCAGATTTCTCCTTCTCCCATCCGCCCCCAATTCCCTAATGGTTCTTCCTTCAGGTCTAGGGTTTCTAGCAGGGATTGATTCATTCTTCTATCCATTTTAGTTCACTATGTATTACATTGGGCTATATGTGCCAAGCTTGAGGGTGGAATCGAATTCCAGTACCCTTGATCTTGAATTGTGCCATAGTGGCTATAGCCAAATCGATTGAAGCTAACTGGCCGGTTGTTGTGAGGCCCATTCATTGGGTTCTCAGTCGACAAATCTGCTTACCGAGCTTCTTACATTCTCCTTTATTGTCTCCGAGAAGAGAAGAAGGAGGAAATTGCTTTGTACTGAGCCTTTCTATAGATCCTTTCTCTCACATCAATCCATTTTCATTGTCACCTTCCAGGCACTCTGCTTTCATTTTCCAGCAGTTTGCGTCTATCGTTGCCCGCACTCTTTTTAGTTTGCTTCTTTTATTCTCTTATCTTTAAACTCAACAACTCGAAGTATTGGCGATTTTGCATAATAAGATGGAAATTAACTCAAATTCTGTAAATTGAAGAAAATTTTACAGTGATGAGCTTTAGCAGGAATTGAGGTTTCTTATACCTAAAGTTTTGCAATCCATTCTTGAAATGCAATGTAACTTGAAGATCTAGAGCTCCGGCAAAATGGTTCGAAGAGTACTAAAGGGATCTGAAACTCCAAAATAATTTTACTAGAGCAGATTAAGCATTTAAGAATCATTAGTTTTGTTTGAAATTTATGTTTGTTAATTTGATTTAGATGCGGCGAAATTTGAAAAGAGATAATATAAGGGCATGTAAATCTTTTTTTTTTTTTTTGGGGTCAAACAAAAGACTGTCTTCATTCATAATCAGAAAGGGCAAAGTGCCCGAATTACATCAAAGGAATGCAAGTGGTCTGCCTATCAGAATAGGCAATAAACAAAGGTTAAATTCCTCCTATAGGTTATAACTATGCATAAACAATAAAGTTTAATTATGTCAATTAGGGATAAAAAGAAGACCCCTTCAACTAAATATATTTAATCTTCATTATGCTAACCAGTTTAAACTTTTACAATTGAAGGTCTGAATGATCAGTTTTTAGAAAAAGAAATTTGGAACGGTAGAAACTTTCATAAAGAAGCTTGAAAAGACCTCAATAGATGGGGCACAAAATATCTCCATAATAGGAGAAAATCACAACTTAATTTTAGAAAGAAAAAAAAAAGTTTCACCGTAAAAAAAATAAAATTATACAAGACTTAGATCTCATTTTGCAAACAACATAAAATAGCTCACTGAGTAAGATGTAACAATTGGGCGCAAATCAGAAAGAACCGGCGCACGAAGGTGTAACAATTGGGTGGAACTCACTTTTTATGTTAAATCTATTTTCCACCGGAACTCGCCTTAATGTGAATTTGTTAGCTCAGCCTGTTTTTGTTCGTAGATATAAGAATAATAGGAAATAAAATGGGAAAAATGGAAATTACATGACTTTCATTATATATATATATATTACCCCATCAAATAAATAGATCCGAATAAATTTATATACAAAACTTCTAAATTAGATGTTCATAATTTAATCATTTTTGTTAGTAATGATGCTATATGTATTGAAATTAGAATCCAAAATTGAATTTTAAATATAAATTAAATTTAATTACTTCTAGAAGTGATTCCCTACTTCAAAATGCAAAATTATAAAGGGTGGAGGTGCTTCCAAAAGCAATTTCTTACTTCCAGAATTGAAAGCCCCAATTGGAATCACTTCTAAAAAGAATCCACATCTTCTAAAATTTTATTGGAGGTTCAGAATAGTTTCTAGAATTGATTCTCCTAGCCTGTTTTTATATTTTAACATTAGAATTACAGATAATTAATCAATTAATGCATATTTAACTATGAAGTTGAATTGTAAACATATTAAGAAGGATTTTGCTTCTCCTAAGCATATATATAGCTATTATACATTGAAATTTGTTAGAATTGGATATAGGTAAAATGTTCAATGTGTTAGCTTGCTTGAGACCATACAATAAAAGCATGATAGTATTAACAAATACACTAGTCATTCATAGTTGCATTGGTTATGTTAATCAAATTAGTTGGTATTAATACTTGTGAAAATGAGATGTGAGTGCATTGATATTATTTTTAATATTGAATTTGGTAAGCTAGTAAGGGACCAAGTTGATCTAAAAAAAATAATGATGGGTTGTGAGAAATAAGGATGAGTGAGACTTACAAAGAAATTTATTTACTTTCTTTATTTGTTATTTACTACTTTTATGTCATTTGAATGCGAAGTGAACTTACATGATTATGTAAATGTTGATTGCTACTAATAAAGTTGAAATGTGAATTGTGAGCATAAAAAATAGCTTTAAGAGAGATAAATTTGATTGGTAAAAATTAAATGAATTTATTTATATTTTACATTTATTAAAATATTTATTCACTAAATTTCTGACTTATTCCTTTGCATTTTATTTTACAAATTTATAGGTTGAGTTGCCTCTTCTTGCATTACCACCATAGTGACAATAAATTCATTAGAACTTCTTGATCAAGCAAAAAAAAAATAGTGGTAGACATTTTATTGTATAGAGGATTTTTGAGCCTTAAATGATATAGAAAGTAGTCAAATTTATAAAATTTCTCAATTCAAATTAATTAGGCTAGCTTATTCCTAGGTTAGAAAGGAATATAAATAAACTTAACTTCTTTCCTTATAAATCCTTTTGGTGAGTCCAATCTTACTATCTTCAATTGAAATCTTCCTTGGTTGATCCCTTTCCAACCATAATGTATGTGTGCTTATATAATTTAAGGGAAATAGATTTGATCGGTGGAATTCGATTATTCGAGTTCTATATTGGTTGCAGCCTAAAAAGGTCATGACATAAATTTTTGTCCCTCTTAGGTATTTTCAAGCAATGCAAATTGTATTTAGATTAGAGCTAATAGGTTAGAGTTGTACATACTTACAGAGAAGGAAACATTTGTATTGATTGGCTTGTTTTTTTAGTTTGAAACATGAGTTAGGGATAATGATCCTAAATAATCCCCCAATAAACTTAAATTATTTGATTCTTGGTAATGTAATTAAGGTTACTACTTCTAGAATAACTAGATTGTAATGGTCACTTTTATTTTTTTTCTTAGCATAAGCCGTGTTCAATTAAAAAAAAAGGAAAAAACTAGAGGGTTTGAAAATTATTGTACCAATTATATTCCATTCCTTGCTTTTTAGTGAAATTTACTTGTCATTATTTTCCGTATAATAAGTTAAAAATCAAACCATTATCTCGATGTTTTCCTATCCCTTGAATAATGTTAATTATTTACATTTTTATATATTCACTTCCTTCTTACTTCTCTCTTCAAATTTTTTTTTTAAATTTGATTCAACCATTCCTTTTACAAGTTAAGTAAGCCTTTATTTTCCTAATTTAAAAATGAGTGATTTAACAAAACATTGCTCTCCCTAATTTCATCTTTGCCGACGCGTTTCTTCCTTATCAGAAATTTCCCAAAAAACATGATTATGTGGACAAATACCCAACATTATCTAATGGCTTTGGGTTAAAGATATATCTTGTCGCTCAGTCTAGCAATATCTCAAACTTGATGTGGGACTTTGTTACACGTGAACCCTATTCAACCATGATGAAGTAAATTGCTCTGCATTGAAAAATGCTATACTCATAATTGGTCTTTAAATCTATATTTATCGAGGATTACTATCTACTTTTCCATTATATCAATCAGAAAAGCTTGATTTTGTTATGCCACTAACTTTAGGGTAGCAAACTGGAGACAGATACTCAGAAGCACTGCCTGCCGACAGGTTTAGTGCGCTAGAAATTGCAGATATAGTACTTCATCAAAATAAAATCAGAGAAAAAAAGGCCATTCCCACTACTTCAGAACCAAATTTTCTACTTTACAATGATTTTCAAAGTGCATATTCCCTCAAACCAATGGCACAATCACAACAAAATTGCTCTCTAGCAATTTTTCTGCTTATGGCTAAGGCACCAACACAAATAATCCACTCCACCCCCATGTAAACCAAAATCTACCATCTATATAAAATCCTAACCTTACCAATATTGTTTTATAGTGTCATATGCAATCATAATTTTAATTAGGATATCTTAAACAGCATTCCGATATAGGTTGTATAAGCTTGTACAAATAACAAATGTCAAATGTACATGGCCAAGAGGTATCTATTATATATACTCTAATGTTTAAGTTAGTAAGTAGTTAAGTATAGTAACTATAGTATGAGTAGCTTGGAGAAGAATATCTTGATTTTATATAATTTCTATGGGATTTGAAGGTGACAACTAGTGTAATTTAGAAAGTTCATAAGAAGTACACACAAAAGTTAAATAGTTTAAGAGAATCTCAATAATAAATTAATTACTCAAAGATGTAAACATTTACTTTTTTAATATTATTTCAATATGATTTAAATGCACTGAGGATAATGTTGATTGAATTGGCACCATGGATGCTCTAATTTGGGCCTCCTAAAAAGTGTTTTGATATAATTAGTTTTGAGTTGATCATATAAGCTGATTGTATTAAGTTTACTCATCCCTTTTTTTGGTATAGTAATTAATTAAACGGAATAGAATCATTTTATCTTTAATTATGTCGGGAACTTACGCTGTTCAACTAAATTAGATAATACTAAATTGCAATATTATTGTTGCACGAATTTCTTTTGTTCAATTTAACTTAATTATTCCATATCAATTGCATTATCCTATATCTTTAAGCAATTACTATTATGATCATTGCAACACATGCTACGATCGTGATGACATCATAATTTAACACTAAAATGAATAATATTGATTATGATTGCATCCCAAGGCCGCTTGAATTAAGTGCAGCAGTCAAGTAGCCAACTTTGAACCCCGTTTTATTTACATAATGATCCCTGCAGTTGTATAAATTCACAGGTCTTGCTTCAAATCCAATCGACTTGCCCGCTGAAAATGCTTCAGAAGAACCAGCTGATCCCTTCTTACTTGGAAATTCCTTAGTCGTTCTTCTATAGGCACTGAACCACTTGGATTGCATGTACCCATTTCTCCTCCATGGAGGCACATACAAATCCATGCTTTTCATGGAACCTCTAATTGCAGTGCATATCAGCCTCACAATCCGCTTGAGTTCTTCTCCTCTACCAACAAATATAAATGGGAAAACATCAAGCAAAGATGAATATTGGTTCGAGGGACGAGCTATTTCAAAATCTCTGGCCAGAGAGACCTCCACGATGTAGCGTCTTCCGGCAAGATTGACGTCGATGTACTCGTAGTCACCGGCTGGGAATCGTCCATTTTTGTTCCACTTTGATTTGCAAAGCCCTATTATAGGAGAAGTTGATAAAAATATATCATGAGTGGGGGAAACATTTAGCCTCTATGGAAAAGATTGGCATCGATGAGAAACAGTTAAAAGCCACTTTACTAACAATGATTTGTTGTGTTCAACTTGTTTTAGATAAAAAAAAGAAAATCTTAAGTGATGTTTTGAGTGCATAACTTTCTATATAGGAATAATGCTTCCCCCACCCCCCACCCGAAAAAAGGAAAAAAAAAAATCAAATATGTGCCATGACAGATTATTAACTCTAAAAGGAAATGGAATTAATAAAGTTAACAGAAAAAAGAAGCCATCCACTTACTCCTTGCGCTTTGATCTTATCGTTATCATGTCTACTGTATATAAAAACTGATCTAAACGATGTCTTGTTCAAATTGTAATTAATCACAAGATTACGGTGATATATATATATATATATATATATATATATATATATATATATATATATATATTAAAATACTTTCCTTTAAATTTTGAATTTTTACCTGTGTAAGCGTATTAGCAATCACTCCTCTTATTAAAAAAAAAGTGCAACTGACCGGCTAGTGATATTGTATTGCAACTACGCAGCAACAGTTGGCTATTTTAAATTAATATCTGGAAGGGATGTAAGCATATTCTGTGTAGGATACCATATCTCACGTTCACACTTTTGTGCTAATTGAATCACCTAAATAGTCTACCTCATGCAAATTCATGATTCAGAAAACAAAATTCAATATATTTGGATCAGTAATAACAAATGATATGACATACCATATATCTTCGAATGAAATAAAATGCAAATTAATAACCAAAATTTTGGGGGAATTGCTGTCAATTCTATTTGGAAATTTCTTAGCAAAGAAGAAGGAGAAGGAGAAGAATAGCTTCAGTTAAAAAAAAGCAATTTTACTCACCAGCATCAAATCCTTTCTCCCGTAACTTAGCCATCAAACGGCGTTTAAATTCCGGCGGCGGTTTGTCACCAACAATCGCATAAGAAAGTTCAACCTCCGCTCTAATCATCTCCTTCGCATTTCGGTCATCTTCATCATTTTCAATGCCTTCAAACAGATTCTGCAACGTTTCCTTCTTCTCAGAATCAGTCCACTCATATTTCTCCAGCTCTTCTTCATCTTTCTCACCGTTAGGAACATTATTATTATTATAATTTCCTCCTTCTCCCTCTTCGAGTCTCTCATTCTTCTCGATGAACGACTTCACAAGATCAGATAAATCGGTCCAACTCTCCGCCGAGTGGTCGCTCCCGCTGCTATCGCAGAGCTTCAACCGCGCCACGTCGGCGTCAAACGCCGCCGCCACCCTCTCGAACCTCACCGGAATCCGCCTCGCCATGCTTAATTATCTATTTTATCTATTGTAATTTTTCCTTCGCTTGGAAGATAAAGTGGAGGAATCTTTATACAGAGCGAGGGAGAGCTTAGAAATGATGGATGTGGTGGTGGAGATATGTCGTTGAAATGACGATATGGTGTTTCCACGGGAGGATGAGTGAGAGAGAATGACAGGAAAATGTAGTAAGAATGAGAAACGTTGGGACAGCGTCGTATTTATAGTATTTGACTCTGTGAGAACGGTGCCGATCATGGGCCCAATTAGCTGAACCTGGCCAACTAGCCGTCCAGGTTCGGATCTTCCAACTGGTGTTTGGAGGGACACAGACTTCATTAGTTTGCGTCAGTTTGCATTGCAAGTACAGAGAAATTTCGAAACTTCACTCCCTCTGTGAGGTGAACTTGTGAAATTCCATTTTTTTTAAATAAATAATTGTTCTTTAAAAAGAAAGAAATAAGTAATTGCTAGTTAGGTAATACATTTTCTTATTAATAATTTCAAATATATTAATTAAATTTGATTCCTCTTAAGCTTAAATATAATTTTAATTCTTTTAAAATATAAATCATGTGATTTTGATCTTTTTAATTTAAAATAAGTTATCTTAATTTTTTTAATTATTTAATTGATATCCTATTAATTGAATTTCACTAATTTCTTGACTAATTATATGGTTAATTTCATTTTATATTTTTATATTAATTTAAAATAACTTATATATATAGGAGTATGAATGAAAATTTTTGTTCGGATATTAAAAATTCTGAACAAAATCAAATGATTATATATGAAATTTTGCATATATTTGAAAGTTTATTATCTTCTAAATTTTAGAAAATGTGATTTTTTTTAAGAAACAATGCATTAGGTACTTGGAGATCAAATAGAAATTGACACAAATTTATGAAATTTGATAAAATTTAAACACGGGGACTATAATTGCACCAATCAAATATTTGGGAGATTAGAGTAGATTATTTTAAACTAAAAGAACTAAAATTATACAATTTATATTTTAGGAATATTAAAATTTCATTTAAACCTTTGTTTTGTGCGACACCTTCTTTTTGTTTCTCTGATTAATTTCTTCCAACAGATATAAACAAGCTTCCTTGCAATTTTTTTATTAGTATATATGTTATATATACATATAAACATATATGTTTGTACACACATGTCTATTATGTATAGTTGTTAGTATTAGCACGTGATATTATTTTATTATCATATTTTTAAAAATATTTAAGGACATTTTCATCTAATTATATACTTCAAATTTATCTAAAATAATTTTATTACCTTTTATATGTAAGAGTATTTTAATTAAATTAATTATTCCTTAAACTTATATATTTTTGTACAATATAATAATAAATAAAAGATAGAATAATTGTAAAACCCTTTATGTTATATAGTAATGGACCTTATATAATATAGTATACTATCTTATCATATACAATATTATACATACAATTTAATTATCCTTATGTTGTACTGTATAATATGTCAAACAACGTCTAAGTGCAAGCACTCCCAATGATGAGAAAATTTTAAGTATATGGAATGTATTGCATTAATCCATTTAAATTATTTCTTAATAATGCAGCCATTGCAATCACAATTATTACATATGACCGTTTAAATAAATAGTCCTTTGCTTCATGGTTCCTATGCTAATCAAAGCCCACATAGAGGATTTATAGTGAATTAGAATTAGTGTGGAACCCATGGATCTTTCAATTTGAATTGCTAGATATAAAAACTATGTACAGCTATAGCTACTGTACTAAATCAAAAGCATAGATAATTTTATATTTAAAATTTATTTTAGATGATTTAATATAGTACATTTTATATACTTAAGAATTTCTTTTATCATGTTTTAAGTTTGAACATAATAGCATTAAGTGATTTTTTATTTTTATTATTAAAAAAACATAAAACTTAAGCAAATCTACCCTTATAAGAAGCTAATTAACAAATGAAAAAACTACACTTCACCCACATGTGGTTCTGCTAATTTACTTTCACTTAATCTACATATGTTTTTTAGTGTGCGTAACAATTTGCTTACATGTATTTTATCATGTTAATATTTTGTCCATCCAAACTTTTTTTTATTGAATTTTTAATGAAATATTTTATAAGAAATAAGTTAAGTGAACTAGGAAGAAATTATTGGGAAGTAAATTATAATTTTCTCATATTTATATGAACTCATATTTAAAATTCTTAACTGGGACTAAAAAATATGTTAGCTTTGTCTTCTTAATCTAGATTTATATGTTATTGTTATATATTTTACAAAATTATCAATAGCACAATACACAAATTGTTATTATGTATGAACATTAAAAGTTTTAATGGATTTTTTTATCTATACCATGTATTGTAATATATATTTTTATTAAAGATATGTTATTAAAAAAAAGGAGACAAGACAAATATACATAGTTTTCATTGAGAATTTTTAATATTAATTCATATAAATATTAAAAATTATATTTTATTTATATATAATTTTGCTGATTTCATTTAATTCCCCAATTATAGAGTGTTAAAAATTAGATAAAAAAATTTAAGTGAGAAAAATATTAAAAATAAAAAATGAATAAATTAAATAAAATTTAATAAAATTATAGGCAGATAAAATGTGATTTGCTTTTAAAAAATTGGTACTCACATGATTGGAGAGTTAATGAATTCTCGATATTTAATTAATTAAAATAAATCTTTTTTTGTTAGAAAACTCTATTACATATATTTCACACGTGGAGCATTTTCTGATGTTATCTTGTCTTGCGCAATTTAAAAATGATATAAGATTATAGTGGCAAAAATAATATTCACAGAACAGTTTAAAAGGCCCTAGTGCGTGTGGGGCCATACTTGCGTGGAACGCGGGGCCTCCATGGCAGCCTCCATCTGAGATTGAATTGCAAATTGCAAGTCCGAAGTCTGGACTGTCAGGTACCACGGGAAGACACCACTGTGACTATGTCTGACCCAACACGTGTGGTCACAAACTCCAAAAAATTGACGAAAGGTCTTTTGCCACGTGGCAGACTCTGTCTTGGCATTTCCACGTCATCGAGTCTCTTACGGTATTAGCGTGCGACGTGAGAATTAGTCGCTCTGTGCCTGTGATTTCACTCGACAGCAGCTCGGGGTTGTTTGCTACTTCATGCGTTATTTTTTATCTGATATATTTTAAAGAAAATTTTTATTTTTTATTTATTAGTTTAAAATTTTAATAAAATATTAAATATTTTTTTAAATTTATCATTTCACTTTATTAATAAATATTTTATTATTTTATATTATTAATAAATTTATATTTATTTTTTTTATATTTTTAATTATTTTAAATTTTATGTATAAAAGTTAATTGTATAAAATTTATTAAAAATAAATAAATTTAATTATTTTTTTAATATGTATGAAATTGATTAATAACAGATAAATAAAAGGACGACTAGGTTCAATGAATCTAACATGGATGTCCACATACATTGAATCTTAGTTTGCCCCCAGTTTTCCTCTCCCCGTTGATAAGAAGACCGTGGGAGTCCGATCCGATGGCCGTGGTAGATTAAATTTCCAATTGCATGCTGTAGAAGATTTATGTGAACTTTCAAACCTTCACGTTGGTTAAATTTCCCCTCACCAGGGTAAACGATATGACTCTGCCAATTATGAAACCTCACTGCAAAATGAGATATTGGTTATACTGAAATTTTTCGCTGAATTACATACATTAGTGCTGATTGATATGACCTATATTTAGGTTAAGTAATTAATAAATTAATTTATAAGTTAATTAATTATATTAGAAGTATTTAATAAAATTAATTATTAAATTAGTTAAAAATATAAAATGATATATAAATATATGTTAATATAAATAGATATATAAATTAAATTAAATTTTATTTATTTTGATATCAAGTTATATATATATTGATACGATAAATGTATTTAAATTAAAAATGTAATTATTTAAAATTTAATTAATCATATTTTTGTCATTACATTTTTATATACTTATTATTTATTTACTATTTAAAATAAAAATATAATTATTTATATGAAGGACATATAATGTCAATTAATTAAAAAAATAAATTTAAACAAAGTTAATAAATTATAAGTTATCAACTATAAAATATTTAAAATAACTTATTAAATTGAAACTTATTTTTTTAATAAATTAATATACTAAATATTTTTAAAGATTATTTTATAACTTATCGAATAAATTAATAAATTATAAATTTATTTATTTATTATATTGCACACAATTATGATCAGCGTTTGCTAGGATTAGGGTAATAATTTGTTGAGTTTTTTTTTCCTATTATTATTTTCTTTTGGTTTTTGGCTCGTTGGATTAAGAGAAAAAATTCTTCATGTTGGTTAGGGTAATAATTCACACAGCATATGTAACATTATAACCCGAGAATTTATGTGTCCATATAATTACATGAAAAATGATATTTATAGTGAGAAGAATTTTAATACTTGGACTTCGAATGTTATTTTAGACAATTAAGACGTTATTTATGCTCATAAATTCTTTTAAAAAGTCCTAAATAATTAATCTAGTTCGTTATTAATTCTGTTATTTGCTTTCAAATAAAATTTGATTTGTATATTTCTAATTATTTCAATCATAATTATATGTCTGTATTTTCACATCGGACTATCTAATTTTATTTGACTTATTCTGATTATGAACAAACCATGACGACATGGGATATATCATGCCATTCCTCAACCGTATTAGTCATAGAGTCGTAAGTGGCTGACATTTAGATATCAAATTAAAAATAAAATAAAAAGAAATCACGTGATGTGACGATAACTTGTTTAATTTATCTAATCGGATACTTTTTCTTCAAATAATATCTAAAAGATAACTTATTTAATAGCTATCCTCACTTTTTATATAGATTAAGATATTATATATCAATAATTTAAAATTATTAAATTTATTTAGTACGTGTAATATTATATAAATTAATAAATTTTAATCATTGAATTTAATAATGCATCATTATTACAACGGAAATCCTTCTCTTTCTTTTAAACATTTCATCATCACAGCTTAAAATCATAATATGATCAATATTCCATCCTAATCTTTTACATATCAATATCAATAATCAATAAACTACAATAAATCCGTTTGATGCTAGTCTCGGACGTAAGGTGGAATTTTTGTTTTTTGCTTCGCAAGTGTACATTTTAAATAGAGAAAAATGTAAGTAATATTATTGTAGAATATTTATATACTCCAATTATAATACAAGTCATTTATTTAATCTGATAAAAAAATTCAATTGTTAATTTTATGGTTGATTTATGAAATTTTTTGGACTTCATATTCTTTTCTTTGCCATTATATACTTCAATAATAAAAAAACATACTATAGAATAAGCTAAGGAAGAATTTACATGCATTGAAATATAGACTTCTCAATTTTTAAGGTATGGAAAACTATAATAATATATTTCTTTTAAATAAAAGTAAAAATAATTTTTAATCATAGTTAAAATATACAAGTATTTTTCATGATAGAAAAAGTGATCAATCACACACCAAAAATTTTAAGTTCAAATTTAAAATGTCATACAAGAAAAGCAACTATACTACAATTATCAACAAAAATATCTCACTATTTTTTTAATATATAGCAAAATATATCCCATAATAAAACAATTATATATTGATCATGAATGATGTGTAAGATTTTTTTTTATTTTAAACTGTCATTAACTAAATTTTTTTATTTTATTAAAATCAAATAATTAAGTCATTCAATTTTAGTAACTTGAATGATTTTAAAGTTATCTAACAAATTTTTATTTATATATTGGGTATATTAATTATTAAATAAATGTGATTTAACCTTTTAAAATAAACAAGTGTAAATTTTATTATTAGGCTTAAGATGGTGGATTTGGTTGCCTTTTGTTTGGCAAGATTAAAAATAATATTTTATTTCATTTTCAAATGAATTTTTTTTAAAAATGGTGTTTAACTTTAAATAAAAAATAATTTCATTTCATTTACTATTCTTATTTTAATTACATTTATACTATTATAAAATTTATCTAATTTAGCAATGATTTCACTAGAATTCATTTCATTTAACTAAAATAATATTTTATATTAAAGTTTTACTCTCTTTCTAATATTATATTTATTATAATACCATTAAAATTTACTTTTTAATTGAATTTTATATTTTTTTAATATATTTTAAATAAAATAATTGATTTATAAATAAATTAAAATCATTATTTTTGATAAAATTTTCAAATAATAAAATTCACTTGTAAATAAATTGAAATTATTTCTATTAAAATGAAATGAAATCAATTTTCAAAAAATTATATGACAAACGAAGCATTAAAATTTAATTGCTTGCATGAGACTAAATTTCCTCCTTACATGTTAAGATATTGTCATATTGAAATTATCGCGTGCTGCTGAGTGCGATAAAGGAAAACACCTCATTCTTGTGTTGTATATTGTTGATTTTTCTTTAAAAACTATTGTAAGTAAATTAAAAGGCAGCTGATCCTATTTTTTCTAATTCTTATTTGATTATTTCAGTGATTTTGAAATTAGAACAAATATCCGAAAATTGTATGATGAAACAAAACAAACAATACAAATGAAAAAATAACACAACAAAGTAACATCGTTAATGCTTCGAATCGGAACAATTTTTTTAGAATTTACTTCATTTCAATAAAAATATTTTTAATTTATTTAAAAATAAATTTTACGATTTAAAAATTACATCTAAAATAATAATTTTGATTTATTTATAAATAAATTTTTTATTTAGAATATATTGAAGGATGTATATAATTCAATTAAAACTAAAATTTTAACAGAATCATAAAAAATATAATATTAAAAAGATGATAAATTTTTTATATAATATATATTTTAAGTTAAATAAAATGAACTAAAGTGAAATTTTTACTAAATATTTCTTATTAAAATTGATTAATTTTATAATAATATAAAAATAATTAAAATAAAATTCGTAGATGAAATGAAATTAAATTTTACTTAGGTCCAAACATCATATAGGAAAAATTCAATACAAAATAAGATAAAATCTTTTTTTCAACATAGAGTAAATGCTCGACAAAAGCCAAAGGAATATTCGGACAAACAAATTAAGAGGCAAAAACTATTGACGGATGGAGCTCGAGATGCTGAGTCTTGAGAGCATATTCCTATCTTCTAAACAGAACGACAATCTGCTCGTTAAATGATGATGATGGGGAATTGTTAATGCCCATGATATATAAGATGTAACATCACCAACAAAAGTTATATCTTAAAAAAGAACCTATAACTTCTTGTAAAATGGATTTTTTGAAGTATTTTCACAAAAGCCCAAAAAAAATTGTCTGCATAAAATGTGCCAATTTTAAGAATATTTAACTCAAATGATATTTGATATATTTTTTAATTTTTTTATATTTTTCATTATATTTAAAATTTGATTCTATATTTTTACATACATACATACATACATACATCTAATGATTTAATTATCCTTATCATTTAAAAAAACTTTTCTATCAACTATTTTTGGGTTGCTTCATAGTTCATATACATTCATAAAGTATGAGGAATCATTTGATTCACATGAGAAATGACTTCTTTAACATTTTGCGGGAAATTAAAATTTTGAAAAAATAACTTTTAATGTGAACTTTTTGGGTAGCTTCATATACATTCGTAAAGTATAAGAAATCATTTAATTTATGTAAGAAATAACTTCTTTAACTTCTTGCAGAAAATTAAAATTTTGAAGAAATAACTTTTAATGTAAATTTTTTTAAAAATACTTAAAGTTATTTAGTTAATATATAAAAAGTTACACTTCTTGAGAAGAACTTTTTGTATCTTATTTGGTTCAACTTTAAATATTATAAGAAGTATTAATAAAATAACTATTATCTTTCATTATTATTATAGTATAAAGTAATAAATTTTAATTGTTATTAATTAAATTTAATAAAGATAATTTTTTCATTGTATTTATAAATAGTATAAGAAATAGAACTTACCTAGGGGAGGTGGATAAGTAACTTTTTATATTTTGTAGGAAGTAAAAGTTTTCAAGAAATTCTATTTCTCTTAATTTATCAAATAATTGACGATCAAACAACTCATTTATTTTTCAAGAAATAGAACTTTTTATATTATTGAGGCGAATCAAATAACTTTTGAGTCAACTCATTTATTTATTTTAAAGCACGTGAAAATACTTAAATTCTTCTATATTTATTTAATAAATAGTTGTAAAAATAGCAATGTTTCCTCTCAAAATAAGATCTTTTATGGAAAATTTATTTAATTATATTTATATATTCTTATTTTTGAAAATATAACCACCTTTTTTATTTATCTATTTTAAATATAAGATTCAAATATTTTATCATAGAAAAATAAAAATGATTAATTTATATTTTTAAAATTAAATTAATATTAATATAATGTATTTATTTTATAAATGCATATTCTCTTTTTTTAAAAGAAAAAGATGAGGTAATTTTTAGAGAAAAATTTTATTTTATTTGAAAGTATGATCCAAATAAAAAAAGGAATAGATTCCATAATAATAATTATATTTTTATATTTTCAAAAATAGTGAAAAAAATAATTGAAAGAAAAGGAAAGCACTATATGGTTATTTTATTATCTCAAATCACTTTATATTGGATTCTCAAAATAAACGTTGCTGGACCATTAGTGTCAGCTTCAAGCCCATTACTTCATGGAGACCCATATTATAAGAACAGGCCAAGGCCTCAGCCCAAACAGAAACCATAAGTTGCAGGGCTGGAATGGATGAAATAGCTAAATGTACGGACGTAGATAAAATAAACAGGAATAACGAAAAAGCGACAAAAATTATTTATTTTGAAAAAAACAGGAGAAAGAGAGGAAGAAAAGAAAACGGAGAAAGAGAAAAGAAAATCAAGTCTCCGAGCGTACCCTGCCTCGAATTCCGAAAAGAGATTCTCCGCCTCAAGCATCTGTTATCTTCCTCATCTGACCCACTATCAGAGAGAAAAGAAAAAATGGAGACATACCTGCAACAATGAGATCTACTTCGTTACAACCCCTTAATTTTTTTTATTAATCAGCCCTGGTATGTGTTAGCATATAATATACGTAATATTATATATATATTTCATCTGATTTTTATATTTTTTCTTTGTTTGGGTTTTCCCATGTTTGTGTAGTTTGCTGTTGATTGTGCTTCTCGGATTCTTTGTTTGGGCATGAACCCAGATGGGAATTGTTTATCCTGCTATGAAAGTTTGTTTTTTTTATGATGTGATTGGCCTTTTTTGTCTCTTTAGTAGCAATTACAGCATAGATTGGATCTCTTTGGCAAAACTTGGTAGGGTGAAGTGTCGTATTATAAAAATTTCAGTTTTGTTGGTCGTTTGTGGAAATTTTTTGAAAACTTGGTTCCATGGTTTGTTTTAAAGAAGATATGAGCTCTTTAGGATCCGTTTATTTCTCATTTTGTCTATGGAAGCATTTATTTTCAAACACACATTACATCTTTAACGAGTGCTGGTCGACATTTCCTGGAAAGAAAACTTGTTCTTTGAGCATTGAAACAATAGAGCGGGTTTCTGTATTGTACTTCCATCTATTCTATGCGTGCTTCTTAGGATGTATTGGACTGTGCAGAATTTTCGAGGTTGATTTGACCAAGCTTTCTGCTTATACGACTCCTTTTGAATTTAACTTGTGAGGGTTTATGCTCTTGTCATTGTCTAATGGATTTTTGCGTAAGCCATCTGCAAATCAAGGGGGAGGTGTATTGAATAAATTTCCATGTGTTGATTTTTAATTTAAACTAAACGTCCAAATCATGGTAGCTTATACAAGTTTCTGGGGGTATCTTCCTCCCCTGCTTTGTAAGTAACATCATTATAAGGCAGCGCTCCGTCTTTAGATCATTATGTTTGGTTCCCTACCAACTGTAGATGATATATACTGCATCAAATATGTCTACCATCATTTCCCTGTGAATTAATTTGTTTTGTATGCAGAATCTGCAAATGATGATTGTTTAAATAGATTCCATTACTTTGATTAACTTGTAAAATTTATAGGATTTGGAATGTGGCCTTGTGTTCTGCAGGTTTAGAACTCTGCAGCTTCTTAATTGACCTACAAAAATCATCAGGCTGTAGAGGAGGCTAATGGCAGAGGCAATATCTAGCTTCTGGGGTCCTGTGACATCCACTACAGAGTGTTGTGAAACAAATTATGCACGCTCATCTTACATTGCAGAGTTTTATAACACAATATCCAATATTCCTACCATACTTTTAGCGTTTATCGGTCTTATAAATGCCTTGAGGCAACGATTTGAGAAAAGATTTACCGTTCTTCACTTGTCAAATATGGCAATTGCCATTGGAAATGTGTTATACCATGCCACTTTGCAACGTGTGTAAGTATCAAGTTCCGCCGTTTTTTATATCCAGAAGAATTTAATGGTTGTTGTTTGGTAGACTTCCACAAGTTAGTGTCATCCAGATGTTTGTGTGGTTCCATTTGTTGGACTACACCTTTATCTATCCCTCTTTTTTGGGCGTGGGAAGGATAATCTGTTCATTATGGGTAACAATGTTAAAGTCTGGAGAAATGATATGAATTATGAGCTTCTTAATTTAGCTTGAATGCAATTTAAAAGCTTATGACAGGTTCTGTGTCAGGTTTTCCTGGTTGGGTCAAAAAGGGTGCTATATATATTCTTTAGGGGATTTGCTAGCCCTCTGTGTAGTTGTCATTTAAGCTCGAGTTGGGGATAGAGTTTTTCAATAGAACGTAGCAAATTTTACTTGTGTTTACAGATGTATGATCTCTCACTGATAACAGAATTTTCCTCTGTTTTGGTTCAAATATCACTAGGTAGATGATCAAGAATCCAATGCGTGTTTGTTTTGGATGTCCTATTGATTCTTCATATTTTGTGCTTCAATTCAGGCAACAGCAAAGTGATGAAATTCCTATGGTTTGGGAGATATTGCTGTACATGTATATCCTCCACTCACCAGATTGGCATTACCGCAGTACAATGCCCACCTTCCTCTTCGTGTATGGGGCTGTGTTTGCTGTTTTCCATTCATATGTCCGTTCTAACATTGGCTTCAAAGTGCATTATATCATTCTCTGCCTGCTCTGCATTCCTCGAATGTACAAGTATTACATTCACACGCAAGATCTATCTGCCAAGCGGATTGCAAAGCTTTATATAGCTACTCTTGTGTTGGCCATCTTGTGTTGGTTATGTGATCGTGTTTTCTGCAAGGAAATATCCCGTTGGCCTGTTAATCCACAAGGCCATGCTTGGTGGCATGTTTTCATGGGTTTCAATTCCTACTATGCAAACACATTCTTGATGTTTTGTCGTGCTCAGCAGCGCGGATGGTCTCCCAAAGTTGTTCATCTAATGGGTGTTTTACCTTATGTGAAGATTGAGAAACCAAAAACTCAATGAGAGATATTAGGATCAGAAGACAAAAGCTTCTGTCTTGACAGTTTTTGGCAGTATAAGTTGTTAGTGAACAATTTGTGTCATTTCATCAGTTTCTTGGTTGTTTTTTTCAGATTGGCTTAAACAATGGTTGATTTTTTTACATATTTTGTATTAGAAGTAGGACATGTACCATAATTGTGGTGTTACATGGAGATTCTTGAGCCTGGACAACTCTCATTTAGCTTAAGATTGTTTTGACTATCATTATTTTGCAGTATTGGGAATTGTGCTGGGTTTTGTTCATGCAACTTATTTTTGGAGCTCTCTGAAATTTCAAACGCTGTTCGATATAGCTATTTCCGGGAGAGTTTAATTTGTTCTGAAAGTAGGCACTTTTGTATTTGACAACAATTTGTATCTTTGCCTCTTGGCCAAAGCTGTTGTCATGCTTCCCAAATCTAACTGGAGCTGCTTTATGCAAGTAGAGTTATGGTCCATAATCCATATTCTTTTCTATGTAGATGCTTGCTTCTTGCATCAACCTGATTTCTAATTTGCAAAATTTTAGTTCAGATTGTTATATAACATTGTGGGAGAGTTGGCAGAGAGAGCCGTGGATGACATGACACCTCTTTCTGTAAGAATACTACATACTGTTGTACGTTTAGATTTTGGTTTGTCTGCAGCTTCTTAAAGGATTGGGAGGCATCTTCTCTAGTCTAGTCTACTCTAAACGAGGTGTTCGATCAAATTGTCGTCAGTGCTACTTTCAGACTTTTAATCTGAAGGTCAATTGTATGATTAGAGATGATATTCTGTCAAATTTCTGAAATAATAAAAAATTGTAGAGAGCTTCACATCAATGAAACCTATATTTTCTACCTTTAAACTTACAACTACCTTTCCAATGAATTAAGAAAACGGTATTGCTCCTCGCTAAAGAGGCCGAAAGCAAAATGATAACTAAATGCTTTTGTGAAAATTGGGTGAATGTACTGCTCTTAATACAATAGGAAGTCCGCATGGTTTTGAAAAGATACGTCGAGAAGGAAGAGAGGCACTGCATTATGATATTTGCCAAATTGTAAATAGCTGATCCGAACAAGTTTGTAGATCTGATGCTGTAATAATATTGCCTCAAGGAATTGGTGGCTTTTCAAGCAAAGCCATCAGTAACAGGAGCAAGCAACTAAGCATTGAAAGCGAAGACTTGATGTTCATGTTACATTAACATTATACACATTGCTGACATCCGCTGGGTCTTTGAAATGTTTCATTAATAAAACGGAAGCACGCATGTACATCAATAATTTTTTCTTCCATTCCTCCAAGTAAATTGAAAAGCGTTAAGGTTGAACGTGTGTGAACAATACATCCTCCCTAACATGAGTGACCTAAGACTGCCCTTCAAAACTCTCTTGCAACATTTGTCTTAGCTTGTCATACAAGGCTCGTTGTTCTTCAAATGTTAGGTTCATCAATATCTGAAGCGAGGCACCCCATCAATAAGACATCTTTTAAATAATTTTTTGAAAAAAATACTAAAATACATAACAGTGTAAGCATAATACCTGGTCAAAAATCATTTCGACCGAGAAACTCTGTAGCACGACAAATGACTGATGATAAATATATGCAAAAACTGCCATCACCATCTACAATGAAAAAATTAAAGTCAAACCTCATCACCACAGCCATTATCATAGGATACTGGACTAATTTTAACTTCAATCCCAGACTTGGTTATTCAACTGTATATCTTGCTGATACAAGCAGATAAAGTTCAACTGACAAGTAAAGATAGGAAGAAGTTTTTAAACATTTCCAACAGTTTCTTCTTCTTTGAAAAGGCACGCATAAATGCAATGAATAGACAAAAGGTTCAGCCTAGAGAGACTTCCAATACATGTTCATTTATTAATCAAAACATCCTTGAAAATGAATTTTCAACCATACATTAGAATAAAATGAGCGAATACAAATTGCTTCTAATCTTCTATATGTATACTTAGTTAATTAATCCTGACCGAGAACAAGTACATAGAATTCTATATTTGTGAATACATTATACATATGGTCTGAATTTGCTAAATTCAAATTTCATAAGAGTGTACCTGGCAGTCCATTCTGTCAGTAATTCCACCATGTCCTGGAATACTATCACCAAAATCCTGCAGAAATGGGGAATAATGGATACAGATGATAAGTGTCAATAGCAATGACCTAAAAGAACAGTCTCAGCTCGGTAGCTGCATTACAACAGAAAACAGTACCTTTATTTTAAAAGCTCTTTTGAAACCACTTGCAAAGAAACCTCCAAAAGGTGCAATAATTGAAGCGAACAAGCCAAGACATAGTGCATGCCATTGCACTGGTAGGATGGACATTTCTTTCCAAGGAAACTACAAGGGGCAAGGAGTATGCCCATCAGTTTTATTAGTTAACTACCAAGTGGCAATCACATTTATAACATGCAGCACTCGGTAGAAGCATGCTTAAAATTTATAAAAAAAGGGAGGGAGGGGGGTCAGTGTAATAATTCAAAAGTAATATAATCCATGAAAAAAATTTCTTTGATATTCCTAGCTCAAAGATCCAAATTTAGCTAGAATTTCCATTTTATTGGGCAGGTACATCACAAGGGATAACACGCCCTTACTCTGCACTAAATGCACAAACTTAATGGAAGAGACCATGGAATAGTAAAAGCAATAATTTCTAATAATGCACTTTCAAAAATTAAAGACTTACAGAAGTTCTTGATTTTGTATGTGATAATAGTCATCAAAATCAATATTGAACAATATTGTGATGCAAAGCAGATATTATTGTATGTTGCAAGGCCCTTAAATTCAGCTAAATGATGCTCACCCAATCAGGTACCAATCCTCTTAAGCTGTAGGACTCTGACTTAAACAGTGGACCAGGGTCACAGTGAAGCCAACCAGTTGATAAGTCCTACAATTATTTGCAAGGAAAAAAAAATATAAGTAGTTTTTTTGAATAAGACATCATGAAATACCAGTCAGCTACTTTGTTTAAGACACACCACCTTCCTTGGACATGTTAGCCACTGAGACTGACCCATGATGTTTGCTAGCTGCATAAGGAGTGTCATACAACAGTATAAACATCCAATTCTATGCACATTTTGTTTGCCACATGAATACATCAAGATAAAATTAAAGATATGCTAATAGACAAAGGAAAATAAGTTGGTAGTCAATCTCAAAACTAGCAAAACAGACAATTCATTGGATATCCCCTCAGATTATGGTTTATACCGCATCAAATGATTCTCAACTAATTCAGATTCTCTCTCAAATCGGAAAAAAATATAAATCAGATTTTCCCTCCCCCAATAAATAAATGAGAAAATATATCAGATATGTAATTTAGAGAATGGATTGTGAAAACAAAAGGCATGAATTAAATAAATGGGAAAAGAAAGAATAGTAAGGCAACATCCAGGATTGCAAATTAAGCGATAATATGAAAGCTGTTTCCAGGTAAGACCACAGGCCAATTGTCTCCCACATCTTTAGTCTCAATTTAAACAAAACTTTGCAAACAAAAATATTGCCTACAAAAGACTGAAGATTGTGGAAAGCACAGTCCCACCAGAAACCCATCCCGGGTTGCATCTGAGAATTCATGCTCACCACGAATGCTGAAATTATGGTCGTAATTGATGCCCCAATAAAACCCTCCCAAGTTTTCTTTGGAGATAACTTAATCAAAGGGGTTCTTCCAAAAAAGAAACCAAAGATATAAGCAGCAATATCATTGATGACAATAAGTGTGGCTGGCAGAAGGAACCTGCGAAAGTGAGTCCATCTGTCAGAGAAAGTAAGAAAATAATCAAATATCAAGCACTCGACATTAAGTGTAGAAGCCTTAAATGTAAATTCAACCACTGGATTATAAATACATAGAAATTGATGCTTAAGTACTTGATTTAATATCCTGCCATAAACCTACCACTGTTTGGATACAAATGCTAACCTCAGCCCAATGTAATAACTAATAACAGACCAATTCTGAAAACTTCCAAACACAGACACAACTGAAAATACTATGAAGTGCATGAGTTGAGATTGTTTAATCCTGAAATCTAGTCCTAAAGACATCAATTCACCACTCTCTGAAAACTTTTAAATTGGCACTTTAGCTATTTCTTGTCAATGTATATGGAAAGCCTAGAATGACTGGACTTCAAGACTGCATCATTGAAACGCATAATGACAGAGAAATACATATTAAAACTCACTTCCCATTGTTTTCAATGTGAAAGTTCTGCATATTATTCTCCAGTCCTCATGATGAGAATATAAAGTATATAGTACTTATAATCAAAGAAGTACGAAACATAATTCTATAATAGTAATTCTTTCCGTTCATAAAACAAATTACCAGAAGATTCCTTCAAATATGTTTGCCACAGTGAAGGAGGACTGTGTAAACACAACAATCAGAATCATATGTGTCCAAGCATACTGGCCAAATTGATACTTATACATCTTCTTCTTTAATGTGAGAATAAACCACATAAATCCTGAGCCCAATGAAGAAAAGGGAGGCAAATCACGTCATCAGTATGGACACAATAGTCAATAAAACAATGGGCAAGAAAAAACCATTTAGGAACATTGGACAAGCTATTCAATCGGACATAGAAGCACAAAATTGATATGCATAATTACCTGCGATGTACAAGGAATAGCAGATAACCATCTGATACTTTGTAAGACTGCTCACAAGCTTATATAAAACCTTGTCTGTAGTTACTGTGTTAACAAGGCGCTGACTTAGAAGACGTCCATATACAAATAACATTGCAGTAAAGAAGAAATGCCTGAAATAGTGAAAAGAATTTTGTTTCAGGTCGTTTGGTTGATAGCTTCTCTTGGTAAAATGTACAGAACCATCAAGAGGGCAATAAGGTCGTGAACAATACCAATTTAATAGCCTAAATCCTGGTAGCTGCCTATCTTCATGCGCTCTTCTAAGTAGATTGAAAAGTTCTTTTGCCATAAAGATCTGGATAACAACAATCATTGCTGTAATATAGAGGTGACCCATATAGATGACCAGTGCAAAGCCTCCAATCATCCAAATGGATGAATATGTACGTATCCACATGGACCTATATTTGTTCTTGTCATCAACAAGTAAATGGTCTTCATTTGCTTTGGTAATCTCTGGAATAACCTGAGATAAAGGGGTTATCATATATCACTACAAATCTGGATCACTTTGAAAATTTAGGATCATCCATCAGGTCGGGCAGAACCAATGTCAACACAAGCTATGCCAATATTCAAATATGTATTAAAAAATATAAATTCTTTTTCTATTAGAAAAATAGCATACTATCCATGCAACCCACCTCATTTGATCGTTTGCGGTGCCTAATTCGACCAGTGGCATTTGATGGGACATTGGTACTAGTATCCTTCTGCATAGCTCTTCAATCAGATTTCACCCAATTGAAGACAACATCAAAGACGCATGAAGCCAGAATCTAGCCAGCTGCAAAATGGATAAAACTGAACACAATCCTTGGCATCTAAGAAGCATAATTTGAGCTATCATATGATGACATGTGGAAGTCATTCCGTCAAGTTTGGCTAAAAGAAAGCCAGAGGACAAAAGGTTTAAGCCGCAGCATTAAAAATGTAATGCAAGCACTGGAAGTTGAGTGGTAAGAAGCAATAAAAAATGAAGTGTCAGATCCCAACGTCTGGGTTGACTAAATGAAATTTCATTAGCCTTCTTCCACAATTCATCCAACTAGAAGCAAGACCGTACACTTCACCTGTAGCCCATGGGTGCCATTGTTATTTCACTCAATCCAGAATAATTTCTCTTACTGGAACCATCTTCTTCACTAGGACCTCTATGTCAACTTAATCATTAGCCAACATCATTACTAACCCTGTCTTCATCTTAGCCAAGTAGTTTCATTTTTCTTTTATGAAGTAAAAATATTAGTTAGCAATCAATCGAATCTTCCATGAAACAGCTCATCACCCTTGTCAACCATATCTTTACTGCTCTGCGACTTCCTCAATATACAGACTTCTTGAGGCATAAAGCACAATATAACATAAACCATCCTTGGTATACAAAGCCTTCCTTTCCCCCACTTTTTAAAAATTAAAAATTGAAAAAGGATGAGGAACTGATGTCACATAGCTATATGATCCAACCACAGAAGCCAAAATATAACGTTCACTGGGGAATGGATGTTGAAGCTCAATATCACATTCTAATTGAAATGATGAAAATACTACAACTGTTAGATTGCATGGTCCATTGGAGAAACATTGGGACACAACTGAAGAGAAAATAAGTCCGGGAAGAGTATTAAATTAAATGCTAGCAATATTTGATACAG
This sequence comes from Sindora glabra, assembly GCA_020226215.1. Classification (NCBI taxonomy): domain Eukaryota; kingdom Viridiplantae; phylum Streptophyta; class Magnoliopsida; order Fabales; family Fabaceae; genus Sindora; species Sindora glabra. The sequence continues at coordinate 7,267,114 of CM035225.1, forward strand.
TAACATATAACAAGGTCACTAGTAATGACTTATATGCATCCATCCCAATCTACAAAAATAAAACCAAAATTGATAGCAAATCACCATTGAATTAACTTCAGCTTCATGTACAATTTCCTTATTTTTATTATTATTATTATTATTATTTAACAAACGCAATTTTTGCCTAGAATACTGACTCCCTCCTAGAAAAAATTACTATAAATTAGACAACATTTACTCCTGCATTACACTCTTCCCACCAATCGGCATTTTCCCTAGACCACCGTTTCTACTTTACTCCACATGATTCAAATATGCAGAAGTAAAATAACCTTTCACTAACGAATCTCAGGAAATACAAACAACAGCCACTGCAGGAAACTAGATTCCAAATCAAGAAGAGTTCTTTCCAGTTGAATCTCAATAAGAACAGAAACACAAATAACATAGAATCGAACCCAGAAGAAAAACTCGGCAAACAATTTATAAATATACGAACAAAAAGACACCAACGAACAGTAAGAGTCTCAGAGATTAAAAACACAAAACCTGGTTTGCTTTTACTCAACGAGGGAGTGAAGGAGTGGCACAGGGAGATGAAGGCACAGAACAGAGAGAGAATCCTAAAGAAGAAGATGAAGGAAGCGGATACCAAGAACAAGGAAGCGTGAGAATGGAAGCACAACAAAGAGAAACCTTTATCAACCAGAATTTTCTTTTAAGAAAACGCAAAATAATTGGAGAGAATAATATAATGTAATCAAGATTATTTACGTAGCAAAAAAAAAAAGAAAAAGATTTAAGATTATTTAATTAATAAGGAATTTTTTTTCTGTTTATTTCTGGTTCAGTTTTGCGGCCGATAAGAAATTCCGAAGAGTGACACGTATTTGTAATTTTAATTAATAAATAAAAATAATTATCAATTTTTATAATTTTTAATATTTTAAAATAAAAAAATTAAATTTTTTATCTCCATAAGTCCCATGACATTAATAGTTTTCGTTATAATTAAGCACGGGTGACGAATAATTTTTCAAAATTCTTGTCCCAGTCCTAGTAGCAGAGCTACAACGGGAGGGCAAAATTGAAAATCAGTCAAGTGGAGCAATAGAGTTCCTACACGTGGATATACTTGCCTTTTTTTCCCCTTGGCCAGTGATACACCTGCCTGCATCAAACAGCTAGAGTTTAAGGAAAATTCTTGGACGTCCGGCTCACATTACGTCACGTGTTCATATTATTATTTAATGAAAAGTAATTAATTTTTAATTTTTAATAATTAATTGCTAATTTTGTTATTTGATTATAGATTTGTGTTATTCATATATAAAATTATATTTTTTTATTAAATGAGAATCAAAACATATATTATAGTTGAAATATATAATTATTTTTATGAATTTAAGATGCCTAGCGGAAAAAATAAAAGAAATTCTGTGAAAGAACTCTTTAACTATTAAAATGTGGCTCATTGTATAAAAAATAAAATAAATTGTGTTGCTTATTTTTAAGTCACAAGAAATCTATTTATCTATCTATTAAATATATAAAGAATCTTTTGTGGTTAAAACCATTTTCCCACTTGGATTTCAGAATCTATTGTTCTGGAAACCCCCATATTTGAGGGGATAAGTTGATTTTTTGGGTACACATAAATTATGATTAATTTTATAGATTTGAGATTGAAAATTAAGAGTAATACCACCAAATCAATAATCAATGATAAATGGTCTCCCTAATATTAAACTCATCTGTGTTCGAGGTGCGGAGGTTGAATATCATATTTTCTTCATTTCTAATTTTCAATTGACTTGGATCTATTTTTATAAACAAAATAAAAAAACCAAAAATTAATATAAAAAATACACATTCGTTACATGTGTTATAATCCTATTAATTATCCCTTCAATTCTTTATTATTAAACACAATTAATTGATTTCATCAATATTAAAAAAATAATTTAATTTATTTATTTTTAGTGAATCTTTTAAAATTATCTTTTAATATTTTATTATATATAAAATTTAAGATAGCTAAAAATAGAAAAAGAAATATAATAGAATAAATATGTTAAGACATTTCAAAAAAATGGTGAAATATTTATTAGTGAAATAAATGGATAAAATTGAAAGAAGTGTATTTAATGTTTAATTAGAATTCTAAAATGATTAATAAAAAGGAATATTTTTTTTTAAAATATAATAGATAATAAATAGAGTATATATTTATTTATAATTAAAACTATATAAAAGCAATTAAATATGTCTCATTAACAATTCCCTCACTTATATTTATATTTATTTTAAAGGAATAAGGAAAATATCTCTCCCACGTACTCTTCTTTTGATTTGCGTCATTTCTTTCTACATTTCTTGGTAAATGTCCAAACCTTACCACCTCAACCTCACCTCTTTGATTTTTCCATTCACCATTTTCAATAGAATCAAGCATTTGTATGGTTCTTCGATGGTAAAATATAGTTTTTTTTTTTTTAAATTACTTTTGTAATGTAGATGTTTGTAGTTTACATCAAGTAAATCTTCATTAAAAGTTGCAATTGATTTCGTTATTCTTTTCGGTGTCGTAGGACAAATAGGTGTGATTAGAGACAAATAAAAGCTAATAAGGGAATATATGATTTGCACCGCAGGTTGCCAGGTTTTAAACTATAAGTAGAATCATTTAACATGTAAATAAAGTGTATTTTTAGTTATTATTATTATTATTATTATCCATAAGTTTTCCATAATTTTATGTAACGTGGTTCAATTTAAATTAATTTTGATATGATATAACTTTAGTTCATATTTTTTATATATGAAATTAATTTAATCAATATTATATTATGTTAATAATTATAAAAAAATTGTGCAGAATTAATTTTATAAATATTATATTATTATAAACCTTTTAAACAAGTCAATACATATTCTATCTTAAAAAATATAGCATTGTATATCTAAAACTTTTAATTTAAATAATATTTGATATTTTTTTAAAATTTATATTTTTCATTATATTCAAAATTTAATTTATACTTTTTACATGTATATCGAATAATTTAATCGCTCATTCATTTTTTTTAAATACAGTGTCATATATTCCCAGCCAAATAGAAAAGGGACAAAAAGCAAAGAAACCAAAGTCATCAAAACCAATTTCGGAAATTGCACGTCCCATTTATTCCCTTTATTCAATTTAAGATAACTGTATAAAAATTAAAAAGAGTAATAAATGATTTTAATTTAAAAAATTATAATTTATTAATATATTCCTTATAAAAAGTTAACTAATAAATAAATCTATTAAATATTTAATTAAATAATGAGGATAATATTTAAAAATAAATAATAAAATAATTTTTTTTAGAATGACAAGTAAATAAGAACAAAATTTCTTTTAAAAATCATATTTAAAAAAAAAACCAGGGGAGTTTTTGTAAGCAACTTCTTTAGTTTTGTTATTGAAGCTGAGAAAATTCTATGTATAGTATTGATGATATACCATAATATTTAGTAATCGATATATTATAATATAATGTATAAAATTTAATTATAAAAAAATAAATTTAATTTATGATTAATTCTGATATACCAATATATCATTACATTAATTTTATACCGAAGTCTCCTCCTTAAACTTGTCCAATTCCTTTATATACAAAAAAAAATATTAAAAATAAAATTTACAATTAAATTTTAAATTTTTTATATTTATAAAATTAAATTTTATAAATTTATCTTACCATCTTATATTTAATAATAATCTTTAATTCACATCTAAAATTCAATTTTAAATCTCATTCCAAATTCTTATAAAGATGCTGTTCCTTCGCATCGATGCATGCATTTAATGGCGGTAATAACTAATAGCCACAGGGTTTCGTTGTTTGCTTTTGAAAACGAAAACTGTAATTTTAACGCAGATTGACTGAAAAATAATCAATTTTACGGGATTAGCTGGTCACATTACTTATTATTAAATGTGAAATCGAATTTTAGAAATATATTTTATTGAAAAAATTGTAATTTTTTAAATGATTCCTCCGCCTGATCTTTTGCCAATTTTTTTTTTTTGTGTGATTACTCCCCGTTCATCCTCCATTTCATATATATTAATAAAAGAAAGACCGGCTCAATTTTATTCAATCCTTTCTTTTACAAATCTAATTTTTTTCTTTTAATCCCTGATATAAAATGAAAAATAAAAGAGTACAGTGATCATATAAAAGTATATATAATTTTACACTTAATTTTATGCGTAATATATTTCACAATTAAAGAAAAACTTAGTGTACATTCTCAAATTAGTGGTCCTCCAATTATTTTAACAAACCTGAAGCATAAAGACTAAGAAAATGAGTGAAATAGAATCATTTGAGTAATGCAACCAAAATTTAAAACAAGTAAAATTCTGTAAATCAGAACTAGTAATATTACTTAAACCACTATCTATATAGTTTAAAATTAAAGCCGGTTCCAACCCAAAGTTAATTGCTATATTATTCCTCTAAGCTCTTAATGTGCAATTGAAAAATATGAAAGTTTAAATGTAACCTCACCTTCTTAAAATGTAAATTATATGATTTTTATCTTTTAATTTATAATAATCTATTTTGATTCCAAAATATATAATTAGTGCAATTTTGATCCTCCTATTTCATTTTCATTAATTTTTTAATCTCACAAAATTATTTATACCCAATACTTCCTCCATATTAATTTGAAGTGACTTATACAAGCATGCAAGGAAATCTTTGCTTGAACATTAAAAATTAAAAACTTTGAACAAAATTAAAGAATTGTATATAAAAATTTGAATCTTTTTTAAAATTTATTATCCTCTAAATCTTAAAAAAATAATTTGTTAGTGAAATAATGCAGTAAGTGCTCAAATAAAAATTGACAAAATTTGATGAAATATGATAGAAATTACAAGAAGCCAAAATTACACTAATTGTATATTTAAAGGAATTAAAATAAATTATTTTAAATTAAAGACACCTAAATGATATAATTTGCATTTTAATTGCATTTAAACAAATGTAAAACATGCATAGACGCAAATTTTGGTGGGATGTAGAAAACCAAATATCAAGTTTATGAACCTTAAAATTATGTAATAGCCGATCCTTGCGCAAACACATACACAAATTAATTTCCGTACAATACAAATGCCGAAAGCCAGAATGGAAGAGAACGCAGCATCCAATGGCCATGCATCGAAAGGATTTCATTGCCAAACTTTCAACAGGGACGCTGCAAAGAATTTTCAACAATTTTAATTTTATTATTTTATTTTCGCTTTTCTACTCAATCTTCTTACATTAAAATGGGACTCAAACAATCGAGAATATTTAGATTAGGGGACATAACATATTTCAATTTGGAATCATACTTCTGAAGTATATATATAATTTTGATATTTAAACATATACCCACCACTCTTCAAAGATTTTTTTCCAGACAAGACGGTTCTTACTTGTGTGGGAAAAATTATGATACATTTACTAATTAAATAGTATATCAATGTATAATTAGATCTATTCCTACATCAAATTTATTTTTTAAAATTAAATCTTATATATTTTATAATAATATATTAATTAATAATTAAATTAAATAATGCATCAATATGTCACTTAATTAATGATATACCATAACATTTTTCCTATTTACGGGATAAATATAGGTCAGTTCTTCTATTAACCTAACCTAATTCAACTATAATATTTTTACACATTTTTTATTAAGTATGCAATTAATTTTATTAGAGTAATATATTATAAATTATTCTCAACAATGGGAATCAAATTCAACATTCTTTATTAAATTTGAAATATTTTAAAATCTAACTTTTTATTATTATTATTATTATTATTATTATTATTATTATTATTATTATTATTATTACTATTTCTGCTATTAAGTCAACTAGATTAGTTCGCATGTTTTAATGACAAAAAAAAATTGGCGTTTGCAACAGCAATTAGACCCAATAATTAATTATAAACTGTCTTACAAATATTTTGTTAGACTTCTAGATTCTTTTAATAGTCAAACCTTGTGTGAAAAAACTATACACTTGTTTTATTATCTGCTCCGACGGGGCACAGCCACCAGTTATCTGCTTCGTCACGGGGGACGATGATGTCGTACATATTTACTCAGACCAATGAAACGAGAGGCCCAGGAAAAATAAAATTAATAATATTTTTCAGGAGTGACAATTCACTTCGATTCCGCTTGTTTTGTTAGGAAGTATTTTTCGATGATGTATCATTTATATTGATAATTTAAAAAATTAATATTTTAAAACTTAAAAAATGAAGAAAAATAATTTTTTTAAAATTGAAAAAGTTATTTTTCTCATATTTTTTATATTTAATATTAAATAATAAAATATTTTTTTATATTATTATTTTTATAATTATATTTTATAAAAAATATTTTCTAATAAAACAAAACGGACCCTTTGTAAGCTTTTAAATTTAAAGTAAGATAAAAGGAAAAGTAAAATTTTTAAAATCATATTAATTATCATTATATGTGTGACATGCTAGCTGCCATATGATAACATCTTTATATACGATACGTACCCACAGGAATCCCAAAGATTGCAGCTGAAATTCTGAGCTTAGCTCGAGATGGGAAACACAAGGGAATATATGAACATCATGAGTAGTGACAAGCACGCACGCACGCACGTCTTGTTGGTGACTTTTGTCCTTTTTGCAACCCGACACCATTGTTTTCGTCTGTGCAAATTTGATTCCTTCTCCATCGAGCAATTAACGCATTGTCCTTGTAATCTAAGCTTGATATACACTCAATTGTTTGTAATCCTCAAGATAATGAATCGATACTAACGTTTTCTTGTTTTACTCACACGTGAGCTTGATGCTTTCATATATTTTGTAAGCGTAGGTGATGCAAGGCCACTATGTTACGCTTTAATAATATGGAATATAATGTGCATTTTAAAACTACACATTGGAAAATCTTGTTACTTAAAACTTGTTGGAATCCATGTCTTGCAAGAGTGGCTCCACATGTACCAACATAGAAAGAAAAGTTAAGTTTCGAAAATAAAGTGTCTATTTTTTTTAAATAATCAATTGAGTTGTATAACAATTCTAAAAATTAAAATATTAATAGATTTCTTTCATTTTAATAAGTATCAATATGCCTTTTTCTTTTTAATAAGTATTATTTTCAAAATTCAAACTTTATTCATTGATAAATAAAATTTATTCAAATTATTATACTGAACTAATACTTTATTAGTTTAATATATATTCGAATTATTATACTGAACTAATACTTTATTAGTATTATTATACTGAACTAATACTTTATTAGTTTAATATATATATATTTATATTTGAATATAAAAGTGAAAAGTGTAAATCATAACCATCAAATTTAGTGTTGAAAAATTAAGATTAAAATATAATATTATATAATTTTCTTTTAAATAATCATATGATCATTTTAAGTAATTATATAATCTTTAATTATATTTTAATAATCTTGATCATAAATAAAAAATTAATAATTATAATTTACCTCCCTCATCTTTTATATAAAAATATTTTTCTCCTAAACGCTATAAAACTGAATGTAATTAACAAAGTTTTGATTCTGACCTCGAATTCCTCTCCCTTGGGGCTCTCCGTCCTCAACCCGAGACGCCCTTTAATATAAAACCCGTTAAGATACTGAACCCGGGAATCATTTCTCGTTGTCCTTCTCTCTCATTACAACAAAATGGGTGCCGACATCAGCACTCTCTGGCGCAAAACTCCACATCAAAAACCAAATTCACAAGCTTCGACAATTTATGGCAAACCAAGATCAGAACCGACCAAGTTCGCCAACTTCATCAAATTATCAAACTGTTTGAAGGCGAGGATTCCGGTAGATTCCAAATTAGGAAACATTCATAAAGCCCAGAATAATCTCAAAAGAAAGACACACCTGGAAACGTCATATCAAAAAAAGGCCATCGTTAAGGCTTCTAGAAAGTTGACTCTAGAAGATATCATCTTAGCATCTCCAAGCCTCGCGCCAGACTACCTCAAGAAAAATGGTTCAGAACGTAGTCCCTTTAAACATCGTAAAAAGAGGGTTCACCCTTCGAGCAAAGTTGGCCCTTCTTCAGCAATATCTGAAGCCAAAGACAGCTTGTGCCTGGCGAGGTCCTATACGAATCTTCATCGTCGAGAAGGCCAAGAAAAGTCCGAGTTCTTATCGATCAGTGGAAGTTTGAGCGGGAATTCTCGAAAGAAGAAGGTGAGTTTTAAACTTCCTCACGTTTTGATATTGTACTCACCGGATGAGCTTAATTACAGAGAAGAAGGTGGTTCATCAGTTTATGAATCAGATGAGCCTGCTGGTACCAATATTGAGGATTCATTTCACCCACCGAAGGAGACTAAGTGGATTGAAGGCTCATTGGACACACCGGAGGATCACCGTTTCAGGCTTGCAGTGCATACTCTTCCTCATCTCCCTGTCTCTTCCAGCTGCGTATAGAGCAAGGATTTTATTATATATTCATATTATTATCATAACAGTAATACTATTAAATTTTAATTATTATTATTAAAAATTCTTCGTTACTCTTACATTTATAATAAAATATCTTCTTTTTATTCGATGATAATATGTAATATATTAATAATGAATCAAATTTAAATTCTTAATATTTGTTAGAAGAAATATTATTTGTACACATAACCCTTGGTATTATTCTTTGCATAATTTTTATGTGTATCAAAGTAACTTCATTTATTATAGAAAAACAAAGTTAATTTAAATTAGATTATTTTATGCGTTTAGATGCGAAGAATAATATGAGCTTATGTTCTACACTTTGCTCCCTTGTAAAAGAAGAACTTTGGAAGTGTCTACCTTGTTACTAGAGTTAAATTGGAAAAAAAGTTAAAAAGAATTCAGTGGAAATATAAGGTTGACGATGTCTACATGCAATCTGATTTGAGTGAAAAAAAATTCAAAAAATGCATATAGAGTGGTAATATACTAAGAAGTATTGATGGAGGATCACATATAGATAATTCTGTTTTCCTTTTTTTTTTCTTTTTTTTCATTTTTCTTGATTCAAGTGTGCAGTGTAATGAAAATTTTTATTAGAATAAGAAGTTTAAGCACTGCCTTATCCTCTCTCTCTCTCTCTCCAATGGAAGGATTTCTTCTAACTTTGGAAGTAGGAAGTCTTGTGATCCAATGTGAAAGGACTTAAATAGTACGTTAAAGGTAAACATCCTACTTGTTAATTAAATTAAAAAATACTGAATAAATTAAGATATATATCCCTGACCAGATGGCCACATTTGTATAATTTTGTAAAAATATAATACTCCATTTAAAAGTTTAATTTTGATGTTCGATTTCTACCCAAAAGTATGGATAAAATTGGTAGAAGAATCAACCATATAATATACCTTTAGATTCTTTCATACTAATTTTATTGTCATTCATGTTAAAAGAAAGAGATTAAGCAATATTTCTATGTCCAATGAGATTATAAAAAAAAAATTAAATAAAGGTGTTACTATCTAAAGTAGCTAGGCTCATCAGATCCATTCTTGAACAAAAATAATAATAAACAAATCGTAAAATCTACGACGACTTTATAAGTATTCAGCCTCTCAAAAAACTAAGTTGCTGATGAACTCATCAAAACACCCGCCAAATAGAGGTCAAAGCATCATTAACCCTATAATACTCCAGTCAAGGGAAGATCTACAAAACCTTGATCTTTCACCTTGGCCGGTTATATTTTTGCCACTACGGAAGGTTTGGAGGTAGAAAGATATATAGCTAAGTTTCATCCAACTTAAAGGCAATAGTTGCTTTAGTCATGGGGAGCAGAAACCTTTTTTTCTCCTACCACACACATTAGAAATTTTGAAATGAATCGCTTGAAAGAATTAGAGCAAGGATCTTACTTCGATAAATAGGAAAAATAGACATTTTATAATATCTGATCCTCATCGTTACGAGTCTTTTGAATTATGACGAATAAAAGAACTATCATTTTTTTCAAATAGACATATCAAAAAATTTTAAATATTGATCATGTCAAAGCCTATATATTATTAGAAAGTGGCATTACCACCCCTATTATTTCCGACACTACTACTATTACATCATATTATAATGTACCCCTTTTGCCTGCATCACCAATCAACATCTTTTGGACCAAATTTTTAGTGGTTGTAGCCCCGCTCCTTGCTAATCCCTTCTCTTAAAAATATCCTCCATCACACATATGCAAAAAAGCAAAGAACTGACCAGTAGAGTCCATTTTGTCCTCTTCAATAATCCTAACTCAAAGTGCTTACTCTTTATTTCTTCCAAATCGTACTTTTAAATTCTATTGTTGTTTTTATACTTCCATTCAATTTTCAAACCCATTTTCTCCCTTAATAAAGGGTTAATTAAAACTTTTGACAAATTAATACGATGGATACTACTGATATCCTCGAAAGTGTAATGGTACCCCACGTTGCTTTAAAAATGTTTTCACCATCATATTTTAAATTCAAATATAATATTTTATGTATATACTTTTAAGTAATTTAACACCATGCTATATAAAAAAGAATGGATGCAAATGAGGCCGTTCAAATCTAAATCCAATATATTATATGGGCCGCACACAATTGTCAAAGCTTTTATTATTTTCTTTGTCCATAAATTTGTTTCATTGAGGACCTTTCATTCAAGTGTAATCCTTCTGGGATGCTCTGACAAACACAACAATCAATTTATGAGACGTCGCACCGCATCATGAATGAAGCAGTGTCTGTATCTATTCAGTGATCATACGACGGCAGCGTATTAAGATATCACGGACGAGATAATTCCGGCTGAAAAAGACCTCTCGTTGTTATAAGTGCGTTTGAAATGTTTTTATTTATATTTTTAAAAATTATTTTTGAATGGAAAGAAAATAAATATCAGAGAGTGTTTAGTATTATAATAAGAAAATATTTTATACAATTATAAAATTGATAATAAGAATTAGACAATAAATTAAGAAAATATCTAAATTTTATTTTTATTTTTTCATTTTTAAGATATCTATTTGAGGAATAATTTCTTAAAAATAAATTATGAAAATAAATTTTTAAATAAATCCTTCTCTTTTTTTTTTTAAATACAAAATTATTTTTAAAAATAGTAAATGATCAGACTCTATGTTTTCATAAAATTAGAGCTAGAAAGTGTGCATCACTGGAGCCACAGTAAAACTTCATATTTGAACTATATGCTGCTTTAAGAATTTTAAAATTTAGAATGATGTAATAATTTTAAAATTTTAAATTAAAATTATTTAATTGTATTTGTTAAAAATTAAACAATTATAATTGAATAGTTTTAAGTTAATGATTTCACATAATTATGAATTTTGAAACCTTAAAAGTATCATAATAGACACCTATTTACTATTCTCTTAAGAGTTTGGGAGTGTTTATTATATCATTTTTTTAGTAGTGTAAATTTATAATTTTATACCACTAAAAGTACCATATCATCCCTTAAAATTTGGATAATTATGATTGGATAATTTTAATTTAATAATTTTAAAATTTATCACATTATTTCTACTTTTGAAACTCTTGAAGTACCATAATAAACATTTATTTGCTATTTTCTTAAGAGTTTGGGAGTGTTTGTTATATCATTTTTTTAGTTATGTAAATTTATAATTTTATATCACTAAATTGATGATTACGATTTACTTAATTTTAGATTGGACTTATTACTATTTTAAAATTAATTAAATTATAATTATTAAATTAACAATATAAATTTATACCACTAAAAATGGTGTAGTATTGATTTTTATCTTTTAAATCTTCTTAATGAATTAAACTTGAATTCAAAGTACTAATAAGGTAAAATAAAAATTGACATGGAAAAGTATTGCATGCATACAATATATATTCATAGTTCTCGTACAAAAATATTGTGCAGAGTGTGTGTGAGAAAAAAACAGTGATATTAATAACTTAATCTCATTAAATCAAACACGTAATTATTTAGGAAAAATACACTTTATTCATATACGATGTGATATTTTTCTTTTTGTAATTTGATTACTTGGAGGACAAAGTGTTAAAAAGAGTTCACTTATAATTCGCATAATTGATTTTTTGCCAACATGTATTTCAATGTGGTCCAAATCTTACAAAAAAATTACTATGTGCAATTTAAATATTCTTTTATTATCCTTAATTAATCCAATTTCGCACTAATTTATTCTTGATTTCACCTGTTTTTCCTAATTCATTCTTATAAGATTAAAGATCTGAAGCTTGAGATTTAAGAAATTAAAAATAGAAGAAAAGATGACATAAATAAAATTTTTGGGACTCTATTTCAGTTTGATAAATGAAAAAGAAAGTACATGAAAGATATATGCCTGGATTCTGTAACCTATTACGTTTGGATGGAAAATAACAAGGGGGTAAAATGTCAACTATACAAATCACAGGTGAACTCTTTTCAACACTTTATATTACGAGCGGGCAGATTACAAATGAATAAAATATATTTTTTCCCGAATATTTGAGAACTTTCTATTATATATTATTGAAGACAAAGTATTAATAAAAATGTAAATAAGTATAATACATATGCGTGAGCCATTAAATGATATCTAGATGATATAAGAGTATTTGAAATTGATGTGATAAATTTTCATTTAACTCAATGAGATGTATGTATACATAAATTGTAAATATTGAACTGATTAATTTATTAAAGTAAAATTTTATAGCATACATTTTTTTATTGTTGTAAATTTATTTCATTAAATTAATTTCAGAATAATAATAAATCTCACCTAAAATTATTTAATTTATGATCATTAATTTACTAGTATAAATTTGAAAAAACAATGGAATAGTAGATATAGAAAAGACTGTGGTACATCAATATGATAGTATATTAATACACCATCAGATTTTATTGTTAATATAATATTATATAATATATTAAATTTGACTTTAAAAAAATAAACATGATATATAGTTAAATTTAATAGTACACCAATATATTATTGCATTAATAATATATTATAACCTAAATCTTAGACCTTATACTATAATTTCTTCTTCGTCAATTAAATCATAGCCTAAAGCCTTATTCTAATCCTTAAAATATTAGGCTATAGTCGATTCTATCCTCAAGGTAAGATTGTATCAATTTAGCATATGAATATCTAAATTCAAGTCAAATCTTAATCCTTGTCTTAAGCTGTTAATATTTGCTAAAAAGAATTAAAATTTAACTTAAATTTAAATTTTTAAAAATTTAATTAATACAAATTTTATCTCAAAAATAAAATTGATAGAATCAAAATAAAATTTTAATCCAAATTGCAAAAGTAATAGCTTTGTACCAGAAAAAAAAATGGGAAAAAAAGGGCCAAATACGGCAAGAGTGTCACACACAATTGTGTGCACCATACATCACCTTACCAACCAGTCTTTATAAATTTTTGTTGGTAGGTAGTTAGTAAAGTCTCCAGTTTGCACTGGGTGTCAGTTTAAGAGAGGAAGCTGCCGGTGCCCGAAAAGTGTCCTTTTTTCCAGCAAACAAACATTTCACTTTGCCATCGCTTCACCGTTACTCTTCTTCCCCTCCCTTTTTTACCTGTCTCCGCCAAATCCTATAGCCAGAAGAAAATGACTGGCCGGCTTCAAGCTCTGCTCGTCGCCGTGATTATGGTCTCAACCCTGGCGAGCCTCGGCGGCAAACGGGCGGCGGCGAAGGTGCAACATGTCGTCGGAGGAGACCGCGGGTGGGATGCAGCTTCAGATATCACTTCTTGGACCGCCGGAAGAATATTTCGAATCGGAGACGAAATCTGTGAGTCCATTTCTCTCTTACTTTTCGTTCTGTGTCCATCGATTTTTATTTATATCTTGCTTCGCAGCAGAGGTTCAGGTAAATGGTATTCAAATCCAAACATACTTTGCCGTGGAGGCTGTATCATGGGATACGAGGTTTATTTTTTTTAGTGGAAGTAGTAATTCATTAATAAATAAATATACATATACGCAAAATTCTAAATTCGATCATCTTCAAACATGACGAGAAAAAAACTTCACATCGGATATTACTACATCGCTGAAGTACTGGCCGAGATATATGCTTTCATCTATTCTTTATTTCGGTTTAGGGTTTGTGCAATATTAAAATATAAAAATACAGAGATTGTTTGTTTGTTTGGGAAGAAAACTGAAGTGGGTTTGGGGTTTCATCTCTCTCACGTAATTTGCGAGATAAAATGTCGCCGTCTGATTATCTCATTCGCAAACGTTTTGATAGTTGTTTGGTCGGTGACTCTACTTAGTCTTCGGTTGCCAAGTATTTTTTTATTAAAAAATATTATTTTGCATATATTAATAAAAAATATATTATTTATATTAATAACTAAAAAATAATAATTAGAAGTATAATAATAAAAGAAAATAAAATTTCTTTTAATATAACTAAAATTATTTTTTTTATAATTTTTATATTTAATATTAGATAAATAAAATATTTTTATTTAAATATTTTATAATTATAATATTTATATCAAAATAAATGTCTTCAGGGGCGAGAAATTGCCCCAGTAAGAGCCTTTTTTTTTTTTAACGAAATTATATTAGAAGAACAAAAATAAACATAAATTTAATAATGGAAAATATGTAAAGCTCAAAAATACGGAGCTGCCTACATTTTCTAAATTATATCTTTCTTTTACTAACATAAATTTAATAAAATATTTTCCTATCGTGGAGTTAAATCCCAGAAACTCTGGAAAAGCAATCATTCCTCCGCCAAAAGTATTTATAATTTTAAAGCAATAATGAGATTTCAATATTATTTTTCAATTAAACATTTTAACATTATAATTGAATAGATGAGAGAATTAAAAAAATCATTTATAAAAAATAAATTACAAGAATGTAACAACATAAAAGGAATAAAGAAATATCTTCTTATTATATATTATTACTTTTGAAAAGATAACCACATATAACAATTCTTATCTAATTTTTCTTTTTTTCAAACATGACATAACAATACACAAAAAATTCTGACATTCATTATATCTATTTAGTTTAATAAAATGATAATAATTGAGGTCTAAACAAATGAACTCAAAATTTTTTTAAAATAACAATAATTGATTGATTTTTACCAAAGCTTTTTCACATTCAGAATTTCATTTTCTCGGTTATCGCTTTTATCTTTCAATTTTCCCGTCAAAATGGGGTTTTTCTCACCGTTCTTTTGTTTTTTATTTCTTTTATTTTTATTTGCCTCTATGTACCTTCTTTGCTCCCATGGGATTTTGTGGGTCCGATGTCCATTGCGGAAGGAGCAGGGTTCACCTACTCTGCAGCACAGGGTATGATCGCAGAGCTGAAAAGCAAGGAGGAATACGAGTCGTGCGATTTGAGCAATCCCATCAAGATGTACACGGACGGTTTACATGCCATCCCGCTTGAGAGGGAAGGAATCAGGTACTTCGTTAGCTCCGAGCCTGACCACTGCAAGAATGGACTCAAGATGCACGTGGAGGTCCAGCCCATAGATTATAGTAAACCAATTCCAATCTCGGTCCAAAAAGTTGCGGCAGACCCACCCTCCGTACCATCTGGATCCGCCCGTCTAGATGCCAGCTCTATTCTTATACTGGGCCTTGCTATTCTGTGTACCGGTATGGGCCTTGCTCATTAACTGCCTTGCTCTCTCAAATATTTTTAATCTTATAGTGGCACTGACATTTTAGTATTACCTCTATTTATATTTTGACAAATAAGATGTTTTGACATTATGATTTGATTGGGCAGCTACTAAAATTTGGGAGATAATTGTTCTACTAGTTAAAAACCAAGTAAAAGTAATATTGAAATTTTCAATATTATGATAGGATTAGAAATATTCTGCTCGAACAGGAGTATAGTTTGCTATAAAATGGAAGAATGCTTTGTGGTATTGTATTTGTAACAAGTTTGATATGGGGGTAATTGCGTCTTGCTTGCTATGATTTACTTTAGTGTATAATACTGGACAATTGGAATTAAATTGCCAAGTTGCGTCAGGGTTAATTTCATGGTGCTTGCTATGGTACCCCTAGGGGTTTGGTGCGCAGGGTGGTGTGGCAAAATACAAACCACTGGATGAGATTACAAAAATCTTAGCATTGACTTAGTAATATCATCCAATGACCTGTATTTTGCCACACCACTCCGAGTAAGGGGCACCTTATAATTCACCTAATTTCATTTGTTCATTTTCGCGAATTTGTACTAGCTTTCATTGTCATTTAAGAAAACTGTTAAATTTTAGGAGTACAGTTAATGGTTTGAAGTATTAAATTTTCATTCATATGTAACGTCAATGTTAGATGATGATAGAAAGAAAAAAGAGAATTCTTGATTCAATTCTCTACTTTAACGATTCAAATTTTATTAAGTCTAACTAAACGATCATACATGAACGATAATTGGAGTCGGTAACTCTCCAATGATTTAGAATCTCTAAGGATGAGGATGAGGTTGACCCTTATAAGCAATTTGATATACTATCTCCTTTCAATCTTTTATGCAAAATTGGACAAAAAGAAAACTCATTAACCAACCCCAGCATGTTTCCCCATGGACGCCTTTAGCATCCAATGGTCGTGCACCATAAACAATTTTATGGATTCTTCAAATGTGTATGCGTACTAAGCTACTAACAATATTATATATATTTTCGTAGCATTAAATTTTTTAACTTTTAAAAGTATAATTAATGATCTAAAGCATTAAATTTTCATTCATCTCTATTTTTTTTATGTTTTTATTTTGTAAAACTGAACTTTTAAATTATTAACAATAGGAAGCTTAAACACAAATGAAAATAAGCAGCAAGACGTAATTATAAAGGAAAAATTAAAAAATAAAATCGTAATTATAAATTGAAATAAATATTGGGGGCAAAAGTTTAACTTAATTATAGATATATAAAAGTTCATCTATTTCCTGTGGAAAAACAAAAATATAAGTTGCCCAGGAACCAAGGAAGGCTATTCTGGTGAGATTGGTAACATTCATTTCATGTAGGCCATGTCCATTACTGTTTGACTAATTTTTAACTAATTTGATTGAAATTAGATGATTCACTAATTTAATATTTAATAATCAACTATTCAAATAGTTAATTGCCAAATAAACTACCATTTTGCAAAACATTAGAAAGACTAACATTTTGCATTTAGTTGGCCTATGAATAATTATAAATAGATCAATTTGTTCTTAATTTTTATATTTCCTAATTTATCCTAAGGAAATCGATGCTTTCTTTGTTTCTTTGGCCATCTTAGTAAGGCCACAGCCACTGAATTCAAAGGCTACAATCTTTAATAATTTTAAAATTTATTTATTATAATATTTTAAATTATAAAATTTAATAATTATAAAAATTATATTAATTTAATTTAAAAAATATTTAATATATAATAAATTAAAATAATATATGATTTATAAAAAATTTAATCTATTAAATATAAAATATAAAATTTTAAAAAATATTTAACATATAACATTTTGCATTCAATTGGTCTTTGAATAATTATAAAAAGATCAAATTGTCCTTAATTTTTATATTTTCTAAGGAAATCAATGCTTTCTTGTTTCTCTAGCCATCTTAGTAAGGCTACAACTAATGAATTCAAAGGTCACAGCCTTTGATAATTTTAAAATTTATTTATTATATTGTTTTAAATTATAAAATTTAATAATTATAAAAATTATATTAATTTAATTTTAAAAAATATTTAATATATAATAAATTAAGATAATATATTATTTATAAAAAATTTAATTTACTAAATATAAAATTTAAAATGTTAAAATTAAAAAATACTTAGATAACTTATAAAATATATTTATATTTTTATATATCATTTTATATTCAAAGGTTAATCATAAATAATTAATTTTATTAAATATTCTTATTCAAATAATTAATATAATTAACAATTAATTGAATCAATTAAGTGCTACAACTATCAACTAATTGCCAAATAAGATTATAACAAGGTAACTTTAATGTCAACCTCACTAAACAGTAATGGGTGGATGACCTAAAATAGTCACATGCCGTGACTACCATACTAAAATGAACAGGATGTTGCAAATGAATAACTCCATCCTGGGAAATACTTCTAGTCATATATTTTTAGTCCTATACAAAGAATTTCACTACTACTCCCTATTAGACATAAGAAACAGAGTTACAGAAAAGACAGAGAAAGAGTAGAAAAAGCTGGAAACAACAAGTGCAGAATCTGAACAATTATCATTCCCAACCAATATGTCCATATAGAGTCGACTAACTCCCAACAAGGAATACAAAACAAAGTAATGTTAGATGCCCACACTAAACCTACGTGGAGGTATTTATAGTAACTTAACAAAACAAAATAAAATAACATAATATATCCTAATTCCTTGGTTGCATGTTCACCCATAACAAACACAACTCCTATTATTATGGCTGCACTTTCTCATAGTTGAAAACTACCAACACTTTACTTTCAGCCTATTCTGCAAAAAGTGGGTGGTTGTTGCTGACTTGGTCAAAACTTTCCAACTCAGCAACACGTTTCTGCCTTTTAGAGTAAGTGAATAAAATGGGTGTTGTATCATTACTTGCATAGCCCCTTGTCTCTTCTGTTCTGCCTTTCTGCGTCCCACACACGGCCACTTGAATTGTTCGCAGCTTGTTGACGAGTAGGTGGAGGCAGTGCTGCATTCGGTGGATTTGAAACAGAACGCGTTTGAGGAGGAAGGCTGGGGTATTGGTTTCGAGTTTCCAAGACAAGTAGGTTATTGGATCGACTCACTTGAGCCCAGTTTGGTTTTTTGGACCCATGAGCAGATTGGGCTTTTGTCTCATACTCCAAGGCTAAGCTGCAAGCCTCGAGCACGCTTCTAGGTTTATGGATTCTGACATTAGATTTTAGTTCTTCCCTCAAGACACTAATAAAAACACCAAGTAGGCAATGTTCAAGCCAATTTTTTACTCGTGCCACTTTCTTGGCAAACTCCTGCCTGTACTCTTGAAGGCTCCCAATTTGTTTGATGCTGCAAAGATATTCATCTGGATTTTGAAACTCAGCCGAGCCATAGTGTTCCTACAACAACTTGACTAATTCCTCCTAATACAAAAGAGTACGTTCACTATTAATCCAAGAAAACAAATTGGTATCAGAACCTACTACACTACCACCTTTTAGAGCTCACATCCACTCAATACCATTAGTTCCCAACACTAGCCCACCAAATATTAGACCCTACAAATATCCCCATTCATAGAAGCATGAGATTGAAAAATAGGTTGATGACTTGCTACATACAGGTTTTATTCGCCCTAGTCAAAGCCCATTTGCAAGTCCTGTACTCCTGGTTAAAAAGAAAGACAATACATGGCGTATGTGCGTAGACTATCAAAAATTGAACCAGATCACAATTCCTAACAAATACCCCATTCCAAATGTTGATGAATTGCTTGATGAGCTACATGGAGCAGCAGTATTTTCAAAAATTGATTTGAGGTCCGGGTATCATCAAATACAGGTTCATCCAAATGACATCCAAAAAATAGCTTTTCAGACACACTCAGGGCACTATGAATTCATTGTGATGTCGTTTGGTCTCATTAATGCCCCCTCCATTTTCCAAGCAGCAATAAATCAGCTTTTTAGGCCTCACTTACGCAAGTTCATCCTAGTCTTCTTTGATGACATTCTTGTATTCAGCAAGGACAATCAACAGCAATATAGTCATTTACCAACCGCACTACAACTCCTCCATGATAATCAATACTATGCTAAGACTTTTAAGTGCCTTTTTGCTCAATCTGAGATTTCTTTCTTGGGTCATTTAGTGTCTGCTCGTGGTGTAGAGATGGAGCAAGAAAAAATCCATATTGTCCTAAATTGGCCTACCCCCTCTAATATAAAAGAGTTACGTGGGTTCTTAGAACTCACGGGCTATTACCGTCGCTTTGTCAAGAATTATGGGGCCATCACAAAGCCATTGATCGAGCTTACTAAGAAAAATGAGTTCATTTGGTCTCAAGTAGCAGAGGAAGCCTTCTTAAATCTCAAAAAAGTACTCATATCTGCCTCAGCCCTACAACTGCCCAATTTCAACAAGCCATTTACAGTAGAGTGTGATGCTTCCTTAGGAGGTGTTGGTGCCATTCTTTTGCAAAAAGGACACCCAATAGCATATTTCAGTAAGGGACTCTCATTCTCTAATTGTTTAAAATCTACTTATGAAAGAGAATTACTTGCTTTAGTATTGGCTTTGCAAAAGTGGAAGCATTACTTGTTGGGAAAGCATTTTTTTGTTAAAACTGATCAATGCAGCCTCAAATTCTTGCTGGACCAGTGACTTACCACCAGTAAACAACAACGCCTTCTCATCAAATTATTGCCTTTTGACTTTTCTATTATATACAAGAAGAGTGCAAAAAATAGGGGTGCCGATGCTCTCTCAAGGCATCCATTTCATGCTAAATTATTATCATTGGTTGTTCCTATTTCTTTGGATTTTCTGGAATTACAGGATGCATTACAACAAGACCCTTACACAAGAGAAATCATGGCTGACCTATCTAAAGATCCAAACTCCCATCCTAATTTTCACGTGGCAGCTAAGAGGCTCTATTACAAGGACCGCTTGGTGATTCCTAATCTTCCTTCACTTAAAGAAAAATTATTGGCTGAATCTTATAACACTTCCACAGTAGGACATGGAGGCTACTTGAAGATGTTGAAGCGTTTGACAACAGTATTTTATTGGCCAAAAATGAAAATAGACGTAAAAACCTGGGTTAAAAAATGCTTCACTTGCCAACAGTCCAAATACCAAGCCTTGGCACCAACAGGCCTACTTCAACCTTTACCCATACCACAACAAATATGGGAGGACATTTCTCTTGATTTCATTACTGGGCTGCCAAAATCTGGGGGATATGATACAATCCTCGTAATGGTGGATCACCTCAGTAAATACTCTCATTTTGTCCTTTTATCTCACCCTTATACTGTAAAAAGTATTGCCTTTATTTTTTGCAGGGAAATTGTCCGCCTACATGGTATACCAAAATCAATTGTCTCGGATAGGGATGTTGTCTTCCTCAGCACCTTCTGACATGAACTTTTCAAGCTCAGTCAAACTCAACTCTCCATGAGCACTGCTTACCACCCCTAATCCGATGAGCAAACAAAGATTGTTAATAGATGCTTAGAAACCTATCTAAGATGCTTTGCTAGTAAGCAACCACGTTCATGGCACAAATACCTTCACTGGGCAGAATATTCATTCAATATTGGTTTCCACACATCTACTGGAACATATCCCTTCAAATCAATATATGGAAGAGAACCTGCCACTGTCCAGCCATATATTCAAGAAGAGACTCGCATTGCTGAACTTGAAGAACAACTTATGAACAGAGACGAGATGTTGAAAATTTTAAAAGACAATTTGCACAGAGCTCAATCAAGAATGAAAGCTCAAGCTGATTCCAAAAGGCGTGAACTACATTTCAAGGTAGGTGATTTTGTCTTCTTAAGGTTGCAACCATATCGCCAGCACTCCCTAGCAAAAAGGAGATATGAAAAATTGTCCCCTAGATTCTTTGGACCTTACAAAATTATAAAAAAAGTGGGACCTGTTGCATATGAATTAGAGTTACCAGAATCTGCCCAAATCCACCCTATCTTCCACATTTCCTTCTTAAGACCTGCTTATGGAGTACACACGCCTCCTGTACCTCCAAATTTGCCCATTAATTCAGATTGGAAGCTAAACTTATCACCTTCTAAAATTCTGTGCCATCGTTAGGTGAAAGACAGGGGAAAGCATACTCTTGAGCTCTTAGTTCAATGGAGTGATCGTCCTTTAGAAGAAGCTAGCTGGGAGAATTATGACTTACTCAAGGGATAATTTCCTGATTTTCACCTTGAGGACAAGGTGTCTTTCCCAGGGGGAAGTAATGATACAACACCCCTTTGCTCACTTACTCTAAGAGGCAGAAACAAATTGTTATGGAGTGGGTGTGAGCTCTGATACCAAATTGTTAGACACTAGAAACAGAGTTACAGAAAAGACAAAGAAAGAGTAGAAAAAGCTGGAAACAACAAGTGCAGAATCTGAACAATTATCATTCTTAACCAATATGTCCGTATGGAGTGGACTAACTCCCAACAAGGGATACAAAATAAAGTAATTTCAGATGCCCACACTAAACCTACGTGGAGATATTTATAGTAACTTAACAAAACAAAATAAAATAACATAACAGATCCTAATTCCTTGACTGCATGTTCACCCATAACAAACACAACTCCTATTATTATGGCTGCACTTTCTCATAATCGAAAACTACCAACACCTTACTTTTAGCCTATTCTGCAGAAAGTCGGTGGAGTGGGTGGTTGTTGCTGACTTGGTTAAAACTTTCCAACTTAGCAGCACGTTTCTGCCTCCTAGAGTAAGTGAGCAAAGGGGGTGTTGTATCACTCCCTCTTATAATTTGACCTATAAGAAAATTAATTTCTAAATTTTAGCTTTTACTCAGTTATGATGCTAAAACATCTTACTTGTCAAAATACAAAAAAGACTAAATTACGGTTGAACTAGAAATATTTCCATCATCTAGATACCAAAAGAATGCTAATCCAAAAGTATACACATGGTCCTCCAATGGATGGATGACCATAATCCCGATTAGCATGCTACCGCAAAGGACTGGAAAATATCGAATGTGACCTCAGAGCTACTTGGATGCCTCCACACGTCCCACAAAAACCTTCTAGGTATTGAATTCCCCTAATGCAAAAGAAAGATAAGATACCAGGCCCAGACCACACAAATTTAAGAAACAAACAACGATAAACAATAAGACCAACACGATAGAACTAATTAATTATAATTATAGGCATAATCAAAACCAGAGTGCCTAGCATACAAGTATCTTAATCTCAAACTAACTAGAAACATAAGTAGAAATTCAAGTAGAAACAGAGAGGACATATTCAATATAATTGATAGAAATCCAAAAGGGAAAGAACCAATTACCTTCTGCAGCTACTGAACATGGCCTCTCCAAGCAGACAGCACAGAAGCCAATCTCATTAGAGGATATAGATGACTGCAATCCACACACACTGCAGTTATATTAAATCAATGTCATTTCCATTTCGTCCAGTAAAGTACAAAAATTTATTCCACTTTTAATATTTAGCTAATTCTATCAGGAAATAGACGATGTCAACAAAATATATTTTACTCTTGGTCCACAAGAATTAACATGGATTATACATTCAATTTGGTAGTGCACTTTTACTGCTGGAGTATAATTATTAGTGGCATGAATATTTTCCCAAAACAAAAATCAAGAGAAGTTCTCCACCTGTTTGTTATTCCATGGTCTAGAAAGAGTTCAAACTATTGAAGTGACAGTGAATTAGAGTTTGGCCAATTTGCTGAATGCCAACTACCTTGCTCTGTTGAGCACATTCATGAGAAACGAGGACAGGAATTAGGAGGGAATGCATGTATAATCGCATCGGAAGTGGGTGTTAGCAAGGCTTCAAGCCAATGACGCCCCCAAATCCTAGCAACATTAGAAGAGAGCTACATGAGGAAAATTCATGTTATTTATGTCATACAGCAAAAAAATACCAAACAGAAAGACTTGCACTGAAGTCCTTATTTTCATTATCTTACACATAGCAATTCAAAGCCATCCGCCTCACACCTTTTGTACAGAGGATCTGTAAAAGAACAACATCATCGCTGGATTCAAGGGAATGAATTAGAATGTATTTATTAAATTAACACAAAAGCAATCCTTTGCCTGACAGCATTTTACATTGGCCCCACAAGCAGCATAATGCAATGGGATGCTTCCAGCCCCTTTATCAATTTGCATCTGCGATTATGCAGTGGAAATAACCTTGGAGATGTTTACCATAAATTCAAAAGACATACCTATTGAAGCAGCATAATGCAATGGAGTGCTTCCAGCCCTTTATCAATGTGCATCAGCTATTATAGAGTGGAAATAACCTTAAAGATGTTTACCATAAATTCAAAAGACATACCTATTGAACAAATATAAGTAATTAAATGTTATACATGATCAATTTGACAAGTGAATATTGTTTATGACATTCAAAAAACAGATGGTCAGGGGCACATCAATAAAAAGGGAAAGCTATTTATTTCGAAAGTAAACTTTCTAGATTTAAAAGAGAATTCTAGTAATTTAATCAAATTTGAAGCTTTGAGGCTTATTTCTTTCACCTCAAAAACTACTACGTCCATGGCACGTGGAAGTAGATTATTCAAATAATAATCATATCTGAAACTCCAGAGTTAGAACATACCTGGAAATTAGAAATTCTACAACATGCAATTTTTCTCAAATGTAATCTTGAAACATAGGCCAGCCCATAGTTCCATCTCTGCTTGCACTATGCTCAATCCAATTTTGAAATCCACCACCCAACCGGTGTCCTAAAAGTGTTCATTCCAAGTTTATACAAAAAATTTAAATCTCCTACAGTGATGAATCTATTTCTATCAATCTGCAAATAAATAAACCCAAAAGATCATATAGGATAAGTAATATGTTATTCCATTTTGCTTCACTTGAAATTCCATAGATACGTAGAACAGGGAAAAATAGAGATATTGGAAGAGTCCCAAAAACAAAGAGGAAGAGCTCCCAGTAATTATGCTGTAGCTGTGGTTTCAGAAACCTGTTATTTCGTCAAGAATGTTCAAGCTATCTCATACTGATTACAACCCAAACTATTAAACATAAATTTTATCAATTTGCTACAAAGCAATTATAATGCAATCCCTTACCACAAATGATCAATCAAAAAAAATATGGCTTTAAAAATTACCGATATCATATAATACCATGAAGAACAAACATGGCAGCAATATCATATAATAGAGACGTAACGCAGTTACAGAAGCCAATATCCAACAATTACCGATATCATATAATACCATGAAGAAACATAACAATAAAACCTGAGAGTTTCTTTAGACCTCTGACTCCAAAATGAATGAATGATGCAGCCATGGCACTGAAATTATTCAACAGTTTATCTGTGAACCCTAGTAGCAGTATGGGTAATAATGAAAAAATTAAATTTTCAAATCTCAGCCGCAGAATTGAATTTTTTTTTCTTTTTGTTAAAGTCCAAGAAAGAAACAATGATACTTAATCCAATTGGAAAATTTCACATTAACATATTATGCTTTCAAGATTTTTATAATACAGCATAGAAAGCTCATAGTTATACAACTAAGCCTATTAACCATACTAATGGACTATAAATTTAAAGCAGTGCATATAACATTATTTTATTGCAACGGATTTATCCAGATCCACTTCAGTGGATTATGATGAAACTTTGCAAGTTATAACCGAAAAAGAGAATGAAATTAAACGATTTTGCATTTAACGCTTCACTTGTGCCAATAACGCCAACAAATTACACAAAATGAACATCCACGTCATCTTTTCAATAGACCACATATTTTCCAGAACTCTTCTAGGCATTGCTGTTGAGTATATCAAGGCAATTGACTAATTTCTCTCAGTACTGTTTCTCTAATTCTGTAACACATTGGTGCTACCCATATTATCTCAACCAGTTACGAATAAAGCAAGAAGTTGACGCCATCATTCGTATGAAGAATGCTCGGGTTCCGCTTGGAACTTAAATCCAAAGAGACTAAAATGTTTATCAAAAAGTTAAACAACCTCAATAGCTTAAGTTGGAAGGCCTTGCAAACCTATTCCAGCAGCTATCCCATCATCAACATACACTTTAAGATAGTAAAATTAACATGCAAGAAAGAGCCAAAACGAGAAGCAAAAAGGATTTAGAGGCACAAATCTCCAGCATAATAATAAAATGGCAGCTTAAAGCATATCTACAATTGAAATTTTTTAACAGCATTTTGAAGTAATATTAAGCCAAGAATCCAAGGATTTAGAGCTTAGTGATAAAATTATTTGACAAGAAGATATTTGGAGGAGGAAAAAAACAAGCAGAACATACCTTGGCAGCTTCTTCCTGCTGATATGCTTTTCATATTAATCTATTACTTTATAATTGGACATGAGAGACAAAAAAAAAAAAAGAGAAATCTACAAATCCTCACCCATAAAACAATCTAATAATTCTTTAAAACTTGTTCAATGAATTGATAATGCAGATAAATCAATGGACGCCTGATTTCTCATTGGATATGAACATATTAGTGAACTATGAATAAAAAGAATAAAAAATAATTAGTCATTAAGAAGGCTTCCCCATCTTGCAAGAATTGCATCTGTTTTCAGCCAAAATTTAATAAAAGAAACAAAATTATAGAAAAAAAATAAAAATATAAATAAGAGATCATTTTGGGGCCAAATGTTAAGACAAAGAAAACGTTAACATAAGCATTTTCAGTTTCAGAATCCAGTCACTTGACGCCATCGCAAAATTCAAAACCAAAAGGCAAGTAGATTTCAAAGAAATACCAAATAGTAATATCTCACACATCAAAAAATTTTAACTCCATCATGGAAATCCCATCAACCATACTAAAATTTAACTTCATCAATAACGCAAAATTAGAACAATAAATTTCAAGCACCAGCATATTCTCTCCAACATAAGTAGATCCTGGAATTTCAGTGGAGCCAAAAATTTTACCCTTCTCAAATTAGATCCGAGAGACTAAAGCAGTGACTTGGTCGAACTCATATGCCAAGCAAACGTAAGACAGGTGCAGAGCTTGCTGGCATTCATGAAAAGAGGGCATCAGATTTTGAGAAAGAAATCAAAGTCTTCGAGAAGAAGAAAGAGAAAATAGAAAAGAAGAAAAAGTGAGATGGGGCACAGAGCTCACTGGCATCCATGGAGGAAAAGAGAGCGTCGGGGTTGCGAGGGAGGGAGAGAAACCAAAGTGTCCGGAAAATTAAATAAATAAAAAAGAGGGCAGTGTTTTGAGCGAGAAAATAATTGTTATGGTGTTTACAGGTGTAACCGTGCAAGGTAGAGTATTGATTTTTGATCTGAAATTTGTGGTTTTAATTTTAAAATATGAAAATAGATAATTCAATAATGTAAACATTCATTCTCTGGAAACCTTGAACTTCTCATAAAATTATCATATTGTAAAAAGCACCGCCCAAAGGTGCCTGATTTATACTCATCACAATCTGACAAAGTAGGAACCTATAGATTTAATTTTCGAGGACAGCTGATGTATGAGCTTGCTATCTAAAATTCTTCCAGTTTGAGTTAATTAAACAGCAAATTTAAGTAAGCAGTTTGCTACGGATAACTAGTATCAGCCATCTCTGATTATCAACAGACATAATGTATGGCATAATTTGTGCTGCATCCAATTTATCATATCTGCCTCCTAGTGCTTCATAGTCAAATTAAATTTTCAACAGCACACAAGAAAACATTCTTGACAATCACATTACCTCGTGATTTCCTCACTCTTAGAGGGGGCGGAGCCCCAACCAATTGTCAAGTCAATCCCCTTTCATGGAGAAATTCTTGAATACATATTATGTATTACACCAAGTCAAATTACAAATTAACAAGTGGATCAATTAACCAATAACATTTAGTATTGTCACATGTATTAGTTTGTAGATTTCAAGTAATATTCATAATTTCTCCCTTTCATGAGATACAATCATTACATCTCATTACGAGACAACTGAAGTGTGCCGAGAAAAAACTATCTCCATAAAAAGTGGGAAGGGGAGGGGAACGCATAAATCACAAGAAATTTGAGCTATAAATTGAAATGTTCATTGGCTCGAGACTTAGAGCAAATTAGACATAAGATAGCTAATAGCATCTCAGATTCTCAAAGATGGTGCCCAGAAAGTGAGCAGAATCATACAAGGTATTATTGGCTTTCCTCTTTTTCCTTTTTCTTTTGTTTTCCCCTACATATTAAGGGGGAAAAGGCAACGAAGACAATGAAGTGAAAAAAAAAACAATAACAGACTCATGAGAATCTTTCAAATAAAGATGCAATGTCTAGCATGACCAATCATCAGGGTAGGTGTTCACTTCTCTCTCAAGATAACATAACTAGAACCATTACTCTTCTGTATCTTAGAAATTCGCTTCAGGATCTCTGCAAAAGCTTGCTTATCCTATACAAAAACACAGAAGCACAAGCATTCAGCCACCAAAACGACATGCCATTATCTTTAATTGGCAATATTCTTGTATCATGTCCAAACCCTTCTTTGAAAAAATGCTGATGAAAAATACAATGCAGAAAACAAGTGCATGAAACAGAAGGCCTTCATTTTCCAAAGAAAAAGGAAAATAAAAGCAAAAAATTATTATCTTACCTCTGCGCATCTAAGTCTGGCCTTAAATTTCCCTACAAGATCCTGTGTGGTCACTGGAGTCTTTTGCATCAAAATAGCCCTGATTTCTTCCTCGCTCACAGGCCCAGTAGCTGTGGAAGAAGACCCTCCCTTTGATGATGATGGTGCTGTTGTTGTACCTTTCACAGCCGTATTGCTTTTAGTCTCAGGCCCAGTTTCCTCTTTGACAGATGATTTAAGTTCCTGATTCAACATGACTCTAATCTAAGATCATAATTTCCAAAAAGTGACAACAACTAACTTGAGAAGCTGTCAATAGCTCATCAACATAGCAACCCAAAAACAGCTTTTTGATTGCTGTTGTATATACTACAAAAATAGTCTGAAATAGCTTCTTGAGGTAAGCTGGACACTAAAAAATCATGAAAAAGTACATTTTTTTAAAGTTTCGTCCAGAAAGCAATTCTTAAGAAAAGCAATGACATACATTTTCTGTTTTCACCTTCTTTGGTGGTGCAGTATTGGATGCTTTTGTCTCCTCATTTAATTTCCTCTTCCCTTTTGAAGACTTTGCTGGAGTTCCCCTAGCAGATCCAGAAGGTACAGGTTTCATAGAGCTGTTGTCAGCAGGTTCTTCCTTAACCGTATCCTTCTGCTTTGAACCAGATGCAGAGGT
Source organism: Sindora glabra (assembly GCA_020226215.1). Classification (NCBI taxonomy): domain Eukaryota; kingdom Viridiplantae; phylum Streptophyta; class Magnoliopsida; order Fabales; family Fabaceae; genus Sindora; species Sindora glabra. The sequence continues at coordinate 7,296,260 of CM035225.1, forward strand.
AACGCCAGCATCATCATCCACCTAGACAAACGAAACTGGCCTATTAATGAATGAATAAAGCTTAAGCCTGGTTGAATCAAATGCAAGATTTTACTGAATAAATGAAATTCAAGCTATTGACATGGATACTTTCTGAATTTAAAAAAAAAAACCCAAGCTAACAGCAAATTCAAAAGCCATCCTTAGCTTGCTTTTCATTCAATTCATTAGTGCACAAAGTATAATGGGCATGCATCTAAAATAATAAGAAAATAGTGAAAAATGTGAATCAAAGATTTTAAAAAAAAAAATCCATACATCATCCTCATCGTCGTCATCATCTGCATCCGACTCATTCATACCATTAGCTCGCCCAAGCAGCTTCTTCAGTTCTTTTCCGGATTTACTGAGACCTTCCTCCTCTCCATTTTCTTCATCCTCATCTTCTTCATCCTGTACTGACAAGTAAGAAAATTACTGAAGAAAAGGTGGTATACAGATCCAGGCTGTAGATATGACAGAAACCATATATGTGAAAGCTGGAAAAACCAAACCATGCTTTAAAGATGCAAATCATGCCTATAAAGTATTTGAACTCATAAGAAATGCTACAAAAGGGAAGAAACAAATGATGATATCATGAAATGTGTGAGTGGAGAAGCATTAAACCCGCAAAATTAGGCAAGCAAAATACCCACAAAAGTGCAACAAATATCACAAAAGATATATATTGGCCAGTTCCAAAGTTTCAATCAAGAAGTCACTGAACATGTTGCTCAGCCTGCTCTATGAAGGTACTCTTTGACGTGAATACCTATATAAATGACTGTTTACATCATTAAGTCCTTCCCCCACATAACTGGCTGATTTTACTTGCTAATTTTTGCAATAACATCTCCTCACAAAATATCAGTGTATACTATATGAATGTAACCATGAAGGATGACAAAAAGGATCAAAAGAGTTCAGCTAATGTGTAACTTACAATCAACAAGAAAACTAAAAATACATTCATATTAAATATCTCTCAGCACCAATCATAACAGTAAGGACAGGGAATCACCGGCACCAGTAGAACATACAAGTCTCAGTCACAACTATCAGTGAAAACTAACCTGCTTGATTTCAGGAGGAGCAGGGACTTCGGGAGCCAAATCCTCCCTTTCCTCAGGATCATTGCCAACAGCTTCATCATCATCAGTGAAAATTTCCTCATGCTCCCAATCATCACCTATAATAAATGTAAGAGTCTTTAGCAGAAAGAAAAATAAGAAAGTCATCGTATCAAATACGCCATGTGTGTCATAAAATCAATAAATTGTAAGGGCCATTGCATCTAATATGCTTTGTGTGTGTGCACTGCTTATGTAAATAGTCCGTTTAATTAACCATTTACTACTCTCTAGGCTATATCTTTCTTTAGGCATACAGCTCCATAAAACCAAAGCAATAAAAAACAAGTCCACAAAAAAAAAAGAGCAACGTAAATACTCTGTGTAGAAAATTTTAGATAATGAACATTGTAATTAGTTGGTTGATTTATATGGTACAAATCTTGTCAGAATAATATTATATGCTTGTTGCATATAAATATGCCCCTCTTGTATGTATACATTACAAATATGCATACTCACCCTTCTCAATATCATCGTCTTCTAGATCATGATCCCCTCCCCTCGGACCTTCTTCATCATCATCCCCACCTCTTTTGTTTAGTCCAAGTCTATGCTTCCTTGCTGCCTCCTCTTCTTCAGCCTCCTCCGCCCTATCTGAGGCATGACCTTCCTCATCATCGCCAGTTTTCTTCCGTCCTCTACCTCCACCCACATTGCTTTCTTTTTCTTCAAACTTCCCAGCTTCACCAAATGCAGCAGGTCCATTATTTGCTGCTCTCATCATCCATCTTTCATAGCCATCTGCAGTTTTCTTTCTGTTTTTCATCTTCTCTTCTGCTTCCTCCAATGTCAGTTGCTTATATTGCGCAACTTTGTGAAAGTTGAACCTGAGGTGACAAGCATGATGTATCATAGATCTGCTGACAGTCTTTAATGGGTAAATCTCATTAAAAAATCCCTTCTAAAGAAGAAGAACAACAACTAAGCCTTATCCCATTAGAAAGGGTCAGCTACCATGTTAAAAAATATTTGACAAAGTTTTGCACAGGCTGTTGATCCACTAACACAACAGCCTTCCTTCATCCAGACTCGGGAAAAGCTGTGTAAAAAATATGACAATAAAACATGACAAATGCAGAGTTCCCATGCAAACAAGAAGCCAAAAATATAGGGAAAAAAATCTTGAACAAAAACACTAGTCATACCAAGAACCAGCGGGGATAGCAGTAAACTCCTTCTTCTCCATCATTAGCAGGTAATAAGTTGCTGATTGTGCGCCTTCAAGATGACCCTGGAACTGGGACTGGCCTGTTTCATCCTCCAAAAGCCAAGGTTTGTTCTTGTACTTCTCCTATGTAATGCAATAACAAATTGCAAGGCATGGATAGTGAGGTATAACACTGTGATTATATGGTGGTTAAGCGTGCAGTTTAGCCTCGATCAAATGCAGGGCAACCATCTAAAAGAACAGTAACAAGTAAATTGTCATTTGCATGTGGAAGAATAGAATCAATACCCGCAAAGCATCAGTAATTTGGCGGCCTTGTAGTCCATCCTTAATCAGAGACCATTTGTTTTCTGCACTTTTCTTCTTTGAAAAATCAGGCAACCCAGAAACAAACCTTCCAATAAAAAAATTCTTGTCATTGCCCAAACTCTGACGAACATTATACTCCTGGAACAAACAACTTCCCATTAAACTTCAGCATTTTACGACCAAGCTGATTCACAATTTAAACACGTCTTCAATTGACTGTAGTGGTATCGATATCCAATTTCACCATTCTATAGACCATAAAGCAATCTATCCCTTAATCTGACATTGACCACAACAAAGATTTAAAAACAATCCCATGATGCGTACTGGTAAAGCCGATTTTTTGTGTGGCATTTTGTAAAGTCAGCATCAATTTATCAAGTCACAATCCATGATTTTAGCTATGAAATATGAGATTGAAAAATACAAGTAGGAAAGAGGGATAGAAAGCCAACTCGAATCAATCGAGTGACGGTGGCACCACAGTCGTAGCATTTGCTCTTGTTCTCGGCCATGGTTTTGCCACAATTCAAACAGAGAGTCATGTGCTTGCAATTGCTTCCATAGAGATCGGAAGATGATCCGCAGCCACTACAGGAGGGCTTCAACATCAAATCGATCGACATCTCAAGAGTTTCAGAATTTTCTCAATCTTTGAAACTGAGATGAAAATTTACGTGCGCGAATCCTTACAATGTCAGATTGTGGATCCGAAAGAGAATATACATGGCTGCGTTAGTACTAAACTATTTTATAGATTCTGTCTATGGTACCAGATTGGGCCTGGGCCCACAAATAAAATGCATTCCACTCGTCCCCATTACAAATACTAGCGTCAAAATTAAGCTTGCCTTTTGTTTGGCAAGAAAGCAAGGGTTTAAATTTAATTATTCAATAATATAATATAATATAATATAAAAATTGGATAAAATTCATTTCGTTTGACTGGAAATTAAGGACTTGCGTTTAATCATTATATAGTACTAAAAATCGGGCGGAATTCATTTACATGTTGAAATATGTCATTTTATTTTATAAAAATAATGAAATAAAAAATAAATTTAACAATTCATATGCATTTTTTTATCATCTAAAAAATTTTATGTGATTAATATAAAAAAATACATTTTAACCATTTATGAAATGACTCTATTTCCAATTTTTTCATTCATGATTTAAAATGTTTAAAAGATGTAATCTATGATTTATACCATTAATATTTTATTTACCTATTTTATATTTCTATCCAATTATAATAAAAATTGTTATACGTAAATTACGACCTAATTTTACTATAATTTTTGTTTAATATTACTCATTTTTTCAAATTTACTCCCTTGATATTAAAGTGTTGCAATTTGGAATTGGAAAAGAAAACGAAGAAAGATAGAACATATAATTAGCTTTTCTTAGCTAAACTTCAGTTTAATAAAAGATGAAGGAGAGAACTTCGGATGCATTTGTTAAAATTTTATTATATTTGAATGAAAAATAATTATGAATAAGTAAAGTGTTCATGGTGCAAATCACATATAATTTCTTTTCATACATTGAATTACAAATGTGTAGATCACAAATAAATATGTAAAACGAACAGCATAAACTCAAATAAGCCTTATCCATACAGGATTCATCCTGTTTGAACTCCCCTTCTTAAATAGTTCCATTAGAGGAAATCCACCCCCACTACATACTCATCAAATAAATTTTCATTACATATATATATATATATATGATCCTATAGACAATGTGTTAATAAGATTAAAGAAAAATAAAATAAACCACAAACTAATTGCAAATAGCCTGTTACCCGTTTTACATATCTAATTGCAAATAAGACTATACTTTAAGTGCATAAAGTATATTTTCTTCTAAACATAATTGTACCTATTTAAAACAATGATAGAAAGAAAATAGTTTCAGCCTTCATTTAGATGTTATTTTATGTAATAAATTAGTTAATTTACAATTTATTAATATTTTCATCGGTCATTCTACCACTTGAACCAACACTTTCTTACTTTAATACTCTAATTTTACTTCCATTCATTTGCTACTCTTCTGGTATCCCCATAAATTTGGTACCTATAAAGATGTAACAAAATACAAATCTTTGAATGAATTTATTAATTTTTATTAAAAAATTTTATAATTTTATTTAACGATCCAAATTTTACCATATTCATATTGGTTTAAAACCCATATGAGCACCATAAAATTTACCACCCTTCTTTTTAACTATATACATAGCAGAGTTTTACAACTCTCTGTAAGCTGCATTTTAAATCTAATTGATTACAATTATTGCAAGGAAAAAAAAATGATATTAGTGAACTGAAACTATTTTAGGGAAGCAATTACAAAAAGAGTAGCAGAAATGCCAGCAGCATACTTATCAGGGGCAAATTTCACTAAACTCGTCCAAAATTTAATATAATCACATTCACAACTCTTCTGTTTACAAAAATATGTATCAAGCTTCATTTTAATATATAAATCGACCTTCTTTCCTCTGTATTTTAAATAGAGACTTACCTCATTTTTTTTTTTAAAAAAAAAAGAGGAAAGTAAATTTATATTTTTAAAACTAAAAAGATGTGAATGTAATTAAATTAAATTTTAGAACAAACATAAATAAGTTGCCCATTTATTAATTGAGACAGTTGCACTTGCAGCTGGACATGCATCTCTTGCAATCGGAAAGAGTAGGATAGCCAGAATTGCAGTCGCATTTCTTGGTGCAATTAGACGTCGAATTGGCACCGCTCCACAAGCACTGAGCCATGCATTGTAAAATTGGGGTGCAGGAAGGGCAATCGTGCTTCATCTGGTCCACGATGCAGTCTTGGCAGCTCTTGCCGTTTGATGGACAACCTAGTACAGCTGAAGCCCCCACCACCAACGACATCGTCAGCAAAACCACCGGTCCTCGAACCACCATCGAATGCTTCTTCATCTCCATCTGGATTAGGTACGAAATTCTGGTTAAATAACTTTGTTTTCTGCTTCTAGGCTTTATATATATATATATATACATAGGTTTTATTGTCGCTGAGGGTTGCCGGTGACGACTGAGGAAGCATTTATTCTGCAATAAATAGTGCTTCCAATTCGAGGAGGGGCCTACTATCCAACAACCACATTTACTTTCATTAAACTCTCTTCTTGGTGTTCACAATATCTGTCTTGGTGCATCGCTTTCAAATTATTACACCGACTCATTAAACCACTCGTTGTTTGCCTCCGCAATGCAATTCTGACAGATAAGAAAGTAATATCCACTTCTTGATCGGGACGAAAAAATTATGCGGATTTAAATTTAATTTATGATTAATATAAGTTAATTTTATTTTATTATTCATTTACATATTATTATATTAATAAAATTGCTATTAATTTTTTAATAAGAATAATATAATGAAAATTTTCATTTCTTAAAAAATTAAATGTTTAATCATTGAATTATTTTTATTAAAATTAAAAAATTAATATATTAAATATAATTTAATAATAAAAATATTCAATATTTTAAGAAATGAAACTTCATATAACAGAATCCTTTTAATAACGTATCTTTTTTATTATTTACTTATAGTGTAAAATTTATTATACTAATAATAGATTAAATTTAATTTTTTTAATTTAATAACAATAAAATAATTAAAGATGTATAGTCAATTTATTATTTTTATTAATTTTTCTAATTTGGTGAGTGTATTTATTTATTATAGAAATGAAATAGTATTAATATAATTGATTTAAATATTTTAAATTATCAATTTTTATTAAAATTATTTATATTTTTATTATTTTATTATTATTAAATTAATAATATATTTTCATTTAAATAAATAAATATAGATTACTAACGTTTTTACATGAAGGTTAGATTTTGCGATTCCTTCCCTTGATAGGAGGCTCCAATACAGTACGTACAACTATTGCATTAGAGCTTACGTATACATCGTAACCGGTAACCCCAATCATGGAAGCATGAGTCAAATCCGGAGGGTCCGGGTGAGGGCTTCCTCATTGTGGGGTCCCAGAACTTATACAGCTGTCAAGCGCGCTGTTCGCGGGCCCATTCCTGATGGTCAAACCATTGTGTTATGAGCTCTAATCCAATTTTAAAAATATTGTAATAAATGGATCGGTTGGCTCGGGCTCTTTAATTTAAAATATTTTATATTTTTAAATTTTGAAATAATAAAAAATTTAAAATTATTTCAAAACACTACATATCTATTTTAAGTTATAACATATTTAAAATTTATGTATAATTTAAAAAAATATTATACGTATATATAAATCATAAAATATCTAAAAAATTAAAAATATCATTTAAAAATAATTTATTACACAATCCTATATAACTTAAACAGAGAGAAGAGAATGTAATATTATATAAATTGAAAATATTGATTATATAAAAATTAAAAAATTATATGCAGATGATTCAATCCACTCTCAAATTTGTTCGCATGAACAGTGAATCACATATAAAATTAACTGTTATAATAGTTAAAATTATAAAATAATATAAAAAGATATATTAATAAAAATAGATATATAATTAAAATATTTTATATTTATTTAAAAATTAAATTATATTAATATAATTTAAAATTTAAAATAAAATAAAATATTGGATATTTAATTAATTATATTTTATAAACTTATATATTTATTTGTATAATTTTTATTATAAAATTATAATTACTTAAAGTATAATTAATTATATTTTATGATATTATTTATTTACATATATATTTTTATATATTTATAATTTAAAATTAGGATATAATTATGTTAAAATTAAATTAATTATGTTTTATAAAAAATTATTTAGATTTATATTATAAATGGTATAAATTATAAATTAATAAAAGAAATAAAGATAAATTTAAAAAAGAAATAACTTATAAGTTACTTTAAATAATTTATTAAATCAGAACTTATAAGTTAGTGTAAAAAATACTTCTAGAGGTTAGTTAATAAGTTATTAATCAGGTCAACTAGTTATAAGTTAACTTATTTATTATGTAAAATAAAACTTAGGTTCCGTTTGTATCGAAAAATATTTTTTGCATAATATAGTTATAAAAATAATAACATAAAAGAAAATATTTTACTTATTTAATATTAAATATAAAGAATTTTGAGAAAATAACTTCCCTTATTTCAAAAAAGAATTTACTTTTTTCTATTTTCAAACTTTTAGATATCATTTTTTTTAATCATCAATGTAAATAGCACATCATCCTTTCATTAATTTATCTACGAGTAATATTTTTTTACAAAAAATACTTTTTAAGGAAACAAATGAAGCCTTAAAATTAGTTCATATTTAGATGGACCTCCAATATTTAAATGTTGGAGTGTATAGAAGTTTCCGGAAAAACGAATCAAATTCACAATATACTCATAAACTTTTTTACAGATATTTATTCTTTGAATAAAATAATAATTAAGTTTCATTACCTAATGATATACCAATAATATTAAATTTTATTCAATCCGTATATTATTACATAAAACAATAAGTTTAAATTATTAAATTTAATGATGCACTATAATAATAACATATGAAAACCCCTCCTTTCTAACGATCTTTAATTGTCCTTAAGAGAATATGGATCATAAAACATTTTTAATCAAAGATTTTACGGTTGAAATTCTCCTTTTTGTATATCATACACATATATTACAAAATTCGATTTACTTCACCTGGACCATGATTTTCAAAGAGAAAGATCTTGCTGCAACTTCGTCGCATATAACTACTATTACGGGGTAAAAAAACACGCTATCAATTTGAGTGGTTCAATTTTAGTTTTGTTATATTTAAAAATTAAAATTTCAAATTATAACACATATTATCTATTTAATTAATTATTTTATTAAATTATATAATTTTATATATTTTTAAAAAAAATTATAATAATATTATATGATTTATTTTATCTTTTTTTTACAAAATATATTTGATATAATAAATAAGCTAACTTATAACATTTATTTAACCACTAAATTTAAGTTAGCTTTAAAAGTATTTGGTACACCCACTTATTTAAAAAACTCTCTGATTTGGTATAAACATTATAATATAACATATAGCAATAACTTCTCATATTTTAAAATTAATATATCCCCCTTCTTTAATTAATCGACGGCCTGTGTGCTAATTATGTAACCTACTCTTCTACCTTCATATTTTGAATAATAAATCAATAATTAAGAGAATAAATAAATATTTAAATTTATAAAATATAATCAATTAAATTTTAAATAATTATATTTTTATTTTAAATATCTTAATTTTATTGATATAATTTTGTGTCAAAATAAATAAAAATTAATTTCTCTTCATATATCTATTAAATTATTAATATCAACATATCCTTTTACTTTTTTTTACATCTATGAATAACAACTAACTTTATCAAATATTTTTAACTTATCAACTATTACCTAATAGTTATCACTTATCACTAACATATCAGTTACTTACATTAAAAAAAAGTTTATATTATATAATTATAAAATTTTAATTAAACATTTAAAATTTAGTTGCAACAAATAATGTAATAAACTAATATACAATAATATTTATATTCTTACTTAGAAAATTTATAAAAAAATTTGTGTAATATAATAAAATAGTCAATGAAATTGATGTTGTTTCAATTAAGCATATTCTTTATTTTAGTTGAATTAATTGTATGATATCTATCTAAATACTTCCTTTTAGGGAGCATCTAAGATATACTATTATTACCATGCACTATTAAATTCCACAATTTAAATTTATCATGATATTATGCAAGTTAAATAAAATCTAATAATTTAAGCTCAATGGTAAAGTGGTGCGTTTTAATTTTTTTCCTTTGAGTTACAACAAGACATCGTTCTAACAAACGAATCTTTATTATCGTGTTACCATATAATTACAAAAGTTGAAAAATGCTAGTTATGTTGATAGTTATAAATAAAAATGTCGGAGGGGAAAATACACACTCTATTGTGATGTTATGTCTTCTTACTCTCCCAAAGAAAAAATCATTTATCTATTATGAAAATAGATCAAAAACTTATTTTAGTCTCTATGAAATTAAAATTTTATTAATTTCATCTATAATTAAAAATTTGTGTCAATTTGGTCATTATAAGATTAATTTTGTATGATAATTTAGTATTGTATTTAATGTACAGAAGAACTAAATTTTAAGGATTTTTAATCTTACAAAAACTAAATTGATATAAATTTTAATTATAAATAAAATTGCTAAAAAAAATTCAATTTTACAAGGATCAGAATAGGTTTTTAGTCTATGAAAATATAAGTCAAATAATAGAAAAATAGATAAAAAAATAGAATATGAAGAGAAGTTTCTTTTATTTTCGAATGTATAAAATTTTTTCACAATCTTCATTATTTATAGACCCTTTAGGTACTAGGTGATAACTATCACAATTAATAATTATAATTATCTCTAATCAATTTATTGATAATTATCTTTTTCTCATTATAATCAAAGATAAAATCAAACTTAAGATTACAACAACTAATAGATAAATTAATAGATGTAATGGATATCCACATAAATATATTTACACACTTCATCTTAGATATCAATCCTGTAATAATCAATCTCATTAAAAATTTTGCCAAAAAAATTTCAATGGGAAAAAATGATGATCAATGAAAAAAAATAAAACATTGCATGGATTTAATTCCCTCTATTAAAAATATCATTAAAGATGTGAGTCAATGTATTAATTAGCAATTTAACTAGGAACCACTTAAATAAATTTATTGTCATAATGAACTATTATAATCCTTTTGTAAGGATAAGAAAGGGTTATTTATTTTGATGCATTATCCCTCTAATTGAGCTTTTTCACATAGCATTATCTTCATATAGATTTATTAAAATATCTTCCTTAAAATTCAAGAGAACCAATTCTTCACTTATTATATACATATTGTAAAAATTGCAACTATAATTTATTTTATCAAAGAGTATGATATAGATTTATGATTATAAATAGTAGTATGAGATCAAATTTTGTATGGATCGAATATATAGATCTGCATAACTAAAAAGTTATAACTCAATATTTTTATAAACAAAATAATTTCATATCATTGTTCTACTAAAATACCAAAAATATATATTTAATTTTATTTCAATATCTTCTTGTTAGAAAAGAACTATATTTTATTTTCAATCTTTCTAAAAAGTTGTATCAAGATATGTGTACATCAATTGTATTAAGATATGGTACTTCAAAATCATGAAATTTTTTATTATTTTTTGGAGTTCAAAGTGGATTTTTATTAGTATCAAGTAATTAAAATATCATCAGGATACTTAATGCATATGATTTATCTATGTAAAATGATCTCTCTATTTTGATCGATAAATAAATGTTACACTATTTAAATATATTGTACATATATTAATTATTATTTTTCATTATTTATTATACATATATTAATTTTATGGAATGTACACATATCAAAAGTAATATTTTACAATTTTAAATCATTAAAATTATAGTTAAATTTTTTCTATATAAAAATATTATTAAAATGTGACAATATTATATTTTAATTAATTTATAAATTTTGAAAACATCATTAGATTATTAAAAATGTTCTTATAAAAAATTAAGAAGTTGACAATAATAAGTAATAGTTAATAATGAGTAATGGTCAACGGAAGTTATTAACAATAGGTGGTGAAAACAATAGTCACCTATGGTAAGTAGTGACTAATGATAATTATCGATAATAGATAATAATTGACGTTGGTCGAACACAATAGGTGACAGTGAAATGAGATATTAATAATAATAATAAGATCTTAATGAAATAATCAGTAAAATAGTCTATTTATATTACTTAAATATTTTTTATAATATTAAAATGTAAGATATCCATCATTCCTATAAAAATATCTTGAGAGAATATTAGATTAAGAATATTTTAAAAAATGTGAATATTTTACAAAAATATTTTTTCAGAATTTAAACCAAATATAGAATGTTATGACCCTTTAAAATATTATTGGAAATATAAAAAAAAAACCAAGAACCCCTACTTTTTTAACATATTTTAATTCCTTCCACAAAAGTAACAAGGATTCTTATTAGTTGTATTATGTGCATTTTAACACTAAGTATTAAATAAATTAGAAATGAACACCTCATGGAATAAAGGGCAAATAATATACTAATACCAGGGTATAAAAAATTCAGATGCCTTCAATTTTTCAATTTTGTTTAATTTAAGAAAAACAGAAATTTTTATGCAGACTATAATTTTTTTTTATTGAGACTTATTATTCTAATAAAAAATTTTACATTTATCTTAGCGATTTATATTTTAAAAACCTAGTAGTAACGAAATAATACAGAAATAGCAGGTAATTGGTACATTCAAGCAATGTATGTGACTCGGATGTGAGCATTTTTGTTTTGTTCTATGGATTAATCTAAAAGTAAATTGAGTTGAATTTTTTTCAGAGATAAAATGTTTTAATATTTATTTTTTATTTATAAAATTTAAACTCAAAATTTTGCTATGGGACTTATATTTGATTATTAACTTTCAACGGCTACTCCACCCCACCCACCTTCCGCTCTAATTAAAAAAAAAAAAACATTTTCTTCTGTTTGTCTTTAAGTTTACCTTAAGTCAAGCCTCAAGCCACGTCTCTGTCCTTTCGGTGTAGGTGTAAATCCTTCCAATGGATCGGAAGTTTCCCTGGCAGTGAGTTACTTGCACCAGAAAAAGTTATTAACGTCTTGTTTAAGTCATGACTTCTTGCAGTTTTATATGAGATCTTTGTAATTTTAATAGGAAATTTCTTAAAATTGATCGAACCCCCACCGACCTCCGAAACAAAGCAAGCAATAAAGAAGAGAACATACAAAAGTGGCCGATTAAAAAAAATTTAATTGTTGGGCAGTAGTGTATATACATAAAAAATAAAACTTAAATTATTGAAAATATTAAATATTTAAATAAAAATATTATTTTAATAATCAATCTCTCATTTATATATATGATATAAATGGTAATATACGCCTAACAATTTAAATTTCAAATATTTTAATCTTTGCTTGAAATATAATATTATTCTTTTAACTCACTCATAAAAAAAAATTATAGAAATAACAGTGGTAAACAGACCAGTTGATTCGCACTACTACAAATCAAATCATAGAAGTCCACATTAAAACAAATCAAATTTTTTATGATTTAGTTCAATCTAATTCATGATTTGGCATGCAAATATGCAAATTTTGATCGTAAAATCTACGGTTTGATCTGATTTGAGCTAGTTTATCGGCACAAATTAATCTATATAAACTCATAATTAAAATAAAAAAAAAATAATATATGTTAAAAAATAAGGAAATAAATTTGCGTCCCAAAAAAAAAAAAGAACACCTTAGAATAATTGAGATGGGCTCCACTTGCTTTTAATTCAATGAATGGTATTATTTTGGAATACTATTTCAATTCTTTATTTTGGGACTTTATAGTATTACTATTAAAATAAATTAAATTTTGAACAACTCAACCGTTTAAATTTACGGTCACGGGAGGGATAGTTAGGTGTAATTTATTTATTTATTTTGGTGAAGGCAAGTCGCAATTGCCTGGGCAATTGCATATAGTACATCGGCCTACGTAATTATGGCAGAAAATTTGGCTGGTTTCTTTTATACTTCTATGTAAGTAATGGCAGATCTAGGCACTCAAAGAAGAAGAAGAAGAATGGGGGATGAAACAAAGAAGGCAGCCAATCTGTTGCTACTAATTTTAATTTCACTGGGTTATTGTTATTCTTTCGTCACAAAAATCCCACAAGGCATATTAAGAGTTCTTTTTCTCTTACCGTTATACTACTTGTTCTTTCTTCTTCCATGGTGTTTCTCTTCTGCCACCATTAGAGGTGTTTTGTCTTACTTCATCACATGGATCAGCTCCTTCAAGCTCCTCCTCTTCTGCTTCAACAGAGGCCCTCTTTCCAACCCCAAATCCAGTTTCTTCGATTTCATTCTCCTTTCCATTTTTCCATTAAAGGTCAAGGAAACTGTGCCTGCTCCTTTGTCTCCTCCTTCGAGATCTTGCTTTGCTAGGGTTTTCCAATGCGGCGACGTTTTGGCTAGGATTTGGAAACGTTATGAGGTGGTCCCTTTGTTCAATCAGCCCTATTTTGCTACTTCTCTGCAAGACTTTTGGGGAAGAAGGTGGAACCGTTTGTCCTCTAACATCTTGAGGCTCGCCGTCTATGACCCGACCCGGGAAAAGTTGATAGTTCTCGTCGGAGTTGGCCCGGCGAAGGTGGTGGCCACCATCACCACCTTGGCTGTGTCCGGAGTTATGCATGAGATAATGTTCTATTACATCACGTGCGGGATGAAACCTAGCATGGAGGTCACGTGCTTCTTTGTCTTGCATGGATTGTGCATGATTTTAGAAGGTGTATTCAGAAGGCGCTTGCTTCCGACGAAGAATTGGAGTCCGGCGGAAGTCAGGGCGGCGAATCTGATGACGGTGGGGTTTGTTTTGGTCACTGCTTATTGGTTGCTAGTCCTTCCCGTTTCAAAGAAAGGACAAGATACATGTAAACAATACGGGAACCATTTAGCTTACGTGAAAATTAGGTAATATTTCGTGGATGTTCGTTGTAAATTTTCCACCATATTTAATATATGCATTATTTTTTTAATTTATCATTAATAATTATTAAATAACAACTCAATCAGTTAGAAAATATATATAATTATAATTATAATTGAAGATTTTATAATAAGTACATATGAAGTTTGATCTAAATTTTCAACTTTTATATGGTGTTTCAATAATCAATCAATCTGTATGTATATTTTAGTTATAGTATATATTTAAATGTAGGACGTGACATTGTTAAAATCATTTCTAACAATTTAACTACATATTTATATCTATAATAGGTGTTTATTTTTTGGCAATGAAATAAAGGTTAATTATTTATTACACTACAACAAAAAAGACTTTTAGCGGCGATATTTGTCGTCGCTAAAAAGTACTCGGTCATCACAAAATAAAAAGTCGTCGTTAAAAATGTCATCGGCATAGGTCCGTGCCTGAAAAGGTCATTATTGTCGTCGCTAAAAGTCAGGCCTTTTGTGACGACAACGTCGTCGCAGAAAATAATTTCAAAATTTTTTGAATTTTGAAATTTGATTTTTAGCGGCGACATTTATCATCGCTATAGTGCAGAAGTCGTCGCTGAAAGTCAAAATTTTAATGACGACAATAGTCGTCGTTAAAAGTAAAAAGTCATCGCTAAAAGTTTAATCTTCAGTGACGATATTTTGCCCTATAGCGACGACAATTATCGCCACTAAAGATTTTTTGAATTTTTTAAAAAAATTTTAAAATCAAATTATCGTATATTTCAAATAATATATTATCTAATATATTCTTTATTTTAATTAACTTGAATTGTTTAATAATTTTTTTAAATTTAATTTAATATAAATTATACAATTATAATATATCAGTAGTATTATTAATAATGTCTAACAATTTAATCCAACATAAAAAATTAATACTCATAAAGCAATGGTAAAAATAATTTTTATATGAATAAACTATATATACATCATCCATGTAAATGTGCACATATAAAAAATATAAAGATACATAGATAAAATATACTATAGGGAAGCAGGGAGGTGTAAATATCACAATACACCATGATTGTCGTCATCGTCATCGTCGTCGTCGTCGTCGTCGTCGTCGTCATCATCATCATCCTAACTACGAGGATAATTTTGTGAATGGACTTCCTAGTTGTAAATTTAAGTAAGTTTAATTTTATAAGGTGTATATTATTTATAAGATGCACAATTCAATTTCTTTATTTAAGTAAATGTAGTTTTATCCAAGAGGGGGGTGATTTTCATGCGAACTTCCTAGTGTTTTGAAATTTTTTATTTTTATGTAATGTAAATATCATAATTTGAATTGTTAGGGTTTTATTTTTATGTAGTTTCTAGTTTAATTAAATTTTTCTTAGTATGTGGTGTAAATAATATAATTTGAATTGTTAAGTTTCAATCTCAATTAAAAAATAGACTATATTACTGTAATCTCTTGCTTTCTAAGATAAATTTATATATTTATTCTAATTATCTATCTTATATTATTTCATCAAATCTAATAAGTTTGAAATTTCTTAAATTGCATCATAAATTTTAGATTTTGTGAATAAAATATCATAACTATTTTATCTTACATTAGTCTAATTGAATAATCTACACATATATTTTATACTTCAAAATTATAAATTGAGGGATGCATAATAATACTTAAATTTATATTTATAAAATTTATGCTAAGTTAAATTTAAATAAATAAATTTAAAATTTAC
Source organism: Sindora glabra (assembly GCA_020226215.1). Taxonomy (NCBI): domain Eukaryota; kingdom Viridiplantae; phylum Streptophyta; class Magnoliopsida; order Fabales; family Fabaceae; genus Sindora; species Sindora glabra. The sequence continues at coordinate 7,312,330 of CM035225.1, forward strand.
AACATACAAAATTAAATAATACAAAATTTCATATTAAATTAAATATACTATCAATTCTATTAATTCATTGTAAACTATTTGAGTAAATTAAATATATTAGTACACAAAAAAATTATAATTTTTTATTTACGTACCTCAATGGTAAAAATCTACTGATCAACTCTGAATACTTTTCACGAACTAAGTTAAGTGCTAATAATAACTAACAAATTAAAAGATATAATATACAAAATTAATACATATCAACATATATAAAAAATAAATATATTAAAATTAAAAAAATTAAAAGAGAGAGAAAGTTCAGGAACTTACCTCAGGTCCAGAAATTTCAAATGCGCAAATAAGGAGGGAGGAGGCGACGCGAATAAATAACCTTTGGCTTTCAGCAATGACACAAAAAATTCGGTCGTCGCTGAAAGTTTGGCCTTCACCGACGACAATGTCATCGCTAAAGCCTTGTTTCGGAATTCGGACTAGGGTCTGTCATCGTTGAAAATGGGAGACTTTCAGCGATGACATTGTCGTTGCTGAAGGCCAAATTTTCCTGCCGTAAATTTTTTAGGCTTTCAGTGACGACTGTGTCGTCGCTGATGGTGCATCCTTCAGCGACGACACTGCTGTTGCTGAAGCTCAAATTTTTTCGCTGAAAATTTTTTAGGCTTTTAGCGACGACTTTTGTCGTCGCTAAAAGCCTAATTCTTCCCACCCACATTTCTGATTCCCTCTAAAAATTTTTGCCTTTTTTACCCACAACTTTGTCGCCGGAAATACCATTAGCGACGATCGAAATTTTGTCGTTGCTAAAAGTGTCATCGTTGTTGCTGCTTTTTCTTGTAGTGTTAAGGTCTATAAAAGATGTTAAGTAAGATTTTGGATTCTAATCTTGTGAATAAAAGAAAATTAAAATGAGTGTTTAGAGAGCTTTATTGAAGTTCAATCCGGTTCAATTCTAGAATAATTGAAAACTCAATATGACTATTGGATAGCTAGAATCTTTCAAAAAAAAAGATTAATTATTCCGGTTCAATTCTAGAATAATTGAAAACTCAATATGACTATTGGATAGCTAGAATCTTTCAAAAAAAGATTAATTATTTATTTTCGTTGTTTCAATTTCATGGAATTACATATATGTAAGACTGTAAATTTTATTTTTCTAAACATTAAAAATTGTAAATATCGTGTTTTTTTCTAAAAAATATTTATATATTTTAACTATAATACATGATTTTACTTTCACCTAATAGAAATAAATTAATTACAGTTTCTAAAATTTTAAAATTATAAAATGCAATTGTTGATGCAAGTGAATCTTGTAAAATTTATACATTTATAATAAAATTGACATTTGATAATTTTTTTTAATTAAATGAGTATAAAACCAGATGTATTATAGCCGTAGTACTTAAGTATTTTGTTATTATCACACCTGTTCTCTAATTGCACTATATGAAGACATATGTCCTCTTCAGGTAGCATGAAGCAAGTATACAGCCCCCTTGTTTTAATGATCAATCCCCATAAAAAGAAAATTTTCCCCCATGTTAATATTGAAAAACCCAATGCTACAATCATATAAATATATAAGTATTATTCAACGTATTATTTGTTCAATTTAATAATCTAATTTATAAAAAATAATTAATTTTATACCAAATCAAATTATTAAATTAAAAAAATAACATATCTATGCAAGAATAATGTTAAATTTTTTATGGTAACGTAGAACTTCAAATGATGCCTTCATTTTGATTGCTTAGTTTAAACCATCAACTGCCCATTAAACCTCAGGATTCTCAAATTCCCCAACCTTCTTTTAGGCAAATGCTAACAACAAGAGATTCTCATATATCTGGTCAACACATAATTTGTATAGAAATCGAGATAAATATATAAAAAGGATTGAGAAAAATATAAAAAAAATTTAATAATTAATTTTTCAATAATCACTTTTTTATTTATTTTATTTTTTAATTAATAGTATATACACAATTTATATACTCACTAACTACGTAAAAATTTCTCTTGCTGATAATAAATAATAGCTCCTGAAACTATTTTTGAACATTAATTATTAATTTTTTAAATAATCATATTTAATATTTTATTTTTAATAATATAATAAGTAACAATATAATTAATAATAAAACATTCTAATTATAAAAAATTGTGAATAATGAGAAAAAAGAGAAATATTTCGCCAAAACCGATTTATCAAAGACTATTACTAAAATGAGAATTGGGTAAGAATGGTTAATTGTCCCTTTTTGAAGTGAACTAATGTTATTTTGGGATGCTCTTGGTGGTATAGTCAAAGAGGAATATAGTTGTTAATATTTTTAAAACAACAATGATATTTTTACATTTTATTTTTGAATATAAATATACTTTTTCACATTCTCTTAAAACAGAAAAAAAAAGGCGTGAAGATATTACATTCGGGCGAAAAACTACTGTTTCCAAATTATGCATAGATAACGGTTGGCCAGGGCATAGAATATGTGATATTTTCTTTTTTTTTTTTTAATTATAATCTCAGTTTGTAAATGTAGTCACAGAGTTACAGCCAAACGGTGGCAAACAAACGTTAACAGAATTAACTCAATGGGTAGGATTGGAATAAAGAAATTTCCTGAGCAAGAGAAATGCTTGTCCAAGGCAGTAATACGCGTCCTTATTCTTACAGGATAATAATAAGGTGAATTTTATTATTCAAATATCAATTTCATAGGATTACCTTTCAAAGTTATAATTATTTTAACCACTGTGTAAAGTTAAATAGTAAATCCTTGTCAACAGAGGATTTCTAAGAATCAGAACATTTTATTGAGTCGAAAATATTTTAAGATTTAACCTATTTTTATTAAATTAATAAACTATTGATATTTTATAAAATTTTAAATCCTTTATTTGATTGTAATAAAAAAAATAAAGAAATAAAAATAATTAAAAAATAAAAATAAAAAAAGCCTCTCTTTTCTTCTTTTCTTGCTTAAATGCAGAGAAAAGAAGAAAAAATAATTTTTTTGTTTGTTTAAAAAGAAAATTGAAAAAAATAAATTAAGTTGAATGACAAATTTATCCTTCCAATTAATAAGTCAATTTCCAAATTAAATAAGATCGAATATAAAATTATAATAAATCAATTTTTACTTTATTTTTCATTTATATGTGCCAACAAAACATTTTGGTAGGCCACACTCCTTTTTTTCTACATGTTTTATCTTCTACCCTATTTTACTCTGCAACCAAATAAAGGGAAACATTAATTTCTACTCCTTTTCTTTCATTCAATTTTCTTTTTACTCATTTTCTATAGGAATTAAAAAAATTAAACGGACGAAAGGAGTAAAAATTAATATTTTATTAACTTATATTATTATTATTATCTATTCAAATGATTTAATTAGTTTGAACCATCAACAATCTGTGTGGACATTTTTTTTTAATTTTTAAAAATTATTTTTTATTTTGAAAAAATACTTTTAAAATTAAAGAAAATAAAAAATAAAGGATGTTTGGATAAATAAATAAGAAAATATTTTACTTATTTACAAATTTAGTATCTAAAAAAAGAACTAGTTTAAAAGGCATCAAAAACTTGTTTCTACATTTTTGTTTTTAAGTTACAGATTTAAACTTACAATTTTTTAAAACAATTTATCAAATAGAAACTTCTATTTTTTAAAAATAATAAACAAACATACTAATACTATTTATTGAATTCTTGTTCATGATAATATATCTCCTTTTTTAAGATTAAATAAAATTAAGAATTAAAAGATAAACAATTATCTACAATTAAGTTTCTTGAATTCTTTTTTTTTGTAAGACCCCACTTTATTTAACGTTAAATGAAATAAGCGTAAAAAAGGTGGACAATTATAATAATTTATTAATTAATCCATACAAATTAAGGAAAAAATTTCCTATTTTTCAATTCTAATTCTTATTTTTCTTACAAATAATATTAATAAAAAATAAAGAAATCTACATTTCATTAAGTTATAAGTAAAAAAGAATTAATCTTATCCTCATATTAATTGAATGTGGACTCTCATACCTTATATTGAATGATTTTTCTCCAAATTGAGAAAATATTTTGTGTTTATTTTAACTGCACATTTGATAATTGATAAGAACATAAACATTCAAGCTAGAAAAGATTGATAAACACATTTTTATATATAACATATTAATTAATTAAACACATTATAGAAAAGAAGACTATGACATTAATTAAACACATTATAGAAAAGAAGACTATAACATTAGAGAATAGTTAGCCAATAGACGAATAACTAAAATATGTCAAAAACAAATGTTAATAAAAAAAATTAACATGAACTAAAACAAAAAATAACATTTTAGGATAACAAAGTTGTTACTCTTACAATCGCTTGAAATTAAATGGGAAAGAGGCCTATAATTAAAGAAACTAATAACTCTGCAAAATTTTGCATTTAGAAACACCTTGCATGATGCACAACCTTCTTATACAAGAATGTAGAGATGATATTAGTGATAAAGTAAATGTGTTAAAGGAATGAAGAAAAAGGATAGTGTAATAGAAATAAGAAAACAAACACTTAACCTTTATTTTAATCATCAAATAGGAGATGATTATTTAAGTTTATTTAAAATGAAAGCTCATTTAAAATTATGGTATAAAAAATTGTTAAAGTGCTAAATTTTCTACACATGCAAAAAATTTGTAATACATGTAGAATTTTTTTATTATTTAGTGAAAATGTTCATGATATTAAAAAATTTGAGAATAAAAGATGTTCATAAATGTTTAATACACTAAAAAAGAGTGGAAAATTACAACAAATTGTAGAATTTTAACAAACATGATTATTTAAGTTCATAAAGTAAATAAACTATTATAACATAATTATTTAAAATTCATACATTAAAAAAAATAAAGAGAGTTCAATAATGCCTAAAAAGAATTTATGATAGATAAAAGGATATAATATAAATAATATATAACTTAGAAAAACAATAATTCAATTAGTTCTCAAAGAACTATTATCAAGCCAGATATAGTTAAAACTTTTCAAATAAAAATTTCTAATAGAGTGTAAGAACACAAATAATAAGCAACCCACAAAAATAGAAGCTTACAAATGAGAAATAGGAGATCATTGATACATGAAGCGATTTTTCAAAAATGAAAATGAAATTACTAAACTTCCCTTTGAAATAGAAACTATAAGGTATCATCTTCTATTTATTTAACAGAAAAATTGCACAATCATCAACACGAGAAGAGATTTCTCAAAAATGAAAATGAAATCAATAAAAGTTCCTTCAAAATATAAAAATTGTATGCATCATCTTCTATTTGTTAAAAAGGAAGATGGAAAATCATTAACGAAATTTTTTTTTCTCCAAAATAAAAATAAAATCAATAAAATTTCTTCTAAAATATAAAAATCGGGAGGTATTATCTTCTTTGTATTAGAGAGTGAATTGTAATTAATGATTATAAATTATAATTAATTATTTTTAGAGTGCAAAATGTAATAAAAAAATGAAAAAGAAAACCTTTGAGAGGAAGTGAGAAATTGATATATGATGAATAATATGAAGTAATACTTATAAAAAAATGAGAGATAGGATAATATAATTAATAAATTATTATTACTATAAGATATTATTTAAAGAAGATGATAATTATAATATACTAATTATATTAATATATTATTAATTTAAATTATTAAATTTTATTCATTTATATAATATAAATAAAATTTAATTATTAAATTTAATAATATATCAATTCAGCAAAATCTACTCCCTCCACATCTTTAAAAAATATTGATCAAAATTCACTGACTACTATCGATCAATACATTTATTACATCATAAATATGTGATGGCGCGGAAGCCTTGGGCTTTTTTACCGTTATGTTGCCTTTGGAAAAAGTTATCACCGAATCCCTGCACCGTAAACTTTATTTACGCAAATGTTTAAAATATTTAAAAAAAAATTGCTAATCACAGGAAGGGGAAACTCGTAATTAGTCATTGGTAACGGGTGGACCCCATGATAAGTTTTTTTTTTACTTTTTTCTATTTTTTATCAATTTTTTATTTTATTTCTATATTTTTTATCATGTGACCTTTTTTCTGATTAATTTTTTTCAATTTTTGATCTTATTTACATTAAATTTGTTTTATTTCAACTTGAATTCAATTTTTTTAATTTTGTAATAATTATTAATTTGTGAACCTTTCATTTTTTTTATTTTTAGTTTGTACTTAACTTTGATTTGATTTAATTTATTAAAATTTAAATATTTATTTGATACTAATTAATTAATATTTTAAGTAATAATCAATAATATTATTAATTCTCATAAAATTGTATAATATATATAATGTAATAAAAATAGTAAGTATCGTAAGATTATTATGATAATTATTATCTCAATAAATACAAATGTTTACTTTTTCTTTTGTAAACTTATTATTTGAAATATCCAAGTTAGAAAATAAATTGTTAATGAAAAAAATTAAAAGAAGTAATAATACTACTTTAAAAAATAATTTCATTTTTAATCACTTATTATTCATTAACTTTAAAATATATAATTTTTTATCTCACAATAATTTACTTTAGCTCCTAAATTCTATTTTACACTTAGAGTAGCCAAATTATGATACAAAATATTTGATTATATGCATGAATAAAGAAAAAGAAGGCATAACTCCTTAATAAAATAATTTGAATTAAATCCAAGTTTGCTAGAGGGTATGCAAATTTTTTTCTCGACATAGATAAACACTTGGACGTTTAAATCACATGTTTAAAATTACTATTTGTTTAGATTTAATTCGATGTTAAGCTTAATATTTGACATATATTTATACAGCTCTAATGCCTATTTAATTATTATATATCATTATTTTATACATTTAGTGGATGTACGTAAATTTTGAAACAATTGTAATCATTCCGGTGCATTCAAAGAATAAATTTTAAATAATACATGATTTATATTATGTCTGTGAATATTTTATATAATTTTTATTATTATCACTGTACTAATATTTGATTGACCGCCACTCTCAAATTTAAAAAATAATTCACCAATCACTTGCGTCGTAAAAAGTATTTACCTAAATGCTTAATTCTTTTTTTTTTAAATAGTGATCACAGGAAGGGCAATCCTATGACCAAGCAATCACGTGCCCCCCCCCCGGTGATTATATATATACATATTCTATGCCAAAACGATATTAATTTTTTTTAGTTTTTCTTATTTATAATATATTTTTTTAATTATTATTTATTTATAATTTTGACTTAGATTATATTTAATTTAATTTTATATAATTTGAATATTACTTTGATAGCAATCATTCAAGATTTTAAATGATAATTAATAATTGAATTAATTTTTATAATATTGTAATATATAATTCAAATTTTAGTAAATACCAGACTTTTATTTTTTCTCTTGGAAACATATTAGATGGAAGATTGAAAATATAAATTTAAATTTTAAACCATATTTTATCATAATGTGATGTGTATATCTAAAAAAATACTTAACTAAATACGAAGTTAGAATATAACTTGCATCATGAAAATAAATGTTTTATTAGTAAATCATGTTAGTCCATAATGTGATACAATTAAATTTATAAAAAACTAATTATGCGAGAATAATGTGATGAAGAGAGACCTCATGATCGATTAGGTACGTAAGCCCCCATGATTAGAATAGGAATTTTTTTAATTTATTTAACCTTAACTAATTTTTTTAAATTATACATTTTTTTACTTTATTTGACTTATTTGGACCCAAAAATTTTTAAAAATATAATCCCATTTTTAATTTGTTGCCCTTTTTTATTTTATATTTAATCTTCATTTAATATATATTTGATTAATTTTTTGAAATTTTAAATTTTTTATACTAATTATTCAAAGTTTTAAATAATAATAAGCTATATTATTATCTCTCATTATATTGTATAATAATATAATATAATAAAATGGGTATAAAGGGAACTTTTTTTACTGTGCAATATAGGGAAAATTTATTTTCCCAAGTTAAGTGTTACGATCAAAAAGTCGACCTTTATAAATTATAATGTTACAATTCACATGTAGAAATAAAAAAAATACATCACTTAATAAAATAATTAATTAATTAGGGTAGCAGAATATTAAGTAATAGTTTAGTAAAATTCAATGTGTGAGTTCAAATTCCTAAAATTAAACGGTGTTAAATTTAATAATATAATTTACCATAATTATCTTTAGATAAGTAATTGGCACCATTTTCCGTAATTACGTATAAATATATATTTAAAATTATATCATAATGACCGGTATTTTAAAATATTCCATTGAATTTCAAATAACAATATAATGAATCGAGTCAATTTAATAATGTGATTTGAATTGATGAAGAAGAATGAAATATATAATTGTCAAATTATACAACTTATCTCTAAAAGTGGATAATATGGTTAATGTATTATGAGAAATTACTAAATTTGAAGTAAAAATGTTATGAATTAATTAAATAAAAAAATTGTATAAAATACTATATTATAATAATGAAATACTCAATCATCAAAATAATGGCTCCCAGTTTTACATCGAAGGTGTCACCTTACTCGTTACGGTCGTTGAATTAGGGGTTGATGCTGTTCTTCTCCATCGTTATCCTTATCATCGTCTGCATGAGTCAGGCAGGTCTTACTCGTAAAAGGTAAAGAGTTCAAGTCCCAATGGGAGGATTGAAATGATGGAATATGATTTCTCAATATGAAAAACCCTTAATGTTACTACTCCATAAATCCGTCGACGTACTCAGTAGTAAATGCAAATGGGTCATCAAATAATGCCATTAGAAAACTAGAGACTTGCTGAACTGATTGTAATGACGATGGTGTGAAGAATGATGACTGTGGAGCATTATAGGGGTACTGTGGGTTTAGTTCCATGTTATGAGATGGGCCAACATCTCCACCTGTGAAGAATTGTAATGATAGGGTATAAGTTGATGGTCTTGCAACTCCTACATCAACATTATCGATGAAGGGGTGAAATGGTTAGGGACACCTAATTATGTCGTTAATGGATGAGCATAAGTCATACTTTCATTGTCATCCCCTTCCTCAGGCAAAATGGGATCCTTAAAAAACATGAAGCCATGGGCTCTCCTACCATACCTAGGCTCGGGAATGGGTGGTTTCAGTAATTCATTAACAGAGTAAGCAGACTGGGCAGCAATCATGTCTTGATGCTCTCCTAATGCGCATAGCATGAGGCAACATTCCCGATCCATGGTCACCCTAAACTGATTGTACGATAATGAAGGGGTTTCCTTGATACTAAGCTTGTGGAGTTTCTCAGCTATATCAGCCTACAAAGAAGTACATTTGATATAGTTAATACATATTATATCTTGAAAAAATGGCAGATAAAGTGCGAACATCATTGATTACCACAAATCTTAGACCACCACTAGATGTGTGGATCCATCGTTTAGTATGTCTCCAATACCATGTCATGTAGCCCAAATTATGGTGAAGAGCATCTGTCTCTATCGTAGTCAATGAAAGTATATTGCATCATGCATTCTAGGCACTAATGAATATCAGATGCTCATACCGCTAATCTTTTGATATTTTGCCCCGAAGCTGCAAGGTATAATAAGAACCGAGGTTAAATAGCTCCTGTAGGATTAACTGTCTCCTTCCAAACTATCGAAGCACATAGTCTGCATTGTGTCATTCCATAATGTGAAAGTAAATGATGGGGACTGATACCAGCCATATATCAGGCGATGTCAAGCAATACCCTAATATAAGCTTCTATACACTGGAAATATTATAAGGGCGTCAAATAATCTAAAATTACAAAGAAATACAATATAAAAAAATGTATCACTAGATCTAGCAATGACATTATTTGACATAAAAAACTAGTACTTCTAACCTTATCATTCCTCATCTGATCAAGCAATACTCTGTACTGGCGTAGAGCCATCGATGGCAATCAAGGAGGTAGGCTAGTGTTCTTCCACCTGCAAAAAATACATATTATGGATTAACTGTTAAAGTACTTTAGTTATAATAGATGCAATATGAAATACGTGTATAATCCACACCTGAAGCTTAATTGTAGAAGTAAAGGGTAGATGTCTGATCGAGGATAAAGATATAAAAGTCTCGTCGGCGCTAAAGTGTGAAAACGATCCCACGTCCATTAATGCAATAAGTGTAGACATCCATTAATATTAATTTCATCACACTTTGTGGCAATACACAACTCTTTATACAATCATGCTAGTTATACAAGCATGCCATAACCGCCAATCTTCAACTGTACTGACTTACATCTACAAAGTTTTCTAGCAATGGCAAATACATCAGCAGTACTCTGTAACCCGAAATGTCGAGCATAAGGCAACCACCAATTAGTTATAGGACGTAAGCACATGCAAAGCACTATGTTTGTTCATCATCGACATTATCTAGTAAGTGTCCAAAGTTAACTGCTAACCAAGTGATGCTCAGGTGTTAGCCTTGTAAATATTCGTCAGGCAATCTCACCCTAAGTAAATATTTACACACCCCTGGCCAATCAAGTCCGGTTCTACTAGATACGGGGATGCCTTCACGAGGCAGACTTAACTAGATGGATACATCCTGTAACATAATGGTGCACTCCCTGGCGGTGGTATGGAAAGTGTGTGTCTTAGGATGCCATTGTTCAACTAGAACGGACATCATAACTGTATTGAAATTAAAGTATCCAAGCCGACTGGTATCGTAGAAGCCTGCCTGTTGCAAATAAGGCACAATTGCAATTGGTGGATCAAATAGTCGATCTACATAGGTGACACATCGTAACTTCAGGATTCGGGTTGCTTTTTGCCATCCATAAAGAAAATAGTTAGGATGTTTACAATTAAACAAGTTCTATTAAGGGAATAGAATTACCTGGTCTTGCCACATGACCTGTGAAATATGTCAGCACTGTAAGTATAATAGAGACTTGTCATCGAGTCCAGGAGTCACAATACGACGCTAAGTGGCCATTACAGTCGAAAGTTATGAACTATATCAAACTGCATGAATTTAGTCAATTGCACAAGCCTAAATTTATGTAAGTCTTCCATAACGAAATAAGAAAAAATTTAACTTAATGCAATAAAATAAGCACAATATATTATTTAGATAGAACATGTTATCTAACTTAGGCCAATATGTCAACAAACTAAGCTTAGTTCGAAGCAGTGTGTAGTAATATTCTGAAAGAAAGGCTTTTTGTTACAATTTATAGGATTAGGGGTAGAGGTACAAATAAACCGAACCAAGCCGAACATCTGAATGCTCAAGCTCTAATTTGTTAATATTAAATGAGTTCGAGTTCGAGTTGGAACTCATCAAGCTCAAAAAAGTCGAACTCGAGTTCGAGCTCAATTCAAACACGAGCTTCATCGAACTTATTTGAGTTTAAACGAGCTTTAAATTCTTTATTCTAAATTTTTAATCGAACCTAAGTATTTAAGTTCAAACTCGGGCTTAAGTTATATTCGAGTTTAAACGATCCTAAATGAACTTATACGAGCCTAAAAGAGTTTAGTGAATTTTTTATATTTATATTATATATAATATACAAGCTTAAATGTGTTTAAAAGAGTTTAGTGAGTTTTTTATATTTACATTATATATAATATACAAGCTTAAATGGGCCTAAAAGAACTTAATGAATTTTTTATATTTACATTATATATAATATAAAATATAATAATATATTTTATATTAAGCTCATTTAGACTTACGAACAATTTAAGCCGAACAATAAAAAGCTCAAGCTCAGCTCGTTTAATAAACGAGTTAAATGAGTTGAGCTCATTTTTGGCTTAACTCGATAAAATTCGAACTCAAACCGAACTTTTCACGAATCGATCTCGAGTTACTCACAAGTAGCTCTACTCGTTTGCACCCTTTGCTAGGAGTGTCACCCAATATTTCATTGGATGGACGGACAAGTTGCGTGATTATGCCAAGTTTGCCGGTATAACCCACACTTGTGTGGTTCTGATGGACTTTCCCTCCAATCCATATCAGACACGTGTGGCTTTTTTTTACTTAGAATACCTTTGAATTTCTCCACTTTTATAAGTTTTTTATGCAGTAGAAAAATTAATTATTTCTAAGTATTAGGAAGAGATAAATTTAAACATACCTAATTATAGATAACTTGGGTTCTTTAGTTTGTATTTTTCTATTTAATATTAGTAGTAATAATAATGATTCATTGATATAAAATATTCATATAAGTAAAAAAGAGCACGCCCAAAAATAGTAGCTTACAATATAGGTGATTACATTAAAATAAATAACCAATGTGATACCTATCATAATTAATATAAGAAATTAATTAATAACTTATTACTTTAAAAATTTTATTTTAAAAATTAAATATTTCACTATTATAATAAATTAATAAATATTCATAATAGAATTCTAACTATCGTTGTTACAAAAGATAATAGGCAAATGATTTAAATAAAATTTAAATAATAATAATGCAAAATCATTAGCAATTAAATTTGATTATTAAATTAATAATGTTTGTAAATATGCAGTGTTCAACAAACCAAAAAAACTTAATTATATTAATAAAAAATATTATTATTGTAAAATCAATAAAATAGAAAATACAATTAGTAATAATTAGCTAAAAAATTATCTTATTTTTAGTGATTATTAAAATATAGTTAATTAATATTTAAATATTGAAAGAATTTTAATTATATCTTAATAGTACTATTAACATTAACCTAATAGATAGATAATACCTCTGAATATTATTTGATATTAAATATATATCAAATACTACAAAATTATTTTATCATATCAATAACTTTATACTTATTTTTATATTTATTGATTTTAATTTTATAATATTTTTAATTCATTAATGTTTAGTAATATTAATAATTTATTTTTTATTATATTACTATCGTTATTAAATTGTTTTTAATTTTTTTATTGTGTGATCATTTTTTTTCTGATTAATAATATACTCAATTATTTCAATAATAAAAATAATTTAAGTAACATACTCAATATTTATTCTTGATTAAATTAAGATTTATGGTTTGCAATAAAATTTTAAAGAACTCAAAGTATAACATTCTACCTTCAACTAATATTTCTTAATAATAATTTATTATTAATTAATTTTACTATTTTTTCAAAAAATGTCAGTACCAAAGACATTTTTTTAAAACCCTAAATTTACATTACTTGGTAGTATTTGGGTTAAGAATAATATAATTAAAAAGAATAAATAAAAAATAAAAATATTATAGAAGGTATATAACTTTGATAAATATGTTTATTAATTCATACTTACTTTGATACATAGCATTAAAATATTAATATCAAGTAAATATTATTATAAATTAATTAAATTATTTTAATTTAAATATCAATGACACAATAGTAATTACTTTTAAACAATTGTATAAATTATGACATTGCTAGATAAAATAAAATTATTAAGATGAACAATATAATAACCACTATAGTAACAATTATAAGTTAAGCTTTATTTGTACTGTTTTAATTTACTCAGATATAAAATTTAGTTTTATTATAAATAAAAATTAGTAACATACTCATATATTGTAATAATAAAAAAAATAAATAATATAAGCATATTAAAACAAAGACTACTTTAGTATTTGGTGTATTGTAATATTATTTTAAATGTCAATAGGTTAAGGATAATATTGTGTTCTTTCAATAATTTCTTCCTTACTTTTAAGCCATCAACTAACATTATTTTGATTATTTCTAAATTACCTTAACTTATCCGTGTAATATTTATCTTAATTATACAATTATTTATTTTTAATCAAAATAAAATTACATATATTTTAATATCTATTCTTGATTAAATTAAGATTTATGATTTGCAAAAATATTTTAAAAATCTCAAAGTATAATAAGGTTCAACTAATATTTCTTAATAATAATTTATTATTAAGGAATCTTACTATTTCTTTCAAATATTTGTAACTATTTGGGTTTCTTATTTTCTATTTTAATAATGCTTAACCCAGAAGCCTAATAATTAAAATTATAATAATTTACACAATATGCATAATCTAGTTAGATTAGAAGCATGATAATATATTCAGATATCAGAATAATAAAAAAAAATTAAATAATATCAACACATGAAAATAATACACACAAACATAATAATAAAAGTAAATTAAAGCAGTATAAATATCATAACAAATAAATTAAATTAATTAATTAATATAAACATAGAAGGAAAATACATAATCAAATTAAATAATAATAACATTGTTATAATGCCTACTAATAATATCAATTGTAACGAGGGAATACTTGTAAAAAAAATTATACTAGACATATATTATACTTTCATATGACTTGAAAATCATATATATTAATTAAACTAACAGATTTAATTTTCTTAAATAATTTTACTTATATAATGCTCCTTAAATAATATAACTACCATTGAAAATCGAATTTTGGGTTACTGATGGAAAGGATATTTGCTGAGGAAGAAGGTATTATACAAAATAGCTACTAAGGAGCAGGATGTTTTGTTGTGTGAGTGTGTGAAAAGGTGTTGGGGAAGGGGAATTTTGTAGGATGTGCATGTGTCATGGAAGCACAGGGACATGACACGTGACAACCGGGGGGAGGGTTTGATGGTCACGGCTCACTTGCATTCGACACGTGGCAGCTCAGGACACGTGGTGCGCATGCAGGAGATCACAGGTCAGACTTAGTCGTGATCAGTGTGGATTGATCACGTGGCCTGACTGATCGTGATCAAGCTTGACGACGTTGGGTCAAACCACATGGTCGATGACACTGGTCACGAGTTAGGCCCAGCCATGATCGACTTTTTTTTGTAAAAAAAAAAATTAAGTTTGTTAATGGTAAAAAATAATTTCCACAACACAACATTTTGAAAAAAAAACATTTTGATATCAAGGTTAATGGTAAAAAAGCCAGAAGCCTTGTTGTCGCTATAATCAAAGTCTATGCCCCTAGGTTGAAAGTTCTCATGTATTGTTCACACATTATTGCACACGGTTCAGGCCACAACCACTCAGGCTTCCATTAAAATAAAAAAGTATGGGTAATGATAATGATTGTATGGATGACAACATATTATTGTTAGGTGGATTCTATATTGTCGTTTCGAACGTATAAGAATGTGATAAAATGCATTTTACTGCATTGAGTTTCAAACCCACAGAAATACTATAAAATTCACTTTATTATTATTATTTAATTAAATGAACATTTTGAAATGATGAGTCCCTATCTAAGAAAGAAAGTAGTTGGACAGAGGAATGTTAGTGGTCGTTACGGTACCTCGAAAGTTTTAAATTCGGGATGACATGATACAATACAAGCCGTTAGATGATATTACTAAAATTCTTGATAATCTCATCTAATAATTTAGAATATATTACATCACCCTAAATTTTGAAAATCTTGAGTCACCAACTAATTTCCAAAAATGTTATAACGAATTCTTATGAATTTCAAACTCACAGGACACTATGGAATTCACTTTATTGTTATTATTTAATTGAATGGACATTTTGAAATGGCGAGTCACTATCTAAGAAAGAAAGTGGTTGGACGGTGGAATGTTACAGCGAATCCGATGCCTTGCATGATTGAAAGAACGACTAACATTCTTGACAAACGCGCCAACTGCCGCGATTTCCCGAAGCGCCCTTTCATCACCCTTACACCGGAGAAGCTGAGGGAAAAACAGCCAAAAGGCGGTAACCATCACAAATCCGAGGGTCAAAGGCCCCGATATCACCGTCGGTAACCGGAACTTCCCGTTTAGCTGCCTTTTCACCAAAATCTCTGCAGTCAAACAAAAACCATGCAGCACAAAGAACCACGTGATCTCCCAGGTGGGTTTCAAGCGCCCAAGGTAGTAGAAAATGAGCTCGTGCATCAGGCCTGACACCAAGAACGTGGCCAAGACAGCAGCAGGCGAGGCCAATTTCCGGCCCACGAATCGGTCTGCGACGCCGCGGGTAGGTTCGTATACGGTCGGTCGCAGCATTCTGGTGACCACAATGTTCCATCTCCGTCCCCAGAACTCCTGGAGCGAGCTGGAAAGGTACGGCTCGTCGAACTGTGACTCGAGCTCAATCCGCAGTACGGCTCGGGCCATGGCTGCAACAACGACTAGAATAATCTCAAGGCACAAGTATATATGGAGGCAATAGATGACGAGTATAACCTTTGGGTGGATGTAGTCTGTGTAGTCATAGATTTGTAACACTGCTGCAAAAATTAGACTTTTTGTTGCTAAGTTCAAGAGTGATTTAGGGAACTTGTTCTGTGCTTCATGGCCATTTGTAAGTAATTTTGGAGATGGGTTTTCTTCAAAGTTGCAATTTTTAGATGAATTTTGAGGCGGGTTTTGTCTGATTTGACCGTTTGGTATTGACTTTGGGAATTGGTTTTCTGAGAACTTGGTGTTTTGAGGTGATGTTTGAGATGGGTTTTTTCTGATCTGGCCACTTGTGGAGGATTTTGAAGGTGGGTTGATCTTACTTTGGGATTTTTCCAATGAATTTGCAGGTGGGTTGTCTTGGATTTTGATCGGAAAAGAAGCAACGGCGACAAATAGGTGAAGAGGTAGAGATGGGTCAGATAAAGGACCTCTACCAAATGCAAATAGCAGGAGTTTGAAGTTAGCGAGCCAACCGATGAAAAAACCAAAAGTGCCTCCAAGATGAACGGAATGAAGATTGAGAGGAAGAACGACAAAGAGGCAAACAACTGGGAGTATGGCAAAGAGTCTAGGAATGCCTTTGGCCACAAACTTACCAATGAAATAGCAGTAACATAAGGATATGCCAGCTTCGAGCCATACCTTGATGTAGTTGTTCAATTCACCTTCCATTTTGCTTCTCTGCTACAGTAAAGAAGAGCCGAGAAGATTCCAAATTTGAGCCTTATTTATCTCCAAACGGAGCGAATAAATAGAGATCGGCAGTTTTGATGACCAAAACCCGATTAGGGTGATACAATGGAATAAAGAGCTACGGCGCCAGCTGCCTGAAATGATGAGCCAACAACCATTCGGTGTAGTTTCATTTGCCTACTTTCTGTATGGCACTTTCTCCTCTTCAAGTCAAGTCTACAGCGGATATTGCATTACACGAGGTCAAACCTCATTCATCACGATCTTTGCTTCTTTGCATCATCAACAACGACAAGGCTGCATTTTAAATTCTAGATTCGGAGAAAAATACGTTTTTTATGCTAGTTGGCAATATATTTGAATTGACTAGTAAAGATATTTTCAAGTTTAGACAGCACAGTCGGACCCAACGATGAATGAAGCGGATGAATTTTAGGCAACTCTACATTTCATGGCTGGTAAGGCAGGGACTAAAAATATTTTAGCGTCTCCATCATCAGGAATTAAACTAAAAATGGGATCCGGATATTTGAAATGGAAAACTGTGAGCCATTAGCCACCTAGTAAATTTTCTCAGGTATGTACTTTGACAAGGAAGTTTTAAAGCTCGGAGAATGTTCCGTAGATTTTTTTCCCCCCGGTTAAATATGGGAAGACAAACTCTGGTTTTCGGGCTTGCCATGCTTATTGTTATTGGGAATTCGTTTGATTTATCTTCTTATAAGAAGTTAATTTTTTTTTAAAGTTATTTACTATGTAAATTGTTTGAAAAGTTGTTAACGTTGTTTAATTGAAATGAAGTAAGTTATATTTCGCAAGAAATAAAAGTTACTTAGGAGGGAATAGGCTAGAGAAATTATTTTTGTAAGAAATACAATTTCAATTTTTCATATTTTGTGGGTAATTAAATAACTTACAATTTTTTATTTTTTGAAAATATAATTTTCAAGAAAGTGATTTTTCATATTTTGTGATGAACGAAACAATTCATAATTTTCTCTTTTCTAAAAAATATAGCTTTTTATGTTTTTATTACGAATCAAACGATCCCTAAGTATAAATATAGAATGAAAATTTGTTCTGTTAGATAAATTTTTATTTCGGAAT
Organism: Sindora glabra; assembly: GCA_020226215.1. Lineage (NCBI taxonomy): Eukaryota > Viridiplantae > Streptophyta > Magnoliopsida > Fabales > Fabaceae > Sindora > Sindora glabra. Next base: position 7,330,442 of record CM035225.1, read on the forward strand.
AAATTTTGAGATAAATATAATATTAACATATTTTATTTTACTGAATTTTATAATTTTAAAATTATATTTGTATCTATATAATTAATATATATTATAAATGTAATTTTTTTAGTAATTTAATTGTTAAAAATTTTAATAATTTTATTTTTAATATTTGAATTTCATTAATATATTGTATTGTATGTTTATATAGCAAAATAAAATCAAATAATACTTTAATTATTAAGTTTGATGTTCGAATTATGTATATTTTTAAATTTATATTGTTACACTATAATAAATATTATTTGTTCTTTAAATATGAATTTTGAATATATAAACTTTATTTATCAATTTTTTATTTTTGTGAATTTCTCCGGAGAATGGCATGCTCCAAATTGCTTTACAAACAAATGATCGCTCTTCTCGCACTTCAAGGATTCTGAAGATGTTCCAAAAGCCATCTTTTACAATTCCGTTGACGTTTAGGCCATGGTAGATCGCTCAACCCTTACTTTCAGGGTATCCTGTGGATGGACTCGAAAATGGGACAAATTCGCGATAGATGACGAAGATCGCGCGGCGGGGGTAGTAAGATGCCAATGTGTCCCGCCTCTACCTTTAATCAAATATTTTAGTGAGAACTAATTTAGTTATTGTGCGATACATAATTTTTTTATTAAAATCAATGTATATGTATATATACGTTTCATGTTTCACAATTATAATAATTTTAAAATAATTAAATATGATTTTTTTGTAGATTGTGAAATTTTTTTATTTATTTAAAAGAGGATAAAAAATTAAATAATTGTAATATATTAAATTTAAAAAAGTAATAAAATATGAAAATAAAAAATATTTCATTAATTGCTCTTTGAGATGATTTTTTAAGATTGTTTTAGAAGATTTTATTATTATTTTGAAAGAAAATTTTATAGGTAAAAGAGTTTTAGAGAAAAATATAGAATATATATATACGAAGATCATAAGAGTTTTAAGATAAATATTAAATATAATTTATTAGTAGAATGTAAAATTTTTTCTTTTGTTTAAAAGACAATAGAAAATTAAATATTTTAATATATTAAATTTAAAATGAAAGTAAATTAGTCTAATAAAATATGAAAATGATAAATATTTCACAAAATGCTGTTTGACATAATTTTTTTTAAGATTGTGAAAAAAATTTATTTATTTAAAAATGATAAAAATAAATAAATAATTACAATGTATTTATAAAAAATGTAAATTAGCTTAATAAAAAATAAAAATACAAAATGCTGTTTGACATAAGTTTAAAATTCCTCCTAAATAGGGGGTATTTGGAATTCCGAGATGTTGCATGCGTTGCATGTTGATATTTTGGTCCGAAGTCTATTGTCATTATGTCATCCATTTAAAATTTAATTTCAATATTAAATTTAATGTTTTACTGTACTTTTATTATTAAACATTATATTTTAATTAATTTGATAATTTAGCAACATTTATTTTTTACTGTGATAATAAAATATAATAATATAAAACAAAATTATATTAATAAAAAATTAATTGAAATATTTCTACTACTTAATGATAAACTAATATAAATATTATAAATAAAATAATATTTTTATTAATAATTTATTATATGAAAAAATAAATTTTACAATTAACAATGATAATAAATTTCTTTTTAAAAATGATTAAAAGATAAGGAATTTGAATATTCCCCATCACAATTCAAACAAAATATTATTCAAATGAAGGAAATTAAAACGAACATTTTTTCAAAGTCTTGCATTTTAATTTATTGGAAAAAAAATACAGTTTATTCCCATGAATTTTCACTCTGTAATAAAAATGATATATTAACTTTAAACTCTTATATATTATGCCCTAAACTTAAAAAAAATTGAAAACGTTAATTAAGGATTAAAACAAACGGACACCCCCCCCCCCGCCCTATTTGCATTGACAAAAGTGTCAGACTCTCCCGTTACAACATCGGCACAATCTCGGAAGTTGGCATCGAAGAACACGGAGCCAGTTGCCATTTCGCCTCCGAGGAAGATCCCATAAAGCAAGTTTGTGGTGGCTAAGAAGAATTCGAAGAAAGAGGATCTGGATTCTGGGTTTTGTGCAATTGCAAAGACAAAACAGGGGGGAATGCCTTTGTGTGGCTTATGAAAATCTCAGAGCATCTCAGGAAGAGTTTTTTAAGAATCGCGGTTTCAGTGAAGTGAATGGTGAGGATGCTCAGTCCAAGGGTTGTGATAGAGCTGAGAGTGAACTTGAAGAAGTGATAGAAACCAGTTTGATGATCCAATTTATCTTTCAATTTATTTTTAATCTCTTCTTTATAAAAGAAATTATCTAAACTTTGTGATTTGGACTGAGAACATATTGATAAAGGTATGCAATTGTTTGCGATATGACTGGAGCTGGTGTTGATTTAAACGAGTTCTACTATACGGGACTCATAACTGAACACAAGAAAAAAATGCCAATGACCGATGATGTTGCTACAAAAGTACTTATCATATTTATTTCTTTTTTGCTATATATAAATGTCATCTTTCTGTTGGCTTTACTTTTAGACTTTCACATACTCTGGTTGTAACAAATCTTCTTGAAATGTTGTTTGTTGATAATTTACAACTCAATTTTTAACAAAGCTCTTGTGCTTGTCAAGTAGTTTCATGTGTTTACTGTTTGCTTTACGTTAGTTTTTAGCTAAAAATTTAGGTTTTGGGCAGTGGGTAATTGTGAATTTGTGTTTTTCCTCTCATTCCTCATGTGTTCATGATCCTTGTGGATTAAATTGTCTAACAGAGTTGTAGCACTATTCAAGATATTGGCGGAAATATGGGCTCTAGTTGGAAATCTCATTATATCTTAGCAACATTATTCAAATCCCAGAAAGACAATAGCATAATTCGGGTTTGAATGGCTTCCATCTGGCTGTTCTATGAAGAAGGAGGTGTTGCAGGGATTGTGTGTTCTTCACTCTATTTGACGACTCCCATGTTTACATTGGAACTTCTCTACAACAGAACAATACTCGAAGTTTTTGGGGGACTTCATGATGCTGTCTCGATTTGTTTTAACCCTTAATTAATGTTTTCAAATATTTTGAAAGTTTAAGGGATAATATATAAGATTTTAAAATGGCCAAGGTTACCATATCCGGACTGCAACTTTTGGTATGAATACCTTGACCAGTTAGCATAACAATAGCCGTTAGATATCATGAATTAAAGATTAACTACTAATCATACAGTCACTTATGAGCAAGTGAATTAAAGGTAGCTTTCTAAGTGGGATTGTAATGGAAAAGGATCTGAATAAAAATTAGTGGCTTAAATTGGATAACTATACAGAAGTGAGTTTTTGGTTTTTGCGCCATTTCAATAAAATTTGGATAAATTAAAATCATAAAATATATTGTCTAAAATATTTTCTAAAATATCATTGATACTTTCAGTAAACGTAACAGTTGACAAAATTAATAAACAAAATAATAGATAATTAAATTTTTATCTATTCTATTTTTCAGCTAATAAATTATACCCAATCAAAAAAAATTATTTATTAAAGCATAAAATTTTATATAAAAAATAAATGGATTCTTAAAAAAATCTCTTGAATAACAAATTAAATTAACTCCAAATTTAAATGGGTCCCACAAAAATAAATGGATCCCATTGATAATTGATCAAGTTTAAATTTTATGTATAATTTAAATGTTTAATTGCATCATTTAAAACATAAGGATTAATTGCTCTTCATCAGTAATTATAATACTATATTTTACTTTATAAATTATATTTTAAATCTTAAATGAGTAAAAATACGTGCTAAAACAGATCCTATGAATGTTGTATGTAACTAAAGGGAAGATTACCTTCTTGCCATGCAATTAAAAAAAGGGAAATTCTATGTTACCCCCATGGGTTCCAAACCCATGGGGATTTGGCTAAATCTAAGCCATTAGATGAGTTGACCAAGTCAATGGCCTCACTCATCTAATGGCTTACATTTTGCCACATACTCATGGGTTTGGAACCCTTGGGGGTAACATAGAAAGCACCTTAAAAAAATGATTTAGAATCAATTTTGGTCAAATTCAAATTTTTTTAAAAAATTCTGAAAACTTATGAAAATAGACAAAAATACCAATTAAAAAGATTAAACTTTGCCACACGTTATATTTTTATTTGCTAATAAATAAAAGTATCCATACCTTCAATTTTAACTCAAGGTATGGAAGAACTAATCTTTTAAAATTTATCTACCATTTTTACCATAGAGTGAAAATTCATAAGATAAATTGTATTTTTCCCTAATTTATTTGAATTTAAGAAATGCTAATCCAAACATAACACTAAAGTTTTAAAATTTAAAATAATGTGATAATTTTATAAATCATTAGATCAAAATTATTTAATCATATCTCTTAAAAGACAAATAATTATAATTTAATAATTTTAATCCAATAATTTTAAAATTTGTTATTTTCTTTGAAACCCCCGTTAGTATCGCAATATGAACCATGCTTAACATACTAGACTGAAATGTTTATCCATCCGTACTTGACGAAAGAACTAGACCTTAACAGAATTATTTTTTTTAAGTCATTTGCGGACACGGAAAACGTTTGGTTCCTACAGATTTTTCATCTTTGGAAGTTTATTTCAGCTCGCAGGTTATGTATCATGGAGAAATGTGCTTTGGATTAGGTAAACCCGTTCCAAAGGGGAGAGAGAGAGAGAGAGAGACCATGTTCGTGCAAGCCAACAGACAACTCAAATTTTATTGACAGAATTATCCACCAAATGAATTTTCCAATTTTTTTTTTCATTCAGATCCTCTCATCTTTGCTAAGAATAACTACCAGTCCCAGACAGGATTAGAAATAAATAAGCAGCAGAAAAGAAAGGAAATCACTGAAGGAAAGATTTCGGCTCAAATAACAACCACCAAGGATTGAACAGAAGCATTGGAGGAGAAGCAGTTGACTCCTAGGCCCAATCCTTCTTAATGTCGAAAGTGTAGTTGATCTCCAAGTAGCACTTGTTGTCATCATCAATAAACTGAAAACATTAACAAAAATTGCGAGTAAATTAACATTGAGTTTAAATTTAATTCAGTATTAATATAAAATATTTTATACTATCGATGAATCAAAAGAAGATATATTATCAAAAAATTAATAATAATTAAGAATTTTTAACGGCATAAAAGAATTTTAAAATTTTTTTATTAACATAATAATACATAAGTGGATAAATCCATTAACATTTTGCTTATATTCAAATATTTCACATCTGGGTTGCACAAGAACAAGAAGTCCTATTGAAAATAGATGAAGTCAGAAATTCAAATTTCAAATTTGTGCTTAAATGTATTCACATGATTCTGGACCTCAGGCAATGAATTTGTAAGAATATCTATTGGTATTCTGATTGATGCAGAGGGGACATTAACTCACTAGATTTCCAAAAAGTCACCCTATATCAGTATAGACACAAGATTAGATACTCCATCCCCTTCAACATAGCCCATTGGGGAAATAGTAAAAATCAGATCATTAGAGGAAGTGTAATCCTTCAAGCTTTCCATAAATGCCACTTTCACTCCTAAATCCATCAGAAGACACAAGCCTCTCACACTAGCAAACGGGGTAAAATTTTGGGTCAAACTGCCTTGTACTTAGATACAACCATATGTTCAGGTGGGAGGGTTGTGACGAATGTAAAGTTGCAAGCACAACAATTCTTTTAATAATGTTCCATGGAAAACAAGAACTGCAGAATTATCAAATTTATAACTGTTTCTTAATTCTTCATGGTCAATATACAGTGGGTTATAGTGGTAGTTAACAGGTAAGGAAACACAACTCTTAAAACTTGCCTTGGTCTTAGCAGTATATGCCCCTCTAGCAAACATTCCAGATGGTGTTGTCTCTTCAGGCATCTCATGAGTGTAAGTTTCAGCCTGGGGGCTGAAGGTTCCAATCATCTCTTTAGTGCTGTCAACTGTAGCAAGGCTCACCAATAGGTTAATGAAAAAAACTTTCTGTCTAGCATTGTAAGACTAAGAAGAACTGAGAAAACATACCCTTGAGACCAGTTTTCCACACTGTGTTAGCGTATTTGAGACCTGACACAATGTTATGGCTGACCAGGAAGGTGAAGACCAACCTGTAATGGCTACCTTCTTTCAAAGTAAACCACAAACCCTTGGGATTTCCATCCTCTGGTATTGGAAGGACAATATCATCTCTACCAGCAGACCTAATAGCAAGGCTCAGGATCTTCACTTCTGGCTCAAGGGTTTCTAAATGATACAAAACATATGAAAGGATAGGTCAAGTACTCACAGTAATATGTTCAAAGCAAAACGTGTTTTGAGGGGTGAAGCTCCAGAATTGGAAATATCATTTGAATTGCTATGAGGAGATGAATTACTTATTTAATGGTTTGCATTCAGAAAATGCAATATGTCACAAATCCCCCTTGTTCAAAACTAATAATACAATTTCAAACAGTATCAAACTAAAAATTAAAATCGCATTAATGTCTCTAAAAAATAAAATACAAACTCTTTCCCCTTGTTTTCCCCCTTTTCTGTTTGAATCCATGACAAATTTTTAGATTTTTCGGAGAAACACAAATAATGCCACAGTGTACCAATATGTCAGGAAAACAACAAAGAAAACTAAAGAAATTTAAGGAAACCAATTCCGCAAGTAATTTACCACCAACAGAATTCATGTCCACGCCCCCAAGAAGCTGTTCTTTCCACCTCCTCAAGCTCTCATCATCCTAAAGCCGTAAGCAAATGAAAACACAAACATAAACTAGACACAGAGCTGAAAAACGAAACTTAAATTGAAAGTACACATACAGAGACACAAACCTTATCCTTTTCAAGCTGTTCTTTCAATGTGCACTGAGGACCCAGTTCAATTTTCCTGTCATCATCTTCTTCTTCCTCCAGACCAATGGAACCTTCACTCCTGCGTCTTCCATGGCGCACCTCTTCATCGCCACTTTCTTCATCAGTGGCCCACTTTACACCACGATGAGGTTCTGGGATTTCATTGCCTTTTTCGTCCAAACCCATGCTTTGTTGAATTTGAAGCCACTCCAATGGCCAAGGACATCAAAGGCCCATCAACAGTGGCAAAAAACCCCCCCAAATGGCGGTGGTGATTAGAGGGAAATTAAAGGAGAAGACCAAAAACCCTCAAAAGGCTAAGAACACAGTGAGAGTACAAAACCACTTGCTAGAATCTCTGCAATAACAAGTATACCAAAACAAAAGGAAAACTTGATTTCAAAAGATTGTTTTTTCTGGAGGTTTGAAGAAGAGAAAGAAATGGGTCAAAGAATCTCAGAAAGGTGAAATATTGAATAGATAATCATAAAGCTGAGTAGGATAACTCTTGCAGCAAGAAAAATATGCCGAGAAGGCAGAAAGAACGTGCGGGAGAGCGAATTTTTTTAAGGAAAGAAAAAGGCAAGGAAATGGTCATCTGGTGATCCGAAATTTGGAATTTTTCAGAGGGAGGGAAATGTGGGACAGAAGAGGGCGGGGGAGATCGTGACGGCCACTCTTGTGGCACTGCACTTGTTATGTTTGGGAGAGTAGAAAATAATAGAAAATAAATAAATAAATAAATTTTAATTAAAAAATATGAAGAAGAGAAAAAATTTTAAATTTAAATATATAAAAATAATATTAATTTTTTTTCATGCAAACAACCGAAAATTTTAAATTTTAAATTTCCTATCTCTTTTCTTTTCTTTCTTTTCGACCCCAAATGAAGTAACAAGAATTAATGAATAATGCCATTGATTCATGATGTGTGTGTATAATAGAAAAAATGATAACATTTGCAATTTGCATTTTCCCAAATCAATATCAATGAATATTTATAAATAATTCGAGGAAAGCTGGCAATATCTAAAGAAAGTCAAAACCATTACGAAATATTAAAAAAATGCTAATATTGTTATAATTATCATTTATAGTTTTTTAAATCATTTATAATTCAATTTAAATTAGTACAACTTATTCAAACTAAATATAATTAGTTTGATTAATTTGATTCTAATCATACTATTTGTGCATTAAAAACTGATAGTAATAAGAGTATTATCAACAAATTTATATATTAATTAGCAACATTCTGATGAAAGCACATTGCTAATAATTTAAGCAAATCTCCCACGATCAACTCAGCACAGCTTGAGCATCCCATCCAATGGATAATTATAACAGCAATGTTATATTTACATAGCAAAGGCAGGATCCCAATATAAATTAAATGTTATCAACTAAATATTAGGTTGTAAAATAAATTTGTAAAGATTAATTTAATGGATGTAATTTTTGTGAAATTTAATTTTGAATTTTACTTTTAGTATATATAATATTTTTATAATTATAATAAAATTATATACGTTAAAAATAAAATTCGTAATTAAACTTTCAATGTAAGTTAAGGGTTATCAATTGAATATATGATTATATATGAAGTAAATTTGTAAAAATCAATTAAATGCATATAAAAGATTCAAGACTTAATTTCTTATCCCATTTTCGGTTTATATATCATTTTTATAATCATAATCACAATGTTATATATATAAAAAATAAGATCTAAAATTAAAATTTAAATATAATTAAATACAAGATTGTAAACTAAATTTATAAAAAATCAATCTAATGATATAAAAGATCCACAACTAAAATTTCATGGTGCGTGTAGCATTTTTCTAATTGTAATAATAATATTATATATATCGAAAATGAGATTCTAACATATCACAATAATTTTTTCTTATTTTAACAAAGGATTTAAAGTTGACAATTTTATACTGTCACTTAACTATATGATGTTATGTCAATGAAAAATTGTTTAAATTCTTTTATTATTATTAAAAATTCTTAATTATTATCACAAAAATATTATAGAAAATAAAAATTAGTTTAAAATTAAATTTTGAATCATTTATACTCATTAAATTAATTTTTATAAATTTGTCCTACCATTCTATATTTATTGAAAATCTATTATTTGTATTCGAAATTCAATTTTGAATTCTATTTTTGTTGCATATAAAATTGTTATTACTATTTTTTATAACATATGTTTTATTTGTTGATAATATAAAATATTTATATTAACAATAAATCAAATTAAAAATCTTTAGCAAAACCATCAACTTCAATTTTCTCAACTTAGGATCAAACTCGAGGAATTTCCTGCAATCTTCCTAATAGTCGTGGACAATAATCTCATAATCAGCTTCTCACAGCATATCTCCCGGATGAGAAAGTATAATTAAGGATGTGTCTATGTTTTTATTTTTGTATTTTTAAATATTATTCTCAAAAATTAGTTTTAAAAATTATTTTCTTATTCTGAAAAATTAATTACAAAATTAAAATAAACAATAGAGATGGTTGATGTTATAAATAAATAAATATTTTATTTAAATACAAAATAAAAAATAAGTTCACAAAATAATTAAAATTTATTTTTATATTTTATTTTTGAATTATACATTTAAAGAATAATTTTTTAAAAAATAAATTCTTTTATTTTAAAAAATAGATTATAAACAAGCTCTAATATTCCATAATCATTTGATTCACCTAAATGTGGACTTAGGTTCCATTTCGTGTAATAAATAAGTTAACTTATACGTCAATAAGCTAAAAATTAGTCTCTAAAAATATTTCTCATACTAACTTATAAGTTACTTGGAGTAACTTATAATTTATAAGTTACTATTTTTTTAAATTTATTCTTATTCTTTTTATTAATTTACAATTTATATTTTTTGTAATATAAATTTAAGTAATTTTTTAAAAAATATTTAATTATATTTTAAGTAATTATAATTTTACAATAAATAATAAAATAAAAATTATATAAGTAAATAAATACATAAATTTATAAAATATAATTAATTAAATATTAGAATTAAATTTTTTAATTATATTAATATAATTTAATTTTTAGCTAAATATAATTTTTTATTATATATATATTTCTATTAATATATCTTTTTATGTCATTTTATAATTTTAACTAGTTTAACTATTAATTTTATAAAATATTTTAATTAATTTATCAACCATCAACTATCAATTATCAATTATAAATTATCAATTATTAATTAATTTATTAATTAGTTACGAGAAACGAAGTTTTAAAAGTCCTAACATTAGAGTCCTGCTGCAACCTCTTCCAAAGCAGTGGTTCAACACTCAATCTAAACGACAAAATGCTTTGTGCACGAAAACTTTCGCATAAGTCTTGCCGTAATAATGAATATTTTTTTAACGGTCGAAATAAATAAATTATTAGTTACGTATATAAATTAAAGATCAAATTTTATATTTGATGAACGTTACAAAATTTTTAAAAAATATTAAATGTTATTTAAATAAAATATTCTCAATATTAATGGAATTTATTTGTGTATGCAAAAAACACTATATGTGAAAAATGGGCGAATGTTAAATACATTTATCTTTTTGCCACTTGTTAATATATTATTTACTCTTTTTTTAATAATAACTTTATTTTATTTATTTTGGCAGAAAATATATTTGTGAGAATATATATAAAAAATATTAAGATATTAACAAATAATTCAAATGTGTAACGTTAAATGTAGAAAATTTAGTGGAAGATAATTTTTTTTAAAAAAAATATTTTCCTCCTTTACTAGAAGTATACATATTATTTTTTTAATTATAAAATATAATTACATATGACACATTTTTATTTATATATAAGAAAATAATTTTTTCTTAAAAAATATAGATGAGCCTAAAATCCCTCAATTAGGGGTGGCAATTCGGGTTCGGGTTGGGTTGGGTTGGGTTGGGTTGGGCATAATTCGAACCTGTTTATGCTCAACCCAAACACGACCCATTTAATAAACGGGTTGATCTGATACGACCCGTTTATTAAACGAGTCAACCTAACACGATCCGTATAACTCGAATATACAAAATATGTTTATAAAATAGTAACACAATCCGTTTAACTTGACTCGAATCCGTTTATCAATCCCTTTATATTAATTTTTTATTTTATATAAATTAATAATTAATAAATTTATATATTATATAACGGGTTGACGGGTCGGGTTGACCTATTTAATAACCTGCATAACTTAAACGGGTTTGAAATGGGTTAAACGGGTTGACCCGAACACGATACGAAATTTATTCGGGTCAAACGGGTCAACCCGTTTATGACCCAAACCCGATTAAACTCAACCTGAACCCAATCCAAATCCGTTTAACTCGTGTCGTGTCGTGTCGAAAATTACCACCCCTACCCTCAATAATTCTTTAATAAACAATTAGCTCTGTAAAACTATATATCATGCAACTTGTAAGAGAATAATGAGTAAGAAGTAAAATTACCCCAAAAAAAAAAATACATGAACATATCTTTCATTGTGTTCTATGTGCATCTTACGATATATTTAAAATTAATTTGTTAACCTATTTTAAAAGTGAGATGTGAAAATTTGTGAAAAAATGAGATGTGCAAGTAACACAACTCATTCATCTATCATTTGAAATAAGTAGTGTTATCAGCACTCCTTACTTTTCATATTATCTATAATATCAAATTATTTCTACATGCGATGGGAAAAAATTATTTATACTTATATAAATAAAAATTGTGTAAGAATGTGATGTGTGCAGTTAGTATTTTTAAAACTTCAAAAAAAAAGGGGGGGGTTAGAATTATAATCTTACAGCAAATTCAAACATGATTCACAGTGAAAATTTTGGGCTTTGGCAGCGTAAGCATTAATTCGTTCCAATCGTACAGGCTTAATGGGCAAGAGATGAACAGAAAAATCAGAGACACCAGCCCATGAAACCAACTAGCAAATGCAAATGCTCTGGTCATTCCAATTATCCCAGAAGTTGTAAACATGAAATTCTAAACTTGAAAAGCCAGCTCAACGTGTTTGGTATTATGCTCGATAGAGATAATAAAAAACCATAATTGGATTTTGTTACAAAATATTAGGATAAGAAAAAAATATTTTATTTATATAATACTAAACATAAAAAATTTAAGAAAAATAACTTTCTTTATTTTAAAAAGAATTTATTTTTCTTTACTATTGTACTTTTAGGTATTATTTTTTTAAGTTATTAGTACAAATAGTATATCAATCCTTCATTAATATATATATATATATATATATATATATATATATATATATATATGTAAATGATGTTTTATATAACAATTACTTTCTGACTAAATAAATAAAGCTTGAATGAATGTGAAACGTGGAAATAGATCCTCTCCTTTTTCATCAAGGAAAAGAACGGTGAATTTTAGAGAGAAATGAATACAAATTTTTTTCTTAAAATTGTAGATTCAATAAAAAATAGCTGATCTCAAAATAAAAATTATGTTTATATCTCTCCAAAAACAACAAAAGAAAAATGAGAGGATCCAAATTTGTAAAATAATAAAAGATCTAAATTTGATCTAGTGTAAAATAGTTTTATACTTTCATCCATTTTCATATTATTATATCATTAAAAATTATTATAACTTTTTTATTATTGATAAAAATTCTCAATTGATATTTATTTAATGATTTTGTTATAAAATATTAGGAGAATAAAAATATTTTATTTATTTAATATTAAATATAAGAAATTTAAGAAAAATAACTTTCTTTATTTAAAAAAAATATTTTTATTTACTATTATACTTTTAGGTATTTTTTTAAGTTATTAATACAAACAGTATATTAATCATTCGTTACTATATATGTATATATGTAAAAATGATATATATATATATATATATATATATATATATATATTATGTTTTTATATAAAAATTACTTTCTGACTAAGTAAATAAAGCCTGAAAGAATGTGAGATATGAAAATAGATCCTCTCCTTTTCATTAACAGTAAATTTTAGAGAGAGATAAATATAAATTTTTTTCTTGAAATTGTATATTTAAATGAAATAATAGCGGATCTCAAAATAAAAATTATATTTATATATCTAAAAAAAATAACAAAAGAATAAGATAATAAAAGATCTAAGTTTGATCTAGTGTAAAATAATTTTACACTTTCATCGATTTTCGTATTACTATGTCATTAAAAAATTATTATAATTCTTTTATTATTGATAAAAATTCTGAATTGCTATTTATTTAATGATATGTTAATTTCATATTTGTTGGTGGTGTAAAATATTTTACTCTAATAATGCATTAAATTTGAAGTTAATAAGAAAATAATTGAATTTCAAAACAATTAAAGCATACTAAAATAATTACAGAGGACTTGAGAAGCGAGTGACATAGTGACATGTTTATGTGACATTGGACTTTGCAGGCCTCAGGAATGAACACAATCATAGTAGTGACATTCAGGCCCAAAAAGAGAAGCAATAAATTAAATACAAATCATAACATGGGAAAGGAAATCAAGTTTCTTATTTAATCTTTTAAACTTTCACGTTAGTTTGCCACAGTCACTGATATACATATCGTAATCATGAAGGATACTGAGCTAACTAAGATTTTGTTCATACTGAATCTCAGGGGAAAGGAAATTGCAGATGAAACAGCAACAATGTTTATTATATCAAATCAGGAAGCCAAGAAAACAAGCAAATAAATTGATGATTAAAAAGTTCAATCGGTACAAGAGAGGTATGAGGTATGATAAGATCTTTTAATTAAATATTCATCGGTCAGTAGAAATTACATAGAAGACTAAAAAAATATGAAATATGTAAATTGTATAGTTAGTCATTATTACAATCTTTCTTAAGTTGTAAACAGTGTAAAATCCGATCAATTGATTTTTACTAGCCTAACTTACTCTTCTCTTATTTCTATACATGTGCATACATAAGATAATAAAGGTGCAATGATTATAATATTCAAAATAGTTCTACAAAGGAAGAGAAGTTATGTCTACTTATGTTTCATTCTAATTAAAGAATAAGTTAGTTTAACTAGTCATAATTGAAAAGAGTTCAAATTTTCTATCCCCTTTTCTCTATGTAGTTCAAGACCTACAAACATTTATTTACAATCAAACATCTACTACTACCAATCATCATTCTAAAAAAACTCTCGAAGGATCTTTTGTTGTTATAGTGGTGGAAGAGGAAGCAATTCAACTCGAAAATCTATAAAATAAAATATAGAAAGGGTGAGTTAAGAGTTTAGTGAGTGAATATTCTAATAAACATAAAGTATAAGAAAATTTATTTAAATTTTTACCAATTAAATTTATCTTCCTTAAGCTTAACAATCACATAAACACGTGTATCCATGTTCACGATTTCTCAAATTCATGTAAATCAAGAGTAAATTGTAAAGTAATGAATCATCCATCTTTATCCTTCACAAGCTAATTCATATTCTTTCAAGTCATCTTTATTTCTTATAAGATATTATCAAATCTAGTGTTCGATTCACAAATGATATCAATTTGACCCTGTCTCAATTTTCACAAGATTCAATACAAGTCAAGCTCAAATAGGCATAAAACAATACAAATCATGTCACAAATCCATAGGTGAACACCATCAAGCTTTCTTTACGTAGCTTGAGTATTCTATCCACATTATTTATTCTATTTATAATCATTTCCAACAAATTTTTAAGGTGCAAGTGCTATTCATGCATTCAAAAAGGACAAAATCTTCGTTATCATGTTCATAATTTATAAAAGAATTGAATTTACTTCTTAAGAAGTTCATTACATGAATTTACTTTTTATATGAATCAAAGAATTCTTAAATTTGACAATCTTATCTACAATCATTTTATGGATTGTTTAGATGTGAGAGAATGAGGGTGAATATGAGGAAATGAAAGGTTATAATTAAATATGGAAATAGATCAATCGGCTTATAAATCCTTAATAGGCTAACTTAGCTTAACCTATTTACAAAATAAAACAAGTTTAGGCCAAATTTTTTACCTATTTTACACAATAGACTATGTCATTTATATAATATTTTGAACAAAGTATGAAAAATTCTAATACATCCTCATTTTTTTAAGTTTAGTTTATATTATAACATTATATTATAATTATTTAAATTGTCAATTATATTATTATGATAATCATGTTTATTTTTGGATTGAATCAAAATCTTGAATTTTTAACTTGTTAAAATTTGCAATGTTTATTAATTTTTATTAAGTCAATATGAGTTGAATTTTGAATTTTAAAATTTTCTTTATTCAATAATATCAAAACTCAACTCAAATCAACTTAATTTTACTTCTAATAGTATTTTGAAAGAATATTCACTAATTATTAATAAGTATTTATAGGCTATCAAGCCAAAATAGATTTCAAAAATTTTATGTATAAATTATGTCAAATTAAATCTTAAGCTTATTGTAAGCTTACAGACTTGGCTAGATTAATTTTTTTAAGTAAATTTCACCTATTTTAGGCAAAGGTTAATATAACCTAATTTACTTCCACTTCTTATTATGGTGTAATTTTTTTTTTACTTGTGAGTTTTAGATAAGGAGGGAGAGATGATATGAGGTTATTGTTAACCTTCCAAACTATAGCAACATTCATTTTTTTGTTTTTGTAAATTTGAGAGTTTTTGAAAACTTAACTACTTATTTGCTATTTTATTGTTTTTTAATTTACACTTTTAATTTATTATTTTTAACACTCATCAATAAATTAAAATTTTTGTTATAAAGGTAAAATTATAAAAAAGTATTATGATTAGCGAGAATAAAAAGTTAAATCAAAATGAATAATTAATTAATTGTAATTTTTGTTATAATTTTATCTTTTTTAAAAAACTTAATGAATCAACGGGTTTTAAAAATAATAAAATTGAAGAAATTTAGAATGTTAAGATAGTAAAGTCAATGGAGAAGTCTTCAAAACTTCCAAATTTTGAGAAATAATGTTGGAGGATTTTGAAAAGATAACCATTACCTCCTATTCTCTTTACTTCCTTATTTAAAACCCATAAATAAAAATAAAAGTTATGTTATAATCACTCCTTTCCTGCCATTCTTTTTTATTTTTCCCCATCCGATCAACCCATCAACCCATTACAATTAAAGAAAGAAGCTTCTACTATTAAAGAAGGAAGCTTTTGTTTTAGCTGCTACATAGTATGCATAAGCAAATAAAAAAGAAAAAAATGAAAGTAAAAAAATAATATCATTTGTAATTTTTTTATATTGTTAATTTCATGCATGATATAGTTTGAGTTAGATAAAGTGGAGTTGATTTAACTTAAAATGTGAGTATGAAAAGAATATATTTTTGTCTCTGAAAACTTCTATTTCAAGCTTGGTGCTGATGGATAGGGGTGGTTGAGCTAGAAAGAGTTCACATGGTTGCTTAGGCCAGAAGTCATGAGAATTGAGAAAGCCTGATTTGTGCTGACCTTTTGTTTAATTCTAATAATGACGTTGCACTTTGGGAAAAATCATACATGATGTCATTTAAAATGATTTTTAAATATTAAATTATCTATAAATTATGATTCAATTCATCAACTACAATTATTTATTATATTTAATAGAACAAATAAATAGCTCCTACATTATCACGAGTTATAAATTCATACTGATTCATTACAAATTTTTTTATCTATTTTTTAATTAATATAAAATCCATAAAAAATACAAAAAAAGCCAGTCATTTGAACTAACAAATGCAATAACTGCAACTTCAGTTATTTCATTTAAATTAAAACTCATACATAATTTAATTTTAAAGATTATTTTAAATAATTTAATATGTTACATTTTATGTACCTAATTTCTGACACATTTGCCATGCGTGTTGGTCCATAGATTTAAGACATCTTGTTCCCTTGTCATCATGATTTCCTGGGAATGAAAAATAATTCCTTCCTTTTCTTTCTTCTCTTTCAGTTGTCCTGAGGGAAAATTGTCCATAGATTTAAACTCTCCTTCACTGTTACTAATACGGGACTGCCGGCGAATAGAACAACTTTTCTGATTACAATCCTATACTTTATTAAAATTATATAAAGACTTTATATATAACACAACCTAAAATCTATTTTATATATATAACAAGAATCAGGATCCCTAAAGTGTATATTATATTTTAAAAAATAAAACAAAATATTATAATTATTAATTAAAAAATTACGAGATTGAATGTTATCAATTTAAAAATTATTTTTATAATTAATTTTAATTTATTTAATTTTAAAATTTTAATTTCTCATTAAAAATTGTAATCCTTCATTTTATTTTATAAAATATATTTTATATTTTAAAAAATTGAATCCATATAACAAAAGCATAAAATATTTTTTAGATATCTTAATAATATAATAATATTTAATATTATATCAAAATTTTTATTCTCTATCATATATAAAATTCGATTTGAAAAACTTAAATTAAGGGTTCCGGGAAGAAAAAGGAGAAGTTGGTTGATAGTTCATGTTCCCCACAAAATACAGGATCTACAGCCCATTAATCTATTCACATTAATCAGTTAACCAAACCTCTCTAATCCTTAACAACCGGTCACTTCATATGACAAGAAATTATCATATGGTCCAATCTGCCCATGATCATTTTTCCAATAGTGCCCTCCTCTTTGAAAATAAAAGTACAAGCAAGAGGCACTTTTGTCATTCAAAGCATTGCTTTAACTTTACCTTTCCATTTGTCTCTTCCCACCGATTCATCCTCATCTTTAGCCAACCACCGCCCATTCATTGCAAAAAGATGCCAACCCGGGAACTTTTGCTCTTTTACCTTTCTACCCCTAACACTTGCACGGTCAGATTTGGATATGAAAGCAATTACTCCAGGGGTCATCACGTCATTTCGACATCACAAAAGAGCAGCAGAAACCGGAAGATGGTGGGGAGACATCGTCCAATTACCTTTCTACCCTGCATTACCCTGTGCAGAATGTTGATAGGGTGGGAATAACATTGTCATTTCGCAGCATGCCCAATTTTGAATCAGCATAAAGGGTATTTCCGTGATTTCGGACTTATAAAGAGAGAGACAGACAGAGACGAAGAGAGAGAAAGACAGAGAGAGAAACGGAAGAGAGAGATAGAGGGAGGTAGAGCCGTTTGAGTCCGTTTTTTCAGTTAAATTATTATATGAAGGTGAAACAAAAATGGTGTCGGACCAGGACATAGCCAAAGGTGTGGAGTCTCTGCTCCGTCAATCCGACCCAAGTTCCATCGCTTCCTTAAACGCTGTCGTTCAACAGCTTGAAGCCAAGTTGGGGTTGAACCTCTCCCACAAAGCTGCTTTCATCAGAGACCAGATCGACCATCTTCTCCGGTCACATCCTCAGCCGTTTCCCCCCCATCCTCCGCCGCACAAGGACCATTTTACCCTCCTACATCAGCCGCAATTCCCAACCACCCACCCTCACTACCAGTTTCCTTCCCATTTTACCCTCCACCCTCATTCCCGTCCTGATGAGATCAACTTCCGGCAGCCGCACCAACCTCCGGCTGCTGCACCGCCTCCGCAGCATCAGCCGCTGCCGGCACAAGTGCCCCCGCAGCTACCGGTGGCTAAAGGCGAGGCCTTTGCTCAAAATGTCGCTACAGTGGCCACTGAAGTACCCAAAGAAAGGTTGGATATTTTCACCTCCTCGTGGTCGTTTTCTAATTCCTTGAGTATTTTAAGGCCGAGATTTTTGTTCGTTTCGATTTAGGGCTAAAGGTTTATGCTTTACTTCGAGTTGTTGCTATAATCTTCGGTTGGTCTTCTAATTTGGAGTTCGGAGTAAAATTCCACTTTGGGAAATTGCTTATGGTTGGTTCCTCTGGAATGTCAAGCTCATTGATTGGAAGCTCAAGTTCTTTATTGAAATTTCAAATCTTTCACTCACTTGAGATATTTGTAAATTTTCAGCGTCATTTTTTATAAATAATTTATCATATTCTGGCTATTTTGTTTATTGAACCCCCCTTTTTTAATCAGTCGGCTGCCTGGTTCCTATTATTGCATTTTGCATTATTCTTATTATTTTGTCAAATACACCATTCAGGAATGAGTTTCGCTCAGTAGTATAAGCCTTTTGTTTTGTTTTGTTTTTTTAGTGCATGGATTCTCTCCGATAGTTGTTACTGCAGTTGTTGTATCTAACCATTCAAATAAGTGAGGTCTCTATATTTTTATAAAGTTTACGTTAATTAATTATTAATGCAACTGCAATTACTGAAGAGGATCTCTTTTATTTTAGATAGTACTTTGCTATGCAATTTGACTCAAACGGGGAGACAAAGCTTATTTATGCAATTTGACTTAAACGGGAAACAAAGCTTGTTTATCTTTGATATTATCACAATTAATACAAAGCATCGTAATTGTTTTCTTTTACAAATATTATTACAGTGTTCCAACTGGAGGCAAAAGAAGAGGCGGCGCAGGTGGCCTAAACAAAGTTTGTGGTGTTTCACCTGAACTCCAGGCAATTGTTGGTGAGCCAGCGTTGCCAAGAACTGAGGTAGTAAAAACCATAGTGGCTTTTATTTTACCCACACATATAATTACTTTTTAATCGCAGAAATCGTTTGTAACACTTTACCATGCTCAAAGCAGATTGTGAAGCAGCTGTGGGCATACATAAGGAAAAACAACCTCCAAGATCCTAGTAACAAGAGGAAGATTATTTGTGATGACGCACTACGTGTGGTCTTTGAGACAGACTGCACTGACATGTTCAAAATGAATAAACTGCTTGCGAAGCACATCATCCCACTTGGACCTTCAAGTAGGTTTAGAAGGGAAAAAGAAGTTAATTTACTTTGCATAATGATACTTGATGGCTTTTTTCCCCATTTATTTCTTAAATCTTCGCTCTTTATCTACAGAGGAGTCACAAGCCAAACGAATTAAGGTGGATGTCGAAACTACAACTGAAAGTGCTGAACCTGATTCATCTACTGTGATAATATCTGAAGCACTCGCAGACTTTCTGGGTACTGAAGCTAGGGAGATGCAACAATCTGAGGCCATGAAACTTGTTTGGGAGTACATTAAGGCGAACCAACTGGAGGTAAGTAGCCAAGTTTACATCTTTGTTCTTTCCTCAGCCTTGCTTCTGTGGTTAAATAACAATGCTGTGTTTGAAATCTGAAATACATTCAGAAGATTCAGAATAGATAATGTCCTGAAAATAGTTTCAAAAATGCCTTTTTTTTAATAAATCGGGCTTGTTTTTAGAAAGAGAAATGGATTATTCTTCTTAATTAAGCAACTTCATACATTGTAGCTGTTTTTTGCTACAAACTATTCGGTTGACTTGATGAAGGCTCCATGTTATTGTGTAGGATCCTTTGAATTCGATGGTGATATTATGTGATGCAAAGCTTCAAGGGCTACTTGGATGCGAAAGCATATCTGCATTAGGGGTATCAGAGATATTGGCACGCTATCATTTATCTAAACAACCTTGACTTTAGCCATTCAGCACAATATAAGGTTCAACTTTTGTCATGCGTCCTTGATTGGTTTTTTGTTTTCCTAGTCTAAACATTCGCATGCATCTCATTTTGTTTTCATTCACTCCAAAATGTCCATCAGCAATGTTATGGTGATTGTGATTATTTTGTGATGCGTCTATGAACGAGCCTTTTAGCTTTATATAATGAGATTCAACCAACAAATAATTGTGTCTCTTTTCTTTTGATGCAGGACCATGAGTGGAACCACTCTTACTGGAATCTGCTTGTTTTTGGATCTTTTTACTTATCCCTGCAACTTCTATCTCTTGCCAATTTGTGCATTGACCTAGTTAGATTGTATGTTGACTAACGGTATTAGGTTGATATATCTAGATTGACAATATGGCTTGGTCTAGGCAAGAAGTATCATGTATCTCATCTATGACATTGTTCTGGTCTAGGTTTTACTGTTGTTCTCAATGTCTAACCTCAACTGACCGAAGGAAACTGTGCTTCAATGATGATTATTCTTGTACATTGAGAAGATTATGATTTGTACACCGGATACAAATTATGAAATGTACTTTGTTGTTTAACCTTATTTGGAAAATTCCTGGCCTCGTCTTATGATCCTATGGGATTTATCTTTCCTTAATCATAATGTGTATTGTGAAACATGAAAATATTTACTTACATAATGAAATTATTTCACATCAACTAGAGTCTGTGGTAAGAGATGGATCTCACTTATAATTATAAGTCCAATTTCTTCAAAAAAAGTAAGCTCAATGAGAACCGATTTCATTGCCTAAAGTAGCATCATTCTTGCAAAAATTACTTTAGTAAAAGTCATTGAAGTTATACATTTATAATAGTATAATAATGTTATAGGCATTGAAGATCCAGAATTGAACTTCAAATATAAACTAAGGATTATTATTTAATATAGAATAGTGAGATAAATTTGTAAAATTTAATAGAAATAAATAATTTGAAGTCCAATTTTAGATTTCATTTCCGCTTATAGCATTTTCGATAAAGGTAACCATAAATTATGACACGGTTGTGTTTGATGTAATGTCTCAAGCATAACAAGACAGCTAGGGATAATAAGGGAAGCACAACACATAAAATCTTTGTTCCTTTATTTTCAAATTCCGGTGACATCAATGAGCCCATCCTCCCCATTAATGCCACGTAGTATGCCATCATTCTCTGCACCAGAAAACTGGGAAGCGGGTGATCGAAAGAAGTGAAAAACCAGCACATCCGACGAAAGGTTGTAACTTTTATGCCAAAATTCCAGTTATAAACTCAAGGTTGCTTACCAGTCTGAATTCTAACTGAAGCAATGGCTTCATGAACATCTCAATATTCCTGAGCAGGACATATATATGTAATTATCAATGACATGATATATTTGCATAGATAACATATTCCAGCTGAAATGTACTTGTCAGTTTGGTACAGTTAATCGAGATCGTTTGATTTTGACAATACCATGTGTGTAATGCGAAAATAGCATTGAGAAGTTATGTAAGCAAATAATACTTTCTATAACATGCTATCCTACTTACACAATCAAATATTTTTATAGCACTGCATTATAAAAATAATGCAACTTTTACCTCATGAATTTACTCTACTAATTCCTCCTTGACAAGGATCGTGAGATTTATAATTTTATAGATTTCACCGCTTTTTTAAAGATAAGGGAATGATACACTTCTTAGAATGAATATATCAAATATTTTTTACTCTATAATTATGTATAGAATTTACTTTTCCACGAATTAATAAATCGCAAGATAGCTTGAGATACAAAGGTACTCTTTCTATTTCTGCCACCAACATCAACGGTTGATTTACGAACTGAGAAAAAACAAACCTTATCATTGCCTTGCCCTGGTAAGTTTGGGATATGTGGAAGCTGAATCCCTTCCCCGGAGGGGCATGTATCTTTTTCCATTCTGCAGATTAACATAACACAGCACTGGCATTAAGGATTGCCTCTCATAAAAGTAACCTTATGAAAAAGAAAAATGTCCCTTATTCTAATCATGAAGGGAAGAGGGTAAGTACGTACACCAAATCTCCACTTAACACCAATATCCATGCCATCCTCCAGCCTTGGTCTGACCCCTATTTTGAAGTTCTTCTCCATGATTTTTCTTAGATAAGACAAGAAATCCATGATTAATAAGTATTAATGTTAACATGATTATGTTTTTTTTTTAATTATTTTGTAAGTGTAGATAGGATTTTATACTCAAGTGCTTAATTTTTAACTAATCAAGCATGGAACTTGTTTATAATTTGACAATATTTTATGATTATTGAGCTAATTGAGAAGATTATCAAATTTTATAATTTTAAGTTGAGTCAAGCATGAGCCAATTTTTTAATTATAATTTGAACTCCACTGCTTGTAATTTTTTGTTAAGTAATGTTTGATTAAGTCAAAATTCGATTGGATTTGATTTAATTCCACCCCATCCTAGAATTTCAAAATTTTGCATGATGTGACAATTATAAAATTTATTAAATTAAAATTATTTGATCACTTCTATAGAAAATGGAGGGTTGAGATTTAATAATTATAATATAACGATTTTAGAGTTGATCACATTTCAATTTTGGAAGCTTCGTGAATATTGGACTAGACTAGACACAGAATTTTGTTTGCTAGATTTTACATCAGCTAACAATGAGGATTGAATTACAAATAATTTTAAATTTTATGATGTAATTATACAAAATAAAATTGTAATAATTAAATTACAAATTAAATAAAATTACAAGAATTAAAACTTCCGCTAACTCTTCAAACAAATTTATAGACTCAAACATCTCTTCATTAATCATTATGGCAAAAAAAAATTTATCATTAATATATAAAAAAGGAATACAATTTTCTGTTGGGTAAACAAGAATATGAATTTTTTTCTTTTGATCAGAGGATGGGATGGACCCTGGAGGAGTTATTTTGTTCTTCGGGCAACCTAGATGGATGTTCGATTTGGGATGACCCGGCCCATTAATCTTACTGGATTCCCAGAACATCGAATCCGATGGACATCTTTCTCCAGAGTTGAGGTAACTGAAAGGAAGGAGACAATCCGTTCTGTTGAGAATTGAGATAACAGAAAGGAACCTAGCTGCAAGCTGAATAGGAGGGAACCAGACCACCACTTAAATTATCTGCAACTTTCAAGGTACAGATTTTCTGTTGGACACTTTTAATTTGATGCTGTATAAATGTCTGTTGAATCGCTTAAGTATGCCAAACCTTTTAAATTCATGATTTTTCTTCGGCTTTGTGTTGTATAATTTGATAGACATTGTTCAAAGACAAATGGGTTGCTGCCGATTTCATGTTTTTGGTGAATTTATGCTATCATTCAAGAACAGCATAATCCCGTTTGCAGTGTAATGTGTCTAGTAATTATATTTACTTACGCGTGTAATGATTTACGTTTTCAATCACAATTAAAATTTTACTAAAGAGTGACTTTTAGATGAGGAATTCAGGGTAATATTTTTGGGATTGAATATGTCTTAATGTGCCTCTTGCATCTTTCTGCTGCCCTTGAAATTACTGTATTGTAAACTTTCAATCATTACCGTGTCTTAATGTCTTAAAGTTCTTGTTGCTGGCATGTAATCATACCTTGCTACTGTCAGAGCAGGGGCTTCATATTTGCTTGTAGGGGTTAGAACATAGAAAAATGGCGGAAGATCTAGTGCTGGATACTGCAATCAGAGACTGGGTGCTGATCCCACTTTCTGTGGTTATGGTCCTCATTGGTGTACTCCGTTATTTTGTCTCTAAGCTTATGCGCTCTTCTCAAATTCCAGATGCCAAAATTGTAAAAGAAGGGTACTTTATCCATCATCAAATGATTAATTATGCAGATATGCTTATTTTGACTTTAATACTAAGGTGGTTTTGTTGTGCTGTAATCCAGGCAAGTGATGCTTCGAGCTAGGAATTTACGTACCAGTGCTAATTTTATTCCTTCAAAGTCTTTTCGTGCCCGTAAAATTTATTTCTGTAACGAGGTTGGTTTTTCTATTCTGTTGTTTAACTTTATCAAAAGGGTTAAATACGTGTCTCATAATTGAAGAGTTCAATTTTGTATCAATTGTTGTAGATGATGACTTATATGGTCGGTATTGGGACACTTCATTCGGCCTCAGCCTTGTGAGTTTTTGTGGCTTGGTCTACTTGCCTGTACCAAAGCCTTTAATCATTTGGCCAGATTGTTGTAGGATAAATGTTAAACTTTCCTTTGACCAAACTGCAACTTGTCAGGAGTTAAAACTGCATTATGAGATTTGTGAATTATCTCAATTAAACCCAGCTAAAAGGCGCACTTATATTATATATTAACTTTTGTTAAAGGAAAATGGTCTGTTATTTGTCCCCAAGGGCCAAGCAAATAATCCACAGGCACAGATGTTATCTGATCCGAACATGGCCATGGATATGATGAAGAAAAACCTTTCGATGATCATACCACAGGTATTGATATTCATAACTTCACAATAGACCAAAATCTTCATTTTCTGCTGTTTTTCTTTCTTTTGATGAAGAGATGCCTTAGTAAATTGTTCTTATGATGTTTGTCCTTGTTGGCAGACTCTAACATTTGCTTGGGTGAACTTTTTCTTTTCTGGATTTGTCGCAGGTATTTTATTTGAACAAACCCTTTATTTTTGTGAAGGATGATTGGATTGTTTTCATGATTTGTGTGTATTGGTATTTTTCATGGTATTTCTATCTTTATCTTATCATATTTGGATGTTGGCATGCTATCTTATTTTGTTAATAATATACAACTGGGCTTTTGATTATAGGCTCATACAACCTTGGACTGACTACAGCACCATATACTGGACCTAGCCTTAGATCCCCTAGCCTTCTCTTTTAAAATTTCATCGTTTATTTAACTGGGGAAAAATACGCTGATGCTAATAAGCTATAAATGAACTGAATGCATGTTGCTCTTCCCTGCAGCTAAGATACCCTTTCCTTTAACCCAAAGGTTTAGGTCGATGCTGCAGAATGGGATTGACTTAAGCACAGTGGACGTTAGTTATGTCAGTAGCCGCTCTTGGTAATCTTTAATTTTATGGAGTTTTCGATTTTCCTATGGATTTATCTCTAGCTGTTGCACTCTTGGGTCAATTGTCATGAATCGTGAATGCATTTCAGGTACTTCCTCAATCTGTTTGGATTAAGAGGGTTGTTTAGTCTCATCTTGGGAGAAGAAAATGGTTAGGGACTGTTTTATAGTTTTATGTTTAACATCAATATCATGAATTGGAATTTGGGAATATTATTACTACAAAACTGGAAATTGGATTGATACTAGTTAGGGTAATGATGGGATGTTTTTCATACAGCTGTGGATGATACACAACGTGTGATGCAGATGGGTGGGCTTGGATTTGATCCATCAAAGGTACATCTGTTGGGGCTTTATGGTTCATGCTTCCGATAACTGTTGTATCCCGAAGTTGTTCTTGCTTCTACTGTTTTTTCCTTTTTCATTTCCTTTACTTTGATCATGATGTTAAACAGCTGCTGCAGTTCTGTACTACAGATTAATATTAGTCCTCTAAAGATTATCAACCCGAGTCTTATGATCTCTTACTGTTTTTCAGGGTCCGAGCGTTGAGAAAGACAATCTTGACATCACTCAGCATGATTGGGCCTTACCAAATTTTGAGCATCGTGCTGAAGCTGTATTGAGAAAATTTGTCAGTTGAGCATCACCATGGTATATCGAACAAGCAAGATTCATGGCTTGCATTCTGCATTACAAGACGATGCCCCATGCTATATCACTGATCATATCGGAGCCACTGTAATTTTGAAGCTAGATCTTGTGTTTTCATATAATTATTGAAGAAATCAAGTTCAACTTCCTGTCGCTCTAGAAAACTGCAGGGACAGGCAGATAATTATTTGAAGAATCTTGGAGAGCTTTGTGTCATTTCTTTCTCAACCTTTTCTTTTCTTTCCTAACTGCCCATGTTTTGGGCCCTGTCGTTTCTTCCTTGTATGGTGTTTCTCTCATATGGCAACCAACCCTTTGAGAAAAGAAGTGGAAGCCGTTAGTATATTGTTGGATTGTAATCCTCAAAGATTGAATTGACCTGAATGAATGCAAACTGGACATGTTCAGGGACACAATGCATCAATGAGTGGTAGCCCCCACCACCTGGGACCTAGTTTGTTCCTAATTTGATGGGCATCGGATTGCACAAACAAAAAATTATAAAGTAAAAGTTCCAGAAAGAAAGATCAAAATGAAAACGATGTTTCCCAATGGATAGAAAAGCATGTTTCCCAAAAGCAACATTGAGAAACCAACCCTCGTCCCCAGCTTCAATTTCGATTGTTCCTTGCTGGTTTATCATCATATGAGCCACAGTTTCTCATGAATTATTGAAACCAAACAGAACTTTGTAATATAAGGAGACTAACCAGCTTTGGAATAGATCAATCTTTAAAGTGGGTTTTCATTCTTATAAAATGAGTTTATCTGAAACATGATTCTTATTATGCTAAATATTTACGTAAGATATATATAGTTATATAAATCAACAATAATGTTAACGTTAGTGAGGATCACACATATATGAGGGGGTGAAATGGAGTAACATTTTTCAAATAAAAGTTAGACTTGCAAAATAGATTGTGGTCCGCAAATTTTGACAAATTAAATTATTCAAAATTTAATTTATAATTTTTACAAATTTATACAAATCAGCTCGTGAATTTATAGTTAAAAGACATGGATTTATAAATCGAATTATAAATACAAATTGAATCAAATTATTTAAAATTTACTTTTTTTTATTTTTGACATTTAAACTAATCAGTTCCTATGAATCGAACTCTAAATGGATTGTATTTTGCATGCCTAATGAAGGTAATATCATTGACTAATTAAATAACTAAGTTGGACTCTTAAGCCATGATGTGTAAAGGTGAGTGAAGCTCTTATTGTGAGTAAGATCAGTAAACTTAGATAAAAAAATCTCAATAATGTCAAATGTATGCATGGCAAATAAATAACTGGGTTGGGTTGGGTACAAATTCATCTCCACCGTGGCTTGGATTTGAGTCCTAAATTCTTCCCGTTTTAAATTATTAGATGTGATTTAGTAAAGAAGGATTTGATAGTTCACTTAATATTTTAAGATTTAGAACTTTTCAGTGAATCATTGTGTAATAGTTCAATGATGGGAGACTTAAATAATACAGTGAAAATCCTGAGCCTTCTTACTGCTAGCTAAGAGATTTTGATTGAAGGGAGATCCGATGTATTTTTACCGGAAAGAAATTAGGAGAAAAAGAAAAGAAAATTTTTAAATTTGAATTAGTAAATTTTTTTAAAAACATATTTGAATTGACTAAAAATGACAATCACAAATTTTACATTTAATATTTTTTTCTTCATTCTTTTCTATTTATTGAAGAGATTTTTTTTTCATTTTTTTCTCTCCTATGAAATAAAACCTTAAAATTTTGTTTTCATTTATATTTCGAATTCAATTATAAATCTTTTTATGTTTGATGATAGTTTAGTAGTGAAAAATTAAGATAATGCGGTGGATGTCTTAAAAGTATGTTTGATATGATCACAGTCTTATAACAATAAAAAATAATTAATTAGATTTGAGTGTATATTAATAATTAATTATTAAAAAATAAACAAATAAACAAATCGTGGTGGGGGAGTCACTGGGGAGAGAAGTCGCTGTCTGAAGCCAAACTGCATTGACTATTGAGTAAAGGCAGCAGCAATTTTAGTACGAGGGGCAAAGGGAGACGGAGCAGCCAGCCATGCATACGTCGTCTTGCCACGCTGGACGCGCGACTGCTTATCCTAATATTACGTGTGTACACGTCACCATTATTAAACATTATTATTATTATTGCACGATCAACAGTAGTTTGTAATTATAATAACACCATGATGCCTTGTTTTGCTTCAATGGAATCATGTAATGACGGAAGAATGTTTATACAATGCCACAAGGAATCTCCGCCTGCGTAAGATTCTCGGGCCCCACGTGTCTCGAAGGATTACATTTATTGGTCCACCTCATCAACGTTAGAATGATTCACCTTTCTCCGATGAGATTCCTCACCATGCTTCCACGGACTGATCCATGTTGGCACATGGAGCCCTCACTGTCATTCAAGTCAAGTAAAATTTGAAATTTTTTTACATTTATTAAATTAAATTTTATAAATTTATTTAATTATTCTATATTTAATAATAATTTTTAATTTTTATTTAAAGTTTGATTTTAAAATTTTATTTTTGATATATATATATATATATATATATATATATATATATATATATATATATATATATATATATATATATATATATATATATATATATTGTTTAAGTAAGCGTGCTACTTGGCATGGCACCAATGGTGTCGCAAGATGAACGGCACTACAATGGGGGAAATTTTTATATTTTCAGGTTGATACGTTTCCTTGTTCTCAGCTGATGTTTATTAATTGGGTAATCCGTCTTTTTTTTGTAGAATATTTTATGTTAAATTTATTTATATAAAAAAACTTATCTAATTCTGTTCGTAAAGGAATAAAATAAAAAAATAATTTTTTCATAAATATTAATAAAAGGATAAAATTAGATAATTTAATATTTTATAAAATTAAAATTGATATAAAATATTTCATAAAAATAAAAATAAAAATAAAAATAATTTCACAGAAATAGAAAATAAAATGTACTCTTATTAATTTTATAAATCTTACATGCATTAAAAAATTATAATTAGCTTCTCTGAATAAAAATATGCATTATTGCAGGAATGTATAAAAATTGCTCCAACAATTTCGACCAAAAAAAAAAAAATTGCTCCAACAATGGATAGGTGGGGCCTGTAGGTTCGGGAGGTTCCACCGCCTCCAACGTTTTGATTATTAACCTTCGTCCCTTTACAGTTCATTTTTGGGCTATAATTAGTTGGACGTTTGGGTTTTGCTTATTATGATGAAATTTAAAAATGGATTTGAATATAAATTAAAAATTATTATTAAATATATAATAATTAAATAAATTCAATAAATATAAAAATTTTAAATTTAATTCAAAATTATATTTTTGTTGTATATAGCATTTTGAGGTAATTATTATGTATTATTATTTTTTGTTTTAACGTGAATTTCAGATTTTGTTCCCTCACGTGATTATAAATTGTAAAAAATTGAAAATTTTGTTTTCTTTAATAATGCCAATTTATTCTTGTCACTTTTCTATCCTATATTTTGGATTTAAGTTCATGACGTGACGTGTGATAAAGTAATTTATTTCTCTTATTATTGTAAAAAAAAATTACATGTTGCTAAATCTTGTATACTCATCATACAATATGCATTCCACCCTAACAAAGATATAATTTTAGAAAATATGCTTGTTATTAAAGTATGAAGAATTTAAAATTTTTCGAAAACAAAATGCTTATTTTGCAACAAAATAATTTGCATGCGAACAAAATGTTAATGATATTTTTTTAATAATTGGAATCGGAAGTTAAACATGACTATGCATGCAGCAGAGGTGTTAAAAAGAATGAATCCACGAAACCGTCTTAATTCATTCAGCCATTTTTTTCCTAACTAGTTCACTTAGCCGGCATTTAATATATTATAGAAGATTTAATAGTATAAGATAAATTATATAATCAAAATTTATATAATATTTAAAAATTTTAAATAAATTGTTTGATTTATCTAAAAATTTTGCCTCTATATTTAATTTCATATAAAATTATTTATTATCAAAGAAAAGAATAAGATTGATAGTATAATTTTAAAATAAATATTAAATTATTAAAAAATTTTAAAAATACTTTTATATTCTTATTTAACTCCCTCATTTATTGAAAAATAATTTATCTCATTTATTAAAAAAATCCCTTTTAATTTCTCTCTCCTCTATAAATATATTTTCTCAAATTATTTATTTTTGATTTATTCATTTTTATAAAATATAACAATAAATATAAGATAGGATAATTTTAGACAAACCTTCCTCTTATAGACTAAATATTGTATAATATATTATTTTATTTTATACAATACTATATTATATTTTTTAATAATTCTTATATTATATTATACAATGTGCTAAATGAAGTCTTATTATACAAATACAAAATTTTATATTCAAATTTCAAATATGAAAATAAGTAAAATTTTTAAGATAATATTAAGTATTACACTATCATTAACTAATCCATTCAAATTTGAACCTATCCAAATGCGCCAATAATGTTTAGTGGGTCAAATTAATAAATAAAATATTTATCCATTAATAAAAAGCCATTAAAAATTCATTGATTATCTATTATTTATCTGTTATTAGTATTTTTATTTAATAATTAAAATAAATATTTAACAAATTAAAGATCACCTATGCTTTGTGATACATTACAAATATGTTGTCAATTGAGTACAGACATTACAATTTCTCATAATAATTGTTTTAGTGAATTTGGTGGTTCAGGTAATATTTTTATAATGGGACATGAATTTGATAGAAATGTAAGGAATTTTCTATTTAATTGTAGAATAATATAATTTAATTATTTTTCTTTTTTATTATAATGCGTGACTCCTCTGATAACAATAGAATTAAGGATTTAAAACATAACGAAAGTAGTTCAAGTTTAAAACGATATAATACTTTAACATCGTGGAATTGATAGGAAGAATTGATGGATGAATACGAGACATCAAAAATAAAATATAATACATGTGAAACTAAGTTAATAGAAACAACAAATACAGATTTTTATTTAAAAATGTGCCCTTCAAAAAATAAAAATGACAATTTGTATTCTTAACTTACTAAACGATAAGAATAAATTAATTTTTTAAAATAAAATTAAAATATAATTTAAAAAATTTAATTATAAAAAAATATTTTCAGATACTTGTTACAAATGATCACAACAATAAAGAATGCTATGTTGGAAAAATAATAGCGATAAGAATGATAAAATAAAATAATAATAAATAAATTAATTGAATTTTACTTTATAATTTATATAAAATTTTAATTAACTTTGAAATGAATAAATGATGAATAATGTCTTAATTTTTAATAGTCAAATTTAAATTAATCCAAATTATTTTTGTTTGGTACCACTAACTGTAAATAAGTTGTAAATATAATATTTATATATTTCAATCATTTTTATTTCATAAAAAATTAATTATTATATTTATTTGTAAATATCACATTCATTAAAATTATATTTATTAATTTTTAGGTATTAATACTGTAACTTTTTTTTATTATAAGGAAGTAACAACCATGATTTGTAAGGAGTATTATTATATAGCGGGAATCATCGAATCACCCCCTTAAAGATTACGTGAATATCAAATTTTTATACTGATTTAATATTAATATTTAAAATTTTAATATTAATTAAATTTTTTATAAAAATTTTATATACTAAACTAATGTAAATATATATTTTATATTAATTTAAAGTGAAAATTTTTAATTGATATTAAATTTATATAAAAAAATCTTGCCATTCTAATTTAACATTATTTGAATCTTTTACATCGTGGTCGAGAGAGATGCTCAAGCATATATAAGAATTTATTGTGGGCCCAGTGTCACGAGAGTACGATGTGGAAAGCATGGGCATGTGGGGCCACGTGGATTTTGATCTTCGTGGATGGGCGGCTCATGACTCAGCACAGCGCTAATTCAAGGAACGAACGCCTTTCTTTAATTTTTTTCCAAAATTTAAATCAATATCTTACTTTTTTCCCGCTACCTTGTCATGTGGGCCCATCGAAAATTGTGGGCTCATTTGGACGGTAATGATCACACCCGACGATGTGGGCCCCACGTCTGGCACCGTCCTAAGTACCTTGTTGGCTCTTGCTTGGCTCTTGTCCACCTCGCTACACATCAGTTTCAAATTTTTGATTGCTTAGCCAAAAGTAGGATCATCATTATAACTTTATTTTGAAAAATAAAAGTTGATAAATTAAATTAATAAATTGTCGATATATACGCACGAATTATAATTTGTCTTAAAAAGATATGTTTTTGTTTCTTTGTCCTAAATTTACACTATTAATCTTTTGAAGATTTAGAGAAAAAACAATAAAGATGACAGCCACCATGTTTTGCCCAATCAAAGATTAATGTCTGCTACATCATAATAAATCGTCACATTGTTCTGAGCCCACTAATTAACTCGGCTCAGGTACTAACAATAAAAAAAATGATTAATCTTAGGAAAAGTTCTACCTCTTCTGAAGAAAAGTTAAGATTAAATTCTTCATCGATTGTATTTTTTAAATCTTAAAGTTTAAAATAAATAAATTAAAATAAAAAATATAAATATAAATATTTAAAAAAAATTAAGAGTAAAAATACTTTATTTTTTAAGATATTAAGTTCTTTAGAAAATTATTTTAAAAAATTTAGTTGAGAATAATTAATTCAAGTAATATACATTTGTCTTTCTCCTCATTTTGAATTTGATCCTATTTAATAATTCAAATATTTCTAATAAAGATAAAAAAAATCTCAATTAGTACCTGATTCAATAAAATACAAATTCTTTTATTTTCACAGTTAATCTTTACTCGTAATTTCACTTTTCAAATTCAAAACGAAAATAGATTCGATGGATTTCTTAAATGTATCGGATGAATTTTGAAGAAAATAAGTATAAAACTTTATTTAAAATTATGAATTTCAATAAAAAATAATGGAATTCAAAATAAAATATTTATTTTTATCTTTCCAAAAATTGAAAAAAGAAGGGAATACACATCCATCCAAAATGAATGTGAACAGGAATTATTGTTAAATTATCTGGCAGTGAGGGACCTTATTTTGTAGGTTTATATTTTTATTTACCATTATTTGCGTTGCGGAATAAATGTAAAAGAGATGCTGCTCACCTGCCTGATGGAACTTCATAAATTCTAATTTTACAATTTTTTAAAATTGAAATTGAAATATACCATACACTCACTATTGGCCGTATTTTTGGGTGCCTAGCTGGATAGGTTCCCTTTATGCAAGGTAGATCCATAAACATGCATGCATGATAATCGGTCATCTACGTGTCCTTCTCATGAAGCCCTCCCCTTTGCAGAAATTTTTAAATGCATATTATATTTAATAATTTTAAAATAATTTTTAAATATTAAATTATTTATAAATTTTAATTCAGTATAACAATTATAATTATTTATTGTATTTAACAATTTAAATAATAGACTCTTACATTTTTATATGCGTTTTATTGATCTTGATTTATTATAAATCTTCCATTCGAATTTTAATTAATGTGAAATTCATGAAAGTGCAGGGATCTCCGATCATTTGAATCATCGAATAGAATAATTATAATTATAATTATTACACTAAATTAAAATTTATAAATATTTTAATATTTAAAAATCATTTAAAATAACTTTATGTAATACGTATATGATAATTTCTCCCACCCACAAGCCCCATAA
The DNA here is from genome assembly GCA_020226215.1 of Sindora glabra. NCBI lineage: Eukaryota > Viridiplantae > Streptophyta > Magnoliopsida > Fabales > Fabaceae > Sindora > Sindora glabra. The sequence continues at coordinate 7,364,484 of CM035225.1, forward strand.
AATTGATTACATCGTTGTGTCTTCAAAAAAATTTAAATTCACACTTCTTATTCTCACTCTCAATAAATTATATTTATAAAATAAGTAAAATTCAATTTTCAGTTTCAATTATTTTCTAAGTGAGCGCGAGTTCAGGATAAATATAGGCTTGTGAATTTAATGAGACTCTTATGTATCTACATGTAAACAATTAATTATTAACTAGTATCATGGAAAAGATCTTATGAGTTTCATGTAAGTATTTGTTATAAAATTCTTGATTATAATTTTACATGTTTATTTAATTTTTAATTAATTAATAATTATATTTATGATATTATAATTATTAGTAATGAGTTAAAAAAAATATACATGTACAAGTATAATTGAGAACTTTACGATAAATACGTTTGGAATCTCACTTAAGTTTTATAATAAATACCGGATTCAAGAGAACCATTTTTTGGGGGGCCTTCGTTCAAAAGAACTAAAATTCTATTTGTTTTTATAAAAAATATTTTTTATTAAAATATAATCATAAACTATCAAAGTGATCAAAAGATAGTTTATATATTTAATATTAAATATAATAAATTTAATAGAAATACGAAGAATACTCATTAAATTTAATTAATGAAATATCAATTCAACATAATTATGATCATAATTATTTAGTAAATAAATAAGTAATTTAATATATTTAAAATGATTAAACCAATTTAACCACACTATTAATTAGATTTGATCATGTAATTAATAGAATTTAATCTTATACTTAATAAGATTTAATCCTATAATTAATAGGATTTAATCTTATATTTAATAGAATTTAATCATATACATAATAGGATTTAACCTCATATTTAATAAGATTTAATCCCATAATTAATAGGATTTAGCTACATATTTAATAAATTTTAACCTCATACTTAATATGGTGATAATAATTAATAAGAATTAATCCCTAATTATGACACTCTTTTATGATAACTTGAAAGCCATTGATTGTAACATTGCTCACAATATATATATATATATATATATATATATATATATATATATATATATATATATATATATATATATATATATATATATATATATATGTTAAAATTTGTTTTCTAAGATGTTGTAGAGGTTCTAGTAGTGAAAAAATAATAGTGATTCAAATATAAAAATAACAGGGACTCATCTTTGATACATAAATCATGACTTAATTCATGACCTGTACAAAATTTTAATAAAGCCATAAATAAATAAAAAATATATAATTAATCCGTTAAATCACTTGATTTAAATCCATTCAAACCTTCCTTTTGCAAATGTTACATAGTAACGCCTTAATCAGGGAAGCACGAACCATCTTTTGCTACCGTTACTCAGTAACACCTTAAGCAGGAAAAGCGTGAAGCATGATAAGTACTGCAAGGTCTCCACATTTTACTGCAATTTAATCAATAAAGGTAAATAATTGAATCAATATCAATAAACTATTATCTAAATTTACATTTATAATTTCTAAATCGTGAAAAAAAAAAAGGAAATAAGAAAAGGAAAAACATTTACAACTGGACATGCTCATGTCTTCTAATTCCTGTCTGTGAGATGAGGTGTCACCTCTTGAAAAAGATTCTCCCAGGTGACCCCTCTTTCTCTCTCTTTGCTTTCTCTCTCCTATTAGTCCTATTTCTTGCTAGTAATTATACACTCACACCTCTATATATAGCAGTCACTTTGCTCATCTCTTAACACTTACAAGCTCTCTCTCTCTCTCTCTGTGCCTTTTGCTTTGCCAATTAACATTACTTTCTTCAGCTTCATCGCTTATAATCCCTTTTTTCTTTCCAAATGGCCAGTGTTGAGGTAGTAATATTAGCAAATATGTAGCTTTGGTCTCTCTTTGTGGCCAAAGTTTTGTACATCTTACATTAGCTTTCTCTGTAGTTTCGGACTTTCAGTGCACCATGCAGCTGGTGCTAATGAGAAGCTTTTGTGACACAATGAACATTTCTCCTTATTTATCAGTTTTTTTTTTCTTTTTTAAATTTTGATTCTTATATGTTCTACAGCTTTTATCTATTCTTTATTTTCGTTTCATCTGTCTGATATGAGCAATCTGCAAACTATAAGCAATTGAGATTGTAGCACTGAATCAGCAAAATCAGATTCAGCACTCTAAACCATCAACATACAAAAACAACTTCCATTTTCCTTTTTCTTTCAATCTCCTTCTTTTCTTATTATTTCATCCAGATCGTAATTTAAGCATACGATGCAGTATAAGCTATTCAAATCATGGTGATCAATATGTTTCACAAGCTTACGATCACAGATTATGATCATCAAGATACTCTTCCGGCGGATCAAGTTTAATTTACTGATCTCTGATCAGTCCTTAATCAGATTCATTTCTGATCAACAAAGTTGTTTATGATTCTCCTTGTCATGTCACAAACTCATAGTTCTATCCACAGAGCATACAGATCATTAATCATTAAAAAACTAAATGGGTTAAGAAAAAGAAGATCATGAACTTTTATTTGTCTGAATTCCAGCTATGCCTATATGTCATCTTTCTTGGTAATAGGATTATGAAATGCTGTCTGATTTCTGTCATTGAATATGTAAAGCTAAGAATGCCTTCGGAATACTTAATTTGTTGAATAAATGAAAATGGATGAACATAAATTGCAGGTTGCACAAGCTCCAGCAGCAGTGAAAGAGAATGAACCAACCGAGGTACCAAAGACTGAGGAGACAACCGTAGAACCAGCAGCTCCTGAGACAACAACAACCACCGAAGAACCAGCAAAGGAAGAAAAAACTGAAGAATCAAAGGAAGAAGAAACAAAAACAGAAGCACCAGCTTCGGAGACGCCAGCAGCAGAAACCGAAGCACCAGCTGAGAAGGAGGAAGTGAAGGAAGAGATCAAGACTGAGGCAGAAAAGCCTGCTGAAGAAGAGGAGAAACCAGAGAAGAAAGAAGAAGTGAAGGAAGAGACACCGGCCGAGGAGCCAAAGAAAGAAGCTACTGAAACTGAAAAGCCAGCAGAACCAGAAGCACCAGAGGAAGAGAAGAAAGAGGCTGAAAAAGCAGAGGAAGCCAGTGCCGCCGAAGTTGTTGTTGAGAAGACTGAAGCTTAGACAGGCCAATGTCCATGGAGGAAGAAATTTAAGTGGGCTTTAGTATTTGATGGCATCAGCTCTACCTTTCTGCATGTTATTTTCAAAAGCTGATAGGTCTTTTCTCCTGTATTTTATTTTTTCAGTTTGTTTTCTTGTGAATGTTATGGTGAAGTAAGTCTTTGGATGATGATGGCTATGATTCCAGGAGGGTTACATATGAGTTTGTCAATGGTGTGATTTCCCTAGGTTTGAATAAAAGTTATATTAGTATTATATTTTTACTTTCTGAATAGTGAAATTATCTTACTTTAAGAAATTCTTAAAAAGGATCAAGGTTCATTGGACAGTTAACCTGGTCCATCCAAGAATTTCTCTCTGTCTGCAATTTAATTTTGCTTGAATTTGGACCCAAATCAACAGACTGTCCAGTTAAAGAAAATTACTGTCAACTTACCCAAAAAATTTTAATGTTTTATTTAAGATTATTAACAATAAACGACTACGCTGAATATTTTTCTCTGTCTAAAACTATTTCTTTTTCTTCCCTCCTTCTTCTTTCTTCTAAGTACACCATAAGGATTGTAGATTGGCTAATTTTGGGGCCAAAAAATGAGAGTAATTTCTGAAAAAATCCTTAAAGAGCTGCCAGCCCTTGCAACCAACCAGCCAACATTTTTTTCGGCCCGCATCTTGTGGTCTAAGGAGCATAATATACTCAAGCTCAAACCAGTAAAAACCAGTTTATACAAGATCACACCATTTTTTGAGGCTAGATATGACTTGTGACCAGTATTACAGAATTTTAATCTAGGAAAGGAAAAAATACATAACTACATTATTGTGGCATTACTGAATGAAATTTAATGTACTTGAAAAAATTGAATTTTTCTTGAAAGGTCTTTAGTCAAACAGAAAACCATACCATGAAACATAACAGTAAGGTGACCTATTCAGCTTAGCAGAGGATAATTTGTTGGGAATGTTCTTAATACATTGATAATACAACAAAGATTTGCCCTTTGAACATGTTTGTTCAGACTTGCATACCATGACATACAACAGCTATAACTAGGAATACAAGTTTTCCCCGAATCCTACCTTATTAATACCCTACCCATATAAACATTCGACTAGGGTAACAACATTGCAACCTTTAATTGACATGGAACCCCACAACTAGAGCACCTTTGCACATTATCCAATCAGAAAACAGATGATATTATCCTATGATCTTTACAAAGCTCAGTGCCAATATTTCTATGTGCAGTCAAAACAACATTGTGATTCTATTATCCCAAATGCAAGTGTATTTACCAAGTGCCAAAGCTGCAACCAATGTGTTCCCGGGTGACTACTCCAAGCCGTTCTTGCATAACAGCCATCGACGGATAAGGTGGAAAACACAGCCGGAAAAAGCATGTGTGAGATGAAGGAAGGCGATCAACAGATTCAGGGGACTTGTAGATGGAGAGACGTGAGGCCAAACCACGGAAACCTTCAACTGGTAAATACTTCACGGATGTCCAAAAGAACAGAAGAACCTTCTTTTGTTCCTCTGACATTCCCCCAACAACCTAAGATTGTTTTCAAATATAAGATATAAATTTAACCATCATGAGCAACATCTTAGAGCACAAGTCAAAAATTTGAAATCATGAGTAGATCGGAAAGGATTCAAGAAACAATTTCTTCAAAATTGCAATTTCACCATAAGCATTTTGGTACTGACTGTAGAATATAATCAGACATATCAATTTAGTTAAAAAGATAACTTATGGAAATTAAAAAGAAACAGGGAAACCGGATGATCAGACTTTCTCATCTTACAAAAGGTGAAACAATAATATAATTTCATAGATGAATTTGTCAGATATACTGACAATTTTTGTCATGAGACTACATTTCACGTTGTGGACTGAAAAAATAATCATCAAAACACAAAGTAATTAGCCTGGACCCTGATTTCAGTTCAGTAAATACAGCAGAACTACAGCATTATCTATTTTCTGAATGAAGTATCACAATTATGATCTCAGCAAGAGAAACATATTACTACTCAGGATCCGCTAACTTAGGGAATATATTGGTAACTGGAATGTGGCACAACTAAGGTTGAATACGCCAACCAAATTAAGTGGATTCCAAGAGTAGCCGGGACAGGGATAACAAATTCTTTGAGGAGGTGGGGAAACTTATTAAGCAGCTAAGACAACAACGCTTTTCAAGAAGCAAAAATGCTGTAAAATTCTTTTGCTCCACGGCCCAAAATGGAAATGAAACGGCATTAGAGGGCTCCATATCAAAATACCTGTTGCCCAATATGCCATCCCTTCCCCAGACAATTAATTCATACATGCACATACAAAAATATAGGTGATTAATTTAGAAATGCTCAGAATGATCAAATTGAATAAATTAGATCTACAAAGGAAAATTTAAAGAACCAAAAATTAGGGAGAAATTTATTTATTTACCCCCCCCCCAAAAAAAAAAAAAAAAACTGTGCAATGCCAACACCCTACATACCTCCCAAAACCAAGATATCTGAGGATCAGTTTCGTTGTAGCCATTATACTCAGTATGTGCCTTCCAATCTTCAACAGCAATGATATTTTCACTCCCATGCAGCATGCAATCAAGATCTTCAAGCTCTAAACTCTGAAAGAAAAACTTCTGAAGCCCAGGGTTACAAAGCATATCAGCAAAACCTTTGGCAAAATGTGACACCTGCTGTGAGATAGAGGTGACAAAATGATCCTGTATAAGAAGATGAACATACTCTTTCCTGTTATCACTATTAACAGCAATGCTTTTCCCACCAGGGCAAAGCTCAACCACATTCCTGTGTCCCAACTCTTCCACCTCTCTAACAAATGTCAGTCCTAAATCATCTGAATCAATTAAATCAGCATCCATCTCCAATATCTGCTTGTAGCTACTATACAAGGAAGGATCTGCATCCCGTATATCTTCTAAATCAACACTCTTGCCAGCCAATTGATTGAAAAACACTCGATCAAATACGATGCCAACATTCACCCTATGCACCAAAGCTAATGCAATAACTCGACCAGCAAAGGTGAAGTACTCAAGGTGCAGAGGATGAATCTTAGATGCTGCAAACAGGTAGGAAGAGGACAAACTGAATTTGATTGTCTACTAGTACACCAAACATACTATATATATATATATATATATATATATATATATATATATATATATATATATATATTAAAATTGAATATATAGGAATCTTCAATAATTGCAAATGGAAACTCAAGTTAAGTGGCAGCAGACTCATGGTTAGACAGGTTAGACATTGCAACATTGCAAAGCCTTTGACCTATACATGCATACAAGTGTGTCCGTTCCAAACATTCACTCTCCTTCTTCATTGTTTATCCCCTGCCTTTATTTTTTTCCCTTATCTACAACTCACCAGATGCAACTTTTATGACTTGTACATAAGAGAAAAATAAAGGCAGATGGTGCAGGCAGTATGCCTAAGATCAATAAATCGTGCAGAAAGGTGCAAGTAAATGAAATTTGTTCCAAGTATAACCACCACATACTGTAACTGAAGAAGATGCAAGTATATGAAATTTGTTGAACTGCAACCTTATTATAGGCTTTTTGAAAGAAAGGTTCAAGTCAAGAAAATATAACATAAAACATTAGGAATCAACATATCAGAAAGATTGAAATAAACTTCTCATTTCTTCAACCTATGGCCAGAAAAAGTCATAACTTTTGAATTGGAGACAGATTAACTTTCTTTCCATTACACAGGTGAATTAAGATTACACAGGTGAATTAAGAGATGAAAGTTTCTACGGCTATTGAAAATTTACCAGGATATTCCTAAAACAAGGCTCCAATCATACCTACCTACAGAGAAAATAGATTAAACTCAGTGTAAAATTTGATCATACAGGGTCTTTGTATTGAAAAGACAGGAGAAAAGACGAAAACAAAGTGCATACATGAAAATGTAGGGGCTATGTTTGAAAAGGACAGGAAAAAACTCCTCTAATTTACATTATTAAAATGGAGTTATCCTCTATTAACAGGCAGTGTATAATGCTGCTGATCTACGATCTGTATTGCAAAGACAGAAGAAAAGATGAAAACATAGTGTATACTTGAAAACATTGTGGCCCTGTTTACAAAGACACAAAAATAAAAAAATAAAAAGTTCCCATAATTCACGTTATTGAAATGAGTTATCCTCAATTAATAGATAGTGAATGATGCTGGTTATAGGGAAAGCTTGAAAGGGGAGTTGCAAAAAAATATCCAGTTTGAAGGTACTTGCAGACTTCAAAGACTGAGACAATATATGCAGTTCCTTCCAAAATTTTGAAACCTCCAATTGGAGGACCCCTTGAAGATGATCTTGTTGCAAATTTTGGCGTTGACATCAGAATTTGAAGCTCTAGAATGCTCCAATCTTCTGAAGGAAAATATTTGGCTGCTAGTTGCTCCCACTAGGCCCCTAGAGTTCCTAATTAAAATTTACTTCTTGATTTAGATGCCACTTGGATAGGATAAAATTTCAAAAAACATTATTGCTTAAACTCCTCAGTGTACTGAAAATGTTTCTATGGTAAAGGATACTTCACTTGTAATGACATTCAAACCAAAATTTGCTCTTCAAATCTGATTCACAACAATCAAGTCAAACCAAAATTTTCAGGATTCTTCAAATCCAGTTTCTCGGTTTTTAATAATTTGATTCCAGACAGCCAGAATGTTATCTTTAATTCATAGAGTTAAAGGGGCTTTATTGGATTAATGAATTTTGGACTTCAGAGCATGACACAAGCATATCTCCTGCTCCAATATTGCCTTGATAGAAACAAGAGCACATCCCAATCTAGTAAACCATACCATTATTCATTTAGCCCACTCCCCCACCACACCAATGGATACGTGACCCAAGGCCTTCAAAAACTCGAAGTCTTAAGAGTACTTAGTAAGTAACCACTAAGGAAAAATGACAATGTATAGTTAAGGAGGACGCCACTAGGTTCACAACAACCAAGTCAAAACATACAGCTGGATAAACTAGGTTCCACCCAAATGCTAGAATAACTTCCCAGACCTTTGTTTTTAAATCTCAGAATTCATAAAATTAGATGTTCAATCTTTCTAGTTACTTCTTGCATTTTGCAAGAGATGTAACTTCCTATATACTTCCTTCAACAAGAGTTTACCCCCTGAAAACTAGTTTATAACGTCTTACCATCCTAGGAAAGATCATCCATATACAACGCAAGCCCTGTCCAGCTTGTCATTTTGGCCCGCAACTCTCCACACATAACAAACAAAGAAGCTAAACGACGCTGCCCAAAGATAATGAATTTGAAATAGATTTCCAAATGAAACTTACCAGGATTGGGGAGGAATCTTCTACGGTCATTTGGGCATGCCAAAAAAAGAGCATTTCCAGGATTGAATAATTCTTGACATACCAAGAGAAACCACTCCCGCAGTACTCCAGGCCCTGTAGCTTCCTCATTTTTGAATTCCATAAATAGTCCAGCATGCAGAGACTCAGCCTCAGCTCGTGCAATGTATTCAAACGATTCTGCCAACAACTGAGACCTGTCAATGAGCATCTCATGCAACTCGTCATAGTCATCTTTTACCTCAGAGAACATCATCAATGTCAAATGCCTCCTAGCTTCAAAATTCGTGACATCCTTGTGCTGAAGAATCCACTGATGATCATCAATTCTCTTTGCATATTGAACGATTAGCAAACTAAACATACTTCTTTGTTGCCTCAAAGCTGACCAAAATTCTTCTTCGGTGCCCTTGTAGAGTTTAGAAATCTGATGCAATTCCTTCAAGATGGTAAGATACTGAGACCATGAAGACGAATAAACAAATTCACTTTCTCCTCCTTCATTAACAGCCAAGAATTCCTCCATCTTTTGAAGACATTGATGCATTTTCTTCAACAATTCAACAAATATATGACGTAGATTTTCAATGTTTTCAGCAGGTATATCAAGTTTTTCATCAACCAAATAAGAAAAGCGGCCCTTCAATGTCTGTTGCTCATGGATTTTAATCATTTTAATCCTTAGAGGGACAAGGAACGTTGTAAAATCCCGAACATCACTTGGTGATGGCCCCGCACTGGTGGGGGATTTTACACTAATATCCAAATCTTTCATCAACTTTTTTGCAAGTTCACGAACAAACGGGAAAATTTCTTGGACAAGAACCAATCCCTTGCGATTGGAGTCATAAGAAACACCACCACCAGCCTCTAATAAAGAGGCTAGAGCACTTCGACAAGTGAGATACAAGGGATCATCACAACCGACTCTTCTAAGCAATTTACAGAATTCAAACACAACACGTGCACACTGATTATGCAATGATTTAGACAATGTAGTGCGACAGCAACTTAAAAAATGCTTAATTGAACAGTCAGCACATTCTTTGTTACCCACATAAGGCGACATATACAACATAACCAGCACAGCCGGAGCAGAAGAAGACATGAATATCTGGAAATACCCAGATGCTGATTCGTTGTCATCTCTGGGTGTCATGTTCAAGTAATTAGTCATAAGATCCTCGATAATTTTCATAGCGCCATGTACCACTTCACCTCTGCATAGTCGCCAAATGAGGGAAACCATGTCGTTGATAACTTGCCAAGCATGAGGGTGCTCAGTACTGCGCATACGTCCAACCAATTGAAGATTAGCATCGTTTTGGATGGAACAATCCGAAAGATTTTGTTCCCACTGAAGCTGTTTACCCCTGTATATCAGCCTTTGCTCGAAGACAGGAATGCCAGTAATCACTTGAATTCGCTCATGAATCGATTTCACAGTATCTTGAGGAGAAGCTTGCATCACCATAGTATTCCCCTCCGACATCATTCGAATGAAAAATTGCAACATTGTCCAGGACCGGGTTGACTCGGACCGGGACGAACAAGCATAATCGTTTAAACGCGTCCCAGACACCCTACTATCGATTCCCGACACAGAACCATTGACGACATGAGAGTTGCTAAGGAAAGAGGAATTTACAGCTACGGGTTCCTTCTTCTTCATTCTAACAGAGACCGAGTCCGAAATATCAGCGTACTCTTCGTCATCATCATCCAAAGGGGAGCCGCAGTCGTCTAACTTGCGCTTCGAGGAGAGACGGTGGTGATCGGAATTAAAAGCAGCGCCGCCGCTACCGCCGACGCGCTGGTTAACGCAATCAGCGGATGGGTTTTCAGTGTTAGACATTTACCAGAAACCCGCAGCGCCGCCGGAAAATAATTTACTAGTAAGCAGCAGAAGAAGCCGTCAAACAAAGGCGTCCATAATAATCAAAATCAAAACTTTCTTTGGACATAGCTCGGTGCGAGCTCAGCAATGGTGACAAGTTGATCAGAGCTTCGTTTTGGTACTTTCGACCCCTCCGTCCTCTTACCTTTCATCACAAATGACCGCTTGTATCATCTCATGCTGATATAAAGAAGGAATAAATTGATTTATTAATTATTTAATGATGATTAATAGATATATATATATATATATATATAACACTTAATTAAATTAATTTTTATTATGTATTGTTGCTTACTCGGCACGGTGTTCTTATCGATTGCAACAATGGTGTGGGTTTTTCAGTGTGGGGGGATGCACGGTGCCTACGTGAACTAACTGCTTGATTAAGGTGTTGTTGGTGATCCAACGGCTGTCGTCTCCCTGAGAGTTGAACGGCTGGTGGTGGGACCAAGAGGGCGAGGCGTGACTTTTGAGAGGAAAGGAACACTAATTGGCGTGAAAAACTAAAATTAGAATTTAGAAACAATATCTGTTAAAAAGCAATTTTCGGAGGCGCAGCCAGAAATTTTTAATTATACAAAACGTATGTGCGCAATTATTAATAAATAAATTAGTGAAAAAAAGGTAAGGAAAATATTATAGATCTTTAAAATAAGTTTTGAAATTAATTTTTCATTCTTTTATAATTATTAAATTAAGTGTTTGTTTAGTAGAACTTACAAAAATCACAATTAATAATTATAGCTCAAACAATTAATTATTAGTTTTTTAGAAATATCTAATTACACTTTTAAAAGCTATCAATAATCAATCATTTATAATAATTTTAATTATAAAATAAATTATTTGAAGTAATTTTTTAATTGGAATTATAAAAAAATTTAAATTTATGTTCATATTAATGTCACTTTTTAATTTTTTTATCTTTACTCTTGTGTATTCGTATTTTAAATTTATGATGACTTGAGAAATTTTATAATTTAATTATTCATAATTTTATTTGAATTAGTGAAATAATAAAATAGTTATAAATTCTATGTTAGATATTACAAAATTAAAGTGTTCTTATTTATAAAAAATAATTCAAATAAGTAATAAATAATTTTTAAAAAGAATATATATTAAATAATATTATGTATTTAAAAATAAATATATAAAAATATGAGAAAAATTAATGATTTTAATTGATATATAATTATATGTATTTTATTGTCTTTTTGATAATTTGACAATAATTATTTCTTACATCATTTAAATAAAAATAAATTATATATAATTAATTATTAATTAATCTTAACATACATGGAATAGATTATTTATAATTAATTATTTTAAAATTATTTATTATAATTAATTATTTTCATCAGTATACCAAATAATTTTTAAATTTTATAAATTTATGTTATTATCATATATTTAATAATGGTTATTAATTTTTATTAAAAATTGAAATTTCAAATCTTATTTTCAAATAAATATAATATTACTAAAAAATGTAACCTATTTTTTTCATAATAATTTATTAATACATTTTTTTTTATTTCTGTATGGACATCGATTCTGACATACCAAATTAAAACATCCTTTTTATTTATGTACGGATATTAATTCTAACATCCCGACATTGAAAAATCCAGTACGAATACATTGAAAAATCCGGATATGATAGAATTGTATTGATTTAGTACATGTATTGAGGAAACTTCTGTAAAATTTATTTATTTTTATTTGAAATATTTATATTAATTTTATTCTTATAAAATATTAATTTACTTGACTCTATCCATTTATATAAATACTAATAAAAGTTTAAATTTAATTTATGGGTAGTATAAAATTTTTTACAACATTAATAAATAACAAGATAATATCTCTTTAAGAAATTAATATTAGTTAAGAATCTAGTAGAAGAATTTTAATAATTTGTAATGATATGATAATAGTGTAAAATTAATGTACGTTAATCATAAATTAAATTTAAAATATATTAATAAAAATTAAAATAATAAATATTTTAAAATAAAAAATTAATATAAAATATTTTAGAAAAAAATGAATTTTACGTTAAAAAAATCTACCCTGTATAATTTAAAAGTATTCAATTCAAGCAGGAAGGTTACTTATGAACTTTTACTCTGCCTTTTTTCCTCTCTGAGTAGCACTCGACGTTTACAGTAGAGAGGGCCCATGTTGTCACTACATTGTAGTAGGTGCCGACATAAATCGTTTATCCTTCTTCATTACGCGAGATTTGCGTGCGCTTATAATATTTCTCTCGTTGTCTATTTTTAAATTAAGATATTTATTGTAGATAAAACGCGATTTTGAGACAAATTGGTGTCATAGTTAATATTTGAGAATTATTTTAGACATTTATTTTTGAAAATATTACTTTATTAGATTATTTCTTGAACATTAATATAAAGGTGAAACAACACCGTATGAGAGTATCTTGCACAAAATTAATGTACATAGAGTATTTTTTTTTCTAATATTTAATATAAAAGACTTAAACCTATTTTACTGTCTTAAACTGATATTCATTCCTGTCATATCAATTTATTAGAATTTTTATTTTTATTTTTTAATTATTTAAAAAAATTTAATTATATAATTTTTTATTTACCGATAATATTAAATATTTTATATTAATGAATAATTAAAGTGAGAAAGATATAAAGAAAAAAAGTTTGCATTGTTGTATATGGTAGGATTCATCTTTTTATAGAAAAACAATCACAATTAATATGTAAAAGATTCCTCTTTATTCACCGAAAGAAAAAAAACAGGTTCCTCTTTATATTGATTTCACATGATATTAATATATTATTATTACAATGAAGTTTCATATGGTACGTTGGTTTCATATTTTTACAAAAAGAAATGCAATTAATGGGAAATTTCACATAGAGCTGAATAAATAAACCCAATAGTAATATTATGTGTTTATTTTCAAAGGATTACTACATTAACACAAAAAATATAGAAGTTTGGCATAGATCTTCAAAAATTATAAAGAAATATTTTTTATTTATAAAGAAGTTTCACATGCATATATTTTATGTCAGTTTCTAATTGGATAATATGAAAAATTACTATTATTCTAAAGTAAATATTTAAAGGATTTTAATTTAATCTACTATTAGTATAAATCAATTTTATATCATTATTTATTTATGTATTATCACGTTGAAAAAATTATTAAAATCTTATTAAAGCAATTAAAAAATCTTGATTATTTATATTTTTTTTAATAATGTGTGTTTGTCTTATGTATTTATGTATATGTTTCTCTAATAATATTGGTAATGTCTTTAAGGGTTACGAGTGAAGTCCATTTTTCTCTTATTTTTACATTATTTTGTTCTCTTGTGATGCCTCCATATTTGTATTAAAGAATGCATTAATTTCAGTCCATTTCCTTAGATTTTTTTTTTTTTTGGCCATCGTTTCCTTAGATTCATTTCCTTCTTTTTCCCCCTTATAGATTTGTGAAGTCCAGAATTGTGGACCCACAAACATACAAGTGGGGTGTGAGTTTAAAAAATAAAAATAACATTACTTAAAAAACAATGCTATTAAGATTTTGATGTATTTATATTTTAATTTCTGACTTAGAATTTTATATAAACGTCCTCCAACTATACCAGCCGACTGTTTAATCGTATCCATAATCCAATCGGAATCATACTTAATAAAAATATTATCCGTCCAATAAATGCAACGAATTCAATAAAAGATTTACCTTAAAAAATTATACTATTTATAGCTAAATGGCAGAATATCTATTTTTTTATTTATATATCCAGCCTAATACAAAGCATCCGTGATAAATATTAAATAATCATTGGTTAAATATTTATTCTAATTATTAAATAAAAATATTTAAATAAATAGATAATGAATAAATATAAATAGATATTTAACAATTTTGATAATAGATTTAAATTGACTCAAAATTAAATGAATTAAAATAGATTCATGTTTGTTATTTATTTTAGAAAAAATCTTATATATTTTATCCATAACAATAAGTTAAAAGGATAAAATTATAAATTTTATCTTTAAAATTTGATGACATTGGAAAAATAGTTTTTATATTATATGAAATTATAATTCCATTCTTAAATAACAATTTGCATATACAATTTTAGTTTTCAATCGTATTATTTAGAAATAAAATTATTTGTATAGATTTATACGTATTAGTTAAATTATATGTGTAAAATATTATTTATAAATGAAATTATAAATTTATATGATTCATAAGTTATTTACTAATTTTAAAAACCAAGATGGTAATTTTTTAATTAAAAAATATAATTTTCAATGTTTAAGAGCTTTATAAAATTTGAACAATAAAAATAGTTTTTATTAAATGAGAATAAAACAAATAAGCATTACATCACTAGGAGAGAATGTAGGTATCTTGAAAGTTTTGCAAAGGAGGCTAATTATCTAATAATTCTAATACAGACAAAAATAAAAATGAAGAAAACAGCTCCGTGTCGGCATTAATAGGTTGAAAAATAAATGTGAAATGAAAACAAGGCGGGCGGGCGCGTCCTTTCGGTTAGGCAGATTCTGAGTTATTTCGCCCTTTCGACACCCCTTCCTCACCACTACATAAAGGATAGCATGCAATTCAATTCAACTACTCTTGTCCGAAACGTACTTAGATTCTCTAACCCTTTATTCGGTTGTAAAGAAAAAAAATATCTTGTTCGAATAAAAAAATAAAAAGAAAAATAAAATGATAATTTTACTTCAGTCATTTTAATAAAAATAAAAAAATAAATTAAAATTTTTAATTACTTTATTGAAAAATATTTTTTGTAATAAAATATTATTTGTATATATTAATAAATGGATAATACATATTGATATTTAAAAAAATAATACCTAGAGTTATAATAATAGAAAAAAATAAATTTATTTTTAAAATAGAAAGAGATACTTTTTTCAATTTTTTATATTTAATATTAAATAAATAAAATATTTTTTCTCATTTTAATATTTTATTAATATATTTTACAAAAAAAAATATTTCTGTTGAAATAGACGAAGCATAAGTTGAGTTACAAATTTATTCTTCAAATTATTAGATCAGTTTTCAAGTTAAATAAAATTAAAAATAAAGTTGTAATAAGTCATTTTTTTTACTCATTTTTCACCTTTATGAGTTAAGAAAAATTTTTGGTAGGACTCACTCTTTTTTTTTTCTCCTATTCTTTCATTTCTTTTCTATCCTATGACCAGGGAAAATATTGAGTGTGTTTGAATATATATTTATTTTCATATTTTAAAAAAAAATCCTTTTCCAAAAATTATTTTGGGAGCAAAGAAGAATAAAAAAATAAAAGGTAGCAGGCATTGTGAAAAAATTTATTTAATCATAAAATTGATATTAAAAAAAAGTTTAGAAAAATTAATTTTTTATTTTAAATTACATATTTAAAATTATAATTTTTAAAAGTAAATTCTAAAAATAAGTTATCAAATAATTTTTTAATTTTAAAAATAAAAAATAAAAAATATATTATTTTTCTTTCTTTTCTTTCTTTTAATTTTTTATTTATTTTAATAAAAATAAATAAAAGGTAAAAATGAAGTGAATAATAAATCTCTTTAATAAATAATAGAGTCCATTGTGAATCTTATATTATGTGGGAAGCGAGTAAGTATGGGCAGAGAATAGGTGAAGAAGAATAAGACTAGAAATACTCTTATTATTATTTTTTATATTATAGTTTTGACTGCGTTTCTTGGAAGTTCATTAAATCCATTAATTTATCATCGGAATATTAGATCATAGATGTAATTTTGAATTAATAGCTTATAAATTATTAATGATTCGGATATATGTTTAGTAAAATTATTCAATAATTGATTTTATTTGAAGTAAAGGACCCTTATTTGTTTACGTAAAAAATTAAAGAGAAGAAGAAGAAATGGACAATAGTATTTTTCCTGTATTTGATTGCAGTATAAAAAAAGGATGAAGGAGAAAAGAAATAGAAAAAGAAGAGGGGAATTCACCAAAAAAATTTCTTACCATGTATAAATAGAAAAAGAGTAAAAATTTTATTTATTACAAACTTTTCCTTAATAAACTAATTTCAAAGCAATGAATTAATTTTAAAATAAACATTAATTTATTTTATTATAAAATAACTTATTAATATTTTTATGAAGACTTAATTAATAATAGAAATGAAATCAAACCTTGACAATTAATGTAAAGATATACCAGTTCCAATGCCCAGCCCATCAAAAAATCTAATATTTACGTCTCAATATACAAAGTAAAGATATGAGTGAGTAATGAATAGTTATTATAGTATCTACAAAATGATAATAATATAAGTAGAAGGAATACAAAAGCATAAATATTTTCTAAATAAGTTTGAAGATATCGTAGGAGGAAAAATTAACAAAAGCAATAAAATTATAATAAAAATAAAAGAATTTCTTATATATAATATTGGTAAATTTACGCACCATTGATATATTTCAAGGTTATTCTCTAGCACGTAAATGAAAATTTTGCTACTTTTTTATCAAAGTTTAACAAAATAAATACAAAGTTAAAACTTTTTAAATAAAATATATTTATAAAAAATTTATATATAGGATAAATTATAATTGTAATTATTATTGTTGACCACAAGCAATATATTTGATAAATATATTAAGCCGAAAGATACAATTATTATTTAACTCAATTAATTTTGTTTTCTCTTACTTTTCTATCTAAACAAGTAAGAAAAATTATTTTTTTTCTTTTCTTATTTTCTGTGCAATTAAGCAAGAAAATAATTTTCTCTTTTATTATTATTTTCTTTCCTTTTTTTCTTCAAACATTCAAGGGGGTTAGAGTTGTTTTAGAGAAATATCACCAAGTCCAATCGTAATTTTAGAGATATGATTGAGATATAATTAATTTTAAGAGGGTTTTGAAATATTAATCGAAAATTCTTTCATTTCTTCATTTACTCTCTCCTTAAGAATAGCCCTAGGACATTCTTAGATTGCATTAGTTTTCTGTATTTTACACTTCCTATTTTCATAAATAATTATTTTTTAATAAAAATAAGTAGTTAAATTACTAGATAAATACAAAAATCATGAATTAAATTCTAAATGTAGAAAAAATATAAAGTTTGTAAAAAAAAAATCAAATATATGAAAAGTTTTGAAATTATAAACAACTATTTGTTTGTAAACATTGAACTCATTTATAGGATATTATACAAGTCTTAATTGGAATATATTCTTAGTATATGATTCTGTACATTCACGGTCCATAAAAATAATCATATTATTAAAATTATTAAATCGAGTTAGAGTTTTTCTGGTTATGTAATACTATAAAATGAACAATCTCCAAGTTATAGAGTATAGGATTTAGTCATTATTTAAGAAATTAGTAGTTCAGCACTAATCTAAGCCAAAGCAAAATAAAACAAAGCGCACTAAGAAAGAAAACAGACATAAAATAAATAGGTCAAAAATACTAAAATAATGTCTAGGGGGGATTGATGAAACAAGCATTCCGCAAAATATATTAAACATTGATTGACTTCACAGTGGTCTGTTTGTTTGTGCTGGAATTTCAATGCTCACATGCGGAGGCATTTGGAGATATATTGCAACTGCTAATTAATTGATTATCACTAAGCACAACCATCCCAAAGTGCCCATGGTCGGAGATATTCAGAAAATGAAGGGAAAAAAACACGCACACATGCGTAAATAGAAAAATTAAAACGAAATTATTAGGCAAACTGTTCTTGAGAAATTATATTTAGAATAATAAAGTGTATTTGAATATGTTTTTATTTTTATATTTGCAAAAAAAATACTTCAAAATTATTTTTAAAGACTATTTTTTAAATTATTTTTAAATTGAAGAAGAATAAAAAAATGGATGGTAGTCGGTATTACAAATAAAAAATATTTTATTTAATTATAAAATTAATAAAAAATATTTAAAAGTTATTTCTATTTTTAAGTTATACATTTAATATTAGATAGTCTATTTGTTTACTATTTTTAAAATTAATTTTTTAGTTTTTAAAAAATAAAAAAACCCATTTGGGAACATATTTTCAGAATTTTTTAAAAAATTATTCTTAAAATATGTAACTTAAAAATAAAAAAATAGAAATAATTTTTATATATTTTATTAAATTATTTTAATGTTCTTAATATCAATTTTATAATTATATAAAATATTTTTCATATTTGCAATATTGATCATTCTTTAACATCTATTTTCTTTCAATTCAAACATAATTTTTAAAAATATTTTTTTTAATAAATATAAAAATAAAAACATATCCAAATACAAATATAATTCTTAAAAACAGATTTTAGAAACAAATTCCCAATCAAATTCTTATATTTTCAAAACATGATTTCAAAAATAATAAACAAATAGACTCATAATTTCTTCACTTAATTACAAATTGCTTCACAAAAAAATTTTACCTCAAAATGTTATATCAAATTAAGAATTACGAGATTGCAATTATCCCCACTCCTATTATAAGAATTGACTCAATTAGAGTTGATATTATATTTGATATATTGGAATTGAAAAATGATTAAAGAAATGGAAAGGAATGGATATTCAATATTATTTTTATATTTAATATATCAAAATAATATAGAAATGAGACTCAAAGTATAGTTAATAATAATAATATTTGTATCACAAAAATAATAAATATATTACTGAAAATTTAATATTATTAAAATAATTGATATGATCAATAATAAAAATTATCATAATTTAAATTTTATAATTAAAACTATAATTAACAAAAAATTCAATAATAAATCATAATTTTTTATAAAGAATACAAAATTACCCTATTTTATTATTAAAAATATATTTATCAAAATATTTAAAACTAGTGTGATTTTTCATTTATTAACCAAGGCTCATATTGATGTATTAAAAAAGTGAAGTGAAGGATATATGCATAAAAAAACTTATTTTATGAATGCCGAAATATTCATTCTATCACTTTTGTTATAAAATTGAAATTCCATCATAATATGTTTGCTATGATAAAATGGAATGAAAAATAATTTGTTTAGTAGACATCATAAAACAAGAATGCCTTTTTTTTAAGAAATGATTATTTTATCAAATGATAGAATTTTCATTCCATAATAAGTGATAGAATAGTCATTCCATTATTTTTTAAAATAAATTTTGTACACTCTTATCTTTTCAATAGTCACCTAAGTCATGATAGATGTGAATCTATTACCCAATTTCCACATGTCAATTTAGATTCTAATATTTAGTATCATCACACAATTACTAATATAACAAACCCCATTTCATTAAACATTATATAAAAAATATATACATTCTAACATTCTGGTAAGTACAACTACAAATCATATTCTACACACCCCAAAAGATGTTTTTATCTACAATAATATATTTAGATTCCGTTTTGTGCAAGTAACTGATAATTGATAAATTAGGTAATAACTTATAACTGATAACTGATAAGTTAGGCAAAGTATTTTGTAAAATTAACTGTTAAATTAGTTGAAATTAAAAAATGTTATAAAATAATATATAAATAAAATAATTTATATTTATCTAAAAATTAAATTATATTAATGTAATTAAAAATCTTAAATAAAAATGTAATATTTAATATTTAACTAATTATATTTTATAAACTTCTATATTTATTTACTTATATAATTTATATTTTATTATTTATTATAAAATTATAATTTAATTATATTTTATGATATTATTTATTTATATATATATTTTTTATATATTTATAATTTAAAATTAATATATAATTATGTTAAAGTTAAATTAATAATATCTTATAAAAATTATTTAGATTTATATTTTAAAGGATATGAGTTATAAATTAATAAAAAGAATAAAGATAAATTTAAAAAGAATTTAAAGAAGCAGTAGCTTATAAGTTACACTAGGTAATTTATTAAATTAGAGTTTATAAACTGCTCTAAATAACTTATAAACTAGTATAAGAATACCTTTAGAAATTAACTTATACCTTATTGATCAGGTTAATAAGTTATAAGTTAACTTATTTGTTGCGCAAAACGGAGCCTAAGATTCAAAAATAATAAAGAAAGGTGTTCAAACTATCTATTTTATTTAAATCATTTTCATGCATGATAATTCTTATAGTCAACAATGCAAATAACAATAATAAATATATTAAAAATAAATATCAATAAGAAAATAAAATAAAAAAACATTTAAATATTACCGTGACTCTCAATCAATCTTATCTTTTTACAAATTATACATATATGAATCTCTCCCTTTCACATCATGGATCATAATCACATCCATTCCGGGATTTAACATTAGAAATTAATTACAACAACATCCACAATCTCAATATATAAATATCACATCCATATATGATTATCAAAATATTCCCAAGCTCATCATATGAACACGTTCATATAGGATTAACATAATATCCGCGGGCTCTTCATATACAGGACCACGTTCATATATGATTACCAATAATATCCACAAGCCCAATACGAAAAAACATCCATATACGATTGCTCCTCATAGTCATCTTTTACCTCAGAGAACATCATCAATGTCAAATGTCTCCTAGCTTCAAAATTCGTGACATCCTTGTGCTATAGAATCCACTGATCATCATCGATTCGCTTTTCATATTGAACAATTAGCAAACTAAACATACTTTTGTTGCCTCCAAACTGACTAAAATTTTTCTTCAGTACCCTCAGAGTTTAGAAATCTGATGCAATTCCTTCAAGATGGTAAGAGACAGACCATGAAGATGAACAAAGATATTCATCTTCTCCTTCAATAACAGCCAAGAATTCCTCCATCTTTTGAAGACATGGATGCATTTTCTTCAATAATTCAACAAATATATGACGTAGATACTCAATATCTTCAGCAGATATATCAAGTTTTCCATCTATCAAATAAGAAAAGCGGCCCTTCGTTGCCCTTTGCTCTTGGATTTTAATCCTTAGAGGGACATGGAACGTTGTATATTCATAATCATCACTCGACAATGGACCCGCACTGGTGGAGGATTTCACACTCATATCCAAATCTTTCATCAACTTGTTTGCAAGTTCAGGAACAAACGGGAAAATTTCTTGGACAAGAAACAACCCCTTGCGATTGGAGCCACAAGAAACACCACCACCAGCTTCCAATAAAGAGGGTAGAGCACTTCGGCAAGTGAGATACAAGGGATCATCACTACCAACTCTTCTAAGCAATTTACAGAATTCAAACACATCACGTGCACACTGATCATGTAATGATTTAGACAGAGTAGCGCGACAGCAACTCAGAAAATGCTAAATTGAACAGTCAGCACATTCTTTGTTACCTACATAAGGCGACATATACAACATAACCAGCACCATGATGTTGATTCGTTGTCATCTCTAGGTGTCAAGTTCAAGTAATTAGTCATAAGATCCTCAAAAGTTTTCATAGCACCATGTTCCACTTCACCTCTGCATAGTCGGTAAATGAGGGAAACCATGTCTTTGATAACTTGCCGAGCATGAGGGTGCTCAGTGCTGCACATCTATCTAACCAATTGAAGATTAGCATCCTTTTAGATGGATCAATCCGAAAGTTTTTGTTCCCGCCGAAGCTGTTTATGGCTGTGTATATCAGTCTTGGCTCAAAGACAGGAATGCCAGTAATCATTTGAATTCGCTCATGAATCGATTTCACAGTGTCTTGAGAAGAAGCTTGCATCACCATAGTATTCCCCTCCGACATCATTCGAACTAAAAATTGTAACGTTGTCCAGGATCGTGTTGACTCGGACTCGAGCCGGGACGAACAAGCATCACCGTTCAAACTCGTCTCTGACATCGTAGTAACGATTCCCGATACAAAACCATTGACGACAAGAGCATTGCTATGGAATGAGGAATTGGCAACTTTGGGTTCGTCCTTTCTCTTTCTATAAAAGAGACCGAGTCCGACGTATCAGCGTACTCTTCGTCATAATCATCGAAAGGGAGTCGACTAACTTTCGCTTTAAGGAGAGACGGTGGTGATCGGAAATAAAAGCAGCGCCGCCGCTACAGCCAATGCGCAGGTAAACGCAACCAGTGGATGAGTTTTCAGTGATAGAAATTTACGGAAACCCGCATAGCGGCCGGAAAATAATTTACAGACCAGCGGCAGAAAAACTTATTAAACAAATGCGTCAATAGTAATCAAAATCGAAACTTACTTTGATATAGCTTGGCGCGAGCTTTAAGAGCTCAGCAATGGCGGAAGATTTACCAAAGAGATAAAATGATGGGAGAGTTTTTTTTGGAAAAATTCCGCAGTCTGTCTTATTACTTTCACAATTTTATCGCAAATGACTGCTTCTCCCATCCTACACTCACATAAAGATATAAATAATTTTTATATTGATAACTACATACTTTTCAATTTTTTTTTTATTTCAGGACTTTGATGTGTACTTTATCTTTTATTCATTAAAATATACTTTACACTTTAAGGTATATCAAACCATAGATTTATAAATGCACACATAAATCAATTATCCTGAGACACACTTTATTTACTCTATGATTTACAATAAAAGAAACAAATCTCTTAATATATTTTATTTTTTAGAGTTAAAATTAATAACAAGGTTTAACGTGTGATAATTGTTTTAAATTTTGAGATTTTCTAACATTTTTTAAGTTTAAGAATGTAATTTGCATATTTATAAAGATAAAGAGAGTTATTTGTTACTTAATAAAACTTCAATGGTATGAAGTACATTTTTTCCTTCTATTTATTTAATCATATTTTTTATATTTTATTTTTGATAATTCATCATGTTTTCTTTTAATTAATACAATTCTTATAATAAAATAAGCCATATTAAATTTTACTCAATTTTAGCATATTTATTTAGTAAAAGAATAAAATAAAAATTGATATACTTGAATCTTATTTAAATATTAACACATGTAAACCATAATAATTAAAGAAAAAGGTTTATTTTTTAAAAGAACTTTATAATTTTTCCTTATTATTAAAAAACTTTTAGGCATATTTTTTTATTTTATCAATACACTATACAAAATTTACATGTACATAAGTTTTAAATTGCACGAGTGAGATGAAACCTAATTCATCATAGAGGCTAACATTACAATTTTGATGTGCTTTATTCGCATAACAAATGTCACAAATTGGTCTTGTGACCTAATTTGACAAAATAAATGAATTCTTATTTGAACGAAACTTTACACAAAAATCAAACATCATGTAGAGGTCTTGTGGTGCAAATTTGAAAAAATTGCAACTTGTGTGCAATTTTCAGGGTTTTTCCTTATGTTTGAGGGTATTTTTATAATTTTACCCAAGGTAATTTATCCAATACAAATAAATAAGTACATGATTGTGATCCTTGAATTTTTTATCTTTATTTTGATGTATTATAAAATATTAGATCCTTTTCAAGCTCTAAGAAAATACCTTATGGTAGTTTGAAAAAAGTATGTCTACTCTTACTAGTAGGGTTTTTACTTGGAATGCTTTTTAAAAAGGGAATGTCCGGTAATCTTGGTGCTTACTTGGCACTAGTCTAAGAGTCAGAGTGTGTGGCTTGATAGCCTTCCCTACACGCTCTAAAATATCTAATAAGGCATATTATGAATAAAAATAGCACCTCTTCCACTAAAATTGACCTACATTTGCGTTCGTTTGCTGCCACATTCATTTGTACTACTCAAATGTTCATCATTGCCTTATTATATGCTTTTGTAATAGGTTGTCATGTTGTTATGTACTATGTGTTATCTTGAGATTAACTTGATGTTCTTATTATTATGGGTGTTGCTTATCATTTTCGAAACTTTGAATGGTAAATAACCAACCAGTTAGCTTATTCTTAGGTGGTAAGAGTTTAAGCATCACATGTTTCATAATCTAAGTTGCCAAATTGTGACATCTAGTATTAGAGTGTGATTTTAGCCATGCTTGTCTTCATTCCACTACATCTTTTTCAAGTCACCAAATGATGTTGAAGAAAATGACTATTGCTGAACGGTTCGATGCTATTGAGAATGTACTTAGGATTCTTAAAGGATATGTTAACATTATGAAGAGATTGTAAACTGAGGAAATGTTTGAAATCTTTTGAAAGGCCAAAGAATGGGAGGCGCTCAAGTACCAAGTCAAGACTTTCAAAGTGAACAAAGGGGTCGAAATCTTTAGAGTAATTGTACTCCATAAGTTGGCAAATAACTTACTATGATTAAGACCACCTAAATGTAATTGGGAAGTGCTTTAAGGGGTCTTTCCAATAAGATAAAGGATGTTGTTATGAATTTTCGAGTGGAAGTAAGTAACTTGGCTTGCCTCGATGAAGGTAATAATGATGGCTCTTGGTAGTGGTCTACAAGAGGGTGGTGCCTCAGAGCGGAAGGGAAAGTTAAAAATCCTTGAACCAAGGCCATATGCAAGTGAAAGGGATGCGTAGAAGATAGAGAACTTCATGTTCAACTTAAATCAATATTTCCATATTGATGGCATTGAGTCAAAAGAAGCATAATTGAATCATGCTATTATCTTCCTCGTGGACAATACAAAAGTTTGGTGGAGGACCAAGTACTAGAAGATTCAAGAGGGAAGGTGCCATATCAACACTTGGAAAGAGCTAAATTAAGAGTTGAAGGCACACTTCTATCTTAAAAATATGGACTATTTGGCCAAATGTAAATTGAGAGAGCTACAAAAGACGAGATCTATACAAAAATATGTGAAGAAGTTAATAGCGATGATGCTGGATATTTGAGATATGACCAAGAAGGATAAACTTTTATATTTTGTTGATGGTATTTCACGATAAGTTATTATGGAGCTTCAAAGAGGAAGAGTTCAAACCCTTTCGGAATGAATGATGGCTACTAAGCATTTGTCTGACTATGATTTTCCTAATTTTAATTTGAAGTCCCCTAAAGGAGACGAGTCCAATTTTGATGGAAGAGTTAGATAGTCAGTAAGGGTGGCAAACCTAAAAGTGGGGAAATGCCTTAACAATGCCTACTCACATGCAAACCTTAGCATTGTCTTAGCTATCCAACAACAAAAAGAAAAGGAACTTATCCCACTTCTTATGCCATGGGCCACACAAAGTGGTAGAGTGCCATAGGGAGCTACCTTAAATGCCTTACAAGTTAAGCTCCAAAGAAAGGGATCAAAAGACAACAAGGGAGAAGTTGATAACTTAGATGGGGAGGGTGAGTTTTATACTAGGATTGGAGCAGTATGAACCCTAACACCCCAAAAGTAACCAAAGACGAAGTGACAGGGTAGATCCTTTTTGCTTATCGAGGGTTTATCCTTATAAGAAGCTGTACGGGATCTCTGATACCAGCTTGCATAGTAAGCAAGATAGGTGGTTAAGGCAGCAAAAAAGAGTCCTTTGCATGAGTTCATCAGATGTGATAGAAGACAAATCCTTTCAAGGAGAAGTTTATTGAATTGCTAGAAAGTGTGGGTATGTGTTTGAGTGGGTATGGATTTGAGGAGTAGTTGCTTAACACATACAATTTTTTTTTGTCGTAATTGCTCTTTGCATGTAGGAAATCACATATTCATAAGTTTTCATTTGCAATAAATGGCTCACAAAGCTTTGGAAGTACCAATAGTCAGTCATAGGAGTAGCTTATCGCAAAAGACTTAGAGTGCATGAACATGTGCAAGCTAGAATAAGAGTGTGGACGGTGCCTCACTCAACCTTATTGGCTGTGGTAGGGGGACACCAAAGCAAATGTTAGACTCGAGTTTGAAAGGGCGAAGTAATTTTGTTCAAGTAGCAAATGCAAAGTGAAGTGTTAAGATCAGCCAAAACTAATTAATGATCCACAGAAGCTAGGGCGAAGAAGGTGAAAGTTGTGCCCCTCAGCCCCTAGTATTTGTCATACGTATTGGATATTTTGGGGGAGTTAAAACTTTGGAGCAACAAATTCGACCAAAACGCAGGTGACGAAATCAAAAATACTTTTATATGTTTATGTATACAAATAAATTTATCCTAACAAAATTAAAGAAGAGTCCAGGAACAGAAGATGAAAAACAAGCAAAAATTAAATCTCACAGAAGCAACGTAATTTGTCCAATTTTTTTTTTCTGCTTGAAATTGAATGCGAATTCCGAGATCTCACATCACATGATGTTTTCTCCAAACTGGGGCAAAATAAAGATTTTGCTTTAACTATGTACGTGATAAGATTACATACTCAAATTACGAATAAAATTGATGGACACACTGGTACGTATATTTCTTAACATTGGCCAACTACATTATAGAAAAGAAGACAATTACATCAGAGGATCTTGGCCGACAGTCTCATAACTGAACAAAGACAAAAGCCAATGGAAATAAATATCTTAACCATTTACTGATCTCTGATCAGTCCTTAATCAAATTCATTTCTGATCAACAAAGTTGTTTATGATTCTCCTTTGTCATGTCACAAACTCAGTTCTATCCACATAGCATACAGATCATTAATCATTAAAAACTAAATGGGTTAAGAAAAGGAAGACAACGAACTTTTATTTGTCTGAATTCCAGCTATGCCTATATGTCATCTTTCTTGATCATAGGATTATGAAATGCTGCCTGATTTCTGTCATGTGATATATTAAGCTAAGAATGCCTTCGGAATACTTAATTTGTTGAATTAATGAAAATGGATGAACATGAATTGCAGGTTGCACAAACTCAAGCAGCAGTGAAAGAGAATGAACCAACCGAGGTACCAAAGACTGAGGAGACAACCGTAGAATCAGCAGCTCCTGAGACAACAACAACAACAACCGAAGAACCAGCAAAGGAAGAAAAAACTGAAGAATCAAAGGAAGAAGAAACAAAAACAGAAGCTCCAGCTTCGGAGACGCCAGCAGCAGAAACCGAAGCACCAGCTGAAAAAGAGGAAGTGAAGGAAGAGATCAAGACTGAGGCAGAAAAACCTGCTGAAGAAGAGGAGAAACCAGAGAAGAAAGAAGAAGTGAAGGAAGAGACACCGGCCGAGGAGCCAAAGAAAGAAGCTACTGAAACTGAAAAGCCAGCAGAACCAGAAGCAGAAGAGGAAGAGAAGAGGCTGAAAAAGCAGAGGAAGCCAGTGCCGCCGAAGTTGTTGTTGAGAAGACTGAAGCTTAGACAGGCCAATGGCTATGGTGGAAGAAATTTAAGATTTCAAGTGGGCTTTAGTTGTTGATGGCCTCGGCTCTACCTTTCTGCATGTAATTTTCGAAAGCTGATAGGCCTTTTCTTTTGTATTTTATTTCTTTAGTTTGTTTTCTTGCGAATGTTGTGGTGAAGGTAAGTCTTTGGATGATGATGGCTATGATTCCAGAAGGGTTACATATGAGTTTGTCGACGGTGTGATTTCCCTTGGTTTGAATAAAAGTTATACAAGTATTATATTTTTACTTTCTGAATAGTGATATTATCTTACTTTGAGAAATTCTTAAAGGATCAAGGTTCATTGGACAGTCGACCTAGTCCATCCAAGAATTTGTGTGTGTCTGCAACTTAATTTTGCTTGAATTTGGACCCAAATCAATAGACTGTCCAGTTAAAGAAAATTGCTGTCAACTTTCCCAAATTTTTTTAATGTTTTATTTAAGAGTAATAAGAATAAACAACTACGTTAAATAATTTTTTATGTTTAAAAAATAAACTATTTCTCTCCCCTCCTTCTTCTTTCTTCAAAGTACACCAGAAGGATTGTAGTTTGGCTAATTTTGGGACCAAAAAATGAGATGGATTATTAAAGCTTCTTCCAAAGTTATTTCTGAAAAAATCCTTAGAGAGCTGCCAGCCCTTGCAACCAACGAGCCAACATTTTGTTCAGCCGGCATCTTGTGGTCTAACAAGCATACTACACTCAGCTCAAGCCAGTACAACCAGTTTATACAAGATCACACCATTTTTTGAGGCTAGTTATGACTTATGACCAGTATTACAAAATTTGGATGAGTCTAGGAAAGGAAAAAAATACATAACTACATTATTGTGGCATTTCTGAATGAAATTTACTATACCTGAAAAAATTGAATTTTTCTTAAAAGGTTTTTAGTCAAACAGAAAACCATGCCGTGTAACATAACAGCGAGGTGACCTATTCAGCTTAGCAGAAGATAATTTGTTGGGAATGTTCTTAATACATTGATAATTCAACAAAGATTTGCCCTTTGAGCATGTCTGTTCAGACTTGCATACCATGACATACAACAGCTATAACTAGAAATACAAGTTTTCCTTGAATCCTGCCTTATTAATACTCTACCCATATAAACATTCGACTAGCGTAATAACATTACAACCCTTAATTGACATGGAACCCCACAACTAGAGCACCTTTGCACATTATCCAATCAGAAAACAAATGATACTATCCTATGATCTTTACAAAGCTCAATGCCAATATTTCTATGTGCAGTCAAAACAACATTGTGATTCTATATCCCAAATGCAGGTGTATCTACGAAGTACCAAAGCTGCAACCAATGTGTTCCCGGGTAACTACTCCAAGACGTTCTTGCATAACAGCCATCGACGGATAAGGTGGAAAACACAGCTGGAAAAGGCAAGTGTGAGATGAAGGAAGGCGATCAACAGGTTCAGGGGACTTGTCGATGGAGAGATGCGAGGCCAAACCACGGAAACCTTCAACTGGTAAATACTTCACAGATGTCCAAAAGAACAGAAGAACCTTCTTTTGTTCCTCTGACATTCCTCCAACAACCTAAGATTGTTTTCAAATAGAAGATATAAATTTAACCATCATGAGCAACATCTCAGAGCACATGTCAAAAATTTGAAATCATGGGTTGATCAGAAAAGATTCCAAAAACAATTTCTTCAAAATTGCAATTTCACCATAAGCATTTAGGTACTGACTGTAGAACATAATCAGAGATATCAATTTAGTTAAAAAGATAACTCATGGAAATTAAAAAGAAACAGAGAAACAGGATAATCGGACTTTCTCATCTTACAAAAGGTGAAACTACAATATAATTTTGTAGATGAATTTGTCAGATATGCTGACAATTTTTGTCATGAGACTACATTTCACATTGTGGACTGAAAAAATAATCATCAAAATGCAAAATAATTAGCCTGGACCCTGATTTCAGTTCAGTAAATACAGCAGAACTACAGCATTATCTATTTTCTGAATGAAGTATCACAATTATGATCTTAGCAAGAGAAACATATTACTACTCAGGATCTGCTAACTTAGGGAATATATTGGTAACTAGAATGTGGCAAATCTAACGGTGAATACTAGAGCTGGAGGGGAAAAATAAAGTACAGTGATGTATTGATACAGAAAAGAGCACTAGAGGGTGCTGACCAAATTAAGGAAGAGATGGATTCCAAGAGTAGCTGGGATGGGACGGGGATAACAATTTCTTTGAGGAAGTAGGGAAACTTATTAAGCAGCTAAGACAACAATGCTTTTCAAGAAACAAAAAGGCTATAAAATTCTTTTGCTCCACGGCCCAAAATGGAAATGAAACAGCATTAGAGGGCTCCATATCAAAATAACTGTTGCCCAATATGCCATTCGTTCCCCAGAAAATTAATTCATACATGCACATACATAAACATAGGTGATTAATTTAGAGATGCTCAGAATGATCAAATTGAATAAATTAGATCTACAAAGGAAAATTTAAAGAACCAAAAATTAGAGAGAAATTTACTTATTTACCCCTCCCCCCCCCCAAAAAAAAAAAAAAAAACTGTGCAATGCCAACACCCTACATACCTCCCAAAACCAAGATATCTGAGGATCAGTTTCGTTGTAGCCATTATACTCAGTATGTGCCTTCCAATCTTCAACAGCAATGATATTTTCACTCCCATGCAGCATGCAATCAAGATCTTCAAGCTCTAAACTCTGAAAGAAAAACTTCTGAAGCCCAGGGTTACAAAGCATATCAGCAAAACCTTTGGCAAAATGTGACACCTGCTGTGAGATAGAGGTGACAAAATGATCCTGTATAAGAAGATGAACATACTCCTTCCTGTTATCACTATTAACAGCAATGCCTTTCCCACCAGGGCAAAGCTCGACCACATTCCTATGTCCCAACTCTTCCACTTCTCTAACAAATGTCAGTCCTAAATCATCTGAATCAATTAAACCAGCATCCATCTCCAATATCTGCTTGTAGCTACTATACAAGGAAGGATCTGCATCCCGTATATCTTCTAAATCAACACTCTTGCCAGCCAATTGATTGAAAAACAGTTGATCAAATACGATGCCAACATTCACCCTATGTACCAAAGCTAATGCAATAACTCGACCAGCAAAGGTGAAGTACTCAAGGTGCAGAGGATTAATCTTAGATGCTGCAAACAGGTAGAAGAGGATAAACTGAATTTGATTGTCTACTAGTACAACAAACATACTATTTTATAATATATATATATATATATATATATATATTAAAATTGGATACATAGGAATCTTCAATAATTACAAATGGAAACTCAAGTTAAGTGGCAGCAGACTCATGGTTAGATAGGTTAGACATTGTAACATTGCAAAGCCTTTGACCTATACATGCATAGAAGTGTGTCCGTTCCAAACACTCTCTCTTTCTTCATTGTTTATCCCTGCCTTTATTTTTTCCCCTTATCTACAACTCACCAGATGCAGCTTTTATGACTTGTACATAAGAGAAAAATAAAAGCATCTGGTGCAGGTAGTATGCCTAAGATCAATAAATTGTGGAGAAAGATGCAAGTAAAGGAAATTTGTTCCAAGTATAACCACCACATACTGTAACTGAAGAAGGTGCAAGTACATGAAATTTGTTGAACTGCAATCTTATTGTAGGCTTTTTGAAAGAAAGGCTCAAGTCAAGAAAATATAAAACAAGAGACTAGGAATCAACGTATCAGAAAGATTGAAATAAACTTCTCATTTCTTCACCCTATGGCCAGAAAATGTCATAACTTTTGAATTGGAGACAGATTAACTCTCTTTCCATTACACAGGTGAATTAAGAGAAAAAAGTTTCTACAGCTATTGAAAATTTACCAAGATATTCCTAAAATGATGCTCCAATCATACCTACCTATAGAGAAAATATATTAAACTCTGTAAAATTTGATCATATAGAGTCTTTGCATTGAAAAGACAGGAGAAAAGATGAATACAAAGCGCATACATGAAAATGTAGGGGCTATGTTTGAAAAAGACA
Organism: Sindora glabra; assembly: GCA_020226215.1. Lineage (NCBI taxonomy): Eukaryota > Viridiplantae > Streptophyta > Magnoliopsida > Fabales > Fabaceae > Sindora > Sindora glabra. The sequence goes on from CM035225.1 coordinate 7,396,191, forward strand.
GGAAAAAACTCCTAATTTACATTATTAAAATGGAGTTATCCTCTATTAACAAGCAGTGTGTAATGCTGCTGATATACGGTCTGTATTGCAAAGACAGGAGAAATGATGAAAACATAGTGCATACTTGAAAACATTGTGGCTCTTTTTACAAAGTCAGGAGAGAGAAAAAAAAGAGGTTCCATAATTCACATTATTGAAATGAGTTATCCTCAGTTAAAAGATAGTGAATGATGCTGGTTATAGGAAAGCTTGAAAGGGGAATTGCACAAAAATATCCGATTTGAAGGCACTTGCAGACTTCAAAGACCGAGACAATATATGCAGTTCCTTCCAAAATTTTGAAACTTCCAATTGGATGACCCCTTGAGGATGATCTTGTTGCAAATTTTGTTGTTGACATCAGAATTTGAAGCTCTCGAATGCTCCAATCTTCTGAAGGAAAATATTTGGCTGCTAGTTGCTCCCATTAGGCCCCTAGAGTTCCTAATTAAAATTTACTTCTTGATTTAGATGCCACTTGGATAGGATAAAATTTCAGAAAACATTATCGTTTAAACTCCTCAGTGTACTGAAAATGTTTCTATGGTAAAGGATACGTCACTTGTAATGACATTCAAACCAAAATTTGCTCTTCAAATCTGGTTCACAACAATCAAGTCAAACCAAAATTTTCAGGATTCTTCAAATCCAGTTTCTTGGTTTTTAATAATTTGATTCCAGACAGCCAGAATGTTCTCTTTAATTCATAAAGTTAAAGGGGTTTTATTGGATTAATGAATTTTGGACTTCAGACCATGACACAAGCATATCTCCTGCTCCAATATTGCCTTGATAGAAATAAGAGCACATCCCAATCTAGTAAACCAGACCATTATTCATTTAGCCCACTCCCCCACCACACCAACCCCCCCCCCCCCCAAAAAAAAAAAAATCCCAAACTCTAGGCAACATGCCAATGGGTACGTGACCCAATGCCTTCAAAAACTCGAAGTCTTAGAGTACTTAGTAAGTAACCACTAAGGAAAAATGACAATGTGTAGTTAAAGAGGACAACACTAGGTTCACAACAACCAAGTCAAAACATACAGCTGGATAAACTAGGTTCCACCCAAATGCTAGAATAATGACCCAGACCTTTGTTTTTAAATCTCAGAATTCATAAAATTAGATGTTCAATCTTTCTAGTTATTTCTTGCATTTTGAAAGAGATGTAACTTCCTATATACTTCTTTCAACAAGAGTTTACCCCCTGAAAACCAGTTTATAACGTCCTACCATCCTAGGAAAGATCATCCATATACAACGCAAGCCCTGTCCAGCTTGTCATTTTGGCCCGCAACTCTCCATACATAACAAACAAAGAAGCTAAAAACGATGCTGCCCAAAGATAATGAATTTGAAATAGATTTCCAAATGAAACTTACCAGGATTGGGGAGGAATCTTCTACAGTCATTTGGGCATGCCAAAAAAAGAGCATTTCCAGGATTGAATAATTCTTGACATACCAAGAGAAACCACTCCCGCAGTACCCCAGGTCCTGTAGCTTCCTCATTTTTGAATTCCATAAATAGTCCAGCATGCAAAGACTCAGCCTCAGCTCGTGCTATGTACTCAAACGATTCTGCCAACAACTGAGACCTGTCAATGAGCATCTCATGCAACTCGTCATAGTCATCTTTTACCTCAGAGAACATCATCAATGTCAAATGCCTCCTAGCTTCAAAATTCGTGACATCCTTGTGCTGAAGAATCCACTGATGATTATCAATTCTCTTTGCATATTGAACGATTAGCAAACTAAACATACTTCTTTGTTGCCTCAAAACTGACCAAAATTCTTCTTCGGTGCCCTTGTAGAGTTTAGAAATCTGATGCAATTCCTTCAAGATGGTAAGATACTGAGACCATGAAGACGAATAAACAAATTCACTTTCTCCTCCTTCATTAACAGCCAAGAATTCCTCCATCTTTTGAAGACATTGATGCATTTTCTTCAACAATTCAACAAATATATGACGTAGATTTTCAATGTTTTCAGCAGGTATATCAAGTTTTTCATCAACCAAATAAGAAAAGCGGCCCTTCAATGGCCGTTGCTCATGGATTTTAATCCTTAGAGGGACAAGGAACGTTGTAAAATCCCGAACATCACTTGGTGATGGCCCCGCACTGGTGGGGGATTTCACACTAATATCCAAATCTTTTATCAACTTTTTTGCAAGTTCACGAACAAACGGGAAAATTTCTTGGACAAGAACCAACCCCTTGCGATTGTAGTCATAAGAAACACCACCACCAGCCTCCAATAAAGAGGCTAGAGCACTTCGACAAGTGAGATACAAGGGATCATCACAACCGACTCTTCTAAGCAATTTACAGAATTCAAACACAACGCGTGCACACTGATTATGCAATGATTTAGACAATGTAGTGCGACAGCAACTTAAAAAATGCTTAATTGAACAGTCAGCACATTCTTTGTTACCTACATAAGGCGACATATACAACGTAACCAGCACAGCCGGAGCAGAACAAGACATGAATATCTGGAAATACCCAGATGCTGATTTGTTGTCATCTCTGGGTGTCATGTTCAAGTAATTAGTCATAAGATCCTCGATGGTTTTCATAGCACTATGCACCACTTCACCTCTGCATAGTCGGCAAATGAGGGAAACCATGTCGTTGATAACTTGCCAAGCATGAAGGTGCTCAGTGCTGCACATACGTCCGACCAATTGAAGATTAGCATCGTTTTGGATGGAACAATCCGAAAGATTTTGTTCCCACTGAAGCTGTTTACCCCTGTATATCAGCCTTTGTTCGAAGACAGGAATGCCAGTAATCACCTGAATTCGCTCATGAATCGATTTCACAGTGTCTTGAGGAGAAGCTTGCATCACCATAGTATTCCCCTCCGACATCATTCGAATGAAAAATTGTAACATTGTCCAGGACCGGGACGAACAAGCATAATCGTTCAAACGCGTCCCAGACGCCCTTGTATCAATTCCCGACCCAGAACCATTGACAACATGAGAGTTGCTAAGGAAAGAGGAATTGACAGCTACGGGTTCGTTCTTCCTCATTCTAACAGAGACCCAGGCGTACTCTTCCTCATCATCATCCAAAGGGGAGCCGCGATCGTCTGACTTTCGCTTCGAGGAGAGACGATGGTGATCGGAATTAAAAGCAGCGCCACCGATGCGCTGGTAAACGCAATCAGTGGATGGGTTTTCAGTGCTAGACATTTACCAGAAACCCGCAGCGCCGCCGGAAAATAATTTACTAGTGAGCAGCAGAGGAAGCCGTCAAACAAAGGCGTCCATAATAATCAAAATCAAAACTTTCTTTGGACACAGCTCGGTGCGAGCTCAGCAATGGTGACAAGTTGATCAGAGAGTTTCGTTTTGGGACTTTCCACCACTCTGAATTCTTACTTTCATCACAGATGACTGCTTCTATCATCTCACGCTGATGCAAAGAAGGTATACATTGATTTATTAATTATTTAATGATGATTAAATATATAATACTTACTTAAATTAATTTTTATTATTATTTTATTATGTATTGTTGGCTGTTGCTTACTCGGCAAGGTGTTCTTATCGGCTGCAATAATGGTGTGGGTTTTTCAGTGTGGGAGGATGCACGGTGCCTACGTGAACTAACGGCTTGATTAAGTTGCTGTTGGTGATCCAACGGGTGTCGTCTCCCTGAGAGTTGAACGGCTGGTGGTGGGACCAATAGGGCGAGGCGTGCCATTTGAGAGGAATGGAACGCTTATTTGAGTGCAAAACTAAAATTAGAAACAATATCTGTTAAAAAACAATTTTCGGGAGGCGGAGACAGAAATTTTTAATTATACAAAACGTATGTGCAAAATTATTATTAAATAAATTAGTGAAAAAAAAGGTAAGGGAAAAATTGTAGGTCTTCAAAATAAGTTTTGAAAATAATTTTTCAAACTTTTATAATTATTAGATTAAATGCTTATTTAATAAAGTTTATTAAAATTATAATTAACAATTATAACTCAAACAATTATTTATTACTTTCTTAGAAATATTTAGTTATATTTTTAAAATTGTCGATAATCAATTATTTATAATAATCTTAATTAAAAAATAAATTGTTTAAAATAATTACTTTTTAATTAAAATTTATATTCATGTTAACCTCACTTGTCTACCTTTTTATCTTTACTCTTATATATTCTTATTTTGAATTTATGATGACTTGAGAAATTTTATAATTTAATTATTCATAATTTTATTTGAATTAGTGAAATAGTCAAATAATTATAAATTATATTTTAAATATTAAAAAATTTAGATGTTCTTATTTATAAAAATAGTTCAAATAAATAATAAATATTATTTAAATAATAATTTATATTAAATAATATTTTATATATATTTCCAAATAAAAATATAAAAAAATTAGAAAAATTAATAATTTTGATTGATATATAATTATATGTATTTTACTATTTTTTGATAATTTGAAAACCAAAAATTATTATTTTTTACATCATTAAAATAAAAATAAATTATATATAATTAATTATTAATTGATTTTATCATACATGAAATATATTATTTATGATTAATTATTTTAAAGTTAATTATTATAATCAATTATTTGAATAATTAGTTATTTTAATCATTATATCAAATAAGCTTTGAATTTTATAAATTTATTTTACAATTATATATTTAATAATAATTATAAATTTTTATTGAGAATCTAAATTTCAAATCTTCTTTTCAAGTATATATAATATTACTAAGAAAAAGTAAACTATTTTTTATAATAATTTATTAATACATTCTTTTTTATTTGTGTGTGGATATTGATTCTGACAATCTGACATACCAAATTAAAACATTCCATTTTTTTGTAGGGATATTAATTCTATCATTCCTACGCTATAAAATTTGGATATTAGAATTGTATTGATTTAGTATATGTATTGAAGAAACTTCTGTAAAATTTATTTATTTCAACTTGAAATATTTATATTAATTTTATTCTTATGAACTTTTAATTTATTTAAATTTATTCATTTATATAGATATTAATAAAAGATTAAATTTAATTTATTAGTAATATAAATTTTTATAATATCAATAAATAAAAAATAATATCTCTTTAAAAATTAATATTAACTAAAAATTTTAAGGATACCAAAAAAGTTTTAATAATTTTTTAATAACATAATAATATATGAATGAATGATAATGTAAAAATAACTTATATTAATAATAGATTAAATTTAAATTTTAGTAATAAAAAATAAAATAATAAATATTTTATAATAAAAAATTAATATAAAATATTTTACAAAAACAACTGTAAAAAAAAAAAGAATTTTACGTTAGGAAAAAAAGATCTACCTTGTATAATTTAAAAGTATTCAATTCAAGTAGGAAGGTTATTTACGAACTTTTCTCCGCTTTTTTCCTTTCTAAATAACGCCTTACGTCTGCGGTAGATAGTACACGCATTATTTTTTTTTGGTAGAAACGGGAAATATATTCATAGAAATTGATGGAAGACAGCAGCCTTGGGGTGTAAATAACCTGAGTATCAGAATTCAATAAGTTAATTACAGAAGATGAAGGAACTTCCAAAATACTTAAACTACTACTAAATACTGCTGATTTAGCCAAAAAATCTGTCACTTGATTTGCTTTTCTGTATATATGCTTGACTTGAGGGAAGCCCAACTGAGATAGGAGATCCCTGCATTCTTCAGATAAAGTGTTAACATAGGAAGAATTCAGGGAATTTGCATTAGTAATAAAAGAAATGACAGACTTTGCATCCAATTCTACCAAGTTAGGAATTAAGCCCCTCTTTCTAGCAAGAATTAAACCATTCCTTAAACTTATAAGTTCAGCAACATAATTAGAGCAAGTATCTAGACCCCTTGTGCATCTAGTTGTCCAATTCCCAACCCAGTCTCGTATCATAGCAGCACACACTGCCTTGCTTGGAATTTCTCTTACAGAGCCATCAGAATTGAGTTTAAAAACACCTGAGGGAGGTGCTTCCCAATAAATATTCACCAGTTGGCTGTTAAAGGATTTTATGGAAGAACCAGAAAAAGCCTCGTATTCAGAAACTTTGCTTAAAGTAGTAGCTGAGGTGTCTTTTTTTCCCACTTCAGTGTTAAAAAATTTTTTATTTCGAAAAAGCCAGGAATTCCATAAAGCAAAGGCAAAGACAGACTACTAGGGAATGAGACTATTGTGACTCAAATCTTTTGTGGTGAGATTATGTTTTAACCAGATATTAAAGTCTAGATGAAAAGAAGAGGTCCAAGAAGGAGGGGTGAGCAGAGAGTTTTAAAAGGATTGAGAAAAAGCACATTCTTTAAATAGATGAGCTATACTATCTAATCCTATGTCACAAAAAATGTAGTTTGGTGGCATGTGCATGCCCTTTTTTTTATCAAAAACTCTCAAGTAAGAAGTCTTCCCCTAATAAGAAGCTAGATGAAGAACTGAATTTTTGGGTAAGTCTTAGGTTTCCAAATCCAATTAAACGAGTGTTGAGCTATGGTTAAAGGAGGAGTTTTTAAATAAAGATATACACTTTTAGTTGTACATAGCCTAAACGTTGATAGGCCCCAAACTAACCGATCATTCTTTTTTATTAAATTAAAAGGAATTCCCAAAATAGCATCTTTTATTACATCGGGGAATTCAAAAGATAAATTATCTAAAAACTAGGAACCATTGCTGATGTAAAGTTCTACCTGGTTTTGTTCCATGTTCTAGGGCATGGGACCCATAATTAAGTTACGCAAAGTGCCTATTTCCATCCATTTACCAGTCTAAAACCGAACATTTTCCCCATTACCTAAAATCTATTTTTGACCTTGGGCAATGATTTCCTAAGTGGCTTTTAAAGCTTTCCAATTGTGAGAGAAGTTCTTGCAAATTCGCACCTGACCCTGTGCATTGGTGCTTAAGTATTTTGCCCTTAAAACCTGAACCCAAAGTTTACTATTATCATGAATTAAGGACCAGGCTAGCTTAGTTAAACAAGCTAAGTTCATTATAGAGGGATCCTTTAAACCAAGACCTCCAGCAAACCTTGGCATAGTGACTTAGTTCCAGCTAACCAAATCCATTTTCCTAGAATCCTATGAGCTTCCCCATAAAAAGTTCTAAAGATTTTTACAAACTGTGAGAGAACTAGGGAAGGGATCTTTGAACAACTCATATGGTAAATAGGTATTGCAGACAGGGTAGAGTTGATCAAGATAACATGACCAGCAGAGGACAGATGTTTTGATTTCCAACAGTCAACTCTTTCTCTAAGCTTGTCCACTAAAGGATAAAAGTCTGAAACTTTATATTTTCCTTTATTTTCCATTCCCAAATATTTACCCAAACTACCTTTGTGATGAATTCCTAGGTAGCGGCATAGCCTATCCCTTAAGCTTGGATCAATCTTTTTTGAGAAATACACTCTGGACTTCAACTTATTAACTTTTAAGCTAGAAACTAGACCAAATTCATCTAGCACTTGATTTATCACCTCACAATTTTTTTGGGTTGCTCTAGCACAGAAGACAACATCATCAACATAAAATAGATGTGAAATCTCTAAACCTCCTCTACTAGTTTTTATTGGATTCCAAAGGTTTTTAGTACATTTACTCTCTATCATAACATGTAAGTATTCCATACACAAAATAAACAGATAAGGAGATAAAAGGTCCCCTCGTCTGAGGCCTCTGTTAGGCAGAAAAGAAGTTAACTTCCCACCATTAACCAAAATTTGATAGGAAACCCCTGAAATCAAACTTGAAACTAACTTTATAAAATTTTCAGAAAAATGAAAGAAACACAAAACTTCTCAGATAAAGCTCCATTCTAAAGAATCATAAGCCTTTTCCATGTTTAATTTCAAAATCATTGATCCTATTTTAACTCTAAAATTATCAACTATGTGAACAAGTTCCCTCAAAATTATAATGTTATCAGCAGGCTTCCTATTAGCTATAAAAGCGGGCTGAAAAGGGGAAATTAGCTCACTAAGAATCGGTTTCAACCTTTCAACCAAAATTTTTAAGATAATTTTTAGAATAGTGTTGCATAAACTAATAGGTCTAAAATCATTGATAGTCTCTTGCACTCTTCCTTTAATAATCAAAACAATTAGGGTAGAATTAAGCCAGTCAGGAACATGAAAATTACAAAAAAAACATGTTTAACATAGTTAACAACTGACATTTTAACTTGATTCTAAAATCTTTGATAAAAATCAGGATGAAGACCATCTGGACCAGGAGCTTTGTTTGCTTTTTAAGATTTTAAAGCTAACCAGACTTCCTCTTCTGAGGGAAGCAAGACTAGAGAATTAGATTTGGAAGAATCTAAGCAATTAACCCAGTTTTCAGGTTTATGGCCAAACAGACTAGAAGCAGTAAAAGAAGTTTGAAAACGATAGCAAAATTTATCAAAAATGTGGTGTTGAATATTACTAAGGTTATACATCCATTTCCCTACATCATCTTTAAGGGCCTTTATTTTATTTCTCCTACGTCTAATAATAGTAGAAAGATGATAAGTATGGGTATTACAGTCCCCATCATTGATCCAATCTATCCTAACTTTCATGGCCCAAAGTTGTTCTTCTTCCCTAAGAATATTTAACAACTCATTTTGGAGGGAACTATCCAGATGTTGAAGGCCTTCAGAACTACTAAAATTTAAAGAGTTCTAGACACCTTTTAACCTAGCCAGAATTCATTTCTTTTTAATGAAAACATTGCCAAAGACATGGACATTCCACCATTTAACAAAGGAGGTGAAATCACTTATAGCATGACAGAGGATTAAATTTCTAGTCTAACTATTTAAGACAATCTGGAAAAAATTTGGGTGAGTTAGCCAACAAGTTTCGAAGTGAAAAGGCCTTTCCAAATTCATAATTTGAACCTTACTTAGATAAACTAGGACAAGACAATGATCAGACCTAATGCGAGGAAGATGAAAGGTTTAAGCTTCAGGAAAAAGTAAATGCCAAGAATCATTACATAAAGTACAATATAATCTTTCCATGATTAGGTGTTTTTCTTTCCTATAATTTGTCCAGGTAAATCAAGGACCCACAAACCCCATATCAATTAAGTTACAATAGTCAAGGCAATCATTAAAAGCTTTTATTCTAGAAAGCTTAACTTGAACCCTCTCAAATTTTTTTGATTGGGAGGAGAATTCATTAAAATCTCCAAGAAGCAACCAAGGTAGCAAATGATTATCAGCTATGACTTTAAGATTGTTCCATAAAATTTTTCGATTACTAAGAACTGGGCTAGCATAAATTCCACTTAAAAGCTAGGGAGGAGAATTTTTAGTCACATGGACAATGGCATGAATTTCTTGCTTGGACTTATTTACAATCTCCACCTTCGTTTCCTCCTGATTCCACAGTAACCAAATGCCCCCACATAGCCAATGGTATTAGTCAGCTCCATGTTGGTGAAAGGTAGAGAGGCAGCTAAGCTGTAGGCTCTATCCCTATCTAGTCTTGTTTCAGTAAGCACTAACAGTTTCACCTTCTCTTGGCTCAGTAGCTCCATCAACAGCTTCTTAAAATCAGGATGTTGCACTCCTCGAACGTTCCAAACTAAAACACCGAAATTAGACGTATTCATAATGGAATTTGAGGAAGCAGAAAAAATCCTAGTAGATCTACGAAGCAAACCTTCAGGTTGAACAGCCACCTAAACCAGAATCCTGTCGTATAGTTCCTAGTCCTTCATTACAGTGTTAGTTATGCTCCAATGGCTTTTAGTGATTTGGTTATCCAGAGCAAGATAATGAACTTCTAGTTTCCCTCCTCAGTAAGTGAGAGTCAGAGGAGTCACTCCTATAGCTTTTCTCTTCAGTTGCATCATCTCTTGCCATGCTTGACGTGCTGCCGTTTGAAATAGATTGCAAGGAGATGGAAGATAAGGCAGCTCGTTGGGAAGCGGCAGGTTGAGTTGGGTCCCCAGGCAAATCCACCTGGGGGTATCGTTCATGTGTATGATGTTTAGGGGAATTAGGGATTTGGCTTCTTCTTCTTCCAGGGGAACAAGATCTGAGATGTTTGATTGGCGCTTGAAAGGTATCAGATTCTTCAATGCTACGCGTGCTCCGGATCGAAGTTTGCTAGGAGATTGGTTGGGTCTAGGGTGATCTAGTCAAGATTTTCTTTTGAAATTTCCCTGAAACTCCCCTAATAAATATAACCCTAAATCACTTTCGGGGAGCGTCTGTTGAGAAGTCTCCTTTGCTATCGATGTGGATGAGTTTTTTTGGGGACTGGTTGCCATGGGATGCAGTGAGGGGAGCAACTAAGGATTTTGGGTTAGGGTTTACAGGCTGAGAAGTAGAAAAGGGAGAGAGATCCATTGAATTTAAAGCCATTTTCGAGTTCCCAGACGACTGATGGCCTATCAGTTCCCGAGGACCATTAGAGATATTTTGAGAAGCGGAAACATGAGAAGAATAACCCGGATCAGTAACCTTGGGCCCAGACCTCTTGCCCGGGATAGGGCCAAGTTTCTTTTAGGCCTCCAAAGGCTTACGGGGTTATTTACTACGTCATTTCTCAATCAAGATCCATGGACCATAGGCATCCACGTGGTCTCCCTTACTATCACCCGATTTCTGATCATCGATATTGGCTGGGTTTTGCGTTTGACCCTGTTTTTTATCCTTGCTCGGGAACGTTTCCTGATTTTGCATTTCTGGATGAACTGGAGCATTTGTCTGAGTTGCCGAAGCAGAAGTTGTTGCATAAGGGCAAATTTGTTGATGGTGTCCCAGTCGGCTGCATGCAAATCACACTCTATTTTAGCCCTTATAGAGAACCACCTGCTAATAGTTGTCTATATGGATTTGCCTAATCAGGGGTTTGCTGGGATCAATCTGCACGCACACTTAGGTGTACTTTCCTTTATCTCCTAGATAAGTATGCAAATCAACTTTAAGAATTGTCCCTATTGTTCCCACCAGTTACGGTAGAATATAAGGATGGTAAAACTCCACTGGGAGCTCAGGAAACCTGATCCAGATAGCAATGGAAGACAAGCGAGCAGAGGAAGGTTTGAAGAACAATTCCCATTTTCTTAAGGCTAGAAAATGGTCTAAAATGAACCAAGGACCGCCACTTAAAACTTTGTCATAATCCTCTTGAAGTTCAAATTTGAACATGAAAAATTCATTACCTACCTCCATAACCATGAGTTTTCCATCTGGTTGTCAAAGGGCTCTAACTCGGGATTCCAGGTACCAAGGTCTAACTTTTCTCCCATACACTTTTCCAATCAAAGTTGTGCTCCATGGTTCGTAGATCCGGCTTCTTAAACTATTAGGTAGCTGGAAGACCACCTCACTATCGTTTATCACTTCGTGATAATCTTCCATCTGGACTTCTTGCCTTTCCTCAAAGAAAGTTTTTTCATAAGCTCCAAGGATGATACCCAAGTGGCGACCCTTATAGCTTTTGGACTAAGACAAAGGAGCGGTGTTAAATTCCTCGGCAAGAGAGGCGGACTTATAACTTTTGGACTGAGACAAAGGAGCGGCGTTAAATTCCTCGGCAAGAGAGGCCGAAGTGGTCGGAGACGTTCCTCCATGAAGCTTCAGGTTTCTACGAGAGAGGGAGTCTTGTTCTTCAAAGGAAAAAAAACAGCCTTTAGACGTCATATTAACAATGACCCCTTTGTATTATATACAAAGCAGCTTCATGTGGGCGTGGCTGTACAGTACACCCATTGTTACTACATTGTACTAGGTGCCAACATAAATCGTTTATCTTTATTCATTATGCGAGATTTGCGTGCGCTTGTAATATTTTTCTCTCGCTGTCTATTTTTAAATTAAGATATCTATTTGTGATAAAATGCGATTTTGAGAGAAATAGGTGTCATAGTTAATATTTAAGAATTATTTTAGATATTTATTTTTGCCAAACAATTTTCACAATATTACTTTATTGTTAGATTATTTCTTGAACATTAATATAAAGCTGAAACAACACCGTATGGGAGTACCGTGCACAAAATTAATGTGCATAGAGTATTCTTTTTCTAATATTTAATATAAAAGATTTAAATCTATTTTATTATCTTAAACTGATATTCATTCCTGTCTCGTCAATTTATTAGAATTTCTATTTTTAATTTATAATTATTTTAAATTTTTTATGATGTGATTTTTTTATTTACTGATAATATTAAATATTTTATATTAATAATTAATAAAAGTGAGAAACACACATAGAAAATTTTTTTGTATTATTGTATATGGTAGGATTTATCTTTTTATAGAAAATCAATCACAATTAATATGTAAAAGATTCCTCTTTGTTCACCGAAAGAAGAAAAGGTTCCTCTTTATTTTGATTTTACATGATATTAATATATTATTATAACAATGAATTTCATATGGTACAATGGTTTCATATTTTTACAAAAAGAAATGCAATTAATGGGAAATTTCACATAGAGCTGAATATATAAACCCAACAGTAATATTAGTGTTATTTTATAAAGGATTACTACATTAACACAAAATATATAGAAGTTTACCATAGATCTTCAAAACTTATAAAGAAATATTATTTGACTTATAAAGAAGCTTCACACGCTCATATTTTATGTTAATTTCTAATTAGATAGTGTAAAAAAATTACTATTATTTTAAAAATAACATAATAATTAAATATTATTTAACTTAAAAATCATACTTTTAACTCAATAAGTAAATATTTAAAAGATTAAAATTTAATCTACATCAGTATAAATCAATTATATGCTATTATCTATTTGTGTATTATTATATCAATAAAAATTATTAAAATTTTATTAAAGTAATAAAAAATATATTTATTTATATTTTTTTAATAATGTGTCCTTTTCTTATTCATTTATATATTTTTTTCCTCTAATAATATTTTTAATATGTTTAAGTGTTACGAGTGAAGTCTATTTTTCCCTTATTTTTACATTATTTTATTCCCCTGCAATGCCTCACTATTTGTATTAAAAAAATGAATTAATCTCAATCTATTTCCTTAAATTCATTTCCCTTTTTACTTTTCCTTAAAACTCTGTGAAGTCCAGAGTTGTGGACCAGCAAACATACAAGTGGGGTGTGAGTTTGAAAAATAAAAATAACATTAATTAAAAAACATTGTTATTAAGATTTTGATGTATTTATATTTTAATTTCCGACTTAGAATTTTATATAAACGTCCTCCAACTATACCAGCCGATTGTTTAATCATATCTATAATCCAATCGAAGTCATACTTAATAAAAATGTTATCCATACAATAAATGCAATGAATTTAATAAAAGATTTACCTTAAAAAATTATACTATTTATAGCTAAATGGCAGAATATCTATATTTGTATTTATATCTCTAACGTAAAACAAAGCATCCATGATAAATCTTAAATAATCATTAGGGTAAATATTTATTTTAATTATTAAATAAAAATATTTAAATAAATAGATAATGAATGAATATAAATAGACATTTAGCAATTTTGATAGTCCCTCCGTTCCTTTTTATCTGTCACATTTTGAAGAAAATTTTTATTTCTTTTTATATGTCGCTTTAAAATTCCAATGAAATATTAAATATTCTTTTTTCAAATCTATCATTTTCTTTCATTAATAAATACTTTATTATTTTATGCTATTAATCAACTTGCATTTATTTCTTTATATTTTTCTCTTTATTTTTAACTATCTTGAATTTTGTGCATAAAATGTAATCTTGTAAAGCTCATTAAAAATAAACAAATTTAACTACTTTCTTAATATGTGTAAAATCGATTAATAGCAACAAATATAAAGGAACGGAGTGGTGACAGATAAAAAGAAACGGATGGAGTAATATATAAACTTTCTAATAATGTATTCAACCCGTTAAATATTATAAATAGATTTAAATTGACCCAAAACTAAATGAATAAAAATGGATTTATGTTTATTATTTATTCTAGAAAAAATTATATAGTTTATCTATAACTTATATTTTAATAAGAAGAAGGTAATTATAATTTTTAATATCTTAAAAAATTAAAAGATAAAATTATAAATTTTATTTTTGAAATTAAATGACATCAGTGAAATAGTTTTTACATTATATAAAATTACAATTCCATTCTTAAGTAACAATTCATACATATTCTAATCCAAACAAAAATAAAAATGAAGAAAACAGTTCCATGTCGACATGAAAAGGTTAAAAAATAAATGTGAAATCACTATCTTACTATTAATTCAGCCTTTTTTAGCTAGATGCTATTTTTTTTGTTTTGCTCACGTGTCAGCCTCACATTCCTCTTTTCCCCACCATTAATTTTCAATTTTTTAGTTCCCAGTTTGTCCTTAATTCCTTCTTCTTTCTCAAGTTGCCCTTGACTTGCTTCCTTCACATTTTGCCACTAAATCACCTGACCCCAGCCTTTCTTCTTTTGCATGTCTTCATCTGCGGACTCCCTTGCCCTTAATTTGCTTCCTTCAGATTTTGCCACCAAATCACCTGACCCCAACTTCTATTCCTCCATGTGTCTTCATCCATGGTCTTCAATATTGCCTTTCCATTTATGTTTGCTTAATTTCATTTCCTGCATGGCTTCAACTTGGAATTTCTATTTGTCTTGGATTATTTCTGCTATCGCAACTATGCGCCAAATCACTATCTTATTATTAATTCAGCCTTTTTTGGCTAGATACTTTTTTTTTTATTTTGCCCACGTTTCAGCCTCACATTCCTCTTTTTCCTGCCATTAATTTTCAATTTTTTAGTTCCCAGTTTGTCCTCAATTCCTTTTTCTTTCCCAAGTTGCCCTTGACTTGCTTCCTTCATATTTTGCCACCAAATCACCTAACCCCAGCTTCTCTTGCTCCGCGTGCCTTCATCTATGGGCTCCCTTGCCCTTGATTTACTTCCTTCAGATTTTGCCACCAAATCACCTGACTCCAGCTTCTCTTCCTCCGTATGTCTTCATCCATGGACTTCAATATTACTTTTGCATTTATGTTTGCTTAATTTCATTTCATGCATGGCTTCAGCTTGGAATTTCTATTTGTCTTGGGTTATTTCTGCTACCACAACTATGTGCTAAATAAGGTAATTTCCATTGCTGAATTATCTATTTCCCACACGAATATGTGTTTTCCCCTCTTTCTCTATCCTCCCCTTCAGGTTTCTTCTTTTCATTCCTGGCTTAGGTGGTGATGACTCTGTTTTCGACACATGATCGGTGACTGATAATGTTAACAATTTTAAGCTTTTTTTTATCGAGTTTTGGAATTCATTGAGAATTTATGTTTTTCTTTTACTAATGGTTTGGAAGTTGGTAATTTGAATTGCATAATTTGTATGGAAGTGGAAATTTCAAATGTTGTCTAATGCGTGGATTGCATTTACAGTTAATTTTGTCTAATGGATGGATTGTGCTTGTTGTTTATCTTTGGTTGCTGTTGCTATTCTATGATTAAGTCATTTGTTTTGGGAGACTATTACAGTGGTCAGTCTTTTGGAGGGAATAGTTTGGACTATTGCATTCATTTATTATGCTGTGTTTTTTAGTTCATATGTGCCTTGCCGTGTTGCCTACATTTTAGTGATTTAAAATTCACCACATCGGTTATGCCACGATCACGATTTTAGCCATTTGGTCAGAATCCCCTCCCTGCCTTTTTCACAAGTTTAATTTTGTAGCCATTTACCTAATAGTGTTGGCAAGAATCTAAAGTCCATGCAATTGGTGGTGTTATATTTGATGTTAGCCGTGTAGGTGGTTCTTTTATCCTTTAGGATTGGGTGATGCTATTTATACTCTCCAATATTTATTTGCTTCCCATACCTAATTTTCATGTTAACAGTAATTATGATTTGTACTTATTTAAGTTCTTCCTAAACTAAGTGACTGCAAATTATATTTACTTACATGAATTTGAATCATAGTTATGGTGAAAATTAATTTTCTTAAGATAGTAGGGTAATAAAAAATGCTAGTTAATATACTGTGTTACATTTATGTGAGTCATGTTTCCTGTAAAAGGAAGCTGCACATCATTATATCCCATCACGGTTAACAATAGAGGTAGTCATCGAAGGAGTCATGAATTTGTGTTAGAAGTTACAAATCTAATTATATTATATAAAGACTTTAAACATAATATTATATTTTCATTTATGAATAAGATGATCATTATATTTTTAATCTTTGCAACTAACATAAGCAAATTCTTATTTTTACTTTTAGTAGTTATTATCTATAAATTTTAAAAAATATATTAATTATTTCTTTTATGAACAAAGGGCTATATATTATATTCAACTTTAAACATACTAATTCCAATCCAAACCGATTATTTTTAAAATTATTTATGTCAATTCAATTCCATTAAAATTGTATAGGGTTTCCAATGATGGATTATTTCTATTTTTATAGTCACATAATCATTTTATTATATTATCACTGTTATGAATTGTCAGAAGTAAAAACCTATCAACAGTTACAATATACTGTAAATATTTTTGATATTTTATTATGGTTATTAAAAACTCATAATTATTTACATTTTTTAGCTATGCCAAGCCATACCATAAAATAGGTCCCGGTTGTCTTCCTGCTTTCTTGGGTAGTGCAATGTAATGAGTGATTACATTAAATGCATGTCAAATTGGGTTCAAAGTTAGTGAACTTTACTTTAACTCACACAAGGTACCTACCTTCACTTAAAGCACTTGATCACTACAAACTAACCTTTCTATATATTGTGTTTTCCTTAGCTCTGGCCTGGATAAGGGAAGTTTAGTGGGATTCAAGCTTAAGGTAAAACGGTATGATAGCTCTATTGGTATATTGGGTGATCTACGCTTCCTATTTAATGGTCTTTCATTATTAGTTATTACTACTGCAGCTTTTCATTCATTACTTTCATGTATGTTTATTCATCATTGGGTGATCTCCTTATTTAATGTGTGTTTACTACTTTCATGTATCTTTCATTATTGGTTATTACTGCTAAAGTGTTGCAGTTTTATGGTCCACATTTATTCCCATTTACTAATTGCAATTCTTCATGTTGGACTTACAGTTCTCTAATGCATGTTTATTTATTAATATGTACTTTCATGAAGTCTCTTATTTTAGTGAAACTGTGTTCTTATTCTTTTAGTTGGTATGACTTTTATGGCTACTTATAAGGTGTCACGTGACAAACTATGTGTACATACTAAATGTGCATTGTTACTTTGCTGCTTGCTTTAGTTTGATAGAAAAAATATACTGCATATAAAATTTGCCACTTAATGTATAGCTTGAGTGTTATTGGAGCGCCTCATTTCGAAGCTAGAAATTACTTAACTCTTCCTTTATGCATAGCCTCTTATTTGGTAAACATATAATGAAACATAATTAGCTGCTACTCATTATATTTTTACATATACAAATATGACATAACCATATAAGTATTTATCCTTCAGATATCATTGTGTTTACCTTTGGGGGAGTAAAACATTCTTTTATTTTACAATATTAACCATTCCTCTATTTTTTTAATGTATTTTTAAGTCACCTTATTTAGAAGTTTTAACACTGCAATTCCACACATAATGTGAAACAAGTATATTTATCCACAAAGTTTAGTTATTTGAAAAAATCATGAGTGTCAACCAAAATTATTAACAAAACATAGAAGATTTAGCTAAGTTGTAACATTTAAGATATAAAGAATCTTAGCTTAGGAGATAACTGATAAGGGCAGAGCAAACTATAAGGAATGTTCCTACAAGCTTAGGTAGCAATTCCTTACTGTACCTTGTATTGTCACTAATGTAAATGTTTCACTTTTAACTCTACTTGACTCCTTGTACGCATGTCTCTAAGCTTCTGTTTGGAACGGCAGAAAGGAAGGGCAAAAGAAGTGGGAGGCAAAATTTATAACTTCTCCTGTTTGGAACGGTGGAAGGAAGTTGGAAAAGAAAGAAATACAGGGTTAAAAAGGACGGTGGGGCCCACCTAAAATAGAGATCACACTTCTCTCCCAAAAATGGAGAGACCGGAGGAGAAATTCAAACAAAAATTTTAGGTTTCCATGCAGTGCCCTCAGCTTGCTCCTCACTCCCATCTCTTGTCTCTTGCTGCCCGCCGAGATTTTTTCTTTCCTCTCAGTGATTTCAACTCACTGCGTCCTCTCACCATTTTGGCTGTTCCAGACGATGAACCCATCAGCTTCACGGCATGGGTCACGCTGTTGCAGCTTCCTCTTCTAGCCGCGTCTACAGCCATTTATGCTTCTCCATTCATTTCCGCGTCTCCAACCATTGCTGGTGACCGGCTACTCTGCTGGTTTTGAGTCGGGTTTCCAAAATCTGATTTTTTGAGGGAAAGAGAAAAGAAAACTAGAAAAATTATGAGTGTATAAATGTTGGATTTAATCTAGGTTTCTGGATTCTGATTGATATTTTAATAAGGAAGCCATGATTTGCAGAGAAAGTGCTGAATGCAGGGAAAGTTAGCTCCAAAGCAAGGATACAGAGAGTTTGACGTTGACTTTGATATAAAGAGGGAAGACGATGGGAAGTGCATCCGATTTTCACATTTATTTTTTTTCTCAATTATTGTTTTTGATTTTCTATAGTAAATTTAGTTTCTATAAAATTTCTATAGTTATTAAAAATTAAATACAACCACATCTTATTTTTATTTTATTTCGAATGAAAAAAAATTATATTGGAATTAGATGAGTAAATAGTAATTATAGAATTTAGTATTAAAAGAATAAAAGCAATAAATAAAATCATATAAATTTTCTAATGGATTATATTATTTTTATATAATTATATATTTTTAATGATATTTAATTTTAATTATTAAATAAAAATATTTCTTTAATTGATTTACTTTTATTTGGGTATTTATTTTGGAAATTAAAATTATGTTTTTCAAAAATATAATTTTTTTAAAATACACATTTGCATTAGTATTTTACACATAAGGGTAGAATAGTTATTTTATAAAAATACAACTTCTTTCTCTCCTAACTTCTCCCTTTCAAAACAACAAAAATTACTTCTTTCTTAATTTCTTTCTCTTCTAACTTCTCCCTTTCTGAACAATACAAAAGAAATATTTCTTTCCTCTCACTTCTCTCTCCCCCAACTTCTTTCTCCCCTAATTTCTTTCTTCCCCCACTTCTCTCCTATCCAAACAAAGGCTAAGTTCTCCTCTTGCTAAGGAAAGTAATGTTTTTTCGGTTGCACCATTAACTAGCAATAATGTTTGTATAGCTTCTCCTTCATTTAATGAAGGAATTTATGTGCATGGTGTACATACACCGAGTGTTGAGTTTGAATCACCTAACATACATACACGTTTTGATAACAACTTTAGTGGCCAAAAAGTATTAAATGATATATCAAATTTTGTGACCAATTTGGATAAGAAATTCTTCGTTGTATGTATGTTTGAATTTGAAAAAGTTATCTTCTATTCCTAAGCAGTAAGTAAAGTTTTTGTGTTCAGTCTAATTATTTCATCCTATATGACAACCATATTAGTAAGAAGACTAAAATGATCTATCTATCCCGAGAACACCAAGATGCCTACAAAATTGCTGATCAACTTGGAAAAACCATTCACGTGGATGAACATGCTTTCCTATAAAAGTTAGATTTCGATAGATTTAATGTAGGTCAAAGGCAATGTTCCATTAGTCCTACTCCCACTTTCCACTTGCAAAATGCTTTTGCATTGGATGGAAACAACAAAGGCCATGCCAGTGCAGATGATATTAAATGGACAGTCTTGCAAATAGCTTTATGGTTGCTTATTTGTGGGTTACCTATCATTTGAATTTCTTATACTTTTTCTGTTAGGTGACGAAGCAACAAGTGTCACCTTCTGCTAGAGAAGTGATGCTTCTTTGCACGATGTATTTATTGGTATGTTTATTTCATGTATATATTTTGTCTTTCCTACCACATTATAGATAACACCAGAGATTACCTATTTTTATTTGACTAAATTGCGATTCTTCTGAATCTTCAAGAACTACCATTGGGCCTAATACAAATGGAAAAATGCTTGAAATCGATGCTACCACTGGGTTACAATATAATCCTAATCGTTTGTAGGATCTTGCACAGGATGCCATAATAGTATAACCAGTTCAATTCTTCCATAATAAGTATGGTTTACTTTGTGGTGGCTCACGTGTTTGATTACAATTGCATGATATTCCAGTGAATTTCTATCCTCCTTAATGCTATATCATGGTTGAAGCAGTGTTAGGGTTTAGGTTTTGAATAACCAATGCCAGGTCATGCTATTCTCCTTAACTTTATAATGGTTACTCAATTACTCAATAGCTGGATAACTAACACTCTGCCTAACTTGATTGTCAATTGATTAATTCAAGTAATGTGCCAGCAATTATGCAAGATCAAACAGGTGTGTTAATGATCTTACTTTATTGAACTCAATCTTATTAGTGTGAAATAATAAATTTTGTACTATTTGCTTTATCTTTCTCCATGTAATATATTATTGATGACTGATTTTACTACAGAATATATTGACTATGGTGACCTTGAATCTCAATGTACCCATTGTGGAGCCAAGTTTTAGTTTCTTGAAAAGTTAGCATACTCTAACAACAGTTTGCCTAGGTTTTCACTTTGTTGCATGCATGAAAAGGTTAAATTGCCTCATTTGCAAGAACCTCCAAAGCTTTTACATTTCCTGATGACAGACAAAGGATCCAAGCAAGTATTGTAGTTCAAGGATAATATTCGTTCTTATAATGCTTTATTTATATTTACATCAATAGGTGGTAGAGTTGACAAAACTATCAACTAAGGTGATGGACCTTATATTTATAGGTTACATGGTTAGAATTTTCACCGAATTGGTGGTCTACTTCCTGCTGAAGGATAAATCCCACGATATGCTTAACTCTATATATATGACACAAGCAATGAAATAAGCAATTGAATTCGTGCTCTGAGGTGCTAACATTTCCTATGTATTTTGTCTCTATTAACTTATTTTTCTTCTCTTATTTTGTGTTGTAAGGGTTGTAATCATTGCTTCAATATATATCTTAATATTTCGTGTTCTCTTGCTTATGTTAGTTCGAATAGCATAGAACCAGTTGTTGATCCTGAAATTGTTTCAAAGCTAAAGGACATGTTTGATTAACACAACCAACTCATAAAATCTTTTCAAATGGTTCAGGATAAATATAAACTTGATAAAATTGCAACACTAAAGTTGATATTAGTTTATGATCGAAAATCTAATGGTTAAACTTATAACTTGCCTACTGCTAAAGAAATTGTGAGCCTGATAGTTGGAAATGTTAACTCTGGAGATCATAGGGACATTATTGTACACGAAATTGATGGCCAAATGCATCATATTAGTGAGTTGCACCCTCTATATCTTCGAATGCAATATCCCTTATTATTTCATTATGGTAAAGATGGTTTTTGTGAAAGGATAATGCACATTGATGCATAGCTAGAAGACACAAGAGGTAACATAAAACTTATCATTCGTGAATATCTTGCTTATCGTCTCCAAATTCGATCAAATGATAACTCACTACTCACGACTTCAAGGAGGCTCTTACAACAATTCATAGTTGATGGCAACACAATGATAGAATCTTCACGGTTGCACTATATTCGCAGCCACCAAGTAGATCTTAGAGCTGACATATACAAAGGGTTATTCGAAGCTGTGTTGAAAGGAGAGATGGATGCATCGTGTATAGGGAAGTGTATAATTTTACCTTTGAGTATCACTAGAGGCGTAAGGTATATGATTCAAAATTACAGGGATGCAATGGCAATTTGCAAGTAGGGAAGATATCCCGACCTTTTTATAACTTTCACATGCAATCTTAAATGGCTTGAGTTGCAAAGATACTTTACTAAGTGCTCACAGAAAATGGAAGACCAATGTCAAATTATCTCATAATTTTTCCACTTGAAGCTAATGCAGCTTATTAAGACACTTTGATAAGGAAAGTTTTTTAGAAGTGTGAAAACAAGTAAGAATATGCATTTTCTCCTACATTCAATTCTTATCTAATGTTCCCATAATTACCATTACTCACTTTGTAGAATTACAATTGACTTCTTTCTATCATTAAAGTTTATACGGTAGAGTTCCAGAAGCGCAAACTCCCTCATGCACACATCCTTCTTTTCCTTAACTCTGAGTACAAGATTTTAACTCCTGATGAGATTAATAAGGTAATTTTTGCTGAAATACCAGACAAGGAAGCAGAGCCAGAGTTATACAATCTAGTTATAAACTTCATGGTTCATGGTCCTTGTGGGTCCTCTAACTTAAGATCCCCTTGCATAAAAGATAGCAAGTGTTCAAAATACTTTCCCGAGAACTTCAAGTCACGTACAAATTTCATAGAAGATGGATTCCCGGTGTATAGGAGAAGAGATAATGGGAGAACCATGGAAAGGAATAATATTTCATTAGATAATCGATTTGTTGTACCATACAATCCAAGACTTCTAATGATGTTCCAAGCACACACTAATGTTAAGTAGTGCAACAAAGCATCAACTATCAAATACCTATTCAAGTACATCAACAAGGGTTAGGATCGTGTCACGGCTATTTTGTACAATCCCCCTAAAGGCAATTTATGGGATACAAATGTTGATGAAATTAAACATTATTATGATTATCGTTACATCTTAGTATGTTAAGCAGTTTGGCGTATTTATGCATTTGATATTTGGAACAAATATCCTCCCGTTTAGAGGTTAACTTTTCATATCTCTAGTGAGAACTACATCACTTACGGAGATCGTGATAATCTTAATCAACTTCTAAATAGTCCTACAATTGCTCAATCAATGTTCCTTGCTTGGATGCAAGCCAATAGGAAATATCCAAAAGCCAGAGAATTGACATATGCATAAATACCTAAATATTTTGTTTACAAACATGAGGATCATGAATGGCATTAGAGAAAACAATGTTTTCCAATTGGCAGGTTACAATTTGTACTGTCAAGCAATGATGAACTTTACTATCTAAGAGTGTTACTTACCAAGGTGTATGGTCCAAAGGATTTTAGAGACATAAGAATATATAATGGCACTGAGTATGAAAGCTTTCGAGACACTTACTTTACAAGTGGTTTATTAAATGACGATGCTGAGTTTGTTCATGCAATTAAAGAAGTGAGTTTCTAGGGCACTAGTCATGAATTAAGGTTTCTATTTGCAACCATATTACTATCTAACACTTTGTCTAGACCAGAATTTGTGTGGCAACAAACATGGAGTATTTTTCAGTGGATATTGAGCATATGGAGAAGAGGTCTATGCATTGCTCGAGTATGATTTACTTCTTACTTAGTCATAGTTTCATATTCTAACATGTGTTGCTAATAACTTTCAAAAAATCTCTAAGCATTCACATTATATCACTAATGTAGTTCATTTACTTTTTGTAGTCTTCTACTTAAGCATTAACAATAAAACTACAATTGCACCATATACTTCTATATATTGAAAATAATAATGAATCTACATTGGATATCATAGGAAGAATGATTTCTATACACCATTGCATTTAAGTTAGTCTTAGCGTCGGCTGAATTATTATCTTCATTTGCTAACTAATTCATCCTCTATGTCTAAATCTTCAAATGGATAATTAACAAAAGAGGAATGTTGCCCTAATTGAAAAATACTAAAAGCCAATGGTCAAAGTCTAAAGGATATAGCATGAATGTTAACTCTAGAAGGAGATTATGCATCCTATCTTGGAAATACCTTGATTGCTGATCAATTAAGTTACAATAGATTACAGCTTGCAATAGAAGTTGATCAGCTCATGTCCTCTATAACCTTGGAATAAAATAAATATTCAACACAATCATGACTGCAACATCGAATAACTAGCCTTCGATGTATTTTATCTCTGGATATGGAGGAACTTACAAAACTTATCTTTGGGAGTGTCTAACAATAACCTTACATTCTAGGGGAGAAATTGTTTTGACCATAGCTTCCAGTGGGATTGCATTTATGTTGCTACCAGGTGGATGAACTGCTCATTCCTGCTTTGAAATTCCATTGGTAATTAATGAGGATTCAATATACAACATCGTCCAAGGTAGTGATAATGCTGAGTTAATGAAAAGGACAAAACTTATCATATGGGATGAAACTCCAATGATGCATAAGTATTGTTTTGAAGTACTCGATATGACTCTTCGAGACATTCTCCGATTTGAAGTTTGTAATAGTTATGAACTTCCATTTAGAGGCAAATGCATTTTTTTTTAGGTTATTTTCGATAAATTCTACCTGTTATTCCAACGGGTAGTCATTCAGATATAGTTCATGCCTCTTTGAATTTCTCTTATCTATGGTCTCACTGAAAAGTTCTCACCTTAACAAAAAATATGAGATTGCAATCAACCCCTGATGTTCATGAGCAAGTAAAGTTAAGGGAATTTACTGAATGGATTCTCAAGATTGGCAATGGAGAGTTAGAAGAACCAAACGACAATGAAGCTGAAATTAAAATTCCAGAAGAACTTGTCATCAAGCATATTAATGATCTAATCGAAGCAATTGTGAAGGAACTTACCCATCATTCCTCGAAAGTTACAACAAGCTTGCCTATTTGAGAGATCGTGCAATCCTTGCTCTAAAGTTAGAAACTATGGAGTCATTGTGCTCCTACATGTTGTCTATGATCCTTGGGGAAACAATTGAATATTATAGCTTGGATTCAATCTGTAAGTCTAACCAAAATGGTGTATTGAGTGAGGAGATGGACACAGTTGAAATACTCAATGAAATAACTGCATCTGGCCTACCAAACCATAAGTTGCCTCTTAAGGTTAGTATTCCTATGATACTACTTAGGAATATTAATCAATCTGTTGGGCTTTACAATAGAACACGATTAATTTTAACTCATCTTGGGAAGCACGTTCTTAGAGCTAAGGTTATCACTGGTAGTAATCTCGACAAGAACATTTTTATACCACGCATGAACCTGACCTATTCAGAATTTAACATGGGTTTTAGGCTTCAAAGGTGACAATTTCCATTAATTATATTGTACGCTATGACTATCAATAAAAGTTAAGGACAATCGCTATCTAATGTGGGTATTTACCTTCTAACATATGTCTTCAGCCATGGATAACTCCATGTTGCAATTTTTAGAGTTAGAAGCAAAGATGGATTGAAGTTCCTCATTTAAGACAAGACGAATAATTCATCAAGCTCTACCCTTAATATCGTCTACAAAGAAGTGTTTCAAAATTTGATTTAAATAGTATCAACTATCATAATTCAACATTAAAGTTCCAGTTATTTTCTTGGTGTGTGGATATTAGAAGTGCATTTCATAACATGTATACTTTGTTACATCACTGTCTTGCAATGGAGTCATCTCATGTAAAGCATTTTGCACACCATATTACTTATGCATTGTTATTTGTATTTTTATCCTTTCAAGCTAACACTCCCCTTTCTAATGTTAAGGTGCAAGTCACAACTCATGGCAAGGAAACTTAGCTACCTTTCTAATTTACTTCCAGATGTTGAGACCTCGAAAATTTAAGTCAGAGTTCTTCGATTGTGGATTGTAGAAAGAAATTCTAATGAAAATCACTGGAGTATTGAAATGCTATTGGTGGATAAAAATGTAAGTATGCAACCATTGACTTCTATGTGCAGTCAAGTGTGATCCATACTTGACTAGTTGTTCTTGTCCTTATCTCTTAATGCAGTATGAAAAAATTCAGGCAACAGCCTTTGGCAAGAGTCTAACTGAAAAATACAGAGTCAAACTATCTGAAGGTAGATGTTACACAATCTAGAATTTCGAAGTCAAGGTAAATGACTAAAAGTATTGAGTATCCCATCATCGATACAAAATTCAGTTCCATGGCAACACTAGTGTTCAACCATTAAAGGCAGAGCTTCCTCATCAATGTTATTCATTTACATCTTTTAATGATATTCTGTTTGGACACGCTTTAGCAAAGACTTTACTTGATAACTAAATTTTCATTTCTATCATCTATTTACTAAATTCATGTTTGCCAAATCTTGCTATTGAATCGTTAATTATTATTATAAATGTCATTGGTAAGCTCCAATCCCATGAAAAGATTAAACATATGCCCAATGGAAGCATAAGTAAGAATATCTACCTTAAGGATGAGAAGTGAGTATTCATTTATGCAAAAAAATCTAGCATTCATTTATTTCAATTATAGAATATACATTTATTATCATTACTAACTAACATGCAGCTAATTTACAGTGACTAGTGCACTGTGGGGTGAACTTACTGAGTTTGTCGATAACTTCATTCATCAGACTAAGGAGATTTCTCTTATTATTATTTTTCAACTAGCTCGGTTAAAGCCTATTCGAGGTGATTTTCACTTGCTAATAATACATTCATATTGGTGTAATATTGTGAATCATGTTATTAACCTAGCTAAAAAATTTTAAGTAGGGGGTACATTCTAACCAATTCATGGAATGCATCTAGAGTTATCTTTAATCCAGATGTTCCAGAAGTATTAAACTTAAGGAAAAGGTACATTTAACAATCATAAATCTCCTATTAAGATTTCATTGATTATGCTATGCTCAATACAACAACTGCACTTTGCAAATAGTCACTTTCAAAGTAATCTCCCATCATTTATTTGAACGGATGGTATAGGCTATTTGTGCATCGTTCAATACTTAGTAGATTGCTCCTTCAAGTTTATCCACTATACATAGTAAATCTACAAATTGGGGATAACTTATGCAAGCCATTTACTTTAGGCTACAACATCATTTTAACCATGACATGATAAGATATTAGAAATCCTAAGTTACCATTAAGTATTGGCATGATTGTAATATACAACTTATCAATTCAACTATCATCTACACTTGCCTATGAATTCAATATTTTTCCTAGCAGTTCTTACACTTTTCATATGGGATGATTTACACATGTCTACTTTCTGCTAAAATCTGACTTCTTAATTCATTTTTACACTTATACATCAAAAATACTAAACTACTATCGAGGCACATTCGTAGATGTTTCACTTAGATTGCCCTTTCACGCAGATTTAGTGGCCAGTCTATACTATTAACACAAGACAATCACTGTACTCTTATGCAGACCCACATAGTCTATTTTTTAGTATAAGTCTTTCAAATTTCTTTTCCTTTGTTCTTCATCTTCTCATTCTAAACATCTTTGCCTCATAATCGATTTACCACAGAACATATTTTGGTTTGTACTAATTTAGTGATTATTTTTATTAAAGGATATATTGTTATTCATCCTTTTATATACGCATGTTAAGTTCAAGTGCACAAGAGGTCAATGCTGGACCTTTTGTCATCTATTCTGCAATGATGATATGATGAATTGTTTTACTTGTAATTGATCATGTAAACACGTCATGTGATAATTTTGAAGCATTGTTAGTGAGGAGGTAGAGCTTAGATTTTTACATGTGATGGTCTATGTATATATTTGGCCTTCAAACCACATCAAGAAGTTATCTTTAGGAATTTCTTACCAATCAAGGATAATAATGATGACCTTACATTAACTATTAAAATCTGGCATTGAAAGCCCCATCGTATCATTGATTATTCATAGTTTTCTTATGCATCCCATGATGCAGTAGATGTTTATAGTTTGGAGTTGCAATCTTGATAGTGCTTCTACTTGTATTACTCTAGTTCTATTTATTTTTCATGTGGCTAATCTTAGTATGGTTTGAGATTTTGCAATGAATCCTAAACTCAAAGTTTTATTGAAGTTCAAGGTCAAGGCTTTAATAGAATCAAGGAAGATTGGGAAACTTCATCAATAAAGAAAACAATCCAAGAAATTCAAGCCACCAAAATAGTAAAGTCATTTCTTCCTATCACTTTGTTAATTGCTCCCTGTGTCAAGAAACATCTTTGTAATTTGTGTTAGGTTGAAGTAGCAACCACCATTGCAATTGTTAAGAGTTTGGCAACTAGGTTTCGTTGGTATTATGATGCATGCAACAGTTGTGGAAGGAAAGTTAGAATCATCGATGATAAATTTTTTTGCGTAGGTTGCAACAAGAAATCGGAGTTAACTGTGGCTAGGTACAAAAATGTTGACATGTTTGATGTGCTTAACTTGTCCTTCACCATTAAAATATATGTCCATTATAAGCTTGATAGAGTTCATTACAGCTTAATATCTACTTTTTTATTATTATTGTTATCTTTTAATAATAGGTACAAAATCCATATTCAAGTTTATAACCCTACGGGAAAAGTTGGGTTTGTCTTATTCGAACGAGAGGCTGTAAAAATTATTAAACAATCTGCAAATGATCTTTTCCAATGCCAACTCCAGGTAATGAATGTTTAGATAGTGTTAATGGACTTCACTTTCACCATATTAATTTGTTGTGCATTCATCACACTCCTTTCACAATTACTTACTTTGGCAGGAGGATAAAGAGAAGACATTCCCAATTGAGTTAGATAACAAATTACTACATAGGAGTTTCCTCTTCAAAGTTAAAATTTTTTATTTCAACACTAGCAAGTATAAACCTGGTGATGATTCTACAAGCTTTACTGTGTTAGATATTTGTAATGATGAAGCAGAAATGGAAAATTTTAAAGCTAATTTGGCCTTTTATCAGGTTCATATTACTCTAAAATAGCATCTCTAACAAGCATGCAACTGTTAGTGCAAATGCCTCTGTTTCTGATATACAAATCAAAGCATCCTTCTTTAAAATCATATGACACATTATTGTTATCTCTAATGAACTTCATTAATCATGAAAAAAATGCTGTGATCATAACCTAATATGTAAAGTTTCACAACCCTACTCTTAACATTGTGTTTGTATGTCTTTTACAATATAGAAATCAAATTATTAGTGTAAAAATTTATCAGTTACAATGATAAACACATAAGAACACATTCTATCTAAAGATTTCCTAATATTCAGACTTCCTCTTGGAACCAGTGTGGCCAAACAAAGAAATATATATGTGTGTGTGTGTGTGTGTGTGTGTTACCTAACACACCGACATCATTATTTCCACTATCATATTATTCCATCTAAAAACCCATTCAGTGTACATTCCTAGTTGAGTTAGATAACAAATTACTACATAGGAGTTTCCTCTTCAAAGTTAAAATTTCTAATTTCAACACTAGCAATTATAGACCTAGTGATGATTCTACGAGCTTTATTGTATTGGATGTTTGTAATGATGAAGCAGAGATGGAAAATTTCAAAGCTAATTCGGCTTTTTATTAGGTTCATATTACTTTAAAATAGCATCTCTAACAAGCACGCAATTATTAGTGCAAATGCCTATGTTTCTAGTATACAAATCAAAGCATCCTTCTTTAAAATCATGTGACACATTATTGCTATCTCTAATGAAGTTCATAAATCATGAAAAAAATGCTATGATGACAACCTAATATGTCAAGTTTCACAACCCTACTCTTAATATTGTGCTCGTATGTCTTTGACAATATGGAAATCAAATTATTGGTGTAAAAATTTATCAGTCACAATGATAAACACACAAGAACACATTCTATCTAAAAATTTCCTAATATTCAAACTTCCTCTTGGAACTAGCGTGGCCAAACAAAGAAATATATAAATATGTATATATATATATATATATATATATATATATATATATATATATATATATATACATTTGTCTGTGTATATGTGTTAGCTAACACACTAACAGCATTATTTCCACTATCATATTATTCCATCTAAAAACCCATTCAGTATAGATTCTTATTGAATGTAGAAGCAACTTTCACAACTTTCTCAGGAGCTCTCCATTTTCACTAACTCCTCGACTTAACATCCAACTACTGAAAATGTAAGTGTTAGCTTCCATTGATGATACTGTTTGTTTTAAATCATTTGATAAGCTTACAATAACATATACCCTATTGTAGGATATACTTTCCCTTAGTTCCAAGCATGATCCTAATCTCAACACACTAGATAATCTCACACCTATGAAGAGATTGAGAGATGAGGAAGGGGATAACCATATCTCAAATTCCAGCATGTTGTCTCCTCAACATTCTACTACAAAACTAAAAAAATCCATCAAAGTTGAACTAGCAGATTAAGAATATGTGGAAGGGGAATCATCTACATTAATACTAGTATGTAAGTTATGTATTTTTGCAAGGAATTGTCAATACCCATCTTGAAAATTAATTATAAAGCTACTTCAAATATTGTGATTCCTCCTTTGTTGAAGAAAAGGCACAGCAACTTTGATGAAGATGTGTTTTGCTTCACTTTCTAGATTTTTGAGACTCTGATACTGTATTTTGTAACATTTGAACTAAATGGTGTTTGACAGGAAATTCGCATCCATGGATATATGTCCCTCATATTATCCAAATCATTGTTGGTTTATGGAGTATGCTATATATATATATATATATATATATATATATATATATATATATATATATATATATATATATATATATATATATATATATATATATATATATAACATACATACACACACATCTTGTAAATTAATAGATGTAGGTAGATTTGTTTTCTTAATTACATTAGATTTCTACAAACCCGTGCATCGCACAGGTTTCAAAACTAGTGAAAACAAAGTGGGCGGGGTGTCTGTTTGGTTAGATAGATTCTGAGTTATTTCACTCTTTCTTTTTCAACTCTTTTTATCTGAAACATACTTAGATTCTCTAACCCTTTATTTGGTTGTAACTTGTAAAGGAAAAAAAGTCTAATTTGAATATAAAAAAAGAAAAAAATAAAATGATAATTTTACTTCATTTATTTTAATAAAAATAAAATATTAAATCATAATTATAATTATTTTATTGAAAAGTATTTTTGTAATAAAATATTATTTATATATATATTAATAAATGAATAATATGTCACTTGTATTAATGTTTAAAAAATAATACCTAAAATTACAATAATGAAAAAAAATAATTTTTTAAAAAATAAAAAAATATTTTTTTAAATTTTTTTATATTTAATATTAAATAAATAAAATACTTTTCTTCATCTTAATATTTTATAAATATATTTTGTAAAAAATATTTTCTAATAGACAAAGCATAAGTTGAGTTACAAATTTATTCTTCAAATTATTACATTATCTTTTAAGTTAAATAAAATTAAGAATAAAGGTGTAATAAGTCATTTTTTTAACTCATTTTCCACCTTTATGTGTTAAGAAATTTTTTTGGTAAGCTGCACTCCTTTTTTTTCCTACTTTTTCATTTCTTTTCTATCCTACAATTAGGAAAAACATTGAGTGTGTTTAAATATATATTTATTTTTATATTTTTAAAAAATTATTCTTTTTCTAAACTTGTTTTGGGAGCAAAGAAGAATAAAAAATAAAAGGTGGTAGGTGTTGTAAAAAATATTTATTTAATTATAAAATTGACATTCAAAAAAATAAGTCTGAAAAATTAAAAAATTTTGTTTTCATTTTTAATTACATAGTTAAAATTATAATTTTTAAAATAGATTTTGAAAATAAGTTATTAAATAAATTTATTTTTATTTTAAAAATAAAAAATAAACAAATACATTATTTTATTTCATTTTTATTTATTTATATTAAAATAAATAAAAATTAAAAAATAAAATAATAAATCTCTTTTATTTCTTTTAATTCACGCCAAAAACTGCAAATCTATTGTATCAAACAACTTGATAGTGGGAACGCCCACTCTATGAAATGATATAATGTTGATTTCATAGTAAAAGTGATTGAATCGTTATTTCATTGTTTATGAAATAATTTTTTTACATTTATATCTTTCATATTTTTTATATATTTTAAAATTATTTTTATTAAATAATTAAATAATATTAATTTTTTATTTTTTATTCAAATATTTAAGAATTATATTTTTAAATTTAAAATAAAATAATTTCAGATCCTTTATAAAAATTATTTAAAAAATTGGGTAAATTAATTTTATGTAATTTAGTTATAAATTTTTTAATTATAATTTTTATAATTAAATTTAAAATATAATAATATTTATTATTTATTATATTATATTTTTTAATTAATATATATTACTATTTAATATACATACTCGATTGTAAATTACATACACCTTCAATTATAAAAAGTTAAAAATAAACCAAAAATAACAATACCATCCATCATATAAATATAGCTTCTATTTTACACTTTCTTTTTACACTTATAATTGCATCTTTTATTGATTCCGTATTCACAATATTTATTATGTAAAATATAATTATAGAATGAAATGATTATTTTATTTTTAATTATATCAAATATAATTATAAAGTAAATATTTTATTTCTTTCTATGGTACAAAACGCAATATAAATAAATAATGCTATACTAACTTTTTATAGGCCACCAAATGCTAATTTAAATTGAATTTTGAAATGTTTTCTTTGATTTATTGAGGTTGAAGGTGGAGACAAGCCGCAAAACCCAATCCCAATTAAAGTACTCTTGGACACGTAATTCCATACGTTCATAATATATTACACGCGTGGAGAGTTAAATATAAAATTTTCAATATGTTATATAAAGAATTTAAATTTAATTTATCTTTGATATAAATTATTTTTATATTATTATTCATTCATTTACTACTATATTAATAAAAATTATTAAAATATTCATACCATTAATAAAAATTATTAATAAAATTTTGAAAATATTCTTACAATTTTCTCATTATTATGATAATTACCAATAATATCAAAAAGTAAATTTTATTTTGAATTGAGTATAATTACCTCTCACGTAAAAGAATAATAACGGATCATTAAAAATATAAAAATAATTTATTAATAATAAATTAAATTTGAATAATTATATAAATCATGAGGCATGCCAATTGCAAATGAATTTTACCCGTTAATTAAGCTATCTTTTGTTCATTAATAAGTATGTTTTGTAAAAAAAAAAAAATCATCTATATATATCAATAATGAAGTGATATATCATTTACCTTTATTATTAGAAAAATTGATAAACAGAGGTGTAGGAATAAAAAATATTTTTAAAAAAAAAAATAATTTACCTCTTCTCAAATTTTATATACTTAATATGTACTTTTTTTCAATAATTGTTTTGGAATCAAAGAAGAATAAAAAATAAAAGGTGGTAGGTGTTGTAAAAAAAAATATTTATTTAATTATAAAATTGATGCTCAAAAAAATAATTTTGAAAAAATTAAAAAAATTTGTTTTCATTTTGAATTACATATCTAAAATTATAATTTTTAAAATACGTTGTTAAATAAATTCTTTTTGTTTTAAAAATAAAAAATAAACAAATGCATTATTTTTATTTCTTTATTTCTTTTATTTTTTATTTTTTTTTATTAAATTAAATAAAACGTAAAAAAAAGTGAATAATAAATCTCTTTTATTTCTTTTAATTCATGCCGAAAACTGCAAATCTATTGCATCAAACAACTTCGCAATTGGAACGCCCACTCTATAAAATGATATAATCTTGATTTGATAGTAAAAGTGATTGAATGATTATTTTATTATTTATTGAATAGTTTTTTATATTTATATATTTTATATATTTTAATATTATTTTTTATTAATTAATAAAATAATATTAATTTTTAATATTTTTATTCAAATATTTAAGAATTATATTTTTAATAATTAAATTTAAAATAAAATAATTTCATATCCTTTATAAAAATTATTTAATGTAAAAATTTTAGTAAATTAATTTTTTATATTTTTATTAATTATAATTTTTGTAATTAAATTTAAAATATAATCATTTGTTATTGTTTATTATATTATATTTTTTAATTAATATATATTACTATTTAATATAGATACTCGATTGTAAATTAAATACACTTTTAATTATAAAAAGTCATAAATAAACAAAAATTAACAATACCTTCCATCATATAAATATAGCTTCTATTTTACACTTTCTTTTTATTCTTATAATTGCCCCTGTTATCCATTTCGTATTCACAATATTTATTATACAAAATATAATTATAGAATGAAATAATTATTTTATTTTTAATTATATCAAACATAATTATAAAGTAAATATTTTATTTCTTTTTATGGTACCAAACGCAATACAAATAAATAATGGTATACTAACTTTTTATGGTCCACCAAATGCTAATTTGAATTGAATTTTGACCAAGGTGAAGATTCTTATTTACAAGCCGCAAAACCCAATCCCAATTAAAATACTCGTGGACACGTCATTGCCATATGTTCATAATATATTTCACACGTGGAGAGTTAAATATAAAATTTTCAATATATTATTTAAAGAATTTAATTTTTTTTCTAATTTATTTATATATATATTTTTTCAAGTTTCTCCATAAGACACCAGTGTCTAGTGGGTTGTGGGGATGGTGTCTCAATCTACCTCAATGGTCAGGATGAGACAAATTTGGGTAGATGATGGGGGTCACAGGATGGGAGAGTCTCAAATTGGTCTGCGCCCACTTCAATTCATTAGGATCCCTGATTTAAAATAAAAATACAATTATATAAAGTTTAATTAATTATATTTAATGATAATATTTATCTATTTATATTAAATTAATGTTATCAATGTTAACAATGAAAGAATTATGCAGACAAGTAAATACAAAGAATTCAAAATTGATTGCTTTACTGAAAGTATGCTGAATCTTAAATGTGTTCTAAGTGCAGTAACAGTTCCTGAGTTTAATATTATTTTTTTTATAAAAATTGTGATGTTTTAACCAAAAGGTATATAATTAATATAAAAATAATTTATTTAATACAAATAAATAAATTTTTAATTCGCAAAATCTCTACGGATAAAAAAAAACATATCACAAGTCAATAAATTGGTTTTGGATGAAATCACATTGTAGTAAGTTAATCTTAGGATAAATTATAAAGCATTAATTATATATAAATCACAAGGCAGTAAGTTTCGATGTTTTTCTATAGCAAAAACGTATTAGAGATAAAATATAAATAAATAAAGTGAGAGGAAATTTTGCTGTATAAAAAATTTTCAAATGCCTCTCGCATGTTGAAATGAAGTAAGTGAATGTTACTGAACAAGACTGGCATCATCGTAAAGTTGAAAATCTCTCTTGTACATTCATCAAACAAAGCTAATATACTCATTAAACATAATGTACACAGCACAATGCAGTTTGTTATTTCTTTCTTTTCTTTTTGAATAAATTATAAAAGTAATTAAATTATTGGACGTATGTACATAAAAATTAGGAATAAAATTTTAAATATAACGAAAGTTATAAAACCTTTCAAAAAATTTGTGTCAACAGTTTGTTCTTTTTCTTACAAACAGAATTTGAGTGCTATTTTACCTTTCTTTTTGGCCCGAAAATGGAAAAAATTAAAAAAGAATAAAAGGTCTTGAACCGGCTATGCTTGATAGTGATGGTGGATAATTTTACACAAATTGCAAGAACATGTTGAGAATCAGCACGAAGAAATGGAGGACCGAAAGCCACTTCTCAATTCAAATTCTTTGTTGGAAGCGCTTTTAGCCACCCATATCCACCTTTTCTTTTAATTTCAATTAGGGTTGGTTTATTTTAACAAAAAAATATTTTGAATAAAAATATAATTATAAAATATCAAAATAATAAAAAATAATTTACATATTCAATATTAAATAAAAGAATTGATAGAATATAATTTTTTCTTTCTTTAAAGAAAAATTATTTCTTTCACTAATATAATATAAAGTATTATATCTTTTAATTATAAGACATAAAGGCATATATTACTCTTTTATTTATATATAAGAATATAATATTTTTCTAAAAAAATTTAAAAAATAGGAACCATATAAGACAATGAACATATATATATATATATATATATATCACAAAGGAACTTTGTGCACTAATTCCATAGTTTTGAATCATTTGTTAAGATTTGTTGTTTTTAATCAATCATATTATAGATTGGAATTTTGCTTCCAACAATTTTAAGTAATTAGACGAACTGTAATATTACCACAAATCCTTGAAAAAAAATCAATAACATACATAACAACTTATTTTACCCCTGATTTTTTTATTTTTCGAAAAAGGAACTTTGTGCTCTGTTTTAAGCAACTTCACTTTTAAAATGCTTTATTTTCGGCCAGCCCTTTTTAGTGCTTTTTTTTTTTGGGTGAAATCAGTGCTTTTAAATCTTGAGCATCTAGGTCGGCTGCTGCATCCGCCCATTAATTGTTTTTTTTCCTTTTGGGCCGTGAATCCGCCCATTAATTGCGCCCGCCAATTTTGCACTATCGTCTCCCCACAAGGGATACGTATATTCTCATATATTATTTATATTTATGATTAAAAATATTAATAAACAGAGGCGTAGGAATAAAAAATAATTTTTTATTTAAAAAATTAATTTTTTTTCAAATATTATATAGTTAATATTTACTTTTTTTTTCAATAATTGTTTTGGGAGCAAAGAAGAATAAAAAATAAAAGGTGGTAAGTTGTAAAAGAATATTTATTTAATTATAAATTTGATATTAAAAAATATGTTTAAAAAATTAGAAAAAAATTATTTTATATTACATATTTAAAATTATAATTTTTAAAAACAAATTTCAAAAATAAGTTATTAAATAAATTCTTTTAATTTTAAAAATAAAAAATAAACAAATGCATTATTTTTATTTTATTTCTTTCTTTTATTTTTTTATATATTTTTATTAAAATAAATTAAAATTAAAAAAGAAGTGAATAATAAATCTCTTTTATTTCTTTTAATTCATGCCAAAAACTGCAAATATATTATATCAAACAACTTCATAATGGGAACGCCCAATCTAAGAAAAGATATAATCTTCATTTCATAGTAAAAGTGTTGGAATGATTATTTTATTATTTATAGAATAATTTTTTTACATTTATATCTTTCATATTTTTATATATTTTAACATTATTTTTTATTATAAAATATTATCAATTTTCAATATTTTTATTCAAATATTTAAGAATTATATTTTTAATAATAAAATATAAAATAAAATAATTTTATATCCTTCATAAAAATTATTTAATGTAATTAATTTGAAAAATTAATTTTTATATTTTTATTAAGAAATTTTATTAATTATTATTTTTATAATTAAATTTAAAATATAATTATTTTTATTATTGATTATATTATATTTTCTAATTAATGTATTACTATTTAATATACATACTCGATTGTAAATTATATACATTTTCAATTATAAAAAGCTATAAATAAACAAAAAATAACAATACCTTCCATCATATAAATATAGCATCTGTTTTACACTTTCTTTTTATTCTTATGCAAAATATAATTATAGAATGAAGTAATTATTTTATTTTTAATTATATCAAATATAATTATAAAGTAAATATTTTATTTTTTTCTATGGTACGAAACGCAATACAAATAAATAATGCTATACTAACTTTTTATAGGCCACCAAATGCTAATTTAATTTGAATTTTGAAATGTTTTCTTTGATTTATTGAGGTTGAAGGTGAAGATTCTTATTTACAAGCCGCAAAACTCAATCCCAATTAAAATACTCCTGGACACGTGAATGCCATATGTTCATAATATATTTCACACGTCGAGATTTAAATATAAAATTTTCATAAATTAATTTTAAATTATTATTTATTTATATAGTGTTATATTAATAAATTTTATTAAAATATTCATAATATTAATAAAAATTATTAATAAATTTTTGAAAACATTCTTATTTTTTGTTATTATTAAGATAATTACTAATAATGTCAAAAAGTAAATCTTGTTCCGAATTAAACATATTTACCTCTTACTTAGAAGATTAATAACATACCATTATTTTATTTATTAATAATATAAAAATAATATATTAATAATAAATCAGATTGATAGTGATGGGGGATAATTTTACACAAATTGCATGTTAAGAATAAGCACGATGGAATGGAGGGCCGAAAGCCACTTCTCAATTCAAATTCTTTGTTGGAAGCGCTTTTAGCCACCCATCTCCACCTTTTATTTTAATTTCAATTAGGGTTGGTTTATTTTAACAAAAAATATTTTGAATAAAAATATAATTATAAAATATTAAAATAATAAAAAATAATTTACATATTCAATATTAAATATAAAAAATTGATAGAACATAATTTTTTCTTCCTCTAAAGAAAAATTATTTCTTTCACTAATATAATTTAAAGTATTATATCTTTTAATTATAAGATATAAAAGCATATATTATTCTTTTATTTATATATTAGAATATAATATTTTTCTAAAAAAATTAAAAAAAATAGGAAACAAGGAACATATATATATATATATATATATATGTGTGTGTGTGTGTGATATTATTAATCACAAAGGAACTTTGTGCACTAATTCCATAGTTTGAATCATTTGTTAAGATTTGTTGTTTTTAATCAATCAGATTATAGATTGGAAATTTGCTTCCAACAATTTTAAGTAATTAGACGAACTGTAATATTACCATAAATCCTTAAAAAAAAAATCAATAACATACATAACAACTTATTTTACCTTAATTTTTTAATTTTTCGAAAAAGGAACTTTATGCTGTTTTAAGCAACTTCACTTTTAAAATGCTTTAGTTTTTGGCCAGCCCTTTTTAGTGCTTTGAAATCTTGAGCATCTAGGTGCTGCATCCGCCCACTACTTGCGCCCGCCAATTTTGCCTTATGGTCTCCCCCGTAAGGGATGCGTATCTTCCGATATATTATTTATATTTATAATTAAAAAATTGATAAACAGAGGTGTAGGAATAAAAAATAATTTTTTATTTAAAAAAATAATTTACTTTTTTTCAAATATTATATATTTAATATTTACTTTTTTTTCAATAATTTTTTTGGGAGCAAAGAAGAATAAAAAATAAAAGGTGGTAAGTGTTGTAAAAAAAATTTTATTTAATCATAAAATTGACATAAAAAATAAGTTTAAAAAATTAAAAAAATTTGTTTTTATTTTAAATTACATATTTAAAATTATATTTTTAAAAATAGATTCCAAAAATAAGTTGTTAAATAAATTCTTTTAATTTTAAAAATAAAAAATAAACAAATGCATTATTTTTATTTCTTTTCTTTCTTTTATTTTTTATATATTTTTATTAAAATAAATAAAAAATAAGTGAATAATAAATCTCTTTAAGGGATAATAGAGTTCATTGTGAATCTTATATTATGTGGGACG
The DNA here is from genome assembly GCA_020226215.1 of Sindora glabra. Taxonomy (NCBI): domain Eukaryota; kingdom Viridiplantae; phylum Streptophyta; class Magnoliopsida; order Fabales; family Fabaceae; genus Sindora; species Sindora glabra. The sequence continues at coordinate 7,435,576 of CM035225.1, forward strand.
AGAGTAAGTATGCGGGGAGAATAGGCGTAGAAGAATAAGACTGGAAATACTCTTATTATTATTTTTTATATTTATACTCTTATTATTATTATTGCTTTCGATATCCATTATTCTCCTTTCCCACAGTTTTTTTTCACGTTTTCTTTTACCTTTATCTTCCTTTTAATGCGAGGATAGTTTTGATTGCGTCTCTTAGAAGTTCATTAAATCCATTAATTTATCATCAGAATGTTAGATCATAAATGTAATTTTGAATTAATAGTTTATAAATTATTAATGATTCGGACATATGTTTAGTAAAATTATTCAATAATTGATTTTATTTGGAGCGAAGGACCCTTATTTGTTTACGTAAAAAATTAAAGAGAAGAAGAAGAAGTGGAAAATAATATTTTCCTGTGCTTGATTGCAGTATTAAAAATAGGTGAAGGAGAAAAGAAGCAGAAAAAGTAGAGTGGAATCCACCAAAAAAATTTCTTACTATGTATAAATAGAAAAAGAGTAAAAATTTTATTTATTACAATTTTTTTCTTAATAGACTAATTTCAAAACAATGAATTAATTTTAAAGCAAATGTTAATTTATTTTATTATAAAATAACTTATTAATATTTTTATGAATACTTAAAAATCGAAAATTAATGTAAGGATATACTAGTTCCAATGCCCAACAAATAAAAAAATCTAATATTTACGTCTCAATATACAAAGTAAAGATATGAGTGAGTAATGAATAGTTATTATAGTATCTACAAAAATGATAATAATATAAGTAGAAGGAATAAAAAAGCATAAATATTTTCTAAATAAGTTTGAAGATATCGTAGGAGGAAAAATTAACAAAAGCAATAAAATTATAATAAGAATAAAAGAATCTCTTATATATAATATTGGTAAATTTACGCACTATTGATATATTTCAAGGTTATTCTCTAGCACGTAAATGAAAATTTTGCTACTTTTTTTATCAAAGTTTAACAAAATAAATACAAAGTTAAAACTTTTTAAATAAAATATATTTATAAAAAATTTATATATAGGATAAATTATAATTGTAATTATTATTGTTGACCACAAGCAATATATTTGATAAATATATTAAGTTGAAAGATACAATTATTATTTAACTCAATTAATTTTGTTTTCTCTTACTTTTCTATCTAAACAAGTAAGAAAAATTATTTTTTTCTTTTCTTATTTTCTGTGCAATTAAGCAAGAAAACAATTTTCTCTTTTCTTATTATTTTCTTTCCTTTTTTTTTTCTAACATTCAAGGGGGTTAGAGTTGTTTTAGAGAAATATCACCAAGTCCAATCGTAATTTTAGAGATATGATTGATTTTTTTTTTCATTATAGGTGAATTAGATTTATGTTTGGTAATATTATTCCTCGATAATTGATTTTATTAAGAGCATAGTCATTTACAATTTTTTTAGAGTGCTATCATCAGGGTCTAATAATTTGAAATATATTTCACTAAAAAAATTGAGATATAATTAATTTTAAGAGGGTTTTGAAATATTATCATTTCTTCATTTACTCTCTCCTTAAGAATAGCCCTAGGACATTCTTAGATTGCATTAGTTTTCTGTATTTTACACTTGCTATTTTCATAAATAATTATTTTTTAATAAAAATAAGTAGTTAAATTACTAGATAAATACAAAAATCATGAATTAAATTCTAAATGTAGAAAAAATACAAAGTTTGTAAAAAAATATCAAATATATGAAAATTTTTGAAATTATAAACAACTATTGTTTGTAAACATTGAATTCATTTATCATGGTTTTCTACTACTAGATTAGTATAGGATATTATACAAGTCTTAATTGGAATGTATTCTTAGTATATGATTCTGTACATTCACGGTCCATAAAAATAATCACATCAATAAATTATTAAATCGAGTTAGAGTTTTTCTGGTTATGTAAGACTATAAAATGAACAATATCCAAGTTATAGAGTTTAGGATTTAGTCATTATTTAAGAAATTAGTAGTTCAGCACTAATCTAAGCCAAAGCAAAATAAAACAAAGCGCACTAAGAAAGAAAACAGACATAAAATAAATAGGTCAAAAATACTAAAATAATGTCTAGGGGGGATTGATGAAACAAGCATGCTACAAAATAATCTCCTGCAAGAAAAATCCATGGTGATGTTTTTACATTAAGGACATCCGACACTCAAATTAGAGGTATTTTTTGGAAAGATTAAATATGGTATAGTGAGTAAAGAGAGTTAAAAAATCTCTCAAAAACGTACCCGATCACCTTTTATAGAAATTATTCAGAAGGCTTTGGAAGGGATAAACTAATTCTTTTGATAAGGAAGGGGTCGATCATTTTTAATGTATATTTTTTATATTAGAAATATACACTGATTTTAATTTAGCTTTTGTTAACAATTATTATATTAAAAAATAATTCACTTATAATTATTATTAAAATAATTATTATAATCATTATCTTTTTATTTTTATTTTATTTATTATTAAAAAATTTAATTATTTAATATTAGTTATTAATATCTTATAAATATTATTTCAATTATTAATTTTATTATTTCAATTATTATTAATATCTTAATCAAAAAATTAAAATGAAAATTACACTCTAATGGAATATTATTTAAATATTATATTATTATTATTATAAATATGCAAATTACACTCTTAATTAAAATAAAATTTTAATTAAAAAAGTATAAAGATCTAATTCAAAAATTTTAAATTGAAAGGATTTAATTAGAAATTGAGTGAAATTATAAAGCATGATAAAGGAATTTAACCTTATTATAAATTTACAATACAATTACAACTAGTGGTAGAGTCAGGATTTAAAGGTCTACAAAAGTAAATATGTTTCAATATTTTAATAAAATAATTAATAAAAATATATTTTAAATAATATATAATTTTATATAAAATTTTATAAAGTTTAATGAAAACATATGTCAACATAAAAATATGCTCCTTTTATTTTTTATTCGTTGCAGTTAATTTATTTTTACAGATATTAAAAAAATAATTTAATTTATTTATTCTTGGTGAAAACATATGTCAACATAAAAATAATGCACGAGGAATCAGGTAAAGAAAGGGCAAAAGAGGGTTTTAGATGGAAAACCACTCACCACTTTCCCACCATTTCTAAGAATAATGAAACAGGCAAGGTAAGAACTCTATCTCAACATTTCAGAAATTTCTACCGATGGATTCCCAAGCTAAATAACAATCTCTAAAATGCCAGATCATGAAACGGAAACATGCATGTCCCCCACACAAAAAGTCTTACAACCTGTATAAAAGTTTATAAAAATTTACCTGGTTCCTCGTGCATTATTTATTAAAAATAAATAAATTAAACTACTTTTTTAATATTTGTAAAAATAAATTAACTATGACAAATAATAAAAAATAAAAGGAGCATATTTTTATGTTGACATATGTTTTCATTAAAATTTATAAAATTTTATATAAAATTATATATTATTTAAAATATCTTCTCATTAAACTTTATAAAATTTCTGAAATGTTCAGATAGAGTTCTTACCTCTGCCGGTTTGATTATTCCTAGAAATGGTGGGAAAGTGGTGAGTGGTTTTCCATCTAAAACCCTCTTTTGCCTTTCTTTACCTGATTCCTCGCGCATTATTTTTATGTTGACGTATGTTTTCATTAAAAATAAATAAATAAAACTATTTTTTTAATATTTATAAAAATAAATTAACTGTGACAAATAATAAAAAATAAAAGGAGCATATTTTTTTGTTGACATATGTTTTCATTAAACTTTATAAAATTTTATATAAAATTATATATTATTTAAAATATCTTTTTATTAATTATTTTATTAAAATATTGAAACATATTTACTTTTGTAGACGTTTAAATCCTGACACTACCGCTAGTTGTAGTTGTATTGTAAATTTATAATAAGGTCAAATTCCTTTATCATGCTTTATAATTTCACTCAATTTCTAGTTAAATTCTTTCAATTTAAAAGTTTTGAATTATATCTTTATACTTTTTTTATTAAAATTTTATTTTAATTTAAGAGTGTAATTTGCATATTTATAATAATAATATTCAATTAGAGTGTAATTTGCATTTTAATTTTTTGATTAAGATATTAATAATAATTGAAATAATAAAATTAATAATTGAAATAATATTAATAACTATAATTAAAATTTTCAATAATAAATAAAATAAAAATAATTTTAATAATAATTATAAGTGAATTATTTTTTAATATAATAATTATTAACAAAATAAATTAGAAATATTTGATTCCCTTTTTTCTTTAAACTAAATAAGATAAATAATAATGAGATTTTCATTTTTTTTATTGTTTCCTTTCGTTTTTTTTTTCTTGTAATTAAACCAAACGGTCCTTTAATATACTATAGTACTGCACGATGCAAGAATTTAACAATGGTGCTTTGGATTTTCATCTGAGGAGTCGGCCAACGAGTCCCGAGCACCAATGTTCCATATTTCCATAATTCCTCTGCAACCTCAAGTCTGAAGCTTTATCGTCTCTCAAGCAGATCGTTCCCCTGCAATCGGTGCTTGTATTCTTGTTCAATTGCTTTCGTAATACAGAAATTTTCAGAACCCTTGCTTGCCATGCTTTTCTGGGAGACTCGAAGTTTTAAAATAGGAATTAACCTTGGAATTTTGGTTTCTTATATTATGCCTTTTATATTTTTTGCTTTTAATCCGAAGAAAATTATGCTCAATTTGATGTTTAATGGGTTCTGTATACCGAGTTTTACTGTATGACGACACACTTCAATTTCAAGAAATAGTACGGAAACTGCTCAAATCGACAAGCTTCATCACAGGTGACTGCTTGTCTCATTTTACACACAAATAAAGATATAAATAATTTTTATATTGTTAATTACATGCTCTTTTAAAATTTTTTTTTGTTAAGGACTTCGATGTGTATTTTATTTTTTATTTATTAAAATATCTCTTACACTTTAGATAATTCCAAATCATTTATTTGTAAATGCACTCATAAATCAGCTCTCCTGGGACACACTTTATTTACTCTATGATTTACAATAAAAGAAACAAATCTCACAATAAAATATGTTAAATATATTTTCTTGTTTGGAGTTAAAAATAATTTTTTTAAATTTTAAGATTTTGTAACATTTGTAAATTTAAGAATGTAATTTGCATATTTACAAAGATAAAGAGACATATCTAATACTATACATCTAAAACGCTCTTCTGCTCCTCCATTTAATATTATTCTTTTCAGTGACGTGTCACCTTTGGAGCCTTGGTTTTTTTTTTTTTTGTTTTCCGCCTGAGTGCATCTTCTCCCAATGTCGTTGAGAGCTTGCAAGCATTAGCACTGGGCCGCTGCACTTCCAAGATGCGGTCCACTTCCCAGCCAGCACATGTGATGGGCTGGTGCCCCTCCATGCTGCGGGCCAGCTAAGAGCGCTCGCTTCGAATCTTCAAGGAAACAAGAAATTACCGTGCCCTCTTAATTCTCCCACGTTCCCTTGGAGGCTTGGACACAGTTAACAACTAATGAACAATAATCAATTTTTTTATTATGATCCAAATAAATTAAATTTTTATTTTTTTAATTTTTAAAATATTAAAATAAAATAAATTAATAGATATATTTCACTTGTTAAATATAATTTAAAATACATAATCTAATCTAATTTAATATTATACAACCAAAATAACCTTTTATTTCTCTTTTTTTATTATTTATTGCTTATGACGTGTCAATTCTTCGAGCCTTCTATTTTCATTTTTCGGCCCATGTCTCTTGTAATTTCTTTGCTATACTAATGGAGTTAGTTATTGGGCTTTTGTTTTTTCCCTCAAACGGAGCCCCATGACGAAAAAAAATGGGACTTTTATTCTTCCTTATATATATATATTTATTTCTTTTTACATATTTTTTTTATTTTATTAATTAATTATATTATGTTATATTATTTTTTTATTTATTTTTACATATTTTTTATGTACATTTTTGTTGTTTACTATTTTAATGCTAATATCAGTAAATAGTATATATATATTAAAATGTATTTTATTTTTATTATGAAAATATTTTATATAAATAAAGACTTTTAATTTAAATAAATTACCTAATTACATATTATAATTTTATTTTTTATATTATTCTAAAACTCTCCCTACTATTTCACTCTTTTTTTTAATTTATTCAATTGCAAATTTTATTTTTTGTGTTTAAAGTTATTATTTACGAATTAAGCACTAATTTTAAAAATAAATTTATACTTTATTTTTGTCACATAAATATTCAAAATAAATAAAAATATTTAATTGAATTGAAATACTTAACTACATATTCTATTTTTTAGTTTTATATTATTTTACATCCTATTAATTATATTTTATTTTTATTTGCTTTACTATATGTTTGCATTTTTTTCATATTCATTATCATTTTCAATTTAAATACTAATATTATAAAATAGTATAAATGTATCATAAAATATTTAATTTTGTTATATATATTTAAAATAAGTTAGAATTTTAATATAAAAGCTAATAATGGAAATAATTAATTGTATATATATTATTTAATGAAAATATTTAAAAAATAAAATCAAACTTATTTATTTAATTTTTTTAATATTATTTCAATCTTACTTTTTAAATTTTATTTTTCAAATTATATATACATTAATTAAAATTTTGTAACTATTTTATAAGTCAAGCATTATTTCACCTCTTTTTATCTACTTTATTACATTTTTTCCATATTCAATTCTATTATTTACAGTACAAACAATAATAACACTAATTAATATAGATATAATATATTAATATCATTAAGTAATATATATATATATATATATATATATATATATATATATAATATAACATATTTTCTATTATTAAAAAAATATATTAAATAAATTAAAATTTATTTTGACTATATTCTTTGATTATATATTTTATTATATATCCTATTGTTAAGCACTTACACACTTTTTGCTCTCTTTATTCGTTCTTTTACTTCATAATTTTATGAATGAAGCATTATATATATACATATATATAATTTAGATGTTAATATTTATTTCAATATATATATTTTTCATGTTCATTTTTATTATTTATAATCTATTAATTATATATTTTATTATTTAAAAATAGTTAAAATTTAATATAAAAATTATTTACTTAAATAAATTTCACATCACTAATAGTATATATATACCATAATATATTTTATTTTCATTATAAAAACATTTCATGTAAGTTAAAATTTTATTTTAATTTTAATTGAATTAATTAAGTACAAATTTTATTATTAACTCTTATTTTTCCTTTAAGTGTAGTAATTATTTCTCTTTATTTTATTTGAACTATTGCATATTTTCTTCATTTTTTCCCATTTCCACTCTAGTTATTTATAACTTAAATATTAATTTAACAAATAAATATACATATAATTTAATATATTTTATTTTTGTATAAAAATATTTTAAATAATTTATACAGATAATTTAATTAAATTCTATTTTTAATTTTTATTTTACTTTGTAACTTACTTATCTTCTTTTTTCTTGCTTCATTCTTTTTTTTAATTTTTTGCTTTCATGACTTAAATGTTAATATAGTATAGATATATTAACATATGTTTAATTTTATTATAAAAATATTTTTTATATATTAGAAAATGAATGTACAAAATATAAATTGAAATAATTAATTACATGTTCTATTTAATAAAAATATGTAAAATTAAAATCAAACTTTTTTACTTAAATTTTGCGGATGGGCTCTTGATATCAATTTTTAGCACTATATTTTAAAAAAATATATCTTTAATTGAAAATTTGCCAAACATTTACAAATTGTGCATAGTTTTACTTCTTTTTTAACTATTTCATTGTACATTTTTTTATTTATAGTTGAGATATGATTATCACCGAATAATATAAATATAATATAATATAATTTTTTTATAAAAATATTGTAAATAACTTAAATTTCCAATTTAATTGAATTCCTAAGCTACATATTCCATTTTAATTTTTATATTATTTTACAACTCTTTTATCATTTTTTTAATTTGCTAAAATTCAATTTTTTTCTTCATGACCACTATTATTATTTATAATTTAGATACTAATATTATTAAGAAATGCATACACAACATGATATACTTATTTTTTATTAATTTATTTTAAATAAATTGAGATTTTAATTTAATTGAATTAATTAGCTATATATATTCTATTTTTTAATTTAATTCTTATATACTTTACAACTCATTTATTGTTATTCTTCTTTTTATTTGTTTCATTGTATGTCTTTCCTTTTTATATGTATTACTATTGTTTACCACTAGAAACTAATATCACTCTATATAACATGATATATACTTAATTTTATTATAAAATTTTTTGAAACATTAAAAATTTAATTTAGGTACTATTAATCAATATATATAATTATATATTCTATTTTTTAAAAAAGTATAAAATTTAAAAATTAAATTTATTTAATTAAATTTTTATAACATATTCTTTATTTTAATTTTCATATACTATATTTTAAATGTTTAGATTGAAAAAAATCTATTAAAAACATTTTTTCTTGAAAGGTATATAAGTAAAATAATTAACTTAATAATATTAGAAAACTCTCAAATTTTTTTCGTTATATCATTTATGACTCTAATGAAATTTATAAGTATCGTATAGGTATCGAAAGAAGCCTTATCAAAAAAAAATTTTTTATTCAACTATTTTTTAATTGTCAATAAGGACAACTATTATAAATACGTATCAATTGAAATTTTTAATCTTTTATAATTTACAGACTTTTTCTATTTCTTTTATCGTGTGTGTGTTTTTTTTTTCACTTTATGTACTTATAACTAAGACACCAACGTCATTGAATAGTATTAATATATCATAAAATATTTTATTATAATTTTTTTAATAAATAAAAATTTTAATTGAATTATTTTGATATATATCATATATTTTAACTCTTATATCATGTTCATTTTAAATCTAAATATCTATATTTTCTTAACTATTAAAACAAGCCTTTTCTTCTTCTTTTTATTATTTTTTGAGACAAGTATAATAAGCTTTACATGAAATTTTTTTCTTCCAAAACTTCTTATTTTTCTTTTTCCAATAAGACCTCTTTTATAAATACTTTTTCTATTACAATTTTGCTGCCTTTTGTAAAATTTTTTGGACTTTAAATAAACTTTTGATACAAGGTTATGTATCTTTATATTTTATTTTTTTTCTCATTTCATGTACTTATTTTTATTTTATAAATTTAAATCATATTTTAACCATTTGTTATTTTGCATCTCATGTACTGTTTCACTCTTCTTCTTTTTTTTTTAATTTCATTTTCAACTTCTTTATTATTTTATAACTCAAATATTATTTTTATCAGCTTTATTATATTTTTCATATATACTTTTGTTATTTATAATTTAACTATATATTTTATTTTTAACTCTTATAATACTTTATAACTTATTTATTATTTCTCTTCTTTTTATTAATTTATTTTATTGGATTTTGATCTTTTTTTATGTGAACTATCATTATTTATAAATTAGATACTAATATTACAGAGTAATATAGATACCACATGATACATTTAATTTTATTATAAATTATTTTAAATAACTTAAAATTTTAATATAGAAAGTATTAATTGAAATGATTAATCATATATATTACTACTTAATAAAAACATTTAAAGTTTAAATTCAAATTTATTTATTTAAAATTTATAAATATTTTCTTAATATAAATTTCTAACTACTATGTTCTAAATTAAGTATATATTAATTGAGATTTTATCAAAACTATCGTACTACTTCACTTTTTTTAGACACTTTATTATATGCATTTTTTTTAAGTTCCATTTCTATTATTTATAATTCAAATCCTAATATTGTTAATTAATATAAATATAATATAATTAAAATTTTCTTATAAAATAATTTAAACAAGTTAAATATTTATTTAAATTAAAATATTTGATCGTATATTCTATTTTTAACTTTTATGTTATTATATAATTCATTTATTGTCTCTTATATATATATATATATATATATATGTATGTATATATATTACTATTATTTATAACTTGAATCTTAATATTAAAAAGAATTATAGATATAAAATGACAATTTCAATTTTTCATAAAAATATTTCAAATAAGGTCAAAATTTAATAAAATTTTTTAAATGAAAATAATTAATTACATATTCTATTGTATGATAAAATATTTAAAAATTAAAATAAATTTATTTGTTTAAAATTTATTAATATATATAATCTTAATATTATTTTTCTATATTTTAAACTATATAAAATATAATGGATATTTTATCAAGATCACTTCACAATTTATAGACTATTTCACTTTTAGTTGTTTTAAATAAATTAAAATTTTAATTTAATTGAATTACATTATATTTTCTAATTTCAACTTTATATTATTATATAATTTACTTATTGTCTTTCTTCTTTATATACACACACATATATATAAATATTCTATTGCATTTTTTTGTCTATACTATTATTTACCACTTAGATGCTCATATTACAATGTATTATAGATATAAATGATAGATTTAAATTTTTTATAAGAATATTTCAAATAATTTTAAAATTTAATAAAAATTCTTGGTTGAAATAATTTATTACATATTCTATTATTTAATAAAATATTTTAAATTTAAAATTAATTTATTTATTTAAAATTTATTAATATATATTATTTTGTTATATTTTAAATTATATAAAATATAATTGAAATTTTATCAAGGCTTTACAACTTATGCACTATTTCATTTTTATTATTATCTTCTTCAACTTAAAAATTAATTAATTTAACTATATATTATATTTTTAACTCATACATTATTTAATAGTAGAGTCACATCATTTTTTTATTTGTTCAATGTCATCTTCTTTCCTTTTTTTTTAATATCATCATGTTATTTGTAATTTATACATTTATACTATTAAGAAATACAAATACAAATTGATATATTTAATTATTTAATTATTTTTTTAAATAATTTAAATTTTAAATTATTTAGTTATTTGTTATAATTTTGACTTTTAAATTGTTTTAAAACTTGCACATTACTTTTCTTTTTTTATTTGTTACATTATATTTTTTTTATATCCATTTCTTTTATCTATAACTTAAATACTAATATCACTAAATGGTATGTAAATATGTGTGTGTAATATTTAATTTTATTATATAAATATTTTGAAAAACTTAAAATTTTGATTTGAAAAGTATGAATTGGATTATATTGTTATATGTTTTATTTTTAATAAAAATATTAATAAATTAAATTAAATTTTATTTATTTAAAATTTATAAATATTTTATTTATATCAATATTCAAGCATTATATTTTAAATTAAATATAATATTTTACTGTTCAATACCATTATTATTTTTATATTCTTAATTACATATTTTATTTTATATTTTCCTAAATATGAATGTCACTCAATAATATGAATGTAACATAATTTTTTATTATAAAAATATTAATTTAAAATTTTAATTGAATTAAATTACTTGATTATATATAATTTTTAATTCTTAAAATATAATTAAAAAATTTGTTATTTATAAATTTAAATATATAATTATAAAATAAATATAATCAATTAAGTTTATAAACTTTTATAAATTTTTATTATATACTCATTACTCTTATTTTTATGCCAAAAAAGTAGTAGATGCCCGTGGCACGGGCTCAAAAACTAGTTTGTTACTCAAAAACTAGGGTTGCTCAAGCAGTGTCTCCGAAGGCCTCGCACTTCAACTGTTTCCATATTTTTGGCTTGAACCTTGTTTATTTGATCAAGTCCGTTCTCTTTTCAACATTTTGTTTATTCTCACCGGTAGAGCACACCCTTTTCCTCACATTTTCCTGGAAACTTTCTGGGGTCTAAGAATAAAGCACCATGCAAACTGGAAAGGAATGTGTCAGCTTTTTTTCTATGTAGGGCGACTGAAAAATAAGCATCAAAATTTGAAGGCCTGACTTTTTCCTTTTAAGGCTGCTTAACACTCTCGTTTTCCAAAATGCAGGGTGGAATTTCAGAGTTTCGAGGTTCTAAGACGCTCATTTTGAAAGCTATTTGGATTATATAGTGCAGCCCTTTGTTGGTTCCATTTAAACCCTAATTTTGGTTAAAAGGTGAAGCCTTTTGCTGGCTTTAATTGTGTATACTTGTACATCCTACTGCCTTCGTGCTTTTTGGATTGTTGGCTAATTAAACATTTGGGTATGAGAGCAGTGAGGTATTTAAGAGGCTCTTAAAATTGTCATTTTCGGTTGCCTTGGATGTTTAAGTGCATTAATTTAAGGATTTTGAGTGATATTCCAAGCAGCTGTTACCGTTATTAAAGCATTTTGGTGCTGAAACTCTGAGATCTATTTCGGGAATGTTGGGAGTTCGGTCATTGCCTTGATGGTGTTAGATAAGGCTTGATATTGATTATGGTTTCTATTCTCTTTAAAGCGTTTAAATATTTGAAAAGGAGCTTTTTGTGAATTTGTAAAGTAGTTGATGGATAATTACAGCTTAAATAACTCACGAGATGGATGAGTGGCGAGACTGGAACATCTTGAGGTGATTGTTTAGAAGAAGGTCCTAGGTATTCGGAGAGCTTAAAAACTAAATTCATTTGAACAATGTTTAGTTTCCCGAGGTTGAAGTCTATGAATGCTGCAGATTCAGATTCAAGGCCTTTGCTTGGACCAGCTGGAAATAAGACTGGGTCATTGACTTCAAGGAAACCAGCTTCAAAGCTACTTAGGAAGGCTGAGAAATTGTAGGACGAGGTTGCATCTGCCAAAGAGAAGAAATCCCATAAATAGTCTTTGGCTGTGTTTGATAAACAACTTTTTGGATGGCTGTTAGCTGGTTTGACCAAAATCAGTTGATTGACTTGACAATCAGCTGATTTGCGCGTTTGGTAATCAGCTGATTGAATCAGCTAATTACCCTTAAAATGCTGAAATTGAAAATGCTGAGAGGGGCAGCGTTTTCAATCAGCTGATTGGAAAAAATGATGAAAATACCCCTAATAAATGTTCATATTTTTCATTTTGTCCTCTCTAAAAATTCTTAAAAAGTTTAGTAATTATAAAAAGTATATTAATTTAATTTTAAAAAATATTTAATATATAATAATATATTATTTATAATATATATAATAAATTATAATAATTTTAAAAATTATTTAATAAATAAATATATAATATTATTGATAAAAAACTATTTAATTTTAAAAATATCTAATAATTTAATAATAAATTATAATAATATAATATTTATAAGGAAATTTAATATACTAACTAATATATAAAATTTAAAATATTAAAATAAAAAATATTCAAATAATTTATAAAATATACTCATACTCTTATATGTCATTTTATATGCAAACAACTAATTATAAACAATTGATTTTACCAAACACTCTTATTCAAACAGCTAATGCAATCAGCTAACACAATCAGCTATCAGCCAACAGCTAATTGAATCAGCTAACCACTACAGCTATCAGCTGATTGTCAAACAAGGCCTTTAACTGTTTCCTCCTCTCCTCAGTCACATTTTATCAATGCTCCTTCAGTACTCCGCCGACATGAATAGTTATTGTATTCTAATCTATCACTCAAGCAACAAATGGAAAAAAATATATGTTAAAGGACCATTTAGCAAATTTAGTTAAAAATATACAATAAACTTAAAAGAAGCCAGATATCATCATATGATTTGACCATGTGTTCAGAATGAGTTATCCAGATAGGGTATTGTAGTCTCACCCATTTTGAAATGCTTTATTCACGACAAGGCAAATAGATGAGATGACGGAGCAAGCATCCAAAAGGCCTTTAGTAGTAATGTTTCTTGTAAATACATAACTTTCATGGTGGTAAAATAAAATTGAACCAAAAATAAATCTCTGGTCAACTTTTCACATATCTTAATTTTATTATGCAAATTACTTAGAATTTTAAAACTCTTACTTTACAAAAGATATCGTTGACGTCACCACAAAATGAAATGAAATAAAAATGAGAATAAGAATTGAATAGAATGAAATAAATATTTTATAATTATATTTTATATAGTAAGGAATAACATGGAAAAAGTATAGTTAATAACAATAATATCTATATTACAAAAATAATAAATATTTTATTAAGTAACTTGATATTATTAAAATGTGTGATATAATCAATAATAAAAATTATTATAGTTTAAATTTAATCATCAGAATTATAATTGATGAAAATTTTGTAATAAAAATATAAAAATTTTAATTTATTAAAATTTAAAATATCATGTTTTAAATTTTACTATTAAAATATTTTAATAAAAATATTCAAAAATTAATATTTTTATTATATATTAACAAAGGGTAATAATGAAATATATAAAAAAAATATAACGAATATGTGTGTGTAAAGATCATATGAATGAAGGAATCATGGAATGGCCCATTTTACTATTTTTGTTATGAAATAAAATTTTTATTTTTTAATGAAATGATCATTTTCATTTCATAATGTTTACCGAATAATTTTTTTTATTTTCATTCCTTTTCATTTCATTTATCCAAACACACTCTTATAACATGTTTAAGTCTATTTGGTTCAATTAGAAAAAGGGAAATGAATCAACAAAGGAAAATAGAGGGAAAGGGAATGAAAATTTTATGATTACCTATTTTGTTTAGTTCAAATAAGAAAGGGAATCAAATATTTGTAATTTAGTTTACTACCAATTATTATATTAAAAAATAATTCACTTATCATTATTATTAAAATATTTATTATAATTATTATCATATTGTTTTTATTTTATTTACTAATATTATAAAATTTTAATTATTTTGATATTAATTATTAATCAATTATTATTAATATCTTAATAATAATTAATATTATTTCAATAATACTAATTATTATTATTTTTAATAGTTATTATATTTATTATTTTATTATTTATATTTATTATTTTTATTAATATTATTAATTATTTTCATGTTATTAAATATTTTATATTAACTAATGTTATTATTTTCATAGTTATTGAATTTTAATTATTATTATTTTATTTTTATTTTTATTGTTTCATTTATTACTATATTATTTATTTATTATTTTTTATAACCATGATAGTTATTATTTTATTATGAATATTTATTATTATGATTGAATTATTAATATTTTATTAATATTATTAATTTTATATTATTAAATAATTTATTATATTTATTATAATAATTATTATATGATTATTTTTTTTATTTAATTAAATTTTTTATATTTTATTATTTATATTATTAACTATTTTTAATAATTATTTTTATTTTTACTTATATTATTATTTATAATAATAAATTGTTATATTGAAGATGATAAATTTAAAATTAGAATGAGAAAATTAAATTTCCTAATGAATTGGGAAGAATTACCATTCCCTCATTTGGAGCAATCCCATTAAGAGAAAATGGGGAAAGAAAATGAGTTTTTTTCTGAATCAAACAAAAATAAAGGGAATAAAATACAATCATTTCCTTTCTCTTTCCTGGTTACCTCCAACCAAACAGCACTTTAGGATAATATAAAGGAATGAAATAAAAAAAGTTATTTGATAAGTATCACGGGATTGAAATGTATATTCCCCGATGAATGATCATTCCATCGAATAATGAAATATCTATTTCATTATAAATATGATAGAATAATTACTTCATTATCTGTGGAATAGATTTTTTATGTTTTTATTTCTTACATACTTCATATATTTTAATATTAGCTTTTTATTGATAAATAATGAGATATTTATTTTTAATATTGTATTGTGAAGAATATTTCAATAATCATTTTTAATAATAAAATTTAAAATAAAATATTAAATTCTTGAAAGTTTAAGGTCTTATTTTGATTTAGAAAGACTAATCTGTAGCTTTAATTATTTTCTTCCAAACTAATTAATTTTTTTTTCTTTGTTTGTTTCAAGACGGAATCGGAAGGGAGATTTTGGAGCAGTTTTCCAGGAGAATATTTTCCTACCAAGTTGAGCGGAACTGCGGGAGTTCTTATGTTATGATGTCAAACGAAAAGTCATCGAAAGATATATTTTTTTTATACTATTAATTGAGTAAAAGTATAAAATAAACACATTTTAACAATATAAAAATAAATTACACATGAAACATCATAAAATTTATGGTTAACTTACCCTTTTTTTTTATTACGATAGACCTTACTTAAAATTTTTTATTTTTTTTAAATCTGGTAACAAAAGAAATAGAGGATGAGTGCTCTTGATGCATTGCGTGCAATGGGAGACCCACCAGTGACAAGACCGCCTTTTGTGCTTTACCTGCGGAAAATTTACGTTATTTTGATCATAACCAGTAAATAAAATATATTTATTAATTTTATATCTTTAAAATTAAAAAAATATATTTTTAATATTTATGAATCTTATAAAATTAAATAGATTGGTAAATATCTTTTATTTATTGATGATGATTAAGGATTAGTGATAGAACTACATTATGTTGAGTGTAAGCCAATAAAGATAATAAACCACCTCCAAATTTCTTATAAAATACAATAAATAATATTATTTATGAATCTATTAAATTTTAAAATTTAAACCCACTGAATAAGATTGAATGATCAGTCATACCTCCTTTAATGATTAGTTAATTGTTAAAGTTATAATTTTTATTTGGTACTACCCAATTAATATTCATAAAAACATTTGAGTAGATTTTTTTTTTAATTCAACCAATGTATTGCAACAAATTATAATTAGCATTTTACAACATAATATAAATATATTTAAATAAGCCTTCTTAGTTTATAATTTGAATAAGTTGATTAACAAATAAGTAGAATTGATTTCAATTAAAAATCAGTGTATATATAATAAGATTAAACAAATCAAAATAAATAAAAAATATATTGATTTCTCTTAATTTTTAATGAAGTTATGCAAATCTTTCCTCAAATTTGAAAACCTACTCAAACTTCCTTTAAAATATTAAAAAATGCCACAGTTCAGCTCAATTTAAATTTTTATTAAAAAATAGTGAAAAAATGGCTATACAATTCAAATTTACTAATATATTCTAAATATTTTGTGATAAATAATATACTTTAATTAAATTTAAATAGTTAAAATATAACAAATGAAAAAGTCAAATATTGACACCAGTAAATAATTTTTTACCAATTTGAACTTAATCAAAGCATATTGTTGATTACAAAATAATTAAATTATATATATTATTTGATTTGAATTTATTATCACATTCTCTCATAGTTTTATTGAATAGAACTTACATTTTATATAAATTTAATGTATAATAACTATATGAAAAATTATAATTTCATTAATTAAAGTTATATAAAAATATTTTATAATTTTTTAAGAAAACTTATGACTTTTGATAAAATTATTTATGAAAATTATAAAAAATTTCACAAAAGTTATAGAAGTAAAAATGAATATAAACTTTTAATAATATGTCAAAATGTAATTCTAAATAAAAAAAATTAAATACATAAATTTGATTTTACTAGCTGTGGATTCATGGATCGGCCACTATTAAAAACACATGATGTAGTTGTAATATATGAAAATTCCTCCTTACCTATTGTTCTTTTTGCAAAATTAAATGCAACTAATATTTTTCATTTGTAAAATGTAAAATGTAATGCTACCACTACCATTTGCCTCTTCCGTTAATTTAGACAGTGTTATATTATACACGCAAGTTCCCGTGAAATCACAGTATAAACAACCAATATTTTTCATTTGTAAATGTCAAAGTTGCTTGTTGTATCATTTTAGAACAATTCGACATTTATGAAAAAAATCAATTTTCATTTATTTGCATAGGGAAAATGCAGGAAATCTTTATAAAATTTGGCTTTCAATTGCAATATGACCAAGAGGAAACAAAATAAATATAATAAATATTTATTAACATATTAATTTATAAATACCTATCATCCAAGCACAAACTTTCTCACTAATGTGTTGGAAAATTCCTCCTTTAGCAATTTCTTAGTTTTTGTGTAATAGGTTTCGTCGATGGAGCAGAAAATCTAGAACTCCAAAGATGTGAAGTAGGAACCTCTTTATCTATTACTCAATCCAGGTTCTATATCTTATACATCACAAAATTCAAACTCATTTACTAATGTTGGACCAAGTACCCATATGCACATATAAAATTATCATACACATAAGGCATAATTAATAATAATTTTTATATTAATAAATTATATATAATCCAAAAAAATTATTAACAATCTCCCACTTGAACATATATAATTTATTAATAGTGACCACTAAAAGATTAATATTAATACAAAATAGTATTTTTACACTCATTGATCTAGTAAAATTATAGATATCTAATAACAATAATACCATATCTGAAGGATATTAGCATCACAACATACCAAACAACTATACCTTGTTAACCAACACTGTTAATATGAGCAGAATAAGATTTACACAATTTTATGTGATTATGTATAAATTTATGCAAAATAGATCTTGACATCTACCCAAGATGTGATGTCTAACAAATATAAAATAGGATTTAAATATCTTTATGTATAAATATCTTTACGTCTAACAATTATAATTTATTAGTAGTGACCACTAAAAAATTAATATTAATACAAAATAGTACTTTTACACTCATTGATCTAGTGAAATTATAGGTATCTAATAACAATAATACCATATCCGAAGGATATTAGCATCACAACATACCAAACAACTATACCTTATTAACTAACACTATAAATATGAGTAAAATAAGATTTACACAATTTTATGTGACTATGTATAAATTTATGCACAATGGATCTTGACATCCACCCAAGATGTGATGTCTAACAAATATAAAATAGGATTTAAATATCTCTATGAATATGCCATAACCAAAATGTGCATAAATATAGTAACATAGTATAGAATTTTATTTATAAATAATGTCATATACATTAACTCTCATTAACCTAAAATATCAAAAGGTTTTACATAGACCCATATGGTTTATATGTTAAATAAAAGTTCTTACTGGTAAGCCCTTAGTCAATGAATTTGCGAGCATACGATCTATAGAAATGTGTTCAATAACAGTAACATGCTCACATACCTTCTCTTTCACATAGTAATATTTTACATCAAAATGCTTTAAATGAGTTAAACTTTTATCATTGAGAAAGAAGCTCACAGTAATAGAGTTGTCACAAAAAATGATCAAAGGCTCGATAATACTCTTTAGAAGATAAAATCTTGAGAGATAATTCCTTTACCATACAACTTGATGAAAAACTTCATAATAGGCGACATACTCTACTTTTATGGTAAAGGTTGTAAGAATTGACTACTTGGCACTTTTCCACAACATAACACTTCTAGCCATAATGAAAATATACTCGAATGTAGACTTTAAATCATTTAGACAATCGGCATAATTTGAGTTTGAGTAACTTGTAATCCTAAAATCTCTTAATATTTTATAAGTCAGCAAAAACTCCTTTATACCTTGAAGGTACCTTAAAACTTTCTTTGAAGTAGTCCAATTTCTTTAACATGGATTACTCAAGTATCTTTTAAGTATATCTATAGCAAAAGTAATGTCAAGTCTTGTATATACCTAAGCATACATCAGGGTGTCCACAATTAATGCATATAGAACCTTTTTCATCTTTTCTTTCTCTTCATCTATTTAAGAACTTTAGGCTTTCATGAATACTTCACCTTTTTGAATAAGCGAAGTAACTTGAGAATAGGTGGACATATTGAATCTTTTTCAGAATTTTCTTAATATAGGACTTTTAAAACAAGTTAAGAATACCCTAGGACCTATCATGAAGTATCTTAATGTCCAGAATAAAAAAGGCATTTCCTAAGTCTTTCATCCTAAAATGGTATGATAGCAATTATTTTATCTCAGGGACATCATCAATATACAAGACTAGAATAATAAATTTGCTAGCATTTTTCATCAAATAAATACACCGGTCTGCACTATTCTCCTTAAATCTAAGAGAAGTAATTGTTTCATGAATCTTAAGACACCATTGTCGAGAAGCTTACTTCAAACCATATATGGATTTCTTTAACTTGCATACTAAGTGTTCTTTACCATTCTCTCAAAATCCATCTAGTTGTTGCATGTACATGATTTCAAATATATCACCATTCAAAAACATTATTTTCACATCCATTTGGTGCAACTCCAAATCAAAATAAGCAAGAAGAACCATAATAATTCTGAAAGAGCCCTTCGTTGATATCGGTGAAAAATTTTCTTCATAATCTATACCTTCCTTTTAAGTATAACCTTTAGTCATAATTTTAACTCTATATCTCTCAATCTACCCATAAATGTCATGCTAGGTTTTGAAAACCTATTTACATCTAACTAATTTGTAATTTGTAAGTAATTCAACAAAATCTCATACTTAATTTTATTCATTGAAGCTAATATATCCTCCATTGTAGTAATTCATTGAGAAGAATTTGAACTAGACATTATTTGAGAGAATGAAATAGGATTAGTATTTTCACTCAAATTATACTCGTGTTATGGAATCCTTATTTGATATCATCGATTTACGCTGTCTAAGTGATCTTTTTAATTAGACCTTAATATCAAAATCCTTATTTTCCTCCAAGGGTTGTATTATATCATACTGTGGAAGACCAGAAGATGAGGATATAACATATTAAGAGATTAAAAGGATAACTACCCTTTCTTCTCCAAAATTTATAATTCGTAGTGTTTAACATTTTCAAAATAAATGGATTTATTAGATTTAATGATCCGAGTAGTGTGAGTCAGATAATAAAACCTACTACCTTTAGAACTAACACAGTAACCAATAAAAAATTCAGATATAGTTTTAAAATTTAGTTTTCTAATAACGAGAATATATAGCTTTACCTTTGCTTTACAACCCTGAATATAAAGATGATTCAGTGTTAGTTTCTTACCATTTTGTAGTTCATAATAAGTCAAAGGTATAAACTTACTTAGTACCTAATTCAATATATAGTCTGTAGTTTTCAATGCATCCCCCCATAAGAAATTTAGAAACGTAAAATAGGAAACCATACATTTGACCATATTAAGAAGTCTCCTATTTCTTTTTTCTGTTATCCGATTTTATTTAATATGCTAAGCATAATGTAGCTTGCCTCGATATCATACTCCTGTAGACACCTACTAAACATACCTGAGTTCCTCCTAGTTTCATCATATTTACCATCATACTATCTTTTTCGATCAAAATTCACACGCTTGATTTTCTTGCTATACGTAAACTCAATTACTGCTGAATAGTCATCAATAAAAGTGATGAAGTATTTCTTGTTAACAAGTGAAGTTGATGTGATCCAAGTATTGAAGAATGAGAAGATTAAAGCTTGGAAGCATCAAGAAAAACTAAGGAACTTGATTGGTATAGTCCTTTTATTTGAGGCTTAATCTTTCTTGTAAAATAGAGTATTTCATGATATAGAGCTCAAACATATTTTTATAATCTTAGCTTGATCAAAATATTTTAAAAAGATAGCCCACAATAAGTAAAATATAACTTAATATAATGGTATATAATACTTAGTATATTTTGCATTGATTTTCATTATTATTACTTATATATGGAAAATATACAAATGCTTTGGAAATGATTTTCAAGAATTTGATCATTATGCTAACTTGTTTGAATTGATTAATCTTTCATGAACGTATTATATAAATATTCATCTAACCCCTATGGACCCAAGTCTTAATTAGGTACCAAAGAAGTTGTTTAAAGCTTTATATAGGAAAGAAGTGTGATACTACCTTAAGTAAAGTATAAAAATGGAATACAAGTTTAACTTGAGGCTAGATTAACTTAACTTCCATAACAAATTTAACTTCTTCAAAGAGGAATGAGATTCAAAATAGATTGGTATACTCTATCCTATCTCTATGCTTAATATGTTTTATATTTCTCTTGAGTATGGATAGTTGAGGATTAAGCATATCATTAATATATTTGACTTTATCTTTAAGATGATATGTTACTTTGTGCTAAAGGAAAGTTATTTATTTTAACAAGGTAAATATGTCACTAATATAACTTGATGCTTGTGTTTGAATTTGGAAACAAAATAACTCTATGTTTTCTAATGATTTTACTTGTAAAAATTTAAAAAGAGCTTATCTCATTTATTGGTACATATTTTTTTTAGTTGAACATATCTTTTACTCTTGTATGCTTGTTTTTTCAAGCTGGTTTTATGAGTTTTGATGATTTTGTATGTTTTCTAAAATCATTGATCACTTTTTGAGTTTTTCAAAATCTTCATTAGTTTGAAAATGATTTCATTTGGATGTCCATTATCTCTTTAATGGTTTGAAGTTACATAATTGATGATATAGTACTTGCTTAATATTTTTCTATCAATCATGTACATGTTCTAAGAAGTAATGATACTTATAGCTAACAATTCATTAAAGGATGAATAGAATTTGTTTGGTATATCCTAATCTCCTATATTGAATTGTCATGTTGAAGAGCTTAAATAATGCTATCTTTTCTTTGAGACGTCTTTATTATTTAATTTGCATAACTTTAATCTCCAATCTTGAGTTGTGTACTTAAAAGTTTGTAAGATTATTTATGAGATAACTTAAAAGATTAACTTCAAGAGTGTGGAGTATTGATGGAGTTGGAAGATTAAATCTTAACATGGAGATTAATGGCTTCCAATCCTTTTATAAAGGTAAGCATACCAAGGAAAGCTTATCATTTATCAAGATCAATTATATTCACCTTACAAGTAATGAGAAATGGAAAGGAAGATGATTACAACCAAGGAGCACCGCATATTATTAAAATTAATCAATACCTCTATCTTTATTCTTTTCTTATAGATCATAAATATTTGGATTGTATGATACTCTGTATTTACTTGCTAGATAGAATATGATTATGAAAAATATGCTTAGTTTGTGATGAAAAAGTGCTTAATCATTGTTGTTACATGATTATTGCCATCACTATACGAAAAGCTTAATAGTTTTTATCTCTTTTATCCCTATTGCATATTCTTTCATGAAATGCTTGAGTTAAGTCTTTTAATTACTTGGAACTTGTGCTAATTATGTTATTTCATAAAGGAAACTTATTAAGGAGATATGAATACATTAGATTATTCAAACTGATTTCTTTTTCAAATTAGTTTTGAAATAAAAATTTATTAATTTTAAATTGCTTAAACCTTTTTATCATCTTAATATATTATTTTTCAAATGACCATGTTTGAAAATTTTAGCTTCAACAAAGTATTTTGAAAGGGGGAGCAACTTCAAATGCTTTTGTTAGATTAAAAAGGGATTATGTTTGCCATGTGTATAAATATGATTATATACCTTAGTAACCATATATGTCTTAATCGTTTATGCTCTTCATATTTCTAATCCATTTTATATCCTTTGAGAAAAGAGCATATTTTTTAAGACTATGAGAACATCAACATTATTTCATTAAGGGGGAGCTTAGATAAATTTGAAAGTATGATTGAGGAGGAGTTTATGCAAAATAAATAGCATGATTTAAGGGAGAGCTTTGCTTATATTTGATCTATATTTTAGCTCATATATCTTTTGACATGAAGACTTCTCAATGCTTGAATATTTTTACATGTCTTCTCATACTTACTAAAAGGAGCTTTGAAATTATGATCTATATTATATCTCATACTTCTCTTGACATGAAAGGTTTCAAATGTTTACACACATTATATGTCTTCTCATGTATACCTAAAGGAGAAAGGTAAAATGCTATCCTTTGACTTACTTAATTGATGAATATTTTTTATACAATCATGATATGTATTCTTTGATAATTTATTGAGATCATATGACTTGAATAGGGTGGCTTTATTTGCAAAAGATGAATAGTAAGACTTTCAATTATGATTATCTTTTAAGCAAATAAAGGGAACAAAAGATGATAATAAGCAAATAAGGTGGAAGAAAATGATAATGCGAAATAAAGGGGAAAATATGATGATGAAAAAGAGAGGAGAAAATAATGACATCAATTACTTCAATATGTCACTAAATTAGGGGGATAAGAAGATGAAAAGAAAAATATACTATATATTGTATGATATCACTTATATGACATCATTTGTTTCAACATAATTACTTACCATTTTTGTTGATGTCAAATAGGGGGAGAAGAAAAAGAAGAAAAGAAAAATATGCTATGTACTTAATGTTTGATATCATTATATGTTTACTAGGTTAAATCATTATCCTAGATATGTTTTTCTTTGGTGATTTATCATCATAAAAAAGGGAGGAGAATGTTAACCCTAAGGTTAGATATGATAAGTTTTGATGATGATAAATATGTGTTGCAATAGCATTATATATCTTATGTTAAAAGTGATATATATTAATAGACATACTATGTTATGATTAATGCATATATATGCTATGATGATTATACTTGTCCTTGTATATGCATGTCTTATAGGTGTTCTTGTCCTATACAATAGAATTGCATGTCTTTATACTAAAATATTATAAAATCTTGAATAGACATGCTACATTATGGTTGAAATAGCAATGCTTAATGTTCTGCTAAAAGAGCTATATTATAGACAAGCATCACTAAGCAAATAATTAATCAAGATATTTAATATGATGATTATGCATGTTCTTGTGCTAATTTATTTTATATATAAATTATGCATCAATATCTTGATATATTAAATTGGACTAATTGTATGATTTGTAAAATTTATGAACTTGTATATAAAAAAGTTCAAGATGAAAAAGAGTGAGTATTGAAGCAAGAAAATAAAAGATCATATTGTACTTAACTTTAGAACAAAGAAGAAAGACAAGAAAGAAGATGTGATCCAAGTACTGAAGAATGAAAAGATTAAATCTTAGAAGCATCAAGAAAAGCTAAGGAACTTGATTAGTATAGTCTTTTCATTTTAGGTTTAATCTTTCTTATAAAATAGAGTATTTCATGATATAAAAATCAAATATATTTTTATAATCTTAGCTTGATCATAATATTTTAAAAAGATAGCCACAATCATATTTTTTATGAGATAGCCTATGAGGACATTTTAAAAACTAATGAGATATAAGATTTTAATCTTTTCAGTTTTGACCTTTGATCACTATTATAATCATATCTCATAAAATACTTATGATTTGATTGTTAAACTTTTTTCATTTAAAAGTAGACTTAAAGAGCTTTCCATGAATAACTATTTGCTTAAAATGACTAAGATATAAAAGAGTTATGATCTATTCAAGTTGAATCTCAAAATTAAATTTTTATAGATTCATTGTTTTTGACATTTGCTCATTATTTTGAATATATCTCAAAAATTACATTAGATACAAGCTTGAAACTAGTTCTATTTGAAAGTAGACTCAAATATATTTCCAACAACAGGTTATTTACTTAAAATAAATTTAAAATAAAGAAGTTATGACTTTTTAAAGTTGAGTTTGCATTTCTGTCTAGGTGAATCGATTCACTAATTGATTCTATACATCTTGAATCGATTCATCAATCGATTTCAGTTATTTTGGTATACAAATAATCACTAGTAATAGGTAGTTTTTATTCCTAACAACCCCAAACGGCTATATTATTCCATGGGCTTTCTATATAAGTTAAGAAACATAAAATACAATAAAGAGAGAGCCTGAACTTCATTTCTTAACATCATTTTACACCTTTTTTTTCATCAAATCATGATTTGAGCTCAAATTTATGAAATTCTTCTGTTCTTAATGCTTCAATTATTTCATTCACTCTTTAAAAGAGTATATTAGAGTTGATATTCATCTTGTATCACATTAGAATTGTAAAAGATAAAGTATTCCTTAAAGAAACATTGAAAAGGTGAGGAATGCCTTATAAAGAGAGATTTTGCTCAAGGAAGAGTGAAGATTGTAAGACTTCTTCAAGTGCTAATTGAAATTTGAAGGGATAGTGGATTGATATACATATTTGGATAGCTTAAAGAGTGGGTGTATATCTTAATGAGGATATCCAAGGGATGAACCACTATAAATCTTTGTATTTGATCTCTCTACCTTATCTCTCTATTATTTCTGTACTACACTC
Organism: Sindora glabra; assembly: GCA_020226215.1. Taxonomy (NCBI): domain Eukaryota; kingdom Viridiplantae; phylum Streptophyta; class Magnoliopsida; order Fabales; family Fabaceae; genus Sindora; species Sindora glabra. Next base: position 7,461,852 of record CM035225.1, read on the forward strand.
TATTTCTTTAATTTTTATTTTATTTCTCTTATTGTTTATGCTCTATTTTATTGCTGTTATTTATTGATATATTGTGTTATAATACTTACGTTGTTGCTTGGATATTTAAATGATTAAAAGAGAAATTCATCTCTATTTTGCTATTATTATATGCTGAGATATTGTGCTGTATGCTCTATTCTTATTGTTAATAATTGTTGAATATATTATACATTAATATTAACCCTGATCTTTAAATGATTGAAAGATTGAATTAAATGATTGAAAAAGAAATTCATCTATGTATGTGCTTTTTGATTATTTATCTATGCATAGTTGAATGAATGGCTTTGCACAAGATTATTGAATTGCTATATGTTGTGTGCAAACTTCTTCATTAAATTATCTTCTTGATGCTTTGTTTATAGATAGTTAAATAATTTAGTTTACACTAATTTCTTAATTTATCATATCTTAAGTACAATAAGCATCCTCACAAAACTTTCTTGAAATTATTTAAATTAAAATTATCATCATGGCTTCTTGAAATAAAAAGTTTCTCAAAAAAAGTTTGAAAATTGATAAAAATTTTAAGAACACCTAATTCACCCCCTCTTAGATGTGGGTTGCCAAGGCCAATAATTGGTATCAGAGCTATTAGCTCTTATTTAAAAAACTTAACTGTCTCAAGAGGATCCATGGCAACTCTTTGAAAGAAAATTTTAATATTTTAGATGCTCCAATGTTTGAATATGTTGATATTTCTGAACCTCCATTCTTTGATAGTTCATATTTTAAAGTTTGGAAAGGAAAAATGGAATGTTATATAGAAGCCTTTGATTTTGATGCTTGGAAAATCATTGAGAATGGTTTTACCTTGAAACCAAGAAATGAATGGGATGGTGATTACAAAAAGAAGTTTTCTCTAAACATTAAGGTTATGAAAATATTGCATAGTAGTTTAAATGATAATGCATATGCTATAATGTCTAAATGCTCTAGTGCTAAAGAAATTTGGCACACTCTTATTGACTTCCATCTTGATAGCCATATTTCTATTAATGAGTGTGTTTGTGTTTAGCAAAAAAAAGAAAAGGAACAAGGGAAGATTATCTTTAAAGAGACTCTTCAAGAGGATGTGCAAAAGTGTGAAATATGTTCAACACCTCTTGATGAAGAATTCAAAGATGAAAGGAAGGATGGTTTTAATGATGAACAAATTGAGCTTCAAATAGAAGATTCATGCTCTATGGTTCAAAATAACTTAGAGGTATATGATTCAAATTATAATACTAGTTCTTGTAATGATGACTTATGTGCTCTTAATGAATTGCATGATGATAGAATTCTTATAGAACTTGATTGTTCAATTTCTTATAACTTTAAAATTGAGAATGATTTATCTAAAAAGGAAGTTAAACACTTAACTTGTGCACTTTCCAAGTCTTTGAGTGAATATATAAATTTTAATCTTAGAAAGTCAAGAAAATCTCTTAGCAAATTTGAATCTAAATAGAATTTCTATAAAAAGCCAAAGTTTTCTAAATGTGTCTTACATGAAAAATTAAATTCTAGAAAGAATTCTATTATTTGCAATTATTGTGGTTATGAAAGTCATATTTCTCGCTTATGTCCAATTAGGAGAAAATCTTGTGTGAGAAAGAAAGAAATTTAGGTTCCTAAGGTGTCTAAATGCTTGAATACTAACATTCAAGGACCCAAGATGAAATGGGTACCAAAATGTCCTCCTAGTGATTTAATTATGCAAAAAATTTCATACAAAGGGAGGTAATTTGGTCAAGAAAAGAAGGAGTCTTCAATAAGAGCTCCTCCAAAGTTAATGACTAGATAAAGAAGGGTTAACATGGCTAAAGCTTAAACACTTAATGGTGCTATTTCAATGTTTAAACCTTTTAAAGAGAACTAATGGGTAAGATAAGGTTATCCTTTCATTGCAAAGGATAAGGTATCAACTTTTCAAGCCTCTCATGTTACCTTATTTGATATTCATTAAAAAGAGGTTATTGATTTCAAAGCATAGGCATTGCTTAAAGGTTATGATTCACCTTAATTAAAATCATGCATGCATATGAGTTGTTCTTTCATGATTACAAGTTGTTTGAGAAATGAAATGATGTGAAAAGAAATTTCAGTATGCAGTGAATTGAATAGGGAATCGATTCCAAGAAGGCATGTTCATTTTTAGAAGTATAAAATTGATTCACTAATCGATTGACAGCATGTGGTGGGAAGTTTGAAATTTAATTTTTTTTGTTATGAATTGAATGATTAATCAATTTAAAGATGATTCTATTTATTTATGAATCGATTCATGAGGTCTCCTATATAAATGACTAAAGACAATGACAATTTCATTTTCTCTGGCCCTGTTTCATTAAAATCTAAATGCATGAATCATTTTATCTTTATATATCCATAGCCTTTTGATGATATAACTTAATATATGGGTATGCAATGCTTAGTATATTTTCCATTAAGTTTCATTGTCTATTACTTATATATGGAAAATATGCAAATGCTTTGGAAGTGATTTTTTTTAATATAATTATTATGCTCACTTGTTTGAATTGATTAATCTTTCATGAGCATATTACATTAATGTTCATCTAACCCCCATGGACCTAAAGTCTTAATTGGATACCAAAGAAGTTGTCTAGAGTTTTATGTAAGAAAAAAGTGATACTACCTCAAGCAAAGTATAAAAATGGATAATAAGTTCAATTTGAGGCTAGATCAACTCAACTTTCATCTCAAAGTTAACTTCTTCAAAGAGGAATGAGATTCAAAATATTATTTGCAAGAATCTTTAAGATTTGTGAGATAATTCAAAAGATCATCTTTAAGTGTGTGAAGTGTTAAAAAAGTTGGAAGATCAAGTGATAGCTTGAATATGTCCCCATTTAATTAAGCAATGGTTTCCAATCCTTCTTTAAAGGCAGGCATACCAAGAAAAAACTAATCTCTCATCAAGATCAATGATATTCAACTTATAGGTGATGAAAAGGAAGGTGATTATAACCAAGGAGCACTACATATTGCTAAAATTAATGAGTATCTCTATCCTTATTCTTTTCTTATGGATTATGCATAATACTCTTTATTTACTATCTCTTGATTGGTTAGATAGAATATAATCATGAAAAATATGCTTGGTTATGATGAAAAAGTGCTTAATTAATGTTACATGATCATTATAGGGAAAGGTTAATAGTTTTTGTCTCTTTTATCCCTATTGCATATTCTTTCATGATGTGTTTGATTGCTTAGAACTTGTGCTAATCATGCTTTTTCATAAAGGAAACTTATTAAGAAGATATCATGTATTTGATTATTTTAAATGATTTCTTTTTCAAGATAGTTTTGAAAATAAAAATTTATTGATTTCAAATTGCTTAAATCTTTTATCATCTTAAGAAATAAGGGGAGAATATAATGACATTTCTTTCTTCAATATGTAACTAAATTAGGAAGAGAAGAAGATGAAAAGAAAAATATACTATATTATTTGTATGACATCACTTGTTTTTAAATGATTGCTTATCCTTTTTATTGATGTCAAATAGGGGGAGAAAAGAAGAAGAAAAGAAAAATATGCTATGTGCTTAATGTTTAATATCATCATATGCTTACTAGGTTAAATCATTATCTTAGACATATTTTTCTTTAGTGATTTGTCACCATTAAATGGAGGAGATTATTAGCCTTAAGGTTTCATGTGATGAGTTTTGATGATGACAAATGAATATTATAATAGCATTGTATGTCTTATACAAAAGTGATCTATATTATACAATTTTTAAAAGACATACTATGTTATGGTTGATGCATATACATGATAGAATGATTATGCTTGTTCTTGTATATGTATGATGATAAATAGGTGTTTCAATAGAATTGTATATCTTTATATTAAAGTATTATAAAATCTTCAATAGACATGTTAAATTATGGTTAAACTAGCAATGCTTGATATTGTACAAAAAGGGTCATATTTTATACAAGTATTGCTAAGTAGATAATTGATCAAGATACATGATATAATGATTATGTATGCTCTTATGCTAATTTGTTATATACATGAATATTGCATATTAATATCTTGATATATTAGATTGGACTAACTATATTATTTGTAAAGTTCATGAACTTGTATATAGTGTATATAGGAAAGTCCAAGATGAAAAAGAATGAGCATTGAAGTAAGAAAATGGAAGATCATATTATACTCAACTCTAGAACAAGGAAGAAATGCAACAAAATAAATGTGATCCAAGTATTAAAAGTTGAGAAGATTAAAGTATTTGAAAGCTTAGAAGCATTAAGAAAAGCCAAGAAACTAGATTAGTATAGTCTTTTCATTTTAGACTTAAATTTTCTTGTAAAATAGAGTATTTCATGATATAGAGTTCAAATATATTTTTTATAATCTTAGCTTGATAAAAAATGATTTTAAAAGATAGCTTACAATCATATTTTTACAAGATAGCCTATGGGGATATTTCAAAAACTAATGAAATATGAGGTTTTGATCTTTTTACTATTAACCTTTAGTCATTCTTTTAATCATATTTTATTAAATACTTGTGATTTGATTGTCAAGTCTTTTTCATGTGAAAATAAATTCAAAAGTCTTTCCATGGATAGGTCATTTGCTTAAAATGACCTAGATATGAAAGAGTTATGAATTATACAAGTTGAGTCTCAAAATTAAATTTTCATAGATTCATTATTTCTGATATTTGCTTATTTTTTTGAACATATCTAAAAAATAACATTAGATATAAGCTTGAAACTAGTCCTATTTGAAAGTAAACTCAATTAGTTTTTCAACAATAGGTCATTTGCTCAGAACAGACTTAAAATGAAAAAGTTATGATATTCTAAAGTTGAGTTTGTATTTTTGTCTGAGCAAATCGATTTACAATCGATTTTGGACATCTAGAGAGCAACCTAGACATCTTGAATCAATTCACCAATTGACTCTAGCTATTCTAGTGCGTGAATAACAGCTAGTAACGACTAGTTTTCATTACTAACAACCCCAAATGACTATATTACTCTATGAGCTTCCTATATAAGCTAAAAAACATAAAATACAACTAAAAGAGAGCCTGAACTTCATTTATTAACATCATTTTATACCTTTTTTCATTAAATCATGATTTAAGCTCAAATTTGTGAAATTCTTCTATTCTTACTACTTCAATTATTTCATCCACTCTTTAAGAAAGTATATTAAAGTTAATATTCACCTTGTATCACATTAGAATTATAAAAAGTGAGGTATCCATTAGAGAAACATTGAAAAGGTAAGGAATCCCTTGTAAAGACAGATTTTGCTTAAGGAAGAGCAAGGATTGTGAACTTTCTTTAAGTGTCAATTAAAATTTGAAGGGATGGTGGATTAATACACAAGCTTGGAAAGTGGATGTACACTTTGGTGAAGATATCCAAGGGAGGAACTACTATAAGTTCTTGTATTTAATCTCTATACCCTATCTTTTTATAGTTTCTGCACATTGCTCTATTTTGTTAATTATATATTTTATTTTTGTTGTTGCTGTTTGTTGAGTATATTATGCTATAATATTTATTTTGTTGCTTGGATAATTGAATGGTTGAAAAAGAAACTCATCTATGCATTAACTTTTTGATTATCTATGTATGCATACTTAATGATCACTTGCTCTATTTTTATTAATGTTACATGTTGTGATCTAATGCTTATGATGATATATAGATGACTAAATGTACAAAAGGGGTATATATCTATGCATTGACTTATTAATTCTTCATCCATAGTTAAATGAGTTACTTTGTACAAGTGAATTGGATTGTTATATCTTGAGTGTAAATATTTTAATAAAATTTTCTTGGAAGTATTTAAATCAAAATTATCTTCATGACTTCCTAAAATAAAAGGCTTCTAAAAAAGAGTTTGAAAATAAAAAAAATTTTAAAAATACCCAATTCACCCTCTCTTAGGTATGGGTTGTCAAGGCCAACATTTCTGACCTCCTATGGCTATAGGCGTGATGGAATCGCAAATATCGATATAAATGAGTTCTAGTGCCTCTTGCTTTCTAACCCTTTTTCCCTTTCTGATCTTAGCAGTGAGCTTCCTTTTAATACAATCCACATAAGTGTTCAAATTGGAGAAGTGTAGATTATGTAGAACACCTTCTCTAATCAATCTTTGAATTTGATCTCTGGAAATATGACCAAAACACTTGTGCCATAGCATTGAGGAATTTTCTTCAATTCTATATCTTTTCATCCCTGTGACTATATTAACAATATTGAAGGAAATCAAATCCAAACTTATCCTGTATAGTCCATCTATTAGTTCATCAGTGCTATAATAGTCAAGCCTTAAAATAGATTCACTTTCTTACCTTTAAAATTACAAGAATACCTTTTGGTTCCTTCTTATAGAAGGCACAAAGACAACATCTTTCAATATCAGCTCATGTCCTGTAGATAATTGCAGAAACACATCTCCTATGAGTTCTACTTTCACTTTCTCACCATTTCCCATTCTAACAATTAGTTCACCATTATTTAATTTTCTATAATTTTTCAATGATTAGGATGAATTGGTAATGTGGATTATAGAACCAATATCAAGCCACCAGGTATCTGATGTCACATCCATTAGATTGGACTCAAAATAAACATTAGCCCAATCCTTTCTTATTGTCCCATTTAGTATCTTTTTAGAGTTTTGTTACATAACGACTAAGGAATAATACATCAAACATTAATGCATATATAACATAATCATGCCATTATTTTTCTCACAATATTTAATATGCAATCTTATACAGTACCATGTTATAAAATCAAAAATCAAAAGGCATTTCTGACTTTACAACACAATACAAGAGTTAAATATCATGCCCCTAAAATACCAACACCGAAGAGCATTTAAGTAATTTAAATGCACAGTATTACACAACACTTAACTCTACACTTACACTATAACTAACCAACTGTATCAACAACATAATGCCAAAGGGCATTTATGTTATTAATATAGCCTCTTCTTTTTTAAATAATTTCCTTTATCAAAATTAAACTAAAAAATTTATGCAATTGGCCCAATCAAAACAAGTATGCAATTACATAAATTTTCATGGCATAATGCAAGTCAATAACAATTTTCTTTTAATAAATACAAATCTAAAAAATTATTAAAATATACAAATGATATGAAAAAGTCTATCAAAATTTTAAAATGTGGACAATATGTCAAAGAACACATAGTAAATTTTTTTGCCTAAAACAAGCTTGTTTGTATATTCAAATAAAATGGGCAAAAATTAATTAAAACTATTTTTATTTTGAAAATTTTCAGAAAAACACCCATAAAAAAGTGCTTAAAAAGTGAAACACAGTGGTATGTGCTGCTAGCTGCCAATGGCAGGATGATATGTGGCCACCATATGCCAATTGTGTAGTTCGACATCACGCGCACATCTTGTTTATCTTCTTCTAACCAGAAAATTTATTTTACAATTTTGTATGCTTGACCCATTCGAACCATCTTTGATCGAGTTCATTGTGGCCATCTTTTGCATGTTTTTTGAAGCAAATATCACCCAAATTTTTCTCTCCAACTTCCTACAACCTATGCCATTTGGTTTCTATCCAGAAAACACCTAAATTTTAAGTTTTCAAATTTTGGAAAAATTCAAGTTCATGGTTATGGTGGATCTAGTTTTCAAAAGAGGAAAAGGTTCTTGTTTTATACATCTTTCATACTAAAACTCCCCTTAAAGACCCAATTAAGGCTACCTATATTTCATTCTCTTACTTTTCTAATTTATAGAATTTCAATAATGGAAGGCTTCTGCAATTCTTTTTGCATCTTATGTAACTTTTACCAAATTTCATGGGTGTGTGTTAGTTCCATACTAAGAATTCTATTTTTATGATATATGTAGGAGTATCCACATATCCACAAAATTTAAATGCCATTCTCATAGAACCATATAAGCACATATCTATGGCAAAGGAACACAATATAACTAAAAATCCTAAACAATTATGAAGACATGAACAATAACAAATATTTCATTTATCATTGGCATAATTTCATTAGGAGGCTAACAATTTTTCTTTCAAATTCCTCAAAATCAACCATGATAGAAAGCCAAACCTGGCTCTAATATCAATTGTAGGAAATCTTTATGAAATTTTCCTTTAAATTTAGTTTTCAATTGCGGCATAATTAGGGGGAAACAAAATAAATATAATAAATATTTATTAAGATATTAATTATAAATACCTGCCATCCAAACACAAGCTTTCTCATTGATGTAATGAGGAAATACTCTTTCAACAATCTTTCAATCTTTGTGCAATAGGTTTCACTGATGGAGTAAAAAAAATAGGATTTAGAAAATGTAAAATAGGGACCCCTTTATATATTACACAATTTGAGTTCTGGATCTTGTTTATTACAAGATTCAAACTCATTTATTAGTGTTAGGCTAAATATCTATATAACCATATAAAATTATCTTACACATAAAGTTTAATTAACAATAATTCTTTTATTAATAAATTATGTATAATCCATAAAAATTATTAACAAAAAATTCTCACTTAATTTTCATTTACAATTTTGAAATAAATTATATTAGCATATATATATATATATATATATATATATATATATATGTATGTATATATATGTACATAATAGTTCAGATAGTATAATTTATGTATAAGGATAAAATTGTCCATATTGGATAAGAAAAGGTTCATATATATTGGATGAGAAAATAGAGGATAGCTATTGAAAACATCCTATCCAAATAAATGGAATTAAAAACATCAACTTTTGGAAAATAGCATTTAAAGAAAATGAAGAATATATGAACATCCATGCTAGAAAATAAAAAGAATATAATGGCATATCTCTGCAAATGATCAATATGTAACCACTATAGATCAATGATGTTTAATAAACAATTATCACCGGCTTTTAGCTAATTAAGGCTATTTTAAGTAATTGTTAAATAAGTTCATTATCGAGTTTTAAATGTTACTACTAAAGTTAATGCGGATTTTATCCTTCAGAAGAAAGAATGCTTTCATTCCTCAAAGATACAAGCACACTCAATCTTATCAACAATGGATTATCTAAATGGCTGGAAGTTTAATTTTCTTAAGTAAGGTATTGAATTCAAACATTGTAAATGAAAAAAATTATTGTAAGGAGAGTTTTACTCCTAAAAAAATATCTAACCTAACTCGAGTACAAATTAGTTGAGAGTCTAATGTGATTCATTAAATATCAAATAATTAAAAAAAGAACAAAAAAAAGCTTAACCTTTGGCAAAAGGTATTAATTTATAATAATGCACCTAGATACTTTATTACAGTCAATGGTATGGTAAAATAGTACAAGTATAGACAGTTAACAAGCACATACATGCATAAGTCATAACTATTCGATAAGCCCATCAAAACTTCCTTAGGTTCACCTTTGTAACATAATGAAACATGAAATAGATCATTTTCCTTTTGTAAGAGTATACAGTATTGGAGAAATTTTAGAAAGAAGGCAGCTACTAGAGTAGCTCCTTCAATCGATGGATCCTCATTTTCTTTAGCCCTTTCATCTTCACCCCTGCAATTGAAAAGGGCAAAATCCAAATAGCCAAAGATGTAATTTTAAGGTGAGTTCTTCTAGATATTAAATTTTATTTAATGCATGAAATTTAATTACCAATGTGAATGATATACAATGTCAATTTTATATCAATAATTAACATGAAAAAGTAAAATTATTCCTGAGCATTTAAGGTAATAAATTGGTAAAGCAAAATTCTACACTGATTATATTTTACAACTGGTATGAAAATATAAAATTTTATCTAGACATTATAAACCTCTAAATTATTAAATAGGATATCAACATTATACAACATAGATTTTAATGTATAATCAACATGAAACGCTTAAATGATATTATTTCTTGCTCCTCAAAATTTGTACAAATGAAGGTGGGAGTTGAAATATAAAAAAATAATATCTCGATGCCAAATTACAGATTATAAAATAAGAGTGTCTTCCTCATAAAATTTATAATAATTTATAGAGATAGTAACTGATTAATTTTCTTTTGTAAATATGAAGTTTGTTACAATTTCTTTACTTAAAAGATTATGTTAACTCAAATCCAATCATTTGTTTGCTTTTTTTGGTATCTTTAGCTCAATGTAAAATGTGTTCCAATGCTTCATTTGAAGGGAAGATATTTTTGTACTATTAATTAAGTAAAAATATATGATAAGAACATTTTAACAATACAAAAATAAATTACACATAAAAAATCATAAAATTTATGCGTAATTTACCTTTTATTTTTTAAACGATAGACGACAAAGTGTTCTAGATGCGTATCATGCGATGGGAGACCCACAAGACGGGCTTTTATGCTTTTAGCTGCTGTTGTATTTGCAAAATTAAGTGCACGTTTCATTTTTTTCCGTGAAGTCTGCACTATCGCAATATATATATATACAGAGAGAGAGAGAGAGAGAGAGAAATATTTGATAACAATATTTATTAATATATTATGTAATGTGTTGCAAAATATTCAGCTCCAAATTTCGTCGGATGTGAAAACTGAGTATCATATCACTCTTTTTATCGTACTTAATCCGTGTATGTTTTGCTAAAGTAAAAAGTAATGCATCCACTGCCATTTGCCTCCCACGTTCATTCAATTTCAAACTGTGTTATAGTAAACACGCGAGTTCATGGGAAATCTCAGTGTAAACCACCAATATTTTTCATTTGTAAAATCGAAAATTGCTTCAGTATCATTTCAAAATAATTTGACATTTATGAAAAAATCAATTTTCGAAAAATTCCCACTTAATATCCATTTACAATTTTGAAATAAATTATGAAATAAATGATATATTAATTGCACAGTTGATTAGTATATTAGGCTAAGCTGTTCGAGGACCCGTGTAGCCAGCATCTAACCAATCTGCCCAAGCATCCATGCAGCAATCCAGCCTAGGGGTTTGTGCAACCAGCCAACAAGCCATTATACCTGTGTTACCTACCAGCCAATGTACCCGACAGGCCAAGTCGCCTAGACGCTCATGCGAATAGCTAATTTGTACATCCAACAAACCAAGCCAACACAGTATCTATGTAACCAGCATGCCAACATGCTTGTGTGCTCAACAAGCTAATCCGCCCAGCATCCATGCAATTAGCAGGTCAAGGCGCTTGTGCAATTAGCTAATAGATACGCTCAACAAGTCAATTCACCCAGACATTTATGTGCCCAATTGACCAACGATCTCATATATATATATATATATATATAGACATTATAATTTGTGTGTAAGGATAAAAATGTTCATATAAGATGAAAAAGGACTTGTATATATTGGATAAGAAAATAGAGCATAGCTATACAACCACTACACAAAATGCTTGATAAATAACTTTTTCATCGGTTAAAATTTGATTGAAGCTATCTTAACTAATTATCAAACAAGACCATCACCAAATCTCAAATGTTTGCCACCAAAGTTAACGGGGATCTCATGTTTCAGAAGAAAGAATGCTATCCTTCCTCAAGGATACAAAACACACTCAGTCTCTGGTGAAAGGCATTAATGTATAATAATACACCTAGATACTTTATTACAGTCAGTTGTATGGTAACCCAGCACAGGTACAAACAGGTAACAAATACATACATAATTCATAACTATTCGGTGAGCTCATCAAAATTTTCATAGGTTCCCAGGCAGAAAATGAACATTGACTTGTAACACAATGAAACACGAAATAGATCATTTTTCTTCTATTAGAATATACAATGCTGGAGAAATTTTAGAAAGAAGGCGGCTGCTGAACCAGGTGCTTCAATCGATCGATCCTCATTTCCTTTAACCCTTTCATCTCCATCCCTGCGATAGAAAAATGTTAAATTTAAGCAGCCAAAAATATGGCCTACTCGGTGAGGTATATGGAATTTAATGACTCACATTGAATTTTACATTTCTTTTAGAACAAAATTTTTTCAATGTAATGGCTTACGATTCACCAACAAAATCAATTCATACGTGCCTTTGAGTTTTACTCAAGGTATGATAGAATTAGTCTAATTTTAAACCTTAATTTTTCCACTAGCTATAACTCAGCCAAGCTAATCCATACAGACAACAGAAGAAAATCCAGCCATACCGGTTGTTCTTCTCTTGCTTTCCTATAATGTCAATTTGAAGCCCTTGGATAAGAAGTCGTCCCTGAAAGAATGTGAATCAAGCGGAAGCTGTAAGCATCACAAAAGCGCAGAAGAATAAATATGACTGACAAATCAAATTGGCCCACTTGTTTATGAAAAATTTAATTGAAAATCATATTGCATTGACTTCAAGTCAACTTAAGAAATACAAAAAGACCAAGACTTAAAACATTACAGTGAAATTCATATTCTCTTTCATCTCTTCTGCTAAGGGAGCTAGACTTGTATCCAAGTCAAGGTCAACCCACAAAGAGACACAATGAGGACCGAAAAGACACGCGTACAGATAACTTTCAAATGGATTTAGTACCGTAGTGACAGCAAAGTGTACCTATCTTTTGAAGGGGACATCATCAGATTAAAGATTTCTTGCACAGATAAAACAGAGACATGATATATAGTCTATTACAAGTACCTTTTCTTCCTGCTCTTTTCGTTCTCCAATTTCTTCTGCTTCTTATCATTTTTGTTTTCAAGAGTTGGTGGGACAAGGCTTTCCATGCAAATTGTGGCTTCAATTAAACCGTGCATTCCAGAAATTTTAACATAATTGACTCCTCTATTTTTCAGATCATACCAACAAAGCCTCTTATTGTCCTGTTCCAGGAGAATCTTGTCTCCATCACCTGCGATAGCCAAAGGCCTTACAGATTTAAATGATTTCAAATCGTGGGGCTGAGTCAATGTAAACAGTTTACACCAGCTTTCTTTGATTCCGTATTCTTTCATCACCCAAACATCAACTCGTATTTTATGGTAATTTGCAAGCATACATAAGCACCCTCCCAACCAAGCCACATCCATTTGAAATTCCTCTGTATCAGGCAGTGGCACTTCCCGGAAAGCCTCAGATTTCAGATCAAAAGCAACAATGAAATCAGGTTCACTCGGTTCAAGCTTCCGGGTCACTGCCCAGTGTAAAGCCCCACCAACAAAAACACCCATCGTGCTGGCAGAACACAAAGCGTAAGGCATACCCTGGAGGCTTTTCCAAGCATTCTTTCTCAAACTGTAAAGCTTGACTTGAGAATCGAAAGCACGAGTTTGTAAGTCAATAAAATACGAAAGCCTCAACAATTTATAATCATCACTGAAGGAATCGTACCCAAACCCGTAAACGCGAGCTACAAAGAGGCTTGCATCAGAATCAGGACGGCGTTCTATGGGCAAAAAGGGAATAACCTTATGCTTTCTGATTGACGGATTCCACAAAGCAACATCTTCAGCTACATTGCAGATACAGAGAATTCCATTGCATGAACCCAAAACCTTGATTCGGTTGCTGTAACACATCAGCGGGTGATTCAGCTCTTCGGCTTTATCGAGGGTAGCAAAATCGACAGCATAGAGGTCGGATGATTTTCTGAAAATGATGTTTATGTTCGACTTGGATTCGGTGGATTTATTGAGATGTAAGAAAATGAATTCGGGGCTATCGATCACCGACTTCCATGATTTTGATATGCAGCGGAAGCGGAGGAGTGTCTTCACTGGTAATCGGCAGAGTATTTCGGTGACTACTTCCGGCGGAAGATCCGCCATAATATGATGAAAGGAGAGGCAGATCGGAGCTCTGCATCAAAGGCGATTCTATGGCTTGGGCTTTCACATACTGCACTTCTGCCGGCTTAGGGTTTCTAATTCCCGATGAATCTGGGCAGCAAACGGAAGTTAGCATCGTTAGTTGAGATAAGGTTACACCGTGGGTCACAAGTTTTCCATCTGTCCTTGGAGAAAAATACGTATTACAATAGTATTTTTTTTAATTTAAATTTATCCTATTATTTTTATATTATCAATGAATAAAATAATTATATCTCATTATAAAAAATATTCACAACAAATTTTTATTGATGCTAACAGAATTTTGATAATTTTAATAATAAAATAGTACATAAATAAATAAATAATTATATAAATACCGTAATAAATAAAATATAAATCCACATTTTTTCCTAGTCATTTTACAGCATGCATCGGTAAATTTACATGAATTTAATTTGTTTTTTAAATAGTTCTATTAACAATAGAACAATTAATATTATTAATTTTATAAAAATGCATCTATCATATTCTTCAAATTTTATAATTAATATTATTAATTTTTTATTTTTATTATAATTATTAATTCATTTATTCATTTATAATATTAAAATAAATAAAAATATTAAAGCTAAAGGTTAAATATGATGTTATTATATCAAATATATACTTTTTTAGTATATTATTTTTATTACTTATTTTAATATTATAAATAAATAGATGAATGAATAATTATAAAAAAATAATAGTACTGATATTAAAATTTAAGAGATACCGAAGAATTAAATATTTTGTTTCCTTCATAAAACATGAAGTGAGTATTCATAATTTAAGGACATGTCTAGGGACGCGGCTTTGCCACCTCATTATATCGAAAATTTTAACCTCCCATTCAAAAATAAAAAATAAATTTTCATTCATTTAAAATATAATTTATGTGTATAATTATATATGAATCAATTCTAGTCAATTAAATTCTAATTTCTTTTACTTTAACCAAGGAATAAATGCATTTTATATCTTTATTTCACAAAAGTTATTCCTTCCTCTGCAGTTTTAATTCTCAATTCTCATAATCTGATTTTTTTGGGGGGGTAAATTCATAATCTGATTTTTGAATATGTGATTATATTGTAAATAACATTTAGTTGAGTACAAGGAGTTGGAGCGGATAAATTATGTGAATAATAATTCATTTAATATATATACAATAGGATTTATAATATAAAAAAATTAAATTTTAAGAAAAAAATTTTAAAATAATATTAGATATTATTATAGATGAATATTATCCAATGCATTATACTCTTGTTTCAGCAAAAAAATTGCACAGCAGTTTAACTCTTATCAACTAAGTCGAAATTTCTCATGGCCTAACTATTTATTTGTTTGTTGGTGCTTGTCACGGTAGTCCCGAGTTCCAAACTTAATATGACAAAATACACATTTTTGGATGCAATTATCAGATAAAATTATTAAAAATTTTAATAATTTCATTTAATAACTTAAAATTTATCACGTTACCGAGTTTATAACCGAAATACCTTATAATTTCGCTTATTTTTTTTCCCTCGGTTTGGAGTCTAGCTGTTAAGTTGCATAATTATTTTCTAAGACAGGGCCTGCAATCTGCATCTCTAAAGCGGCATAATTATTTTTTAGACATGGTCTGCATAATTATCGATAAGAAAGAGGTGATCTGCATGGTCATTTAATTTTTCTTTTTTACAAACAAATGACTTAATACACCATTGAAAAAGTTAATTTAGTGATAATACAAAAAAAAGTTAATTTGTGACAAACGAAAAAATAAAAAAAAATTAAAATTATTAATATTTTGATAAAATTGTGATGACAAGCTCATTTTTTAAATAGTAATTACAATTTAAATTGAACATTCTATGGTATATAATGAAATTCGTATGAAAATAAATTTTTACATGAAGTTAATGATTTATTTAAATTTTTAAATTTTTGAGACCTATTTTTAAAAATTAATTTTAGTACATATTTTGGATTAAAAAAACAAAAAATAGAGAACGTTTGGAGGATTAAATTAAGAAAACAGTTTTTAAACAAGAAATTTTTATTTAAAAAATAAATAGATCCTAAATTTTTTTAAAAAGTAAATTTTTATGAATTTTAAAAAAATACTTAAAATTATTTAGTCAATAATAAAATAAATAATTTTGTGGCAATTTTTTATTTAAAAATATAAATAAATAATTTCTCATGAAATATTTTTTTGGGAAATTTTATTCCCTCTCTTTCCTATTTTATTTATTAGTGTCCGGTTAAACAATTTGTTCATGTCTTATTTTGGGAAAGGCACTTCCACGGAACTTTTTGCAAACCCAGGCCCGTTTACTTTAATTTTCAGGAGAAGATTGGACTAGAGCCATTGGAGGTCACGTGGAGGTGACACTTTCACTTAAGGCGGGAATACACAATTTATATATATTAAAAACAAAATATAAAATTAAATTTTAAATGAAAACTAAAAAATATTATTAAAAAATAAAATAATAAAATAATTTTATAAAATTTAATTTAATGAATTAAAATATTTAAAATTAAAATTTGAAATTCATTTTTAATACTTATAATTTTTTTATATATTTTGAAACATTAAATTATCATTAAAATTTGAAAATAAATTAATCCTTTGTGGAAATAAAGAGCCTAAGTTCAAAAAATTACCATCTAACTAAATAAAGAATAAAAATCCTAATAATATCATTAAAATAAAAACTATTTAATCATGCAAGAGAAGTGTTCAGATTTTACAATCGAATATCATGCTGAAAATTATAAATCATCAATTAATCTGCACATTTATTACTTTTTATATAAGCGTAAAGATATTGATTACTTTTGAATTTATGTACGGCATCTAACAAGAAATAATTATTTTATTATTTAATAAAATAATAGTTTTTTAATAGTTAAGATCACATAAATTCTATATTCACTAAGCAAATAACAAGGATTTTCCCATTTGAAGTTCTACCTAATTTGGCAGAGAAGGTCTCGAAATCATCAAAAGCCAGAAGGCCTTATTGCTAAAAAGAACTTAAGGGGAAGGGATTCAGAAATTCCGAGGAGGACGGTGGAGCCAACAGAGTGCCCGCAGAGTTATATTTTGGTGAGTACCTCACAAAAAGAATCTTATAGATACCTACTTTGTATAAATTAAAAAAAAAAGTCCACATATACTTCTTGCAAATTGTCACTTTTATATGAATAAAATTTTAAAAACATTTTATATTACTTTAAATGATAAAGTTATATTTTCTTTTATTGTACATGTAGTGAGTGGTGGAATAAAGTTAGCTACCAGTAGCCCGCAACCTTAAAAAATTTAAGGGCCATAAATGTATAAATCGAACCAGCATATACAAACTTTGAGCTATATAAATTAATTTGTACAAATTTGCATAAAAAACAAATTAAATTTTATGTGATTTGATTTACTCTGGCACGTTATTTGGTATATGAATATATAGACTTTGATCGCATAATTTGTGGATCCAAATCAAATGGGTCTATTCAAATTTCTGTCCGTATAAATTTGTGATTAATATAGATTAATTTTTGAGTAATTTGGTCCGATAATATTTTTGAACCACAATTTGTTCGAAACTCTAACAAAGATTTTAATGTTTTTATTTTTATATATAACAATTTTAAATTAGCCTTCCAAAAATTTAAAATTTGTATATATTCTATGAAAGTTTTAATATCTAGTTTCCTTTGTGTGAAAAATGCTAACTACTCTGTTGTGTATGCATTTGATACAATAAATATACTAGCTAATAACTTATTCACTTAATCTAATTTATAAGATAACTTTTAGAGATATTTGGCACATTAGATGCTAATAATTTATAGGTTTTCATTTAAAAAGTTTTATAAAGAAAATTATAACTTATATACTAACGACTCTTTAATCTTTCCTTTTTATTTTAATTAAATCACAATTTATATCTTAATTATGTAAATATATATTTGATACATCCTCATTAATTTAATATAAATAAATAAAAATAAAATAAGTAAATAAATATGTGATGTTATAAAATATAATTAATTAATTTTTTATTATTATGTCAGTATTTGAATAATAAATAAAAATATGTAATATCATAAATATGAATCAATTTAATTAATATATCTATTTTTATTAATATTTTTATGTCATCTTATAATTTTCAGCCAATTTAACTATAATTTTTGCTAATAATTTACAATACAATTAATTAATTTATTAATTATCAGTTATTAATTTTTAATTATCAATTAGCTTCATCAAATAAAATTCGCAAGTAATGTACATATATTTTTAATTTATTCTAAAAAAAAGTTAAAATTTTATAAAATAATAATCTTCTAATCTTTTGCATTAAATTTTCATGAAAAATTCATAACAATTTTTCAGTGGAATCATTACCATTGTGCAAAATCCACATGTTGTGTTCTGAGCTATTAGATTTGGAATGCATTCCATGGACACAGCACATGGAAATTAAAAACACAAGGGTTACATTTGCGAAAGAAGTCATCAACGCGCCTTCTTATATTATCATGACTTTTTTGTTTTAATATTTTGAATTGTTCTTTTAGAAAGCTGTAATTATTTTATTAAAATTAAAATTTTTTTCAATAAATTACAACCTTTTCCATAGTTATTGCATGCAATTTTTTTTAAAGGTAGATTTTGTAATAAAATTTAGAAAAAGTAATTTGTTTTAGATATTCATAAAAAAAAAACCCACTGAAAAACCAAGGGACTCCATACGAGAAATTTACGGAGGCAATCTTTGCGTTGAATTAGAAGTTCACTGTGTTGACACAAATGAATTTGAACTTTTTTAGTTGCCTTTCAGTTTTATTTTTACCTTAAGCTTAGAAGATGGAAAATAGAGAGGAAAAAAAAGAAAAAATTAAATTTAAAAACATCATTTACTTAATTAGAGGGAAAAAAAGGAAAAAGGAAAATAAAAAAGTGCAGTTTGTACTTATCATATTCTACATATTAACAATTTAAAATTTTTTTCTTTTTATTTTCTTTTTTAACTAAATTATAAAATGGTATGTTTATCCATATATTAAGTATTTAATAGGTCATATTCAATTCTTTTTTAAATAAAAAATATTTAATCTAATGATTTATAATTTATTAATAAAATTAATTTATATATATTAATTTTTTAATACATAATAAAATTGACCATCTTTATTTAAAGAATAAAAGTAAGGAGATTCAACGACAAGTAATGGTACACGCAGTTTCTCGAAAATCGTATAACTCGGATTCAACGACAAGTACTCGTTCACGCAGTTTCTGGAACTTGGATTAGAAGTATCGAAATTGGCACACATCACATTATTAACAATTTTTCAAAGCATAAATTATTCTATTTTTTCTTATAATTTTACTGAACTTATAATAAGTTGCTATAATTTAGAAGTTTAAAATCAATTTTTCATATTTATTTATTTGTTTTTAATTAAGTATTTCACATCATTTCCTTATTACTTTTGTTAGGGGTTTGTTAGTCCATATTTAACAAATTTCCACCGGCAGCATTTTCGACTGAGAGAGCTTGCATTCATTTGATGTAGAAAGGTTATGCATTGCGAAATTCCTTAGATTTCATCTGATGGGTTGATTTTTTATTTTTTATTTTTAAAAGGAAGTTGAAAAAGATAATTCAGGCGTTAACACAAGCAATTAAGGGTTTCTCATGAAGAAGTCATGATTATGGTCGGTTAAGATAATTATTTGCATGTATTTTTAAAGATGCATAAATCGTCACCTGATAGATATACAAAGAATATGAAAACAGTACTTCGTGGCAATTTGACGTGATAATTCGATTTAAACCTGATATATTTATTAATATTTAAGTTAGTACATTAATTTATAAATTTATATTAAAATTTTAAAATTATTTTTAAAAAATAATTAATAATTAAATTATAAATATATATAATAAAAATTAAAAAATTTTATTTTAATAAAATGATAAAAAATTTAAAAATAATTTTTAATATAAAATTTATTAATTAAAATTATTAAATAAATGATCTATTTTAATATATTTAATAAATAAATTGATTTAAATGACATAAATTACCACACCTGTGTTAGGATGAGTAACTTCTCATGACTAAAGAATTGGTTGAATTTGTGCGCATTAAAATGTTTTGTTCTTGTAATGTTTTTATTTCGTGCTCATGTGTAATTAAAACTTAAAAAAAATTACGTATGGTTATTTATACATTTCACATGAGTAATTATGATACATTATTACTTATTTATTTGGTTAAGAATAGTGATGTATTAGCATTGTGTTTGTGAAAATTTTATTTCTTTGATGGTATTACAAGTATTTGGTCATTTGTAAATTAGTATGTAAAACGTGTTTATTCTATGGTTAAGCATGTGCAAATTTTTATACTGTCCTCCTATAAGAATATGACACATTATTAAAATGTCGATGAAGCTGATCAAAATTAATAATATTATAGTAGCTTTAAACGTATTGCATCTAATTAGTTCATTGATTAATTTACTTCTATCTCACACAAATAAATGTTTATATACTAGGTCACGCCTTTTTATGTATAATTACATAAAATTTATGGCTTGAACATAATCCAATTTATTTAATTTCCAAAAACAGAAAAAGCCTAATCTGACCAAATAATTTAACACATGGGCCGTAACCCGATTTGAAAGTTGGATTATTTTTATTTTTAATTATTATTTTAAGTAAAAATAAATTTTATAAAAAATATATTTAAAAAATAATAAAATATTTAAATATATAAAATATTTAATCATATTAAATTAAAATTTTTATATTAAAAAAATTAAGTATAATTATTTTTTATAATATATAATTATATTATTAAAAATATATTAATATAATCTTGTTTGGCCTAATTCAAGTAATAATCGAGTTATAAAAATAAAATCTAACAATCTATTAGATCATAAAAAAAAATTTAAATTTTATGTTTTTATAGGCTGAGCTTATTGGGTTAGATGAATCATTGATTCTACTATGCACTATAATTATTCATTTCAATCTTAGTAATTGTATTTGAATTATTTTATATACAACTAAATGAAATTAAAATAAAAATATATAATACTAATAATATATACAAAGAAAAAAGAATCTTTAGAGTAGCTAAAGGAATGATAAAGAACGTTAGTTGTCCTAACCTTTCACTTGCGGTTCCCTTACGTTTTCCTTTGTATTAGGCGTTACTTAAAGGTCTGATTTTTTTTATTAATTATCAATTACGTCGTTTAATACGTGCTTTAAGAACGAGGCAGAGAACAAATTCTTTTCACAGAAGCTACTGCAATTGTCCAAATAATTAGGTTATTTCACAAGTCATAATATTTTTTTTGGTTATAAAAAAGAGAGAGTAAGAGTAATTAATATGGCTGTGCTCTTTGAGTATTATCATAAAAGTATTTTTTTATTATAAAATATTTAATTTAATTTATAATTAATATTTTTAAAAAAATCTATGACTATAATTTTATTAAAATATTTATGATTCGACGAGTCTTATAAATTAACACTTTTTTGTATCAAAATCATAATATTTAAAATAAAATAATAACTCGATAGGCCAATTATTTTGGTGGTCTCACAAGTCAAAATGTCGCTTTCTAATCTTTCCAACTTAGTCATTTTGACAAGGAAGATCCAACATCATAGAAAGCGCCACCTCCCATGCATGATTTTTAGCCCCACCCATGACAGACAGAGAAAAAAAAAATGAAGGAAAGAGATAACAAAACATTAGACACTTAGGATTTAAAGCCGTTTTTCTTTTAAAACAAAATGACTTTGTGATACAAGAGCATGCGGTACTATAAATATAAATTGACATATCAAAGTTTAGGCCGTTAGGTTGAAATTCTGTTCAACATTAAACTTAAATAAAAAGATTAAAGTTATAAAACAAGTAAAAAAATAAATGGACATATCAAAGTTCAGATTGTTAGGTAACAAGATGAAATTTTGTTTAAGGTAGAACTTCAATAAATATATCATTCTGACGTATTTTTTAAAAATATTTTATTTAAGTTAATAATAAAAAATTATATTATATTTTAAGTATTTGTAAAATTCACAGAATATGAAATTTAAGCATTTCAAAATACTTCATTTTACGAATAATTTGTTGGGCTAATACTTATTTACATTGGAGTATTCTTAAATGTTTATTTTCACAAATTAAGAAATGGGTAAAATAATATTAGTATTACATTATTAAATCTCTATTTCAAGTGATGTTTTATTTTTTATTATTTTAATATTTTCTCAATTTAAAATTTATTAAATTTTTTATTTGATGTATTGTATTTCTATATCATTAATTTTTTAATCTCATTTAATTTTAAAATAAATTCATAAAAAATATTTTTACGGCTAATTAATTTATAAAAATTATAATTATTCTACTATTCATGCACAATTTTCTAGAGAATGAAAAATAAAAATTTACATAAGAAAAAAAAATTAATTATTCAATAACACCACATCTGTATTATTGGGTGGGCTTCCTCGTTCCCGTAAACAAAAATCATGCACTTTTTGCATGATTTGGTGGGCGTCATTCTTTTATTCCACGAAATAGTTAAAATATATTAACGACGCACTGTGTTATATTAGCATATTATTAAATTTAAATTAAATTTATTTTTTAAAATTAAATTTAATATATTATATAATAATATATTAATTATTAAATTTGATGTTATATTAATATATTATTACGTTAATAATATACATAATCTTTGTCAAAATAAAATCATCCACTTTTGTTCAAGTAGAAAAAAAAAATCCGCCTCAAATCACAACTCTTTTTCTTTTTAAAAAATTAACTTTATTCGAAGCCTAATACAACACCATTCTCCTGAGCGAGCAATTCAATTTGAAGAGGCATCAGTGAAAGACATTCCATCTCACTTCTAATGAATTTAGCAATCCATTCAACTGTTTCATAAGCAATCTTGTTACGAACTCCTGAATATCACATAGGTTTAGTAAAATAGAAATGAATGTGGTGCATCATCTATAAAAAATATCGGGAAAAAATACGAAAAATTTTTAATGTAAAATTGTGGATTCCAGTAAAAAAAAATAGTAAAACTTAAAATGAAATTTATGTTTTTATTTCTTAAAAATTGATAAAAAAATAGAAAAAGAATCCAAATACTAATAAAATATTTAGATGCGCCTAAGGAAGTATTCACCACTACTCTGCCATCACTTTTCATTAAGATATCTCTGTTAACATAATTGAATAACACAATCAAAACTTTTTGAATCGTGAATAATTCCAATGCCAACGACGACGTGCATTCAAAATTGTTGTACGACGTACCAAAAACAATAGCTATATAATTTTGATGAATTCTAAAAAATCCATTTGCCGAATTCTGAAATCCATCAGAATTACATGTCCCCTAAATTAGGGTACAATGTCATCTTAACATAAGTATACGTGTAAGTGCAACTATCGAACAATAATGAATCAAAATCTGACTACAAAGATGAATTCGTTTTGCGTAAGTAACTGATAAATTGTTTAGTAATAACTTAGTAATTGATTCATTTTGTGCAAGTAGTTAACCGATAGTTGATAAGTTAAATAAAATATTTCGTAAAATTAATAATTGAATTAGCTAAAATTATAAAATAACGACATATTAATAAAAATATATATAATTAAATTAATTTATATTTATCTAAAAATTAAATTATATTAATATAATTAAAAATTTTAAAATAAAAGTATAATTTCTAATATTTAGTTAATTATATTTTATAAATTTATATATTTATTTATTTATATAATTTTTATTTTATTATTTATTATAAAATTATAATTACTTAAAATATAATTAAATATATTTTTTAAAAATTACTTGAATTTATATTACAAAAAATATGAATTGTAAATTAAAAAAAAAGGATAAATTTAGAAAGAATTTAAAAAAATAGTAGTTTATAAGTTATAAGTTACTCTAAATAACTTATTAAATTAGAACTTAAAAGCTACCTGTAGTAACTTATAAGTTAATGCGAAAAACACCACTAGAGGCTAACTTATAATTTATTAACCAGGTAAATAAGTTATAAGTTAACTTATTTGTTATGCGAAAAGGAGGCTAAGTTTCAATTTTTTTTCAATTTTCATTGACTTATACTATTTCAATTGAAAATTAATGTTGAATAAATTACATTAAATTTTTTATCTAATTATTTTCAATGCATCTCATTTTTAAAATTATATACTTTCATTCTCATTAAAATACTATTGTCATTAAGAAATATAATACTATCAACTTTTTAATCGTAATTCATTTCTAATATCATCTCTTATGATTAGAAGATTATTTTTTTATATTTTTATATATAAATATTGCAACACAAATTATGTGTAATAAGCAAAAAGTATTTTTATTCTTAAAGAAAAGGACCACATTTATATGTAAAAATGTAAAAAATTAATTTTCAAGTAATGAGAAACAATATTAAAGGAAAGATTGTAATTTAATATTATTGCATTTCATAATGGTGAAAATGCTTAAAAAGGTGGATGTGTATATTTCTAAAAAAATGAGAGTATCAAATATAATTAAATTAAATTTTAAGAAAAATTAATATAATTTAACCAATAATGTATAAGTTTTACGCAACAGGAAAGTAAGTGCCAACACCCGCAAAAACAAATATAATAATTAGACTTGACAAACGGATGGATTTTGATTGGATCATAAATAAATAGATTATTATTAATTCATTTATAATTTAATATAAAATTTAAAATGCATCACAGATGTTCATAACCTTGCGTGGTTAATAGGATCATGCATTTATCTATTGGTATCTATTAAATTATCATTGTTTTAGGAACTATTAACCTTTTAATATTATTTTTTCACCATTACTGTGGCATAAAAACAAAAATTTGTTGTCAGAAATTTTAAACATTAGTTGACTAAATATATTATTATACATTACATAAAACTCATTTAATTATCAAAAAATGAGATTACAATTAAAAATATCTGAAAAATTTAATTGTGCGAGAGAAATCCCTAGACTTCTAAGTGCATAGATTGTTATCGAACCCGTTATTTATTTATTTTTATCTTAATTAATTATA
Organism: Sindora glabra; assembly: GCA_020226215.1. NCBI lineage: Eukaryota > Viridiplantae > Streptophyta > Magnoliopsida > Fabales > Fabaceae > Sindora > Sindora glabra. The sequence continues at coordinate 7,486,891 of CM035225.1, forward strand.
TTTTATTTACATATCAATTTTAAAAAATAATTGATCGTATGAAAAAAAATTCAAGAATCTATTACAAAAATACTTAGTCACTAATATATAAATAAAAAATGTTATGTGTGCTAAAAATGAAATTTAAAATCAAGTTCTAAATCTTTTATATTCATTTATTACTATTATAAAAATATCTTTTAATACATAGGTTGCTTGACCCATTCCATGTTAGTTATTAACCAATATACACATGGGTATCATTGAATATTCGATATATTCAATGTCAATTATTTTACCAACATTAAATACATGTAATGACATTGGTTCTTTTACATAAAAATTAAAGAATATTTTTTTCTCATTATTTTGTTGAATAATTGAAATAAAATATTAATTTTTTATTAAATAATCAACATTACTATTTATATAAAACATTAGTTCATAAATTACTATTGAAAATTAACTTTGTTTTATATCTTAAATTTTACATAATACATTGATTTTTATTAAACAACCGATGTTTAATATTAGATAGGATAATAGTTTTATAAAGTAGGCGATGTTATTTATTGGTTTTTTAAATCATTAGAGCTTTTTCAAATCTCACTACCCCTAAAAGCAATAACCAAACTCAACTATATAATTCAATAACTCATATTATTATAAAGATAGTAAAATAATAGGATTGAAGCCCTATTTCAATATTTTCATGATAAAAAATAATACCCTAAATACAATAAATACCCAATGGCAACAATTTCATACATTAATTAAATTTAAATAATTGAATATATGTAACATATATATGATACAAAAACTAAAAATAATGTCTTTAAATACATAGAATGAAGTTATGTTGTTTTTCAATAGCATATCCACTAATAGAAATCTTACTAAATCCCATTGTGACAAAAGACGGGGACACATATGTCATAATTAATATTGTAAGTAGAACATTAATACAATATATTTTTGTTAAAAAGAAATTTATTATCCAACTTATACTATTAAACTTTGATGGTATCGTGTGTTGTTTGGGTAGTGCTCTTATTTTCCTAACCTTTCGTATAAAAATACACGTTGATTTATTGATTTTCTTTTATAAGCAAGAAATTCATTGTCTTTTCTTCAAATCCAAATATAAATCTCATTTGAACATTTTATTGAAGTTTATAACATTCATTTTAACTTTAAAAAACCTTAGTAAAATGATTTAGATTGAGTTTATGTTTGTACAAAAGGAATACTCTACAATGAATAACCTTAAACCTATGCTATCTAATATCGTAAATAATGAAATAAAAAATACAAAATCTAAACATATCAGTGCAATGTAAAAAAATTCCATTAAATTTAAAGGAAAAATGAGACATTTAAATAGATCTTAACATTAAAAAAAAAACACACCAATAAGTTTCATAAGCAAGAAATTGTTTTACAATCTACAAGTTATTGCTTGGATAGGCTTCTTTTATATTTCAACTTTCGCTTTTATTTTTGCAAGTTTTGAGGAAATAAAAATGATATTGTTTAAGTATTTCACATCAGTTATAAACCAAAACTGATATTGCATAGTTTTTACCAAATTATTGCTTTTTATTATCTATTCTTAGAAAGATAAAATTTTACATTTTCACATTAGTTTTACAATAAAATTGACATTGCATTGCATTTTAACAAATTATTGCTTTTATTGTTTGATTCATAGTAAGACATAAATTTATTTCTCTATTTTGGGTATTTGTATAAACTTGGCTTCGTATAGTATTGAAGTTAGTTATTAATAAACAATTGGTGTGATTTCTTATGTTTTTAAAATTAATTCTATTACTACTAAAAAGCCAAAAATCAAATTTGTTAGATAAATAATATGGTAAAATACCTGTTGATGCAAAAAAAGCATCACTTTCTAAAAAATATTAAATCATATAATAATACTTATAAACAATTTTAGTAATGTATAGAAAATAATATATACGTCTACAAGTAATTGCACTAAGTCTTAAAAGTACAAGCATATATACATTTTTATTTATAATTAAACCCAATAAATTACATATTTAATAATGCCCCTTGTACCAATACTTGTCTATCTCTTAATACATATATAGTTCATTCCTCTTACAAGATTGCTATGTTTTCTACACTATAGGGTACTATGTTTTTTTTGGAAGAATTACATGTTTATATATAAAAGTTAATAACAAGACAAAATTATATGTTTTCTATAAGTGTCTCCCCAACCAAAATTCAAATGAAAAACCTTATCAAACTTTTTATTCCTTTTTATGTGCATGATCATGTTTTGCATATATTTCATTATGAAGTAACTACACTTGACATTGCCTAATTATTTAGGACATTGAAACAAACCAACTTAAAATAATATCAACTTTAGCTAATAATAATCAACTATTCTATTTGGTACCTAAATATGCACAAGAATGTTATCTTTATTTGTACCTATTCAACAATGCCTATCTTACTAAAGTTGCCTATCTTATAATACACATTCATTGCCTCCGTGAGTACTATTTTCCAATCTGGGCACTATTTATACCCTAATAGGTAAAGCTATTAGATTTTCCTTTCCTTTGGATAAACAACGCTTAATAGGATTGAGAAAAAATATAACTAAGGATGAATTAAGGCTTATATTTACACCTACATACCATTCGTAATATAATACAATGTAACATTATTGTTTTTTGTTCACTGACACGGCCAAATGTATGTACTTGTATCAAATATCCAGTGTTGTTCACATTTCTGAGCCTTATTTGAATCTAGGAAATCGAAATACAAAACTAGGTTCCTATCTTGGATAACATTGTACAAGTATTTATCATTTTTAAAATGTATAAGCAATAGAATTCATAATGCCTAAAATATACTTAAAAAAAGAAAGACTTAAAAGGTAAAGTTATATACACCTCATTCATGCTTCCATGTTGGAAACATTTATCTCTTCCATATTCAAAGCATGCAAGATGAGATCTTTGAATAGAAGAAAAGTATATTTGTGTCCTATGGCATTCAAACTCAAATAGAATGAGATCATTATTTGATATCTTCTATGCAATGAATCGAAGCTCTTCCTAAGATGTGCCAACTTTTTTTTTATATTGAAGATAAGCTACAAACTTTTTAACTCTTGGACTTATCATTCTCACCCTTGTCCATCTTCAGTAACCTCTTGCCTTTTTCTTTTCATGGAGATACCTAAAATGCATTGAAAAAAATATCATAATTAGATACATTAAGTAATATTATATTTGATCATAAATAATGAACTTGAAGCAATAGAAAATCTTGCCTTTATTTAGAATGAAATCAAAGCCTTTGGTAAAAGTAGGTGGTGCCAATTGCTTAAGCCATCATAGCCACTTCTTCTATTGATAATAGCATTGTAGCCATGGCATCCTTAACAAAGCCTACCATAACTTTATACTAATCCTTTTGCAACACAATAGTATGGAGCACCTAATCTGTAAAAACTATGTCTTTCATAATTTTCCTAATAAAAAGTCTCTTAATCATAATTACATATCTATATCTACCCTAAAATAATAAATAAATTAATTGATTAATATTAATATAAAATTATAACATTTTTAAAGAGTATTTAACAATAAACAATAGGGTGATAAAAATTTACTTATGGTAATCATGTGAAGAGGTTGGGGTTAGGGGTAGTAGCTACCCTATTATGGCATAAAAGTTATTTTTCGTACCTTTTCTTTCTCTTTCTCCTTTAAGATAGTTAGTGTCTTGCCATCTTGGCAAAAGATGGCCATCATATCATGCAAAAGGTTTCTCTTTAACTTCTCCTTTTTTTTAACCTCAAGCTTTACCTTATCTTTATTGGATAGTTTTTTGGTAAGATAATGTCTTAAAGTGACCCAAAGTATTACTTAATGCCCACCAATTCTCCAATACCCTATATACATTTAAGATGTTTTTAAGTTCTTAGGACAACAGTCAAAATATCCATCCTCCCTCCCAGCTAAAACCCTCCTTAGGTAGTTTGCTATTTGAGATCATCCTAATATAATATGATTAAACATGATTAGCCATATGTTGGTAAATGAATGACACACTTTACATTTGATAAATAAAACAATAATATTACTTACTATTAAGTAGGCAACTTACTAATTCTCCTCTATCATGAATTCACCTTTCTTGTTGACTTTATAACTTATGTCGTTGTATGAAGGTGATAGAGGCAAATGGTTGATCAATAGCCTTTTCATAAGCTTCAATTCACTCCTTGATAAGCTATTCCTTGAGCTTTCTATACTCTCCTTAAAATAACTTATGCTTGTACACATTTTTAGCTTAGTTTGCCTCATTTTATATACTTATAACTTATTAAAAAAAATAAGTGATAAAAAAGATGTACTTCACTTCAATAATGGAAGAAAAATAATAGTATTGAGATAACCATATATTCTTGGAATTACTTTGAACAACATATCTCTATAAACTTTTCTTATGTTTGAAATTAATTTAGTGATATTTTTTGGAAGTAGATTTTACCTTTATTTTCATGAAGCCAATGTAATCCTTTTGCAACTTATCTTTAAAATCCTTGCACATTTTACCTGCCAATATAGAGATGTGGTCTTTGTAATCTTAGTAAATATTGAAGGTAACCTGCAAGGCAACTTATAAATAAATAAACATGATTTAATACTTTTTATTATGCATATATAGAAATTGAAATGGAGATGAGTATTAAGGTGCTTTATGAATATATCATCTTAGATGGCATTTTTTATGTCTCGTTGTATTTAATGTTAATTTTTTAATAGTAATGGACATCTTAGTATGTACTAAGAAATTGAAGTAGCCATTGAATTCAATTTTACCAGGCCCACATGCAACTTTCTTGTCATTGAAGTCTAATATCAACTTTTTCCTATTAGTGCACTTGAGGATCATGTCCTTTTTAATTGTAAGGCCCTTTACTCTTTTCATTTTCTAACCATCTTTATCAAAACTAGTTAAATCTATATCATTTCTATTTAAAAAGTTTTAACAAAATCAATATAAATATTTAACTTATGCTAAGCAATATTTGATAAACAATCAAGTATGTACATATGATAACTTAAATAATAAGGAATGATTGTATATCATTTTATCACATTCGGTTTAGTCATGAAATAATTTACCTACAACATATTGACATTTTCAAAAATAGCAACCAAGCAATAGAGTTATACTAATATAGAAAGTTACTTTAAAAATATATCATTTGCTTAAAAATAATATTTTCAAAAATATGAGTACAAAATAAGACATGTATTCAAGTACATTAACTTTCTATATTAAATAATACTTTTAAAACATGTAAATAATAATTGAAGAGTAATTCTAAAGCTTAAAAAAATGAAAGTTTTCAACAATAAATGATAATGCTACCTATTTAACTCTAAAAACTATAATTAAGACATAAAATGCTTATAAAGTATAAGAGAATCAAGGAAAATATCTAAAATAGATAGGATTGCTCAAAAATGGTAGAAAGTTGATATCACACAATCACCAGATAAAATTAAGAGAATGAAAAAATGGAGAGCAAATCACTTAACTATAAAAGTTTATCTACAATTTTATCTACGATCTCAGGAAATAGAGATGACTCATACATTGATGGCACACTTTTGAAATCAATTATTAATAAACAACTGACATATAATTTTTTTTTACATCTATTATCATTAAAATCTACATTTAATATTCTACATATAATTATGAAAATACCTCTTAAGATACACTTTTCATGTTAGTTGTATATAGGAACCAATGTTTAATGTTTAGCTATTCTTCAAATCTAATAGTTACCCTTGATTTTCTACATCAATTTTAAACCATCGATGTCAAAAGTTTTTTAGTAACTCATTTTCCAACTCTTCATCTTTTATTAGATATTATAGTTTTACAATATTACCTTTTTATTTAAACTGATATGTTAAATTACACTTATTTTTTAAAAATGTCAGTGTACCATTACCTATGTCATTTTTCACTCTAACCATTATTGATATGTTGACATTAAAAGATAATTCTATAATAGTGACTAGATTGAACTTTATAGATTTGTTCCACCATTTTGTATTCAGTTGATAACCATTGATTTACATTTAAAATCCAATTTCAAATCCTACTTTTGGTGTATATAACATTGTTGCATATAAATAGACAAAGACAAAGCTAAATGTAATACATAAGCCAATGTTAATTGACTCTTGGAAAGTTTTCAATGATGGATATTAATACAAAGATTAAAATGCCAAAGATATCATGATTTTAATTTATTAAAAATGATATACATACCATGCTTTTTATTCCATCAAAATGCTAAACATAAATTTAAATCGATAAGGATAATTCATATGTTGACTCAATATAATATTTATTTGAGAGATTCAATAATGATTTAACTTATATATATATATATATATATATATATATATATATATATATATATATATATATATATATATATATATATATATATATATATATTCAAAAGCTAATAGATATACCCAAAAAAAAGTTAATACCAATGAATTGGATTTATGGTACTTTTAGAATTTTAAAATATGGAGTGATGTAACAATCTCATAAATTATTAGATTAAGATTTTTTAATCACATTTGTTAAAAAAATAAATAGTTGTAATTGAATAATTGCAATCTAACAATTGTAGAACTTGTCACTTCGCTTCATATTTAGGGATCCAAAGAATATTATAATAGACACCTATAAATGAATCAAAATAATAATAAGAGTTTAAATTTAATTTATTATTAATATCAAATATTTTATATTATTATTGAATGAGAATAAGATACATCATTAGAAAGGCAATAGTAATTAAAATTTTTTAACAACAGTAAATAAATTTTAATAATTTTTTATAATATAATAACACATGAATAAATGATAGTTTAAAGTTAGTTTACACTAATTATGAATTAAATTTAAATTTTAAAAGTGAATATAAATAATTAAATGAATATGAATTATGATTGTCATATTTAAAATTATTGTAATTTATAAATCTCTTTATATTGAAATATTTGATATGCTTCGAAAAGCTTTTAGTGAAATCTGAACCAATATCTATAATAATAAAAGAAATGAAATTTAACCATTTGAATCTAGTCTCAATTAACAAATATTTAATGTCTGGTGATTCCAATTAACAAAAATATGTAATAAATAATACTGAATAAATGAAAACAAATAAAATAGTAGCAATCATGCTTATTGCTCCCTAGTGCGAGCTTAACCAACTAGACAAATTGTTTCAATTATTTTTAGATAAATGTATAGGTAATGAAAATTTAATTTGAATTTTGGATATTAATTATTTTATATCTATTAAATTGAATTTTATAAATTTATTTTATTATTTTATATTTATTAATGGCGTTTAATTTGTATTTGAACATTTCAAATATTATTTTGATTGCATGCAGCATTGCTAATTTGTTAAAGGCCGATGTATAAATTGTATGAAAAAGTTAATGAGAAGAGATCAGTTTGACACAAAGTTTCGAATCCATCCCATCCCATCATCTCATCAATAATTTTGAATTTATACATATCGACATCAAATTTGATTTCATTGGCTGCATCCAGGTTCCAAAATCACCAAATTATTGAAAAGGCAAATTTGCCCTCTCCTCCCCACGATTATTATTATTATTGCATGAAATAAAAGCCCAATCACACCCACCCTTCATACCCTCCAACGATATAATTATTTTCTGCTCATTTTAGCCACCACTGTTGTTATTCTCCAAAATGCCCGGAGAACATATTCCGCCCCTGACTTCCGGTGATCTGAAAACATCACTTCTTCCGCTTCATGAACCGATTCCGAGAACACAACCTGTCTGTCTCACCTTAAAGTTCATTCTGACGCACAAAAATTTATGTGTAATCTTAGGATCCATTTTGTCTCTTACTCTTTTCCTCTCCGTGAAGTTTGATGATGCTCCGGCGACTAGCCGGAACATGTTGGCGGTGATAACTTGGGTTTGTTCTTGGTGGGTCACGGCGGCTGTGCGCCACTTCCGGTGACCTCTATGTGCCCGCTATTTTTGTTCCCTCTGTTTGGGATAGCTTCAGCTGATAGCGTGGCTCGCTCTTACATGGACGATGTGATTACTTTTGTCCTTGGAAGTTTCATACTTGCTCTTGCTGTCGAACGCTACGATGTTCACAGAAGATTGACGTTGAATGGGAGTCACTTCTCTCGTTCTTTCATTTGATTGTCATAGGTTCTTCATCAAAATCAGAAATGGCTTTTCGATAAAGTAGAACTTTGTCGTAATCTATGGTTAGGTGCAGATTAATTCGGTGATTATTACGGTACTTTTAAAATTTTGAGATGTGAAATATTGCGAAAAGCTTTAAAATTATTTGATCATAATTATTTATTTTTAATAAATATAATTAAATAATTTTTAAAATCTTTGTATTATTTCGATTTTTAATATTATTGGCCCACGTAGAATTTATTCATTAAAGTATATTATCCAAATCGTTGGGGTTTTGATTGGTTTAATTTCATGGCTTTGTTGTTCGGACACCAATTCGGGAACAAGATTGGAATATAAATTCTTCTAACATATTTGTATTTTTATTTAAATCGCTTTTAATACATAATAAGATTTTGGGAAGAAATCAATTAAAAGCAGTTATATATTTTAACTTTTTTATATTTCAATATTTTAAAATAGTTCCTATCCAATTTCATAGGAACCTGATTATCAAATGTCTTATAAATTATGGTATATAATATCCTATAGACACAGTAATATATTGATATACTATTAGATTTAATTACATATTAAATTTAATTTTTTTAGAGTCAAATATGATAATAATGATCAAATCTGATAATGTGTCAATGCATTATTATATTAGTAATATACTATAATCATTTCTTATTATCTTAAGATATTGTCTTGTGTTTTTTGATATTTGGGTGGTATACCATTTATTAAATTTACTTTTTGTAAGTTAAATTATGCATATTATATAATAATATATCAATAATTAGAATAATGATACACTAATATATCATAGTATCAATTGTGTATTATAGAATTTTTCTTTTTTGATAGAGTATTCTATGAACATGTAATATTATTAATAACATAGTAATATTTAATATCAATATTATTTTAAAAATTTTCTTAAGAATAATGTCTTAAATCCAAGTTTAAAATATTAGGCGTATGTATTAATAAGTAACTTGTCAGCTCTCATCAGTGACATGTAATTTACCAACTTTAACGCCGCTGAGCGCAGGGTCAAGATATTTATGAAAATTCAAACATATATCTTCAACACAGGTTCATATTTATCTCTTATTTATTCGTTTACATGTCTGAAATGCATTAAGTTGTGGGGAATAATTCCTGGAAAAATTTATTATTTATCAATGTGTTATAATAATATATATACAGTTAAAATTGATTGTTAATATATCATTATATAATATACAAAATATAATCTTAAAAAAATTGATGTATAATTAAATTTAAAACTTTTTCCTTACATCAAACGGTCATGGAAATTTTTATCTCAATAAAGACACGAAGAATGAGGAAATAAGATACAAGGGAATCATAAACCCTAACCCATTTTTTTGAAGCTGGGGAACTCATTGGCCGGACTGCCCTATGTGGACTGATTGTTAAATAGGTCGGGTCAAATTCATTTAATTTTTCCCGAGTCTTTAATATGGAAGTTGTAATTCGATCTTTGTAGATCTAAGCTAATCAGCAAGTATTTGTTTAATTTTTTTAATTTTTTTAATTTCTAAATAATAAAAAATTAAAATAATTTAAAAATATTACATATTCATTTATAAAATAGTTATAATATATTTTAAATTTATATATAATTATAAAAATATTATATATATAAAATATAAATCATAAAATATTTGTAAAATAAAAATATTATTTATAAATTATTTATACTACAACCTTACATGATTAAAAATAAAAAATCAGTGTAATTTCGTATGAATAAAAAACATATACTACTATAAAATTTAAAAATATAAAAAAAAATTCACGACCTATTTGACCCATCCGCAAATTAACTTACACAAATCGTGAGTTGGATCAATTACGGCTGGTGATTCTTAAGATTTTTAAAATAAAAGTTGAAATCCTTTAAAATTCGTGAAGTAATAGGATGGCCCATAAACTCCTCGCTGCGCGCAGACTTCAATCCATTTCAACGGACATACTGTTTATCCAATGTTTTGTTTATATTGGAAAGGGCCAATGATCACCTACAGTTGACCCTCCTCATTTGTGGTGATCCACTGAGCCCATCGTGGCTTCTGTTGGGCCTATGTGTCACGTCATTCTTTGTGAGCATGAGGATGCACAACGTGGCAGCTGCGGTAATGATGATGCCAATGGCCGTCGGAATCCTACAGCAGCTGCCATCGCCGAGGGAGCAATCCGACGTGGTCAATAAGTTTTCTAGGGCGGTGGTCCTGACGGCGGTGTATGCCTCCGCCATAGGAGCAATCAGCACGTTGACGGGGCAGGTGTCAACTTGATATTGGTTGGAATGCGGAAGAGTCTTGTTCCTGTGGCTAAGCCCATCAGCTTCAACACCTGTTCTTCTTTGGCTTCCCTGTAGCTGTTTTGATGTTAAAGCGTTTGGTTCCGGAAATATTTTTAATATTTTTTAAAATATTTTAAAATTCTTGATTTAAAGTTTAAAAAAATTTAAAAATATCATATTTAGATAAACATTTTTAATTCAATTATTCTCATGAGAAAGAATCTTATATTCCCATGAGAATGTTAATACTAAAATAAAAGAATAAAATTATCCTCACATTTAATTTTTTTTATTATTATCACTTTATCAAAAAATTTATAATTTAATTTAAATTGAAAAATAATTATTATTTTATTTTTAAAATATTTTATTATCATTAAGAAATGTAATAATATTAATTTTTTAATTATATTTTTTATTATTGTTTCTAATATTTAGAAGATTATTTCAATATAATTATATATACATATGAGTTTTTTATTAAAAAATAATATAACAAAGTTGGAGTTTCTTTAAAAAAAGGCATATTTATATATAAAAATATAAAATAATAATATTTTTATATTAGAGAAGAAATTATAATATAAAATTTAATATCAATATGAAATATAATTATAAAAATGATTTAACCATGAAAATTTATAATTTTATAAAAAGAGAAATACTAAGTATATTTAATATTATGATAATAACTTAAATAAATTATGCTTACTTTTTTTAAAAAATTGATCTAATAATAACAATACTAATAATTATAATAATAAAGTATAAAATATTAAAATATAATAAAGTATAACATATAAAAATATATTACATTAAATATTAAAATATAATAAAGTGTAAAATATTTATATATTTTTAATAAATTTTTAGATGTTAAATATTAAAGTTTAATTTATTAAGTGTTATATTTTTTTATTATTTATGTAATTTTAAATAAAAATATGATTTATTATACTATATTTTATAATAAAAAATTTAATAAATATATTTTTGAAATAATTTCAAGATTCTCAATAATATCAAATATAATCATATAATATATTTATAAATTTAACAAAATATTTTCAATAAAATTTATACTAAATTAAATATAAAAATATTATATTTCTATTAATTAAATTTTTAAGAATATATACTTTTCTGAGAAGAAACACCACCTTAAAAAATTTTCTGTCGGCTGTGTTAGAAAGGGCTCGGGTCGGGCCTTGACTTCTTATTTGAATAAAACCCGTTTGAAGATGGACTTGGAAGCACTTGGTAGGCTTGAAAAGTTATAAGCTATTTTATGTGATGATTAGTCTTGCAGAAAAGAAATGATACCATGTTGAGAACTCTAATTAAAATAATATATAATATTATTTAAAAGTTTTATTTCTCATTATATTCTGGATTTAATTTTAGAATTTTGGATTTAATTTTATGATTTTATGTATGTATGTTTAGTGATTTAATTCACAAGAATAAACTAATTTTATTTTAATAGAAGATGGTAAGGGCCGTGGGCTTTTGCTGGGAAGAGGTGTTGACTGTGTTTGGGGTGAGTTTTCCCTCAAGCAGTCCAATGCCTTTTTAATTATAAATGTGGAAAATCAGTTTTGTCATTTGCATAATTAAGAAGCAATAGTGATGAAAAAGACGAATAATGCAGTTGTTGATCAAATTATGGATGACAAGGAGGATCACAGACGACATTCCAGGTTGGGGATGCCTTTTCCATGCCCTTGCTGGTGATGGAGGCGTCAGTGTAAGCACACCATCTCCCTTGTCTCCTCAAAGACTTTGGATCCTCTTATTTTTGTTTTAGTCATTTTTTTTATCGTATTTAAAAAGTAAAAATAGAATTCTTTTATGTAATGAAGCTCAAAATCCATTTTTCCATACAACCAGATTCACGTAAAAAAATATATATATATTGTATAAAAAGGAAGGGAATGCACATCTCTAAAGTAAACTATGATACAAGGTGCTTTTGTCGATAAATCAGAAATATTTTTAATTTTATCCTAATATTAAAATTTTTAATATTATTTTTATTTATATTCCTTTCATTCTTTTTTATTTATCATATTTAAAAAAAATAATTTTTTATTTATTATTTTAGAATTCTAATAAAATATTTAATATTTTTTTAAATTTATCTTTATTTTTTGTTAATAAATATTTCATTATTATATACTCATGACTCATTTATATTTATTCCATTATACTTCTATTTCTATTTTTAATTATTTTAAATTTTATGTATAAAGAGTAGCTTTGAAAAATCCATTAAAAATAGTCCAATTAAATTGTTTTTTTAATATATATAAAATATGTTAACCATAACAAATAATAAAAAATGCAGAGAATATTTTGATAGGTAAAATAACTATCTCCTAAATTCTAATAATTACTGAATACACACAAGCTGTCATTTTATAGAATGATAGTTTTATTATTGGCCATAGATTGCTTGTGGAGTAAATGAGTGTTCCATAATATTTATTTATAATATTTTAAAATAATTTTAAATATTATTTATTAATTAATATGAACTCCATGAAATGCTGCGGTCCCAATTGAATGACAATTCTAATTTTAAATTAGTTTATCACATATTTTTACGCATAAATTTGAATTGATTTTCATATTTTAATAAAATTTCATAAATTAAATTTATTTTTTTAAAATTCTTTTAAAATTGGCTATCCAACCTACATAGTTGCACTACTACTATATTTGTGGTCATGAATGCACTATCATTCTTGAGAATAACGGTGCATGCATGTGGTTTTTTTACCGTTTCCCTCAAATTTAAAAAATTAATAATCTAAATATTGCACCGCATTTTTTATTTACCAAAATGTTTAAACACTGATCACAGGAACAAGGATACCATGATCAGTGGTTTAGTAGCTTTTCAATTTTACATTTCTTTTCCTTTTTTTTTTCGTTTCCCATTAGCTTTTCAGTTTTTTTTTTACATTTTTTTGCCTTTTTTTTCGTTTCCCATAAGCCTTTCAGCCTTTCCCTTTTCTTTGGTATTTCTGTTTCTTTTTTTTTTTCGTTTCTTTCAACCTTTTTTTTCATTTCTCTCAATTTTATTTTTTAGTTTCTTCATCTATTTTTAATTTTTTTATTAGTTTGTTCTTTTTTTTAACCTTTTTTTCTTGAAATTAATTTTTTTCATTTGTTGAGTTTTATTTTTTACTTATATATTTTTTCTGATTAAATATTTTTAGCTTTTTTCACCCTATATGTATTAAATTTATTTTTATTTCTAATTGAATTTAATTTTTTTTAAATTTTGTAATAATTTATAATTTGTGATCCTTTTATTTTTTTATTTATAATTCTAACTTAACTTTAATTTGATTTAGTTTATTAAAATTTAAATATTTATTTTATATTAATTAATTAATGCACTAAATAATAATCAATAATATTTTTAACTCTCATAAAATTGTACAATATATATAATGCAATAAAATAGTAAGTGTGATAAGATTGATGAGATAATTATTATTTCAATAAATACAAACATTTACTTTTTTTCTTGTAAATTTATTACTTGATAGATGTAACTCAGAAGATAAAATTTAAAAAAAAATAAAAGAATTAATAATATTAATTTTTTTAAATTTTTTTATACTTTTTGATTAAATTTTTTATTTTATTTCAATATTTTTATCAATGTATTATATTATTTTCTTACTTTATCTTATGTGAGTAGTTTTATTCACTTTATCTTTTTTTATCATTTTTCTTTAACTTTATTTATATGTCTTTATCAATTTTTATTTACTTTATTTATTTTTTCATTAATTTTTTTAGTTATCTTTATTTTTTATTAATTTTTATACTTTAATATTTTTAGGGTAAAAAATTTTATTCTAATTAATTTTTTCCTATTTTTGACCTTAATTGCATTATATTTTAAATTTATGATCACGAGATTGAGGCTCCTGTGACCAGTTTTGGTCACGCATGAGCCTCCTGTGATCAGTTATATTTTTATTTTTTTATTTTTAAATTTGTTTTTATTTTATTTATCATTAATCATATTTTCTTTAATTTTTTCTACTTTTTTACTTTAATTTAGTTTATAGTGTATTCCTTTTTTTTAATTTTTTTCCTATTTTTGATCTTATTTATATTAAATTTGTTTAACTTCAACTTGGATTCATTATTTTTAAAATTATGTAATAATTTTAAATTTATGTCCCGTTAATTTTTTTATTTTTAGGATTAACCTAAATTTGATTTATTAAATATTAAACATTTATTTGACACTAATTAATCAATATTTCGTATTGCCATTACCAATGTTTCGTATCACAAGATTTAGGGAAAAAATTATAAATTTTATATAAATAGTTGTACTCCCATAACTTATACCATTATGAAAAAAGAGGGTACATTTTATATAAAATTTTACAAATTTAATACAAATTTTTTATAAAATTTACAATTAATTGTATGCATATTACTGAAGTAGTCTGTAAGAATTCTCCCTTTGTTTAAATACATATGTATATTTTGAAGGTACAATCGTTGAAAATTTCACATTTATAGCATTTCTTAAGACATTACAAATCATCAAATTAATAAATGATTTTTAATTGGATTAAACTAATTGGAGTGTTTCACGTGAAATATATAGGAATATTTGTGAATTAATGGGTTATAGGCTTATAGCTTTCAATTGTTTTGAGAGAATAAATTGATGCTGACGTTATTTTTGGTGTTTTAATTTGTCGCCGGAGCTATTGTTTTTGGAACAAATGAGGATATTCAGTGGCTAACGAAGACAAAGTGTCTCTTTGTTTTTTTTATTTTTAAAAATAAAAAAATTTATTTGACAATCTATTTTTAAAATTTAACTTTATTTCATATAACAAATAATTTAATTTATAACTTATTAGTCAAGTCTTATTGATAAAAAAGACTTGACTAATAAATTATAAATTTCTCTCACTAATTCATAAAAAAATAAGTTTTAATTTAATAAGTTATATAACTTATAAGCTTTTTTTTTAAATTTTTTTTAAATCTATCCTTTTTTTATTAATTTAAAAATATGCCTTTTATAACATAAATTTAATATTTTTATAAGCTAACTTTTAGAAGTATTTTTTGCACTAACTCATTGAAGAAAATAAGTTCTAATTTAATAAATTATATAACTTATAAACTATTACCTTTACAAATTCTCTCTAAATCTATTCTTATTTTTATTAATTTAAAACCATGTCTTTTATAACATAAATTTAATATTTTTATCAAATATAATTAACTTAATTTTAACATAATTATATTCTAATTTTAAATTATAAATATATAAAATATATATGTAAATAAATAAATAATATCATAAAATTTAATTAATAAAATTTTAAGTAATTATAATTTTATTATAAATAATATTAAAATAAAAATTATGTAAGTAAATAAATATAAAATTTCATAAAATATAATTAATTAAATATTAAATTTTTATTTTTATTTTAAAATTCTTAATTGTGTTAATATAATTTAATTTTTAAATAATTATAAATTATTTTAATTATATATATATTTCTATTAATATGTTCTTTTATGTTATTTTATAATTTTAGCTAGCTTAACAACTATTTTTATGAAATACTTCTTAAACAATTAATTAACTTATTAGTTATAAATTATTAATCATTAGTTAATTTATTAACTACTAATTAATTATTAATTATTAATTAATTTATTAGTTATTTATATGAAATAACACCTTTATTTTTCAAAACTATTCTCTGAATATATAATTTAAAAATGAAAAATAAAAATAATTTTTATTTATTTTTTTATTTTAAATATTAATTTTATAATTAAATAAAATATTTTTTTATTTACAATATTAATCAATTTTTTAAAAAATAATTTTAGCTAGTTTAATAGCTCTTTTTGTTAAATATTTCTTAAATAATCAACTAACTTATTAGATATAAGTTATCAAATATTAATTAATTTATCAGCTACTAACTAACTATTAGTTATTAATTAATTTATCAGTTATTTACATAAAATAAAGCTTTTGTTTTTCAAAACTATTCTTTGAATATGTAATTTAAAAGTACAAAAATAAAAATAACTTTTAGTTATTTTTTGAATTTATTTTTATTTTAAATATTAATTTTATAATTAAATAAAATATTTTTTATTTACAGTATCAATCACTCTTTATTTTTTAAAAATAATTTTAAAAAATATAAAAATATATATATTTAAATGCACCTAAAGTCTCCCTTACACTAAGATAAATGTTTGTTCTTCAATTTTTCGTATATTTATTTTCCTTCAATCCAAAAATAACATGTGAGAATAAGAAAATAATTTATAAAAATATATCTAAACATAACTTTTAAGCCTCCCTTGCACTAAGGTAAATGTTTGTTCTTCAATTTCCCGTCTGTTTGATGGATAATCCTATTACCAAGTTGTTATGAGATCAGGGGTCCGTTCAACCAATGGAAATTTTATTTTGTAAAAATAATTTTCTTTATTTAATTTTATAACTATAAAATATAAAGATAATAAAATATATTTCATTTATTTAATATTAAATGTGAGAAATATAATGATAAATAATATCCTTTATTTTAAAAATGAATATTATTTTCATCCATTATTATAATATCATGTTTATGTTTTATATATAAAATTTTATTTTGATATATAATCATAATATATATATATATATATATATATATATATATAACAGAGTTTAAATTTAATTCATTAATATAAAATTTTTATATTTAATATTAAATAAAAATTATCAATAAATAAAAAAATGATATGTCATTAAAAAATTAATAATTTTTACTAATAATAAAAAATATTTTAATATTTTTATTAATATAATAGTATATAATTAAATAATAATATAAAATTAATTTATATTAACAATAGATCAAAATTAAATTCTAACTAACATGACACTCATTTGCTTATACACAGAAGTAAATATATTTTTCTTAAATTAAATGTTTTTAGGCAAAATAAAATATTTTTACTATGAGATCATCTATTTTATATTGAAATTGTATTGTTGTTTGCATGATTTATTTTAAAATTAAAAAAGCATAATTAGATGAAAAATATTAACATTTAAAGAGATTAAACTTCTTATAAAATTACGTACATTATTTGACAACTTAGAGAGCGGCATTGATGGCTGTTTCTTTATCCTAGGAACCAAGGTGACTTACGGGTTGTTTTTCGACATGGGAAGAGTTATTTTTAATTTTGCTTTTTTTTAAGGATTTTTTTATTTTTCTTCTTTTTTAATCCTTTAAACATACTATAGCGACTCAGGCCTCACACTATATCCAAATTTAAAAGAAAAGAAAAACTATACATTTAAATAATAATCTTCATGGTTACCAATAAAAAAAAATAATCTCGATGATTATGTGTATGCATTAAATTGATATTTACATAATGATCCAATGATAAAAAATAATCTTATAAAAATGTGTACAGAAACTTGGGCATACATTGAAAAGGAAAATCTTGGAACATCATGAGTTGTGGGAAGTCTCGTATTGATTATTTGTTTAATAATTTGCCTTTATGTAGGTCTCTCCATTCTTGTGTTTCAAATACAATTAAATAGTTTTAAATCTCCAAAGGCCAGAAGAAAATAGCCCAAAGTCCCACATTGGTCAAAATCCGTATGATCATGATTTTAAATTTCTGTTATATGTTTATGATGTTACTTAACTCTAAAAACTTAATTAACTATGAATTTAAATTTAATTCGTTATTAATATAAAAATAATTATATTTTCACTTACTTATAAGCAATTGCATTATTAAGAAATTGAAAGAATTTTGTTATTGTTAATAAAAAATTTTAATTATTGCCAATAGAGTGGCATTTTTAGAATGTATATCTTTCTATTGAATTGCCAATAGAAATTCAATAGAAAGATGGACAACCCCAAAATTAACGAGTAGAAAATTATTGAATGGGATGAAAATTTTAATTTTTTGTACTATCTTTCTATTGAATTGCCAATAGAAGGATAGACAACCCCAAAATTTTTCTTTTCTTTTTTTTTCCCTTAATATGTAACTTATTGTATATCTTAGAATGTATAGATGGAGATACCAAGTCAACGTACTCCCACCCCTAACCTAATGTTAAGGGATCTCGACAAACTACTGACCTTTAGCCCTGTGGTAAGCCAAAATGTATTAAATCAATTTGTAAAATGTATATCTATTTGTAGTTTTTTTTATAGGTAATAGAACGAGAATAACTTATCTTAAATGTAGAATTAGTTTGTGTTCGGTAGAAACTGTTGGGAACCATTTAAATTAATTACAAGAGTAATTAGTTCTCCAATTAAATATTTTTTAAGTATTTGTTGATCTTTTTAATGACTTAACATTTTTCTTATTCACTAAATATTTTATTTTATACTAATATTGAAGAGAAAAAAAAAGATTGATTGAGGCTTCGTTTATTTTATCAAAAAATATCTTTCATTGAAATATAGTTATAAGATAATAAGATAATAGAAAATGATGAAAAATGCTCTTTATATTTAATATTAGATATAAAGAATTTGTTGAAAAATAATTTTTATTTTTTCAAAGAAAAAATTATTTTTACTTTTTCTTCATTAATATAATGCTGTGCATAATTTTTTTAATCATAAAATATAAAATAATATTTTATTTAATTATTTATATATAAATAAACAAAATTTTAATATAATAAATATTTTTCAAAAAATATGAGGAGGCTAGAGCACATTTGAGGTCATTGGCCGTCTAGATTTTGATACATGAAATGCGAGTTCAAACACGAGAAGTAGGATATACGTCGAAGAAGGGGTGTACGATAAAGTGAGCTGTGGGGGGTTGAAGGGGCATTAAATGGCTAAATATATGGTGCTGGAAACATGTGACTATGAAGCTGGAAAGAACCTTTTGTCATAATTACATGATATCTTTTAAGGCATAAATTTTATTTTTGATATTAATTATTTGATATTGATAAATTATATTAAATTTCTAACTAATTCAAATTCGAGTAGACTAGATTTAATATGAAAATAAGGTTGCTATAATAATTTTTTTCATTCACAAAATTCAAACTTAAAACTTTATTTAAAAAAATGGAACTCCTAATTATTTAAATCAACCATCATTGATGGGTATCTATTTTATTGGTGGAACATCTCTAATTTCTTAGGAATATATGAATTAAACTATATTCTTTGAACAACTAAAAAATCTCTATAATCACAATGAGAAATGAGAAATGGTAGTAATTTCAAATGTGACAACCACATTTCACGTGGGCATTCTCATTTTTCAATGATACTATTAGTTGCGATGTTTAAGGCTTATTCTCTGCAATATCTTCCGTTTGACTTAAAACGTTATGTATCTATTAAATGGTTTATCATTTTTCCTTAAAAAAATGCAATTCGATATTAATGTGAATTCTATTTAATTGCAAAAATAAAAAGCACACATTTAATGGTTTAAATTTCATTGAGACCTTCGACTTCTTGAATTTTGTAATTTATTCCGGTATTATAAAAATCTGTTTATTATTTACTTTTACTTAATTAATAATTAATAGTTAATAGAGCGGTCCTCCGTTAAATTTTCAAACAGAATTCACAAGTATAACAGTTTCTTGATGATATTAAAGAAAATTGATGTCCTGACTTCAAAAAAATTCTTTAACATTTTTCATCAATCGTGAAAGGAATTTTAAATTTGTCATAGTCAATTGCTTTTTGGTAAAAATTTTAGTTTAAAAATTTTTTGGATGATTTCTAAAATGATATGTTTTTATCTAAAAAAACAAATTTAATAACCAGAACTTCATTCCATATTAGATTGATTGCTTCCCTTTTTATTTTCAAATGTTTCATTTTAAAACTTTTCCAATCCTAAAATAATTTTCTATCTAACAAAGTATGTTCTTGGTCCAATCTTAAAATGATTATCTTTAGTTTTATGTTCTTAATCACTAATTATTTTGCAAGATTGAAGTTTCATTAAATTATAGCTAAATATATAAAGTTTGACACACATTAGTATAAAATATGAATATGAATGTAAAGATTTGTTTTATTTTTTATGTTTATTCTTCCTATTTAGTTTTTGGTCTCATAATCAATCATATTTTGTTGCATATCATTTTGGTGTAATTTTTATAAGTTTGTACATATAACAAATTTTATTTTATGCATTTTCTTTAGTATTTGGTGGTATTACCTACTATTTATTTATATAAAATATGTAATATTATACACTAAATTTTCATAAATGCTTGTTATATCTGCTGGTATTATATTTAAGAGTATTTTTTTAGGGAATATAAACTTTATATATTAAGTAATGAGTTTCAAGATAAATTTAAAGAAACACCTATTTCTTATAAGAATATTGTCTATAATCTTTCACTATTTTTAATATTTTATTATTCAATTATTCTTTAAAATTATTGAAATTGAAATTTTATAAAATCATAAGAAATGTTAGCTTCTATTTTTAATTAAGATATTTTGTAAAAAAGAATACATGAAAAATTAGAGGTGGGCAAAAGCTGGATCAGGTTGGATCTAAATTGGGCTTACATAAGTATTAAGTTCTTTTTGCTTAACCCAAGCTTGACCTAACCATTTTTTTTCTGTACTTTCTATACTCAACCTTATTCTTCTTGAAAATAGGGATGCTCAAATCCAACCCAAGGCCGAATTTTAAAATTTTAATGTATATATTAAAATTAAATTCTATAAACATATACAATATATTTATATTTATGTATATATTATATTTAATATATAATGTAGAAAAATATCATTGATAAAATCATATATAAACATACTCTAATTCTTTATGATTAAAATTTGTGTTACACAATATATATTAAATTTATAGTATAATAAATATTTAATATATAAATATAAAATAATTTGAATTCGAAACGGTCGAATTTTAAATATTCAAGCTTATGTCCGATCGATTCATTCGTAAACTAGGACTTATAATTTTGTTCAAGCTTGACCCTTAAGCTCAACTTCTCAATCTAAATCTTACTTTTAGGTTGGGTCCAGGTTAAATACTGGACCAAGCCATATTTAATAGGAAGGATGTGAAAGTAAGAGGAATAAAAAAAAAAAAAAAAAAGATGGGGGTTAGTGGTTGGGGTGGAGGAGTTAGTGAGAAATGAGGGATATAGTTCGAAGGGTGAAAGATACCACGTTGGATATTAAATTAAATTGATGTGGTGTTATGAAAATTATACGTCAATATTTTGAAAGAAAATGATAGTTAACATTATCTCCTACAATGTTGCCAAAAATAAATGACTTCAGTTTTTATTAATATAAAAATTAAGTTATTATTATTATTTATGACAATTATACAATTAACTTTAAAAATGGATATACAACATCATTCAAATAGATGTCAATCAAATACTAACATATAATTACTTAAATAATCGATATCAATTAATGGAATAACTAGAAATTAAGATAATATATTAAAAACAGAGAGTAATGCAAGTTTATAGAGAGAAAAAAAAGTAATGAAAGTTTTTGGATCACGTGATATTGTTGAACCCAAATCAGCCGATCGAACTAAGACTCGGGATAGAGTGGATCGGAATGGTTTAGAAACTTGAAGTTCGCATACACTCGAATCAATCCATTAAAACTTGGTCAAAATTTTAGTCAACCGCTGACTTGCATGAACCCCTCCGATTCCGCAGCGGACAACCCAGCGGCTCGGCTTAGCATCATCTTTGTTATATGTGATATAAACAATATATTTATCATAATATGAAATGATTTTCTCATAAATTGAACTATATTTACCTTTATATAATTAATTTAATTGATCTTACCCATTTTTAAATATGTGTTCAATTGATTTAAATTATATTATTGTGTTATTATAAATAATAGTAGTAAAAATATACTTATTTTTGCATAGTCATGAGATAAAATTTTAAAATTCAAGCAAAAGAATTTAAAACTTGCTATAATTATTTAAATTTCACAAGATTAATGCATTTTTAATGACTTAAAAATATTAATATATAATATGTAATACATTAAACATTTTATCATATGTATATATTATAATTATAAGTATAAAATTCAATAATTGATTTAACTACCTAATTTAACTAATTAAACTTGTCTATTTCTCGTCTAATTACTTCATTGGATTGATGCTTGGACAAGATTTTAAATATTGAGTTCAAGTGGTATACAATATTCATTGAAGGCCTTACTTTCATATTCTAAGTTTGATCTTAGAGTTTATGTATATACACTTAGTAGTTTTATAATCTTACAACAATTACAACAAAAAAAAAGGGAGCAACCAAAATTTTTTTATATATCAAACTTTTTTTATAACAATAAAATTAATTAATATTGATAGTGGATGAAAATTAAATTCTATCCGTGGTACATAATTTTAATAAAAATTTACTTTTATTTGATATTAAACTTTTTTATATTATTAATGAATAAGAAAATTTTATATTATGAAAAAAGGTAATTATAATTGAAAATTCCTACTTCCATATATAAATTTTTAATGAGATGACATTATTATATAATTGGTTGATTAAGGCAAATTTACATCTACGATAAATTAAATTTATATCCAAGAAAACAATTGACCGACACTCATTTTTTTTTAGAGTTTAGAATTCATTTATACTATCAATAAAATGAATGAAAGAAGGACACATTTTTAAAAGAGTGATAATAATTAAGTATTTTTAATTATAATAAAAATTTTATAATTTTTATAATATAATAATATTAAAAATAAATAATTGCAATGTATTTTACAGGATGGACTCGGAGTCGGTTGTAAAATCACGTGTAACGGCCAAAAAGGTATCTTCTTAAAAATGCCCGCTGGGGTTGAATTATCCAGCTTTCTTCTTTCTGCATCATGCATGCATTTTAATTTTCATCATAAATAAAATTGTAAAAAACTAAAAATGAATTTCATCATCTTCTTCTTCTCCAATGAACAACTGTTCTTATTCACAAGGACCTTGATTGATATTGAAAGAAGAGGACGGTAGGAAGAGAAAAAGAGGACTCTGTCCGTCGAAGCCGAAAGAGGTTCGCAGAACCTCATCCGTGGTGGTGTTGCGGAGGAAGGTTTCCCAACAAGCTACACAGCTTTCACCAGGGTCTTTGGATTCGATGATGAAGGGGCTCTTCAAGCCCAAGGCCCGACCACCCGTTGATAT
This sequence comes from Sindora glabra, assembly GCA_020226215.1. Classification (NCBI taxonomy): domain Eukaryota; kingdom Viridiplantae; phylum Streptophyta; class Magnoliopsida; order Fabales; family Fabaceae; genus Sindora; species Sindora glabra. The sequence goes on from CM035225.1 coordinate 7,510,769, forward strand.
TGTGAGGCAGACCCGGAATGCTCTCATCTTCTTTGTCGAGGACAATTCGAAGACTGGCGAAACCAAGCGCGAAGAGAAGGTTTTTTTTTCCTCCTGATTTTCCTTTCATTTATCAGTTTTTTTTCTTCACTCTCTCTCTCGGTGAATTTGTAAAATTGCATGCTGTTTGAGCCAATTCAGACAGCGCCGCCATAGCGTTCTTCTCTATTCGATTGGATTCTGATCATCGTGAACTCCATGTATTTTTCTAACATTGTGTTTGATCGCTCAGCAATTTGTGTTCTGTGCCGTTTGGTTTTTGTTGAGCAACAATGTAGTTAAAAGAAGCCTGGAAATTGTATTTTGTGTTTTTTTTCCCTCCCACTGGTTCCTTGTCTTTTCTGGCGGTGGAAGATTACAATTCAAATTTCTTTTCTTCCACTTTTTTGCATTATAACACTTTCTTTGGAAATCAAATGGAGCATAGTTCGGCATTTTCGGACTATTGGTAGTTGATTTTTGTAGTTCATAAATTGATTCATCTTCTCACTTATTATTGTTATCATCTCACGTGCATTTGCCAGCAATGTTGCCCATGGTTTTTAACATCTGCATGTTTTATGTGATGCTTCTAACAGCAAATGTCCGAGTTGTGTAAAAATATCAGGGAGTTAAAGTCAATTCTCTACGGAAATGGGGAATCAGAGCCAGTCTCAGAAGCTTGTGCACAATTGACTCAGGAGTTCTTTAGGGAGAACACATTGCGACTCCTTATTAAATGTCTTCCAAAATTGAACTTGGAGGTAATATCAAATTTCGTGATAAGGCTTCAAACATTTCAGTGGAAGAATGAATATAACCATGGTTGCACTATCTTGGTGTTGGGTAGCGTTCATACATAATATTATATCTCAATGCTATATTGTGTTGGTTCAGTGGTTGTTCATGTTTAGACTCTTGGATTTTGCAGGCCAGAAAAGATGCGACACAAGTTGTTGCAAATTTACAGAGACAGCCTGTTCGATCAAAGTTGATTGCCTCCGATTACTTGGAAGCAAATTTAGATCTATTGGATATCTTGATAACTGGGTAAGGAACCATAGGATGAGTATTATGGTTGCTTTTGTTGGTCTTAATTTCAATCAATAGCATCTCTTTTGGAATTTTCTGTATTTGATGGACTCCCCAATTCCGATGGAATAGAATATAAATTTGATGTTTTCTGAGAAAAATATACAACCTGATATTTCTGCAAACTAGACATAATGATACTGTTGCTCTTGGCTTTTTAATCACCTGATCCCATGTTTTTTTAGTTGATAATAATTGGTATTTGATTCATTTCTTTCCATGTGTATGTGTCCTTGTCTATTTTTTACTGGGCTTGTTTTCAAATCACTTCCTGATTTCGTTTTATTATGCTAGTGATTAACTATTGTTTTTTCAGGTATGAAAACACGGACATGGCCTTGCATTATGGTGCGATGCTGAGGGAGTGCATAAGACACCAAAGTGTTGCAAAGTAAGAAAAAAGGAGCTGATGAATTTATTTTGCGTTTTTGTTAATTTTTATGCTTAAAATGACTGAAAACACAATGCTGTAGGTCAGGGTTGTAGACTATGTTGGAGTATATTTAAGTAATAGATAGACACTTTATTGTCCCTACGTTGGCATGTCTATGCCGAATGAGAAGATTACCATGTGCGAGGGTCATATGAAGAATTGAAATCCATGAACGGTTCATGTCTTGCCTTTTCTCAAGCATGAATCTTTTTGATTTTTTAAGTATTTATGATTTATATCAGATATGTTCTGGAATCACCACATGTAAAGAAGTTTTTTGACTACATTCAACTACCAAATTTTGATATTGCTGCAGATGCCACAGCATCTTTAAAGGTATATTTTTCTAGAGGAGCATTTGAAATTCATTATTGTATTGTTGTCCATGCCCGGTTGCAACGTGGTCCAATGATATATTCTATCATCTTGCTCCAGGAACTCTTGACAAGACATAAATCTACTGTTGCTGCATTTCTTTCCATGAATTATGAATGGGTAGGCCTCCCTTCCCCTTCCACTGAGGTCAAATAATATATTGTATCATCTGACATTTCTAATCATTTATTGGTTACTTATGATGAGAAGGTGTGACTTCCGTTTTTTCTGGTTTCAGTTTTTTGCAGAATATAACTCTAAGTTGTTAGAATCTTCCAATTATATTACAAGGCGCCAAGCTGTGAAAGTAAGATATGAGTTTAGCATTTATCTGGATTCTACGAAACACATCAAATGAAGCAAGCATGCAAATACCTGGGCACAGAGAATAAATATATCTTCTTAAAAATGTGACCTTGGATTTTAACAAGTTTTCATTACATTTTAGAAGTTGTTGCATTTTGGCTTCCGAACTTGTTACAAATATTATGTAGTTATGATGTTAATGTGATGGAAACAAGGCCATCATAAACGGTTGGTAATTGCCTTGTCGGTGGAGTGCCAATAATTCCTGCTACATTGCATCATTTGTCTGCTGTCACACAAATTCACTATTATTGCTGCCTGTGGTGAAATGTTACTAGATGAATTGATTCATACATATTTGCTGACAGTTATGTTCCCCCTTTTACAGTTGTTGGGAGTAATCTTATTTGATCGTTCGAATTCAGCTGTAATGACACGATATGTCAGTTCAATAGACAATTTGAGGATATTAATGAACCTCCTCAGAGTATGGTCCTATCTAACTAAGTTTGCTTTTCTTCCTGTCTCTGCTCATGTGTCATTAATATTTGTATAAACTACCCCTTTGGTTGCACCTCTAATAAGAAAAGATGAAAGAAAGATAGAAAGACTTAAAAGAATGTCTGCATCCGTTGTGGGATCATCGACTTAATTCTTTAGACATATATAGTGAATATAAATTATTCCCGCTTAATCCACTCAAGTAATCATGTCTCCAATCTGTTGAGATTGTTCTGGATTTGTTTAAACATCTAAGTGGTTAAAAATTGAAATGCTGAATGTTGAGCTTGCTATGCTAAGTCATGTAATGAGTGAATGATAATTTAGAAATTGGATCAGTTTAAGCAAGCATTTAATGGTTCATTTCTCATTTCTCTCTGCAGGAGTCCAGCAAAAGCATCCAGATAGAAGCCTTTCATGTTTTCAAGGTACTTTTTATTATATGATACCATCTTATTATTAAGTGGCTATTGGACCGGCCCACCAAATTTCTTCCAATTGGATTGATGTGTGCTAGCTTTAACAGCTATTTGCTGCAAATGGACGCAAACCCCCCGATATCATCAGCATATTTGTTGCAAACAGAAGCAAGATTCTGCGATTATTGGCGGGCTTGAAAAATGAAAAAGGTAGGGAATCAATTGTCTAAAATTTGGATTTGCAACGGTTTCGTGTCCACTTAATCACATATTAGCTGGGATTGTGTCAGAAGATGAACAGTTTGAGGCTGACAAAGCTCAAGTTATGAGGGAAATTTCTTCTCTTGAACCTAGGGATGGCTCGTCCTCCCAAGCCAGGTGATGTCCCGTAGCAACTTGTAGCATGTTGCTAGGATGATGAATAGTTCATTGTTAGTGTTTCTACCGTCCTCATCAAGATGCGACTATTATTGTACACCAACTCCCATGTTTTCTATTTTGTAAATGTATCAATATTCTTTAAATTCAGATAAATACACTGATGAGTTACATATGCGCCACATCGCTTTTGAGATTTTAGAAAGATCTTAGCACACCTGTAATGAAAAAAATTGTATGGGATCATGCCATCGTTTGAAAAATCCAAATTTGTTCCATATTTGTTGTTCTTTCTGGTCTTGTGACGCATTTCGTTCTGGAGCTTACGTAGCAGTCGTCCTATTTGACGTTGCTTGGATTGAATTGTGACCTGTAACTAGTGTCTAAATTATCCCACCACCAGCAACGAACTACTTCGTGCACCAAATAGTACAACCTTCACAAATGGATCCAACAGATAGGGGTGGAAATTCTCTAATCCATGCATCAAATCAGCATCGTTATTATGCTGTACCCTCTTCTGTTTTTGCAGCAGAATGTGTTATAAACTTGCACATCTCGGGTCTTTGGCAGTGATGTACACCCTGCATATTTTATGGGGTAAATAAGCTAGATGATAAACTTTGGAAAGACTAGAGTATGAATTATTTATTTTTATGAAATTTTAAAGGACTATATATAATTTTGCTAAAAAAAATTTTGAAAAATGAATTTTTTGCATTTCAAAAAATTTAGTCGGTTTACTAAGGATGTTTCCTCTGTATACAATATCTGTTTGATGAACTGATATCCTTACCGTACCGTGACTCTCCTGCAAAAGTGAATATAGATAAAAATAGGGAATTAGTTTAGGATTTAGGGTTCTGCAATAAGGCCTTAGTTTATGAAATGAGTATATACTCAGAGGAAGCATCCTTATTAACTCGGCTAAATATTTTGAAATGCAAAAAGCCGAAAATCTGTGATTGTTGATTTTTGAATAAATACGAAAATACCAAATGAGTTATATTAAAATAGCATATCCAATAACTCATGTATTCCAATTTCATTTGTAGAGAGTCAAGATATGTGAATTAAAAATAGTGATGCAATTTGTTATTTAACGATTATATTGAATTTTAATTACTTCGGAACTGAATCGTATTGAACTTAAAATCAGGGAGAAAGCTTTCTTGGCGCCTGATTTTTTATTCACAGAGCTTAAATTGGAAATCTTACTTAAGGTTCACTTGGATCCCTAGACACTGATAGCTTTCCTGTATTCATAAGCCTTATTGTGTGATTTTTTCTTTCTCAGACACGGAATAAGGTTCTACATGAAGCATCATCTTGGCATATTCCATAGGGCACAATTTTGTTGGCTTCCAACACATACGTTTCACGTTGGGAGAGAGCAAAAAACCAGAACCTCCAACTTTCCTATATACAAAGTATATATCTAATTTACTCTCAAAAAGATACATATAAATATTCTGGGAAAAAAATTCTAATCTGCAAAATAAAGTTTGTCTTGTATTTCAAATTCAAGAAAATAGACAAGTGAGAAGAAATCAAGAGATCACGTGTAAACAGACGCGAAGTGCTCTCCAAGTTCACTGGTCAGTAATAGTGTGTATGTAGTACGTGAAAGCAAGTTCAGGAAGAAAGCGCAGCTGCTTTTATTATATCATCTCGTCTCATTACTCCTTCCTTTCGTCCCATTCCTTCGCATCGATTCAAAAAATGGCTGATGGCGGTGGGAACCAATTAATCTTTGTGTTTTTTTAGATATCTTTCGGCAGATTTCTTAATGATTCTGTTTCTGGTATGAAATCTTATGGAAGTTCGTTGCTTGTAGATTTGCTAGCTGGATTCCTTGCATCTGCAGTCGTTGCTGCCCAGAAAGCCGGCGAGGTCAGTTAATTTTAACTCACTCTTCGCAGTCTGTAATCATCGATTCATAATAACTCGTTGTTTCATTTTTCTCTTTTATGTCGATAATTTGCAGGTTATTCGGAAAGGATTCTATGAGACCAAAAATGTGGAGCACAAAGGACAGGTTTGCGCTAACATTGTTTATACGGCTTTGCATGTGCCTTTTCCTTTCCCGGTTCCATTGGTTTTACAATATGCAGCGGTTTTAGTTTTTTTAAATCTTATCCTTCTTAACATGCCGTGTTTTTGAAGCCCGTACGTATAAAATAAAGGGAAAGTTTCAGTCTTTCATATTCTCATGAACCAGTGGCACTATTAATTCAGATTATGCCTGTTTATGTGTTTTGGAGGGTTGGAATTGGAAGAAGGGATGGAGAAATTGTAACCTAGTGGCAATAACTGACAAAACGATTAGGCAGTAGCCTAATTCCAGCTTGCCTAGTCTATTACCCAGAGGCACATACTACTGCAATATGCTTGAGCTTTTATCATGCATGCCGTTTGCTGATATATGGACAACGCAGTTATTTCAAGAGAACGGAGACTACAATAATGGTATAAGGAAATGTGTTGCGGAAGTGAAAAACAGTAGCAGTATATGTATGAATTATGCTTGAGATAAAGTTAACTGGTTGAAGCAATTTCTTTTCTATATTGTAGTATACAAATAATCAAGCCAGCCATAAATTGTTGTAGTGGATCTGAGTATTCTTTCCCCTCCCATGTCTATATTATGACTATAACTCGTAAAATTAATTAGATGTTGAAGAAGATATCAGTAAACAAATAATTAGCTGTCTGCGTATCAATGGCTAATGAAGCAAAAATAAGTGAGATGTTTTAGGTGGTTTCCTTTTTGCTGTTGAAACAATACTTTATGTGGGCAGTGGGAAGAGGCAAATCTAATTGATAAAAGTCTATAGCCCTTTTGCTTCTTATCATCTACTTTTATTATGACGCACAGGTTGATTTGGTCACAGAAACTGATAAAGCATGTGAAGACCTCATATTTAATCATCTAAAGCAGCTTTACCCCAATCATAAGGTTCATTAATCTCTGTCTCAAGTACAATAGTTTTTAAATATAATCAAGTCCAAAATTGATGGGTTTTGTCAGTACATATCCTCAAATTCATATAATTAATTTGTGTTTTTTTGTTAGTTCATTGGGGAAGAAACTACCGCTGCTGGTGGTGCTACAGAGCTTACGAATGAACCCACATGGATAGTTGATCCTCTTGATGGAACTACTAACTTTGTGCATGGGTAAGCATGTAATAGGGTTTAGGTTATTTCTTTTATCTCCATACAAGTGTATGCTTAAAATTCTACTATTCTTTTAGGTTTCCTTTTGTTTGCGTTTCCATTGGTCTGACAATTGGAAAGGTTCCTACAGTTGGTGTTGTTTACAATCCAATCTTGGATGAGGTGAGAAATCTTACATTCTGCAGATGCTTTACTGGTGGTTGACCCCAAAATCCCATAAATTTCCTCAAAGTCAGAAGTGTTTATGATTAATGATGGACATAATTCTCCATCTGATAAATGCATTTCTTTGCTTTGAGCTTATCTAGAGACTGCTGTGTGAAAAAAGAAATGTTATCCAAAATTTTGGTTTCAATAAGATTTATTGGTGTGGCAAATTGTAATTTTCCTTTACTCTGTTATTTCCTTTGGCAAGAATAAAAAATTGAAAATTTGCATCTCCGTATGTAGCTTTTCACTGGTGTTCTTGGGAGAGGTGCTTTCATGAATGGGAACCCTATAAAAGGTGCATATTCTACTCTTTCTTTGATTGTTTTCCATGATGGAGATTTAATTGCTGCATGCTAATGTCTTTAAATTGTGCAGTATCATCAAAAACTGAACTAATTAACTCTCTTCTTGCAACTGAGGTATGTCACATCTATTAAAATTGATGCTATTAGTCTTTCATTTTTATTACAGAGTATATTATTTTGTGCCTCCACTTACTTATTGTATCCTCAATCACATGGACAGTAACAAGCTGCTTCGTGCTCTTTATCCTTATATGTCATGTGTAGGTTCCCATTTGATTTATCCTTTACGTGTCCTGTAACTTGACTGACTTGTGAAACCCATTTGTTTCCCAACAAATAGCAACAAAACCTACCAAGCCTTATTCTGCCAATTTCAAATAGATTTGATGAAGTTTTATGTTGGTTGTTAATTACCTCACACAACCATCCTTCTCCTTTTGGGCTTGGGAATGACTGTATAAAATCTTAGATTATACAACACAAGCTTTATTTACTAAAAATCAATATAACGTTAGGATATGCAAATTCAAAATGTTCTGCTTTTCCTAGCTATTTGCTGCTGCAATTTTGAGTTTCAAGTTAATATCGTATATAAATGTTTCAAATCTTTTGCAATCATTAACATCATATGCAAACATAAAAGGCTAAAGCATCTTAATAGTCCTTTTAATGAGACAATCATTGGGTTGTGAAGAAGGTTGTAAGAAGAATTTTAAAATAGATTCCGTGGTTCCAAGAGTCAGGTACATTATGAATATTTGAAAACTATGAACATTTGGAATCTGAAATTGATTGTCTAGCAATAGTCATTACTTATTCTACTGTTAGTTTCACTCCCGCTGGCACGCATCTTACATTTTCCCAGCATTCGTGTATATATTGGATTCACTTGTTTGGTAAGATTGCCAAAAGCTCTCTAAGATTAATTGGACTCAGAATAGTTCGAGAATGCATTCACATTAAAATAATAGCCAGTGCCGGTTTTCACTAAATATATTCCCTTTGGAATCAAGACAGCTTTCCATACTCATCAGATTTTCCCCTTCTGAAGAGCAGGCTGGAACAAACCGAGACAAATTAGCAGTTGACGCCTGTACAAATAGGATCAATAGCATGCTTTTCAAGGTAAAACTATGACTTTACTGTGGACCCTCCCGGAACAAAGGAAGATGATTGGTTGGTAACGACTGCTACAACTGTGTTTTCTGTGATCAGGTGAGATCCCTTCGAATGAGTGGCTCCTGTGCCATGAACCTTTGCGGAATTGCTTGTGGAAGGCTGGATGTAGCCTTTGAACTTGGATTCGGTGGCCCTTGGTATGAGCCTTACATCTTGTATGAAGGATGAGCATTGTGGTAATTTTCATGTTGGCAAATTGACATGTATGTTGTATTATTTTTTCCAGGGATGTGGCAGGCGGTGCTGTCATTGTCAGAGAAGCTGGTGGAGTTGTGTTTGATCCGTAAGTTACCAACTTTAGATATCCTTTTGTCGTAACGAAGGGATTAAGTATGAAATTCTAGAAAGTCTTTGCATCATTAGGTACATAGTCTATTTGCATGGATCTCGAACCTTCTTTGACATTTGAATAACGTGGCAGTTTTACATGCTCCATTGGAAGGGGCTTTCATAACCCGCATCACAAGTTCACAACTGTACACATTGTAGAATCTGAATTAAATTGACCTTATACCTTATATGTTCTATAATAATCGGGCTAATTTGAGTTTAGATTTTTTGTTGTTATGTGGGGCTGCAGTTGCTATATCTAACCGTGCAAATATATGCACTAGACAATCAAATGCAGCAACTGTAGCTGAAGCATTAGATCCAAACACCTAATCTATTGATGTTGAGATCGTGAGCAATAAGGACCATATTTTTGTTTCAAAGACTTGTAAACTTGTGCCAAAATCTGACGGTTCATTTTGTCCAGGTCTGGTTCAGATTTTGACATTACATCTCGAAGAGTAGCAGCCTCAAACCCTCTCCTGAAGGATGCGCTTGTCGAGGTTCTGCGGGGTCAAACTGAGAACTTCTAGTTCATGAAAAATGGAATGTACAATAAAGTCAAATTTGCATGCCCATTTTCCTTTTGCTCCAGCGCATTGAGTGGGGCAACTCTAATAAATTTCCAAATTTTATTATGACTCTCAGTGGTATAACAATATTGGTCCATTCCAATAATTGAAGTGTCTGATGGGGTTGCCTTTTAAATTACCTTTGGATTAATTTAGTCTTCTTCCCATGCCTTTCAAAGGATTCTGGGAAACTTGCTTCTTGATCGCGTTTTGTGCTTCCCTATTTTTTTGAGAAAGTATATAATTTCATTTCTAAAATTATGAAGTATTCATAAAATCATTTCTAAAATATATAAAGTTATAATTTTATTCCTAAATAATAATTTATATAAATAATTTTATCTGTACAATTTTAATAGTTCATAATAATTTAGGAATAAAATTATTGATATGAGTTATTATTCATAAAAAAATAATTTTATATAATTCAAGAATTATATTATTAGCACCTTATGACCTTATAATTTCAAAAATCAAAGTATTAAATATTGTCCATGTTTTTCTTCCTTTCGTCACATTGGAGAGAAAATTTTAAATTCTTAATATAAATTCATGTCCTTTTAAGTTTGAAACATCGTCTTGAATTTTGATTCCTTAGTTTTTCATGGTTTCTAATTTTTAACTTGGTAAAATTTAAAGAGCATAGTATATTAGTTTTCACTTTTTGTTGAAGTATCATTGCAATTTATTTGTGTGTAAGAGGTGGTTAACGTCGCAAGTTGCAAAACGACCCTTTCATACAACATCCAACATTTATAAACCTTGTTTATGTTAATTTTTAAAGACAATGATCGACAACGAATCAGTTACCGAATAATTAAGTTGATTACATGGTCTGAAAAAGTGGTTAAAACTGGGCACGGACGGAAAGCAACACTTGAGAAAGTTCCGGAAGGATACAAAACATCTACGCAAGCAGTCCTTTCATCTGACCAAGTCAATAATCTCGATGAAAGGATAATTTGATGGTAATTTATTTGGTAGATAATAAGTAACTTCACAGAGTAAAATTTCCAAATAAATGTTTGGTACTGTATCTTTCGAATTTTAAGATTTATGGCGAAGTGATAAATTTCAAAATTATTAAATTAAACTTATTTAATTATAATCATTCATTTTTTAACAAATTTAATAATTTTTGAAACTAGGAGCTTTAAAGTCCTGCACACGAAAAGTAACAAATAATGCAACTAATTTTAATGGAAGTGGTGCGTGACCCCCATTCGTGATTGGTACAGTACACCGGAATTGACCATGCTCGAGGAATCCAATTTGTACACGCCAGTCTTTCTTCTTCACATTCATTTCACACCTCATTAAATTTCAAGATTCAGAAACACATGCAAATATTTAAAAAATTCCCTTGTTTCCAGAAGGTACTTAAAATGCCCGATTTCATCATCATCAGCATTGTATATCAAATATTATGGCAAAAATTAAGGGATGGTGGAATCAAATATCAAAGACATCTGTAAATAGTGAACAAAGAAAGATACTTCTATATCTCCGGAGATGGAAGCAAGTGTAAAACCGGACATACAATACATCAAATGTATACTCTCTACTACCATGGAGAAAACCATGATCCCAGAAATTCCTCCTTCTGCTATTCTACAAAAGAATTACAATAAAAAACTAACATCCTAGGCATCTGGAGGTATCCTAAGTACCCTCAGGTCATGTAAATATACAAAAGGATCCAACAACAAAATCCATATAGATAGAAAAAGAAAAACAGGAGGATGAGGGATCAAATAACCAAAATCCGATGATCTCTTACACCTGCTGTGGCCTAGAACCATAACCGTTAACCCCATTTGCTCCACTAACACCATTTGACATCTTGGCTTCTGTCTTCCTTCTCTTCAAGACAATGATCCATGTGTAGACTTCCAACAAGACTGCAATGCCACCCAAAGCTGCAATTATGCCAATGTATGCATGCTTCCAGTCATCGTAACGATCCTGCGTATAATTTTCCAGTGCATCGAAACCTTTGAATATGTTGACGATGCTGATAATTATTGTTGCGTATCCAACCAAATGATGGTAGACATTCCAGTATAACCTGAACTTGTGATCCTTTTTGGGCCTCAAAAGCAGGGCAAACGCCTGAATTCGATAGCAGACGATTCCATTAGAACCATTACAGCAATAGTATCATAAACATACGCATATTGAGGATTTAAAAATAAGGAAATGCTTGTGGACACTTGTGAGGGAGTCTCAAGAGGTAATGCTGGTTTGAATCAAATATAGACATGTTCATGGTTTGAGAGAGAAAATAGTTAACAATGGCTTAATGCTAGTTTTATTTAACATTGTGAACAAACTGTCACTCGGATTGAGACATGTGTGCAGTTGAGCGTAAGTTATTGACATATTTACATGTAGAAATAGATATGAACATCTGTTACCTGAAGAGTTCCAAGGCAGAAAAGGACAATCCCAAGTGTTCTATGGGTTTTGTATGTCACACCAGGAGAATCACTGCCAAGTTTGAGACCAGTTGCCCATCCGGCAACACCAACTGCGTAGGCAGAGACTTGACAAGTGACATGAAGGTAAAACCAGGCCGGGTCGGCAGATTTGAACACCCTCAAGTATCTTGCTATTATAGCCCCTATTGGCATCAAAATGCCCCAGCTGACTGCATTCAGAATTCCATGGGTCTGAAATTGAATTCCTTTATTGTTAGTGTATCTTAAATAAGTCCCTCAAATTGAAAGATAAAGGAAACACAGCAAAAAACGAGAGTTTTAGTAGAAACCCAAACCCGTTTAATTTTGATGTTAAGAAATAGAACTAAAGTTTCAGAAAGTCACTTGATGAAGCAAACGGAACCAATAAGGGGAAAACAAAACTAAATTCTGAGAGCACGGAAATGAAAAGATGAAGCTTTTTTTGCGGAAATCCATTTAAAATTAGATGTGGATAAATAGAAGAAAAATATTTGGAGAGGCAATTACTCACATTTCTTCTTTTGAGAGAGTTTCCGCTCGAACCACCTTGAGTCTGGGCAGAAAGAAGATCCAAGGTCTGCTTGGCAGCGAGATTAGCAGCACCCGTGGCATGAATCTCAGGGGTAGAACCAGAGACCGGACCATCTTGCCAAAGGTGACCTATTGAGGTGATCCCACCCGAAAGCGTGAGAGTAGCAAAAATGGTAATCTGACCATTCTGGTAAGTCACGCTCTTATTGAGGACAGGAAAACTCAGATTTCCCTCCGCTAAAGTTGTCTGGTAGCCGGAAATAGGTGAAGTGTGGATGCTTGCAGTTCCATTTGATTGAATAATAGCAACAAAAGCCTGAGCCCCGCTCATGCCGCCGTTCGAGTTGTTGGTGGGATGGATAGCCCATGCAACCCACCTGTTTGTTGAAGTGACTCCAGTGCGTAAGTATGCGACGTCAAGCTTTCCTGTGGATTGATTATAGGACCAGTGAAGATAAGAGCTTAGCTCAGGAAGATCAACGCAAGCGGGGAGCAGCTCGTTGCTGGAAACGGACTGACTTTTACATGTTTGAGCAGAGGATGTAAATAGGAGCGAACTTAGAACTAAGAAGGCTAACACTAGCCGCATCATGCCTCTCCCAGACATGGTGATTTTGTTTCAAATCTGAAATCTTGCACCGATTTTCAGTATATCTATTTGGGTATTTGAATCAAAGAGAGAAGGAGATCTGCTGTTTTTTCCTCCGCCTTTCTCTCTCCTGCAAACACACGCTTTAACAATATTGTGCGGGTAGATTACAGCCAGATGTCCGCTTGAAAAGGGAGAGAGAGGGAAGAAGGGGGTTAATATAAGAGTTGGTGGGTTAGGTGGTTGGAAACTTGGAAGAACCCTCCATGTGTAAATGTGAAAAAGTAGTTGTTTTTTTTCTTTTTTTTCCACAGAACATTTGAATTCTTGTTCAGTGGTTGCCGAGTATTTGTCGTGTTTAATCCTGTTTTCACACCACCCTTGTCAAGGAGGGGTAAAACGAACCGGTCCTGATTTTCATCTGTACCGACTTCGATTTATATAAATTGATTCATATAAATTTATTTAAAATAAATTAAATTTTAAATAATTTAATACAATTTGTATTGATAATTTAAAGCCAGATTACATGTTTTAATTATAAATTCACAAATTAATCCATTTAAATATCAATCCATTTGAATCGATGTATAAAAACTGGTTAAATTTTGGCTAATTTAATTCCTCCATATTTACATATCCAATCGATCCAACCCGCAAACCACGGTGCAATTGTCAAGCCACTTACAATGTAATATTGGCTTTTGGTTATAGGTAGTTTCTGTGTTTTGTTTGTTTTAGTTATTGGCAATATCTAGGTATCAAAGATTACTAAAAAAATTAATTTATTTGTTAGTGAATTCATATAATACAAATAAATTTAAATTTTATTTTATATTAATCTAGTTGCATATAAACTAAGTTTAATTTTTATAATTTTGAATAAAAAAATCATTTAATAAATATGAAATAAATGATATTAAGTAAATTAAAATAAGTGGGAACGATTTCTTTTTCATAGTAAAGTCTCTTTTTCTGACTTTATGCGAGGGGGCTAATGGTACGCCGGCCCCCCCACGCCACCTTTCGCTAAACGCCATATCAAAACCTGCGTTTGCTTTTGCTTCGGTATGACGCTTCCCGTTTTGTCACCATATTCTTCGGCCTTTATTCTAGTTTTGTTCGTAAGAAAATTCCTTTTTCTAAACTAAGCATGTTTTTTATCCCATCTTTAAATTTAAATTTATCAATAATGGCTGTTTCTTACAATAAATAAATTAATTTATAAGGCAATCAACTAGTCAACGAATTATAAATTAATTTTTAAATATATTTCACACACTGACTTATAAAAAAATTTTATTTAATAAGTTATTTTAAATAATTTTTTCTTCTAAATTTGTTCTTCTCCATTTAATTAATTGACAATTTATATCCTTAATCATGTGAGCTTACTTTTTCTAAACTAAGCATGTTTTTTTATCCCATCTTTAAATTTAAATTTTATCAATAATGGCTATTTCTTATAATAAATAAATTAATTTATAAGTCAATCACCTAGTCAATGAATTATAAATTAATTTTTAAATATATTTCACACACTGACTTATAAAAAAATTTAATTTAATAAGTTACTTTAAATAATTTTTTCTTCTAAATTTGTTCTTCTCCATTTAATTAATTAACAATTTATATCCTTAATCATGTGAGCTTACTTTTTCTAAACTAAGCAAGTTTTTTATCCCATCTTTAAATTTAAATTTTATCAATAATGGCTATTTCTTATAATAAATAAATTAATTTATAAGTCAATCAACTAGTCAATGAATTATAAATTAATTTCTAAATATATTTTACACACTGACTTATAAAAAAAATTAATTTAATAAATTACTTTAAATAATTTTTTCTTCTAAATTTGTTCTTCTCCATTTAATTAATTGACAATTTATATCCTTAATCATGTGAGCTTATATATATATATATATATATATGAACTATAAATATATACAAATATGTATATAAATAAATATGTAATATTATGAAATATAATTAATTATATATTTAAGTAAGGTTATCAAATATGATTAATTAAATTTTAAATTATTATATTTTTATTCTAAACATATTAATTACACTAATATAATTTTATCTTAAAATAAATAGAAATTAATTTACTTACATATCTATTTATATTAAATTTCATATTATTTTATTTTATATTTTTAACTAATTTAATAATTATTTAATAAGTAATTTTATGAAATAATTTTTATGTAATTAATTAACTTATAAATTAGAATATTAATTAATAAATTTTTACTTTTTTCATAGAAATCATTTTCAAAATTCAAATTTGTATATATTAATAAATAAAATTTATTTAAAATTAACATACTTTTCATTAAATCTCCATCGGTTTCTAACTTGTGTTTTAACAAATCAACTCATTGAATTCAATACTTAACGGGTTATGCAAATATTTTTCATTTGAGAACATAAATTATAATGGAGTGAAATGGACAGAAAGAATGTTTTAACAGATGCGAATCAGGGGATTACTAAAAACCACTCAATAAAATCAAGAATGAAGTACAAAATTAATACCAAATTAAAAACCTACATGGTTAAATTTGTCCTTTTCATATGTCCGACGGTAAATCCGGCATGCAAGTAATATGCCATCCTCATGTTCATTAGTGCCACCTTTAATAATTGATTATTTCATCCAAAATTATAAATAAGTCAGTCAACGTTCAAGCATTGTAGCTTATTTTAGGCCGAGTCAGTCAACAAACTTGGACATTTATTTTATTTTCTTTCGCAGAAATAGGAATATATATATATAAAAAAAAAGATTCATGCAAATAATAAAATCTAAAAACAAAATAAAAGGTCCTAAGGTTTAAAATTTCTGAAATAACATGGCATACATCAAAATAAATTTATTTTTATCTGAAAATTGATTAATCAAGTAGTTCCACAATTTATATTGCAAGGTCATCTTAATTATCTTGTCCGTTTCTTTATTAGCTTTCCTCATACAATAATTCATTTTGCATGTAAATTGGAAGATTAAATCCCGACAAGCCATTATAATACCAACATAATTACCTGTTGAGTTTGGATTAACAGTAGAAATCATATTAACAACAATTAAATAATCTAATTCCACCCAAATATTATCGATATTAACAGATATAGCAAATAACAAATTTGGACATTTACCCTTCGTTTAAATGGGAAAAATATAAAGAAAAGAAAAAATGAAAATTTTTAAATTTAAATAAAAACTAAAAAATTTAAATTTAAACTAATGAAAAATTTTAATTACATATTTTGTTTTTATATTTTTTCTTTTTTCTTAAAAAATAATTTTTTTTTTTAAAATCTGCATTTTTCCTCAGCCTGACTTATCTTATCCGGATCCACCCAAATCTGAAGAAAAGGGTCCCCACGAAAACGCACCGTCTTGTCTCCGGCCATTTTGGACGTTAGATACACGATTGACGAGTCGGTGATTAAACACCAGGTGGAAGCGACCCAGCGGCGCCGTGTTGACCAGGTCAAAGGGCCTAGTCCACACTCCACATGCGCAATGGCATTACACGTCGTAATCCTCATCCTGTCGTGTCATGTGTTGGTTCGGATACGACGCTCTCTCTTTTTTTATCATATTTTAATTTATAAAAAGATAAAAATATAATTTTTATTTTAAAATTTATTATCTCTTCATTGAAATTTATAGTTTTAAATAAAATATTATATTAAGTTTTTTAAAATTTATTATCTCTTCATTTAAAAATACATCAGTTCCAAATTCATTGGTTAGTGACTGGTTTAAATTAAGTTACGTGGTGTACGGTGTATTTTGCTTATTCTACAATTAATACGTACGGTGTGCTTTTCAATTTTGTCCAAAGTTTGAACAATACGGGAAAAAAATTGAAAACGGTAGACTAATTTACAAAAAGAGAGTAGTTTACAGAACGTACCTTTGAATGATGTGAGTGTGACGTCATAAAATATGCATAAATACATTTTTTTTCTCTTCCGAGTTAATGAATTGATTGAACTTGATTGTTTTAATTAAAAGTTATTATCATTCGTGAATTTATAATTGATACACAATTGGCCCAAATGTTGATCTTTTTGGAGACCAAAATAATATTAAAAATTATCAAACTTGAATTGGTTTAGCGTTTAAAGTAGTAATAATTTATAATAAAAATTATAGTTTTAAAAACTAAATCGGATTAGACTAGATCAAATCGGTGACAGTCTAATTACTCCTGTTATATCAAAAATACGATGAACCAAATCACAAATCAATTTTTATAAAATTTTATATTTTTTATAAAAATAAAAATTATAATTTTATAATAATTAAAATATAATACTTTCATAATTTTATATTAATTGAATTTATATTTTTTATAAAAATATTTTTAGTATAGATTATTTACATATCTATTGTATTTTATCACTTATTTGTTTCTATTATTAATTTATATTGTATTTTTTTAGTTTTGACATAATTTATTATTATAAATGCTTGTAATACTAGCATAGACATATATATATAATTTATATTTTTAATTAAAAATTAATTCAACCAATGAGTCAATGAATCATTAATTAAATCAGTGAATCAATAATTTTTTCAATTGAGTTTGATTTTAAAAATTATAATAGAAGCCTCAACAATTTCTTCTAATATTAGTTTAAAGATAAAAAGAAATAATTAATTAGTTAAGATTCTAAAATAAACTATTTTATATTGAGAGAAAATGTTCTCTCAAAATTTTAATGAAAAAGCTCAAGTCGTGGACATAAAAATTTAATAATAACAGTAAGGTTGAACATTTTTTGTATTTTTGCTTTGTGCCTTTAGAAGGCTGCATAGAAATTAGAAGGAATGGACTAACTTATATTAACTAAGCCATATGATTTAGATTTATGAATTTGTATAATATCATATAAATTGAATAAAATTTAATAATTTAGGCTAATTAATATACCGTATCTTAATTTTTATCTAAAAATTTCTCAATTGAAAATTTCAACTGTACATTAATTGATGTAATGTTTATTGATAAAGTGGCGACTAATTTGGTATCATGAAAGTGTAGTTTTGAAAATGGCTAAACAACCTCACACGTTTAATATCCTCCATTTTTTAAAGTGTCGTTATAAAATAAAAAAGATATTTTTAATTTTTTTATTAATTTAAAAATTAAAATTATATTTATTATTTTCTTTCAAATATTATCTTTATTGTATAGATAAATGCTTAACAATTTTCACTTAATAATTTATTTTTAATAAAAAATATATTAATAAATAATAATTCATCTCTTCTAAAACTAAAATTATTTATTATCTTTTTTTAATTTTTTGTGCATTAATCTTGAATAAAACTTAAAAAGAAACAAAGTAAGTAAATTTTTGGTTAAGCTTACGAGGAACTCTATCTCATAAGATGGTGTTCGATCTGTAAAACTTTTTTTACATTTATAAAATGTTTGAATGGAATGTAAAATTTGCATATTTGATTCAAATTTTAAAAAAAAATTAAAAATATATTTAACAAAATATTCTCCCAAAATATTCTTATATGAGGAGAAATATTTTATATTTTTATGACGTAAGAATATTTGGTTGATATAAAAATTATTTTACATACCGTACCATTTATTGTGATCAACCACCATCTACCATCATATATCGCTAGTGAATATCATCTACAATCATCTATTATTGATTATTATTACGGGTTTTAACCCATTTTTAATGATTATTATCAACCACCACTTCTAACTATTACTTATTTTTTATAATTATTGTCAATTATTGTTCATCATTAATGACTCTTATTTACCACTAGTAATAATCATCTATTACCCTATCGTTAATAATTATTATTAATCATAATTCATTACTAATGATCATTATTAGCCATCACTCACAATTAATGACCACGGCTCATCATCAATTACTACTATTTATTATCATATATTATCGATGATCATAACTAATTACTATTTATTATTAATGACTATTATTAATTATCACTCATTATCGGTAACCACCATAAGTCATCACCTATTTATGATAATTACTATCAGCTACTACTTATTCTAGATAAATAACACTTATTCTTAGTAATTATCACTGATCATTATTTATTTTTTATAATTATTTTTAATTATCATCCACCATCAATAGACCACTGTCAGTCATTGGTAATTATTAGCCATCATCCAGGATAGTTGTTTGCAGCTATTATTATCATCATTTTTTATTGATGTTCATTATTAGCCAGTACATTATCAATAGTCAATTTTTAATAAGAATAATTTTATAATAAATAGTATTTTTAAATTTTTTTTAAATAATTTAAATATGATATTAGAATATTCATAAAAATATTTTTTATTAAATCAAATATGAGAATATCATACTTTTACAAATTAAACTCTTAAAAATCACATTTTTCAAATATGTTTGATTTAGCAAACCAAATATTATCCAAAAGATGGAGTGTTTTATCATTACATTAACATTTTTTTTCAAATCTTAAAGTAAATAAATTAAAATTAAGGATATTAATTTTAATGTATTAAATATAATTTAATAATAACAATATTTAATTTCTTAAAATATCGAATTTTTCGTAATATTATCCTAAGCAATATGCATACGTGGACTTTGGTAGTTAAACTATGGGAAGAGTTATACAACACTACTTATATAATTTTATATCAGTATATCATTAAATCTTATTATATATTAAGCTGCACAATTATATATAACCATCTCCATCCACGGTGCGTTTAATGCGTCCGTTTGTACCGCTTGTATTTTGTTATATATATAATTATATAAGGTCTTTGTTCAACGTCAGCGCTTCTTCCCTTTCATGTCCCTGCTTGTCCATGTTCGGGGGTTTTGGATCTTTTCTTTTCCCATTTTAATTTTATTTTCCATTGACCAAGTCATCTTTTTGAACTTTTGCATTCATTCAACACGAGTTTTCTTTTGTGAAGAAAAAGTCATTTTTTGTATAATATAAGAGCAAATAATAAATATTTTTCATAAAATATAATAACAAATGTGTGCCTTTCATTTTAGTTATAATATTATATCTAGTTTTAAAATTTATAAAAACTCCATTTATTTTAATAAAAAATATTTTTTATAAAATATAATTATAAAATATTAAAATAAGAAAAAATGACCCATTAATTTTATGTTAAATATGAAGAATGAGAAAAATATTTATGTAAGCATTGTCTATCATGTAATTTATAAGTACTATTACTTAATTAATAATATGCGAGTATATTTTATCTGAGTTAATTAGACTTTTTTATTATAATTAATAATAAATAATTATTAATTTATTATTTATATTTAATTAATTATTAGATAAAATACATTCACGCATTATTAATTGATAATATTTAAGTGATAACATATAAAAATGACATAATAAACAATACTTATATAAATATTTCTCTAAAGGATCAATAAGATATTAATCCAATAAAAATATATTAATTTTAAGTAAATTTTATTTATTAATAAATAGATTTCGAATCTCCGAAATGATTTGTATTGGAAAGAAAAATATTCGTTAAAGCCTTAAATCCTAAATAAAATTATTTTAAAGCAAGATCAATATTCAAGATTGCCTGCAACCATTTTAAAGGACGGATCGTGATCTTGCTGCCCGCGTAATAGGAGTGGAGAATTCATACCCCCCCCCCCCCCCGGCCAATATATGAATATCATCATAATTAAATGATCACAACTTGACAAATATATGTATCACCCCAGATATCTTGGATTCAAATCATAATAATTACTTGCATTATTTCTTTTTAAATATTATTTAAAAAATATTTTTTATTTATCTGTTTTTTAAAAAATTAAAAATATATTTACCATCTTTTTTCAAATATTATTTTTACTATCTAAATAAATACTTAATAACTTTAATTATAAATTAAATTTCAGTGCATAATATATTAATAAATTATAATCTATCTCTTTTAAAATTGAAATCATTTATTATCGTTGTTAATATTTATATATTAGCCTTAAATGATATTTAGAAAGGAATAGAAGTGATAATTACTTTCTAATTCATTAGAGTTGATATTACGAAATTATAACACAATGAACGGCAATCACCTTTAAAGATTTCATGCATATATTACACAAATTTTTAAATAGTTTCTAATTAATTATATTTTATGATTGTTCATATATTTATTTACTTACTTATATCTATTTTTTATGTTTAATCAATCAAATAATGTCAAATATTTATATATAATAATTAAAATATATATGATCATTTAATTAGAAAAAGGTAAATTTTAAAAACTTTTAAAAAATAACTATATTATAAACTATAAGTATTTTATAAGACTTTTCAAATAAATTAATACATTAAATATTTCTAGAGAATAATTATAATTTATCGATTATAAATTTAATTAACAAGTTATAAAGTATTTTATTTGTTTGGTTAAATACAGCGTATCATAAACCCTATTAACATCAGCATTAACTCCTTCATATTTGAGGTTAAAATTGAGTATATATTAACGTCAAAGTATTTGTTGTGAAATGAAATGAAACAATATTATCGTCTCACATATTTGTTCGTTTACGGTTGGATGCATGTTTTCAGAGTTAACAACAACCAAGCAATCACTCCATTGTTTAATGGTAATTGCACACATATTCCATATATATATATATTAGTAATTATTTCCCGATCCTCGCATTGAAAAGTGGGCCGTAAGATGACCTCCTTGAACGTGCATAGAAGGAAGATGGGATTTTCTTATAAACTACTATCAGCATCATTATCGTTATTATTTTAATAAATGCGGAAAGAATAAGAAAAGCCGCCAATTAATAATGAGATATTTGAACTGCATGTTTGAATTCAAATCTTTTCGTCATTAATATTATAAAAAAAAACGCATAATGAAAATATGTGCAACATAATTTTTAGTATTTTGCGTTCAGCTGGACTTTGAAGCTCCATTCCTTCCGTTAATCTTGAGAGTTTTGGTCAATATTATGTATTGAATAAAATTGGATACATAGATAAATTAATTTCATTGGTAAATTATGAGGCATTGAATTAAATATGTTTTGCTTCAAAAAAATGTAAAATTCAATATAAATCATTAGATATTTAATATATAAATAAATTTTATGTATGAAAAAACTCATCAAAAATATTATATACAAAAATGAGATTTAAAACTAAATTTAAAATTATTGTTAAATCTTGAAATTATCAATAAACACCTAATGTGTGATTCAAATCCTCAATTAGAGTAGTTATATAAACAAAACAAGAAGGAAATTGAAAAAGATTTTTATCCAAGAGAAATTAATGCAACATTAGAAGTCTCAAAGCAATTGGTTAGGCAATGGTGACTGACCCATTACATCAATTATGCTATTCATATGAGATAATGGAAATTAGTGAAACTTTCTAGAGGAAGCTCAACTATTGGATACTTTTTTTCTTGTGGATAATCTAATGTCATTTGTCGAAGCGGAGTTGCATTAGGTTACTACAATCAAAAGGTGCTTAGATTTTTTTGCGATGCTTCAACTCAAAAGGTAAGCAATTAGAAGACTCAAGTTTATTTTTGAGGAATATAAACCACAATAAAGCCTAATAGATGAGCAGGGATCTAAGTTTTTTTACTTACTTCAAATCTTATAAGTATCTTGGTGTCTCTCTCCAACATCAACGAGTGTCAAAGGTTATGTATAAGGACATAATTAATAAATTTCAAAGGTGTATTTTCTTTTGGAGTGCAAAAACTTTATTTTTTATTGGCTGATTAACTTTATTAAAAGTAGTACTTGCTAGTATTTTGGCATATTCTATGAAAACTATTTTCCTCTTAACTTTACTTGTGAGGAAATTAACAAACTTATCAATAATTTTTTTTAAGAATCACATCTACATAATAAGAAACCCCATTTAATGAATTGGGATGAAGGTGTGATGTCAAACAAAGAGGTGGCTCAAGAAAAATGTAGTTGAATAATGAAACTTTATTATGAAAATAGCCTTTAATTTAATGAAGGAAAAATAACTTTCACTCAATGAAAGTAATTAGTAGTGATAAAGGATAATAAAAGCACATCCAAACTATACAAAGGGATTAACAAATTGTGGCCCAAAGTTAAAAAAACAACTATAATGGCTAACATTGGTGGGGAAGATATGATGAGTTGGAATCCCTCTCCAAATGGATTGTTTTTAGTTAAATTAATCTATGATTTGTTTACATGTTACGTTGCTAGCAATAATAACCGTAGGTGGAGAGCTGTATGGAATTATAAAGTACCTGAGAGAGTGAAGACTTTCTTATAGCTTTTGTTGAAAGATAACCTTCTCATAAATGAACAAAAGGTAGCAAAGAGGATGATAAACTCAAGTATTTATGAGAAATGTGGAAATGAACATGAAACAACATTGCATGCTACGAAAGATTGCCCTACTATTGTAAATGCTTGGATACTAATGTGCATCCTTCCTATTGGCAATGCTTTTACAATTATTCTCTAGTGTAAATTGAACTTAAGCAAAGATATGTTAAGAGAGAAGAATGGAAACCAGGTAATAATGTTTAGGTTTACTTGTTGGATTACTTGGTATCATCAAAACTAACAATTTTTTATTGAGGTGGAACAAGGAGAAGACCAAGTGATGGAAACTTACAAGACATCTCATGAATGTATCATTGGTTAAGGATACTTGTAAAAGATGGACTTTTAAAGAATAGGTTAAATCATAATTCACATAAAGTTCCAAGAGATGGATGTCTTAAAATAAATACTGATGGAACTTGTATTAAAGGTGGCATTATTAGGGTGGAATTGTTAGGGACCAATCTAGTCCATGGTTTGCTAAGTTTGTAGAGAAAGGTGCTCTTAGAGGTATCATTAAAGTAGAGTTGCAAGTTTTGCTGAAAGGTCTTCAAATAACTTGATAAATAAATTCAAATAAAATTATCTTGGAGATAGATAATTTGGAAGCCATGGCATTAGTAGAGCATGGTTGTACTAGAATGTACCCTTGTTATGATTTGGTGATGAAGATCACCAACCTCTTAACATTGGATTGGAAAGTTCAACTTTCTCTAGTGTATAGCAAGCAAAATTTCATGGCAAATCATTTTGCGAAGTTTGCAATCAGAGGTGATGCTATGACAAGCTATATCCTGACCATTTCTCATGAATGCTGGAAAATCTTGGATGTTGAGATGAAGAAAGTCTCATTTGAGGTTTAGCTTTGGGTTCACACCTTATTATTAAAAAAAAAATTGAATTTAGAATTTGTTGATATCTTAATAATATAGTAACACTTAATATTATCTTAGGAACTTTAGAGGTGTCAAACAAACTTGAGTTTATAAATTTTAATGGATTCAAACTACCCAAAAGTTAATCTTTTGTTATAGATAATGTAGATCAATTCATCCAAATTGAATTAAGTCATACACTGACTTACAGACTCAAGGTTTGAATTATAATTATGCAAATCTCCTTTTCACATGTAATATAAATGAATCTATATTTGATTTGATCCACTTGTTTTAAGTTCCTAACTTTATTCCTCTTGTGTTTGCACATTAAAAATAAATAATAGATTTTAAATTTTTTATATATATTAAATTAGAATTTACAATTTTTTCCATTTATCTATATTTAATTGATAATTATTAATTTATATTTAAAACTTAATTTTGAAATCTTACATTTAATATATATAAAATTGATGTTAATTTATTATAAAGAGAAATGACTTCATTGCATACGTAATGAGTACGGTGAATTTCCAAGGCATGATCGTAGCGTTGAAGTTGGAGTAAACAATAAGAGTCCTTCCATTTAGCTTTAAAGTCCATTCTGGAAATTAATTAATTGTATAAAAATATTCTTTTCGTCAGAGCACTACTAGAAGTCGCCATTATAGACGAACGGTAGGTCAACAATAATTTTCTAATGGCTGGCCCGTGGCGACGGGTATTTAGGGTTATGTGCACGTTAATTTTGCATTAGCTTTATGTAATATCAAATTAAATCATAGCTATATGCAACGGTAGGTGAGCTAAGCTCTCTAGGGCCAAAAGTCAAGTCTGGTTCAGTTTATATTAATAACATCTTTATTTAATTTAAATTTGGTGTGACTAATATATATATAATGCTCAAACCCGATCCTTGCTTAAACATGATTTTAATATATATAATATAATTAAAATTCATCAATATATAAAATATATTTATGTATATATTATATTTAATATATATATATATATATATATATATATATATATATATATATATATATATATATAACAAAATAAATCAATAAAAAGTTAATATATATAATATATGATTTAAGTAAAATATTCAATATATAAATATAAAAATAAACAAAACGGTTTAGTAAAATTTAAAATTTAAAATATGTGATTTCAAATCTGATGCATTTATATTGTCGGTATTGAAAATTTAGTACAATTCAGTAGTCAAAATTTAGGATTGAATTCGAATCAAACAACATTATTCGCAATTAAAATTTACAGTGTGCCACAAATATTTTAAATTATAGAGTAATATTGAAATTTCAATATTATATTTACTTATGTTTTGATAAATAAAATGACCCACGCTATTTCTATTCACACATAATTATTTTATTTATCAAATATAAATTAAAATTTTTGAAGTATTATCAGTGCTGCACCGTAGGAAGGGACTAGCAATATTTCCCCTGTTCACCTTGAAACAATGTCTTAGCAAGAGCTATTGCTGCTTCATTCATACGGCACCCTAATCAATCTATTCATAATTTCAATATTAATTTATGTTTTGTATTTCTTCTAAAAGATTCCAACTCGGAGAGAAAAATAAAAAAAATAAAGAAAATTAGGCAAATGTTATGAAATGGACAGAATGTAAGAAAATTGAGAGACGAAGATGAAAAATAATTTATATCTTCTTTTTTTTTTACCTGATCTCATCGCTTAAGAAAGAGTTACACAATTTTAAATGGGCAAACTCGTTTACCGTGAAGGTAAAAACTCTCGTAAAGTAGCCTGTTATGCAGTCCATCCTAATTCCCCGTCCCCCCCCCCCCCCCATACAATTAAAGATTAAGGGCCTAAAACAAAGATTTTTTTTATAAAATATAATTATAAAATATTAAAAAAAGAAAAGTATTTTATTTAGTTAATATTAAAATAAAAATAATAAAGAATAATTTTTTAGAAAAAAATTCCTTTCTCTAATATTATAATTTTAGATATCAATTTTTTAATCACAACTAAACACACTTTATACATATAATATTTTTTTAAAAATACTTTTTAATGAAATAAATAGAACTTCCAGAGTTAGTTGATTTTCTTTCAAGAATTAGACATCAATAATAGAACTATTAAAATGAATTCAAATTCGCAAACAAGTTCATGAGGCAAAAAATAAAATAAAAAATTATGACTTGTAAAATTCAAATCAATTTAAAAGCGGACCTATAATAGTCTGTTATGCGGATAGGTTTATAATTTGCATCTTTTTCTTTTTTTCATTTTATATTTTACTTTCCAATTAAACTAATGCATTATATAAATCTTCATCCAAGTAATGTAATATTTACTCTCAATTTCAATTTTTTATCTTTTAACTCAACTAGACTTAAATAAAATGTTTTTAAATTAATAATTTTAAAATTAAAAATTTTTCTTATGGTTTATTTAATTTTAAATTATTGGTATGGATTAAAAATACATTAAATATTCTTTCTTTTTGAGCTATTTGACCACATTTATTCACGAAAAATAAAAAAAGAATGCATGTATGATGTTTAAATTTATAATTTTTATCTTAAACTTAAAATTATTTTAAAATTTTTTTAATTATTTTTTAAAAAAATTGTCGATCCAATCCACTTGCCCACAATTCATAAATGTCAAAATTCAAACCTCCATTTAAAAAATTCGTAATTTTAACAAATTAAGTCCAGTTCAATCTGTTTATAACTAATCCCTCTGAACTTGGTGTTTTCTTATAACAACTATAAATTTGGCTACATGACAACAAGGTTGTTTTAGTTTTTTTTCATTTTTCCAAAAGAAAATTTCTATACATCTTAAAATATTATTGTGAAGTGGAATGGAAAAATTAAATAAAGTTACGCGATGACTAAACTATCTATACTCAATGAATCTTATTTAAACAGATGTATATTTACCTAGATTTTATCTAAATTAAATTCTTTTATGGTTTGGATTTGGATATATCCGTTAAAATAATTGAACGTCGAACTTAATTTTCGTGCTGTTAAATCACCCTGAATAATCACCTGCTTACGGGAAATTCTTTTATAGATACCACCACCGAAAGGTGCATTTGGGGAAACATATTTTTTTAATGTAATTATAAAATAATAAGATCATAAAAATATTTTATTTATTTAATATTATATATAAAAAATATTATGAAAGATAACACCTTTAGTTTTAAAAATAAAATTATTTATTTTTATTATTATAATATTAAGTATTGTAATTTTTAATCAACATAAATAAAAATATGTTATTTTTTCATTTACATACAAATACATAAATTTTTATTTTAAAAAAACTATCTTCTAATAAAATAAATGGAGCCTTAGGTTCTATTTATTTTATTAGAAAATATTTTTCATAACAAAATATTATTTACATATTTATTAATGAATAAGTGATATATTATTTATATTTGTGATTTAAAATATAATGCTTGAAATCACAACAATAGAAGAAATCAAATTCCACTTTAAGAAGATGATTCAAAGAGAAATTTATTTTTACTAAATTTTTTATATTTAATATCAAGTAAATAAAATATTTTCATTTATATTAATATTTTATAATTATATTTTATAAAAAATATTTTTATTTAAACCAACGAAGTCTTAATTATTGTTTAATTTCCTCCTTTAGACAGCTTGAGATGCTAACAAAATATAAATTCATTTTTATATTACTCACTTCTATTATTATAAAATTATAAAAATAGCATTATTGCTGTTATTTTTTTAAAATTTAATTTCTACTCGCTCCCTCCCACAAATTCACAAATTATTGAATTTATAATTTCGTGAATCCAATTATTTATTAAAAAAATTGTATGATTCACCTTTAAAAGAAAAGTACATTGAGCATTTTTTATCAAAAATATATAAATTTATTATTTTTCAATTTTTCATTGGGAGAAGAAGTGCTCAAATCCCCCCCCCCCCCCGGGGTGCCGGAAACGGGTTGGGGGGGGGGGGGGGGGAGGAGGAGGAGTAATGCGTTGGATGGGTTTCGAATTGCCATCCGAGTCCCACAGCTAACTAATGCTTTGCTACCAATTGACCCGCGGTACATTTTTATGGAAAAATACGACCACGTGCCTAACTATTGGGCCATCAGGCCCAATATGCGAAAATGGTGAGATTGATAGTGCCCTAAAGGTCAGTGGATCAACGCCCATGGCGACAATAATTATAATTTGGGCTAATTCCATTTATTTATTTATTTTTAGTTTTAGTTTAATTACATTCATAGTTTGATACTTCTTATATTTATATAATAAGTTTAAATTTAATCTATTAGTAATATAAAATATTTTATACTATCAATAAATAAGAAAAAGATATGCTATTAAAAAAATAAAAATAATTAAGTAATTTTAATAATAATAATAAAAGTATTTTAATATTTTTATTGGCATAATAATATATGAATGGTTGATAGTATAAAAATAATTTACATGAATAATATATTAAATTTAAATCCTTTTATAAATATACACAAACCTCTTTTTTCATCTACATCCGCATGCCTTTTGTTTCATTTTAAACACACACCCCTTTTTTTTTCCTTTTGAAAAATATGAGAGTGAATATCTCTAATAACAGAAAATGTATAAATATAATTAAATTAAATATTAGGAAGATGGGTCTAACTTACTCTTATAGTTTTAAATTGACGTTGAAACTATATTATAAATACAATTTTATTATTTTTACTTTTTATTTTTATTAGAATAATATTATGGAAATTTCTTCTTTTAAAAGATTGAATATTTTTATTATTAAATTATATTTAATATATTAAATTTTATATTTTTAATTTTAATTTATTTATATTACAATTTAAAAAAAGATAATCCAATCATAAAATATTTAATTCCTTATTAAAAGATCGAATTTCCTATAATATTACCCTCAATTATTACTCTTGAGTCCTCTTATGAAAGTGAGTTTTTCCTAACTCTACATTCTTCCTTAGAAAACATGATATTCATAAATAAAAAAACTAAGTTTTTCCTAACTCTACATTCTTCCTTAGAAAACGTGATATTCATAAATAAAAAACTAAGTTTAGAAAAGGAATTATTCGTATGAATAAGAGAGAAGAGTTTGATTTCTCATAATTATAAAATGTAAAATACAATGTTATGTAAGCATATTGTACATCCTTATTTGAAATTATAAGAAAAATAGAATTTAATTTTTAAATTAAATTCATAAATAATTTTACTAAATAAATTTTCTTGAGTGTAAGGCTTGTGTTAGGGCTGAAAGTTTTAGGTTTACTCGCTATAAACCACCCACTATAAATCATAATTATGCGGTTTGGGTTAAATTAAATATCGTAATGGATAAAAATGAGTGAAATTTAAAGGAAGATTTTAGTTATACAGACAAGGATGGGTTAAAACTCATTATCCAATTATAATCGCAAACCACTCGCAAACATTGTAAAATATACTAGTTTTTATATACTATTTATGATTCCCCTTACTTGTTGTGTTTATTTGTTGAATTATCTTGTAGATTATGTATAAAACTCTAAATCTTCAATGGAATCAAATCTTCGAGTTCCCTGATGATAGTAGTCCCTTAATACAATATGTTAAGGATCATAATGTTTTACTGTTCACCTCAAGCATTAGTGAATATGTAGTACAATACCAAAAGTTATCTCTAAATTATATAATTAAATTGGTTAAGTGATGATGCTACTTTAAATGGTCCTTACTCTAATATTTGTTTATTATTATAAATATTATGAATCTCACATCCTAATAATTGATAAATTTCTCTCCCTTTTTTTACTTCTTTTTAATTCTAATTTTATTTATTTAATTATTTATTCCTCGAGAACTTATAACAAAACTTTCATAAGGCTAAACTTCTAATCAAATTTAGTTTTTAACCCAGCTACATTTGCAAGTATCCGCAATATTTAGGCCAAGCGAATAATATAATTTTTGTGGGTGGTTACGAGTCCAATTTTTTTACGTATAATTTTAAGCAAGCAGTTTGTTTAGGGCCTTTAACCGCTTCTAATCACTAAATTTCCACCCCTAGCTTAGGTTATGCAAGCAAGAATGAGAAAGTGTAAATGGCAGCAATTGCCAGTAACTAACCATGGGCGCAGCGGATAGAAGCAACGCTATGTTGTCGACCACCAAATGGTTAAGTTGGCCACCTCTCTTTAAGCCCACTAAATCTGGCCTTATTTATCTTCCCACTATGCTTCCTCTGCTGCTGCCCCTCAGTCAAGATATTCTTCATTATGAGTGATGATCCCATACTTTTGAAAATATTTGTGTTCACTCATTTTCCTAAAATATAATTATAAAATATTAAAATAAAGTATAAAAATAAAATAAAATATTTTATTCATTTATTATTAAATATAAAAAATTTGAAGAAAGTAAATTGTTATTTTTTAAAAAGGAATAAATTCTCCTATCATTGTAATTGCATTTATCATTTTTTAAATCATAATTAAAAATGATATATCATTGCTTCATCATTAAATAGAAAATTGACATTTTTGTATTGAAAATATTTTTCAACAAAATAAACTAAGCCTAAAAAAAGAGTGATCATTTACTCCTTTTTAATAGATAGTGAAACCTATAAAATTATGAATTTCATAATTTGTGTAAAAAAAAGTAAAAAGAATGTGAATGCAAGAAAGTAAAAATAATATCACACATTCTTTTTTTGGAATAATAAATAATTATTTCTTAAAATACTACAAGAATTTTAGTATTTAGCAATGGATTATGCATCACAATATTGATTTCTAGACTAATTTTGATTTTTTTTAAATTGAGTTTTAGCAACATTATATGCTTTTGGTATTGCTAATTCAATCACTAAATAATATGAAAACTTTTTTCATAAAATTAGTGACAAATAAAAAAATATTTTTAATTACTAATGAATTTAGCAATTGGCAATTATATGAAATTTGAAAAAATCCTTTAATGAAAATTATAAATATTAGCAAAATTTTGCAATGAAGTTAATAATAAAATAAAAATAATCAATAGTATATGCTAATCTAAATGTACCATCTGATTAAGTTCAAATTAGCGATAGAATATTTTGTCATTATTCTTCAAATATATTTGGCTTGAGATAGTTGCTCTCTATTTTACAATATTTATTTTCTTTGGTCCATTTTTCTGCCTTTATCATTATCATTTGACTTCCCCACTACCTTTAAGAACTTCCTTATTGTACCCTTTCTCTTTTAATCAGTTATTATTTTTTTTGTAAAAAGTTAGAATTGCTTAAAATTTATTTGACAATTTTGTAAGAAATTTCTTAGATTTCTCTAGTAATTAATGATTATCTTATATTTTCATGTGTTGTGTAAGTACTAAAACATTCTAAAACTTTCAATGTGGTTGAATCTTTCAACTTGATAATTTAAGGTTTGATCAAGGAAGATTCAAGTTTTTTATATAATTAAGGTTTTTATTTTGATTCAATTTGAATGCAATGATCTAAGGTTGATTAAAGTATTACAATGTTTACATTGATTTTTTATTTTTATTTTACATTAATTTTGTTAATGTTATAATTAATTAACTCTTAAACAAAGATATATATATATATAAATGATGTTTAGTTGTAGAGATAAAATTATAATAGTTGACATTTAACTTTTTAAAAATGTAATTCACTCATATATTATTACCTAGTTTTTATTTAAAGAGTATTTGATAAATTATTAGATGACATATATATAAGATGTAAAATTGTAATATTTTGAATTAATATTTAAAATTTTATTATTTTAAAATATTAAAATATCTATTTTAATTAATGAAAAATAATGAAATTGCATTTATTTAACCTAAGGTGAAATAAGAATATTTTATATTTTACTAAATGATATTATTATGATTTTACTTTACGAAAGTGTTATCCAAATTTTATTGAAATATTTAGAAATTAAGGATAAAAGCTTTAAAAAATATAAATTAGTTTTGGTAAATGATTTTTATTCATAAATTTATAAACTTATGAAAATGTTTTTGAAATTTGAGGTGTGATGAATTATGATATATACACATAAATAAATATATGTATACTTGTAGTATTGTAAATTATGTTATAATATTTATAGAGTAATAAAAATACTAAAATGGGGTTTTAAAATTTCATTGAAAGAAAGAGAGTTTTATGAAATTTGAATTTCTAAAAGATAGACGGTTAAGATTAAATCTTTATTTGAAAAGAGAGGTTGAGATTTTATGATAAAAGTAAGCTTATGGAATGTGAAAAGTATGCAATCAAAACCCTTAACTTGTTTATTTATTTATTCTCCTTTCTCTTTATCTTTTTTTTTTCATAGTTTTCCTTTACCTTTCTTTTTCTTTCCTCTAGTTTCTCTTTGGTGACACTCTTCTCCTTTCTCTCCATCATAAGTTGCAATGTCACCATTGCAAGTTGCTGTCAATGGACATGTACCTCTCTATGGGACCATAGCTCATTGATACAGAGAAAGGAACTTGATGGTGGTACTTCAAGCTTCAAGCTTCAAGCTACTTCTTCTTCTTTCTTTTCTGATGTGATCTCTTCCATTTCTAATCACCTTTTAGTTATGGTAGTTCACTGGTGCTACAAGAAGCAACGGATCAAGCTTAAACAATAACCTAATAAAATGATGAGTCTTCGAGCTTCTTAGCTAAGTGTGATGTTTTTTTTATGTTGGCAAGTTATCGATAGTCTCCCTAGGTAAAGCTGAACTAATTTATGTGAAAATACTTTATTATTTGTAATGGTACATGCATGAACCCAAAATTCCATTTAAGAAGCATTTTGAATATGAGATAATGTTTAATAAAAAAATTAAGATTTTTATGCTATAAAAAGTTAAGGAACATGATTAGGGTATTCGTAGAGTATTATATTTCAATATTTAGAATGATTTATACATGACTTAAGAAAAATCCGAATATATGAAATGAGATTGAATGATTTTATTGAATTAGAACTAAAAATATTAGAAACTAATGGTATGGTTCTATATAATGATATGATTAAAGCATTCTTGGAACATAAAATTATAATATTTTAATGGTTGTATATTTTATTAAAAAATCCCCAATTGTGAAAATCTATAATTTTTTATGATGATTTTAAAATGTAACAAAGTGATAATCTAAGAAAGTAAAGTGATATAAAATGAGTCTTTTTAGAGCTTTAAGATGTAATATTTTTACTTGTACAAGTTTTATTCAAAAATTATTGTAAAATGGCATATTTTAATTTCATGAGTTAATTTTAGAAAAATATGAGAAATAAATAATCTAGAGTGTCAATATGTTATGATTTGGATTTGGAATTATAATATTTGAAAGAAAATAGGTAATATCCATATATTTATAATTTATCATAATAAATTGTGAAGTTGGAAGAAAGAAAAAGATGAAAATGGAATAATTAAGAATCTTTAAAGTGAATAAGCATTCCTAAGTGGGTGTATATCTATTTTGGACACTCTTCTATTTAATTTTTATACTCTTTATTTATTCTACATGCTAAGATAGTATGTTGTGAAATCATGAAATTGAATGTATGTAGTTGTACATTTTAATATGAACAATTATAGGGAACTTATGATTTTAGTTATTTTTTGTTATGCTAAATATTGCAATATGTGGTAGTACTTTTGGAGCACCATTTGTATCCTATTAATTACTAATGATTGACTTTTTATGAATGATATGATGAAAGTATTATACAAGTTATTGCTTTATTGTGATGAATGTATGCCTTAATAGAGACTGATTGTATTTGGTTTATAACCACATGTGAGAAATGTGAAACTACTATTTGTATTGAAATATGAATATGTTTTAAGTTATGATATTGTGAATAAGAGCAACTGTGGTAATGAATTAATTACCTTATAATATGATTAAATTGAGATTATGGTACTATGTGATGTGATGTATATGATGATATGATTCAAATTATGTTATTATTATGCAAACGTTAATGACCTGATGAAAATGGCTTATGGCTAAACATAAAAACTATGAAAAAGGGCGATGTGAAAATTAGATAAAAAAATTTTGTAAAAAAATGGATAATGTATAAGGTTAGCTTAAAAGGAATAAGGATAGAAAAGTAGGTTGAGTATAAGGTTAGCGTAGGAGTTAAAAGATGGATGTATGAAATTCACTATAAATTGTTATGCAATGTGTTATGAAATTATAGTCTATTTATCCTTAAATGTTTTTGTTTAATGTTATAGTGATTATATGATTAGTCATGATTAATTTTTTGAGATTTATTTGATGTAAAAAATATGGAGTGTAAGTGACTATATGTAAAACAATGCAATTCAAAAGGAATCTTACTTTATTTTTAGTGTTGAATTAATTTCGTTTTAATATTATGATTGAATTAAATAATAGTGAAATTATGAAAAACATCTTTTAGGTTCTATTATTTATATGCATATGTAATTGTTGGTATAGGCATGAGTATGAAAGTATGATTGTAGATTATTAGATAAAATAAAATTATTAGGTATGAGTATCGATAGACCACTTAGTAGTTATTTTATGATACTACTTGACTTAATCATATTCATTTACTAATAATATTTTCTCCTATGGATATACATTTATTAAGATTATAACTCTCATTTATTTCTTTATCTAACATTTCAGGATTCTACTTAAGAATATTAAGTTATATAGCTCAAATGAAAGTCTTAGGAAATCCAAAAAGAACTCAATAATTGAGGTTGAGTTAGGGTTGAGTCTTGGATTGGGAATAGGTTATGTTTGTGTTTATATAATTACAATGTGTTAAATTATTTATCTATGTATATTTGGTAATGTTGTTGAACTTACAAAATTATAGGTTGTATAGTATAAGGTATGTGACCCTAAGGAAGTGTTTAAAAATAAAAAAAAATT
Source organism: Sindora glabra (assembly GCA_020226215.1). Lineage (NCBI taxonomy): Eukaryota > Viridiplantae > Streptophyta > Magnoliopsida > Fabales > Fabaceae > Sindora > Sindora glabra. The sequence continues at coordinate 7,545,921 of CM035225.1, forward strand.
ACCTTTTTTTTTTGTAAAATCTATCACAAATTTTAAGTTGTCATGGAAATAAAAAGACTTTTATTAGGTATAATTAACATAATTTGTGCCAAGGCTAGTGGAAATTGAGTAATAGGATTTTTATACTAATTATGATTGGATTCAAGTTATGACAAGAATAAATTTGGATATATGTAAATGCAAGAAGTGGATATGCAATAGGGTAGGTTCTAATCTATCAAGAATAACGATTGAATTCATTAACAATGTGAATGAGTTCATTGCATATACCTATATAAAGAAGATTTTTTTTTATTTGTACTAAGTGTGAAAGTAGGAAGATTTTTATACATGATGTTATGGTTAAGCATTTTTACAGGAAATTATTTAAATCCAATTATTAGTGATGAACATCTCATAAAGAACAAGTGTCTCAATTTGAAACTAAACCTAACAGTCCAACATGGAGAGATATAAGTAATTTGTTTGAAGAATCAAGCAACGAATACAAGGTAATGGTAATGGTAATGGATGGTGCATATATGAATTTTAAAAAAAATTAATCAAAATGCAAAAAAACCTCTTAACCTTAATGCTCATGGGTTTTATGATATGTTGGCTAATACAAAATAGTCTTTTTATGAAGGTTGCAATAACCATACTATTATCCTTTACAATTAGGTTATTAAGTATAAAATTATACTACAACCTTCTAGGATAATGCTATAATGAAATATGTTAGTTGATAAGGTGATGTATGCCTAAAAGGAACTAAATGCTTAAAAATTATTACAGAACAAAGAGAATGGTTTCTAAATTAGGCCTTAGGTATGAAAAGATAGATTCTTATGCCAATGGTTATATTCTTTATTACAAATAATATGTAGATGAGAAAAAATATTTTTTTTACAACCATCATTGCTACACATCTTAAAGATCAAGTTAATAGCAATATAAAAGGATTTCCAATAAAAAATTATGGTACTTGTCCTTTATTCCTAGACTCTAAAGGTTATATGCATTAAAATGACTCTTAGCTCAATGAGATGATATCATGAAAACTCTTATAAGTCAAAGGTTCTATCTCACCCATCAAAATATTCTTTTTTCAAATATTAGTTAAAATAAATATTAATTTTTCAATTTTTTATTTCAAACTCTTATTTTCAAATACTTTGCTATTTTTGAAAGCTTTTTATGAGTTCCAATAATATTCATATTATCAATATATGCAACAATTATAGTAAAATCATATTTAGATTTATTGATAAAAATATAAGAAACTTTTATATATTTATTTCAAAAAATATTCATTAAGATGATTGCAACATTCATCTAAATTGATTTAATTCATATAAAAATCTTAGTAATTTAATTGTATATATTTTTCAAAAATTCAAATTTCATGCTTTAAGCATTTGAAATCATTTAAGAATTTTTATAAAATATTATTTTTAATTGTCACATGTAAAATAGGATATATTAAATTTATTATATGCATATCAAATTCTAATATATTGCTAGAAAATTATATCCATCGCATAAAAATAAATATTCTCATAGTTATTAATAATCATTGTAAAAATCCTTATGTACAAACTGTACTTTTTTTATGGCTTCAATTTTCTTTTTATCTTAGTACAATTACATATTTAACTTCACACTTTTAAGGTATTTCACTAGCTTAACAATTTCCAAGTGTTTTTTTCGCTCTACAAATAAATTTAAACTTTGCATTTTTATTTAAGCTGCGTCTTTTCTCATTTCTTTTGGCTAATAATCATACATCGTCATTCTATAAATTTAATATCCTCACTAATTATTATGTTTTCTTCATAATTTTAAGCTCTATACTATATATAAGAATAAGTATTATTGATAACTATTTCCTTTTTAGTTCCATCTTTCTCATAAAAAAGATAATCAATTGAAATTTCTTTATTTTAAGCTCAATCACTATGTCTCAACTTTTAACTTCTTTAAGAAATTTGTTGTTAATTTTGTTTCAAATATCTTTAAAGGTATTTAATTCCTTAATAAAATCATTTTTTTTCTCTTTCTTTGTTTTGAGGATATTTGGATTTGGAACTAAAAGGTATAATATGCATTAGTTATGTACTAAACCCAATTATTATTGATAAATATATTGCCTTACTCAAGTATCAATATAAATAGGAGCATTTGATCTTTTAGTTATTAATATATTTGACAATTTTGCTATACTTTACAAAACTAATCATCTTATGAACTTCTAGTTCATATTATTTTGTGTAAGGATCAAGATTGATTGAATATCCTATCATGTTATTTCTTTAACTGCATATTTTCCCTCCCTAATTTTAGGAATATATTTCACATGTGAATTTATATTTTCTATCACTTTTTAAAATTATTTGTATGCATTATGGTGGAATAAAAATATATTATATAATAAAAAATTATATATATATATATAATATTTTAACTTCTAACAAAAGCTTATTATAAGATAGAATTATAACTTTTTTTACTTGATACTTATAAGTTTTGTAACATGTAAAATTACATGTCCTTCAAAATAATATAGAAAATTTTGTTCTTTTAAAGATATAGCTAATAATTTGAAATATTAAAAATATTATAGTTAAATTATTTTATATATGAATGTATTTCAAGATGTTCAATAATTATTTTAATTGACATATGATAATTAATGAAAATTTTAGATATAAATTCATCAGCATTATTAAGACATAATGTCTTAACTGCATAATTAAAAAAATTATGCTGAAAGTTAAATTATTTGAGCAAATAATTTTATAAACACTAGATTGTGAATTAATAATAAATACAAATAATTTTATAAACCCTAGATTATGAATTAATAATAAATACATATGTAATTATTTTATTGAAGAATTAATTAAAACATTAATATATCCATATTTGACTATTTTGTTGAGGAATTAATTAAAATAATAATATATCCATATTGTTCACATACCTATATAGTGGATAAATAGATCAACATATGTCATATTATATTCATTGCAAAAATACTAAGAATTCAGTCCCAATCTTAGCTAGTAATGACCTTATAATTGTCTTAAGAATAAGTGGCCCATAAAATTTTATTGAAAATTTTTCTCATTTTTCAATAAATAATCTTATAAATTTTTAATTACTTTTTGTACTATTATTGATCCAGAATGACCTATTCAATCATGCTAAATAATGAAAACATTTTAGTCATTGAATTAATATTTTATTGTTCTTTTAATTAGTTTTGTATATATATATAATATCAAAAGAAAATAATAGTAACACTTTTTAATAAATTTTTTTCACTTGAAACTATCACTATAATATAAATATATTTAATATTTTATTCTTTTAATGAAGTATCTATTTCATTATATATCTCTAAAACTTGATAAATATCATTGGGATTTAATTGAAAAAAATGCAGATCAATCAACTTTGTATTATTAAATATTATATTGATATAATTTTCATGAATCTTTAATTAGAAAAAATATTTTTCATTATAAGGAATAGTATTCATTATTGCATTACCTATAAGAAATAAATATTAAATATTGATATAATAAAAAATTAAAATTAGTCATTGTCATTATCAATCAAAATATCAACTATTCCTTTAAGATGTACAAAGAAATTTGACATACAAAATTGTGCTATATCATAAAAATTATAATTAAGATTATCATTTTCATCAATAAAATTAGCCTCATTTTATTTATTTATAATTAAAGTGAAGCATAGTAAAACTCTACAATATATTTGGACATACGATAGATATGTAAGTAAAATATTCTATGCGACTTTAATAATATATACTTTAGAAATTTCTAATAGCCTTTGATATCATAAATCTTTCTTATTATATTTTTCAACTTTTAATGGAGAAAATTAATCATGGTTATTTGTACTATTTTTATAATCACTACAATTGTATAAATTAATTTGGCCTTTTTTCACATATATAATTATAACTACAACCTAGTCCACTTCTAAATCTATTTATATTAATAATGAATTTATTTTAGGAAATACAACAAAACTAGCAAGAAGAATTTTATTATTTTTCATTAAAAATTAGTTGCTTTATGTAATCAAAATAATGTATGACAAAACATTTACATGATGATACAAGAAAGAGAAAAAAAGAAAAACTAAATTATGTAATTGATAAAGAAAATAAAAATGATACTAGATAAAATTTTATTTCATTTATTCATTTCATCATTGTCACCATAAATTTTGGTTACATAAAAATTAGCTGCTTTATGTAACCAAAATAATGCATGATGAAACATTTACATGATGATAAAAGAAAGAGAAAAAAAAACCAAATTATGTAATTGATAGAGAAAAGAAAAATGATACTAGATAAAATTTTATTTCATTTATTTGTTTCATCATTGTTATCATAAATTTTATTTGATATGAAGATAGTGACGAAAGAAAATTATTACCTTTATATATAACTTAGTGGAAGACATGATTCTTTTAACATAAAAGTAAAATGTTCCAAGCCTTGTATTTATGCTTGCTTTTTTAAAATTAATATTAAAAGGAAGAATCTTAAGTTTCATATGTGTGTGTGTGTGTGTGTGTGTGTGTGTGTGTGTGTGTGTGTGATGATCTAAGCATGCTCAAAGTAAATAATAAGTGACCCAATATATAAAAATATGAAGCAAATGACAAATCATTTAATAAAATAAATTGTTCAAACAAAATGAAAAACCAATAATAAGCATGGTTCCCACTTGTAAATTTATGCACTTCTTCTTCAACATTTTAGATTTGTAATATAAGTTTTCTAAATAAACATTTAAAATATAGATAAACACAAAAGATTTTTAAGGCTTATATCAAATTCTAAATAAATATGACAAGAAAGAATAAATAACCTAAATTTGTATGAGATTCTTGAAATGTAATTTTATATCTAAATATATTTTCCTTTTACTCATTATAATATTAGTAAAGCATCTAATAAAAAATAAAACATAAAAGTGAGAATAAAAATGATTCAACTATAGATCTATTACAATAAAGTTACATATAAATAATAAAGAGGTATAAAAAATAGGTATGTAAATTCAATAAAGTTGTCATTAGTGCAATAAGCCCACCAAATGTAATTATAGTAGAGATTAATAATAATCTTCTTATGTATTTTTGCAAATTTTTACATTAATATTTTATTCCTTTATTATATCACATTTTTTTAGTATTCATTACATTTAAAAGAATTTAAGCATTTAGTATCTGTAAAAGATAATTTTTCCAATGATATTTAATATTAATAGGTATAATATAAACATTGATTGAACTAAAAGGCATACCAATTAAAACAAAAGCAATTCATATATATATATATAAACAATTAAATCATATGTGTAAATATTATTTTAAAAATATAATTAAATAAAAAATAAACAATGTGCAATAGCAAACAAATAAAATTTATTGATAGGCTCACTTTTCTTTCAAATAATTTGAATGTTTGAATTAGTAAAATAAAATTAGAAAGTAATAAAATTAATATTATAAAATAGAGATGAAAGAATTATTCATCATAATGTAAAGTAACAATTTACGGATAAAGAAATTATTTTATATGTAATGCAATAATTTTATGTATAAATAATAATGGTCACAAATAATAAGAGCAATTAATATAAGTTTTCCTTATTTTATGCATCAAACTTAATATACAAAATTGTAAAGAAAAATAAAAATGATTTTTGAATAGATAATCTACACAACATAGTAGAGATCATTTACTTGATCATATCTAATTTTGATAAGGAATAATAAAAAAGAAATATATAAAAATGCTCAATATTAAATACATAACCAAAAGAAATATATAAAAACGATGAAGGAGAATTACGAGAGGAAGAATATATTTTATTCAACTGTAATTAAATACATAACCAAAAGAAATGTATAAAAATGATGAAGGAGAATTATGAGAAGAAGAATATATTTTATTCAACTGTAATTCAAATGATTCATATAACCTATATTTATAGGATAGATAGCTTAAATATTATAAGTTTATAGTTATAGCTCATAAAGAAAATTAAAAAACCTCTTCATTAATGATAACCTTAAGCTGGACTTTTGAAGGTCTATTCCTTCCGTTAACCTTAAGCTTGTGTCTGGCCAGAAAGAAGATTCAAGGTCTGCTTGGCATTAAGATTAGCAGAAGACATGGCACGAGCCTGAGGGATAGAATCAGAGACTTGACCTTCTTGCCAAAGTTGAACGACTGAGGTGGGATCACCTGAAAGCGTGAGAGTGGCAAAAATGGTAATCTGGCCATTCTGGTAAGTCACGTTCTTACTGGGGACAGGAAAACTCAGATTTCCCTCCACTAAAGTTGTTTGGTAGTTGGCAATAGGTGAAGTGTAGACTCTTGCAGTCCCATTGGGTTGAATAATAGCAACAAGAGCCTGAGCTCCGGTCATGGCGGAATTCAAGTTGTTGCTGGGATTGATAGCCCATGCAAACCACGTGTTTGCTGAAGTGACCCCACTGTGTAAGTATGCGATATCAAACTTTCCGGTGGACTGATCATAGGACCAATGAAGATAAGAACTTAGTTGAGGAAGATCAATGCAAGTGGCGAACTGCTGGTTGCCGGAAAAGGACTGATTTTTACATGTTTGAGCAGAGGATGTAGAAAGGAGAGAACTTAGGACTGACAAGGCTAACACAAGCCTCATCATGCCTCTCTCCCAGCCATGGTGATTTTGTTTCTAACCTAAAATATTGCACTGACTTTTCAGTATATCTCTTTGAGTATTTCGATCAAAGAGAGACGTAGATCTGGTGTTTTTATCTCCCTTTCTCCCGCAAACACACGCTTTAACAATATGGTGCGGGTAGATTACAGCCAGATGTCTGCTTGGAAAGGGAGACAGAGAAGAAAGTGGCTAATATAAGAGGTGGTGGGTTAGCTGGAAACTTGGAAGAACCCTCCATGTGTAAATGTGACAAAGTAGTTTTTTTTTTTTTTTCTTCTTTCTCCTCCTCCCCTCCTCCTTCTTCCACAGAACCTGGGAATTCTCGTTCAGTGGTTACCAAATATTTGCGGTGTTTGATTGTGTTTCCACAGCTGCCTTGTCAATGAGGGGTGAAACGAACCGGTCCTGTTTCATCTGTGCCGACTTCGATTTATGTGAATTGATTGGTATAAATTTATCTAAAAAAAAAATTAAATTTTAAGTAATTTAATTTAATTTATACTGACGATTTGAAGAAAGATTACATATTTTAATTATAAATTTACAAATTAATTCGTTCAAATTTCAATCCGTTCGAATCGATGTACAAAAATTGGTTAAATTTTGGCTAATTTGATTCCTCCAAATTTACATATCCAATCGATCCGACCCGCGAACCCCGTTGTATTTGTCAAGCCGATTGCCATGATTCAAACTTGACCTGGCTATTGGCTTTCGGTTATGGTTAGTTTCTATGTTTTTTTGGTTTTGGTTGTTGGCAATTTCAAAGTTTCAAAGATACGGAATTGATTCCATTAACTAAAATTCATAAACAATCGAGAATAATCTATTCTAGAAGCTTTTACGGATGCAATTGACAGATGTCATATTTTTCTTCCTTTAAAATTTTATTTTCCTTGCTAAGACAAAAGCCACTTTTTATTTTCATTTTTACATATATTTATTTACACTTTATTACCTTCAACTTTTATACAATTTTTCTTCTTTTTTATATTTTATATTTTATTTTTTATTTATTATGTTATTCCATTAAATTATACACATATTATTTTTATTTATTTTATTTTTTCTTTTTACTCTTATTATTTACATATCAAATGTCATTATCATGTAATAATATATATATATATATATATATATATATATATATATATATATATAACATGATATATTTAATTTTTATAACAAAAATTTTTAAATAAGTTAAAAACTTAATTTAATTGAATTATTTAATTACATAAATTACTTTACAACTCAACAATTATACTATTATTTTTTATTAAGTGATGTTATAAAGAGTTCAATTTTTTAAGAAATTGTGTATTTTATCGTTAAACTACTTTTTCTATCCAAATATAAAAGTGAGAGTTAAAATTAAAAACATAATTTTCAATATATTAAGAGGATGTTTGGTTCAAATTGAGAAAAGGAATGATTCTAATTATCCAATTTGTTTATTTCAAACAGGAAAGAAAATTAAATATTTTTAATTTACTTTATTAATAATTATTAAATAAAAAATAATTTATTTATAATTATTATTAAATAAATATTATAATTAGTATCTTATTATTTTTATTTTATTTACTAATATTATAATTTTTATAATAATTTAATATTAATTATTAATATCTTTTTAATATTATTTTTATTATTACTCTTATTATTTCAACTATTACTAATATCTTAATAATAATTAATATTATCATAATGATATTAACTATTATTATTTATTTCATTAACATTTTTAATATTTATTATTATTTTATTAATATTATTAATTTTTAATAAATTTAAAATATTATAATATTTTTTATTTATTTTATATTTTATAATATTATTAATATATAATAATTATTTATTATTTAAATACCATTTAATTATATTATAATTATTGTTAAAAATAAAATTATTATTTATTTAATTATTATTTTTAAATATTATTATTTTATTAATATTATTAATTATTTTTATGTTATTAAATATTATATATTTACTAATATTATTAATTTCATAATTATTTAATTTTAATTATTAATATTTTATTTTTATTATTATTTCAATTATTACTATATTATTTATTTATTTATTGTAACAATGATAGTTATTATTTTATTATTATGATTAAATTTATTAAATTCTTTATAATATTTATTATATGATTATTTATTTTTATTTAATTAATATTATTATTATTTTATTATAAACTATTATTTAATAATTATTTTTATTTTTAATTATATTATTATTTTATAATAATAAATTATTATTATTATCATCATATTAAAAATGATAAACTTAAAATTCATAATAAGAGAATGAGACTCTCTATGAAATTGGGGGAATCACCGTTCTCTTATTTGGGATAATCCCATTAAAAAAAATGAGAAAAAAGAATAAATTTTTTCTGAACTAAATAAAAATAAAGAAAATGAAACCCTGCAATTCCCTTCCCTTTCCCTTTTCGTTTCCTGATTACCTCTAACTAAATGACTCCTAAAACAATTCAACAACTTTCTATAGCAATACCCTTTTTTATTTGCTTTATGACATGCGTTTCTTTTTTTCTTTTTCTATACTCACTTTTATTGTTTATAGTTGAAATATTAATATCACTAAAAAGTGTATATATATAAATATGTATATATATATATATATTCTATTTTATTATAAAAATAATTTAAATAAGTTAAAAGATTTGATTTTATTAAATTAATTAATCCTAATTTGTATTTTTAACTTTTATATTTCTTTATAACATATCTTTTGTTTTTCTTTTTTTTTAATATACTCCATTAGACTTTTTTACTTTTTTCTATGTCCACTATTAATGTCTACAATATGGATGGTAATATGAAAAGGTATTATATATATAATGCAATGCATTTAACTTTATTATAAATATATTTTATAATGAATTAAAATGTTAACATAAAATTATTAATAAAACATTAATGATATATTCTATTATTTAATAAAAATTTCTGCAAATTAAAATCATAAATTCTATCAATATTTTTACATCAATATCAAATTCTTAGTGCAATGTTTAAAATTAAATATACATCAATAGAATTTTTCAATACTTTATAACTGATGCACTGTCCCCATTTTTTTTTCATGCGTATTTTTAACATTTGTAACTCAAACATTAATATTATCAAGTAATATAAATATAACATGATGTATTAAATAAGTTAATTTAATTTAATTACTTAATACATATTATATTTTTAATTATTTTATTATATATTTTTTCTTTTCCATTTTCATGTTTATTTTTATTGTTTATAGGTCAAACTTTTGTATCACTTACACAATACTATATATTTTATTTTTGTTTCAAATATTTTTATATAAATTAAAATTTTGAATGGTGTAATTTTAAGTTTTATATTTACTTTACGATTCACTTAATATTTTTCTTTTTCTTATTTGTTTCATAATATGTTTTTCTCTTCTTTCATGTTCTTTCCTATTGTTACAATTCAAATGCTAATATAACTGAAATATATATATATATATATATATATATATATATATATATATATATAATGATATATTTTATTTTTGTTATAAAAATATTATAAATAAAATGACATATTTAATTTAATTAAATTACTTAATTATGTAAATTATTTTTAACTCTTACTTTATAACTCACTTATTATTTCTCTTCTTTTTATTTATTATATTATATTTTTATTTTTTATCAATTACTATTATGATTAATTTAAACAATTAATTACATATTCTATTATTTAATATATATTTGAAAATTAAAAATTAAATTTATTTAATTTTTATATTAGTTTTCAAGTGTGATATATCATATTAAGTATACATTAATTGAAATTTTATCAAAATTTTAGAACCCACACATTATTTTACTTCTTTTATTCATTTCATTGTAACTTTTTCTTTTTTTTATGTTTTATCCTTGGTATTTACAAATTAAATATTAATATCACTGAATAATATAAATATAAAATAATATATTATATTAATGTTTTAAATAAATGAAAATATTTAATTTAATTAAATTACTTAACCAATATGAAATTAAAAAATGCAATTGTGCCCATAAAAAGAAGAGAAACAAAGAGTGAACTATAATATAATATGTTATATATAATCTTATTATAAAAATATTCTAAATAAGTTTAAATTTTAATATAGGAAGTACTAATCAAAATAATTAATTACATATTCAATTATTTAATAGAAATATTTGAAAATTAAAACATATTTATTTAATATTTTTAAAAATTTTAAAAATTAATTTTTAAATATTATATTTTAAATTAAATTTACATCAATTGAGATTTCATTAAGGTATAGTTTATGCATTATTTTACTTTCTTTTATTTATTTTATCGCATTTGTTTTTATGCACTTTTATTCTTTATAGTTCAAATGCTGATATAATTGAGTTATAAAAATTTAATATAATATATTTTATTTTTATGCAAATATATTATTTGAATTAAAGATTTAATTTGAATGAATTTCTTAATTATATACTTTACTTTTAATTTTAATATTACTTAACATTAGAATTATACTATCTTCTTTTTATTCACTTCATTAAATATTTTTATTTTTTATTTTATTTATGCTTATTATTTACATGTCAAATACTAATATCACAAAGAAATTTAATAGAAAGTATCAAATAAATAATATTATTATATTTTTAGTGAAATTAAAATTAAATTTATTTATTGAATTTTGTACATATATTTTGAAAATTTTGTTAAAACTTATAGTTTAGCCACTTTCTTTTCATTGCATATTTTTTTATTCATATTATTTACAATTTAAACATTAGCATCACTAAGTTAAATGAATATAACACAAAACATTTTTATATTATAATTTATAAGCAAAAGATATAATTCAATTGAAAAGATTAATTTCATATTTTTTAATTTTTATGTTACATTTTAAAAAAATTACTTGTGTATTTAAAATAAATATAATATATTTAATTTTTTTATTTACATAAAATATTCTTATAATAATAAATACACTTTAAAAATGTCAATATCACGTGATACATATTATCAATAATAAACAACTAAAATAGAGAAATTCTATATTACTCCTATGAATTTAGAACATATGAGAATGTGACTAAATCTAAGTCATTGGATGAGTTGACCAATTCAATGATTTAACTCATCTAATGACTTGTATTTTGTCATATATTCATGGATTTCAAACCCATAGGGGTAAGAAAACACCACTAAAACAAAGTTTTATTTTATTTTAATCTTTTATACTATTGCTTCAATATATATATTATTTAATTTATTGTATTTATGTTTATTTCTTTTAACTGCACTTTTGATATGTCAATATTATTAAATAGTATAGAAATAATAAGATATATTTTATTTTTTATAAAATATTTTTAATAAGTTAAATATTTAATTTAATTTAATTTCTTTGTATACTTTTATTACTTTTAAATTATAAAATAATTTCTATTTTTTATTTATCTTATTTTATTTTTATGATAATATATTTAAATAAATTAAATTTTTAATTTAATTAAATTATTTAACTTCATATTCTATTTTTAACACCTATATTACTTTACTATCTCTTATACTATAAATAGCCTTTTTATTTGCTCCATGAAGTGTTTTTCTTCTTGTCTTTTTTTATGTAAACTTCTATTGACATGCTAATATTTCTAGGAAGTACATAATTTATTTGTGTTATAAAAATAATTTAAATAATTAAATTAAATTAAATTATTTAATTACATAATATATTTTTAACTCTTATATTACTTTTCAACTCATTCATTATTTCACTTCTTTTTATTTGCTTTGCTATATTTTTCTTTTTTTCACATCCATTGATATTGTTTATAATTTAGATGTTAATGTCAAAAATTTGTATAAATATAACATAACATATCTAATTTTATTATAACATATTTTAAATAATTTAAAATTTTAATATTGAAAATATTAATCAAACTAATTAATTATATATTCTATTATTTAATAAATTGTCAATTCTTTTTACATTAACTTTTAAGTGTTATGTTTAAAATTAAATATATATCAAATGGAATTTTGCCAAAATTTTATGACCCAAAAACTATTTTATTATCTACTTTATTGTACATTCTTTCACATTTATTTCTAGTATTTATAATTTAAATATTAATATAACTAAATAAGGTAAATGTACCATGATAAGTTTTATTTTTATTTTAAAATATATTAAATAAATTAAAATTTTAATTTAATTAAATTACTTAATTACATATTTTATTTATAACTCTTATATTACTGAATAACTCACCAATTGTTATCTTTTTTTTAGTTTATATTCTATTACATAGTTTTATTTTTATTGTTTACTAGTACTATTTATTGTTTAATCTTAGATATTAATATTATAAAGTCATCTAGATTTAAAATGATATATTTAATTTTTTTATAAAAATATTTTAAATAACTATAAAATTTTGCAACTCATGCATTGTTTTCTTCCTATTATCATTTTTTTAATGTTTACTCATATTATTTATACCTCATTTGCTTGGTTTTAAATTTAATCTATTGTTAGTGTAAATTAGTTTTATACTATTACTAATCAACTAATCAATGTGTTATAATATCAACAAAAGAAAACATTAAAATTTCTTTATTGTCATTACTTAAAACATTTTAATTGTTATTACTTTTTTAATAAAATTTCTTCTTCTTATTTATTGATAGTATAAAGTATTGTACATTATTGATAAATAAATTTTAAACTTCATACATTGATATTGTTAAGTAATATAGATAAAAACATGGCATATTTTATTTTTATTATAAAAATATTTTAAATAAATTAAAATTTTGATGTAATTAATTTCCTTAACTATATATTATATTTTTAACCTTTATATTACTTAACATTTGACATCTATCACAAAGTATTTTAATACCTAAAACAAAAGAGGCATTTCTAATGTTTTTCATCTCAAAATGATGTGATAGCAATTGCTTTATTATATAATTATAACTACAACCTTGTCCACTTCTAAATCTATTTATATTAATAATGCATTTATTTTAGGAAATACAACAAAACTAGCAAGATGAATTTCATTATTTTTCATTAAAAATTAGCTGCTTTATGTAATCAAAATAATGTGTGACAAAACATTTACATGATGATACAAGAAAGAGAAAAAAATAAAAACTAAATTATGTAATTGATAAAGAAAAGAAAAATGATACTAGATAAAATTTTATTTCATTTATTCATTTCATTATTGTCACCATAAATTTTGGTTACATAAAAATTAGCTGCTTTATGTAACTAAAATAATGCATGATGAAACATTTACATGATGATAAAAGAAAGAGAAAAAAACCAAATTATGTAATTGATAGAGAAAATAAAAATGATACTAGATAAAATTTTATTTCATTTATTTGTTTTATCATTGTTATCATAAATTTTATTTGATATGAAGATAGTGATGAAAGAAAATTATTACCTTTATAATCCAATTATAACTTAGTGGAAGACATGATTCTTTTAACATAAAAGTAAAATGTTCCAAGCCTTGTATTTATGCTTGCTTTTTTAAAATTAATATTAAAAGGAAGAATCTTAAGTTTCATATGTGTGTGTGTGTGTGTGTGTGTGATGATTTAAGCATGCTCAAAGTAAATAATAAGTGACCCAATATATAAAAATATGAAGCAAATGACAAATCATTTAATAAAATAAATTGTTCAAACAAAATCAAAAACCAATAATAAGCATGGTTCCTACTTGTAAATTTATGTACTTCTTCTTCAACATTTTAGATTTGTAATATAAGTTTTCTAAATAAACATTTAAAATGTAGATAAACACAAAAGATTTTTAAGGCTTATATCAAATTCTAAATAAATATAACAAGAAAGAATAAATAACCTAAATTTGTATGAGATTCTTGAAATGCAATTTTATATCTAAATATATTTTCCTTTTACTCATTATAATATTAGTAAAGCATCTAATAAAAAATAAAACATAAAAGTGAGAATAAAAATGATTCAACTATAGATCTATTACAATAAAGTTACATATAAATAATAAAGAGGTATAAAAAATAGGTATGTAAATTCAATAAAGTTATCATTAGCGCAATAAGCCCACCAAATGCAATTATAGTAGAGATTAATAATAATCTTCTTATGTATTTTTGCAAAATTTTACATTAATATTTTATTCCTTTATTATATCACATTTTTTTAGTATTCATTACATTTAAAAGAATTTAAGCATTTAGTATCTGTAAAAGATAATTTTTCCAATGATATTTAATATTAATAGGTATAATATAAACATTGATTGAATTAAAAGGCATACCAATTAAAACAAAAGCAATTCATATATATATATAAACAATTAAATCATATGTGTAAATATTATTTTAAAAATATAATTAAATAAAAAATAAACAATGTGCAATAGCAAACAAATAAAATTTATTGATAGGCTCACTTTTCTTTCAAATAATTTGAATGTTTGAATTAGTAAAATAAAATTAGAGAGTAATAAAATTAATATTATAAAATAGAGATGAAAGAATTATTCATCATAATGTAAAGTAACAATTTACGGATAAAGAAATTATTTTATATGTAATGCAATAATTTTATGTATAAATAATAATGGTCACAAATAATAAGAGCAATTACATATAAGTTTTCCTTATTTTATGCATCAAACTTAATATACAAAATTGTAAAGAAAAATAAAAATAATTTTTGAATAGATAATCTACACAACATAGTAGAGATCATTTACTTGATCATATCTAATTTTGATAAGGAATAATAAAAAAGAAATATATAAAAATGCTCAATATTAAATACATAACCAAAAGAAATATATAAAAACGATGAAGGAGAATTATGAGAGGAAGAATATATTTTATTCAACTGTAATTAAATACATAACCAAAAGAAATATATAAAAATGATGAAGTAGAATTATGAGTGGAAGAATATATTTTATTCAACTGTAAATCAAATGATTCATATAACCTATATTTATAGGATAGATAGGTTAAATATTATAAGCTTATAGTTATAGCTCATAAAGAAAATTAAAAAAGCTCTTAATTAATGATAATAGAAACATATCATTTGACTATATTTAATTATTATTATTCATAATTGATAATGAGATATTTGAATTGTATGTTGAAAATTGTGAGTTGAGATCTTTTCGTTATTGATATTATAATAAAAAAAGACATAATGAAAATATGTAAGACATATGTTTTGGTATTTTGCGCTCAGCTGGACTTTGGGTTGAGGGTGAGGGTGAAGGTGAAGGTTGAGTGGCTTGAGTCTGGGCAGAAAGAAGATCCAAGGTCTGCTTGGCACCGAGATTAGCAGCACCCATGGCATGAGCCGTAGGGGTAGAACCAGAGACCGGACCATCTTGCCAAAGGTGACCTATTGAGGTGATCCCACCCGAAAGCGTGAGAGTAGCAAAAATGGTAATCTGACCATTCTGGTAAGTCACGCTCTTATTGAGGACAGGAAAACTCAGATCTCCCTCCGCTAAAGTTGTCCCGTAGCTGGTAATAGGTGAAGTGTGGATGCTTGCAGTTCCATTGGATTGAATAATAGCAACAAAAGCCTGAGCCCCGATCATGCCGCCGTTCGAGTTGTTGGGATGGATAGCCCATGCAACCCACCTGTTTACTGAAGTGAGGTGATCCCACCCGAAAGCGTGAGAGTAGCAAAAATGGTAATCTGACCATTCTGGTAAGTCACGCTCTTATTGAGGACAGGAAAACTCAGATCTCCCTCCGCTAAAGTTGTCCCGTAGCTGGTAATAGGTGAAGTGTGGATGCTTGCAGTTCCATTGGATTGAATAATAGCAACAAAAGCCTGAGCCCCGATCATGCCGCCGTTCGAGTTGTTGGGATGGATAGCCCATGCAACCCACCTGTTTACTGAAGTGACTCCAGTGCGTAAGTATGCGATATCAAGCTTTCCTGTGGATTGATTATAGGACCAGTGAAGATAAGAGCTTAGCTCAGGAAGATCAACGCAATTGGTGAACTGCCGGTTGCTGGAAAAGGACTGACTTTTACATGTTTGAGCAGAGGATGTAGAAAGGAGAGAACTTAGAACTGAGAAGGCTAACACAAGCCTCATCATGCCTCCCCTAGTCATGGTGATTTTGTTTCAAACCTGTAATCTTGCACCGATTTTCAGTGTATCTGTTTGGGTATTTGAATCAAAGAGAGACGGAGATCTGGTGTTTTTCTCTCCCTTTCTCTCTCCTGCAAACACACGCTTTAACAATGGGGTGCGGGTAGATTACAGGCCGATGTCTGCTTGGAAAGGGAGAAAGAGAAGAAGGGGGTTAATATAAGAGTTGGTGGCTTGGGTAGCTGGAAACTTGGAAGAACCCCCCATGCGTAAATTTGACAAAGTACTAATTTTTTTCCCCCTTCTTTCACGGAACCTTCGAATTCTCGTTCCCGTTCAGGGTTGCCAAATATTTCTGGTGTTTGATCCTGTTTTCACACCTGATTTGTCAACGAGGGTTGAAACGAACCGGTCCTGGTTCATCTGTACCGACTTCGATTTATATGAATTGATTGGTACAAATTTATTTAAAAATTCAATTAAATTTTAATTAATTTAATTTAATTTAATTTATACTGATGGTTTCAAGCAAGATTACATATTTTAATTATAAATTTACAAATTAATTGGTTCAAATTTCAATCCGTTTGAATCGATGTACAAAAATTGGTTACATTTTGGCTAATTTGATTCCTCCAAATTTACGTATCCAATCGATCCAACCCGCAAACCCCGGTGTATTAGTTAAGCCGATTGCCAAGATTCAAACTTGACTTGGCTTGCAATGGAATATTGACTTTTGGTTATTGGTGGTTCCGATGTTTTTTCGTTTTGGTTGTAGGTAGTTTCTATGTTTTTTCGTCTTGGTTGTTGGCGACATCTGGGTAGTTGCTATGTTTACTTCTCCAATGCAATTGACACACGTGATATTTTTCTTCCTTTAAAATTTTATTTTCCTGCCAAAACTAAAACCTCTTTTATCATTTTTGCATATATTTATTTCCATTTTATTACCTTCAAATTTTATGGGATTTTTCTTCTTTTTTATTATTTTATTTTTTTCTTTTTATTTATTATGTTACTCCATTACATTATATATAATATATTTATTTACTTTATTTTTTATCCTCACTCCTATTATTTACATATCAAATGTCATTATCATGTAATAATATACATATAATATATTTTATTCTTATCATAAAAATATTTTAAATAAATTAAAATTTTAATTTATTTAATATTTTTATTACTTTCAAATTATTATATGGTTTCTTTTCTTTTTTGGTTTGCTCTATTATCCTATTACATTATATGCACAGTATTTTTTTATCTTATAATTGTATTTTTTTTATATTCCCTTGTATTATTTGTAGTTTAAATGTTAATATCACTTAATAATACATATAAAATGATATACTTTATTTTTATGAGAAAAATATTTGAATAAATTAAATTTTTAATGTAATTAAATTATTTAATTACATATTCTATTTTCATTTTTAAATTACTTTATAACTCAATAGCTACACTATTATTTTTTCATTAGATAATGCTATAGAGAACTCAATCCCTTAAGATATTAATGTTTTATTGTTAGACTATTTTTTTAAAATATCAAAGTAAGAAAATTAAAATTAAAAACACAATTCTCAATATATTAAATGCAATCTAATAGTTCTCCATAGCATTACTTTTAAGAGATAAAGTGTTCTATCATTAGACTATTTCTTTTTAATATCAAAGCAAGGAAATTAAAATTAAAAACACAATTTCCAATATATTAAATGCAATCCTACGGCTCTCCTTATCATTACCCTTTTTTATTTGATTTATAACATGCTTTCTTTTTCCTTTGTTTCATGCTTACTTCTATTATTTATAATTAATATATTAATATCACTAAAATATGTATATATATATATATTCTATTTTATTATAAAAACAATTTAAATAAGTCAAAATATTTGATTTTATTAAATTAGTTAATTATAATTTATATTTTTAACTTTTATATTACTTTAAAACTCATCTTTTGTTTTCCTTTTTTTTAAATTTACTCCATTACACTTTTTTTCTTTTTTTTATGTCCATTATTATTGTTTACAATATAGATGGTAACATCAAAAAAGTATTATGTATATAATGCAATACATTTAGCTTTATTATAAATGCATTTTAAATGAATTAAAATGTTAACATAATAATTATTAATAAAAAATTAATTATATATTCTATTATTTAATAAAAAATCTATGCAAATTAAAATCAAATCTATTTATTTAAATTTTATTAATATTTTACATCATTATCAAATTTTTAGTGCAATGTTTAAAATTAAATTGACATCAATAGGAATTTTGTCAATACTTTGCAACTGGTGCACTGTTTCTTTTTTTTTCATGTTTATTTTGAACAATTATAACTCAAATATTAATATTATCAAGTAATATAAATATGACATGATATATTAAGTAAGTTAATTTAATTGAATTACTTAATACATATTCTATTTTTAATTCTTCTTTTTAATTGCTTTATTATATATTTTTCTTCTTTTTCTTTTTCATATTCATTTTTATTATTTATTGATCAAACTTTGATATCACTATGAAATATGTACACAATACTATACATTTTATTTTTCTTATAAATATTTTTATATAAATTAAAATTTATAATTTAATTGACTTACTAAAATGGTGTAATTTTAACTCTTACATTACTTTACGTCTCACTTAATGTTGCTCTTCTTATTTGCTTCATAGCATGTTTTATGTTTTTCTTTCCTTTCATGTTCTTTCCTATTATTACAATTCAAATACTGGCATAATTAAGAAATATATGTATCACATGATATATTTTATTTTTGTTATAAAATTTTTTAAATAAAATGATAGTTTTAATTTAATTAAATTATTTAGTTATGTATATTATTTTTAACTCTTGTTTTATAACTCACTTATTCTTTCTCCTCTCTTTATTCATTGTATTGTATTGTATTTTTTCTTTTTCTATCCATTACTATTATGATTAATTTAAATTATTAATTACATATTCTATTATTTAATAAATATATTTGAAAAATAAAAATTAAATTTATTTATTTTTTATATATTAATTTTCATATGTCATATATCATATGAAATATGTATCAATTGAAATTTTATCAAGATTTTTTGAACCCACACATTATTTTACTTCCTTTTATTCATTTCATTGTAACTTTTTCATATCCTTTTATATTATTTTTTTAATTTCATATCCATTTAAATGCTAATATTATCAAGTGATACAAATATAACATCTTATATTTAATATTATTATAAAAATATTTTAAATAAATTCAAATTTTAATATGGAAAGTACTAATCAAAATAATTGATCACATGTTCAATTATTTAATAGAAATATTTGAAAATTAAAACATATTTATTTAAGATTTTTCAACATTTTAAAAATTAATTTTCAAAAGTTATATTTTAAATTAAATTTATAACAATTGAGATTTCATTAAGGTATAGTTCATGAATTATTTCACTTTCTTTTATTTATTTTATTGCATTTGTTTATATGCAGTCTTATTCTTTATAGTTCAATAATATAATATATTTTATTTTTATAAAAATAAATTATTTGAATTAAATATTTAATTTAACTAAATTATATAATTATATATTTTATTTTTAACTTTTATATTACTTAACATTAGAATTATATTATCTTTTTTCTATTTACTTCATTACATATTCATTCTTATTATTTACACATTAAATACTAATATCACAAAGAAATTTAGTATAGAAAGCATCAATTAAATTATATAATTATATATTTTAATAAAATTAAAATTAAAATTATTTATTAAATTTTGTACATATATTTTGAAATTTTTGTTAAGATTTTACGGTTCAACACTATTTTTATTCTTTTTACTATTTCATTGCATATTTTTCTTTATTCTTTTGTTTATTCATATTTTTTATAATTTAAACATTGGCATCACTAATTAAAATGAATATAACATAAAATATTTTTATATTATAAAATTATTTCAAATAAGAAAAAGATATAATTTAATTGAATAGATTAATTACATATTTTTTAATTTTTATGTTGAATTTCAAAAAAATATTACTTAGTTATCTTTTAAATATATAATTATAAAATAAATATAATATATTTAATCTTTTATTTTATTTATATACAATATTCTTATAATAATCAATACACTTTAGAAATGTCAATATCACATGATATAAATTATCAATACTAAATAACTAAAAGAAGGTTTTATTTTATTATTTATCATTTATATTATTGCTCTAATATATATTATGTAATTTATTGTATATTTTTTATGTTTATTCCTCTTAAATGCATTTTTTATCTTATAAATTCTAGATTGTGGATTAATAATAAATACATATATGACTATTTTGTTGATGAACTACTAAAATAATAAAATATTCATATAGTTCACGTATCTATATAGTGGACAAATAGATCAACATATATTATATTGTATTCATTCCAAAAATACTAATAATTTAATCTCAACCATAGCTAGTAACGGCTTTATAATTGCCTTAAAAACAAGTATCACATAAAATTTTATTGAAAAATCTTTTAGTTTTTTTAATGAATAATTTTGTGAATTATCATTTCATTATTCTTTTAATCAACTTTGTGTGTGTGTGTGTGTAGAAAATTAAAAAAAAATGATAGTAACATTTTTCAATACATTTTTTTCTCAGTTAAGACCACCATTGTAATATAAAGATATTTAATATCTTATTCGCTTAATGAAGAATCCATTTCATCGTATATTTCTAACATTTAATAAATATCTTTGAACTTAATTGAAAAAAATGAAAATCAATCAACTTTGTATTATTAGATATGATATTGATATAATTTTCTTTAATATTTAATTACGAAAAATATTTTTCATTGTTAGGAATAGTGTGCATTGTTGCATTACCTATAAGAAATAAATATTAAATATTAATGCAATAGAAAATTAAATTGGTCATTGTCATTATCAATCAAAATATTAATTCTTTCTTTGAGATATAAAAAAGAAAATTCACACATTAAAATATGCTATATCATAAAAATTATGATTGAGAGTATTATTTTTATTAATAAAATTAGCCTTATTTTATTTTTTTTTAAAGTGAGGTATAGTAAAGCTTCACAAAATGTTTAAACATGCAATAGGTATGTAAATAAAACATTTTGTATGACTTCAATAACATATACTTTAAAATTTTCTGATAGCTTTTGATATCATAGATCTTTCTTATTATATTTTTCAACAACTAGTGGAGAAAATTAATCGTGATTATTTATATTATTCTTATAATCACTACAATTGTATAAATTAATTTGGCCTTTTTTCACATGTACGATTATAACCATGCCCTGTCCACTTTTGAAGTTCTTTATATTAATAATGCACTCACCTTAGGGAATACAATAAAACTAGCAAGATAAATTTTATTGTTTTTCATAAAAAAAAATAGCTATTTTATGTAACCAAAAGAATGCATGATGAAGCATTTATATGATGATAAAAAAAAAGAAAAATTAAATTATGTAATTGAAAGAGAAAAGAAAAATGATACTAAATGAAATAAATTTCATTTACTCATTTCATCATTTTCATCATAAATTTTATTTGATATAAAGATAGTGATAAAGAAAATCATTATCTTTATAATCTAATTGTGACTTAATGAAAGGCATGATTCTTTTAATACAGAAGTAAAATGTTTAAACCTTTATATCCATGCTTACTTTTTAAAATTCACACACACACACACACACACACACACACACACATATAACATTAAGTTACCTAACAAGTAAAAATACGAGGCAAATGATTCTTCATCATTTTAGATTGGGTTCAAATCCAATTCTAAGTAGATATGATAAGAAAGAATAAAGAACCCAAATTTGTATAAGAGTCTAAATATATTGACCTTTTACTAATTATAATAGTGGTAAAGCATTTGATTAAAGATAAAACATAAAAGTGCGAATAAAAATGATTCATCATAGATCTATTAAAATAAAATTAGATATAAATAATAAAGAGGTATAAAAAAAAGGCATGTAAATCCAATAAAATTACCATTAGTGGAATAAGCCCACCAAATGCAATTATGATAGATATGAATAATAACCTTCTTAGGTATTTTTACATAACTTTACATTAACACTTTATATTCCTTTACTAAATCACATTTTCTTAGGATTCATTACATTTAAAAGAATTTAAGTATTCAATATTCGTAATAGATAATTTTTTCTATAATATTGAGTATTAATAGAATAATATGAACATTGGTTGAATTAAAAAACATATCAATTAATACAAAAGCAATTCATAAATACATAAGCATTAAATTATATATATAAATATTATTTCAAAACATAATTAAATCAAATGTAATCAGTATGCAATAGCGCACAGAAAAAATTCATTAATAGGCTCACTTTTCTTTCAAATAATTTGAATATTTGAATTTGTAAAATAAAATTAGAAAGTAATAAAATTAATGTTATAAAATAGGGATGAAAAAGTCATTCATCATGATGTAAAGCAATAATTCAATTTGGAAGAGAATTTTACTAATAATGTATTATAAAAATGTTCAATATTAAATTGACAACTAAAAGAAATATATAGAAAAGATGAAGGAAAATTATGAGAGGACGAGCATATTTTATTCAATTGTACATAGAATGATTCATATAATCCTTATTTATAGAACCGATGGATTAAATGTTGCAATTTTATAATAATAGTTTATAAAGAAAATTAAAATTTAATAATTGATCACAATGAAAATATAATGTTAGACCTATAAAATCCACATTTAATTATTATTATATTATTCACAATTAATAATGAGATATTTGAACTGTATGTTTAAATTTTTGAATTCAAATCCTTTCGTTATTAATATTATTAAAAAAAAACGCATAATGAAAATATGTGCTACATATGTTTTGGTATTTTGCGCTCAGCTGGACTTCTGAAGGTCTATTCCTTCCGTTAACCTTAAGCTTGTGTCTGGCCAGAAAGAAGATTCAAGGTCTGCTTGGCATTAAGATTAGCAGAAGCCATGGCACGAGCCTGAGGGATAGAATCAGAGATTTGACCTTCTTGCCAAAGGTGAACGATTGAGGTGGGATCACCCGAAAGCGTGAGAGTAGCAAAAATGGTAATCTGACCATTCTGGTAAGTCACGTTCTTACTGGGGACAGGAAAACTCAGATTTCCCTCCGCTAAAGTTGTTTGGTAGTTGGCAATAGGTGAAGTGTAGACTCTTGCAGTCCCATTGGGTTGAATAATAGCAACAGGAGCCTGAGCTCCGGTCATGGCGGAATTCAAGTTGTTGCTGGGATTGATAGCCCATGCAAACCACGTGTTTGCTGAAGTGACCCGAGTGTGTAAGCATGCGATATCAAGCTTTCCGGTGGACTGATCATAGGACCAGTGAAGATAAGAACTTAGTTGAGGAAGATCAATGCAAGTGGCGAACTGCTGGTTGCCGGAACAGGACTGATTTTTACAAGTTTGAGCAGAGGATGTAGAAAGGAGAGAACTTAGAACTGACAAGGCTAACACAAGCCTCATCATGCCTCTCTCCCAGCCATGGTGATTTTGTTTCTAACCTGAAATATTGCATGACTTTCAGTATATCTATTTGGGTATTTGGATCAAAGAAAGACGGAGATCGATCTGGTGTTTTTATCTCCCTTTCTCCCGCAAACACACGCCTTAACAATATGGTGCGGGTAGATTACAGCCAGATGTCTGCTTGGAAAGGGAGAAAGAGGAGGGTTAATATAAGAGTTGGGGGCTTAGCTGGAAACTTGGAAGAGCCCTCCATGTGTAAATGTGACAAAGTAGTTTTTTTTTTTCTTTTCTCCTCCTCCTCCTCCTCCTCCTCCTCCTTCTTCCACAGAACCTGGGAATTCTCGTTTAGCGGTTACCAAATATTTGCGGTGTTTGATTGTGTTTCCACAGCTGCCTTGTCAATGAGGGGTGAAACGAACCGGTCCTGTTTCATCTGTGCCGACTTCGATTTATATGAATTGATTGGTATAAATTTATTTAAAAAATAAATTAAATTTTAAGTAATTTAATTTAATTTATACTGACGATTTGAAGAAAGATTACACATTTTAATTATAAATTTACAAATTAATTCGTTCAAATTTCAATCCGTTCGAATCGATGTACAAAAATTGGTTAAATTTTGGCTAATTTGATTCCTCCAAATTTACATATCCAATCGATCCGACCCGCAAACCCCGTTGTATTTGTCAAGCCGATTGCCATGATTCAAACTTGACCTGGCTATTGGCTTTCGGTTATAGTTAGTTTCTATGTTTTTTCGGTTTTGGTTGTTGGCAATTTCTAAGTTTCAAAGATACGGAATTGATTCCATTAACTAAAATTCATAAACAATCGAGAATAATCTATTCTAGAAGCTTTTACGGATGCAATTGACAGATGTCATATTTTTCTTCCTTTAAAATTTTATTTTCCTTGCTAAGACTAAAACCTCTTTTTATTTTCATTTTTACATATATTTATTTACATTTTATTACCTTCAACTTTTATACAATTTTTCTTCTTTTTTATATTTTCTTTTTTCTTTTTTATTTATTATGTTATTCCATTAAATTATACACATATTATTTTTATTTATTTTATTTTTTATCTTTACTCTTATTATTTACATATCAAATGTCATTATTACGTAATAATATATATAACATGATATATTTTATTTTTATAATAAATTTTTTTAAATAAGTTAAAAACTTAATTTAATTGAATTATTTAATTACATAAATTACTTTACAACTCAACAATTATACTATTATTTTTTATTAAGTGATGTTATAAAGAGTTCAATTTTTTAAGAAATTGTGTATTTTATCGTTAACCTACTTTTTCTTTCCAAATATAAAAGTGAGAGTTAAAATTAAAAACATAATTTTCAATATATTTAGAGGCCGTTTGGTTCAAATTAAAAAAAGGAGTGATTCTTAATTATCCAATCTGTTTATTTTAAATAGGAAAGAACATTAAATATTTTTAATTTATTTTATTAATAATTATTAAATAAAAAATAATTTATTTATAATTATTATTAAATAATTATTATAATTAGTATCTTATTATTTTATTTTATTTACTAATATTATAATTTTTATAATTATTTAATATTAATTATCAATATCTTATTAATATTATTTTTATTATTACTCTTATTATTTCAACTATTACTAATATCTTAATAATAATTAATATTATCATACTGATATTAACTATTATTATTTATTTCATTAATATTTTTAATCTTTATTATTATTTTATTAATATTATTAATTATTAATAACTTTAAAATATTATAATATTTTTTATTTATTTTATATTTTATAATATTATTAATATATAATAATTATTTATTATTTAAATACTATTTAATTATCTTATAATTATTGTTAAAAATAAAATTATTATTTATTTAATTATTATTTTTAATTATTATTATTTTATTAATATTATTAATTATTTTTATGTTATTAAATATTATATATTTACTAATATTATTAATTTCATAATTATTTAATTTTAATTATTAATATTTTATTTTTATTATTATTTCAATTATTACTATATTATTTATTTATTTTTTGTAACAATGATAGTTATTATTTTATTATTATGATTAAATTATTAATATTATTAAATTCTTTATAATAATTATTATATGATTATTTATTTTTATTTAATTAATTTTATTATATTTTATTTTTTATTATAAACTATTATTTAATAATTATTTTTATTTTTGATTATATTATTATTTTATAATAATAAATTATTATTATTATCATTAAATTAAAGATGATAAACTCAAAATTCATAATAAGAGAATGAGATTCTCTATGAATTTGGGATAATCCCATTAAAAAAAATGAGAAGAAAGAATGAATTTTTTCTGAACTAAACAAAAATAAAAAAAATGAAACCCTACAATTCCCTTCCCCTTTCCCTTTTCGTTTCCTGATTACCCCTAACTAAATGGCTCCTAAAACAATTCAACAACTTTCTATAGCATTACCCTTTTTTATTTGCTTTATGACATGCAGTTTCTTTTTTTCTTTTTCTATACTCACTTTTATTGTTTATAGTTAAAATATTAATATCACTAAAAAGTGTATATATATAAATATGTATATATATATATATATATATTCTATTTTATTATAAAAATAATTTAAATAAGTTAAAAAATTTGATTTTATTAAATTAATTAATCCTAATTTATATTTTTAACTTTTATATTTCTTTATAACACATCTTTTGTTTTTCTTTTTTTTTTTAATTTGCTCCATTAGACTTTTTTACTTTTTTCTATGTCCACTATTAATGTCTACAATATGGATGGTAATATGAAAAAGTATTATATATATAATGCAATGCAATTAAATTTATTATAAATATATTTTATAATAAATTAAAATGTTAACATAAAGTTATTAATAAAACATTAATGATATATTCTATTATTTAATAAAAATTTCTGCAAATTAAAATCATAAATTTTATCAATATTTTTACATCAATATCAAATTCTTAGTGCAATGTTTAAAATTAAATATACATCAATAGAATTTTTCAATACTTTATAACTGATGCACTGTCTCCATTTTTTTTTCATGTTTATTTTTAACATTTGTAACTCAAACATTAATATTATCAAGTAATATAAATATAACATGATGTATTAAATAAGTTAATTTAATTGAATTACTTAATACATATTATATTTTTAATTCTTATTTTTAATTGTTTTATTATATATTTTTTCTTTTCTTTTTTAATGTTTATTTTTATTGTTTATAGGTCAAACTTTTGTATCAATTACACAATACTATATATTTTATTTTTGTTTCAAATATTTTTATATAAATTAAAATTTTGAATGGTGTAATTTTAAGTCTTATATTTACTTTACGTTTCACTTAATATTTTTCTTTTTCTTATTTGTTTCATTATATGTTTTTCTCTTCTTTCATGTTCTTTCCTATTGTTACAATTCAAATATAATTGATATATATATATATAATGATATATTTTATTTTTGTTATAAAAATATTATAAATAAAATGACATATTTAATTTAATTAAATTACTTAATTATGTAAATTATTTTTAACTCTTACTTTATAACTCACTTATTATTTCTCTTCTTTTTATTTATTATATTATATTTTTCTTTTTTATCAATTACTATTATGATTAATTTAAATTATTAATTACATATTCTATTATTTAATATATATTTTAAAATTAAAAATTAAATTTATTTAATTTTTATATTAGTTTTCAAGTGTGATATATCATATTAAGTATCCATTAATTGAAATTTTATCAAAATTTTAGAACCCACACATTATTTTACTTCCTTTTATTCATTTCATTGTAACTTTTTCTTTTTTTTATGTTTTATTCTTGGTATTTACAAATTAAATATTAATATCACTGAATAATATAAATATAAAATAATATATTATATTAATGTTTTAAATAAATGAAAATATTTAATTTAATTAAATTACTTAACCAATTATAATACTTTATAGTTCATTCTTTGTTTCTCTTCTTTTTATGGGCACAATTGCATTTTTTATTTTCATATCCATTTAAATGCTAATATTATTAAGTGGTACAAATATAATATGTTATATATAATCTTATTATAAAAATATTCTAAATAAGTTTAAATTTTAATATAGGAAGTACTAAACAAAATAATTAATTACATATTCAATTATTTAATAGAAATATTTGAAAATTAAAACATATTTATTTAATATTTTTCAACATTTTAAAAATTAATTTTTAAATATTATATTTTAAATTAAATTTACATCAATTGAGATTTCATTAAGGTATAGTTTATGCATTATTTTACTTTCTTTTATTTATTTTATTGCATTTGTTTTTATGCACTTTTATTCTTTATAGTTCAAATGCTGATATAATTGAGTTATAAAAATTTAATATAATATATTTTATTTTTATGAAAATATATTATTTGAATTAAAGATTTAATTTGAATGAATTTCTTAATTATATACTTTACTTTTAATTTTAATATTACTTAACATTAGAATTATACTATCTTCTTTTTATTCACTTCATTAAATATTTTTTATTTTTTATTTTATTTATGCTTATCATTTACATATCAAATACTAATATCACAAAGAAATTTAATAGAAAGTATCAAATAAATAATACTATTATATTTTTAGTGAAATTAAAATTAAATTTATTTATTGAATTTTATACATATATTTTGAAAATTTTGTTAAAACTTATAGTTTAGCCACTTTCTTTTCATTGCATATTTTTTTATTCATATTATTTACAATTTAAACATTAGCATCACTAAGTTAAATGAATATAACACAAAATATTTTTATATTATAAGCAAAAGATATAATTCAATTGAAAAGATTAATTTCATATTTTTTAATTTTTATGTTACATTTTAAAAAAATTACTTGTGTATTTAAAATAAATATAATATATTTAATTTTTTTATTTATATACAATATTCTTATAATAATAAATACACTTTAAAAATATCAATATCATGTGATACATATTATCAATAATAAATAACTAAAATAGAGGAATTCTATGTTACTCCCATGGATTTAGAATGCATAAGAATGTGACTAAATTTAAGCCATTGGATGAGTTGACCAATTCAATGATTTAACTCATCCAATGACTTGTATTTTATCACATATTTATAGATTCCAAACCCATAGGGGTAAGAAAGCACCACTAAAACAAAGTTTTATTTTATTTTAATCTTTTATACTATTGCTTCAATATATATATTATTTAATTTATTGTATTTATGTTTATTTCTTTTAACTGCACTTTTGATATGTCAATATTATTAAATAGTATAGATATAATAAGATATATTTTATTTTTTATAAAATATTTTTAATAAGTTAAAGATTTAATTTAATTTAATTTCTTTGTATGCTTTTATTACTTTCAAATTATAAAATAGTTTCTATTTTTTATTTATCTTATTTTATTTTTATGATAATATATTTAAATAAATTAAAATTTTAATTTAATTAAATTATTTAACTTCATATTCTATTTTTAACACCTATATTACTTTACTATCTCCTATACTATAACTAGCCTTTTTATTTGCTCCATGAAGTGTTTTTCTTCTTGTCTTTTTTTATGTAAACTTCTATTGACATGCTAATATTACTAAGAAGTACATAATTTATTTGTGTTATAAAAATAATTTAAATAATTAAATAAAATTAAATTATTTAATTATATAATATATTTTTAACTCTCATATTACTTTTCAACTCATTCATTATTTAACTTCTTTTTATTTGCTTTGCTATATTTTTCTTTTTTTCACATCTATTGATATTGTTTATAATTTAGATGTTAATGTCAAAAATTCATATAAATATAACATAACATATTTAATTTTATTATAACATATTTTAAATAATTTAAAATTTTAATATTGAAAATATTAATCAAACTAATTAATTATATATTCTATTATTTAATAAATTGTCAACACTTTTTACATTAACTTTTAAGTGTTATGTTTAAAATTAAATATATATCAAATGGAATTTTGCCAAAATTTTATGACCCATAAACTATTTTATTATCTACTTTATTGTACATTCTTTCACATTTATTTCTAGTATTTATAATTTAAATATTAATATCACTAAATAAGGTAAATGTAGCATGATAAGTTTTATTTTTATTTTAAAATATATTAAATAAATTAAAATTTTAATTTAATTAAATTACTTAATTACATATTTTATTTATAACTCTTATATTACTGAATAACTCACCAATTGTTATCTTTTTTTTAGTTTATATTCTATTACATAGTTTTGTTTTTATTGTTTACTAGTACTATTTATTGTTTAATCTTAGATATTAATATTATAAAGTCATCTAGATTTAAAATGATATATTTAATTTTTTATAAAAATATTTTAAATAACTATAAAATTTTGTAACTCATGCATTGTTTTCTTCCTATTATCATTTTCTTAATGTTTACTCATATTATTTATACCTCATATGCTTGGTTTTAAATTTAATCTATTGTTAGTGTAAATTAGTTTTATACTATTACTAATCAACTAATCAATGTGTTATAATATCAACAAAAGAAAACATTAAAATTTCTTTATTTCCATTACTTAAAACATTTTAATTATTATTACTTTTTTAATAAAATATCTTCTTCTTATTTATTAATAGTATAAAGTATTGTACATTATTGATAAATAAATTTTAAACTTCATACATTGATATTGCTAAGTAATATAGATAAAAACATGGCACATTTTATTTTTATTATAAAAATATTTTAAATAAATTAAAGATTTGATGTAATTAATTTACTTAACTATATATTATATTTTTAACCTTTATATTACTTAACATTTGACACCTATCACAAAGTATTTTAATACCTAAAACAAAAAAGGCATTTCTAATGTTTTTCATCTTAAAATAATGTGATAGCAATTGCTTTATCTTAGCCAACAAGCTCATTTCATTGCTCCCTAAGAGAATATCGTTAATATACAAAACCAGAATAACAAATTTGCTAACATTTCTCATTATATAAATACACTAGTTTGCATTATTTTTCCTAAATCTCTAAAAAGTAACTATCTTATAAAATTAGAGATATCATTATCGAGAAGCTTGCTTTAAACTGTATATAGATTTTTTTAACTTGCACGCCAAGTGTCTTTTACCTTTTTTTTGGAAATCGTCTGGTTATTGCATGTACACGATTTTAGATAGATCACCATTCAAGAATGTTATTTTCACATTCATCTAGTGCAACTTCAAGTCAAAATGAGCAATAATAGTTATAACAATTCTGAAAGAGTCCTTCATTGATACTAGTAAAAAGTCTTTTTGTAATACACATTCTCCTTTTTTAGTATAACCTTTAGCCATAAATATAACTTTATATTTATCAATCTGCCTATGAGTGTCACACTTAGTCTTAAAGATCTATTTACATCAAATCGGCTTGCAATTCACAAATAATTTAACAAGATCCTATACTTAGTTTTTATTCATTGAAACTAATTCATCCTCCATTATAGTGATCTACTAAGGAGAGTTTGAACTAGATATTGCTTGAAAGAATGAAATGGGATTATTATCTTCACTTAGATCATATTTATGCTCTTATAAATACACAATATAAATATTTGATATTATCGATCTACGTTGTCTAAGTGATTTCCTCAATTGAACCTCAATATCAAAATTCTCATTTTCCTTTAAGGGTCATATCAAATCATGTTATGGAAGATCAAAAAATGAGAAACTAGTAAATTTAGAGATTAAAAGGATGACTACTTTTCTTCTTCAAAATTTGTAATCCATGATCTCTAAATCTCACTACCTAACTCATCTTTAAAATAAATGGCTTTATCGAAGTCGATGATCTAGATAATATGAGTCGAACAATAGAACCTACTACTTTTGGATTTAACACAATAACTAATAAAGAATCTAGATACAATTTTAAGGTCAAATTTCTTAGTAGTAAGAATATATAGCTTTACCTCTACTCTACAAGCTTAAATATGAAGATGATTTAGTGTTGGTTTCTTACTGTTCAACAATTCATATGAAATTAAAGGTATAGACTTACTTAGCACCTGATTTAGTATATAGCTTGCGGTCTTCAATGCTTCCCTTAAATAAAATCTGAAAATAAAAAATAAGAAGATATACACTTAACAATGTCAAGAAATGTCCTGTTTCTCTTTTTAGCTATCCTATTTTGTTTTAGTGTACTAGGTATAGTATAGCTTGCCTTAATGTCACACTCCAGCAGAGGCTAGGCAAATGGACTTGGGTTTTTCCTAATTTCATCATATTTGCCATATTACTATTTTCCTCGATTAGAATTCACACATTTAATTTTCTTGTTGTACTTAAGCTCGACTACTGCCTTGAATATCTTGAATGCATCTAAGGATTTTGATTTTTTTTCACAAGTAACTCTATCCAACTAAAATACAAATAGTCATTAATAAAAATGATGAAGTATCTCTGAGCTTTCATGGTTACAAGAGCGATGGGACTGCAGATATCATTATAAATGAGTTCTAGTACCTTTTATCTTGTAACTCTCTTTCCCTTTCTAGCTTTTGTAGTCCACATAAGTGTTAAGATTAAAGAAGTTTAGATTATATAGTACATCTTCCCTGATTAACCTTTGAATTCAATCTTTAAAAATGTGACCAAGATGCTTATGCCAAAGTATCAAGGAGTTTTCTTCAATTCTATTTCTTTTCTTCCCTGTAACTATATTAACAATGTTAAGGGAACTTAAATTTAGATTCATCCTGTATAGTCAATCTATTAATTCATTAATGCCTACAATAGTCAAACCTTGAAACAGATTTGCCTTTTTACCTCTAAAATTTCAAAAATATCCTTAGAGGTCCAGAGCTACAATTAATATCAAGTTCCTTCTCATAGAAAGCACCAATGCCACTTCTCTCAATACTAGCTCATGTCTAGTTAACAATTATAAATACACATCCCACTTTGATAATTAATTCAACATTATTTGGTTTTCTAGAATTTCCTAATGATTGGGATGAGTTGATAATGTGAATTGTGGAATTGTGGAATTGGTATTAAGCCACTAGGTATTTGATGATACATTAACTAAATTGGACTCGAAACAAACATTAGCCCAATCCTTTCTCATTGTCCAATATAGCATTTTTTTTAGTTTTGTTGCATAACAGCTAGGAATAATACATCACACATTAATGCATGTATAACATAATTATGCTAATGTTTTCCTTATAATATTTAAATATACAACCCTATACAATATTATGTTATAAAATCAAACACTGAAAGGCATTTCTAACTTTACAACGCAATACAAGAGTCAAATGTCATGCCCTTAAAATACTAATGTTGAACGATATTTAAGTAATTTATATGCACAATACTCATCTCTATGCATGCACTATAACTAATTAACTATATTAACAACATAATGCTAAAGAGTATTTACGTCATTAATATAGTCTCTCCTTTTTTAAATAATAATCTTTCATTAAAATCAAACTAAAAATTTGTGCAATTGATTTTACAAAGGTAGGTACATAATCACATAAATTTTATATAGCACAGTGCAAGTCATTAGTAATTTTTATTTTAATAAATACAACTTTAAAAATTATTAAAATATACAAATAATATCCAAAAATTTCATAAAAATTTCAAAAGGTGGACAACATATCAAAGAACATATAGTAAAAATTTTAGCTCAAAATAAGCCTATATAAGTATTCAAATAAAATAGATAAAAAATAATTAAAATTATTTTTATATAAAAAAATGCATAATGGAAAATGCTCAAAGAATGGAGTACAGTAATATGTGCACTACCACCAATCACTGCCAACAAGGTGGTGTTTGGCTCCCTAGCACTGACTATGCGGCTAAGTGTACATATGAGCATATTTCTCATCTTCTTCCTAGTTAAACTAGCCAATAACGGGTTTGTATAGACCTAACATTGACTAGGTTCAAACTCAAATATTTCCTAATTGATTTTAGCAATTAAAGCACAATTTTCACAATTTTCTTGCCTAGAAACCATTTTCTAACCTCCCACAATCTATTCCTATCGATTCCTTGGCTAAAACTATCCTAAAAATACCATTTCAAATTATTAATAAATTTGAGTTTTAAGCCATGGAGGTTTTGATCTTTTAAGGGCTAGAAGGTTTTGTATTTTATGTATTTCATATCCCAAAATTCCCTTTAAAAAACCTAGCTTTAAACTACCTATTTTTCCCTCTTAATTTCTTTAATTTTGAAGAAGTATGTCAATGAAGGCTCAGAGGTATAGCACTACTCACATTTGCTTTTTACACTTTTTTTTATGTTTCATGTAATTTTCATCAAAATTCATGGTTTCATATGTTTTCTATCAATATCCATATTTACAAAACCACACAAGCATTTGTTCACGGCAAAAAAATTATTATATAACAAAAAATCCGGAATAATTATAGAGGCATGTATTACAACAGTAATTGAAATTATCATTGGCATAAATTCCATACAAAAGCTAACAATATATTGATTAAAAATTTCTCCGATAATCAAGTATAACCAAAAGCCATGTCAAGCTCTAATACCAATTGTAGGAAATATTTATGAAATTTGCATTTAATTTTAATTTTTAATTGCGGTATGATAGGAAGAAAATAAAATAAATATAATTAATATAATCAAAAAATTAATTTATAAATATCTGTCATCCAAGCACAAGCTTTTATATTGATATACTGAGGAATCCCTCCTTTAATAATCTTCTAGTCTCTGTATAATAGATCTCACCAATGGAGCAAAAAATTTAAAACTCAGGAGATATGAAATAGGAATTCCTTTATATATTACTCAATCCGAGTTTTGAATCATATTCATCCTAAGATCCAAACTTATGCTCATATAAAATTGTCACATACATAAAGTCTAATTAACAATAATTTTTTATTAATAAATTATATATAGCTCACAAAAAATATTAACAAATATACCTAATTTGAAATTAGTTTAAATTAGCAAAAAATCAGTAAATTGACTCCACATTAGTTACAGTCAAATGGGTTGTAATAGATATTTTCTTGGGATAATTGCTTTTCGATGAAAAACATATAATCTAAAAGGTTAATTGGTTTTCTGTTATGATTCATTTGGCATGTAATTTTTTTAAAATTGATTTCATTTCATTTTAATTGAAATTATTTCAATTCATTTATAAATTAATTATTTTATTTGAAATATATTAAAAAATATGTGAAATTTAATTAAAAAGTAAAATTTGATGATATTATGATAATATAATACTAGAAAGAGGGTAAAATTTTTATATAAAATATTTTTTTAATCAAATAAAATGAATTCTAATAAAATTCTTGTTAAAATAGATGGATTTCATAATAGCACAAATGCAATTAAAATAGAAATTGTAAATGAAATGAAATAAAATCTCTTTATATTTAAAACCAAATACCATTTTTTTTAAAAAATCATTTGAAAATGAAATGAAATATTATTTTGAATGTTGCTAGATAAGGGGTTAGGGATTAGATATCAAATTGGTTATAATATTAATTGTGACAACAAAGTTTCTTTTTCCCCTTCCAAAAGGAAAATACTATGCATCCCCAAATATGAGTGTGGAGTGGGATGTCAAAAGTGAAATAAAGCTGTGCCATTAAATATTAAGTAAGATCAAGCAAAATTTTTAATCTTGTGATTGAAATGCATTTAGATTGTGAATTTCTGCTTATTCAGTCGGGCGAGGTATAACACTACTCTTCTCACAGAGGATTTAAATTTAATTTATTATTAATATAATTTAATTTTAAATTATTATTCATTCATATATTATCATATTAATAAAAATGTATTAAAATTTTTTACAATTATTAAAAATTCGTAATTATTAAATTTTTTCTAATAATTTATTTTTTATTTATTAATAATTTAAAATATTTTATTCTAATCATAATTCGAATTTAAACCTATATGAGGAATTGTTTCAATCTCATCAAGTTAAAAGCAATCTAAATCTCACATAATTGAAATCTAATTTTCATTTTTAACGATGAGGGACACGGATCCGAGGGTTCCAACACTTCACCTCGTAAGTAACATTACATGATAGTAGTGAAATTTTAGCATTACATAGTAATCAGATATTCAGATTGAATGATTTCATAAAATTACGTCGACACTTTTTCATTTTATTACGTATAATATAGGAGACATTTTTATTTCTCTCTCGAGAATAAATAAAGAGTAAATTTTAAATAAAGGTTTTTAAGTATTTACTATAAGTTTTTTATTTAAATTAAAATATGTGTATTAATTATTCTATTAATTATTAATAATTTTAATTTGACAATTACAATAATATCAAAATTCTATTACCAAAAACTTTAAACGTGCTATTGAAGGCCCTTGAGTCAAGTGAGACCCAATATTTCTTTTTATATTTTTTGTTAAATCCATAATTTGATTCTTAATTTTTATATGTATATAAAGATGGTAATTTTTAATACAATATGATAATCATATGAATATAACATGTTTACACAGATTTGGATTAACATGTTAATTTATTTAAAAAATTATATTAAAATTTTAAAAATATTACTTGATAATTAATTAATAATTAAATTATGAATACATATATATAATAAAAATAAAAATTTTATTTTAATAAAATAATATTTAAAATTAAAATTATATTTTATTAATAATTTTATAATATCAATTTTATTAATTAAAATTATTAAATAAATTAGATGAATAATTTATTTTTGCATGTCAATTAATTTGAACGACACAAATTATCACCTCTGTGCATTCAATAATTTGATCATTTTTTTAATTATAAAAAACATTATATGTACTAAAAATAAAATTTAAATTCTAAATATTATAGATCAACTGAATTAAACTTCACAAATTTGTAATATATTTTTGCATTAATTGATATTCCTTAATTTATGTTTAGAACTTAATTATATTTTGAAGATAGGGTCTTGCAAAAAACAGTTTATAAATTTTATCTAAATGTTGTCCTAATTAGAATGGTAACAGGAAATTATTCCTCTGTTTAGGAATGTAATTTCCGGGCCAAATTGTTTGGATTGGTTTGGTTTCCAATGAGCATGCAGTGGCCTGTGGCCATGGAGGACAATATTTAGGATTGGCTAATTTGTTTACTATCTATCCATCATAGACGTGGCCTTTAATGGGTCCAATAAATAGAACAAAAAAAAAATGAAGAGCATTAGTTGTACAATACGACTGTAGTATGATGTGATGCCATTTTATTGGTTTGGGTTGACGGGCTTGTTCTTGTAAAGTCCGCCATAACCCCAAGCTCTCTTTCAAATGGAAGAAGATTTATTTTATTTTAAACCAAAATAAGTGGATGACCAAAAACAAAAATAAAAAATAAAAAACCAATACAATTGTTGTTCAAAACTTTTAGACTTCTTTCTCCTAGCACTTTTTAACGCAACGATATTTATTGTTTTTTTAGGAATATCACTTTTATTATATCTAAGGGCTAAATTTAAAATTATATATATATATATATATATATATATATATATATATATAGATTGTCACTTATATCATTGTATGAAATTTCTAAGCTTCTCTTATATTCATAAATAATAAATTGAAAAAAATTATATGGCTACATCCACACATTTTTGTCATGTCGACGAGGAAGGGATTGCTGTCAGAGTTTGTGCTATTAATTCGCACTGAATAATCACCTGCGTATGAGAAATTTCTTATAGATGCCACCTCCGTAAGGTCCATTTAGGGTGACAGTGTTTAGATTAAACACATGTTTTTTTGTATATAATTATAAAATACTTTGATCATAAAAAATATTTTATTACTTCAATATTACATACAATGAATATTGTAAAAAATAATATCTTTACTTTAAAAATGAAGTTATTTTCCTTCACTATTATAATATTAAGTATGATACAATTTTAATCAAAATATACATATGATATATCACTCTTTTACTTATATATAAATAAATATTTTTTTTTACAAAAAATATCTTTCAAAGACTTCATATACTTTGTGTTGGAGAGTATTTTTTGTAAGAAAATATTATTTATACATATATCAATGATCACTTAATATATCATTTATATTTGTGGTTAAAAAAATAATACATAAAATTATTATAATGGAAGAAATCAAATTTTTCTTTAAAAAAAAGGATCAAAGAAAAATTTATTTTCTCCAAACTCTTCCTACAAACATTTGGATTGGAATAGCTGTAGCCTTAATTGTTGGATAATTCCTTTCTTCAGGGAACTTGAGGTGCTGACAAATATATAAATTCATTTTTACATTGATTATTTCTTTTATGATAAAATTATAAAAATAATAATGTTACACTTCTTTTAATCAAAGTTGATTTCAGTTTGCTCTTTTCCACAAATTATTGGGTTTATAATTTTGTGAACTTCATTGTCTAATAGGAAAAAAAGTGTATGATTCACTTCCAAGAGAAAAATACATCAAGCATTTCTTACCAAGAATATATAAATTTATTTATTTTTCATTTTTTGGTTATGGGAAGAAAAAAAAAATTTGTGCCTAGGGGAGGGACAAAATGTCAGGAGAATGGGTGGAAATAGGCTAAAACATCTATTAAGGCCTATAGTTTGGCCTATTTGATAATTAATAAATTTAATTAACTGTTAACTGATTCAATTAATTGTTAACTAATAGTTAATTGTATTAACTGATTTAAATTGCTGATAATATTAATTATTTGAATGAAGATATTTAATAAAATTAGTTATTTTTTATTAACCATTTATATGTAAAATAACGTATAAAGATATGTATATATTTTATGATTTATTTAAATATTTTTTACTTTAATAATATTTTAGATTTATCATATGATTTACTAAAATTTTCTTCTAAAAGATGTATTATTATAATTTATTATTTATTATATTTCTAAAAAAATAAATTATTATATTTCTTAAAAATAAATTACTATATTTTATAAATACTTTATAGAAATTAATAATTATTCTTTAATAAATCTTGATTTTTTAATAAGGATATAAATGGAAATAGGTATATTCTTTAAAGACCATTTTATATTTTTATAAATTCATTATCAATAAATTAATTGAAAATGCTAGATTTTTTGGTTTTTTTCAAATTAAATGATTAAGAGTCAATCAGCTAATTCAATAAACTGTTTATCAAACAGTTAAATTAACTTATTGATTTAGTCAAATAATTAAATATTATCAATTAGTTAAAAGTTAACTAAATTTTTTTTATCAAACATCCTATTTAATTTATTTTCAACCTAATCTAACTTAACCTCTTTATTACAATAGGTGAGGTTGAAATTGATAAATAGATATATTTAAATAAATAATTTATGCCTATTTTTTTTAGGCTCAGCTAACCTATTTAATAATTTATATAATATAATATAACATCATACCTAATATATACATCTATAAAATATACATATGTATAATACTAATATAAATTTACATTTAAATCTAATTCATTATCAGTATAAATTAATTATATACTATTACTCATTTATGTATTGTTATATTAATAAAAAATTATTCAAATTCTTTTAATGTCATTAAATATTCTTAATTATTATTATTTTTATAATAATGTATTTTATTTTCATTCACTAGTAGTATAAAATGTATTGGTTCAAATTTGAATTCTATAATTTTAGTACATATAATTATAAATATAAATACAATTTAATTATTGATTTATTTTTTTACTTTAAAGACCTTTTACTTATTAACTAAATTGAAAATATGTTTATATAAATAAGTTTTTAAATAAGTTAACATATTAAGTTGAATATTTTATGTACATTAATAGATGAAATTTAAGTTAATAATTTATAAAATAAATATTATTTATTTAAAGTGCCACGTAACCTATTTCTATTACTGTGAGGAGAAGGAGGGGGTTGGATGGTTTTGAATTCTCATCCCTCAAGGCCCCACTTTACTAATGTTTTGCCAATAAGTGAGCCCGCTGTACATTCCATTTTTATGAAAAAAAAATAAGACCTCATGCCTAACTATTGGGCCAATTTGCGTAAAATGCGAGGCTGATAGCATCCTAAGGGCCAGCGGATCAACGCCGATGGTGCCAATAATTCTAATCTGGGCTCGTTATTCTTTTAATTTTAATCTAATTACATTTATACTTCTTCTATTTTTCTAAATATACGCAAACTTTTTTTATATACATTTACATCCCTTTTGTTTCATTTTAAACACGTACCATTTTTTATTTTTGAAAAATAAATGTGATAAACAAATATTTTTAAAAATAAAAAAATATGAATATAATTAAATTAAATCTTAAAAAGGTGGGTGTAACTTACGCATATAATTTTAAATTTACATTGAAAATATATTATAAATACAATTTTATTGTTTTCACCCTCCATCTTTTATTTTTACTCTCGTGTCCTCTATGAAAATAAATTTTACCTAACTCTACTCCCTTCGTTGGAAAACGTGATATTCATAAATAAAAAATTAGGTTTAGAAGAAGAATTACTCATTTGACTATGAGAAAAGAGTTTGATTTCTCAAAATTATAAACTGCATTTTAAAATGTAAAGTACAATGTTATGTAATCATATTGTAAAGTATTTATCCCTCTTTGAGATCATAAAAAAATAATAATTTATTTTTTAAATTAAATTAATAAATAATTTTACTAAATAATTTTTTTAATGAAAGTGTTAGGCCTGGGTTATGCAAGGACAAGAAAGCGTAAACGGCAGCAGTTGCCAGTAGCCAACCATGGGCGCAGCAGATGGAAGCAACGTTGCGTTGTCGGCCACTGAATAGCTAGGCTGGCCCACCTCTCTCTGGGCCCACTGAATTTGCCCCTATCTATCCTTCCCCTATGCTCCCTCTCCTCTTGCTCCTTGCTTAAGATGATGTATTCTTCCTTGTGAGTAACGCTTCTATTACTTTTGGAGATATTTGTTTTCACATAAGATGATTTTGTAAAAAATATAATTATAAAATATTAAAATAAATATAAAATAAAGTTATAAAATATTAAAATCAATAAAATTTTTTATTTATTTAATATTAAATATAAAAAATTTGAAGGAATTAGATTACAATTTTTAAGAAGGAATAAATTCTTTCATTATTATAATTTTAGGTATCATTTTTTTAATCTCAAATAAAATTGACATGTTACTTCTTCATCATTAAATATATAAAAAATATTTTTATTAAAAATATATTTTGAGGAAATAAATAAAATCTAAAAGAAGAGAGATCATTTACTCCTTTTTCTAATAGATAATGAAATCTATAAAATTATGAATATTATAATTTGTTAAAAAAAGTAAATAGAATATGAATACAAGAAAATAAAAGTAATATTACTCATTCTTTTATGCATAAAAAAATAATCATTTCTTGAAACACTATAGGAATTTGGGTATTTAACAACAAAATTTTGATAATACATTTAAGTATAGAACATGCATTGCAATATTGATTTCTAGCCCAATTTAAAAAATTTTTAAAAAATTGAGTTTTAGCAATGGTACATTATCCGGATATCATTAATTCCATCACCAAACAATATATGAAAACTTTATTTATGGAATTAATGACAAAACTACAAGAAAATAATTATTAATGGATTTAGCGATGGACAATTGTATAAATTTTTGAAAAATATTCTAGCAAAATATTTAAATTTTTACAAAAAAAAATATGATGGAGCTATCGATGAAACAAAAATAATTTGAGAAGCAAATTCTTCACCAATTTAAATGCACCAATTTATTAAATTCAAACTAGCAATAAAATATTCAATTACTATTCTTTGAATATATTTGGCATGGGATAATAGCTCCTTAGTTTAGCAAGCAACACCCATTTACTCTAGTCCCTCCATCCATCTTTGCACCTCTACCCCTTCGTTGTTCTCTTACAACCTCTCTATTGTCTTTTATTGCTTTCAAGAGCTTCCTTATTGTGTTTTTCTCTCTTTTAATCAATTGTTTTCCTATAAAATGTTAGTTTTATTGCTTAGGATTTGTATGATAGTTTTATGATGAATTTCTTAGATTTCTCCAATAATTAATGTTTATCTTATGCTTTTCATGCATTATGTAAGAAGTTGAATGTTTTAGAACTTTGAATATGGTTGAATCTTTCACAAGATTTGATGAAGGGAAATTCAAGTTCTT
The DNA here is from genome assembly GCA_020226215.1 of Sindora glabra. Taxonomy (NCBI): domain Eukaryota; kingdom Viridiplantae; phylum Streptophyta; class Magnoliopsida; order Fabales; family Fabaceae; genus Sindora; species Sindora glabra. The sequence goes on from CM035225.1 coordinate 7,588,791, forward strand.
ATGTAATCAAGATTTCTATTTTGATTCAATTTAAATGTGATGATTTAAGGTTGATTAAGGTGTTATAATGTTCACCTTGATTTTTTTTATTTTTGTTTTGCATTGATTTTATTAATGATATAATTAATTTACTCTTGGATAAAGATATATATAGGTGATATTTAATTGTAGAGATAAAATTATAATAGTTAACATTTTAGCATTTTAAAAATGTACTCATTTATATATTACAACATAATTTTTATTTAAAAGCTAGTCAATAAATTGCTAGACAACATATATAAGCGATGCAAAATAGATATAGATGTGTTTAAATATAAGAAGTGGATGTACAATAATGTAGACCCAAATCTATTAGGAATAATAATTAAATTTATTAATGGAGTGAACAAATTTATTACACATATTTGTATATAGAAGATTAGAAAGAAAAAAAAAGACTCAAAAGATTATGTGCCCAAATACTAAGTGTAAAGGTAGGAAGATTTTATGCATGATATTATGATTAAGCATCTTTGTAAAAAAAGATTTAAACCTAATTATTACATTTCAAAAAAAAAATACCTCAATTTAAAGTTTAACCTATAATCCAAAATGGAAAGATGCAAGTAACTGGTTCAAAGAACCAAGTAATAGATACTAGACAATGGCAATGGATGTTACCAAAATGTAGAAAAACCTCCTAACTTCAATGTTTAAGGGTTTTACGATATGTTAGCTAATGCACAATAACTTTTATATGAAATTTGTAACAATTAAATTGTGTTATTCTTTACAACTAGGCTACTAAGTATAAAATCATATTTTAAAACAATGTTATATGTTTTATTATAACAAAATATACTAATTGTACCTTCTAAAACAATGTTACAACGAAATATACTAATTGACAAAAGAATACGAGCTTGAAGAGAACTAAATGCTTAAAGATTTTTACAAAATAAAGAAAATAATTTCTAAATTAGGCCTTTGATATGAAAAAATAAATTATTATACCAATGGTTATATGTTTTATTACAAATAATATGCAAATGAGTTATATGCTTTATAAAAAATAAAATGTGTTTTCTGTAACCATTATTGCTATATATCTTGAAGATCTAGTTGATAACGATATAGGGAGATTTCTAACAAAAAATTATAGTACTTTCCCTTTATGCACAGGCTCTAAAAGTTGTATGTATTAAAATTGACTACTAGCTTAATGAGATAATATCATGAAAACTTTCATGAGTTAGAAGTTTTATCTCACCTATCAGATGGAAAAAGCATGAAAAACTTTGACCACACTTATCCTCAATTTGTCAGTGATCTTAAAAATGTGAAACTAGGCTTATATGTAGATGGCTTCACTTCTTTTGGCTAATTTGGACATATTTATTCATGCTAACTTATGATTATGATCCTTTACAATCTCCCTCCATAAATGTATATAACATAAAAGTACATGTTCCTTATTTTAATTATCTCGAGTCCCAGTAATCCAAAGTCTAACATTGATATTTATTTGCAACTGTTGATAGATGAAATGAAAGTGTTGTAAGAAAATAGTGTATATACATATAATGTGTCTTTGAAACAAAATTTTACTTTATGAGTTGCATTATCACATATTATTAATAACTTTTTTACATATGAAATATTATCCAATTAATAGACATATGGGATTATAAGAGGCTAGTATGCTTTATTTGTATAGATTTTCTAAGGCATTTACATTAAAATATGGCGAAAAGACTTTTTTTCATATAGGATGTTTTACCTCACATTAGTTTCAAGACCTTCTTTTTAAGATCCCCTCTTCCATAAACTTAAAAATGTTTTACAACTTATGTATGATTTTGATAGTATAGTCAAGCTTGAAATAATAAATTTTGCCAATAAAGATTTCATAAGATATTAATGGTTCATTTTGTAGCATAATTTTGATAAATTTCATAATTTGGTTGAATTTTATAATAAATGAAATTTGAATAGGAAGAAACTTAAATGCTTGATAAATTGAGGAACATGTGAGAGTTTCTTTTACATAAGAACAAAAAGTATTTAAAAAAGTTAAAAAGACTCAATTAAGAATATCCAAGTTATACTTATTAAGGTTTTTATCATTTGTTAAAAATATTAGATTTAATTTTTAGTCTATATACAAATTTTATTATTTTATATTATAATTTTTATATTAAATGACTAAATAATTAATATTTAATATTATAAAATTCAATTTTAAAAATTTATCAATTGAATATAATATTATTGTAGTTGAATTGTATATATGTAAGGTTGTTTATTACATAGGTTGCTTTAAAATGATGTAATAAATTATCAATATTTCCTCAATTAGCAATGATTTTTTAAAATTTTACAAATCAGTGATGAATTTTTTGTCATTAAATTTCAATTTTGCGATGAAAATAATGACATCACTAATATTTTAATTTATCAATGAACAATCCGTTAATAAATAGTGGATTTAGCGGCAGATATCGACATTATTAATTCCACCCATTATTTGTTTTGTTTATTGTTAACTCCCAAAATTAATGACAAAAAATAATGATAGAATTAGTGATAAATATTTCTTGTCTATTGCTAATTGAATTATCAATATGCCATTTATTAATGGCTTTTAATTTGTTATTAAATTTATCATTATTCTTTTGACAATAAATTTTTCAAAATTAGGGCGTATAAATCCAACTTATTGATGGATAATTCGTTAGCCAACATTTTATTTAGTAATGGACATAAGTATCGCTTTTTCTATCTGTCGCTCATATTACTCATTGTTAAGTCTTAAAATTAGTGTTAAAAAATAACAATGAATAATTTTTATCTATTATTAATTAAATTATTAATATGCTATTTATTGACCATTTTTAATTTATTACTATTTTTTAATCAATTTTTTTAATGAAATGAATTAAAGGAAATTTTTTATTCATTAAAATTCATTAAAAAAGGAAGTAATTTCAGTAATTTATTATAGTTCAATTTACATTGTTGTCTTGGGAGGTTAGTTTGAAATTGTAGTGTCATAAAATTCTATATACTATAAGAGGTACAATGAGGTGAACCCACATGGATAAAAGAGAGGTTTGAATAATGAAAACTCATTAATTAAATTCTGTGATTCGATAATAAGCATTATCGTTGTAAATTCAAGACACATAGCTTCAAATAGCATAGTCACATTCATAATCTTGAATGGTGTGCTACATCAAGCTCCCGCACATTTAAAAGAATTCTAAGGAAACATTCTAATCATGTAAATTTTATTCACATACTCTTTATATAATTTCAATCATTAAATTCTTATTTTTAATATATTTATATATTAATGGTTCGTAAAAGAGTTAAAGATATTTGATATAAGATTTGAGCATGAAGAAGAAATGAAAAAAATACACTCATCTTGTTCTTATTTGTGATATCATTTTAATTTATTCTATCAACATGTAATTTAGAATATGAAAATTGATTTCTTTGATTTGCTTTATTAATATTTTGATCATGTGATGTAATTTTGAATTTAATGACAAATGAAATTTATATGTTTTTATTAAATATATTTTTTTATTCATTAAAACTATAAAATTAAAGCAAGCAAATAAAATTATGATAGGTTAATAAAAAGTTAGGGTAACATGATTAAGGTATTCCTAGAATATTATATTTCAATATCTAGAATGATTTAGGCATGATTCAAGAAAAACCTAAATATATGAAATAAGATTGGATGATTCTATTGAATTAGAGTTAAAAATATTAGAAACTAAAAAGTATGATTTTATATAATGATGTGATTAGAACATTTTCGGAGTATAAAATTGTAATAATTTGATGGTTTTATATTTTATTCAAAAAATCTTAATTGTGAAAATCTCTAATTTTTATATTAATTTTAAAATGTAAAAAAGGTCATAATCTAAGATAATAAGGTGATATAAAACAAGCCTTTTTAGAGCTTTAAGATGTAATATTTTTATCTATATAAGTTTGATTTAAAAATTATTGTAAAATGGCAAATTTTAGTTTCAGGAGTTAACTCTAGAAAAAAATATAAGAAGCTAATGATCTAGAGTATCAATATATTATGCTTGGATTTGAAATTGTAATATTTGAAAAGAAAATAAATAATACCCATATATTTATAATTTATCATTGTAACTTGTGAAGTAGGAAGAAAGAAAAAAAATGAAAATGAAATACTTGAGGATCTTTGGAATGAATAGGCATTCTCAAGTGAGTGTATATCTATTTTGAGCACTCTTCTACTTAATTTTCACACTCCCTATTTATTTTACATTCTAAAATGATATGTTGTGAAACTATAAGATTAAATATATGTAGTTATACATCTTAATATGAATGATTATGGAAAACTTTTGGTTTTAATTACTTTTTGTTATGCTAAATATTCTAATGTATAATGGTGCTTTTAAAGCACCAATTATATCCTATTAATTATTAATGATCTACTTTTATGAATAATGCAATGAAAACATTATATGAGCTATTGCTTGATTATGATAAATGTATGCCGTAATAAAGATTGTGATTATACTTGACTTATGACTATATATAAGAAGTGTATAACTAGTATTTGATAGTTTTGGTGTGCTTATATTGAAATGTGAATATGTTTGAAGTTATGATATTGTGAATGAGAATAATTGTGGCAACGAATTAATTACTTTGTAATGTGATTAAATTGAGACTGTGATATTCTAGGATATGATAATATGATTCAAATTATGCTATTATTATGACAATGTTAATAACTTGATGAAAATAGCTAGACATGAAAACTATGAAAAGGGGTGATGTGAAAATTAGATAGAATTTTTTTAATAAAAAAAAATTAGCTTAGAAAGAATAATAATAAAAGGTAGGTAGACTGTAAGGTTAGTTAGGAGTCAAAAAGTGGATGTAGGAAATTTATTATGAATTGTTATATAATGTTTTATGAAATTATAATCTATCTATCCTTGAATGTTTTTATTTAATGCTATAGTGATTGTGTGATTAGTTATGATTAAGTTTTTGCGATTTATTTAATGTGAAAAATGTGAATTGTAGATGACTATGTGCAAAATAATATAAATGGAAAGGAACCTTATTTTACATGTAGTGTCAAATTGATTTCTTTTTAATATTATGATTGAATTAAATAATGGTAGAATTATGAAAAACCTCTTTTTAGGTTCTATTATTTATGTGTATATGCAATTGTTGGTATAGTCATGAGTATGCAAGCATGATTGTAAATTATTAGATAAGGTAAAACTATCAGATGTAAATATTGGTAAACTGCTTAGTGGTTATTTTATTATACTACCTAAGCTAATCATGTTCATTACTAATAATGTTTTCCTCTTATAGATGTACGTTCATTTAGATTATAAATCTCATTTATTTCTTTATTCAACATTTAAGGATTCTAACTAAGAATATCAAGTTGTGTAACTTAAGCGAGAGTCTATAGGAATAAAAAAGAACTAAACATTTGAGATTGAGTTAGGATTGAGTCTCAAATTAGAATAGGTTATGTTTGTGTCTATATAATTATGATGTGTTGAATTATTTATTTATATATATTTGGTGATGCTGTTGAACTTACAAAATTACAAGTTGTATAGTTTAAGGCATATGGCCTTGGGGAGGTGTCTAAAAACAAAGGAACTATTATTTTTTTTTTGTAAAATCTATCATAAATTTTGAGTCATTATGAAAATAATGAGATTTTTATTAGGTAAAATTAGCATAATTTGTGTTGAGGCTAGTAAAAATCAAGTAGTAAGATTCATGCTAGTCACGATTAAGCTTAAGTCATGACAAGAATAGATTTGGATATATCAAAACATAGGAAGTGGATGTGTAATAAGGTAGGTCCTAATCTTTCAAGAATAACAATTGAATTTATTAACAAAGTGAACAAGTTCATTGCACATACTCATACAAAGAAGATTTAAAAAAAAACTTAAAATATTAGGTATTCATGTACTAAGTGTGAAATTAAGAAGATTTTTGTGTGTGATATTGTGGTTAAGCATTTTTATAAGAAATAATTTAAACCTACATATTAGTGAACATCTCATAGAGAACTAGTGTCTCAATTTAAAACTAGACCTAGCAATCCAAAGTGGGAATACATAGGTAATAGGTTTGAAAAATCAAGTAACAAGTACAAGGCAATGGTAATGGATAGTATATACATGAATTTCAAGGAAAATTCTAACCAAAATGTAAAAGAACTTCTTAACCTCAATGCATAAGGGTTTTGTGATATGTTGGCTAATGCATAATAGCCTTTGTATGAAGGTTGCAACAATCATACTATTGTCTTCTATAGTTAGGTTACTAAGTATAAAATCATACTACAACCATCCAAAATAATACTATAATGAAATATGTCAATTAACAAAAAAAATATATGCCTAAAGGGAACTAAATCCCAAAAATTTTTACACAATAAAGAAAATAGTTTTCAAGTTAGGCTTTAGGTATAAGAAAATAGATTGTTATACCAATGGTTATATGCTTTATTACAAATAATATAGAGATGAAAAGGAATATATTTTCTATAACCATCATTACTACACATTTCAAAGATCTAGTTGATAATAATATAGAAATATTTCTGATAAAAAACTATGGTACTTTCATTTACTTTTAGACTCTAAAGGTTATATGCATTAAAATGACTATTAGCTTAATGAGATGGTATTATGAAAACTTTCGTGAGTCAAAGGCTCTATCTTACCTATCAAACGAAGAAGCTTGGAAATATTTTGACCATACTTATCCTTAATTTGTCAATGATTCTAAAGATGTAAGACTAGTTTTGTATGTGATGGCTTCACTTCTTTTAGCCAATCTAGACAAATCTACTCATGATGACCTCTTTACAATCTCCCTCCACAGATATGTATAAAATAAGAGTATACGTTTCTCACTTTGATTATCTCAAATTTCAATAGTTCGAAGGCCATCAATTCTACTTGTAATCATTAATAAATGAACTAAAAGTATTGTAAAAAGATAGTGTACATACATATGATATATTTTTAAAACAAAATTTTATCTTGCAAGCTGCATTGTTATAGTTCATTAATAACTTTCCTACATATGGGATGTTATCCCATGAGCAAACATATGGGAGGCTAGTATGCTCTATTTATATAGGGTTTTTAGGACATTTATATTAAAATATGATTGAAATACTTTCCCACATACAAGATATTTTACCTCACATAAGTTTCAAAACCTTCTTTTCGAAGTTCTCTTTTTTGTAACCTTAAAAAAGAAGGTCTTGAAACTTGTATATAATCTTGATAGCACAATCAAACTTGTAATAATAAACTTTTTGGGCAAAAATTTCATAATACACTAATGGTTTATTTTGTAGCATCATTTTAATAGATTCCATGATTCTGCTAAATTTTGTAACAAGTGAAATTTGAAAAAAAAAATTAAATGCTTGATGGATTGAAGAACATATAGATGTCTTTTTCATATAAGAACAACATGTGTTTAAGAAGGCTAAAGTGATGCAATAAAAAAATTTCAAATTCCACTTATTAAATTTTTCGCTGTTTATTAGAAGCATTGGATTCAAATTTTGGTATTCCTTCCGTTCCTTTTTATCTGTTGTATTTTGAAGAAATTTTTTTATTCCTTTTTATCTGTCATTTTAAAATTTTAATGAATTATTAAATATTTTATTTTCAAATCTATTTTTCTTTTTTATTAATTAATGTTTCATTATTCTATACTATTAACAAGTTTGCATTTATTTATTTATATTTTTTTCTATTTTTAATTATCTTAAATTTTTATATAAAAGATAATTTTATAAAGTTTATTAAAGATAAATAAATAAAATTATTTTTTAATATATATAAAGTTGATTAACAATAATAGATAAATAAAAACAGAGTCAGTATTAAATATTCAAGTTGCATTAATGCCTTTGGAGGTTTGTTTGGAATTGCAGTGTCATGAAATTCTATGCACGATAGAAGACATATGGTGAGGTGAACCCAAGCGGGAAAACGAGGGGTTTGAATGATGAAAGCTCATTGATTAATGTGATTCGGCTGTGATAAGCACCATCCTTAAAAAGTCAACACCTGCAGCTTCAAGTGGCACAATCGCATTTATAATTTTGAATCGTGTGCCGGATATAAAGCTCCCGCACACTTAAATAAAGTCACAGGAAAAAAATGCTAATCATATAAATTTTATTTACATACCTTTTATATAATTTCAATCACTAAATTCTTATTCTTAATATATCTATATACTAATGGTTTGTGGAAGCTCTGGTGAAATTTGATGTAAGATTTTAGCACGAAGAAGAAACGGGAAAAAATACACTCTCTGCATTCTTATTTATGATATCATTTGAATTTATTTTATAGACATATAATTTAAAGTATGAAAATTGATTCATTTGATTTTCTTTATTAATATTTTGATCATTTGATGTAATTTTTAATCTAATAACAAATGAAATTCATATATTTTTATTAAATATATTTTTCTTTTTTCATTAAAACTACAAAATTAGAGCAAGCAAATAAAATTATGGTAGGTAAGGTTTTATGAATCCCGATTGGTGAAGTTGCGGTTCAGGTCAGGATTAAAATTTAAAAATATACTGCTAAACTTACATTTACGTAATTGTAAGTCTTAAACTATTTAATTTCTTGCTTGTAACGAAGAATATAGAAGATCTTCATTTTTTTTTAAATAAGAGGAATGATTAATTTATTGAATATATATATAAATTAATGATTAAATCTTAGACAAAATAAAAGATATAAATTTTAAAAAATATTAAATATTATTTAAGTTAAAATTAAATTCTTAACGTAGAGAAGATTGACAATCACAAAAGCATATAAATTCAGTATATTTTTTTTAGCCGAAAAAATAATTTACGAATGGCTCAATTTTAAGCTTTTAACATTATAGATGACGAAAATAAACTTAAATCACACCACAATCCTGTAAATTATATTCCCCCCCCCCCCCCCCCCCGGAGAAATAAGTGACACAAATTTTGAAAACTTCGAAACTCTGCATTAAAATCCTGCTAGATGAATTTAGATCATTTCTTACTTTTATTATTTTTAAAAAATAAAAATATAATTTTTTATTGTATAGCTTATTATCTTTTTATTAAAATTTATAAATTTAAATAAAAATTATATTTATCTATCTTTAAAATTTATTATTATTTTTATTAATAAAAAAGAGAGTACACCCATTCCTTCCTTCGAGGTGTTAATTGAAGTTTGTCGATGTAAAACATAGAATTTGTGTTAATGAAGTCTCAAACTCGACGCATCGAAGATAGTGACAACACAAACATCATACGTACTTTGCCAACGCAATGTTTCATTTGCTGCCATTTTGATGAATTGCGGCCACAAGTAACTGGATTGAGTACGCGCAGTCATCATTAACATCACAAACCGAAAATGAAACTTGATAAAAGTAATTTAATGATATGCTCAAATCTCACTTCCGTCGATGTCCCCACAAAAACACTTACTTCCAACTTTGCGTTGCATCATTGATCGGCTAATGGATATTTTCGTCGAATCCGCGTTATCTTATCACCAAGGAAATTCTGGTTTTGCATCGAAGGTCTGCACATGTTTAACAAACGTTATTCTTGGATTTGAATTATGTTCTTCTAGTGACTCCATTGGATTCGCTCCTCAACTTTTCTTTAATGGGTTTAAATCAAGTACGAGATAATCCTAAATTTATGGAGAGCACCATAAAATTTATCACTATCGAACAAGTGTTCAAATGGGGGAGAGGGTGAGAGGGAATTACAACGAGACCCTTTCTTCAAAATTACTAATTAATAATAAGTATTTTAATGTTATAATGGCAATTCTATTTGAGAAAATTTATTTTCCATCATAGTTAAAATTTAAATCTGAAATTTTAATTATGTATTAAATAAATTATTATTTATACTATTAAAGAAATTAATTAATAATCTCATCAATAAGACGTGACCATATTAATAACATTGCTCCATGATGTTTAAATTGGTTTATCTGCACTTTATTTCTATGTGTATAATAATAAAATAAATTTAAAATTAATATAAATTAATTTTATACTATTACTTCCTAATGTGTTATCATATTAATAAAATATTGTTAAAATCATTTTATTATTATTAAAAATTTCTTACTTACTACTTTTTTTAATAGCATATTGTCTTCTTATTTATTAATAATGTAAAACATTTTGCATTGAGGTGCCATTTACTTCAATAAAAAAATTATTTTTCATAAAATATAATTTTAAAATATTAAGATGGAAGAAATATTTTATTTATTTAATATTAAATATAAAAAATTTAAAAAAAGTAACTTCTTTCATTTCAAAAAGAAATTTATTTTTTCTCTACTATTATGTCTCTAAGTATTATTTTTTAATCACTAGTATAAGTGATATATTATTACTTTATTAATATATATACAAATATAATTTTTTAATGAAAAATATTTTTTGATAAAATAAATAAAATTTAAATGTGGATTAAATTTAAATTCTAATAAAAATTTCAACCATGCTTTGTTTAATATAAAAAAAAGTAATACTATAAAAAATTTTATTTCTTAAAAGATTGAGTATTTTATCATTAAATTACCTTTTTTTAATATAAAAGGAAGTGAATTAAAATTAAAAATATAAATCTTGATACATTAAAGGCAATCCAATAATAAAAATACTCAACTTTTTAGGAAATGGAGTTCTCCATAGTATTATTTATCAAACTTCTTTAAAATACAAGATGCATTTTAAATAGTAAAGTAAAATATTATAATTTTTATTAAAAAACTAAGAAGTGAACAATTAAAATTTTAAAAATGAATTTTTTAATTAATTATTATTTATTTAATTCTAAGTTTTTAATTTTTTATTAAAAATATAATATTTTACTTTATTTTTTTATAATGTATCTTAACTTTTAGAGGAATCAATCCTCGAGTAACCATTAATTCCACCATTAAATTAAAAAAATTTGCACAACTATCCCTTTGCCACATAAGCTTGCAGAGTAGCATACATGCATTATTAATTACGAATTAAAATTTAGAAACAATCGATTAACATAAAAGAACATGTGCGAACTGCATAATTATACTCTTAATACCATTAATAAATGTATAATTTTCTTGTCCTTTAGCAAGATGTTGGTCCAACAATCTCGATTTGCTTTCCTAGTTGATTTAATTATAACTTGGTTTCCGGCAAATGTTGGTCGCACACATTCAATTTGCATTATTAATGTGGTTATACTGACAGCAAATATCAGACAAATCAACTATTGTTAAATAGAAAAAAGATACTAAAATTTAAATAAATTTTATTTATCAATAAATAGGAATTCAAATTTTAAAGAATAAAATTAAATGAATGAGATGGCCTAAATATGAATTGATTTGTATTATTTGTAAAAAAGATAAATTGAATTTGGAAGAGTTTAAATTTGGTTGGTATCTGTGTGGATATGAATTAATTTACAAACTTGCAATTAAAGTAGCGGATTAATTCATATCTCTCTAGGTTACACAATTTGATTTGTATTATTTGTAAAAAAAAATTAATTTTAAAGATTTGATTTCATCAAAATTCATAAATTAATTTATATTACCCACAAATTAAAATTTATTTTACAACCCTATTTAAACTATTAAAAGAAATTATTTTAAAAGAGGAGAGATTAATTAATATTTTAATTTTTAAAATAATTACTCCAATTGACCACCATTCTATTTATAAAAAAATTCCTGAACAGGAACAAACCTAATCTTTTAATTTCTAAAATAATTACTCCCATTGACCACCATTCTATTTATAAAAAAATTCCTGAATAGGAGCAAACCTAATCTTTTACATCTGGTTGTCGACAGCTCAGAATGTCACATGGTTCCATAACCGTAATTTAGTTTATTAATTTTGGGTCACAAATAATGCCAGGAACAGAGAACCCCCTGCAAGTATTTGTAATACCTGCACGTGTAACGTGCCCATCAAATGCTCCTCAGTCCTCATTTTATAATCGATGTGTTAAAAAAATAGCAATCAATTTATGCGATAGGCCCAGCAAAACCAGAGTAATAAGATATGCATCCATATCCATACTTTTATAAATAATACAAGGGCCCAACTAATTTGAACAAGTAAATCCATTTGTTAGTTGTAATGCTGACGCAGCAGCTATCGGCAGAATCACATTTAATTGTATAATAATTGCACTATTCTGTGAATATCGCTTTGATTTAATTTTACATTTTTTTAAAAAAACTTTAATTTCTATTCTATATAAATAACTAATAAATTAATTAATAATTAATATGTAAGAAGTGTTTTGTAAAATTAATTATTAAATTAATTAAAATTATAAAATAATATAAAAGAATTAAAATAATTCATATTTTCAAAGATTAAATTATATTAATATAATTAAAATATTTAAAATAAAAATATAATATTTAATATTTAAATAATTATATTTTATAAATTTATATATCTATTTATTTTATTATTATTTATAAAAGAATTAAAATTATTTAAAATATAATTAATTATATTTTATGATATTATATATTTATTTATATCTATTTATAGTTAAAAATTAGGATATAATTATATTAAAATTAAATTAATTATATTTTTATATTATATATTTATTTATTTTTTGTCAAGGATTTAATATAAGAATATAATTATCTAAAATTTAATAAAAAATAAGGATGACTTTTAAAAAAAATTGAAGAAATAATAGTTCATAAATTATAAGTCACTCAAATTAATTTATCAAATTAATTTTTTTACGTATAATACTTTTAAAACTTAATTTATAACCTATTAACTAAATTAATAAATTATAAAATAATTATTTAATATGCAAAGAGTTATAATATCTTACTGAAAAAATTTTTAGGGGTCGTTTGGTTCACAGCAATAACGTGAGAAACTGGACTTCCCAGGAAATAAACAACCCCAGAGTTGTTTGGTTGCCCAAATGGGAGGAAATGGATCTTCCCGGGAACTTGTATTTCCCATAAAACGCAGGAGGTCACTTACCTACCCCCCTCGGTAAGTTTTATTGGCTGCGTTTTCAACTAATTTATAGACAAGAATGACCCTGCTAAAATTACTTAATACCAATTTTGCCCTTGTAATTTGAATATCAGGATTCACTTCTTCCTGTATGCCTTTTTGTTTGTCGAGCATCTCCCGTCGCCTCTCAACCCTAGCAGCGGTCTCCGACAACGGTAGTAGCGATTTCTGGTTCTCGAGCTTCTGCCATCTCCTCTAAATCCTAGCAACAATTCCGGGCAATGGCACTAGCGATTTCCGATAAGCCTTGATGACATTGCTCGTTATATTTCCTCTTGTTGTATTAAGTAAACTACGGCCTCCATATTTGAAATTTGGACTTCCTTCCCGACTTTCCGGAGCTGAATCGTCGGAATAGGAACTGTTATAAAATAATGGTGGAATTTGACAAAAAAGGATGTGCTTATGGTTTAGCAAACTGGTATGTTTAATCCAACCACGACGGCAGAGCTTCTAAGAGGTTCTGGATATGATATCGTTGTTGTTTGCCTGTTGACTACCTTGAAAAAGATAAATAGTATTTGTTGCATTCAAATTACTCAGAGTGGCTGACCATATTTTTATTGCTTTTCTAACTTATAACATTCTTGCATGTAATTTACCTATGTCATATAGTTATGGCTCGCTTACCATTGAGTAAAAAGAAGAAGATTGCTACTACATGTATTGCATTATACACACAGATGATGCTCATGATTTTGGAGGCTATTTCTGAATTCTTGTATCTTTTGTCCTTTTTGGACATTAGATTGCCTCAGCCTATGTCCTATATATTTGACAGTTGTGCTGAAGAAAGATATTATGCTAGGATTTTGAATCTCAGGCCAATGATTCAAGAAAGTGACTTAGCATGCTTGGACAACCTTAGGATGAATAGAGCCTATTTTTCTAAGTTATGTGATATGCTTAGAGATGTCGGTAAGTTACAAGGAAATAGGAATACTAGTTTAGAGGAGATGGTTGCTTTATTTCTATTCACACTTTCTCATGACATAAAAAATTGAAGAACTCAATTGTACTTTAGGAGAAATGGTGAGACAATATCTAGGCACTTCAATTCAGTTCTCCTCGCTGTCCTTAGATGCCATGATATTCTACTAAAGAAACCTGAGCCAGTGACTGAGAATTGCCAAGATGAGAGATGGAAATGATTTAAAGTAAGTTATAATTTCTAGGAAGATTAGATGAATGTGTAAATATTTATAAATATATACAGTATCTATTAACAAGTTATATATATACACACTGCAGAATTGCTTAGGTGCTTTGGATGGAACTCATATTAAGGTTCGTGTTGGGGATAAAGATAAAGCTAGATTCAGGAATAGAAAAGGAGAACTCACTACTAATGTGTTAGCTGCTTGCACGCGGGATTTACAATTTATTTATATATTGCCTGGTTGGGAGGGGTCCGCACATGACAATAGAGTGCTTCGAGATGCACTTTCTAGAAAAAATGCTTTGCAAGTTCCACAAGATAACACCATAGGTACCTTGACATTGCTCAATCTGAACCAAGGAGCTTATTTGAGATGAAAGTACCTAACACTTATGTTAGTTAATTATGGGCAACTACTATTTGTGTGATGCCGGATACATGAATTGTGAGGATTTTCTAACACCATTTAGAGGCCAGAGATATCATCTAAGTGTGTGGAAGAGTGGTGCGCAACCTGTATCTGCTGAGGAATATTTTAATATGAAGCATTCGCAAGCAAGGAATGTTATCGAGAGGTGTTTTGGATTGTTAAAAATGAGATGGGGTATTCTAAGATGTACAACTTGGTACCCTAGGAAAACTGTGGGTAGAATTATCCTGGCTTGCGCATTGATGCATAATTTCATTCGAACATTCATGAGTGTGGATCCCATGGAGCCCTTGCTTGTGGATGGTGAGGAAGAAGACAATGGTGAACTTAATATTGGAATTATGGAATCTAGTGCTGCATGGACTACTTTCAGACATGATCTTGCCAATGAGATGTACAATGCATGGTTACATGACACCATGTCATTGAATAGGGTTTAGCTAAAACTATGTAACGTGTTTCACTTGTATTGCATTTATGGATTGGTAGACAATATACACTTTATTCTTGTATTATTTTTATCTGAATTTGTAATAAGATGGGAGTAATGACTTCGCTTTTTATTGAACTGGTGGTATGATCATCCTAAATTGCTAAATCATGAGCAGAATGCCGCTCTAACGAATTCCTATATTTCCTGTCTTTCCATCTTTCGTTCTTCACAAATGAGTCAACCAAAAGCTCAAAGAAATGCCAACCAAGGTGGTGAGGGTGCGAACCCATCTAGAGGATGCACAAGATGGGGAAGCGCTGAGGATTGTGCACTAATTAGTGCAATGATGGATCTTGTGGAGCTGGGTGGTTGGAAAATGGATAATGGCCAGTTCAAGAATGTTGTTTATAACAGGTTGGAACAACTTATGGATCAGAAGATTCCTGGGTGTGGTATGAAGGCTAAGCCACACATCGAGTCCCGTATCAAGTATCTGAGGAATCAATATAATGCTATTGCGGAGATGCTTGGTCCAGCTGCCAGCGGATTTGGATGGAATGATGAAGAGAAGTTCGTAACTTACTCAAAGCCAGTGTGGGATGAATGGGTGAAGGTAATATTTTATATTATGCCTTTTCTTCTATACACATAAGTGTAATTGTGTATATTTCTATTTATTGGTGACAGCTTTTAAAGTTTTACCTTCTCTCATTATGTTTTCCCTTCTTTTATGCTAGAGCTACAAAAATGTCGTGGGTTTAAGAAACAAGCCATTTCCATTTTTTGATGATTTAGCTAAAATATTTGGGAAGGATAGAGCCATTGGAGACGAGGCTGTAAATCCACAAGATGCATTAGAGGGGATAAAAGACGAAGTAAGGGATAAAGAAGAAGAAGAGCAAGAAGAAAATGTTCCTACCTTTTCCGCGGAGGACACTTACCCAGTCCCTCTATGTGCCCCAATGGGAATTTCTTCCTTAACCATCCCAGTAAACCGTAGGTCAAAGAAGGCAAAGATAGAAAATTCAAAAGTTCTGAGAGAATTCTCTTCTAGCTTTGCACGAATGAGTGATGTGATGGAGGATGCAAGTAAACATATAGGCCGCTTGGCTTCTTGTTTCCAACATGAATCTGATTCTGCAGGGAGAAGGATGCAAGTGACAAGTGAGATTATGAAGATTGATGGGTTAACTCCTACTCAAGTTATAACTGCAGCAAGGAAAATTGCTCTCAACCCCCTAGAAGTTGATTTCTTTTTTAACCTTCCAGAAGAGTACAGATCTGCTTATGTGCATAGTTTGTTACTTCCAGATCAGTGAAGTTCTAGAAAAACTAGTAGTCAATAGGAGCCAAGACACTCACTAAATTCATACTATGTTGTTGAACTTCTGTATGTGCACCTATTTTTTGGACACTGACATCGGATCACATAATGTATTAGATGATGTGGTTGAATATAACAATATATTCCCTTTTTTTTTCTCATGGCAATTCCATTGATACTCCTGTAGTATAGCTCAGTCCTTTTCGTGCATCATCGAACGCTACTGGTTACTCATTATCTTGGATGTTACTGTTTTGGGTGAAAACAGTAACATCCAAGAGGCTGCTCAGTCCTGCGTCTGAGTGGTTGTGCATGTCACTTGACAAGTCCCTCTCAGGATGAGAAGCAAGAAAAATACAGTCTATGCGATGTTACTATTTTTGGCGAAAACAGTAACATCGTCCAGGCTGCTGGGTATTGAGTCCTGGAGGTTATGGTTGGCTGGAGGGCGGGTCTAGGTTGTTGTTCACGTCACTTGACAAGTTCCTATCCTAATTGTGTCCAAGAAACTTAGTTCATATGTGATGTTACTGTTTTTGGGAAAAACAATAACATCAACGAGGGTGTTGGGTATTGAGTCCTGGAGGTTATGGTTGGCTGTAGGGTGAGTCTAGGTTGTTATTCACGTCACTTGACAAGTTCCTATCCTGATTGTGTCTAAGAAACTTAGTTCATAAGCGATGTTACTGTTTTGGGAGAAAATAGTAACATCAACGAGGGTGCTGGGTATTGAGCCCTGGAGGTTATGGTTGGCTGGAGGGCGGGTCTAGGTTGGCTGGAGGGCGGGTCTAGGTTGTTATTCATGTCACTTGACAAGTTCCTATCCTTATTATGTCCAAGAGACGTGTTCATATGCGATGTTACTATTTTTGGCGAAAACAGTAACATCGTCCAGGCTGCTGGGCATTGAGCCTGGAGGTTATGGTTGGCTTGAGGGCGGGTCTAGGTTGTTATTCACGTCACTTGACAAGTCCCTATCCTGATTGTGTCCAAGAAACGTGTTCATATACGATGTTACTATTTTAGGAGAAAACAGTAACATCAACGAGGGTATTGGGTATTGAGCACTGGAGGTTATGGTTGGCTGGAGGGCGGGTTTAGGTTGTTATTCACGTTACTTGACAAGTTTTCCTATCCTCATTATGTCCAAGAGACATGTTCATATGCGATGTTACTGTTTTTGACGAAAATAGTAACATCAACGAGGGTGCTGGGCATTGAGCCCTAGAGGTTATGGTTGGCTGGAAGGTGGGTTTAGGTTGTTATTCATGTCACTTGACAAGTTCCTATCCTCATTATGTCCAAGAGACGTGTTCATATGCGATGTTACTATTTTTGGCAAAAACAGTAACATCGTCCAAGCTGCTAGGCATTAAGCCCTGGAGGTTATGGTTGGCTGGAGGGCGGGTCTAGGTTGTTATTCACGTCACTTGACTAGTCCCTATCCTGATTGTGTCCAAAAAACGTGTTCATATGCGATGTTACTATTTTAGGAGAAAACAGTAACATCAACGAGGGTGCTGGGTATTGAGCCCTAGAGGTTATGGTTGGCTGGAGGGCGGGTCTAGGTTGTTATTCAGGTCACTTGACAAGTTCCTATCCTCATTATGTCCAAGAGACGTGTTCATATGCGATGTTACTGTTTTTGGCGAAAATAATAACATCAACGAGGGTGCTGGGCTTTGAACCCTGGAGGTTATGGTTGGCTGGAGGGCGGGTCCAGGTTGTTATTCATGTCACTTGACAAGTTCCTATCCTCATTATGTCCAAGAGACGTGTTCATATGCGATGTTACTATTTTTGGCGAAAACAGTAACATCGTCCAGGCTGCTGGGCATTGAGCCCTGGAGGTTATGGTTGGCTGGAGGGCGGGTCTAGGTTATTATTCATGTCACTTGACAAGTTCCTATCCTCATTATGTCCAAGAGACGTGTTCATATGCAATGTTAGTATTTTTGGCGAAAATAGTAACATCGTCCAGGCTACTGGGCATTGAGCCCTGGAGGTCATGGTTGGTTAGAGGGCGGGTCTAGGTTGTTATTCACGTCACTTGACAAGTCCCTATCCTGATTGTGTCCAAGAAACGTGTTCATATGCGATGTTACTATTTTAGGAGAAAATAGTAACATCAACGAGGGTGCTGGGTATTGAGCCCTGGAGGTTATGGTTGGCTGGAGGGCGGGTCTAGGTTGTTATTCACGTCACTTGACAAGTCCCTATCCTGATTGTGTCTAAGAAACGTGTTCATATGCGATGTTACTGTTTTAGGAGAAAACAGTAACATCAACGAGGGTGCTGGGTATTGAGCCCTGGAAGTTATGGTTGGCTGGAGGACGGGTCTAAGTTGTTATTCGTGTCACTTGACAAGTTCCTATACTCATTATGTCCAAGAGACGTGTTCATATGCGATGTTACTATTTTTGGCGAAAACAGTAACATCGTCCAGGCTGCTGGGCATTGAGCCCTGGAGGTTATGGTTGGCTGGAGGGCGGGTCTAGGTTGTTATTCATGTCACTTGACAAGTTCCTATACTCATTATGTCCAAGAGACGTGTTCATATGCGATCTTACTGTTTTTGGCAAAAATAGTAACATCGTCCAGGCTGCTGGGCATTGAGGCATGGAGGTTATGGTTGGCTGGAGGGCGGGTCTAGGTTGTTATTCAGGTCACTTGATAGGTCCCTATCCTGATTGTGTCCAAGAAACGTGTTCATATGCGATGTTACTGTTTTAGGAGAAAACAGTAACATCAACGAGGGTGCCGGGTATTGAGCCCTGGAGGTTATGGTTGGCTGGAGGACGGGTCTAAGTTGTTATTCAGGTCACTTGACAAGTTCCTATACTCATTATGTCCAAGAGACGTGTTCATATGCGATGTTACTGTTTTTGGCGAAAATAATAACATCGTCCAGGCTGCTGGGCATTGAGCCCTGGAGGTTATGGTTGGCTGGAGGGCGGGTCTAGGTTGTTATTCATGTCACTTGACAAGTTCCTATCCTTATTATGTCCAAGAGACGTGTTCATATGCGATGTTACTGTTTTTGGCGAAAATAGTAACATCGTCCAGGCTGCTGGGCATTGAGCCCTGGAGGTTATGGTTAGTTGGAGGGCGGGTCTAGGTTGTTATTCATGTCACTTAACAAGTTCCTATACTCATTATGTCCAAGAGACGTGTTCATATGTGGTGTTACTGTTTTTGGCGAAAACAGTAACATCGTCCAGGCTGCTGGGCATTGAGCCCTAGAGGTTATGGTTGGTTGGAGGGCGAGTCTAGGTTGTTATTCATGTCACTTGACAAGTTCCTATCCTCATTATGTCCAAGAGACGTGTTCATATGCGATGTTACTGTTTTTAGCGAAAACAGTAACATCGTCCAGGTTGCTGGGCATTGAGCCTTGGAGGTTATAGTTGGCTGGAGGGCGGATCTAGGTTGTTAGTCAGGTCACTTGACAAGTTCCTATCCTCATTATGTCCAAGAGACGTGTTCATATGCGATGTTACTATTTTTGGCGAAAACAGTAACATCAACGAGGGTGCTGGGTATTGAGCCCTGGAGGTTATGGTTGGATGGAGGGCGGGTCTAGGTTGTTATTCAGGTCACTTGACAAGTTTCTATCCTCATTATGTCTAAGAAACGTGTTCATATGCGATGTTACTGTTTTTAGCGAAAACAGTAACATCGTCCAGGCTGCTGGGCATTGAGCCCTGGAGGTTATGGTTGGCTGGAGGGCGGGTCTAGGTTGTTATTCATGTCACTTGACAAGTTTCTATCCTCATTATGTCCAAGAGACGTGTTCATATGCGATGTTACTGTTTTTGGCAAAAACAGTAACATCGTAGAGGCTGATCAGTCCTGCGTCTGAGTGGTTGTGCATGTCACTTGACAAGTCCCTTTCAGGATAAGAAGTAAGAAAATACAGTTTATGTGATGTTACTGTTTTGGACGAAAACAGTAACACCCAGGGAACTGCCCCGTGTGCGTGTGAGAGGTGCATATTCATCGCTGATGACTGTTCAAAGATTGTCCTTCATTCATACAAACATTGGTGGTAGGTTTTGAGAATAGTATCGCACAACTGGATGGGAGGGGTATCCGTTAAAAAAGAGTAACATCAACACATGTGCGAGTAATTCATATGGCAACCTGATGTCTGAGTGCTAACATAAACTGGATATAAGATTAATCTGTACAGAAGAATTACATTTACAATTAAGTTATACATACACTTGAATTTTAAATATTAAGTCACTGGTGTAACATGAATTTAGTTTTACATACATGCATAATAATCAACTTTATTGTTATATATGTGCGTGTTAATCAACTTCAACTGGGAAGAGTGAAATCCTGGAGGAATTTTTTAACTAATTTTGCTCTGTATTGTCTCACTTCTTCCAAGGGAAATTGTTCCTGAAACTTATTATTGTTGAATATATTCTCTATATGGAAGCATACGATTATCCCGTAGTCTTGCCTGGAAAATAGTAACGAGTTAGTTTGGTACCCACTAGACCTGTTAACATTTGATAAGAAAGGACCTTGCTACTTACGATGCTTCTTCCTGTTGAAGTGACCGTTCGTATGATATTATATCAAACGGTGGACCTGAGGTGGCTCGCCCTACCCTCTTATCCAATCCACCCCGTGCAAGGACTTCATTCATCCTTTTCTCGTAGTAATCCTTCTGTTGTTAGCAAACCAACAAAAATGAAAAATGAAAAATAAAAACTCCGTGCAACTGTCTACATTTCTGGCTGTAACATCTTGTATTGTTATGAGTTATTAGTTTTTATTATGATAATAGTAACATTAGCAACAAAAACACATCCATCATACAAATAACCCAATGATGTTACTGTGTCTGATGGAAAGAGTAACGTCAATAAAATAACAAGGTATTTAATATCACTCACTACCATCGTGGCATCATCAAAGTATGGATCCGGTGTCCCCTCTCTTCTCGGCTGCATCGAGTTATAGTGTGTCCACTTGCGCGTTTTATTATCTAGGACGAGAAGAGTGAAGTGGTTGGGGTTGCTGAAGTCATTGACACCCGTGGAGTTCAATGGGAAGATAACAACATCTGCAGCCATTGCCTCCTCCATATGTGCATCGAATTTGTATTGCCTGGCTTCTTGGAGAAACTTGAGGTCGCTCACAATATAAGACTGTCAACATAGTTTTAACCTACGTCAGAATCAATGATGCCTTCTGTGATTGATATAGGCGAGATGGATTCAGAATCTTACCCAGCAACAGCTGTCGAAGGCAAATACCTTCCTTTCACTGTTCCTGGAAGCCAGGCTCAGAGTGTAGGCATGGGCATCTATGATCTGCATTGATTGTTTAGTTCTTGTTATATGATTGATAAAGGTGGCAAACTTCAAACAGTAACACAAGAATCCGCCAGTTGAAACAGACAGCATAATTGTATCTAATCGTTTGGACTCCACAAAGTTGAGATAACAATCTCTTCGAGACCGATTAGACTATATTCCTGTTACTGTTTAGGAAAGAAACAGTAACAAGAATAGAGGTGTGATTAACGACAAAACAACAATGCGTGAAAAATGACCAGATGATACATACGTTGTTCGTGATTGATGCCTCCTTCATAACTCCCACCAAATCCTCAAATGTGATGAACAAATCCTGCTCGAGGATTGACCAGATAAAAATACTGCATGTGGTGATTCGACAAAGGGATTAGATGAGGTGATAGATAAAACTTCCTAGTAAATGCAAAGCATCCACAACAAAATAGAACATGACTTGCTGTGGATCTCCTGCCAATTTTAATTGCATCATCTTACTCCTGACATCCTTGGTCAGGTATTTTGAAGTTGGAAACTTTGGACTGTGGGGTGGCTTGTGAGTCTGCTTTTTATTGTTTTTATCTGTGGGTGTTTCATCCTCAATTACAACAGGGGCCTCTTTGGCCTGCCCGTAGACCTCCTCAGCGGTTGTTATCTGCTGACGTGCATATGCTTGTCTCGTTCATTTTTTCAAAGGACCAGAGTACGTGAACTCCTCGTCCCATTTTATTTTTCTTGGTTTTTTCTTTATGTTCGCTATCATCGATCGCTGTTTTGCCTCGACTATAACTTGCTCATCAGCTCTGGTGGTTTCTACCTCAGCTTGTTCAACCACCTGCACAATCTATTCTAATAGCTGTGCATTGAGCTGTGTATTATGATTTTTCAAACTAATGTTGACCGCCCTGAGGTTTTCTGCCTCACTTGTTGCTGTGGACAGTTCCTCCTGTAGCAATGCATTATCGTGTTTGAGTTTGGATATTGTCTCGGCGTTTTCTTCTTTCTGTTGTTCTAACAAATGAAGTTTCTTAGTGAGGGACGTCAACTCATCCTTCAGTCTGAGTAACTCTGTGTTTGCATTGGTGAGTTGATCCCTAAGCCGTAGAACTTCATCGTTGTTTTGTTGCTGTTGCTCCTTCTGGGACAGCGCAATATCGGCAAATTGGTCCAGCTTTGTTGGCCAGGGTTGGATCACGTACTGGGCCGATGCTGTCTCATTATCGCCCTCCGAATCTTCCGATTGGGAGGGTGTGTCGTGTGATTTCTCCTCGTCAGCGAATTCAATCAACCGCAGATTTATCTCATCTGTGTAGAGGAGGTCGTATTCATGTACAGTGGGCTCAATCTCTCTGTTTATGACCTGAAGCATAACATTATTTTCACTATTAGTGTGGAAAATCGGCATGTAACTGTTTTCAGAGAAAACAGTAACATGTTGCATTGTGACTACGACATGCTTGTGTTTGTTATGAAACAGCAACACCATGCATAAAACAAAGTAAATTGTTGGAATGGGTATCAAAATAACAATTGAAACCTGCAGAGCAGGACCTGTTACTATTTCACGCATAAACAATAACATCATAATCACTCTCCAGGTTTCAATACAGTAACATGCTTTCTTGCACTGACATATATCGGGTATCATAATAAGTTGATATTTTCATACTGTTACCTGAAGCTGGCTGATAAGTTGATCCCTTAGTTAGCGTGTGAGGAGCTTCAGGTCCCATTTGAGGCACCTTGGAACTCTTTGGATGTGGTGCCCGCCCAGCACGCTGGTAATCTCACACAGCCAATACTGCGGACAATAAAACGTACAATTTGTCACGTTAATTTCCTTAGGAGGCTGCATCGAAGACGGAGTAATAAAAAGATGAAGAACAACTGGAGGTAAACAAGTTATTCTTGTACGCAGTCTTTAACATGAGATCACATTAACAATAAAAATGCCATAAAACTTGGGGCAACCATTCAGAGACAAAGCAGGGGCATGTTACTGTTTTAGTCTAAAACAGTAACATGAGCCAAGACTTGCGACAAACATACAACAAGGATGAAGAACTCACGAATTACCGACACATGAGATCACATTAACAATAAAAATGCCATAAAACTTGGGGCAACCATTCAGAGGCAAAGCAGGGGCATGTTACTGTTTTAGTCCAAAACAGTAACATGAGCCAAGACTTGCGACAAACATACAACAAGGATGAAGAACTCACGAATAACTGTCATATGAAATCACATTAACAATAAAAATACCATAAAACTTGGGGCAACCATTCAGAGGCAAAGTAGGGGCATGTTACTGTTTTAGTCCAAAACAGTAACATGAGTCAAGACTTGCGACAAACATACAACAAGGAGACAGGAACATTCACTCAAATGAATAGAGATGAATGAAGAAAATGTAAAGGATTCGGTGTTGGGAATTCGGATTATCACATGCAGCGAAATTTTAAATTTTTGATCCGAATTCTACCTAGGATCCATGCAAAAAGCATGAGTCAATGATTAGGGTTTTACCTATTGGGCACTCGTGTTTCTACTGATCAAAACTTGAGAGCGGATGAATCAAACGCCGGCCGGAAGGTACAGCGTCTCTACGGTATCCACACGGAGTGAACAACGACCTCTCACCCTCCACGCGTCTGCTAGGATGCGTTTTTCTCTCTAAGAATTAGGATTGGATGTTTTCGGAGTGATTTAGGGTTTATATGGAAGCTTAAAACGTGATTATTAAGTGCTGCCCTCAAGTCCCCTTTTATAGAACTTAGGCAAGCCATAATCCTAGTCCTACTAGGATAATGCTTCCAAAATCCTAATCACACTTAACAACTCATCTTATCCTTATCCTAGAGATAATGGGAAGAGATAAGACTTATCTATTAATTATCTAATATTAGATAATGATATTATCTCATAATAAATATCTTAATATTAGATAATTGCATATAGTTATCAAATATCAAAATAATATTATCTCATAATATATTTATCTAATATCTGATAAGATAATTACTTGATATTACTTTAATATCAGATAATATCACATAATATATATATATATATATATATATATATATATATATATAACGTGAATTTATTATTCTAAATAATATATATGCACGAAAATAAGTCCAATTAATTGGATATTAATATAATTAAAGTCCAATTAATTATTGTCTTATTCCTACTCCTTTTGTGTGACCCTGTAGGTTCTTACTACGTTAACAATGACTTATTATTGAGCCATAGACAGCGAGCGGTATCTAGCAATACATCACTGCCACTTAAGTAGTAAGAATGTCTGTGATTCGACATCCACCTAATACATGATCAACGTTTTACATCATAACCCTTTTGTAATAATATCCAAATTGAACTGGAGGCATGGAATGTGTCATCCTCGTCAATGTTCAATTTATATTTCTTGATACTGAGTAGACTTAAAATAAATAATTAATATCACATATTAATTCAACTGAGCATGGCCATGCATTTCTAAGTCTCACTCAATCAAGGGGCCCAAGGATATTTCTTTTTTATACAAGAGTAACAAAATCCCATTTACATCACTCACTTCCCTCTGCATGATTTATGACACACCCAATCAATGCCCTACTTGTCACCTGATTAAAGGTGACATAGGACAATATTAAAGTGAGTAATTCCTCATGTAGGGAACCGTAGTGATTTCAGGTCAAAGGTTTATGCGTAGTTGTGATCATGTGAGAATATCTTATGACACATTTATCCATGCAATATTCTCATAGTGGGTCAGTCCAGTACATTGTTCACTAGCAATGTACTCATGTATTGACTTGATATCACATATCCATGATTCGTAATCATCAGTCACTATACATGCTAGTCTCGATGTATTATTACTATCCTTTTCATAATAATACTTGACTAGGGGCATTTTAGGAATAGCAAAGCTATTCCAAGGATAATTATTATATTAAGTTATAAATTGCGCATAATAATAATAAAAACAAAATATAATAATTAAATTGCCTAAAATAAAATATAATACATTGTGTATAACTCTATTCATCTTATATGATTGGTTCTAAGACACACACTAACATTCGGACACGAAGTAAAGAGCAGTTTTGACATCTTTAACTTACTGGCAATAGCATGACACACCCGGTTACATTGGGGGTACTGTCCTTTTTGAGAGAATTCATGAGTTGGTCGTGAATGTGTTGTGACCACCCATATTGTGCTATTTCGTCTACATCCTTTACGTATTTGATATATGACCAGGCCAATGTGTGGGCCCTGTTTGGTACGAAGAGGGTGACTAGAAGCATCAACGTCATGAGGCGGGAGACATCCTGCACATCAGTCTCCGATGTTCCCCGCATTGCTCTTTCGAGAGCTTTGAATATTATTGGTTTGCTCATCCATGATTTGCCACGGAATCATCTTCTGTTAAAGTCTGACAGTGTCCTCTTGCCAGACGTTGTCTGGATGGGCTGGTCTCCATCTCTTATTCCAAAGATCAGTTTCACTGATGTTAGTGTTATTCTGAGATGATCGCCCCCGATGTTGAAATAATTATTCTTGTCTGAGAAGGTAGCAATTATGGACTGAATTTCAACATCGCTCTTCCGACACATGCTGCGATCTAGTTCCTTTATTATTATTGCGTTAATTAGGACCCAAAATGGGTTGTGTCGTAGCACCGTCGTGTGCTTGTCATCCAACTGAAGCTGATTAACCTACCTAATGCAGGCCAAAAGATTGGACCTATATTGCTGGAATTTCTGGGTTTCTTCATCAGAAAAGTCTCCTTGTGTGAGTGCTTTAGCGCCTTTCTACTTGGGTAAACGTCAAATCAAGAGTTAGCTCAAGCATAAATAGACAAAACGAGGTATGATTACTAATGCAACATCCAATTCTTCCTAGTGATGTTACTGTTTCAGCAAGAAAAAGTAACATGAGATAAAAAATGAGATATACATGTTTAACAAAACTCGTGGGTAAGTGCCACTCTGTGAGGTATGAATAACAATGCAACATCGTGGCAGTGGTAACATGAACCTATAACCGAAATATAACTGTCTTACGGATATTATGTGGAGTGACAGTAACATGACTCCCTAATACAAACAGATATTATGTGGAGTGACAGTAACATGCAACAAAATACATGGCATGTTATGGTCCTACTAACTGCTAGGGTTTCACTTCAACTCACATAGGAACACAAGTCCAAGGAAGCTGTGGCATTTTCGTTGCACTTATAACTGAAGTATGATGCCTGTATTAGAGTCAATGCCAAAGAGGAGGTGAGTTTACTTGTGGATGACCCATATGTGCGGAGTTACTGTTTGATCTTGCTTTCAACGTCCGATGTGGATAAATGATGTTATCCGGTTGTTCAGGATCGTTTGGTATCTTCTCTTGCTGTATTCGGCGATGATTTGCACGGTGTCTTCCTGCATCTTGAGATCACTGGTACTGGTGAGCTTTGAGATGGAATGCGAAGTGTTGTTACTGTTACTGTTTCGGCCTTTTTGTGCTTGCCGAAACGCCCTTCGCGTGCGTCGTTTCGTATTCAGGCCATTGCATTTTGTCGCTTCGATATCGTGTCCTTTCATTTTCCCGCCTCGGAGAACAATATTTTTCACATAAAAAAAATTGAAATCAATTAATATCTGTTAATGTTTATTTTGGAGGCTATTGTCGTCATTTCATTATTATATCGTAGGAAATACAAAGTTGAACCAAACAAAAACATAGGAAGTTCTTTTGCGGGAAATGGAACTTGCTCCCTGTTAACCAAACAAAAATTCAGATATCTCAGGAAGTTCATACGGGAAATCAACTTCCTGTGAAGTTCCATTTTCCATGGGAACTTAGTTCCCGTATGAACCAAACGACCCCTTATATTCAATTATCACAAGCAGTGATAATTTGATAGTTAGATGCCAGACACAGATAAATCCTTTACTTATTTTTATAGAAAATAAGTGAAAAAATTAAAAAAAAGTAGAAAATAATTATTTTCTTTATTTACT
This sequence comes from Sindora glabra, assembly GCA_020226215.1. Taxonomy (NCBI): domain Eukaryota; kingdom Viridiplantae; phylum Streptophyta; class Magnoliopsida; order Fabales; family Fabaceae; genus Sindora; species Sindora glabra. The sequence continues at coordinate 7,616,654 of CM035225.1, forward strand.
TATAAGGTGGAAAAAGGATTAAGAAGAAAAATAACAAAAAACAAAAGAGGAGACCACCAAATTTTTTTTTAACACATGTGGATAAAAAAATAAAAATTAATTTTTTATAATTTAATTTAATCAAAAAATTCATTTATTAATTTAAAATCTAAAATTAATATTCGATATAATTTAATTTCTTTATTTATTTATCGAAGACTCTTTCCATTCTATTTCACTTTGCAACAAGTAATAACGATGGCAAAGATGCGTGCAATAATGATGTGTGCAATCAACATTGACAAGATCGACGGCCCATAATGTTTGATTAAGCACCGTGAAGATGCCATGTGTCACTGGTCTAACAACTGTGATTGAGTGTTATCGTACAGTCTCAAACACTGAATCCTTCCGCATCAACAACTTGGAACACTGCAATCCTGTGGATCTTGGCCAACTCCTGAGGCCATTTCGGTAAATCAGTTGATCCTGATTTCTGATTAGAAAAGGTTCGCTGAAAACGACGACGGTTCAGCTCAAAGCCGACCGCTCCACCACCTAGACTGTAGAGAGTGGCTCCCCATTGGACAGCACTGTCATCACAGTCCCATAATCTCACCCGCAAATCATCTTGAATGAATTCTATGTGGACCCCACTATCTGTGATCCCAAGAAATCTCGAGACAGGTAACTATAGACAGACCCACAGCCAAAAACCAGCCTTAATTTTATTTATATAAAAAAAAACAGCATTTTTAAAGCGTTTGATTTGATGGTGTGCTGCTGCAACTTGATCTTTCTGGGTTCGTTTTCACTCACTTCCACTATGAAATTCTCGTGAGAAAAAATCCCAAATTTTCAGAAGCTGGAATCGCAGCCCATCATTCTCTGCAATTGAAAGCTTCCAAATTTAGCTTCATTTCAAAGATGGTTTCTCTTGAAGATTCTAATTGCACTTCAAATCGATTCCCCCTAACTAGAAACTACTACTCCGCCACTTCTGCCACTTCTTCCTCCAGAATTCACCGTCATGGCGGCCGCTCCAAGCGAACTATTCGCTCCAATTTGTTCCGAGATGACCATAGTTGCTCTTTCACTCAATCGAACACCGAAAAGTCCGGATTCCTTTCTGAAAACTTCACCGATTCCGTCGTAGATATGAGGCTTGGTGAACTAGCATCTCGGAACAACAAATCCGTCAAATCTTCTTGTACTGAAGAGGAGTTGCTTGATCTTTCACAAGCTTTCAGCGATTTCTCGGCATGTAGCAGCGATATCTCCGGCGAGTTGCAGAGGCTGGCCTGTTTGCCCTCGCCGGAAAATGTGCAGAGAAACAATAATGGCGAAGCCGAGCTTGAGAGGGAAGCTGAACCTGAACCTTGTTTGGGGTTTCTGCAAAGAGATCATTTTTCTACTGAAATTATTGAGAGCATTTCGCCGGAGGATCTTCAACCGACGGTGAAGATCTGTATTGACGGGTTGCAGTCGTCATCTGTGGCAGTGAAGCGATCGGCTGCGGCCAAGCTCCGGCTACTGGCGAAGAATAGGGCTGATAATCGTGTTCTGATTGCCGAGTCCGGTGCGGTACCTGTTTTGCTTCCTCTGCTCCGCTGCAACGATCCATGGACGCAAGAACATGCAGTCACAGCGTTGTTGAATCTCTCACTGCATGAAGACAACAAGATGCTGATAACAAATGCCGGGGCTATAAAGTCACTGATTTATGTGCTGAAAACTGGGACGGAGACTTCGAAGCAAAACGCAGCTTATGCATTGCTAAGCCTGGCGTTGGTTGAACAAAACCAGAGCTCAATTGGGGCTTGTGGAGCAATACCACCTCTGGTTTCATTGCTACTGAATGGTTCCAACAGAGGGAAGAAAGATGCCTTAACAACGCTGTACAAGCTGTGTTCATTAAAGCAGAACAAGGAGAGGGCTGTCAGCGCCGGAGCGGTGAAGCCGCTGGTGGAGATGGTGGCGGAGCAGGGCAGTGGGATGGCGGAGAAGGCAATGGCGGTGCTGAATAGCTTGGCATGGATCTTGGAAGCGAAGGATGCGATTGTGGAAGCCGGTGGAATAGCTGCTCTTGTGGAAGCGATCGAAGATGGTTCTGTGAAAGGGAAGGAATTGGCTGTTTTGACACTTTTGCAGCTATGTGGTGATAGTACAAGGAACAGAGGGTTGCTTGTGAGGGAAGGTGGAATTCCTCCTTTAGTGGCTCTCTCACAGACTGGGAGTGTTCGAGCTAAGCACAAGGTGAGTTGCTAGCAATCTGAACAAAATTTCGATGAAAATAGTTTTAGTTTTAGTTTATCGTGCTAAATTGTTTCTTGGTCATGGTAATAGTTTCATATTTGGAGTAGATAATTTGTATGGTACGGCGGTGACAAATCATTTATGTGGTGAAAATCTCAGCGGAACTGAAGTTACAAAGAGGCCATACATGTGCCTGAGAGAAGATTTAATTTTACAGGAATTGGGGAGTATCAAATAATATCAGTTTAGTTGAAAAGTTGATGCCATTTAACTTTGATTCTTTCCTATGGCATTATTCTCTGATTGAGCTGTGCTTGTTCTAATGCATATATGCTTCCGTTTTAGCAGTTTATTTACACTAAAGACCAGGCATGAATCCCATGCATGTTTTTGTTTCTTTTGTCTCTTCTCCTTTTCTTCTTTATTATTTCAGTTGTGTTGAGACTTCTTGTTGGTTTTGCAGGCTGAAACGCTCCTTGGATATTTGAGAGAATCAAGACAAGAAGCATCCTCTTCGAGTCCTTAGAGAAGTAATTACATTTTAGGGATTTAGTTATACAATGTAATTCGTTATTGTATATATAGTGTTTTTGATGCAGTATAGTAGGAAGATTATTTTTTGATTCTAGAACTAGCGAGCTTTAAACTGACCTTTAGAGGTATGAATTTATCCAGGTTTTGTATTTGCTTTCCCTTCTTTTCCTATTTCTATTTCAGAATGGAATTGCATGGTTGTGACTTGTATTTGCTACTTGGTTGCTGGTTTTTGTGGGGTTTAAACAAACTCAACTTTCGTGAATCTAATGCCTTTTTTCCCCTGCATTTTTATTGTTATTCTGGTACATAGTATGTACTACTCGGAATATGCTAGCAGTTCATACATTGGAACTGAAAAAAAGCAGCTTTAAGTTTGACTAGCATAAACAAATCCGTGAATTTAATACTGTTAAAATACTGAAATTGGGACTTTTTCTACAGATGGAATATTAAATGGAGGAAATCGAAAGAATACAAAAGAAGAAAAACTAGTTGAAGAAGACTTTGGAAAAAAATCAACTTAGAATCTGAAAAAAAATAAAATAAAATAAAATATGCTTCCTGATTCTGTATTACAGTTTTGTGTTTAACGAAATCTAAAATATTTAAAAGAGTTGGCTGCAGCCTGCTGATACCAGCCTACGTTGCCCATTCATTGTAACTTGTCTGATGATATAAGCCCAGGTAGATCCTAGAGAGGTGGTACGTGGGTGTATAACACATAAAAATAAGAAGATGATGCTATAGGTCCCTTTGGCTGCTTGTCTCTGTTGTAAAGCGGCTTCATGCGCAGCATTCTGCTCTGGGAGGCAAGACTATTCAGAATTCAACTTGCATCACAGGAGAAAAGGATCATTGCATTTACAACTGTTTCGCACTACAGTTCACATTTTGAGAGAGAGTCCTATTCTCGCAAAAGAACAAAATTCTATATCTCACAATATTTATAAATTTTATGTCTATTTCTATTCTAAAATGATATTAACAAGACAATATATTATTCAGTACCCCCTGTTCTAAAATCATTTTTATTTTCTCTTCTCCTTTCAAATATTACTTTATAATAATCACACATGAGCTGGCAAATCAGGTATGTTTTGTCATGTGGTTTTTCAATAGTTGCACTTCCAACTCACAAATTTGAATAGCAAGGTGTCGGTGTCATTATCTAACACCATCCGTTTGAAGCATGAAGTTTTGAAAAATTTGCTTGCACGGAAGGCCATCATGCTGTTGGGTAAGATGTTAATGTTATAATTCGTCTTTACCCAAAAGATGAGCTTACGGAGGCATAAAGCAACCCATAGAGACCAAGGTTGGTTGAATTTTGAGGTAAAAACTAATATCACTCTATTCAACATAGTTTTCATTTTTCAATTTCCACTTCTACATAAGACAAAATAAAAGAAAAAGGAAAAAGGCCAATCTTCTTCAGAGGCAGAAGAGGCAAAAATTATTAAAAAAAAAAAATGCACAGCTCATATTCAACCATTCGCTTTATAATCAAAGAGGTGGTGTGGATTTCACACTCTCCCTTTTTATTATAGGATATTTTGGTTATATATCCTTTTTTATCGTAAGATGGTTTGGTTCCATAGAAATTGTGAACCCAGCATGGCTCAGCAATAAACCAGACTTATTCCGCCATAAAAGCACAAAAATGACTAAGATTGTAGCAGAATCAGGGTGTGTCTAGATTCTTCAAATTTTTGCTGTGGTTTCTCCTGTTAAATGGGAATGGCCTGAAGCCTCTTTGAAGCAACCTCTCCACCTCCTCAAATGGCAGACCTTTGGTTTCAGGCACAATGAGATAGATTCCCACAAGTGCAATGAAAGAGAACAAAGCAAATAGAAGGAACGTGCCAGCAGAACCTAGAGTCTTCGTCATACTCAAGAATGATTCGCTAATAATGAGATTGACAGACCAGTTGGAAACTGCAGCAATGCCTCCACCTATTCCTCTGAATCTCAATGGATATATCTCTGAGTTCAGAATCCATGGCACAGATCCCATTCCTGGCGAATACATTATGATATACACTCCAAGAATTGCGACAGCCAATATTCCAATTTTGCTTGGGCAACCTTCAGAAAACCACACACGATGTTGTGCACGACAGACTCCTCGGACAGCCTTCTCTCCTGCTAAGCATGCACCAGGAAGAAACTGCATAACATGTGGAGAACAAGATTGGAAGATTTCATTAGTTTCGGGTTGACTTGGTTCTATAAGGCATAAACACTGACAGGGACAAGAAACATGACATTGATGACATTGAGACAGAGAAATATTGAAGGTTAAAAAAACATAGGACACAATATATATATATACATGAAGAAATAAAAAGTCAAGATAATATGTCCGATACATGTTTGATATGCGTTTAAATATAGTTAACATGGATTAAAGAAGTGTCAAATATTAAATTTTGTAACGTTATTGTCCTGAATGTGTTGTTCATTAGGCGTGGTGTTAGACAGAGATATGATTCTGTTTTGAAGTGTTTGTGCTTTCTAAATTAGGTTGTGCACTAGACATGATAGTGGATCCTGCATGTATAAGTTAAAGGCTAAGTATTCATATGATCAAGAATAGAGCTTACTTCACTGTTTTCATTGGCACAGAAGGCACATTCTGCTTGCAAACAAGTCATACAGTTCCATGAAGCAGAATTTGGTGCTGTTGTGTAAGCTTTGCAAGTAGAGTTTCCACCAAAGTTCAGGGTGTCTTGGTTACTAATAACAGGAGCATGCTTAGCTGCTTGGAAGAACGTCCCGCCCAGCATTACAAGGCAGACAATAATCCCAACCATTGAAATAAGCATCAATTTTCTTCTTCCATATCTATCAACAAATAGCATACTCAAGATAGAGCCAACAGCATTTAGACCAGAAGTGACCAGAGAAAGTGCAAGAGCAGTGGAGTTGGAGGCAATTCCAGCAAACTGAACAATAGTGGGGCTGTAATACATGACAGTGTTAATACCAACCAACTGCTGAGCAACTTGAACAGTGATGCCTGCATAGAGTGCTCTTCGAACCACAACATTAGCCAATGCACCCTTCAATTGTTCAGTTATACTGGACCCAATTAATTCTTCGTCCGCCTTCTCGGCTTCCAAGGATTCATGCATGGCTCTAACCTCGTCTTCAACTTCCTCAGGTGAATATATTTTTGCAAGAACGTTCTTTGCCCGCTCTTCCTTGTCCTGCTCAAAAGGAAAGAAACGTAGAGCTCTTCCAAATTCAGAAGCCAAATAAGCTTAGGAGGTTCACTTTAGAATGCACAAAAATTGGCGGGCAAATTTCTACAATCATGGAACAATCTGAGTCAAAGTGATCCCGGTTGTCTTAAAATAAGTAAGGCCAATTTAACATAGATTTTGCCATCGCAATGAATGTTATTACAGCATTTTTCTGCCCCTAGGATTCATCATTACCTGTCTGTAGAGCCATCTTGGAGACTCGGGGAGGGACCACATTAATATGAACTGAATCAGAGCTGGCAATCCTGCTACCCCAAGCATCCACCGCCAGGTTCCGTTAACCTGAATGAAGCAAATGAAATTGAAGACTAAGAAAAACAAAATAAAAATGGAAAACTATTTTCTTTTCAATTTCTGCATAATATCTAAAAGTTACAAGAACTATAAGCGGCAACTACTGTCTAATATTGCTCATATGTACCCTGGTGAATGCTAGATTGATCAAGTAAGATAGAAACTGCCCGCCCGTCACGAAAAGACTATTGATACTGACTAAAGCACCTCTGATCTTCGCGGGGGAAACTTCTGATATGTACAAGGGTGAGGTCATGGAGGCCATTCCAACTCCTAAACCAACAAAAATTCTTCCAAGAATGATGACCCAGGGGACCGAAGCAAGAGCCTGAACTAGGGCACCAACAAAGAACAAAACATCAGCAATTAGGATCGAAACTTTTCGTCCCAACTTGTCATTGAGCCATCCTCCAAGTCCTGCACCAATTATGGCTCCTGCAACAGCCATACTCACAATGGTTTCCTGAAGAGATGCACACAGCATAATTAATCATCCGAGGAGTGAAAAGAAGAAACAAAACCCCATATATTCTGAAAGCCAGAAAGTAAAATAGTACGAAATTAAATAACCTGTAGCCATGTTTCCTTGTCAACTTCTGTGAAGTCCTCACGTATATATAGCAAGGCTCCAGAAATCACACCTATAGCCCCCAATGCAATACAATGGTAAGTTAGTCCATCATGTTATTTAGTTTTAGTGAAAATTGAAACATACAGATATATCAGTACCACAACCACAAACATGTCTGTAAAAACATTTTATGTAAAATAATCTGTCCCCGTGTATCATCGACACTATAGCCTCACCTGGATATGGATCCCCTCAATTTCGAAAAGAAATTGAAGGTGTGAATTTAGGAGGGCGATAGAAACAGTAATCTTTTTATTGAAGAAGTGGGTCCCAGTCAAAGAACCGTGAACCCCATGGTAGAGAATTGTGTCTTTATTTTTTAAAAATCGAAGGAAATTGACAAGTAAGAAATCGAGGGAATTCAGATCCACCTCACATATATCATGTTCTGGGAAGATTGACGAGGTTCAAGTTTTGTGATGTTACCAGTATCATAACCAAAGAGAAGTCCTCCAATGCCAGCAGATAGAGCAAGCCGCATGATGTAAGGGGAAGCAATTGCTCTATTCCAGCATTCTGAGAACTCAGTCTTGCCCGCTGTTGGGGGACCTCCTTCCATAGCGCTCTCCCTGTAGAAGGGACAGATTATTTAAAGGAAGCCAAGGGAAAAAAAAAATTCTGAAGTAGAAACTACAGAAGAACATGTCTTATGAGTAACATCTCTAGATCAGTGGGCTAAACTTACATGAAAGATCAGAGCTTTTTCTATGATCAATCTAGTACAGTGTTTTTATTTTTATTCGTTTCAACTGAGGGAGGGAAGCCAAGAAAAACATCAACAGATTCTGAAGTAGAAACTAACAGAAAAACATGTCTCTTGGGGAACATTACTACAACAGTTTGCTGATGTTGTATGAAAGATCGAAACTTGTTCGGTTACCAAGCAAATGCAATGTTTTTACTTCACTCAGAAGCAAACTCGAAGATGTGAAAAATCAGACTGCAGAGAAATTGAAGTATCCTATTCTGTCGCGGGTCTTGTTCACCATTATTTAGCAGAATTTTACGGAGAACTTGTTGTATGGAGAAATTACCGAATGAATGCTGATAATCCGCAAACAAAAGCCAAGCAGGAATCTAAGCGAGATTCTTTGCTCTAAACCGCAACCTGTGACAAACAAATTTGGAATCAGACATGCATTCCTGGGATGTTCTCTGTCTGTGTTTCTCTATCACATTTCATCTTATAATGTTGACGAGAAAGACAGAAACCTTGATAAAGCAAATTGAATTTAAATCACTTCAATGCTTGCTTTTATTGTCGTTGATAATTCTTAGAACTCCGATGGATAAATACAGATGGCAGAGGGAAAACATAGGAACATTATTTCATAAAAAAAAAAAATAGCCTTTTGAAATTTTTATCCCGGCCAAAGAAGAGGAAAAATGCTCATATTTTACTACTACTAAATCAGTGAATGCAATAAACTTCTTCCACGAATTTAGTTTATGTTGAATCCTCATCAAATATATACAAACAAAACACAATTTGTAAACTTTCATGATTATGTAATCACCAAGCTGAAACTTGGACGACATGAGAACCTCAAATACCCTAAAAGACGTGCATTATTAATCCACACCTTAGCAGTGACATCCCATATATTTAGAGTCCAGATTCAGGATTCTACATGAATATGTGAAATGAATTATCATTCCTATTATTATTAAAAGAAAAAAAAAAGGATAAGCAGTATAAAATTTTTTAGAAAAATCTTACAGCTTTAATCTGTTTGCAAGCCCCCTTATTCCAGAATTTACAGTCTCTGAGTTTCAACTTTCAAGAGCAGCTTCTTCTTTTATTCAGTTTTTTGGTTTCTTTTTAAGTGGTTTTTTTTTTTTTTTAACAAATTTGCTGTAACTGAGTGGTAGTCTGGAGATAATGGACAGGTCTTTAAAAGGTAAAAAGGGGAAAACAACAAATGATCTGAGGTTGATCACATTTTTCTCTTTCGGTTTTCCTGGTTGGTCGGTTGAATTTTTGCCCAAAAAAATATACTGTTTGACCCAATCCTATGACCATGACAACTTTGACCAAGAAACTGCCTCTTCTCTTACAGCGGATATTTATATTTACTTATTGGATGCAATTATTAATATGACGAATTAAACCCCTTCAGTTTTGCCACTTGACTGATCAGTGATGGCAAGGGGCAAAACGGGGACAGACCAACCATTCCCAACTCCATTCCCTCGTTGTGAACCTTTTGTTTGGATTTACCAAAAGAGAAGATGCGAGGAGAGAAAAAATTGAGGGTAAATTTTCTAGTATTCCAATGTTACGGGGAACTTGATGTTAAGAAAGGAATAAAAAAGTTGAAAAAATATTTGAAAATTAGGAAAATATTTTTTATTAAATAAGTATAGTAAAGAGATAGAAAAATTTATAATTAAAAATTTATTTTTTAAATTTATTAAATAATTTTATTGGCTTACAATAGAAGTAATTTTGTTATAATAAATGAATTTTTTATTTTTTTAAGTTTTCAATTAAATCAAGTTAAAATTTTATATTTTTACTACTTTCTTTCTACTTATATTTTATACATTTAAATAATAAGCAGAAAAAGTTTTTTATATAGTTTTTTATTTTTTTAACTATTTTTTCCTATACCTTTCTTTCACACATCCAAACAAATTTAGGTTAACGTTGCCCGTCCTTTCCTCTTCTCTTCCGTGGAATAATTTGGTATCCCCATAGTCTGTGGAGTGCCGGAACGTCACAGAAAATCTGAAAAGATAAAAGATATTCTAAAATTTAAATATTTTAAATCCTCCTAGTCAATTCCTAATAAATATAGTGTCACAAAAATATTTCTGAAATTGTAAACGAAAAAAATCTAAAATTACACATAATTTATTCAACCAATTTCAGACTAAAAAAATACAACCAAGATACATATCCATGCTTTATTATTCCTCAATAATTTTAATTCATGTATAATTTTGGATTTTACGGATATTATTAGGCCTCCTCAGGCTAAAGACAAGTACGGGAACTTCTGTTTTCGGCCGACGTGCAACGCCATGTCCAACTCTCAGATTCAAGGTGAATTAATCATTAATTAATTAGAGTACTTATATTATAAATTATAAATTGATTTAATTACTTGTTCAAGAAATAATTGAATACAAATTTTCCTATTTGCCTGAAAACCAATAACTAATTATAAATTCTTGTTTTATAGAATATGGGCTTGTTTGCTAAGGAGTAACTTTAACTGTTTGATCAGAAATTGGTTGATTAATCACATAAATTAGTTAAATCAACTGTTTGATGAATAGCTGTTTGTAACAGCTTTTTATTTTCAACAAACTGAGTTGAACATATTGCTAGTTGCAATATTTTCTTTTAGTTTTTTTTGTTACTATTATATAAAAGGACATAAATACCTCAAGCTGCTTCTGTTGCGTTTTCCTTCTGCTTGATTATTGTTGCACAGTGTCTTCCTTCTTCTCCTTTTCGATAAAATACTGTTGTCTTCCTTCTTTTATTTTGCGTAGCATCTTCCTTCTATTTTTTTAGGTAAAATATTACATCTTCCTTCTTTTCTTTTTAGCTAAAATATTATGTCTTCCTTTTTCCATTTTTTTGCATAGCATCTTCCTTCTTTATTTTTTCTAGGTAAAATACTTTTTTTTAGGTGAAATAATGCTGCATTTGCTAATGTTATTACCCCTCCCCTAGAACCTTTTAATAATATAAATAAATTATAATTATAATTATAATTATTAATTTTTTATAAATAAATTTATTTACTATAAAAATTATATTAATATAATTTAAAAAATATTTAATTTATAATAAATTATAATAATATATTATTTATAAAAAATTAATTTAATAAATAATATATAAAATCTTGTATATTATAATAAAAAATATTTAAATAATTTATAAAATATACTCATATCTTTATTTGTTATTTTACATACAAACAGTTCATTATAAACAGTTAATTTTACTAAATACTCATATTCAAATAATTAATACAATCAGCTGGTCAAATTAACTAATTCAACCAGTTATCAGCTAATTGTCAAATAAGACATATATTTTATAGAATATGCTAAAGGATGATATATAGGAATTATTTGATTTATATAAAAAGTAATTTTTCGAATAGTCTAATTTGCACAATAAATAACTTTTTATAGGAATTGAACTTTTTAAGAAATAATTTTCTATATAAATTTTTTTAATACAAGGTGAATTAATCATTAATTAATTAGAGTACTTATATTATAAATCGATTAAATCTCTTTTTCAAGAAATAATTTCTATTTTCCTGAAACCAACAACTAATTGTAAATTCTTGTTTTATAGAATATGCTAAGGGATGATATACAAAAATTATTTGATTTATGTAGGAAATAACTTTTCATAATAATATACAAGAGTCATTTAATTTTCACAATAAATAACTTTTTTATAAGAATTAAACTTTTCAAGAAATAAATTCCTATATGAATTTTTTAATAAATATTTAAAATTATTTGGTTAACAATTAAGAAGTGACACTTTACAAAAAAAATAACTTTTTATATTTTATTTAATTTAATTTTAAATATTTTAAAGAGTATTAATAAAATAATTACTATAACCTCAATATTATTATAATATAAATTAATAAATTTTAATTATTATTAATTATATTTAATAAAGATAATTTCGTTACTGTATTCATAAATAATATAGAAAGTAAAATTTACCTAGGGAAGATGAATAAAAAACTTTTCATGCTCTATGAGAAGTTTTATTTTTTCCCAATTTATTAAATAATAGTCAACCAAATAGCTATCTTTTTTATTTTTCAAAAAAAAAATTTAATACTATTAAAATGAATTAAACAAACTCATAATCTGCCAATATTCAACCAAAAGCTTTATCTTGTTTTGTTAATAGTATTTTTAACTCTTTTAATATCCTCATCTTTTAAATTTAAAAAAAAGTAAATTAAAAAAGAATAAAAAAATCTTAAAATAGTATTTTTTATAGTTAAGTTTCTAAAAGGACTAAATCTAGAAATACATGTATGTATAAGGTAAAATTGTAATTTGCTTGTTGTGAGCTTTACAGGCAAGGTAGGATAATATTACCAAATTTTTACAATTTATTTTAGGTAGAAGTTTTACCCCATACTTTGCATCACAGAGCAAAAATTCATATCATATGTTACAAGTTGCAAACTTTTAAATCAAAATTATGTGACACATTGATTAACATATTAGCTTTCTTCAATCTTTTTCGTGATATGCTTAGAATAGAGAAGAAAAGCTTTGCATATTTGCAAGTCACATTCAAATGTTATTGAATTACATTTGCATACCAAATCACAAGATTACTCCACTTTAGAAACTTCTAGACACAACAAGTCAAAAATACATAATTTTAAATAAGGAAAGAAATAACTTTGATCACTTAAATCACGAGCTAACATACTTCAATCATAAACTTAATGTCAAGTTGTCTTACTAGACTTGTTGACATTCTATCTCTTATATGCTGTGAAATGGGTCAAGCCGCCCTTTTTGTGGATTAGGCTACCCAATTGATATATTTTACAAGTATTTATATTGGAAACTTTTGTCCAATCTTAAAAAAAATCTTGTAGGTATGCAAGCTAACTTACTAGATTTTTTTTAATTAAAAATATTTTAAAATTTTAAACTTTTAAATAATAAAAATGTTAAAATCATTCCAAAACATTGCATATTTATCAATAAATAAGTCATAACACATTTAAAATTTATATATAACTTTAAAAAATATTATGCATACATATATAAATCATAAAATATCCATAAAAGTAGAAATATCATATAAAAATCTTTTTTTGTAATGTGTTTAGAATATATAGCAAAACTTTACATATCTGCAAGCCATATTCAAATTCCACTGAAGTATTTGTGCATACTAAATCATAAGATTGCTCCATTCTAAAAGCTTCTAGATGCAATAGGTAAAAAATAGATAATTTTAAATAAGGAAAAGAATAGCTTCGTTCACTTGAATTATAAGCTAACAGACTCGAGCCCAAAACTCAATGCTAAGCTAGCCTATTGAGCTTGTTGACACTCTATCCCCTTTAACTTGTGAAACAGGATAGATCAACCTTTTTGTGGATTAGGTTATCTAGCTTGTATATTTCGTAACTTGTCATGTTGAAAGTTTTAGTCCAATCTTAAAAAAAAATTCATAAGTATATTAATCGATCCATTAACTTTTTTTAATTTAAAATATGTTAAATTTTTAAAATTTTAAATAATAAAAAATTAAAAATTATTCCAAAGTATCTCATATCTATTAATAAATAAGTCATCACACATTTAAAATCTATATATAACTTTAAAAAAAATTATACATACATATATAAATCATAAAATATTTACAAAAGTAAAAATATCATCTAGAAATAATTCGTAATCTAATCCTATATAACCAAAATTGAGATAGGGAAGTGTAATTTTATATAAATTGAATATTTTAGTTTATATAAAAATCTAAAAAAAAAAAATCATTTAGGCCGATTCACCCTATTTGTTGGTTGGCCTGCATAGATCGTGAATAACATGAATCAAATCAAAATAGCCTTGTATTTAAAAAATTCTCTAACATAGAGGCTCAAGTCTATAAAAGCCTACATATAAATGGATCATGAGCTTTTTTTATAGTTGTAGTCTCTTAAAGAGTATTTTAAGTCAAATGTCTCCCCACAAGAGTAAAGATACATTTTATGACTTAGAATAACATTTTTTTTCTCCATATTCTAGGTGAGATAGACTCTATCTTATACTGAAATAAAGATAAAAATGTAAAAATCGCAACTATGATTTTTTTAATCCCTCTAAAATTTTAAATCTTACAAAAAATTATAAAATATCTCCAATTTTTTAGAAAATAGAAAAAAAATAAATACATTCGCTTTCCAACTTCATACCATAAAACTTATATGTGATGTTCGATTTTTATGTCAAAATCTACCCAAAAGCAAGCATATTTCTTTGTCAAATTGATCACAACTACTAGTTATGACATATATTGGTTCCTTGGCAGAATAAGACTTGTTTGTGAATTCAATATCTTGTCATCCTTGGTCCTAATGAAATTTGGTGACAAAGTAGACAACGACGTATAGTGCTTACAAAAAAAAATATTACGACTTAATATGTAGTTGTTAGAATTAATTTGAGTATGCAAATCAATTAATGAGTTCACATAAAAATAAATATTAGAATGTATAAAATTTAAGTATATTTAAATGCAAATCTAAATTGATTCTGTCTGTTGAGTTTGCAATAGACGCGGACCAAATCCAACAAACTAGCCTGCTTTTTTTTTTTTTTTCTCATATATGTATATATATATTTCTTATATTCAAATTAAATTACTACATTACACATACATCATTATGGGCTTTAGTAGGATTGTTAATTAATTTCATAATGAGTATTGTTTTACTCGCTCCAAATCCACCAAAAGCATAATTTTTCTTCGATGATAATAGAGTTAAAAGATTTACTACTTTAATTTTTATTTTAAAAATAATTAATTTTGTATACAACCATATAAAGACAAGTGTGAATTTGTGAATCTACTTCTAAATCAATTTTTTTAGCTTTTATTAATATTAATTTAAATTAAAAATGTTATAAATATGTTATGTTAGAATTTACGATTATTATTTTAAAAGAATATATGATGTTTTTGTGTATTATCCAAATCGGAGGAGCGCATTCAATAACCCTATTAATAAAATTACTTCACGTAACAAATATACAAAAGGCTGGAATCTATCCATTAATTAAGTTCGTCATACAAAATTATTTGAAAATTTTCAATCTTGTATAAAAAGTTAAAATTTTTATAAGAAAATTATGATAAACGTAATTTCTACAAAAATATACCTATACTTATGCAAAAATTTTACAGATTATTGAAGTACGTATTCAAGTATTTTCCATCGCTACACTTTTTAGTAAATATTTAAACTTAGAAGGCTAAACTTTGAGTAAGGGAAGTCACGTTAGTCGTGCCATATGCTTGCGTGTTTAAATAATGGAAGCCCTCAAATGAAGTGAACCTACAAAGCACCTCATCTCATAACTCACTCCATTACAATTTTTAACTTACACGTGTAACATGATTTATTTAAAATAATTTTAACATATTCAAAATAGAATTTGTTGCGGTGTTATTTTAATAATACTTTAATATTATTTTAAAAATTTTATTTTACAAAAAAAAAATTTCTATTGCAACAAATGAAGTTAAGTAGATTACAACTCTTGTTATTACTAGGAAAAAAGAAGAATGTAATTTCTTGAAAATTTTTATAGAATTTTATATTTTTTTAATAAAATTTTATTTTTTTATAGAAGCAGAATTTTTTTATAAAATTTTCAAATATTCTTATGTAACAGATATAATTACTCATGTTGCAATTTTTTACAAAAAAATGTGAGATTTTATATATATTGTGCAAAATTTTCTAAAAAAATAGTTATAAGCCCGTTATAAATAGTTGTAAACTTATATAAAAAAGTTTCAAAATATAAAAAAAACCTTTTTTATTAAATTTTGTAACTCTCTACCCGGAAATATAGAAGTAAAAATGTTAAATAGAATTATTTATGAGTTGTTTGACAAATAATTTTTTAATTAAATTTTAACTAATTTGAGTATCTTTATTTATTTGACTAAGTTAATTAACTTATTTAAATATTTGATAAATAGTCATTTTAGTTAGTTTATTGGCACTCAAATAATTATTTAAAAAAAGTTAAAAATAGTAACTTTTGAAAATACTTAATGTGCATTTAGTATAAAAATATTTTGCTTATAATTATATTTTTTTTACATTTTCATATTTAATAAAAATATTAAATTATATTTATTCATTTCTTAGAGAAAATCTAACGTGTATGATAAATTATAATTTTTTTAAAAATAAATAATATAATAAATTATATTAAAGTATTTACATAATAATTAAAAAGTACATGAATATAATCATATATTTTTTTTATTAAAATGTATAAAAAAATAAAATATATATATTTCATTTTATAGAGAATAATAGAAAATGCATTGAAAAAATTATTAATTTTTGGTCAAATGATATCTTTTGAATTAAAGAATAATATATATTAAGAAAAAGAAATAACAAGATGATATTATTTATAAAAGATATATTTTTATACTTAAAACGTGTAATTTATCAATATTTTAAATGACAAATGAGTAGATTTTAAATTTAATATTAAAAATAGTTATAAAATAAACTTTGATAATTACTATATTTATGAAAATATTACAAGTATTTATTAATTAAAAAATTATAATCATTTATTTTTAAAATATTAGATAAGTATAATAAATTATAATGATATAATTTTTTAAAGAATTGAATATAAAAAATAATATATTATAATATAAAATATTATTAAAATAAAATAATACTCAAATAAATTACAAAATATATACATATCTTTCTATATTATTTTACATTTAAATAATTAATAGTAAATAAATGATTTATCAAACATTATTATATAAATAATTAATGTTATTAATTAATTAATTCAACTAATATTAATAATTAATTCAATCAATTAATTACTAAATCTTAAATGTTAATATAATCAGGTAATTGTTAAATAGGATATATATATACAGGATTGCTAACCTCTGTATACATAGGTAAGGAATAGCAACTTCCATGTTTTTATTTACAAAATTTATATTGTCAATTTAACAATAATTAAATAATAGAGTATTATGCTCATTTTGTCATTACTATTAACTATTTCTATTAATAAGTATTTTTATTATGAAAATAAGAATGAATGAATTTAATTTAAATATTTTAAATTAATATATTTTCATTATAATTAATTAAATATTTCTTATTATTTTATCTTATTATTAATAAATTAGTAATATAATTTTCTCTTCACACATAAATACATGTGCAAATCTAAATAGAAGAGTGAATTATATATTGAAAAATTCAATGGCACATCATTAATGATTTGTTATCGTATAGTATTTTAAATTTGATCCTAAGAAATTATAAAATAATTTATTATTGTATAATATATTAAATTTTTTAAAAATAATTTAATTTACAATAAGATTTAATGGTGTATGGTATACTATTATATCAGTGATATACCATAATCTATTCTTTATATATTATACAAAAACTAATTATTTTATTTTTTTAAGCATCATTTAAAGTTAAGGTACAAGAATTAAAAAGTAATCAATAATTTTAATTTTGAAAGAAATAAATTAATTTATTAATATATTTTTTATTAAAATTAAATTAATAATAAAATTATTAATATTTATTTAAATAATAGTAATAAAATTTAAAAAAAATAAATATCATCTTAATTCTCTAAAATAATAAATAAATATAATAAAAGAATTTAATACTGGTTGTGAAGCTTCACGAGGGTGGCTGAATTTTTAAGTGGTGATTTTAATATGGTGCATGAAATTCAGGAAAGAATTTTGTTGTGTTGTGCAGCCTTTTGCTTAGAGGTCGGTAGCGTCGACGTCATGCATTTGCGTGTTGCCGTTGTAAGTCCCTTTCACTCAGCCCTTGAAAACACCAAAAACCGTGTTGCTGTTGCAAGTCCCTTTCACTCAGCCCTTGAAAAGACAAAATGGGTAAAACAGGCTGTCAAGAATGGGATTCGAACCCATGCCCTTTCGGACCAGTACCTGAAACTGGCGCCTTAGACCAACTCGGCCATCTTGACCTCTTTGGGAACTGGGGCGTCAAAGTTTTATTTCAATAGAAAATCATAATGCCAATATAATCATTTCCACGCATAAATTATGACATGTAATGTTGGTGTATTCGTTTTGACCAGTTTTAAACCTTCGTATCAAATTACATAGAATTTTGAAATATCTCTATTTCACATTCTTAAAAAATTTAATTTAATTTATTTATATATAAATGAAAATTTGACATATCACCTTATGCATTATAATTAAAAAAAGATATCTAAATGGTGGAATAAAATAACTCTTTTTATAATAGTGAAAAAAATTATCTCTCGTTAAACTTGTTTTATTTAATATTAAATATTTTTTATTATCTTAATATTTTATAATTATAGTCAACAAACCAACCAAATGAAGGACGAATTTCAAAAAATAAAAATAGATGTATTGTCCTAAAATTTAATACTATACATCTTTTTCAATTGGAAAATTATTCAATTCAAATGTTAATAACAAAAACATACCATAAATCTTCCCTATCCTAGTATTAATTGAGGAGTTTTTGGGCACTCTCACCCTTTTTTTTCTCTTGGCAGGTGACAGTTTCTCATCCAAAATTTCCAATTTTCTATCCTAGAATCTATGACTTTCCTACTGATATAAAAAAAATGGGAATTTTTCTACAACTTCTATTTTAGCACTATAATTTTTTTATTATAAAAATATTTTACATAAGTTGGAGATTTAATTGAATTGAATTAATTAATTAAATATTTTATTTCTAATTTTTATTAATTTATAATTTATGCATTATTTATCTTCTTTTTATTTGCATTTTCCATCATTGAATGTTTTTCATTTTTTCCTTTTTTGGGGTACATGTATATTATTTACCATATTTAATATCATTAAATAATATAAATATAATTTAAAATTTTCATATAAATTAAATTTTTAATTTAATTGAGATACATAATTCCACATTCTATTTTTAACTTTTATTAATTTATAGCTCATATTATTTTTTCTATTTACTTTACTACATGTTTTTATTTTTATATTCGATCTTATCATTTTCAGTTCAAGCACTAATATTATTAAATATTATAAATATAATAAGATATATATTATTTTTATTATTAAAATATTTTAAATATGTTTAAATTTAATATGGAATTTATAATTAAATTAATTAATTATATATTTTATTTTTCAATAAAAACATTTGAAATTTGAAATCATATTTATTTTATTTATTTAAATTTTATCAATATTTTTCTAATATAAATTTCCAAGTATTATATTTTGAAATAAGAGCTATATTTTTTTGCCAAGAGAAAGAGAGAGTAGGAACAATTGATATTGACTACTCTCTTTATGTGTTAGTATAGAAGTATCCCCTTATTGTAGAATATTCGATTTGAGTTATACCAACTACTCAAAATGAAAGCTCATCACTACTGCCTTACTAAAGTGCTAGTAGTCCTAAGAGTTTTTAACCTTTTCATCAATTACAAATTGACATTCTTTTACATTGAATCTATAAGCTATAGAATAAAGTTATGATTTGATACTACTTGATCAATAACTTTGGTGATAGTCATAAGCTATTTTACTTTTTTTTTATTTATTTCATTGCATTTTTTTAGTTTACTCTTGTTATTTACAGGTCAAATGATCATATTACTGAACAATATGAATATAATGCAATATATTTAATTTTTATTATAAAAATATGTTTTAGCAAGTTAAAGATTTAATTCAATTGAGTTGTTTGACTACATATTTTATTTTTAACTTTTAATACATTATAACTCACAAATCATTTCTTTTTTTTATTGGCTCAATTCCAAGTTTTTCTTCTTCTTTTTTTTAGTGTTTCCACTTTTTTTTTTAGTGAAACCCCACTAATTGTTTACTACTTAGACGCTAATATTATTAAACTACATGTATAATATAATATATTTTATTTTTATTATAAAAAATGTAAATAAGTTATAACTTTAATATAGGAGATTTAATTGAATTTATTAATTTATTATTATTATTCTATGTTTAATAAAATGTTTAAAAATTAGAATCAAATTTATTTATTAAAATCTTATCACTATTTTCTTGATGCAATTTTTCAAGTGTTAGATTTCTTAATAAATTTTCATCAATTGAGATTTTTTCAATGTTTTATAACTCATGCATTATTTTGCTTCATTTTAAATATTATGTTCTATGCTTTTCATTTATGTTTTTTATAATTTAAATGATAACATTACTAATGAGTAATATAGATATATAAAATGCATTTTCTTTTTATTAAATAAGTTAAAGGTTTAATTCTATTTTTAACTCTTATTACATTACATATCACACATTTTTCTCTTCTTTTTATTTGTTTTATTGTATTTTTTTTTACAAGTTCACTCTTATTGTTTATAATGCAAATACTATTATCACCAAGTAATATAAATATAATATGATATATTTTTTATTATAAAAATTGTAAATAAGTTAAAACTTCCCCACCAATAAAAATATTTAAAAATTAAATCAAATATGTCTATTGAAGATTTATTAATATGTTTTAATATTAATTTTTTTTAAATATTATATTTCAAATCAAATATATTATGATCAATTAGAAATTTATCAAAGTTTTATTTTAGAAATTGTTAATATATTTTTGCTTAATATACCTTATAAAGTAAATCAATTTTCATTTTTTTTAATAAAAGAATTCTAAAGTTGAGACCAAATTCTATTTATTTTCGTTTTGCAGATTTTTTTTAGGCATCAAAGTTCAAATGTAACTATTCTTTCTTTCTTTCTTTCTTTCTTTCGAGACTCAAATGCAAAGTTTGAAAGCAAAGTTTCTGATAAAACAGATTCATTTTTAAGTTTTTAATTTATAATACTCTTATATTTAATTTAAGTATAAATATAAGTCATTCTTAGTTATATTATATAATTATTCAAGAAGTTCATAAGAAAGCACCATAATAAAAATTTTCATTTAATAAATTTTAAGAATATTAAAAACATTTAAAAAAATTAATGTGTTTAAATTTGAACTTTCAATCAAATTTTTATAAGACTAATTTTTTATACTAATAAATGTTTATTTTATTAATTATGACTTAAATAATTTAAAGTTATTATCATATTTCATGAACACGACAAAATAAATTTCAATATTTTTATAATTTTTCAATTTAGATTTTAAATTTTATTTATCCACAATCCGTACACTGCATGGATTTACAACGTAATGTTATATGATACTCATTATTCTCTATTTTTCATTGTTTAGCTTTATGATCAAGAACATAGAAATAAGATTTCAAAGTCCATTTCACTCCTTCACTAACAAGTAGTAATTAGAGATGCATATAAGTCAAGTTGGGCGAGTTTTAAATCAAATTTATCAGCTTAAATTGCATAAAATTTATAGTTTAAGTTTAGCCTTGCCTATTTACTTTTGGATAAACATTTTGGCCTAACTTAGCCCAATTTAATTTTTTTAATGAATGGCATGAAAGCCCGTCCCGATAATTCAAATAAAATATATTTTTATTTTTAAGTAAAAAATAATTTTTGAAAATAAAAATTATATATTTAATAAGATAATATAATATTTAAATATATAAAATATTTAATTATATTAAATTAATTTTTTATATTAAAATAATTATATAATTATTTTTTAATATATAATTGTATTATTACAAATAAATTAGTATAATAAAACCGGGCTGGGTTGGTTCAGCTCATTTTTTATCCCAACCTAATTATAATTGAATCATTAAAAAAAAAATTCAATGAACCTATTGGATAAAAAAAATTAAATTTTATATTTTTTTGAGCATAGCTCTAGTAACAACTAAAGTGGGCGGATCAACCATCCAATGGATACTCGACGCAAAAAAGTTATAAATAGAGTCTGAGTGTTGCTTAAACTTCATCAGTTTTAAATTCTTCTCACACCAAAATATATGATATAATTTAAGTCAAATATGTCTCACCTATTTTAAAAATAAATGGGGTTAATATATGTCTACAACTGTAAATTGGTAGCAATGCAACTAGCTTTTTCCCTGATAGATAAATGAAGCACTTGTACAACAAAAGAAATTTTACATATTCAACAAGCTTATAAGTACTACACGGATCCCGGATGGAAAATCACTTGACAATATCACACTGATAAATCAACCATATGACCATGTAGTCCTTACAGACTCTGAATAATCAAAATACTTTAAAAAAAAAAAGGAAAAAAGAAGAAAAGATAAAATCAAAAGTAGAACATGCTGACCAACACTAGCATCCATGATCGAAATCTACAGCCAAAAATAGGGAAAAAAAATGAAAAAGAATAACAAAAATAAACTAAAATAGAGAGAGAACCAGGAGTCTTGCTTGTTTTATGCAATGCAATGCTCTGTCATTGGAGATGTATTATAACACATATTTGTTAAACTCAACTCCTACACAACTTACACATCTCAAAGTCCCAATAAACAGCTATATTTTACCCAAGCTCTCTTGGAGGAAAACCCCTGTAAGTACTCTGTATTGTTTTGTAAGTTCTTCAAAACAGGCAAACCGATCAGCTCTTACGAAATCTGTGAAAGAACTAGAGTATCTCAAACAAAGAAAACTTGTGCTTTCCACGCTCAGTCACCTTCTAGACCCGATATGCTTCACTACAAAATCTGAGTATCCATAGCATAACCTTCCTAAGCAGCAATTCCTGGAGCAACATGTTTGAAAGCATGTGAATACACACAGGCTTTGAATGCCATCAACATTCCAATCCAAATACAAGAAAGATTTGTGTAAATTAAGTTTACTGTAATGTATTTGCAAATAACAGCAACATAAACACAGCCTATACTACTTTAAAGTCCCATAAAACATTAAAGATTATACTTCATAATCCATATATCAATTACTTAGTTTACCAAACGTCACTTGGCAAAATGATTAATTCTGAGATTTAGATTTCCTGTTTGACTGTCATCCGAAGCACACGCTCAGAAAAACAGCTGCATTAGCACGATCTAATCTGCAAGTAGCCCTTATGAATAACTATCATTTATAGAACCAGTATTCAACCCAATGACAAAATTTTCACACATGCCATAATTAGATGTTAGGGTCAAATTGTAATAACAGAAGAAACCAATGGAATCTGTGAGACAATTAAAAAATTCAAAGAATATGGAATTATTATATTATTATTTCTAGTCAAATTGAGGTTTGCATTCCAAAGATAAATTAATTTAGCAATGCCAAGATAGGAATAAAGCCTGAAATAAATAGTTAGATGTTTTTTAGCTCCATGAGTATGGAAATAAAACATAATAACAAAAGTGAAACACCTATTACCTCTATTTGGTTGTCTATTGGCAATGGTATAAGCCCCAATATGGTCACCAGAATCTTTACTCATCAAATCAGAGACTGCATTTCCAAGGCCATAACCAAGGGAACTAGAATCCTCTGGTTCTGAATGTAATGTTCTCCAAGTTTGGTCCCCATACAATGACCCAGCTTCATAAATTTCTTTGTGTGCCTCATCATAACCATTTGATAGACCATATGATGACACTGATGTAACCATTTTTTCACTACCCTTTCCATAACCTATTGGTTTTGACCCAAAAATCATATCTCCATTGCCATAGCTAAGACTTCCCTTGCCATAACCAGAGCCAATTGTTCCAGCTTGATCTGTACGAGTGGAGGAACTCCAAAGTGCTCCAAAATTACCAGAAGCGCCCATGGTTGAATTATCAATTCCGTAACCAACAAAAGCATTAGGGCTTGCAGAGTTAACGGCATAGTTAAAACTGCCATTCCCCCACAAATTCTGATTTGTTGAACTGTTGCCTCCACCTGTACCAGCATACCCAACAGCACTGCTGTACCTGCTTGGGCTTCCATTATATGAAGGATTCAGTGCCCGACCTAAGAGAAGAGCAGAATTAAAGTTTGCATTTCCAGTTTGACTCAGTACTGGCTCAAAATTGAGTCCAGTCCCATAATTAGGACTTAAGGAAGCATATCCATTCCGGCTAACACTAATGGGACTAAATTTGGCCTCTGTTCTAAGTCCATGCCCTCCAACCAAGCTTGGATTATGTCCCTGAATGGTACCACTAGAAAAGCTACCAATTCTACTTAAACCATAATTATATCCAGCTAACTGGCCTCTACTTGGACTTGGAGATAATTCCTTTGGAACAGCCCGTTTAACCTCAACCATTTTACCATTTAGTTCATGAAAAGTTTTGTACAGAACTTTCTCCACTGCTTCCTCAGAATCATAAGTGATGAATCCAAAACCTCTTGGTCTTTGGGTGTTATGATCATACATCACAACAACGTCTGTAATTGTTCCAAATTGATCAAAGTACATCTTAAAGTCACTCTCTGTGACAGTGGATGCTAGACCTCCAACAAAAATCTTCTTTGTGCGGCTAGGACCAGGTGACCCATGAATACTGTTGTTGCTTCTGTTCAGAATGTTTTGGTCATCTCTAGGAACAGCCTTTTTGGCTTCAACCTACAAGCAGGATGCATGATTAGGCACTCAGGTAACGAATCTTTAGACTAATGACTGTAGGAATAATAGATTCAACTAAAAAAATTCATATATCCATTTTAAGCATAGAGGGGGAAAAGAAGACGAGTTGGAAAGATGCATATATAGCCCTAAAATTTTTATCAATTACTTAAGAGATTGGATAGAAATGACCATCCCGGTGTTTCTTCTTCAATTTTATGTCTATCCCCAAAGTAAAAAATAACAGTTTTAGAGGAGAGAATGAACAGATAGTTTGAATGAGCTCACTGTCTTCTTTCCTGAAGTCTACTGGCATCATAATTTATAACCAAAAAACTCTTAGCAATGATTTAGCAGATCAAATATCTGGCGACCCCTGAATGGAACATCAGATGGCTAGTTATCTTGAATAAAGATTCAGATGTTGCCATCCTCCTGGAACACCTTAAATAAAAAACTTAAACCCCTGCGCGTGATCCAAATGCTTCACAATACATGTTCTTTTGAAATTCCAATACAGCTATTTATTTCGTTGCAAGTGTAATTGTAGCCTGTAAGAATTTGCACTGGGTTCTTGTCACTGTTAGATGTTGTGCTTTCAAAATTATCACATTCCATATACTGCATAACTTCTTCATCCACCTATCTTTTGCTTCAAACATATCTATCCCACCACTGCTATCATGTTTGCTATCATTTATAATCTCTTCAATGATTCATAAAATTTAAACTAGCATCAAATGTGAATATCTGAAATTTAATCTCAATCCGAATATTTCCTCCTTAACTTGTTTCATGTAATGGAAGCACACCCAAACTTTGAACAATGATCAGATTTGAATGTTTCTTAATCAATATGGAGATTGTTTTCATCTCTGTTCCCAAATGAAGTTATCATCTCTTCTATAACTTAACAATAACGCAGTGAAGATGATCATAGTCTACACCTCAATTTTCTACCGAGGTTTGAAAAGTTTTTTTTTGCTTAAATGTTCGGAGTTCATTTGGTCTCAGTAGAAACTGTTATAACAGCTCCAGCCTGGCTATCTGAAAGGAACTATAAATACAAAAATAAAGATGGACAAACTTACAGTTCTACCATCAATGACATGCTTTTCCATAACAACTCGTCCAGCAACAGAAGAATCAGCAAAAACAATGAATCCAAAACCGCGGGCGCGCCCTGTGGTCCGATCCTTCATTATCACAGCTTCAACAACATCTCCAAAATTCTGGAAATACTGTCTGAGTCGGTCTTCATTTGTGTCCCAGGAAATCCCACCAATGAAGAGCTTACCCGGGTCCATTTCCTCCCTGCAGTTCCCCACACTCCACCAATTATATTTCTAGGAGAGCTTATATTACAAAATAAATCTAACAAGACAATAATTCAACTCTAACACCAGTTAAAAGTATTGAGCAATGGAAATAGCATATCCACGTTGGATCCGATCAGTAACTCATAATTCGAAGATATCTGAAGAAAGTACAATACCGTATCCGTTTCCGAACTCCAGAGCAACACAAAATTCAATGAAACAGCATCATCATATACAAAATATCATAATGCGGATTAAGAGGGAAGACGGGGGTTAAAAAGAAAAAGAAATCTACGTTTCAACAGGACTCACAGAAAACTAAGATACTCTAGTCGTGAGACAAAACCAAAAATACTGGGATTGAGTCCAGATATATCGGAACCTTTCATCAATCAATTCTCGATAACCCAGAATCCAAAATTCAAAATCAAAGGAAAAAAAGAAAAAGTATTGAACTTTTAACGTGGAACGAGTAAACTGCAAAGTCTGAAAGTCATTTGAAAGATATTGAGCAAAACATTTGGCAAAGAAAGTTTACCAAATGAAGACAACCCAGATGAGGAATTGATAGAATCTAAGATCTGAGTGGAGGCATGATAATAAGTAAGGAGGGCGAGAGGTCCAGCGATGGCAAATTCACCCGTAACCAATGGGTACCCGTATCTTTTACCCGTTTAGTATAACTACAGAGATTAAAAATGAAGACAAGTGTAGAAGTTTTTTCAAGAGTTTTCCAAAATGGGCAACTACACAATAGACTACACAACTAACCTAATGATAGTTTTATGTGTAATGTTTCCATATAATTAGATAAATGAATTATAACTTATATGAAATTAATGGAATGGGTAATTTAGTTTAACAATTAAATATAGTCATGTAAATAAATGAAATAAAATCCCACTATAAATAAAATTTCATACAATAATTCAAAGATTTTGCACAAAGTAATTAAAAGATATTAGAGCAACAAATGGGACTAAGGCCAAGGTGAGTTTATCCATAGCGAGACTTATTATTACTTTATAACTTTCTAATTTATTTGATTCACAGATGTAATATGAAAGTGCAATTGTTTTGAAAAATAAAAAATATTTAAATTGTTTGATTAGTTATTAATTACCTGAAATGAAGAGAATAAATTTTTCTATTTCTCATGAGAAGCTACTTATCTATACACTCTTGGTAAAAAGAATTTCACATTTTTTATTATAAATAAATTTACAAATTAACCTCTATTTCATTTAACTAATGCTCACTTTGATCTTTTATCATCACTATTTAAATATTATAATAAATATAATTTATAAATTGTAAAATATAAATATACTCATTTAAATATAATTTTTAATTATGTAAAATATAATTATTTTAAATATTATATAATAAATAGGATAAGTATTATACAAAATTATATAAACTAAATATTAAATCTTTTATTATGAATATAAATTATAAATATAATCATAAATATTATAATAATAAAAATTTAATTATATTTATTATATATATCTATTATATTATTTGATTTATTATATTTATTATTTATGATTTTAATATTCAGATTTGAAAATTAAAAATCATGCATTTCTTATCTATTTTATATAATTTTGTTATAATCAATTATTTATTATATTAATTATTTAACTATTATTTTTTCATTTTAATTATATTAAAATAATTTAAGAGACATATAATTTTTTTTAATTTTTATATAAATCTATTTTATTTTACTTTTTAGAGTAAATTAAAGAATAAAAAATTATTAATTTAAAAAAATTATGATGAAAAGAGAGATTAAACATATTGTTCCAATAAAAGATAATTAGAGATAATTAAAATTTATTAGTATTTCTTAGTTTTTATATTAGTTATTTTAATAATACTTCTTATATTAGTTATTTTGATAATACTTTTTATATTACAATTATGATGGAAATTAAAAGTTGAATTAAATAAAATATAAAAAGTTAATTTCTTAGAAGTATCAATTTTTAATGTCAATCAAATAATTTTAAATACTTTTCAAGAAGTTCATGGAGGAATTTAATTTTTAAAAAGTTTAACTTTCTATAAAAATTCACTTTGTAAAACTACCTAAAAAGTTTAAAATTAATTCAAATAAAATACAAGAAGTTACATTTTTGGAAACATCAATTCTTTAGTATCAATCAAATAATTTTGAACATTTTTTAGGAAGTTCATAGCTAGAAACTTCATAGAAGAATTTACTTCTTAAAAAGTTTAACATATTGTGAAAACTTACTTCATGTGTAAATTAAATGACTTCTTCATTTTGAAACAATTTATTTATACTTTTATTTTTTTGAATAAAAATAAACTAAAACATCACTTTGGTATGAATTTTATTGAAAGAAAATGAAGAAATTCATTTGTGAAAGGTAAACATGACATTAAATTGAACTAAATCGATGGTAATGTAAAATTTTTAAATTGATCCTAAATTTTATATTTCTATCAATTTGGTTCAATTCTATTAAAACTATTAGAGAAACTATCAGAAAGGTTAAATTGATGTCAATATATAAAATATAGGACCAATTTAATGTTATATTTATTTTTCAAATATGAATTTGTTCATTTCCTTTATGAAAATCATTTATACAATTATGATTTGATTTTTCCTCCGAAGCTTATGACTATGGGAATGAGAGATATTTCTATTTTTTCAAACAAAATTAGCATTTTAATATTTTTTAGTAGAAGAAGAAAAGCAATATGGGAGTAAGAAAATTTTCAATATCAACTAATTAATATGAACTTAATCATGAGTTAATTTTCTCCTTTACATATTATTGTTTGTTAAAAATTCTCACACCTTACACAAATTAAAAAAAAATACTTTCTCAAACTATATTTTTTTTTACTTTGTACTAATTTGACTCATATTGTCTTCATCTCAATCTTCATTGGTTTATTTAAACAACAAAAATATTTTTGTTGTCTTGCTTTCATCATCTAAAGGCCTAATGTGTTTCTTAAGCCAATGTTAAAAATATATTACAATGGATGATACAAAATTTCTAAGAAAATATTAAATTAAATTGAATTATAAAAATATTATTTTTTATAAATATAATTAGTTAATTAATTTTTTAATTTTGTGTAATGAGTTAGTTAAGTAAAATAAAAAAAATTATATTAGATAGTTAAATATTAAAGTAAATTAGATTAAAATTTTCAAAAATACTTTAAAAATAAAGAAAAAGGAATTAGGTTCACGAGTACCCACGAAACTTGCCCCAAAAGCTTGTAATTGCATGGATTTGCTTGCATAAGATTGCATGGTAAATAGGCTGTATGCAAGTCACTTGCAACCATGGGCTTTAAACTCGTTTTACATTTCTAACAATTGCTTGAGAAATTATCAAAGGTTATGAGTGACAGGTCATTAAAAATATATTTTTTAAATTTATGTTATCATTTTTGTAATTAATAAAGATACAGGTAAATAGATGTAAAGATATGATTTAATGAAATTGACTTTAAGAAAAATAATTGAAAATAAAGATGAAATAAACCCCTAAAAAGGTTCACATGTTTGAGAAATTAAATTGTATCTAAATAAAGAGAATATGTTAGCTCTTTTTTCTTTCCTTTGACTTTCCTAATTCTTAAAATTATCTATTTATAATATGAATGATTAAATGATTAAATTACCAAATAGATATATGCAAAATTTTGAAATCAAATCTAAGATGAAAAGAAAGATAAAACCTTCAATGAACAATATATGTTATTTAAGTTAAAAGCTCTTAATGTGTTAAAATTATATTTGAATCCAAAGCAAAATAAATTTACGTTAGACTTACATTAATATTATGCTTTTGTTTGACATATTGTATAAAGACCAATTATATAGTATAAGTTATATAATCAGAACTTATACAATGTTTGAAGATTTTAAACAAATTATATAACTTATTCAAAAATCTTTTCTTACATGTCAAATTTTGTATAAGACTATACACTTGTTGAGAGAAAGAATAAAGACTGATAGGATAGTGTTGATATAATTTCTAAATTGTTAAAATTTACAAACTTATTATAATTTTTTTCTTACATATCTTTGACATATTTTTTATAAAATTAAATTAAAAAAATCTTTTACATTTTCACTTATATTTTGATTTAGTATTTTTTTAATTTTTATTTGATAATGTTATACTATATTTAATATTTTTTAAAGAGTTATATTATTTTTAATTTTTTGATATTTAGCATAAGATATTTATTATATTTTATATTTTTAAATTGATTTATTATAATATTTTACCAATTTATTATACATCATGGAAGGCTAACTAATTGCATCAACTTGTTTATTAAATATACTAAATAAAGTCACCCATGTAATTTGTTTAATAATTTTAATTAATAAAATATATATTAAAACATTATTTATCAAACCTAGTTTCTTGCTATAAAAATATTTTTAATCATTAATAAATAATATTTTAAGCTTTTTATCATTTTAATAAAATAAAAATTTTATATCTCTATTATATATAAATATTTATAATTTAATTATTTATTATTTATTAAAAATAATTTTAAAATTTTAATATAAATTTTTAAATGGGCTAATGTATTAACTTGAACCCTAATAAGCATATCATATTCATTTCGGATTATCATATTATATTAAAAATTATCATCCCTCAAGGCAAAGACTAAAAAAAAAAATAATCATCCTCACGTATATATTAGTGTGCGCTTGTGTGCACGCGTGCACACATATATGCATTTGTGCCTATATTGGTAAAATATTTTATATTATTTATTACTATAGGATAGATCTTTAATTTATTATCATATTTTTAAAAGATATTTTTATTGAAGGACTTTTTTATTTAGTTATACACTCTAAACTTATTAAGAATTTTTTTTAATTTTTAATATGTAAGGATATTTTAATTATATTAATTATTTTTAAAAGGCAAATGTTAATAATAGTTTTAGAATTTTGTTAAGTATTAAATATATATCCCCAACTAAACAAATTAGATGTTTTGTTTTCTATTTTCAGTAACATAATAAATAATGATATATTAAATACTTTATTAAAATAGAAGCAAAATATTAAATGTGCTTCTATTATTAATTATATTATTATTTATTATAATATTAAAAATAAAAATAAAATATTAATTTGGTTAGTTGAAGGTACCTATTTAATACTTAACGACAACATTAAAACTATTGTTAACATATTTCTTTTTAAAATATACATATTCTTATGCAAAATTACAACACAAAAGATAAAATAAGTTTATACAAATTTTCATTATATATAGTAATAGACTAAACATCATAGAACATACCATCTTATCTTATACAATATTATACTATACTATTCAATAATCTTTATCTTTATATTATATTATACAACATGTCAAATAAAGTTTAGGTAACGTTTGGTTTACAAAATATTTTTAATCTTTTTGAGAATATTTTAGGAAAATATTATATTTTTATATTTGGTTTGAGGTTTAAAAAAATGTTTGGGAATGTCGTATTCTCAAGAATATTTTTAACCTAACTTTCTCTTAAAATATTCGTATGGAGGAGATGGGAATCTTAAATTTCCATGGGATGAGGATGCTGATATTAAAATTAAATGATAAAATTATTCTCACATTTAATTCTTTTTCTTATTTATCACTTTATTAAATAATTTTTAATTTAAACTATAAAATAATTATCACTTTATTTTTAAAGTATTTTTTATTATTAAGAAATATAATAATATTAATTTTTTAATTATAATTTTTTATTGTTCCTAATATTTAAAATATTATTTTAATATAATTATATATATAATTTTTTATTAAAAAATAATACAACAGGTTTAAAGTTTCTTTAAAAAAGGCATATTTATATATAATAAAATAATAATATTTTTATATCACAAAAAAAATTATAATGTAAAATTTAATACTAGTATGAAATATAATTATAAAAATAATTTAGCTATAAAAATTATAATTTTATAAAAATAAAAATATCAAGTATATTTAATATTATGATAATAACTTAAATAAATTACACTCACTTTATTTTAAAAATTAATTTAATAATAATAATACTAATAATTATAATAATAAAGTATAAAATATATATATATTAATAAATTTTTAGATGTTAAATATTAAAATTTAATTTATCAGGTGTTAAATTTTTTTTAATTATTTATGTAGTTTTAATAAAAATATAATTTACTATATTATATTTAATAATTAAAATTTTAATAAGAGTATTTTTGAAATAATTTCAAAATTTTCAATAATATTAAATATGAACCAAACATAATAATATAGCATATCTAGAAATCTAATAAAACATTTCTAAGAAAATCTTTAATGAATTAAATATAGGAATGTGGCATATTTATTAATTAAATTTTTAAAAATTGCATTTTCAGAAACCTACATTTTCATGAAAATGTAAAATTTTATAAATCAAATGTTACCTTAAGTAAATTTTGGTTAGTCAAATTTGACCGGATATTTTTCTTGCTTTCTATGCCAAGTCCATCCCATTTTTAAAAAGATATTCAAGTCCAACCTTATTTAGCTATAATTTTATTGCATATAATACAATTAAAATAATTAAATATATGAGTTATATTTATATTTATGTATATATTATATTTAATATGTATAATATTAGTAAAATAATTATTATATATATTAATGTTTTATGACTAAAATTTCTATCACATAATATAAATAAAATATTTAATATATAAATATAAAATTGAACTAACTAATTTTAAATATGAAAGTAAAAGTTTATTCAACCAATTTAAAAATTTTTTCCATATCTTATCCTCAAACCAAATTTTTTAGTCTAAATTATATTTATTTAAGGTTGGGTTAGGATAAAATATTTAAAGTGAAAGCTGTTATTACATTGTTTAGGCTCTATTTGTTTGTATTTGAAGATATTTTCTATTATAAAATTCTATTTATTTATATAAAATAATTGAGCGACATGTTATTTGTATAATTTAATTAAAAGTGATGATACTTAATAATATGGTGATAGAAAAATAATGAATAATTTTTTCTTTAAAATAAAAAAAATTAATTTATACCATATTCTTTATATTTAACATGAATAAATAGTATATTTTTCATTAGGAAAAATAGTACTTTTTCACCATTTTTATATTTTATATTTATATTTACAGGGAAGATTTAATAAAATCAAAGCCTAAAAGCGCTAGTAATTTCACACATATTACTTTTATATTAATGTGATGTCATTTACACAAATTTTTATGAAATTTTATACAGGACAAAATTTAGATTTTTACAATTGTCATGCTCTTTTTTAATTTTCCCCCCTTTTTCCAATAAGTTTGTCCTAGCTTTATATTAAGAAGATAGGTAGACGGGACCAGATGGTTGATGCTAGATTCCCGTATAATATTTATTTGTATATAAATAGTAAGTAGTAAATAACTTAGAGAAAATTAGCACATTTTATAAATTTACTTCATTTTTAGATGGATATGTTAGGTTGTTTCTTTTTCGCTTCATAAATCACAGATGAATAATTGTTTAAATAAGTCAATTGCAATTAAAACCAAACGAAAAAAATGATAAGAACTATCCAATGAGAAATGAAAAAAAAAAGTTTAAGATTCAGATTCAAAAATTTTAAATTATAAAAATCTAAATAAAAATTGAGTAAAACTATGATGAGAAAAACAATATAATTTTAGTATCCATCCATACTATCTCTAATACACTACACCCATTATAAGGGTTCCTTTATTATTGAATTGCCTTGTGTCAATATTTTATTTACTTCTCATTGCAAGGCTTTTTCCTACAGTGATAGGTTCTCTCATTTTCCTTATAAAAAAGGATAGTGAATTTTAAAGAAAAATGCATATAAATATAATTTTTTTATTTAAAGTTATGAGTTCCAATAAATAAAATAGTGGAACCGCAACTAAAAATCTTATTTGTATCTCTTTAAAAATAATATAAAATAATATAAAAAATGAAGATTCAAACCCTTTTCCTAATATTACAAAATTTTTATGTTATGTTACAAACAAGATTTTTCATTTTTTATCTACTTCTATTATTATTAACTCAGATATTAATATTATTGGCAAGTATATTTTATTTTTATTATAAAAATATTTTAAATGAACAAAATATTTAATTTGATTAAATTAATTAATTAATTAATTTTTAAATCTTATTTTAATTTATGATTCATGTATAATTTTTCTTCTTTTTATTTCTTTAATTACATTTTTTTCTTTTTTTATGTCTATTACTAAGAAATCTTTACTTAGTCGATCTATATATCACTTGTGAGCTTCCTATTAATAAGAATTAAGATAAATGTAAGTATGAGTTGTTAAAAAAATAATTATTTAAAATTTATTGTATTTTTCTTAACTTTCATTATATTCACCTTAATTTTTATTAGTAATGGATACACAATTGCCTACAACTTAAATGCTAATGTCATGAAGTAGAATATATATATATATATATATATATATATATATATATATATATATATATATATATATATATATATATATATATATATATATATATAATATGATATGTTCAATTTTAAAATAAAATATTTTAATAATTAAAATTTTTAATATAAAAATTAATTGAATTATTTAATTATATACTTTATAATTTAATAAAAACATAAAAATTTTAAAATCAAATTTATTTATTTTAAATTTGTTAATATCTTTAATTAATTTTTGGGTAACATATTTCAGTATAAATAAACAACAATTAGAATTTTTTTAAGACTTTACAATTCAACTATTATTTTACTTCATTTTTCAACTTTGTTGCTTTTTTTAGATTCACTTCTATTATTTATGATATCACTAAATTATATAACATGATAATTTTTTGATATAAATTTATTTTAAAATTTTAATTTAATTAAATCACTTAAATACATATTCAATTTTTAATTATTACATTACTTAACTTTAAAGATATATATATATATATATATATATATATATATATATATATATATATATATATATATATAATAAAAAGCCAATTACTTCATCCAAAGCATCATAAATTTTTTATGTAACCTCAACAATTATTAATGTGATTGAATTTTTAATGTATTGCATTATTTATATATACTATAAAATATATTTTTTATTATTCAATTCACTTAGGTTTATGAATAGTTTAAGTTAAGTAATATTGTTACACCCTTTATAATTATTAGCAAATTAGAAATTATTTAGTGAGAAAGAATATTTAAGACAATTGGTAAATTCGGTTGAATTAGAAATTTTATGTGTAAAATATAGAATAAAATAAATTTAATCAAATAAAAAAAATAAGAAATATGAATTTAATGAAAATTTGACGAGTAAAGTTTATTGGAAATGTGAAGTATAAATTTTTGTACTAATATAAGTGAGTACGTGAGTATGCGAGTGTGGAAGATGCTTAAGAGCAATTTTTTAAAAATACCTCTGGAATCCTATTTCTCTCATTTCAGCCCCTTAAACCCTAATTTTCCTCATTTCTTTTCATTTTTCTAATTTTCCTACCTCTCTTTAAGAATTTTTTCCACTACTTTATCAATCAAACAAGGAAGACCTTTATTCTTCTTAATTTTTTTATTTAATCAAAGTAAGAATATTATTTTTATCAAGAATTCCTTTTATTTCATTTTAGTTGAAGAAAAAATTTAAGAGTTATTTGGTTTTGTTGAGTGTTCTAAACTCTAACTTTAAAACCTATGGATTTTAATGTGATTAAGGTTGAAAGATCTTTAAACTAGCTTCCTAACATCTTCTTTCATACAAAGTAAATGGATAATATAGTTAAATTTATGAATTTTATGACTATGTAATGATATTGAGAAAATATGGGTTATTTGTGATTTTGCTCGAATTATGTTTAATTTGATGTTGTGGAAGTAATATAAGGTGAGTAGATAATATAACTAAATTTATGGGTTGAAAGATCTTTAAACTAACTTCCTAACATCCTCTTTCATATAAGGTGAATGGATAATATAACTAAATTTATAAGTTTTATGACTATGTGATGATATTGAGGAAATATGGGTTATTTGTGATTTTACTTGAATCATGTTTAGTTTGATGTGGTGGAAATAATAAATAATGAAGATAAGTGATATGAAATATTAAATAGGTGTGTTAATATTTGTATTAAGGTCTAGTATCTAATCCACGTGTTTAAAGAGTACTTAGAGTTGAATAAATAGTAAATTTTTCATAGAAAACTAATCTTTTCATATGTGAATTGAATGATCAATTGATTTTGAAAGTCTAAAGGTGAAATTGGGCTTCAAAATTGAGTGACCAATTGATTTTAAAGGTCAAAAGACAAATTCAAAATAGGTGAGTTAATTGATTAATTGATTTACTAACCCTTGCATTTTATGTCGAATTTAAAGGGGTATAACTTTTTCATCTTACCTAAGTTTTAAGCGAATTACTTATTATTTTAAAGTTAATTGAGTCTACTTTTAAATGAAATTAATTTAAAATTAATATCTTGTGTATATTTTAAGATATCATCAAAATAGTAGATAAAGGCTAAAAACTTATGATTTCAAAAAATGTACTTTTTGTGTTCATTTTCAAAAGAGTATGACACTTTCATAACTTAGATAATTTAGGCAAATGACTAGTTTATGAAAAATTAATTAAGTATATTTTCATATAAAATAAATTTCATGAATAGTATATTCATAATTTCTAAATTATCCATAAAATATCACCAAAAAGTCACAACTATAGTGACTATATAATAAACTATACCTAACTTATTCTATGTTTTCATGATTTACAATGGTCCTACATAGGGTGTTTGATCTTTAAACATAAAAATAAAGTCATTTATGATAAGTATGACTTGGGTAATAAAATAAGAAGGTAAAAGTTGTATGATATAATATATATTATAATGAACTTATTGCATTAATCATGGAATGAAATATATTGAGGAATATTTTATGGATTGATTGTTATAATTTGTGTGAATGCTTGTAGTCATACAAGAGGGTATGATGGTACTAATATGTGTTATGATATACATTGAAATTAAATTGTAACTACACTGAATAGAGTTTAAGTTCTAATATTGAAATTGCATTGTAAATTATGCTATGAGTGGCATTAAAGATGAGAAATGTGATGGGGGTACTGATATGAATACTAGATAGGAAAATCCCAATAA
This sequence comes from Sindora glabra, assembly GCA_020226215.1. NCBI lineage: Eukaryota > Viridiplantae > Streptophyta > Magnoliopsida > Fabales > Fabaceae > Sindora > Sindora glabra. The sequence goes on from CM035225.1 coordinate 7,653,509, forward strand.
TAAGGTGAGCAAAATATAAGGTTGGTCCAAAAGAAATAAAGATAAAAATAAGTGAGTAAAGTATAAGGTTAGCCTAATAGTCAAAAGGTGGATGAATGTATTTTATTTGTTGCTTATTATTTCAAATGAAATGTGATCTTGAGTGTAGTTATTCATGGGTATTATTATATGATACATTGAAAATGAAATGATTATGTATTAATCCCATTGTTATTAGCTTTTGTTTACAAATATGCTTAAATGTGTTACAAATTGTCAAATGAAGATAGTTTGATGGATAAACTATTATAAATTGTCGTTATTTTTATAGATTATTCACTTACTGAGCTCCGAACTCATTCTTCTATGATTTATTTTACAGATTTCCTAACTAAGCCTCTACATCTACCTTTTTAGAGTTAGGTTTCATGGGAGCTCACTGATGATAGTATGGTAGCAAAGATTCTTATACATAATATATTTTAGGCCTTATTTTGCCATAATATGAGTAAAAGAGATATTTGAATTGATTTCTCATAATTATTTAGACTTGCGTATCCTTATTTTTAAATAACTATAAACATACCTAACTTCTTATCTTTTATAAAAACTTTAATGAATGTTTTCTTTCTACAATACTATTTTTTTTATAAATGCATACTATTTGTTAAATTAGGATCAAGTTAAATAATTAGAAATAGGCTAGTAGAAGTCAAAATATAAGTTTTACATTGGTCACAATCAAGTTGAGGTCATGGCAAATATGAAACTTAACTTTAATTTGTATAAATTTTGTTACACCCAACAATATTAAGACTATTAAATTATTAATTAGAATTGTGTTTAGGAATTTTAGGGTGAATTTAAAATATTTTTTTATGCTAAAAATAATTAAAAATAATGAGAGCTTAATTATATTGCTAAGTGAATTATGGATGAATAAAACTGTGATTAAATTATTGTGACTAGAAGATTTTCCCTTAAGATGACTTGATCATATTGAAAGTATATAGTGATAAATGTCAAAATTATGCATAGTCTCGTGATATAAAGTTTGTGGGATAAGAAAATTAGAGCAGTCTTATTACGTTATTTTGTAATTTACCCTTGCTAGAACCCTTTATATCATAAAACTCACATTCCTCTTTATCTTCTCTATAAATGATTCCCTCTTATTCTCTAACTTCCTCTTTACTCAACCATTTTAAACTTTATTTTTTCCTTTAATTAACTCATTAATATAAGAAATTTTTAATCTTGTTCATCTTAATAAGTCCATAGCTAAATCTTCTCACATTCCATAAGCAAATTGTTATTGATTTAGTTATACGAGGATAAAATAGGTAAAGAAAAATTGTGCCCTAACTTGAGAATTTGTTTCTTTCTTTTTTTTGTGTGTGTTAGCTCAATTTAATACCAAATCCATCTCAATCTCTTCTCCTCTAATTAGTAAGTAGCATTCTACTTAGACTTTTACTTGATTTCAAGAAATTTTGATATTTTATCCATTTTAGAGCTTTGGGAAAATATGATTAGATTTTGTGATTTTAACTTGGAAATGGCAAAATTTGTAATGAAACTTGTTCTAATATGTTGCTTATAGAATATGGCAATTTGTTTAAGAAATTTAAGGATATAAGTGAGATTTAGGTAAGTTGTACGGATGAACAGTGATTTCTAAGTAAAATTCTATAGGAATTTAAAGATGAATTGATTCATCAGGCTTGAAATTATTTCTAGACAGTTTAAATTGAATTGGTAAATCAATTTGGCTAAAATCAATTAAGGAAGCTAAAATCTATTAAGGGAATTGATTCCTTAATTGATTTGACCTAATATAGACTCTTCATAAGTCCTAAATTGATTTAGCCTTGATAAATGCTTTTTATAAGGTATAAATTGATTTACCCTGCATTCTTTTTAAAATTTTACATGTTTTGAGAATTTTAATTTCATATTAGCCCTTTATATGTTTTATGAGAACAAATGATATTATTATATACTGGATGGTTACAAATAGACTTAGTATTTCATGTGAACTTATTTAAAATTAAAATTATTATGTTTGCTTATGTATATGCTATAATTATGTAATGATGATGATGACGGAAGAGACCTTTCCTTATGTCAAAATCTATGCACTAGATCTAGATGCCTGTTTATGAAGGGATAATGGTGACCCTAGAAGAATAAAGTTAGATTTATAAAAAGATAAGGGTGACTAGGGGTCACAAAGAAGATTTTTATCATATATATATAAATATATATATGCTATGCTCGAAATATACTATGCTAACTTTTCATGGCAAGTTATCACAATGGATTGTAAATGACTCATGCTACTTTATGATACTTATGTATGTAATTTATTTGATTATACTCTTGTAAGTCTACATATGAAATTATTTATCTTATTAATGAATTAATTCGATCATCCAATTATCATTTTAAACATTTTAATTATTTAAGTAAAATGTTCACTCATTAAGTTTATGAACTTACTTTTTCCATGGTTTATTTTTCAGATACTCAAGTTGATGCACCACTGTCACTTCCACCTAAGGAAATAAGTTCACCTTTTTCAAGGCCTTCTTTATTTTTAAAGTAACATAGCATATGAGAGTGTAATTGCTTTATAATTATGGTAATTTATAGACTTACTAGCCAGAGCCATGATTATAGCTGATAAAATTTAAAATTATGATGAAATAGATTCTATAAGAAATATTTGTTATTATGTTCAATTATATTAACTTATGCCTTGTGTAGTGAAGGCATATAAATTGGTTTAACTTCTCTTTGAGGTAGCCTTGGTATGCTAAGATATTCCAAAGTAAATGAAACAAGTGAATTTGCGATTTCTACTATCATTTTACTTTAACCATAAAAGTATAACCTATTAACTTCTAGTATATTGTTTCCTTTAGTGTTAATCTTAGATTAGGCTGGCGGAATTAAATTTAATGATTATGTGTTGGTCGCAATTGTAGGTGAGTCATGACAAGTTTGTTTAAAGTCAAATTTGAATCAAGGTTTTTATTAATTGTTCTTGAACTACTTGTGAATTGCTTGATTCTTTTGTACCTTGTGAATCACCACGTCTTTTGGACATTTTCTTTTTCCTTTCGTTCTTTGCATTTAAACTATTCATTAGTTCAAATCATCGTCATTTTTCATTAGGCTAGTAACAAGTTAAGTTAAGCGGAACTAATCTTAAGATAAGTTTAGTTTACGTTAAATTTTTTTGGTTCGAACTCAATTTGAGCTAATTTTTTCAACTCAAACTTGAGTTAAATTAAGGTCTAAGTTTCTTAGCTTATCTCGCTAGTTCTAATTAATTATAGCAATAAAATATTTTGTTGACAAATCAATAGCTTAAAATACTTATGAAATTAATCATTTTTAGTAACTCAACAACATAAAATAAAAAATTATAAAAAGTTAAATTTAGTATTATTATATTATTATTGCTTATATATTATAATCATATTTAAAGTAGTATAAATGACAATTAGTCTTAAAATATAAAGTATACCACCACAATTAGATTATAAATGTAAAATTGATTTGGATTTTCCAATTCTTTCATTAGTACTCATAATTTTATTGATTTACCTACAAATAATTATAGGTCTTATTTAGAAATCACAAATGGACCTTACCTAATTATTTAATTTATAAAAATTAAATTAATAAATTATTTGAAACAATGAAACTTGAAGTTAAAATTATTTACTCAATTGTCTAACTTATGAAAATAAAATTAGTAAATTGCTTGAAAGAATCAAATTTGAAGTAAAAATATTTACTTAATCATTTGAATTAAAATTAATAAATTATTTCTTTAATTAAATATTCTAATAAATTTACAAAATAAAAATTATTAGCCATTGTTAATTTATTTTTTAAATATTTTTACTTAAGATAATATTTGAAGTGAAATACTTAAAAATTATTGAAGTAATTTATTAGTAATATATATTATTTTATATTTTAGAAAATAATATTATTACATATTTTCTTAAAATATAATAATATATTATGATGTTTATATATATATATATTAGTTTATATATATGTATATATCGAATTAGACAATTGAGTAGAGTTTTAATTAGCATAAGGTCAACTAATTTAAAATATGAATCAATTCAGCTTATATATGAATTATTTATTTCTTTATCGAACCAAAACTTAAATAGACGAAATTGTTGCTAGACTTAATTCGGGAAAAAAAAAAAGAAAAAGGAAAATAAGAAAAAGGCTTGGTAAGTAGATGGTCGCTAGGGGCTGGACTGGAATTGAACTCCATCAGCAACTATGGGTATTTTTTTTCCCCGTTAAAGACATTTTAGCATAATGGATTCTTACGTGGTTGATAATAATGCGGGATGGCATCGATCAAATGCCTCCTTGATTCCTGGCTTTCTGATAAGACAAATGCTTAGTTTAAACAGAAAATATTGGGAAAATAAAACAAAACAGAAACTAAAGCCCTAAAATTGACAAAGGATAAATTATATTCTACAACTTATTTTAATTTAATTATATTTGTATTTTTTATCTGTAAAAAATATATTTATTATCTTTATTTTTTAAAAATAGTAAAAATCAATGTGTATTCAAAATAAAAAAAGTATGTATAAAGAGAAAGATTAACATACAATTTTGACAATAAAAATATAAATATAATTAAGTTAAATTCAGTAATAAATGTAATTTACTAAAATTTAAAATACGTGTGAATGATTGGAAACACCGCAAGCCAACCAATCCACCTCCTTAGCACACCCTATGCTAGTTGGAGATAATATTATGCATAAAGACTAATTTGCAGAAGCATTATGAGAAATATATTTTTTTGGATAAATAGAAAATTTTTGAGTCTTTTGATTGATCATACATTTTTAAGATAAAGAAAGTAGATTTTTTTTTTATAAACAAAAATTCAAAATTTTCTGTACTTTAATGAATTAATGACTATGTTAACCATTTATGGTTATCATTTGAAAATTATTAATTACATAAAATATAATTAATTTTATTAATTATAAAGCAATTCGAGTGAGTATTATATAAAATTATGTAAAATAAATATTAAATATAATATCATAAATATAAATTATAAATATATTCATAATATTATTATAATAGAAATTTAAATCTAAATATTATTATTTTACATTGTTAATTATTAATTATTATTTTTATATATAATTATAAAAAATAAAAATTATTATTTCATATTTATTTTATTTAAAGTTAAAAGAATTAATTACTTAATGTATTAATTATTTAACTAATTTTTTACTTAAATTATATTTCATTTTAATTACATTAAAATATTTTAATATATATATGTAAAACATATCTTAATTTTTTAATATAAACTTATTTTACTTTTAATAAAAAATTAAAAACAAGAAATTATAAAATTAAAAAAATTATGATGGATGGAAAAATAAAAAATATAATTTAATAAAATAATTAATGACAATCAATATTTATTGATATTTTTTATTTTTTACATTATAATTTTAAAAAATATATTAATTATTTTAATGATACTTTCTAAAATATCCAGAGTTAAGTCAAATAAATTACAATAAATTAATTCCTAAAGAGTGAAAAATCTTTAGAAGTTGTTTGGTTTACATTAAAAAGTAAGTTCGCTTGAGAATTAAACTTTCTTGAAAATAAATTCTTTTATAAACTTCCTGAAAGATATTTTTTATTTTTTATATATTAGTTATTTTAATAATACTTTCTAAAATATTTAAAGTTAAATCAAATAAAGTATAATAAATTAATTCCTAAAAAGTCACAATTCTTTATGAGTTTTTTAGTTTACATAGAAAGTAAGTTTCCGTGAAAGTTGAACTTCTTTAGAAGTAAATTCTCTTATAAACTTCTCAAAAAATATTTAAACTTATTTAATTAATAGTAAAAAATTAACACTTTTCTGGAACTAGTATTATTTGGTTAATACCAAGAAATTGACACTTTTTATGAACTAACTTCCTATTTTTTATTTGATTTAATTTTGAATTTCTTATAAGATATTATCAAAATGATTAATATATTATTGAAAATTATAATATAAAAAATCAATATATTTTGATCAATTCTAATTATCTGTTTTAACTATATTTCTAATATCTCTTTCCAACATAATTTTTTAAAATTAGTAATTTTTTAAATTTACAACAAAAAGTAAAATAGGTTTATAAAAAAATTAAGATGTCTTGTATGTGTGTGTGTGTGTATATATATATCTTAAATTATTTTAATTTTATTAAAATGAAATATAATATAAATAAAAAATATTGTTAAATAATTAATTATATGAAATTTATATAAAATATATTCAAAATATGAAATTTTCATATTTATAATTAATTATTAAATAATAAATATAAAATAATATGGTGGATATAATTAATAAACATAATTATACTTAAAATTAGATTTTCATTATTATAGAATATATGATTATATTCATGCTTTGTATTTATAATATAATATGTAATATTTATTTTATATAATACTCATTAAATTTAATATATAATTTTAAAATAATTTTATTTTATACAATTAATAATTATATTTATTATAGTTTTTAATAGTGATGATAAGAAGTTAAAGTAGTCATTAGTTAAATTAAATAGGATTAATTTTATATTTTTATTTATAAAAGACATATGAAATTCTTTTTACCACGGGAATATGGATAAAAATTTTCTATAATTTATGGAAAAAGTAAAGTTTTACTTTTTCCATTTTGATAGTTAATGATCAACTAATTGACTTAAGGATTTTCTACCTCTTAGGAAGTTGTACTTACTATATTACTTTCGCAAACCAAACAAGATTTAATTATTATTTATAAATAAATTTGAGTACTTTCTAAAAAATTTATAAGAGAATTTGCTTTTGAGAAATTTTCACTTATTAAAAAGTTTAATTTCATGTGAAAACTTAACTTTTTGTTTGAATCAAATGACTTTCAAAAGAATTTACTTTTTAAAAATTTTTATTTTTTTGGAAACTTATTTCCTATGTAAACCACATAAATTTCAAATCTCTTCTATTCTCTTTGTTGTCAATTTTATTTTTTGTGTGAACTAAATAATTTTTAAGAGAATTTACTTTGTAAAAAAATTTACTTTTTATGGGAACTTATTTCTTATGTGAATCAAATAAATTTCAAATCTCCTCTATTCTTTTTGTTATCAATTTACTCTTTTTTTTTAATACAATGAGTGAGGCCCAAGGATTAAGAAAAAGGAGAAAAGAGCCTGTGTAATATTGGATGGACTTTCAAGCCTAATTTGGCTAACTTATTAGCAATTTTATTATATTCCTTAAAAGTAATAGACAATTTAATTTGCAATCTCTAGAAAGAATATTAGTAAGAGAATTCATCAGCTTGAAAGTTAGGATAAGAGAAAATATAACCGTGCTCAATGAAGGTTAATGCTTCAAAAGAGTCCATTTCTAACAAAGCTTTCTTTTTTTGTTAATTTTCTCTCTCTTTTTTTTCTTTAATACGTTAGGGCAAGGCCTAAGGATTAAGAAACTAAATTGGTATATTTGACACCCTTAGAAGATAGAATTATGTAATCCAATGAAAGAGAAAAGAGTTAGTGTAGTCTTGGAATAGCTTTCAAGCCAAATTTGACTAACTTATTTGGAGCTTTATTATGCTTCTTCAAAGTATTAGACAATTTAATTTGTCAATCTTTACAAAAAAAATATTAGTGAGAACATTCACCATCTAGAAATTAGAATAAGAGAAAATATAACTTATGCTTGATAAGGTTAATATTTCAAAGGAGTCCATTTCTAACGAAACTTTCTTAAATCCAAGGTCCTAAGTAATGTGAAGAATAATTAATTCACTTTACAACTCTGCAACAACTACACCACTAACTCCCATATTTTTGGAAAAAGTTACAAAGCCAGCAGTCCAAATGAATTCTAAAACATCTATGACTTTACCTTCACTGAATATGTGCTCCATCAAAATTCAATTTAATCTAGTCATGCTCTAGAGGAAGCCATTTAGAGCTCAAATACAAGTTAGTATATCTTAGCCTAGCATTATGTAGAATTGTTTATAGAGAAAGTTCATTAATTCTCTAAGAAACTTTTATCACAATATCTTTATCAACATCATTAAAATTTTCAAAGACCAATTTGTTGTGACACCATTTTACTAATTAACTCATGAAGCCAAAGAACATTTAATGGCTATTCTTACTTCTACAAAGGTCCTTATTCATATTTAGATTAAACCATAATTCCATAAAATTAGAAAAAAAATTCGCAAATGATGAGGATGAAGAATTTGGAGCCAAAGTATTATAGAATTTAGGGCAATCCCCAATTGCATGCATATTTATTTTAGGATTTTCAGGACAATATGGATGTTTATTATCATATGATCAATACCTTGAAACTTGGTTATTATTAGTTAGAAGCTTCTCCTTCAACAGGTAATCATGGAAACGATTTTTTTTCCATTTAAATTTAGTCTCTTTCTTTCTAGTATAGAGTTTTATTTTCATTTTTTGCTAGCACTTAAGCATGGATTAGTGACTTTGTTTAAGAGCCCGAAATTGCAAGTACTTGATATAATTTTACTTTTATAATTTTTTAGATAGGATACTTGTTACTTTTGATGGAAATTTAAATTTTATGAGATTGAATAATTTTATTATCAAATTATTAATTTTGTATTAAAACTTATGTTCTTTGTTTAACATATTGACTAAGTTAATTTACTATGCTATTATTTATAATTTTGGTTAATTTTTAATTAAGCTTTTTTTATTTATATGTATGAATTGAATTCCTACATTTATTTTTAATTAGATATCATTTAATTTTTAATAGGCCATATGACTTCAAACTTCCTTTGTAAGAAACAAATTTTATTAAATATTAGTTTTTTTGCATTATTTGCTGCTTTAAATATAGAAGCATATTGCATGAAACTTCTTTTTTTTTATTAATAATTGTATGCTATGTAAACAAAAACATTGTTCACATAGGGATGACAAAAAATTGAATTGTGGATTTTGCCTCGAAAGGGTGAGATTTGGTATCAGTTTTTATTCCACGGAGCAAGATACAAGGCAAATTTTTGCCCCAGAGCAATTATGTGAGGTAAAATAATATTGTTCGGTAGTGCTCTGAAATAATAAATTATTTTTTATTTTTTATATTATACTTAAAAATATATATTATTATAAGCTCATTGTAATAATTTTACGATTAAAAATACTTATCTTAATTATTTTTAATTAATATTTTTTTTTAAATTTAAGATTAATTTAATAAATTATGTGTGAATTTAAATCAATATTTTTATATTATGTTAAATATTAAATATTAATTATGTGTATATTTAAAATTTATAAATTTTAATTTTTTAAATTTTTTATGGATTACCAGTGTCCCCACAAATTAAGGGGACATGGCACTAACTTGCCCCACAATTAAGGATGAGGTAGGGAAATGGTAAAACTCCACAGTTGCGGGGTGGGATAGTATGCCACAGATTTATTATTACCCTGCCCTGTTGTCATTCCCTATATTAATATAATTTTTTGAAAAGTAGGAATGTCTAATTTACTATTTACATAACCTAGATTGAACTTTAAATATAAAGAAAAGTAAAGTTCTCAAACACAATACTGTTATTAGAAAATTTTAGTTAAAAATAAGATCAAATAAAAAAATTAATTAGAATTTTAAATTATAGAAATCTAACTAAAAATTAAATGAAATGGTAAATAGTAATAGAATAATTTAATTTAACATAAAATAAAGTCTTTTATTCCTATTTTTTTCAATTTCTTTATCCTTTTTTAAGTGGTGTTTCGTTCATAGAATTATATATTTAAAGAAATCTTAATATTTTCATAAATGTGATTTTTTAAGAATATGAAAATTATTATATTTAATTTATTTAAAAATAATATTAATAATATTATAATATTATATTTTAATTAATTTAAATATTTTAAAAATATTATTAAATTATTAAAAATATTATTTTAAAAAATTGAGTGGTTAACGATCACAAATAATATTAAGAAGGGATCAATCATAATCACCTCTATTAAATGATCTTTGATAATAAATGATGATTAATATAGGTGACTAGTGATAATTAATAATTGATAATAAAAAATAAAGATCAATAATGATATATAATAATTAATAATAATTATTTATAGTAAGTGATCGGAAAGTAATCAAAATAATTTATTTATATCATTATAACATGATACGGGGACCTATGATATCTTCCTCTCATGAAATATTTTGAAAGAGATATTAAATTAAAAATATTATAAGAAATATTTATATTTTAAAAATATTTTTTAAGAATTGAGCCTTAACAAAAATATTTTGGAATACTTTCTATGATACCTCCTGCAAATTTGGAATATATGAAAATATGATAAAATTTAAGTGACTTGTAATAAAATAACTTGCATTTTGTGTGAAACCCATTTTTGCCACATCCTGGAACTCATGGGATAACATAGAACTCCTTTTTACATTTCCTTCAAACTTTTTCCCGTAAGGTAGCGAAGATTCCGCAAACCAAGCCCTCGTGAGTGCCAAGTGATGTCTTGCTGATCGATTTCTGCATTTTCAATTCTCCCCGCTCTGTCCATTAACTTAAGCTTGCCCGTGCAGAGATGCATAAAAAATGCCAAATTTCTCTCTAACAAGCAAATCCAGTTTAAACCCTTCTCCCTTCGTCTTCGTAATCACCCCAGATATATGTTAGCTGTCCCAAGGATGAAGTCCACTCTAAACTCGAAGTTTTCAGCATTATCTCCTTGTCTTTGCAGAACTAAAACTTCCCCTTGTGCTCGTAGTTCATGGGCTTCTCCATCCATCGTTTGCAATAACCCATTTCGCATACATAATCATCGCCACCTAAAGTCAACACCTTTATCAAATTGCTTCATCTGCTCAATTCAAAGTCAAAGCTTGCATATGGAGGTGTCTCTGCCTCCATCCAGTGAGATTCATGTTTTAGTTGGTCCGATGTTCGGTGGCAAAATCACCACACTCCTTCGTCGGATTCAATCGGAGAACAGTAGTGGCAGGTGAACTCCTCCGCTTTGTTCATTTTCTTTCCTTTTTAGGTTCTTGAGCTCTCATGCATTCTTGTTTCATATGTTGGGAGTCTAATAGCTATATGTTGAGAGCTTTGGGCCTTGTATTCACAGAAATGAAAGCTTTAAGTTTCCATTTAGTTAAAGAGGCATGCTTTTCTGTTTTATTTTGAAGCATAGACTTGCTTTGTTTGATTAATTGATTGATTTATACAGTGTAATTTCCATGCGTAGTCACATTGTCATACATGCTACTTAGTAATGGTGCAAAATCGTAGTATGTAACCCTATACTGTGTTGTATTTGTTGTCTGAATGAGCAAGATTTTAGCTTGGCATGGCATGGGTATGAATTGTGATCGTCACTGCTCAGATATTCCCAGTTTTCAGGTCAAATCTCAAAAAAAAGGATCCCAACTTGGATAAAATTTTAACGGCTCTATGTATATCAGGAAGATTGTCAGAAGCAATTGGGCTGTTGTGCTGTACAGGATTGCCAGTGCATGAAAGGACATATTCTCTTCTTCTGCAGGAATGCATATTCAGGAAAGAGTATAAGAAAGGCAGGAGAATTCATGCACAAATGATTGTTGTTGGATATATTCCTAATGAGTATTTAAAGACAAAATTGTTGATACTATATGCGAAATCAGGATGTCTGGAAACTGCTCATATTTTGTTTAATAATTTAGTGGAGAAGGGCTTGATTTCATGGAATGTGATGATATCAGGCTATATACAAAAGGGCCTTGAAGAATTGGGTTTGTGTTTTTTCTATGGGATGAGGCAGACTGGTTTGAGACCAGATCAGTATACCTTTGCATCAGTGTTTAGAGCCTGTGCTACCTTGACAGCACTGGAACCTGGGAAGCAAGCCCATAGTGTAATGATCAAGTGTCGCATTTTGGAGAATGTAGTTGTCAACAGTGCCCTTATAGATATGTATTTTAAATGCAGTAGTATATCAGATGGGCAGCAGGTATTCGATAAATGTTCAATTAGAAACACCATTACTTGGACTGCTTTAATAGCTGGGTATGGTCTACATGGAAGGGTAATAGAGGTTTTGGAATCTTTTAATCGAATGAAATTTGAAGGTTTTAGACCAAATTATGTTACTTTCCTTGCCGTTTTGACTGCTTCTAGTCATGGTGGTTTGGTTGATGAGGGATGGGAATATTTTCTATCAATGGAAAGAGACTATGAGATTGTGCCCCGAGCACAACATTATGCAGCAATGGTTGATCTTTTAGGGCGTGCTGGGAAGTTGAAAGAGGCATATGATTTTGTCTTGACTTCACCTTGTAAAGAGCACTCAGTGATATGGGGTGCTTTACTAGGGGCTTGTAAAATTCATGGAGATATGAATTTATTGAAGCTTGCCTCAAAGGAATTTTTCCAATTGGAGCCTGTAAATGCTGGAAAGTATATTGTCTTGGCAAATGCTTATGCTACTTCAGGGTTGTGGGACAATGTTGTGGAGGTTCGGGATGTGATGAGGGAATCGGGGATGACAAAAGAACCAGGTTATAGCAGGATAGACATTCGGTATAAGGTTTTTTTCTTCTTCAAGGGTGATAAATCTCATCAACAGTCGGATGAGATTTATGAGGTGCTTGAGAAGATGACTGATATCTTAAAGGATGCATACATTCCTGACGTAAGTGGTGTCTAATGCAATATGCAATGAAGCTCATTTTCCATGGACCTTCATATTTTTTCCTACCTGGCAAAGTAATCAGGCTGTATAGGAGAAAAGAGGTCTGGCTTCTCAGTTCATTTCATTTTGCATTTAAACGTTTGCGTTCAGATAATTCATTTCTGCATTCTTGGTTGGGTGTTGGAATCTATATGAGCAGCATTTTATTCATGATTAACGATTCACCAACTTGAGGTATATAGCTATATATTTACTTTTTATATATCTCTGATGCAGAAAAGGTGGCATAATTGAAACTATACTGGATATGGACTATATTCAATTATTGCACATGATGGTTTAAAATTTCCATGTTGGGTGCTATCAAACTTGTCATCATTCAGACAGAAGTTTGGTCTTGATGCTCATGAGCAGGTATAATGCATGGTTATTGATATTTTTGCTCTTATCTTACTGGTTCCTCAGTACACTGTTTGATACTCAACTCATAGATTAAGCCCTAATCGCCATTACTCTATGGGCAATCTGGTGTGCTTATAATGTGACCATATTTGCGAATCTTAGCCCTTCACACAAGTAAACTGTAAGTTTCATACACTTCTAAGTGTGCGCATCAATTGGGTGGTGGATCTTGTACAATTGTGTACGACAGGTTCAACCAGTATCACCAAACAGCACTCTGACTGTATGGACAGCAATTCCCCCTACAGGAAAATACCATTTTTTGTTGGACCCGTAAACAAACATACAGGGGACTCAAGATGTCTTATTTATGTTACACCATGTTCGGAACACCTAATTCTCTTAAGATTCTTTGTTTTGAAGGACTTGATCAACAGTAATTTGCTATGGCTTGTGGAAATATGACAACTAATCAATCAGACACATTCTCGATTGCAGGATTTCCAGAGTCTAGTACTCAGCCAGCGAATTGCTTCCCTCAATGGGGCTGCCAGGACTTCTTGGCACTTTATCGACATAATTAGGGATGGCAATGGTTTGGACCTAAGTAGACCTAATCCGAATCTGCCTAATACTTGAAACATTAAATTCATTTTGGATTCAAGACCCGATAGGACCTAGTGGGTAAAATTTGATAGCACCTGTTTGGATTTGAAAAAATTACTATTATATTTTTAAATTAATTTTAAAATATGTAAATTTGATAAAATTGAGAATCTAATTTTTAAAACTTAAAATTTTTTTATTTGATTACTAATTTTAATATCTTACATTAAAATTTTTATAAAATATAAGATTTAAAAAAAATTTAGAGAAAGAGAGTAATATGTATATTTACATATGTATATATTTTTGTATTTTTCATTGTAATTTTTTAATTCTATAAATTATAATAACTGTAATACATGATAATTATAAAAATTAATAAAAAAATTATTTTTTCTTATTAGTAATAATTATATTTGACAATTATAAATGATCATATTTATTTTTTATTCATATTTATTTTTATTTTGATTTATCTATATTATTCATATTAGTTTTGCAAAAACTCTACTGTATCTATTATTTTAATGGCGATAAAACATTATTGTTGGTATATCCATTAAGTCATAGTTATTGCTTAAAAAATAGATTTATCACTGTAATTTCACCAAAACATTAAAAATTCCAAGATGCCTAGTGCTCGATACCATCAGGTTAATTGCGGACATGAACTTCTACTATTACAATCTACTTTGTGGTTAAGCCAAGGACAGTTAGTCGGTGGATAGAAATTAACACCGTTGGATCCCACCTGTTTTGCTGCATCTTTTATATAAGATGGTTTGTGCAAATTTCTTTTCTTTATATTGCAAAATAAAATAATAAGTCACATCAAATAATTTAAATTTAAAAATAAATTAAAATGAGCAGACATATACATATAGTTTTTAATATTTCCCTAATCAAAGTTTTAAATTACAATTACAACTACAATCATGATTATAATTAACAAGAGTGAAAAAAAAAATAGTTATTACAACACAATTATGAAAAATCATAGATATAGCAGAGTTTGTACTCGTAATATTTTGCATAATATTACAAAATATAAATTTATGTATTATATAAATTGATATTATAATGAGTATAATATAATATTTAAAAAAGATTCATTCATTGAATAATTAATAGATAGATTCAAATTCAAATCATTAAAGAGTAGGTTTAATTTAAATAAAATTTATTAGATAATTATCTATTGAATTGAATAAAATCTATCGAATATGAATATTTTTATCATTCCAAATGGAAGTGGGGTCATCAACCTGATAGACATTCTAAAGGCACTTTTGTTCAGATGGCCGATAATATCTTCATTGCAGGTTCCCAGTCCTAGTCAGCCCAATCTGGTGGACAGATCCACAGGATGGATCTTTAAGCCCCTTACTCCTCAATGTACTTTTATCTTTGGTAATGAACCAAAAAAAAAAAGAAAAAGAAAAACTCAAATTATGCCAGCTGAATGTGATCGGTTTTAATTAAGCTCAATTCTTTGAAGACCTTCATGATATCTGCTGTGAAGCTGCCAATCATGATGGAAAAACTGTAATAGTTGCAGGTGTTTTGTGTAAAAGGATGTGAGAGGGGAAGCAGGAACTAAGATATGGAATAGAAGTGACTGTAGTTACTATACGAGGTATTGCCTCTAGAAATAATCACGGCATACATATCCACATTTTGCTTACTGTGACGTGAGAACTGCGTAGGACCTTCACACATAAAGTGTGAGAAGAGCTAGTTAAGAGCCTTGAGAACTTATTAAGAGCCAAGCTTTGAAATCAATTATAATTGAACTTTCAATTAGTTTTATGTTAATCTAACAATTTTTCCAGGTTATGCTTGATAGTTATTGTCAAGCCACGCCCGATTATGTTCATACATTCACTGGGATGAGGAGCTTTGGAACCCTCTGATTTTACCCGCCGCATATAGATGTCAATCCTTTTCCCTTCCAGACGAGAACCTTGCTTGGTAGCCAAAGGGGGAAGAAAATGGGGGTTTTTATTCCTCAAGCTCTTCCTTATCTCTGCTCCTGTCTTGTGGCCTCCTATTACTGGTGTGCCACCCCTGCTTTTCAGCGTCCACTGCCAACAAAATTTCCTCTATTTTTGGGATGCTGTGGCAAAAGACGATCGCTCGTGTAAGTTGAAAGTAAGAAAAGGTCATTGACTACTTTAGACCCTGCTCGCGTAAGCTATCCACCTTAAGTATTGGTATTGAGGAGAGCCAGCCATTAAGCGCAGGACCCAAGATAGGGTAAAACTGCTGTAGTCCGGGTGGCTTTAATCCCACTATTTATTGTTTGCCATGTGCTTCAGCGATTATTATTTGCTACTCTACAAGTCCATCGGATGGTCCTGCGACCTGTGACTTAAATGTTGAAACTCTGATGGAATCTAATGTGCGTGTATAGGGGTAGCTGTATTTCGTTGACTTCAACTAAACTATTCCCACTCGATACGGATATTGCAAAGACATTGATTGTTCGTAAACTCGTAATACCTCTGCATATTAATTGATTCTCAAGAAAAAGGAGGGAAAAATGCTAATCTAGTTTAAAGTTTCGTGAACCATAAACTGACTAAAAATATTAGACTGAAATCGAAACTAAACAAGAAGCTAACCGCGTATTTTTCAATAATAATTGTTTGATTTGTAGTTCATTTGATGTATTATCTGTAACATTGTGTATACATCCGATTCATCTAAATTATCAACAAGAATGCCACGAACCGGGCAATTCATTCATGCATACTGCACCGTGGTGCCAATTAAAAGATCAAAGACTACAGCCACACCATTTGATCCCTGCACAATTGAACGATTGTATCCTTCCTATCCCAAACTCATCTTCTAACAGCTTTCAGCGGTGTATCTACGGCATCAATTGACAGTGAAATATAGCGGATCAAAATTTCAATAAAGATCTGCAATGAAAAAATATAACAAATCATTTACATTATAATAATCTCATAGCTAAGGAAACAATTTCCTATTTTAATGCAGCAGGTTTTGTCCAGGATGTGCAGCCTCAGAATTGCAGAATGACAGCAAGGCCTAAAAGCCATTCAGTCCCGAAAGATGGTATTTTATAACTGATTTCATCACTGGCTACGTTTTCTCTAGAAACATAAAACGGCATCAAGGAACCGACGTATACCAAAAAATAAGCTACTGCTGCCCTCCATTTATAAAGGTGGTGGGTACTACATCATCAAAATTTATAATTAGCCTTATTAATCTCTTATTTTTACTTTTTGTAATACTTATTAGTCCCTCCATTTCCTTCTATTTTTAAAATAAATAAAAAATATTGAAGTTCGTTATTAAATTTTACCTTAATAATGTCCATCAAATGCATGCTTGATTTTTCTTTTTATATTCTTTTTATATTCTTTCTTTTCACCATTTACTTTATATGTGAATGGAAAGATGAATAATTATAACAAAAGTAAAAGTAAAATTCAAGGACTAATAGTGCTTTAAAGGATCTAATCTAATGGTCACCACCTTTATAAATGAGGTTATAAATAAGGAATTTAATATTGTGTTTACTTAACAGGGAATACATATAAACAGTAAATAGAGCCTCAGAATTGCAGAATAACAGCAAGGCATAAAAGCCATTCAGTCCCGAAAGATGGTACTTGGTAACTGATTTCGTCATTGGCAACATTATCAAGTTGGATCATAGGGCAATGAAGAACCAAAAATTGATTTTTCCCACATCAAAAAATATCATTAACACCATTTATTTAATGGAAACGAGGAAAATTGAAAGACTTTTTGAATGTAAATCTCAAGGCCAGTCCCAGGAAGTAAAGGACGCAACGCTGCTCCACAAGGACAGGATGCAAACAATACAATGACGGAGGAGCTCCCAAGAGGGATGACCTCCAAAGTCAATGAATATTAATTTTCGCCGTTAATTTGGGATTATGCAAAATGAGTAAGTTTGCTCCCCATGAAGTTAGGGACTTCGGTATATCCCCCGCCAATAAATCATCAATTAGCAAAAATCCAGCATGAATAAACTTAATAACATGAACTTAACCTAGTAAGAAAAGAATAACAAGCAGGGAATTACCTCAAATTCCTTAGCATATGACGTAAGAATGGCCTGCAAGATAGCCAAAAAAGACCCAAAAGGATGAATTTTTTTCTTTATCAAAATATATCCATCAACACCATAACAGCAAAAAGGAAATAGAAAGAATTTTTTTGAATGTTAGTCCCACGGCCAGTCCCAAGAAGTAAAGGCAGCGACGCTGCTCCACAAGGCGACAGGATGTGAGCAATGCACTGACGGAGGAGCTCCCAAGAGGGAGGACCTTCAACGTCAATGAACATTAATTTGTGACGTTAACTTGGGATTATGCAAACACAGTAAGTTTACCCCCAGTCAAGTTAGGGACTTCGGTATATCCCCCGTCGACAATTAACCAATTGACAAAAACCCAACATAAAAATACTTAATAACATGAGTTTAACCTAGTACAATAAGAATAACAAGCAGAGAATTACCTCAAATCCTTCGCATACGAGGTAAGAAAGGTCGCATGCATAGTTCACGCGGCAAAAAACGAATTTCTTCTCATCCAATGGGTATATAGGATCATCGTATTACACACTTATCAACATGACTCGGATCCTTCCATCGGAGTATTGTAGGAAACCGAGGAAAGGAATGAGCTTTGATTTCTGTCAAATTCACTCAACCACCGTCCATTAGAAAATGAAGATATGCTAAGCCTAGTAAATTTTAGCTAAAAACTTTCAAGGCAAAGAGAACAAGGAAACTTTCTAGAATTGCAGAAACCATCGCAGTCTTCAACCCTGGACGATAATGAAACAGAGCAAGGCAAAACCATTTTATACACGAATCGCAGCCCTAAAAAATTAGGGTTTTACTTTCCCCAAAAGGAGAGGCGCAATTAGTTTGAACCAGCCCAAAAAAAATTGCATATGGGCCCCCAACACCTGAAAGTCCGAACCCATTTTCTCTCTTAAAAATAGGGGATAAACAAGAGAAACAGAACCAGTATCAAAAGTTGCTCTCGTTGAGAGTCGAACTCAAGACCTCCCGCTTACTAAACGGGTGCTCTAACCAACTGAGCTACGAGAGCTCCTTGAAGTTATTGAATAAATTATCAATATACTTGTTCTATAATTAAGAGTTGAGAGTATTATGCATAAAAAGGGAGGACTAACCTGATAACGGTTGATTTTTCCTCGGTGTTTAACTTACGAAAATGTTATATTCTTAAGAAAAAATATATTTTTGAAAATATAATTCTTGTTAATTTAGTTAATAAGAATGTAACATTCCTATATTTAATTTATTATAAATTTTTTGAAAAGTATTTTGTCAAATTTATAGATATCTTATATTATTATATTTGATTCATATTTGATGTTTTTGCGAATTTTGAGATTTTTTAAAAAATACCCTTATAAAATTTTTTATTATAAAATATAATATAATAAATCATATTTTTATTTAAAACTACATAAATAATTAAAATTTTTTTAACACCTAATAAATTAAATTTTAATATTTAACATATAAAAATTTATTAAAATATATATATAAAAATATTTTATACTTTATTATTATTATTAGTATTATTATCAAATCAATTTACAAAATGAGGTGAATGTAATTTATTTAAATTATTATCATAATATTAAATATATTTGATATTTTACTTTCCAACAAAATTATATATTTTCACGGCTAAATTATTTTTACAATTATATTTCATGCTGATATTACATTTTATATTATAATTTCTTTTCAAATATAAAAATATTATTATTTCATATTTTTATGAATAAATATGTCTTTTTTTAAAGAAATTTCAAGTCTGTTGTATTATTTTTTTAATAAAAAATCATATGTATACATAATTATATTAAAATAATCTTTCAAATATTAGGAACAATAATAAAAAAAATTATAGTTAAAAAATTAATGTTATTATATTTCTTCGTAACAAAATATTTTAAAAATAAAATAATAATAATTTCTTAATTTAAATTACAAATTATTTGATAAAGTAAAAAATAAAAAAGAATTAAATATTGAGATAATTTTATCTTTTTATTTTAGCATTAACATTCTCATTTTATGCGAATTTGATATTCCTATCTCCCCCTAAAGGAATATTTTGAGACAAAATTAGGTCAAAAATATTTTTAAGAATGTAACATTTACAAACATTTTTTTGTTCAAACTTTAAACTAAATATAGAAATATAATATTTTCCTAGAATATTTTCAGAAATATTAAAAATATTCAGCGAACCAAATACCATCTTAAGAACTTAAAATATTAAACTCTTAAATAATATAAAACTTGAAATTAATATTTATCATCTATTTAATTAATCATTTATAGCATAATGGTTTATCTCTTTATTTTTCTACACTTAATTTTCATGTAATATAATTAATAAAAATTAAATTAAATATATAAAATTTTAATTAAATACTTAAAAGTGAATTGTGAAATTATGACTTTATTTCATATAAGTAATTAATAAGTTAACTAATAACTGATGACTTATAATTGACAATTGATAAATTAGTTTATAATTGAATTAACTAAAATTGTAGAATAATGTAAAAGATTATATTAATAGAAATATATAATAAAAATAATTGATATTTATCTAAATATCAAATTATATTAATATAATTAAAATATTCAAAAATAAATATTTAATATTTAATTAATTATATTTAATTAATTTATATATTTATTTATATAATTATATTTTATTATTTATAATAAAATTATAATTACTTATAATTGTAATTGTATAATTATATCTTATGATATCACATATTTATTCACATACGTATTTTTATATATTTATAGTTTAAAATTAGGATATAATTATATTAAAATTAAATTAATTAAAATTAAAATTTATATTATAAAGGTTATAAATTATAAATTAATAAAAAGAATAAGGATAAATTTAAAAAAATTAAAAAGATAGTAATTTATAAGTTATAAGTTACCTGAGATAATTTATTAGATAACTTATCAAATTAAAATTTTTTTTAATAAATTGATGCACAAAATACCTCTAGAAATTAAATTAATTTATATGTTATACGAAATAGAGCTTATATATGAATAATAATGTAATAGATTAACATATAATAATATTATAATTCTTATTTAACAAATTAGAAAATAATTGATTATATGAACAATAGGTGTTGGTCTTAAATTTTGTATAATTTAAATTTTAATTTCTCAAATTCTAAAGTTAAAAGAAAAGTAAAATTTAATCATATTAAAATTGATGGGAGTAGTTTTTTTTTTAAGTGAATATATCAACCGAAATTTACAGAACTCCTTAAACTTTAGTGGCCGATGAATCTATTGAGTTTTTGATTTTGTAATCAACTTCTTAATTGGTTGATTGAGCAGATAGTCCTTTTTGTTAAGCTGGGTCATGTGAAGCATAGCTATATTAAAACATTCAATTTCATAATTCTTGCTAAAGCCAAAAACATTTTTAACAAAATATAATTATTAAATATTAAAATAAAAATTTATTTATTTAATTTTAAATATAAAAATTTTAAAATATAAATTTATTTTTTAAAAAAGAAAATAAAAAATTTACTTTCTTCAATTACTATAATTTTATATATTATTTTTTTAATCATAAATATAAGGGATATATTATTTCTTTATTAATGTACATACAAAATAACAATTTTCTTTTTTACGAAACAAATAGTGTAAATTCAAACTAAAATCACACTAAATAATTGAAAATAACACTAGGCAACAAGTTAACTTAAAATTCTTAAAATATCACATTTTGTGATCGACAATCTTGCTTAGTCTTTATTGGCTATATTTTTATGATTACAAATTTGGATGGTGTCACAAGCCGGTAGTTGTGATAGTTTGATAGGTAAACATACGTGGATTAAGTCGAGACTTGGTGAAAAAATTCAATATGTTATGAGGGTTCTGTGACTGAAATTTAGGATCAATCTGGCTTGTGTACTATTTTTCTCGATTTTCTTAAGTTTAGGGATATTTTGATCATTTCAGAAGGTTTTAGAATCTAGCGGTATTCGAAAAGATCATATTTGGAATCCTCGCTTTTTTATTTTCGTGTTGGCTAGTTTTCGCGATGAACGGACACTCGGAGTATGGCGAAAAGGGCTTATGACAATTAGGAAAAAGTATGTCATTTTTTTGCGGGAGGCCTTTTTCTCAAAATGCTCTTTAAAGGGGTAG
The DNA here is from genome assembly GCA_020226215.1 of Sindora glabra. Taxonomy (NCBI): domain Eukaryota; kingdom Viridiplantae; phylum Streptophyta; class Magnoliopsida; order Fabales; family Fabaceae; genus Sindora; species Sindora glabra. The sequence goes on from CM035225.1 coordinate 7,675,574, forward strand.
AGTGCTCCAAGGGCCTGCGGGGCGCTTGGACACTGAGGTAGGGACAGAGTGTGTTGGCTTGTGGCCATCCCCCTACACACTCAAAGCTATGCAATGAGACATAAACTAAGCGAACGAAGTGTCCCTCTCCCTATTCATTTGTCCCTTATGGTCTATAGTGCACGGAGGCTTCCTGTGTGGAAAGATCTTGCGGTCTGGTATGTTCGGGCGCTTTGATGACATACGATATTAGCTTGTGGACTTGTGATGTACCGTTATAGTTATCCAAGCGTGTCAAACGAGGGTTTAATGTTGGAAGACTGACATATTAGCCAAGAGTGGTAAGTATGTGCTGCACGATTTTGACTGGAGAGCCACTAACCCGTGACAGATGGTATCAGAGCTCGGTTTATGCCAGAGGGTCAAGATTGGGTAGGCACAATTGGTTTAGATGCGACTTTTCCCTTAATATACGGTATGTGTGAAGCTATCATTCTCTTAAACTCGATGGTGTCGTTGCCAAAGACTTAACCAGAGGGTGCAAGAGATTGGATTGTCCTGAGAAGTCAGTGGGCTAGGGAATGTTACATACTGGTGATCAAGGATTTGTACGAAGGGCCCAAGCATTTGTGCCAAGTGGGCTATTTTGCTTGTCGGTTGTGCGGAGGACATTAGTTATGCGCTTATTCACAGTAGTGGCATCGAGGGATGCAACCCTACCATCTAGAGGGATGAGGGAATTGACGGCTAATCCGTTAGGAGAAGCCTTGGTCTTGCTAGAGGGCTTGATTTCCTGAAGGATTGATGGAACCGAAGGGTGAAGCCACAGGTCATGCTAGTGGGCGTGACCATAGTTGGATGGCATGAGCAAATTGTTCCAGAGGGAGTGGTCCAAAATCATGTCAAGGAGGTCCGGAGGGATCGTCCGAGTGCTCGGGGGAGCAATTTAGCCAGAGGGCTTAGCAAAGATTTAGAGGAATCAATACTTTGTGGAGCTAGAGTGAATGGTGCTCTATGCTCAACCCTTTTTTACGAGTTGAAGTGAGGGAGCCATTAAAGGATGCGCTCATAAAGTCATCAGAGGATGCACGCCAAGGAGTGATTATAAGGACCACGATGCTAGTGGACATCAAACTCTGAAAATAGGCTGTGATGGCCGGTGATATGCCAGAGGGCATTGATCCAGAGAGGATAAGAGGATCCGATTAGGTGTCCAATTGGCATTGCCTAGTGCAATGAATTGACCAAAATGCAAATGAGCAGCTGGGGAGCGAGGTTCACCCTCTCTGCGTAGATCCATTATAAGTTTTGTCTCTTGTACGGATGTATGGGACACTTAGTGCAAGATACCTGTTTGTAGGTGATTCAAAGTACTAAACATTTGTTATGAGCCATAGAGTTGGCACACACTTAAACTATAGAGGTAGTGCATTGTGCAATCTGCGGAGGCAGTAAGCGCTAGTTGCAGAGGCAGCTACCTATCGAACAAGTTACAGAGGTAACGAGTTCGGGAGAGTTATGTGGGATAGCGGCACTAAAGAGAGTGTCGGGACACTTTGAAAGGTGACTACAGAGGTAGCCCTTTAAGTGACTTTGCGGAGAATACATTTTACTAAGTACTTATGTTGCAGAGGCAATAGACAACCTAACTTTGAGATAAGGGAAACATTTCATAGCGCTAAAAAAGACAGGCTTTGAGACGGTTGAGGGAGTAACTCAATCGAGTAGGCTAAAGACCGAAGTCGTCAATGAGGGCATTGACATTTGAAGTGGGGGGGAATGTCATAAGCCGGTAGTTGTGATAGTTTGATAGACAAACATGCTTAAATTAAGTCAAGACTTGGTGAAAAAATGTAACATATTATGAGGGTCTTGTGGCTAAAATTTGAGATCAATCCAGCTTGTGTACTATTTTTCCTAATTTTCCCAAGTTTGGGGATATTTTGATCATTTCATAAGGTTTTAGAATCCAACAGGGTTTGAAAAGATTATATTTGGAATTCTCGCATTTTTGTCTTCGTGTCAGCTGGTTTTCATGATGAATGGACACCTGGATCATGGTGAAAAGGGCTTATGACAACTAAAAAAAAGTATGTCATCTTCCTGCGGGAGGTCTTTTTATCAAAATGCTCTTTAAGAGGGTGGAGTGCTTTAAGGGCCTGCAAGACGCCTAGACACTGAGTTAGGGATAGAGTGTGTTAGCTTGTGGCCATCCTCCTGCACACTCTAAGCTAGGGAATAAGGCATAAATTAAGTGAACGGAGTGTTTCTTTCTCTATTCATTTGTCCTTTACGGTTCGTAGTGCACGGAGGCTTCATGTGTAGAAGGATTCTGCGGTCTGGTATGTGCAGGCGCTTTGGCGACATACGATATTGGCATGCGGACATGTTGTAGATGGGCTTGTTGTATGGGCGATAAATCTTCGATGTCCCATTATCTTTACCCAAGTGTATCAAACGAGGGTTTAATATTGGAAGACTGGTATGTTGGTAAAGAGTGGCAAGCATAAGCTACACAGGAGCGGTTAGAAAGCTGTCGACCCGTGACAATGGCTAGTTGATAGTATACAGTCGTTTATCATTTAGGTCATGTTTAGATAAAATTTTCTTAACCTACTTTTAAATGAAAGGATTTATACTGGATAACTATTTGAGTCCTTTGAAAAGATGTCATGATATAAAGTGTAGAAAATAATTTTTTAATGTAAAATTGCTAAACAGAAATAAGATATTATTGCAATGCACAAGGTATAGGAGTGTGAGTATAATTTTCAGCTTAATTATAATTTAGTACCTAATATTTATTATAGTCACATTTGACATCTTAAATAAAATATCTTGTTTTAATTTTCTTGATATACATGTTCAACTAAATTAGGCATAAGTTAATCAAATTTTTTAAAATTGAAATAAAAAAATATTAATTGACACGTAGATTTTAAATAGCATTTTAAGCATTAAATGAAAGAATTGCTGAAATTAGCATTATTACATTAGAAAATGTTCGAACCATTTGAATCATCTAATGCAAGAAAATACTCTAATTTGATTAATAATATTACATAATCGACTATTTTTTCTTCCTAGTAATCACTAACTCTAAACTTTGCTGAAATTTTATGTGAAAATTAAGATTTTTAATTTTTAATTTGATTAAAATTTATGAAATTATTAATATTGAACAAATTCAATTCAATTTAAATATTAGAAGGATTAAAATAAAATATTACATTTTAGAAGGTCAAAAGACCGAAATTATAGTTAAGTATTTTTTTTTTTTAACATTGCAATGAATGAGGGGGAAAAAAAGACATACAGCAAGGAAAAAGTAAAATTAGTGTGAAATTAAGAGTTTTAAGCATAAATTTCAAGCTACGTAACGTGTAGATTTTATAAAATTGACAATTGATTATTCTTTATTGATTAAGAATAAGGATAAAGTAAAGACCCGTACTACATACTTGTGAATTTTTCAATGGACATGAGTCTAACAAAAACCTCCGTCTCTTAAATATTGGAAGGAAGCTTAACAGAATGGTCAAGCCCACAAGGTAGTCTTAATAGTGGCAATGGAAAGTAAATTGGGTAAATTGCATGAAACCTGATGTTGAATTAAGTGGGTTTACATGAAGTTGGCCAAACATCAATCAATACAAATAAACCTGAAACAAATATCATCCATGTTTTACATCACCAAATTAAAAAAAAAAAAAAAAAGGCTGGGGGGACACCACAGAAACTGAATACTAAAGCTGACTGAACATAACAAATCACTAGCCAGAAACTACAATAAACAAAGAGATGGAACTGAACAACAATCTACTTCATGAAAACTAGCTTTCGAGACAAACCATACATTTCTACAACCTCTCTTCTTCACACCGAATCATGATGCTCAGTTATCCAGTGGAACACCTCTCTCAATCAACCCCAGGACATTCAGTCCAAATCCATACTGAACTTCCTCCAGTAATGCAATCCTTCTTAGAAGCCGCTTGTACAGTGGGCTACCAGCTCTCTGCAATGCCACAAAGTGATATGAAAAGGCAAGTCAGTGAACCAAATAGGCATTTGAAGCTCAAGATATGTGTATATATTTAAAAGCTCTTACCTTTATTTCTCTTAGAGCTGTTTGGAGCACAAAGTTGCCATATTGATCAGCTGCTATACGGCCAAGGACAGGTTTATCACATTTTAGAAATTCCATAACTACATACTGCTTTCCACACGATCTTAAGCATTTTTCCACCACATGGCTGCCACCCTTCTCTTGCGAGAGGCTTACATAATTTTCGCGAAGCTGGATGCATATAAGCATAGTGACTTTTTGATTTGATAGTTCAATGACTTTTTGGATAACGAAATTCCTGACAAAGAATTTCGGATTGAGAAAATTCTCATAAGAATTGGGACATAATTCATATGGTAAATAGTGGGAAGGAAGATTAATACCCTAATGGATCATGAGCAAGCTGAGCAGCATGCCTTGAGATTTTATGCAAAAGTAAACGTCTGTCTTCGCCCCTGACATAAGGAAGACAGTTGTTTACGGATACACATCCTACTTCATGAGTTGCCAGCTCAATGCAGTCTTCTATCAATTTTTCATATAGTACCTGCAATTGAATCAAGTAACCAGGATGTTCACAACGAAACTTTAGGACTAATGACAACTAAGATGTTCAAAATTAGATCCAGGATTGATAAAACATATATGCGACAGACACAAAGCTTTTACCTTGTTTTGTTCACCATTGAAGAGCTCAAGACATCTCACAATAGCATATGAACCTGTTTTGTGGATCATCAGTCTATGAAATTCACTGGCCAGTGCTGATGTGATTCTGGCAATCAGTGTTGATCTGCCAAGCTTCATGGTGAGCCATCTAAGACTTTGTGATCTGAAGGAAAGATGTGTAATCAGTAAAACTTGCAGATTATAAGCTGAAAAAATGGCAAAGAAGATAAGTACCCAAATTCATGGCAAGCCATAGCAATTAGATCTTCAGCATCTGAGGTTACTTCTGCGACAATCATATCCAGCTGACAGGGATTGCAGATTCCAATGAGTTTCGAGAAGAGATGGTGCCCGTATTTGTCATTCATGATGTCTCTCAAGCTTTCAATGGTCTTGTTAAATATTATATCTGTCCTCTCATCCTTCTTATCAAGTATATACTGCAATGCTCTTGATCCATCTGAACTGCTAGAGCACTCGACAATATCAACATGGTTAAGGTCAACCAATTCAAGGCTATTTTTAATATAATGGCTGTATGGACCTCCATAAATCCCTGGTTTATTGTTCCAATTCCGATGATACACTGAGTAAGCATGGTTAACCGGAGGATAAGAATTGGCAAAACCTTCATTGAAGCTCAAACTGTTCTGCTTCGAGTAATTGGTCTCTCCTCGTAGCCCCGGTGCTGAATTGGTGCCCAATTGGGTGGATTGGAAATCAGCAAAGGAAGTATCATTGTCTAACCAGTCGCAATCAATTGAGTATTCAGCATATGCCAAACCTGGAAAATCTTCCATCAAAGGACAAATATATATTTATCACTTGATCACTAATACAAAAATGACAACAATTTTTTCTTTCAAATACACATAAAATTTGTAACTTGACCAATTATACATAGATTAGAACAATTCACCTTTGCCTCATTGACCTGTACTGAGTAAAAAATTGCTAGAAAATTATGCAGATTAACAATAAATAAAGCATAAATCTAATCAATTGGAACAAGAAAATTTTCTGTATTTGTAGGACATATGTATCACCAATGGACAACATTGATGATCGGGGCATTCCATAAACATTGCACTGAGAAAAGGTGACATGAAAAATAAGAACTTTGTGCAAGTGGGTACTTACTTGCAATGCAAGAAACAAGACTTAAGCAGATTAGAACAACTAATTTTTGGCTTAATGGCTTGTACGGAGAAAACTGCTAGCATATGAAGATTAACAGCGAACAAAACAAATGTTTATTTTAGTTAAACAACAGAATTTGTTGCATTTGTAGGTTATGTCACCAATGGACAAAGACAAAGACGAGGCTTGGGGTTTCATTAAGCAAAGCCAGAAACCAATGAGATGTACTAATGTTCTATGAAATTCATCGCAATTTAACTTTCCAAACTTGTGCATAAACAATACAAGATCAACTCGTCTGCTCTACAGGATGAGTACTGTACTCTAACCTTTGAATACCGTACAATGCAATTCCTTAAAGCAGAAGAGAAACAACAACAATAGTATAAACTTTCTGCAACTGGGTATGGTTCCTTGCAATCCAAGAAACAAGAAGTGCGGTGCAAGAATTGAAATTGCAAGCTTACCAACGTTGTTTAAGCAAGAACCGGCACCGATATTTGTGGAATACGATGGCATAAGTAGCAGCGAATTATGAGGCTGAGCAAAGCGTGATTGTTGTCGATGGTACGAATATGGAGAATTACTGTTGCGCAAAAAGGAACCACCTTCGACTTTGGAGCAGTCATCGTCTTCAGAATCGTCAGTTATAATTCGCTCAACAAAGTAAATAAGATGAGCAGGACTGCTCTTTAAGCTGGGTGGTGTTGAACAGGCTTTTTGATCAGAATCCTCCATTGTTGCAGAAAGCAGAGAGAATTGCAAAGCAAGAACTAAGAAGAGCAAGTATTCAATATATAGGATTTGGTGTTACTTGGGAAAGAGAGCTTTAGGTTTCTTAAAGATCACATTCCTATAAGAAAATAGATTGAGGAGTTTAGAATGAGAGAGGAATGTTTCTATAGAGAACTTCTATTCAATATGTATCTCTTTCTTTTGTAAATTTTGACGTTTGTTTCTCAAATTTTGGATGCCTTACATAAATAATAATCTCAAGACAAAATTAATAATTTCTTTTTTGAAATTATAGATATGCTGGTAAAATAAACATTAAATTATATAAAATTATACTTTTATCTTAAAATAATAATTTTTACATATAATTTCACCTCTTAATTATACTTTTTAAAAATCAGTTGCCTATACAAAAGGATACCATTAATTGTAAAATTACAAATTAATATTTAGAAATAAAATTATAATTTTATATAATTTAAGAATTATTTTATCAATATTATATAATTTCAAGGATGAAATTATTAATTTTGTTTAATCTCTATTAGGTACATATTTTCCTATTAGTTAATTAATGGATATGAATTGATTTTTAGGCTTAAATGAACTTTGACATTTGTGTATTACTGGAAACAAATCTATGATCTAACAATATTTGGGCACTTAAAACAGGACGTGCAAGATTATTCATAATTTTTAATCTAAAATGTATTTTTGTCCTCTTAATTCATAAATTAATCAATTTCGGCCCCCTTTAAATGAAATAATTAATGTTGATTTTCTAAAATTTTAAACTAGAACAACTTTGATCCCATAATTAAAGATTCCATTCAATTCAATTTCTGTTAGAATTATGACGTGGACAAGGTTAATTTTTCTGTAGTTGCACGAAGCTCTTGCCTCCTTATGTCAACCATTGCTTCTATTTTCATTAGAAATTTAACAGATGTTTAAAGGCAGGAACAAATTTGTTTTAATATAGAATTTAGAGAGATAAAGACTAATTATTTTATATGAAAAGATCAAAATCAATCTATTTGTAAATTAAAAAATAAAGCTTAATTTTTTTATATTGATAAAAATTGGAAGACAGAATTTGAGACTAATACTACCTCTTCCTACATGCATAGAGGTATTAATTAGGAATGTTTATCATAATATCTCCATATGAGAAAACAAAAGTGAAAATTTAATCTAAAGAAATAAATAAAATATATTTCATCCTTATCTAAGCAATCAAAGCTTATAATTTATTATTAACTATATTTGTGTTCTCATGAAAACAAAACTTGCTGCTTCCGATTGATGTTATTTTTAGTGGTATAATAGCATCAGATTTTATCTTAAGAGGTTTATTTCCCTCAAATCTTTCCCTCAAATCTTAGATTTGAATTAAGAATTTTGCTTGTGTGAGTTTATTGGATTACTACTCCTAAAAATAAACAAATAAATAATAACAACAAAAACTTGCTTCCAATTCAGCTTAGCTTTTGTCCTTCTGCAATGCAATTTCTGTCATTGGTGAGCTTCATGAAACTTATTTTCCTTCCGAGAAGGTAAGAAATATTTGAAGTGTTACTGTATCCATCCATATATACTTTAATAAGTCCCAGACTAAATTGTATATATGAAATGATGATGGAACTGAAAATTGCAGTTATATATATATATATATAGACAAAATTGAGGAAGAGGCTATGAATTGGAATTCTGGGCCACTTTATTGTCTTCAAAAGTCATGAGAATCATTAACCTGTAAGATAGGGAATTTTATTTTGTATGTAATTAGCAAAATAATATATATATATTTCATATAACTAATTAAATTTACATGAAACTGTTTGTAGCATCCATACCTAAGAGCAAACCATTCAGGAGGCTATACAGGTTGTATATTATTACCAGACGACTGAACTCCCTCCTGAGGCAGTTTCTGCTCCACTGAAACCAATCAATTTGATTATAAAGGCATTCTCAGTTTAAACCGAATTTTTTTTTTCTTTGTAAATTTTGCCAGTAAATTTTATATTTTTTTCCTTAAAAATTTGGCATAACTTGTAATGTCCACAGGATGTTTAGTATTGCAGGTTAAAATTGTATGAATTATTGCCAGCAATTTAGTGGTGTCATAATACTTGATAGTACCTTAAGGGTTATACTTTCTGATATGTCTAAAGTTCGAATTTAAGTTTTTACATATATGCATTAAATGAATTACTATTCATACCATTATCCAAAAAAAAATTGTTTGTATTACTCATTTCTGATTTTGTATGATTAGGATAAATTTTTATATTAGCAATGACTCCAATAATGTTTTATACTCCCCGTATATTATCATTCATATCATTAAAAAAAATAGTGTGTATTATTGATTTCTGATTTCATATGATTATGACAATTTTTTAGATCATGCAAATAGGTTTATACTTTGGAATGATATACCTTGTACCATGGCATTTTGTGTCTGAGTTGCAGTTTGTCTGGAAGAACAATTTAGGGACCGTGCAAGTTTCCTAATGTGAATCAGACGCAAGAATTTCCGAGTACCACCTGAATTACCATAATCAAAATTAAGGAGCACCAACGTTGTTTTCTACCAAAAGATTTGCTTAGAAAGCTGTCAAACTTACCACCACCAGATAAATTTGCATTTCCCATCACTTCCACCTGGAGTTTTTCATTGCCAGTACAATTGCTAATGGAATGTGCCAAGCTTCTTGCAAGACGTCTTATATGAATTAAACGCACCCTTTTCGGTAAATCGTTCGGTTCATAAGCTAGAGCTTCCAAATGAACCGTCCCTACAATGCCACAAGATCTTAAAACAATATTAGGCTTTTTCGTCGCAAAATGTCACTTATTGCATATTTAATTTAACATGATTTAATAACTACTATATATATATATATATATATATTTGATAAATTAATGGGGCCAAAACCCAAAGAAATGAAATTACAAACTAACTCCTAAAAGGTAGAAATCCCAATGTAAAAACATCAATCTCATTGTAAAACAAATCGTTCAGAAATAGAACCATCTGATTTTCAAGAGATTAGCCTTCGAAGAATTGCCTTTTTCATCATTTTTCTACAATTTAAGGAGAAGAAACAAAAAAGGCAACATCAATGGCATTTTGACTATGATACAAAAACAAGAACTCACCATCATTAATAATGGACTGGAGGTCCAATCTTTGTTGCCCATTTTGATCATGAGAGGCAGCATCACAGAGGACTCTGCAGTCAGAAGAAGTAACTCTCTGATGCTCATCACTAGTAGTAGCTTCACCAAAATTACTTGATTCAGAAGCATGAGGAAGAAATCTAGCGTTGGCAGCTCTGAGCCTTCTCAGCTGGTAGTTTCTGCGGCGCCTGGCCAGATGCCTTTCCCTTTGTTCTTGTGTCATGGCTTGTCTTCTCTGCCTGTCACGTATCCTACGCCTCTCCCTTTCTTGCTCCCTCTGCGTTCTCCCATATTCTCCTCTTTCTGATCCAAACTCTTCCATTCTCTCTCTCTCTCTCTCTCTCTAGGCACACCACAGAAACAGAGAATATTTATTGATCATCCGAAAATTAATCCCATTCCTATATAATAATTTAAAAAAAAAAGAAAAATGGAAAACTCTTCGGTTCCTTTAAATCTTCTTAGTGCACATTATGTTCATGATTGAAAAAAACACTAAACCTACTTGTCATGCCGTTTAAGAGTGCAATTTTGAGTTACTTTTGCATGAACTCACATGAAAAACCCATTACAACAGATATAAACGCACTACAAAATAAGTAAATTCGAGAACGGCTAATGTTGAATCTGCGAAGTTTCTAAAAAAATGAAGTTGATTTCACAATTTCGATCAAATCACGATATTATATAACATTTTGAAGAAAATTAAGATCATAGAAATTTGACAGAAAAAAAGCATAAAATGAAGAAAGTGATCCAATTTGACAATATGAAGTTGCAAAAAGCTTAGGTGCTTGAATGTCCAATGATTAAAATAAATAAATAAATAAGATGGAAGACGTACCTTGAAGTACAGATTTGGAATTGTGCATGCAGTTAAAGCCTGAAGGGTGCGTGAAATTGTGATGCATTTATTTAATTTCGGGGAGAGATTGAGATGCTTCCCATAATAAGCGTTCTCAGGCGAGCTAGCTAATCATCCGGTGCGGTCTCTGTGTATGAATCTGAAACCAAATACAATTTCCAATTCAATTCCATGCGATTAAATTGGATTCTCATTTCTCTATTACAAGAAAATAAGCACATGTGACCTTTTGCATTTGGGATAGTTTATGGTACATAACTTTTAAATTAATGTATATTTACATTATTTAATGTACGAATGAAATGTAAGTTAGGGATTATTTTAAAAATTAATTATTACAAGATTTTATGATTGAACAAATTTGGACTGTTGATTTATTGATATAAATTTATATCTCCTCTAATTAACGGTGCCCCACAGTTCATTTCTTCACATTTCCAAAAAAAAAAATTAAGTATTTATCTGATTTTTTAATTAATGTCAAATTATAGACATGTGATATTCTTCCTGTCCATGTTTTTATTGTCCTTTAAATTTTTTTTAAAAAAATTGTAATTAGGACATGAAAATTTGATTGTACTACAATTTCTCTTCAGCCCCACACGTAAAGGATTTAAATACGTGATGGTTGTCGGTAATAACAGCTGAGCAACCAACGCCATTTATTTAATACATACCAATAAAAGAAATAATTGAAGAAATCTTATTAGGAAATTATTCACCCCAAACATAATTTAGTGTGAAAGTCTAACAAGAGATAGTTAGATTATTTTTTTTCCTCAATATTTTAGCTGCTGAAATATAATGGTATTATAGTTATTTTAATCTTGGGCTGGTTTTGCTCCTGCACATACAACTAGCATTTCTGACGGTACTTACGGAGGAATCTTATCACATACATTACACAACGAATTCGAAAGACATTCTGACTAACATCAATATTTTTGTGGTGACATGAGATGAGAAACATAAAACATAAAAGTATTAATGAATTTTTACTCCTCCAACTAAATATATCATCAAAATTCGAAATCATTTCTATTAACTGATAAAATCCATCCAAAGTCAATAAGCTTTCAACCGGGAATTTATTCCAATATTTTTTTTCCACTGTCATAAAATTGCACTTTATTAATTTCAAACCTGAACCACCGGGGAAAAAGTCCTACAATGTGTTATTGTATCATTGAAAATGTCAGCACAAATATCCTTATTCGTTTGATTACCTCAATCTAAATAACTTGCTATAAATTTATGCCGATGTGGGTGCAAAAATTATATTTATGATATCTGATATTTCTCTTCTTCCATTATAGTCTCGAACCTTACATAGATTGAGAATTAGCCGTATAACCAACAAACAGCTACATGTCAGATCATAGCTAACTCTCAAATCCCATGGAGATACTGCTCATACAACTATTTTATGCTAACCTGAAAAGAAAAAAAAAGGGGGGGGGTGAAAAAGCAACAAAAACTAAATCCACAACTCTCTAAAGCTGTCAGATTTATCTCCAAGCAGAACAAGTGGCCATAGCTCTGTTCTTCCAGCCAAGATAGAGAGCCCCATTACTCGGCCCATACCAAAAGTTCTCATGAAACTCCTTTAACAGATCTCTGACTGCAACTGTCACTGAAGGACTCAACTGGCACTGCAAAAATCCGGCCATGGCAAATCTTGACCTCCACTTCCCTAAAAGTTCATGCCTTTCCACCCTCTCTGATCCCTCACAAGCTATCATGTTGACAATGTCCCGGGCCACGCATTGCTGCTCCGCGCTGATTCGTTCCTTGTCATCTCTGGGGCGTGCTGCTACATCTATTGATTCGAACATGGCTGTGTAATAATCCATAGTCTCAAGAAACCTGTTGAAAAATGGAGAAGTGTTGGTGTTGGATTCTTGCTCAACAAGGGTCACAACCTTGGGCGACAAGCTCTTCACCAGTCTCAGCAGTCTGTCTCTGTGGTTCTCTGTGCTCACGCTCTCATCTGGCATGTGGTGCAAAACATAAGGAAAATTCACAGCCAGGGCTTCCTCCGGTCGAACATCAAGATCTTTCCTTTCAACCTCACAGCCAGACATGGCAGCACTATGGAACTCAAATGGCACTCCACATGACTTGGCAAATTTAGACAAATTTTCTCCTACAATATGAAGTCCTCCGCCCCGAGCATGAAAGGACTGGGAATCATCAATTCCAGTGACTCGAACAAATGGAGGGCCACCGGGCCTATGTGCAAGAGTTTGCATAAGAGCCATCCACTGCGTGCCCTGTGCAATTTGGAAGTCAATGATATGAATTCTGGATTCATTTTCCATTGCTTCTTTGATGACAACATTTGAAGATGCATAGGCAAACTTCCAATATGGACAAATCTGATAAAGGACACGCATGTAAATCATCAGTTCTTTGCCAGTTGGCTGTTCACACTTAAGGGCTTTGTAGATTAGACTCCCGGATGATTCTAGCCTCGCTCTAAGCCCTTCCAACAAGTAAGCACCCAACCTCTGGATTGGCTCCCCAGCAACTGATACCATCTTTCCCAATACATTATCCATCAAGTTTTTTGCTTTTGGAATGTCACCATCCGAGATAGCTTTTGCACAAGAAGTCAGAACTTCTTTCAAGTCTAACTTTGGAATCATTTGTGCAAACTGATAGGGATCCTGTACATTCACCGGATAAGCCTGGGGCAAAACACCCTTGTAGCTGCAGTAACAACTTTCGACAATATCTGAATCAGGCCCCAGTAATGTAATCTCCAATTCCCTAAGTTTGTGTTTCAAATCACTGCTATCATCAGCACAAGAGGCCCCGCTTGTTGATGCATCATAGGTGTTGTCAGGTGACTGATGCTGATCAGACAAGCATGACTGGTGAGACCCTTGAGGAGAAAAGGGACCCCTATTACATGACACACTGACACCCGAAGGGGAATCACAGACTATGAGATTTGTTGCGGCCGGGAATGATTCAAGGGTGAAATATTGATCTCCCTCGTGGGTTTCAAAAGAAAGAGTGGTTCCCTGGCTGCTGGTATCATGGATATCATGGCATAATTTGCTCTGTAAAAATTGGAACTGAGCCAAATTGTAAGGATCGATGTCTTGGACAGGCTGGTGATAGAAATGGATACCAGCTGGAGTAGGGTGTTTCTGAGAAGTTTGCATCTAAAACAAAGAAATTGAGAACTCAGCCCAGGAAATTTAATCAGAATGACTAGTGAACCTTTCTAATTGTGATGGTATTTCACAAATTCTCAAGGTCACTTACAAATTCTCAAGGTCACTTGTTTGTTAAATGCACAGAAGGCTCACTTTTCCAGTTTTGTAGTATAGCCTGTCTTCATTTTCATAAGCTTCTCGGTGCTATAAATGTTCTCAACAACCTTTTTACAGACGAGTTAAAGAACCACAACCTGTATAATTAGATTAAAATTATTAACACAGTTTTAGTGCCCACCAAACATTTCTGTGCAAAGAAAATTACAAATTGAAAAGGCAAAAACTTGGGAACTTCCGATTCGAAAAGGCTAGCCAGAAGACAGAGAGACAAACAATAGTGCAGATTGACCAATTAAGATAAAAACAAAAAGAGGAAAATCAAGAGCAGTTGGTCCACAGCTGAGTTTCAAGTAATGAAAATAATTCAAGCATATATGCCAAAGAAATGTAAGCAAACACGGAAACCCATCTTCAGCCATTATATTCATAATCTTCCACTTTTAGGATAGAGAAAAAGTTTTGGCTAACCTCAAAATTTGTGAAAAAACAAATGCAACCGTCAAAATAAGGTAGAAAATATCTCAATTCATTGTTCAGCAACTGTACTTACAAGTTCCATCACACCCGATTGTTCATGAATGAAAACAGGAGTTACAATAAAAACAAACATGCAGTTGCAAACTCCGATATGGGAGGAAAAAAAACACCTTATAAATTTGATTTGACAGTTCGCTCCTCATAACTGCTGAAAGATCCAAAAAGTTATTTATGTTTTTATTTATTAATGAAATGGAACTGCCATATCTAGACGCTCAGTCGAACGACAAAATTCCAAGCTTTAGAAGTAAAAAACCGATCTAATAGTAGATTCTAGGACATACCCATGTCTCAAAAACCCAACTTGAACCTCGATACAATTACAATGAATCGCACCAACCCCACCATAGAAGCAAATGAAGAAGAAGAAGAAAACATAAGCCGGTGGCCACAAACAAATCAACAACAGAACCACGGATTAACGAACACCTACCTCAGCAGCAGAGGAAGAAGAAACTGCGGGCGGCTACTCAGGTTTGAGGTTTTGGCTCTGTGGCGAAGATACCCGGGAAAGAAGAGTTTTATTTGTAGAGCAGACAGAGTTGAGAGAGAGAGAGAGAGAGAGATACCGCACTCCTAAGATGCTGCATCAGCATTCTACGGGCTTTATAATAATGGGAAGAGCTGTCTCCCTGGTTGAGATGTGCCCTTGAATATGAAGATATTTACAATTCGGCTTCACCAGGGCGTGTATGTATTTCTTACTACTCGTTTCGAAGTCGCTGCGAATTAACATGCAAGTCAGCTGCCAGAGGCCGAGTGTACGAATAGAATATTCTGCACCGTGTACGCAAATTCAATGTTCCCCCGTCAATGTTCCCCCGTCCCCCCCTGGACGGGGAAATTCTCAAGTAAAACGAATCAGATCGAACTCCCCTTTAACAATTAATTAATTGATAATATTAATTATTTATATAAAAATATTTAATTAAATTAATTATTTATATTTAAAATAATATATTAATATATATTATAATTTATTTAAATATTATTTTACTTTAATAATATTTTAAATTATAATATATTATTTATTATATTGATTTTTTAAAATTATATTATTATAATTTATTAACTTATTTATTTTTTAAAAAATAAATATTTATATTTTTAATTAAAAATATTTATAATATTTTAGTAAATGCAGTCATTATTAAAATTTCTTTTGTAATTATTTTTAATATTAAAATTAAAATTCATATGTTTGCCATTAAAACTATTGATAAATTACGTGTTTCAAGTATAAAAATATATCTTTTACAAATAATGTCATCCTTTTGTTTATTCTTTTCTTAATAGGTATTTTTTTTTAATTCAAAAAATATTATTTGATAGAAGATAATATAATATTTTTATTATTTACCATGAAATAAATATATATTTTCTTTCTTTTTATATAATTTGATAGAAAAGATATTGTTATAATCATGTAATTTTTTATTATGTAAATATTTTAATATAATTTATTATACTTATTTAATTTTTATTTAAAAATAAATTATTATAATTTATTATATGTATTAGATATTTTTAACAAATAAATGAATAAAATTTAATATTTTCTTATTTATAAAAAATTTAAATATAAAAAAATTATTATTATGGATAAAAATATCATTTCATATATTAAATACAAATTAGCTATTTCAAAAATATTGCTTTTCTTAAATTTTTTAAAATAACTATTTGTGAGCCAATCCCAACCACTTAAATCAATTAATTAATAAATAATTAAAAGCATTCAAATTAATTAAAAACTAATAAAAATTGTTTATTAAACACCTTCTTGGACATTTTAAATACTCCTTCAATTTTATTACCAAAAAAAATACTAATCCACTTTTTTTAAATATTATTTCAAAAAATTATTTTCATTTATCTATTGCTTTAGAAAATCAAAATTATATTATGATGTCCTTTAATATTATTTCTATTATTTAAATAAATATTTAATAACTTTATTTACTAATTAACTTTTAATAAAAATATCTTATTGAATTATAATTCATCTTTCTTAAAACTAAAGTTATTTATTATGTTTATTAATTCTTATACATTAACCTTAAAGGAAATTAAAAAAGAATAAAGAGAATGATTTTTAAATATTAAATTATTTATAATTTTTGATTCAATATAATAATTAATACAATAACTATAATTATAATTATTATATTTAATCTTTTAAACGAGTGAGTTTTTTGCATTTTCATAAAATCGACGTTAATGAAAGGTTAGAAAAGAAATTGGTGATATATTGAGGTCAATAGAAGATTTATTATGAAAATATAAGAATCAACCCATGTCAAATGCAACAAATAACTATAATTATTATACTAGATCAAAACTTATATATAATTTTATGTTTAAAATTTTTTAAATAACTTTAATAAATATATAATATGTACTCAAGAATTTCTTCCACGTAAAGGATTTTAATTTCTCATCCTCCTTCTGTCCATTGGCCACTTTTCGTTATTTTTTTAAATAATAAAGATATTAATTTAAAATTCACTACTTTATCTAATTAAAACTTATAATTTTAAATAAAATAAAATAAAATTTAATATTTATCTATATCAGAAAATCACCCATCATTCTTCTGGATGAGGGTAGGATTCCGGAGAAGGGACTACCTACTGTGCCTCCCATGTGTCCCCGGTACCACTTGATTCTGCGACATTTTTCGTTTTATTGTCTGGAAAGAGTAATGATTCTAATTGTTGCAATTGGTACAATTTAAGCTGGGGACGTTAAGTTAACTAAAACAAATTATAACAAATAAAGAGCAGATAATAATTTAAAATATTATAAAAAAATGCATTTCCCTCTAATCAGCTTAATGCATACATTAATTTAAATATATTATGTATTACTAAATCTTTTCTATATTAATTAACTTGATACATAACATTTTAAGTTTGAATCAAATTATTAAAGAAAATAAATTTTGATCCGAAAGAAAGAATTTTGAAGACGTCTGTAAATAAAAATATACTTCAGTAGTTTTTCGTATTATTTTATTTATCGAATGAATTACATAGAACAGTCATAAACTTTTTTTACTTGTGATTTACCTCTTATATTATCAAAATATACTTATTTCTATCATTATTTTATTTATGGTGCAAAAATTCTTTTTATTAACTTTCTTTTTCATATCTTAATAAAACATTTTACACATATAAAATTTTTCTCTTAAAATTCATCCATCTTCCTCAAATATTCTTCTATTATTTTGCATTTTATTTTTTCAATTTGTAAAATATATATATTTCATTTTATTAGTCTCTAAAATCTATAAAATTTTTATTAGCAATACATAGAAGTCAAATTATTAAGAAGTCTCTTATAAATAAAAGTTCTATCACCGTAATTCTTACTTTTCTAAATTAAATTACAATGATGATTCTTACTTTTTCTTATACTTTTATTATAAATTATAATTCTAATTGTTAGGAAGTATCAAAATCTCATAATGTCTTTGAAATTTTATGACTTAAAATTTTTTCAGACAGACTAAACATGAAACTAAATGAATTAATTATTTAAAGGTTTAATATTTTTCCTTTGAGCATCTAACCAATTTAAATTGTACCATTGATTTCATTAGTTAAAAAAATTGGTATAAAATTGGTTATGTATTTCATTGCAGAACTTTCAAATTGTTGTTCAGATTTACAAATAAGAATTTTATATTGTTATGATATAACGGTTATGCAATTAGAAAAAAATGAAGCATTATTATAAGAAAACTGGCAAGGGAGATGCAATTTAATTCAAAGTAACAATCAATCTAATAAAAAAATAAAATTTCTATCATTAAGTTTATTGTTTTCAAATGAATAATAATGGTATTAATATAAATCATGTAAAGATTTTTTTTAAATTAATATTTTTACAAGAAGATAAATAAATATGATAATTTTAAAGATCATTTTATAATTATTATTTGATGTATAGGAAATGTTGAATGCATTTTTAAAACTAGGGCATTGATACTTTTTAATATTTGAGAGAAATTATTGCACATATGAATTAAGTAAAAATAGTGAATAACACATTTTAATAATATAAGAGGTAAATTACATATAAAAGAAAGTTTACGAGAATTTTGTATAATTTACCTTTATTTATTCATAAACCTCATACTAAATTATACATTAAATCTCAATAGTATAATTTTCTAAATAAGAAAATAAATAAAAATAATATATGCGCAATATTGTATATTTATGGAATTTTGTGATTTGACTTTAGTTGATTATTTTTCTTTTGGGTTATGTAGAATGATTATTTTATTAATAAAAAATTCATTGCTTTTATTTCCGTGACAATAATGTTAATATGGACTAATTCCCTCATTAAGTGATGAGTATGTTCCGAACTTATATATTAGGACTAATATTATTGTCAAGCATCAAAACTAGCTACTTAATTAATACAATCTTAATGGATTTATGGATGTTTCTAGGGTAAATATCAAATTTTATCTCTATTTTTAAATAATATAATTATATAATAAAGTAGTAATTCAAATTAAAAATTTTGAAATCAATGCAAATATTTATTGTGTTATTTCTTAAAACACACACACATATATTTTAAGTTCACTTTACACTACTTAAATAGTGCACGCGTGCACATATACACATATATAATTTAAGTTCACTTTACACTACTTAAATAGTGCATTTAATATTTTGAAAAAAATTCATATTAAAACCTCATTACACTGATCCTATATTTAAAATATTATCAATACTTTTGGCCCCAATATATTTTGTAGATTTTAGTTATCTAATTTTCAATAAATAATACTATTTTCAAGCATTATGTTTGCATAATTATATTTTCTTTTTGATTTAATGTGCATTGGTGGTCCTACATTATTTTTATTTAAATTCCCCAATATATTTTTGTAGATTTAAGTTATCTAATTTTTAATAAATAATTCTATTTTCAAGCATTATGTTTGCATAACTATATTTTCTTTTGATTTAGTGTGCATTAGTGGTCCTACATTATTTTTATTTAAATTATAAAGTAATTTATATTTTTGGGCTGCTTCTTATGCAAATTATTTAGTGATGATCTAGTAAAAGGAAACGAAAGGAATCTCAAAATCCACTTAAAACTAGTAACTAGGGCTTGATTTAATTATATTTCAACAAAACCGTTAAGTAAAACAAAGAGTAAATACTATTGAGCCTCTTGAAGTCAAATGGCATTTGATATTTATCAAAGGTTATACACCTTTCTTTTATATTCAAGGTTTGATGTCTGATTTTTTATATGTGTATATTGAATAATTTAACTACCTTTTTTGTTAAAAAAATAAGATTAAATTCTCTTTTATATCCCTTTGAAATTTACCTGTTCTTACTTTTGTTCTTATAAAATAACTTATATCAATTTATCTCTATAAAATATTGAATTATTCAATTTTATTCTTTTAGTAATATTTATACAAAGATTAAGCTTTTTAATTATGCCCCTCTAAGAATAAAATTAGACGAATTAATATTTTATAGAAATGAAATTAATATAAAATTTTTACATAGGTGAAAGTGAAAAAAAAATGAAGATTTTAAAGATAAAAATGGCAGATTTACTCTTAAAATAAATATGTCGTGCTAGCTTCCTTTTTTTTTCTCTAAAAAGTTATAAAAACCATTGCCTTTCAAGAAACCTCTTATAATGCTTGAACATCCAAAGCTCTTGATTTAGCTACGAGAAAATGATACCCATAACCAGATTTTTAGTGTGGGTATATTTTAATTATTCATAAATTAATATTTTTTTGTTCCTTATAAACTATTACATTTTGAAGAAATTTTTATTTTTTTATTTGTTGCCTTAGTACTTCAATGAAGCTTAATTTTTTTAATTTTATTTTTTATTAATAAATATTTTATTATTCTACACTTTTAATTTATTTACATTTATTTAATTATAATTTTCTCTTTATTTTTAATTATTTTAAATTTTATGTAAAAAAAGATAATTAAAATTTTTTACCAAAAATAAATAAATAAAATTAATTTTTAATATCTATAAAATTAATTAATTATATTAGATAATAAAGAATCGAGGGAATAATATAATACTTGCTACATTACAAGGAATGGTTCGTATTTGTTATATGTTAAAATCTAGATTAATAAATATAAAGTTATCTAACAATAAATGCTTAGTAACTATTCTAAAAATTTAATGATAAAAATAATATTTGACTACTCTAAACAACATTTTAGAAATGTTCTATTTATTTTGTGAAAGTATTTTTCATTAAAAAATATCATTTACATATATATTAATAAATGGGTGATATATAATTTACATTAATGACTAAAAAACATGATACCTAAAAGTTTAAAGATGGAGGAAAATAATTTCTTTTTTAAAATAGGAGAAGTTTCTTTTCCTAAATTCTTTATATTTAATATTAAACAAGTAAAATATTTTTCTCTAATTTAACATTTTATAGACATATTTTACAAAAAATACTTTTTAATAAAACAAATGAAGGCAAAGTACATTATCATAATTATTGATAAAAAAATTAAAAATAAATAATAATAAATTTAAAAATTATTTTTATTTATTATTATTTATAAATTTTTGAACCTTTAAATTTTTATTAAAAATTTAATAATATATTTTATTCTTCAAAGTATATTTTATATTTTAGAGTAATCTCATCCACAAAAATGTGTTCAACAAATTATAATGATAATAATGTCACCATCTTTCCTCAATATAGGCACCCTTAAAACTTACGTGGACATTATATTCTCTCCAAAAATTTAATTTTCTACTACCTCGGAATTTTACTTTGCTTCCCCTTAATATTATCACGTGTCCTAAATAAATATACCCAAATTTTAACACCAGTACTGTCGTCTTGCGAGTATAAAAAGAGAACGGATTCGGGGCATTCTCTAAAAATTGCATTGAATGAATTTCAATAAAAAAATATTTTAAAATTAAAATTATATATTTATCTCTTAAAATTAATAATAAAAAAAGCGAGAATGCAAAATCGTATAAAAAGGGTCTCCGGCAAACAAAAAAAGGCAGCACTGGTCTGCTTCAAATGTCAAACCTTATCCTAAAATCATCCAAACAAAAGTATAATACTATCAATAAAATAAAGTGGTATAATTAGTATTATTCGATCGTTGAGTTCAATGAAGTCATTATAATATCTATGTAATGATGGATTCGTTTACAAGTTTGAAGGATCAAAACATTTTGAGAGTCAAATAATTTATACAAAAAAAATTGAAGAACTTTTCATATAATTACATGACATGATTTTAAATTTTTTAAAGTCTCCTTCTCCTTTAAAAGGTTGCCCTATATCTATATCTATGATTATGGAATAATTTAGGGCCAAAGACTACAAGTATAAATTAAATTAATCAATATATAATTAGGTCATTACGTGAATGTTATATCATTTGATGTATACACTATCATATCTAATGTTTAATTTAATGTTTGATATTGATAAGGATAGACTCACCTTGGGTTTAAATTATATGATCAATTTTAGCAGTGCGTATTTGCTCGAAAGTTATTTAAAAGAAAAGTAAGTCACATTAGTTGGACTGCATATTGGCATAATCATCTATCAAGGTGGCTTTAAAAGATTTGGAAAAATGACTTTTTTAGGGTGGTATGTATCAACAATGTTATAAAAGTAAGATTTAAAATTAAATTTTAAATATAAATTAATAATTATTATTAAATAAGGATGATAAAATAAATTCATAAAACATAGTTTAATGAGTATAAAATATTTAAAACTCAATTAAAAATTTTATTTTTAATACCTATAACATTTTTAACAATGCTATATACACTTAAATTGGATTTCGAATAAAATCAAGGATTATTATCAAATATAAGATAATTAGATAAATTTATAAAGTTTAATTCAATAGATTTGAAATAATACTATGGAACTTCTACCTCTTAAGAGATTAAGTTTTGTCTAATATTAAATTATATTTTTTCAAAATTTAAAGTTAATGAATCAAAATTAAAAATATAAATCTTAATATATTAAAAATATTTAATGATGAAAACATCCAATCAAAGGTAATAGATTTAGGATAATGCTACAGGACTTTTACTTCTTAATAAATTAAGTATTTTTACTATTAAATTATCTTTTATTAAATTTTAAAACAAGTAAAATAAAATTAAAAATGTAATTCTTAATATATTAAAAATAATCCAATAATAAAATTATTCAACTTCTTAAGAATTAGAGTAACTCATAACACTACTCATAAATATAAAAAAGTCAAACTCATTTTTAAATTACATTTTCGACACCTATATCTTTTTTTTCTAACATTTTTGGATTTGTATATTAGAGAGGCAGCGGGGTAGATGGTGAATTACAATTACAATTCAAGAATAAACAATTTCAGGTTGACGAGATCAACTTTGACGTCCTAGTGATCTAACCTTGGGGTAACCCTTAATTCTTGTTCAAGTTTGAACTTCAAACATAATTGAGTTAAAGCTTGTCATATGTATTATAACTACCTAATCCTTCTAGATTACGGGCAACGCGCACTACGATCTTTCGCTTTAGTTAGTAGAATGTTGAATGTTGAATTTTAAACTTGCACAAGGTTAAGTTCTTGATTAAATTGCAAATCTATACCAAATTTTATTTATTTAATTTTTTTAAAGAAATCTAACTATTCTTCACCGATATCATATTTTTGTCATGACTCACTCACCTATCGTTAATTTTAAAAAAGAATTATATATTTTCTTTATTTATAATTTTATTAATTTTCATTTAACTCATTCGTATTTTTAAATATAAAAATTTGTTAATTTATATATTTTTAGTATTAACACTTTTTTATCTAATTTTTATTTAATTTTTAATGAAATATTCTATAATAAGTGAGTTTCATAAATTCAAATGAAATGAAAAGCAAGTGAAATGCTTTTTTTTTATATTTATATAAATTGATATTCATAACTTTCCGTGAGAGCTAAATTTTTTTTATCCATATCTCATTATTTTAAACTTATAAATTATATATTATTATATTAATTTAAATATTAAAAATTATATTTTATTCATACATTATTCCGCTCGATTCACTTATAACTCTTATGCTATAAATTTTTTTATAAACAGTTGAATTAAAAAATTAGATGAATAAAATATTAATGATAAAAATAGATAAAATTAAATTTTAATATTTAAAAATATAAATAAATTAAGTGAGAACCGATAAATTATATATGAATAAAATATAATAATTTTTAATTTAATGTGCTTGAAATGTAAAGTAACTGCTTCGAACTGAAAATTAATAATTAAAGTACCATTTTTGCATTTATTTCATTGGCACGATCAATATGCCAGGTATAATGATGATTGCCTTTTGAATGCTTGACTGAATAATCCGATAGTTTATTTGTTGCGTTAAGGCAATTTTTATCGTATAGTATATCATTATGTTTATATTATTTATCTTTATTTTGCGTCATATTTGTTCTACCATATTAATATTATCATTTTATTTAAAATTTTTACATCCGGGGAGCATCCATCAGCCACCTGTGAAGTGGGTTCAACAACCACTGGATTACCCAGTTTCGAATGGCGAAGAACATGATTGGCTACAATCATCTGCATGTACTACGCTGATTATCTTTTAAAGGTCATATTTGTCCGTTTCCTCATTTATTTTTTGTTGCCATTGATTGGCTTTAAAATTGAGTTTTTTTTTTTTTTTTTTAAAAAAAAAGGTAAGGAGCCTAGGCTTAAAAGAAAAGAAAGGATAATATAGTAGAAAATATTATTAGATAGTTTTTTTTATTAGAGTAACCCTTGTAACATCAAAATGAAAATTGATCTAATCGAATGAATTTGTAACTTTGTTTAACTCCCAAATTCGCTAATCAATTAGTATATTTATTCTCATTTTCAAAAGTACGATGTATTTGAATATTCCAATAATCTTTCAACATCCTTCTGACTGCTCAAAGGAGTGCATGATCCATTTCGGAGCTCCAATCATCTGATGTCAAATTTTGAATTAAGCACAAATAATAAAGCAGTTGAAACGGATTTGAGTTCATAAGTTCATAAAAAAATGCATGTTAGGATTCTAAAAAAGTGAGTTTATTAAATATGAATATAAAACGATATAGTCCACAATTTGTAGATAAATCTGCATTCTCTTTTCTTTCTTTTACATTTTCACCTTCAAAAATTAATACATTATACAAATATTCATTCAACCAATTTAATATTAACTCTTAAATTTAATTATTTTTCTTTCAAATCAATTCAACTTAAATAATTTATTTTTTACGTCAATAATTTTATATTTGAATTAATAATTTTAAAATTAACTAATTTTTATTAAAATTTATTTAGTTTTAAACTAAGAATGCATTAAATATATAATTTTTAAATTGATAATTATTATTTTAAATTTAAAATTATTTTTTAAAAAATAAAAATCCACAAACCCAATTTGTAAACTTTATGACTTTAACTTATATTTAGGAATTATAATTTTTGTGGACCAATCCACAAATAAATCAGATAAATCCATTTAATAACTATAATAGAGAATCATATTGTAGAATAATATTTCTTAAATTAAGAAACCAAGCTAAACTTAATCTGTCATAAGCTCTTTATAATTCAATTTTATTTGCATCGTAACTCCCCAAACGTTTAGCAAAACCATATATTCACTCATCATCATATCCTCCAATGCCACACCTAATCTATTTATTTCCATCTTTAATCGTTTGATCTTACTTAAAACCACCCAATTACTTGGAAGAGGCTACCACAAAAGATGTATGTGTTGGGAAAAATATTTACATCCAAAAAAATTAAGCATCAAGCAATTAACATAATAAATCATATTAATGATTTAACATAAAAAATCTCAAACCTTGGAAAAAATTATGAATAAAAAATGATCTACTATATTTTTAAAAGATTATAAGATAATACATGTAAAGATTTTTAACTATAATCTCATAACTTCTTGCCCACCATCCTTATATTTCTTCCAAAAAAGTACTTGTTTGATGTGGAACAATAGTCCTCCTATAACACAAATACTTAACTTGAATAAAATAATAATTCACAATAAAAAATGGTTGATAATTGGTAACAATTAGAATTTGAGTCAATTTCAATTATTTGAAGTCCACTTGTCTATACACTTAAATACACCATCAATGATGAATGATTACATCCTAAATTATTCTTTCTTTTCAATTTTATACTTTTACTATGACTCCTTCGATTTATTTTAAATCTAGGTTTAATTTATTCTTTTCTTCATTAATCTCCTAATTTCTAACTCTCGTTCTATATAATTTCATCCATATCCTAATTTTTTAATTTCTCTTTCGAATTTTCAAATCATTAGTACTTGTGTTTCTAGGATCTTCTTCTTTCAATGATAGCCACCATATGAGCACCATATACAAGATCCTTGCCTTTGCTAATATGGATTTTATATCTCTACAATGTACTAAATTAGGAGTAAATGCTATTGATTTATCTATTAAAAATTTCATTCTTTTGAGTTAATGTATGTATATAAATTGGTGTCAATTTTGTTAAATTATCCATAAATTATTGAGAGAGACGAACAATTGAGATGTGAATTTTCAACATCTTAGATTCTTAGTTATCTTTCATTGCATTTTCCAAACATATTTGGGGTTACGTGAGACAATTGACCTATTTTAGATAATTTTATTAATTAAATAAATAATAATCTTTTGCAGCCAATTTATGTATTAAAATCATTGGCTCTTCTCAAGTTATATTTACTTATTAATTATTGACGGATTGTGAGAAAATTATATATTTCAACTTATGCATTAAAACCATTGGCTCTTCAAGAATAAAATAATTAATAATTATTTCATCACTTTGAGAAAAATATAGATATATATATTTGTTATTTTAGATATATATCTCCGTATATATGCATACTAAAGATAATTTTTAGATATTTTTTGATAATTTATTATCTTCATAATTTGATGGATCAAATTATTAATATGAATGATTCATTTATATTGATTAATAAATAATTAAATAAAATTAGTTTATTATATTATTTATAACAAAAATAAAATTAAAAATTAAAATTTTGTTATATTATGCAATTATTTGATCATTGAGATTTTAAGAACAAATAGGATATGTGATTAAAGATATTCTCAACTGTATATAAAAAGTGTTCATAGATAACAAATGCTAATAGGATGAAAAGTATAATAATTTTATGAATATTTTTTATAAAATAATTTTAAAATCCATGTATCACACGGGTTCAAAACTAGTTAGAAATAGAAATATTACTAAGAGAAAAAAATGGTAAAGACCAACAACGGGAGATACACTTTAATATAAAGAAACAATCAATCAACTAGAAATAAAGTTACAATAATTAAATTTATTTTTTCAGGTAAACATTATGGTAATAAAAATCATCTTAATATTTTTTAAAAATAATATTTTTACAAGAAAGTAAAAATAGCTATAACAATTTTCAGAATCCTTTCATAATTAATATTTAATGAAAGGAAAACATCGGAGACTTTTAGAAAATTAAGCCACTAATTTTCCTTGATATTAGAGAAAAAATATTACTTGTGAGGATCATGTGTAAATTCTTCATTAAAATTTTATATTTATTAAATTAAATTTTATAAATTTATTATGTCATCTTATATTTAATAATAAATTTTAATTTATATTTAAAATTTAATTTTAAATTTTATTTTCAATATATATTCAATTATTATTCGTGTAATTTATCTGATGAAATATGTCATTTGGACTTTTTGATAAAAACTTAACCAACATTTATGAATTGAATTAGACTTATTTTAGTTTGCTAATTAAAAAGATTAAAATTGAATATTAATATTTGGAAAGATTAAATGTAATTAAAATATATATTAAAGCGAACAAAATTATAATTAATCTTAAAAAAATCAATTGCATAAATACGTTCACCAACGATTATTAGGGATCTTTTTTTCAATTTTTTTTTCTTTTTGATCTCCTACACCCTTCTAGAAATTTTTTATTTTATAAATACGCTTTTTACAAAGCCTATTATGACACTCCCCCGTTAATCACGCTAAATTAAATTTTTTATACTTTTAAAATGTCATTGTCCCCCGATCCCCAGAATACGACAAATATGGAAAATAAACGCAGAGGATCAGTAAGGAAGGATAGCAGCAATTGAGGCAATGCTTCTTACCGCTGACGGATCAATTTATAGCAGGGAGAGATTTACTTGTATTTTAGAGTAGATTTGTGTTTTTATTTTTTAAATTTTATATTAAATTAAATTAAATATATAATTTAAAATAATAATTTTGTCTGATTATTTTTTATTAAAAATTTTAAATTATTTTTTTATAATAATAAGAATAATTAAATTACTAGACACATTGAATAAAAATTAAATACTAAATACAATAAAAGGTAAAATTTTGAAAGGATATCGAGTACCACTTGGATTAAAGACTTTTAACTTAAAATTACTTTTGTTTAAAATTAAAATTTATTTTATTAATATTTTATATATAAAATTTAAAATAATAAAAGATAAGAAATACATGTAATAAAAAATTATCAAAATATTTTAAGATGAATATTTAAAATAATAAATATTTATTAATAAAAATATAAAATTAAAAATATTCAATATTTTGTTAAACTTTTAAAATAACAAAAAAAGAAAATTTCTGTCAAATTTAATAAATAATAAAAAATAAAAAATCACAAATTTTTTAATTTCATTTCTCATGAAATATTAAGATATTCTTATTTTCACTTATTTCGCTCGACCGTCCAATGGTATTATCGAAAATTGATCCAATTCTGCGGATAATCAATTGAGTTATGTCTCCTCAAAAAGTCAACGAATCTCACATACTTGGAAGTTGCATTAACCACCGAGTGGCTACCCAAACCAACAACTAAAATACAAAAACATAAAACTATATCTGTATATATATAATATAAAATTATAATTATAATTTCATTTATAAAAATAATATATACTGATAATTTCATTCATTCATTTAATAATTTAAAAATAAAATTATATGTATAAATTTATATTATCAGATAAAATTATATATATAAATTATAATTTAAGAATAATTTAAAAATAAATTTATTATTATATTATAGAATTTTATTTAATTAATAATTAGGTGAAAATTTACATATCAAGGGCTTCGGGTTGGCTTGTAGTGACATATTAATCGGTGGTTGTTGACTGAGAAGGGGGGCGTTGTGAAGCCGGAATCCGACGACCCATTGATTACTTTACTCGGTGAAGCTGTTATTATCATGTGCTTTCCCAGTCTTCTCTTTTCCTTCTTAATTTTGTTGATTTGGCGAGTAATGTGTTGGTGGCCCCCCTTCGTGTTGCACGACGTGAAGACAACGATTAAGATTGCATGCAAAATTTTTATGGCACTTACCTTCGAAGAGAAGAAAATAGAAAGGAAAAAGGAAAAAATTTTAAATTTAAATTTAAATTAATAAAATTAAAAAATTTAAAATTTAGATTACTAAAAAAATTTCAATCACAAATTTAGTGTTTAATATTTCTCTCCTTTTTTTTTCTCTATCCAAATACAAAAGAGAAGAAAATTTGAATTTTTTTCTCAATTTCTTTCCTCCTGTTGAACAAAACCTTAAAGAAATTTTTTTAAAAAAAATTTTAGGCACATACTTTCTCCATTTTTTTTTATTTATTATAATTAATTAATTTTATAAATATTAAAAACAATTTAATTTATTTATTTTAATAAATTTTTTAAGATTATTCCTTATGTATAAAATCTAAAACACTTAAAAGTAAGAAAAAAATAATAAAATAAATACAAGTGAGTTAAGAGTATAGAATGATGAAGTATTTATTAATAAAAAAGAATAAAATTCAAAAATAACTTAATACTTTATTACAATTCTAAAGCCTCAGATAAGAAATATTTTTTTTTTAAAAAAGAGTAGATAATAAGTAAATTGAGAACTTTTTTTATGTAAATAATATATCTAGAATGCTGTATACATTAAAAATGAAATTCAAAAATAAATTTTGAATCTTTTATATTTATTAAATTAAATTTTATAAATTTATTTGATAATTTTGTATTCAAATAATAATTTTTAACTTATATTTAAAATTTAATATCAAATTCCACTTTTGCCACATATAACATTGTTGTTAATATATAATTAGAACTTTATTTTAATTCTTATAAGATTGAATTTTTATCAATTTCAATCATGATTAAAAGGTTTGTATCAATTTTGTCCTTACAAGATTAAAAAATTCTTAAATTTAACCTTTTTGTATAGTAATTTAATTTTCTATCTCATGTACCAATGACTAAAATTTAAAAAATTATAATTTTATAAAAATTAAATTGATATAAAATTTTAATTAAAGATAAAATTAATAAAAAATAAATTTTTAATCATAATAATTTATTCTCTCTCTCTATTTCTTTTTAGGCGTTGTCTAAAATTAATGAATGAATATTAAAGAATGTAATAAATAATATTAATTTTAAGAGAGATAAATTAAAATTTATTAATATTATCCTTTATTAAAAATTAATTAATAAGTAAATTATTAAATATTTATATAAATTATAAGAGTAATATTTGAAAGAAAATAATAAACTTATTATTTACATTTTTAAAAATATAAATAATATAAATAAATTTTTTTCTCTAAAATAATATTTAAAAAAATGAAGGAATTACTTACGGACTAATAATAACTGTCTTTATTGTTATTGAATCACCTTCGATAATTAATGAAAATATTTTCGTCTGGGATTAATTTTGGTAAATGGAAAGTGAAGCAAAGATACATATATATCGCTTTCGATAATTAATGAAAATATTTTTGTTTGGGATTAATTTTGGTGAATGGAAAGCGAACCAAAGATACATACATTAGTACAACGGCTTTTGATGAAAAAGTGAGGAAAAAATCAAAGATGATCTGGAAAGCTTGGGCTGACGGTGATTTATGGTGCTCGTTCATTTTGGCAAATTCTAGTCTTCAGTCAGAGTTAGTCGTACTTTCTGGATTAAACTAAAGTCCGCAGACCATATCCTGAGCCAAAAAGAAGGACGCAACCATGTGGGGTTGCTACAATGAGAAGAACATTTTTTTTAATCACATAAGCATAAAATCAAAAAGAGTAACCGATAAATTCGACTCCAGATGATAATCGTGATGTTAGATTGATTTTAAATTTTACGTACATCAATTTTAATTCAATTTTACTTAAGATTAATAGAATTAGATTCGATTGACGTCAATATAAAATTTAAAATTAATTTAATATTACATTAATCTTTCAAAGATAAATTTATTTATTTTTTATTTTTATCTTGAGAAAAATATGCATCAAATTAGTGTAGAATACAAAAATGTTTTTAAAATGTATTTTTAAGAATTTGTATAAAGTTTGAAGAGATTTTACATACAATAATATTATTATAGAATTGTCATTGTCTTTTAACTTTCCACGTGATTCAATTTTCATACAAATGATTTTTTTAGTGTTATGCGAGTAATGTGTATTAAATGATTTGCAGCATTAAACTTGGCAACAAAAGGAAAAGTGCATGTATCAAATAATTTTAGTATCATGCGAGTAATATATACTAACTCAATTATCGATACTCGTTTACTTTTGTCATATTCATTGATGCAAGTGCTCTTAGGAGAATTATGAAGATAATCAAAGCTTCATTCCATGACTCTTGGATCACATGATCTAAGGTGTCCAACTAGCAAAAAGATAAATAGTTTGCATCATTCAAGGTTTAACTAAATAATTTTTTGTAATTTATAACAACTATTTTTGTATTATTATCCCTAAACTCGTGCAATTAATTATTGGATTTTTTGTTTCATTAATTTTGCAAAGAGAGTACTAGTAGGATGCTACTCAAGAGCTTAAAATAGAAAGGATGTGGGAGATTAAATGTGCTACATGGTTGTTTCATCTTCTATGCAAGGCCAAAAAAAAAAAAGCACACAAAGAGCAATAATAGGCCTCTAAATGAATAGGTGATCCAATTTAGGAAACAATACCTGATATGTGGCAAACAAACAAAACCTTAAAAATTGTCCAAGTAGAATACAAAGAATAGAAATTCTAATTGTGGTGGTCTATATCCCTATTTACATATAGAAGGGTTAATCCTAATTACTAAACATAAAAAAAGCATGGAACATAAAATAGAAAACATGAATTTTATTTTTGTGATCTCAATTGGAATATATGTATTTTAGTTGATTTTTATTGCAATGCATTGCAAGAAAGGCTAAGTGGGATAAGACTCACTTTGTCATAATTGTTTTTTAAAACTCATTGAAATGGTGAGCAATTCATTTGTAAGATGTCTTAGATGACTTAAGTTAGTAATTTATCATTTTTATTATCATCATAATGGCTTGAATTTTTTCAACCATATTTTGTTATTTATGTATTCTATTCTATTTGTTCATTTTGTGTTTAATTAGTAATTATGTTATAAAGCATGCCATTATTGTATGGTTTATTTTGAATGTTCTTCAATAAGTTAGATTGGGTATTTGCTGGTTCTTAAGAGTATAAGACCATTTCATAGCTTTACTTGGTAGTGACATTGCCAAAAGGTGCTTGTTAGAATGGAATAGCATACCTAAAAACTATATGCTAAAAGTGGGAGATAGATTGTTCTTATTTCTTTTAATTGGTTTTACTTGTTCATTGATATGCATGTAGCTATATATGTTTTGTGAAGTCAACTTTATTAATAGTAACTTATTTTCATTGTTGAATGCAATTAAATTTATAGCATTGATGACTTTTTGAATAGTTATTTTCTTTGTTAACTAATCTTATCTTGCAATATTTTGACCATGGTTGATTGTTAGGAAAAGTATAATGGGTTATGTAAGGAGAAATATAGGGAATCCTTATCAAATGCTACAACTAATAGTTAAGAAGGAGATAACAGAGTTGGGCATATACCACTGGAAATAATCGAAGAAGATGATACAACATTATTTATAAGGCAGTTGGTGGGACCAAAAAGGAAAGGCTATATGGGCTTGGATTACAGGGTATAATTTTAGCTACAAAATATTCAAGATCATCTATTGTACTATAATTAGGCCAACCTCATATTAAAGTTGAGGATATTGTTATAGCTCCCTAATTAAAGATTGTTAGAGTAGCTTGTGGAACATTAAGTGGACCTAGTAGTTGAGCATCAAGTTAAATTTGAGTAGCAAATGGTCAAACTGTACGAGCAAATATCTTAGTTCTTGTTGATGCTGATAGTTCTTAGCAACTAAAATATGAATGCACAAATTTCACCATATTTTAATAATCCCCCTTCCAATGATGATTCTTGAAATGATTTGGAGTAGATTGTTTAGGAAATGCATATCAACTAAAGACCATATGTTTAAGAATCTTTGTGAATTGCTAAGTATTTTGGATAAAGTAAATTATTTATGATATGTTATCTTGATTGCACATGAAGATTAACTTTTATGTAAATATGTATTTACTTTTAATTGAATGGGAGTTTTCATTTACTTTTTGGTGTATTTTATATTGTTAACTAGGGTATGGATATTGTGCAACAAAGGTCAATTGTGGCTCCCTTTTCAATTAATGTAAATAAAGGACTAGAATTTTGTTTTGTATCGAGGTAACACATAGACATCTTATTTTTAATAGATTGCTTTGACTAATAAAGTTAACCATTAGCAAGGGAACCAACTGTTGCTAATAATGTTGCTAATAAGGCAACTGACTTATAGAAGCATGGACTTTATGGTTCAAATAAATTAATGAGGAACTTAATGACAAAAGTTATTTCTTACTAAAATATTCACTTTCTTAGCTATTCCCTTGCCAAGAGGCTTTATAATCTTATCCATGTCTATAAATTGGCAATGATATTTTCAAATTTAACAAGGAATAATATCTCTCGCTAAAATTAGTAAGGGAATTATGAATACCTTGCAAATGATTAGCAAGAGAATGTTTAATTATATATTAGCAAGGGAAACTGCCTCTTGCTAAATAAATTTCAATGATGGAAAATGACTATTTAGCAATGGATTTTTCTATTGTTAAATGTCTTTTCTTGTTGTGAATATTGGAATAAAAATATTTTTAAAATGTCTTTTTAAAATTTAGATCAAATATAAAAATATAATATTTCATTAAAATATTTTTAAAAATGTTATAAAGATTAACTAAAATGTTATCCTAATGAATTAACATTCATATAATTAAGACATTAATACATACATAAATTTTTTTAGTATTATACATATCACAAGTCTCGTCATATATACCGTATAAAAAAAGACAACATATAAGTATTTACTGTATATGTATATATTGTAAGTGTAATTAACATTAACATTCTCTATTCTCCATAAATATTTAGTCCAACTAATCTTTTATGCTTTAAAGTCATGATCCACAACTAATCTTTTGTCGTCGTATCCTCAGCGACCACAGATCAGAATCAAAGGGTCTTTCTACGCAGTAGAAACAAAGA
Organism: Sindora glabra; assembly: GCA_020226215.1. NCBI lineage: Eukaryota > Viridiplantae > Streptophyta > Magnoliopsida > Fabales > Fabaceae > Sindora > Sindora glabra. The sequence goes on from CM035225.1 coordinate 7,709,701, forward strand.
GGAAAACACCAGGCGAAGTCTATGTGCTGAACATTAGAGTAATTAATCTTTTATGACTTTTCTACTTTTCTCACTCTTATATATATATATATATATATATATATATATATATATATATATATATATATATATATATAAGAGGGGATAATTAACACTAGTATAAATTTAAAAGATTTACTTTTATCATTAATTTTAACTCCGTTCAATGATTATAAAGGAAGAAATTTAAAAAATAAAATTCTTTTTATTGAAAAGAGAGAATAAGTAGAATGCATATTTATTAATTTTTTTAAAAATCATTCTTTATTTTTTATATTCATCTTATAAAAATATTATGTATGGAAATAATTTTAATTTATTGTACCGATACAAATTTAGATTTAAATTATTATATTATGTCCTCTTACTTTTGGTGTAATATTATAGAACTTGGGATCAATTCACATACCATTTAATTTATATTAATATTCACATAGAAATAAAATACAAATTTTAACAGGATAGGATGAGAACTTCAAATCAATATAACTATTTTTGTTGAAAAATTACAAATTTTCTTTTAGGTGTGAAAATCAATCGACTACACATCTCCACAACCTATCTATCAAAGTTTTTCTCCCAAAGTTTTATCAGAATACTTCATTTGAAATAATATATAATATACGTCAAATATTATACCCACATAACATTGCATCATAATAGAGTATAATATAAAATATCTAAATGGAAATGAGCGGAGTGTTGTGGAAATAAATAATATCGGAAAGGAAGATCTAATACATTTATTTATTAATATTATATTATAGTAAATAAATATTTAAATTTTTGTATAATAATTTAAAGTAACATTTTTACGAGAAAGATGAATATAAAAAATAAAAAATAGATTTATGAAAGAGAAAGTTAATAAATGTGTGTTCTACTTATTTTCTCTTTTCTTCAACACTTTTTAAAATTCTTTTTTTTAACTATTAGATGATGTTAGAATTAATAGTGAGGATTTAGTATAAAATTTTTAGTTTTTTATATTTTTATTTGATCATTAAAGTTAGTGAATGGATATTAATATGGATATATTATAGTCATTAGATGAAAGTCAAATGAATGGTATAAATTTAATGTAAGTGAAGTAAATTTTAAGTGATATATATATATATATATATATATATATATATATATATATATATATATATATATATGATACTCTGTTTATACAAGGTTAAAATCCACAAAAGACGATTTTAAACTGCTAGTATCGTGTGTGCATGTATATATTAATATTCATAGAAAATATATAGTAATATATATTTTTTGTAAATTTTGGTAAAAATTTCATATTTTTTCTGACTTCTCTATAAAAAATTGTAATTTTTATTATATTTTTTAAAATACTTTTATGCAACTTTATACCATGGGATTGTAACATTTTATAAAATTTTTCCAACATTAGTGTTTTAAGAAATAGATAAGAGATTTAATCTAAAAATTATAATTATTTATAGATAAGGTATTTATTGTAAAGTTTATAATTATTTATATGTATATTACTTTTCTAATTAACTGAATAAATAATTAATAATTATATTTATTAATTTATAATTATTTGTAATGCATTATAAAAGTATTATATATGTAAAATTATAATTAAAAACTTCATAATAAACACTTATAAAATTTGGTGCTTGCTATGGTGCCCTTAGGGGTTTGGTACCCGAAGTGGTGTGACAAAATACAAGCCACTGGATGAGATTACAAAAATCTTAACATTGACTTAATAATCTCATTCAGTGGCTTGTATTTTGCCACACCACCCTAGGCACCAAATTTTTAGGAGTACCTTAGAATTCACCGTAAAATTTTACTTAAAATTTTTTATAATACTGCTCCCCTCCCGTGGGATAAAAAAAGTGGAGGATTTTTTTAATTTTAATTAAAAGAATTTTTTTTAAATATTAATGGAAGGAATAGTATTAGCCATAACGCAGAGGGTTCAGAAGCAACATTCAGTGGGCTTGAAAGTGGAACTGGTCGTTCCAATATATTCAAAGTAAAAAATTATAAGTATTGAAAATATTTTTTAAATTAAAATTAAAATTATATAAATTAAATTAAATTTTATAAATTTATTTTATACTTACTAATTTTAGTTTTTGAATAAAAATTTAATTTTAATTTTTATAGAATTGTTCATATTCAAAAAAGCTAAAAACGGAAGTCATAAATATGAATATTACGTTTAGCAGCTGAAGTCCATGCCTTCATTTTAACAGTACGGTATGTAGGCATTAGGTACATCAACCGGAAGAAACGGCCACATGTCGGCCGCTTCAGATGTTAACAAACACAATATTTCTTTCACGTTACAATATATACAGCGGAGTCAAACAGAATTTAAATATTTTGAGAGGAAAAAGAATTATAAGCCAAAAAAATGGTAGTTAAGTTCGGGAACTTAGCCTTATAATATTGAAGAAAATGCGAAAACTGAAGTCTATTTTGAAGAATACATTTCATATTAGATATTAGAATATAAAAAGCATTTTAACTGAAGATTTAAATTAAAAAATTTCATAATAGAAGTTAAATTTAATTTACTGGTACACTTTCGTTTATTTTTTGAAAAAAATTTATAAGAAAAAATTATTTCTTTTTATATAAATGAAAGAAAATGAGGTGCATTTATACATTGTGATTTAAAAAAAATAATATTTTGAATAATGATGAAAAATAACTCTATTTTTTTTTAAAAAAATTGAAGTTATCTTTTATCAAATTTGTTATATTCAATATTGAATATATAAATGTTTTTCTGCTTTTTAATATTTTATAATTATATTTTTATAAAAGATATTTATCATCAAAATAGATGAATCTTGTGTAATTTAGTTTTATGTTATCAACCATCCATACATTCTCATATTAATAAAAAATTATTAGAACTTTATTATTTGTAAAAAAATTTATAATATATTATTTTTTATTTCTTTATAATATAAAATATATTATACTAATAATAAATTTAATTTAATTTTTTATAATATTATTTATATATTATTACATCAATAAAAATTATTAAATACTCTTATTATTAATAAAAATTATTATCACTTTTTTAATATCGTGATATCATATTTATTAAAAAAATTTACAGCAATAACTTATCAAATTTAAACCCTTCAACTACTTTTTTTGCTTTCATGGCACTCACAATTCTCCGAGTAATTATGGATGCGATACAGCACATTATATTGTATGATAGGTGCTCAATTTTATGAATGGTAACTTATAGATTAGTATTGTTTTTTTTTTAATTCAGATATTCCTACTTTTTCTATTAGACATTAATTTAATTATGTTCAGAATAATAAAAATAATAAATAATAAATTTCTCTTAATAAAAATACTTTCAAAAATCAAATTTAAAATATTTTATCAAACCTAAAACACATTTAAACTATTATCCCGAAACCAACTAATTATTGGCATATTGCCTTCTTAAATTTAAGAGATTAGCCACTACTGCATAGAATATTGTTTGTAACGTCTCTAATTAATAATATTTTTTTTTAAAAAAAGGACAAAGTCTAAGAGAAAATGAGAAATCACTCAGAAATTATAATTGTAGTTGTTTTGATATATTGCCTTGCAACTTGCAAGACTTGATAGAAGTTCTTATTGCTATATCTTTGGAGTTTAGACTCAGAAATAACATTATAATTTGAAATAGAATAATTAAACCGTCGATGGTGTGAATAATTTAAAAATTGGTGCGAATAAAATGGAAAGAATGTAGTGGATGCAACGCTAGAATCATGTGTCAGCCAAAACGTCATCGTGGCGCAGTGGTGACCAAATTAACGTGTTTGACCTGCCCTTCCAAATTCTATTTTTATTATTTTTAAAATTTAAATTAAATATATATATATATATAATGAATTATCATTTTGACAGAAAAATTGGACAATTACGTAGCAACAGGGAAGGAAACCCCTTGCAAATTAGTTAGTGACAAGTTGAAACCTCCAAGAAAGGAAAAAGGCCATCTTTTCTACTGACGTGTGTAGAATGTTCCGACCAACGTTAGAGCCATGAAATTACACACACATTAATTGATGGGTTTACTAGGACTAGTTGACATGACATCACCCACTTCTTTTGCTCCTTCCTCCTCTTTTCCCTTGATTTGATTTTAAGGGGTTTAGCGATATTGTTAATATATTATTATATAATATATAAAATTAATTTAAATAATTAAAGTACAATTTAATTTAGTAATATATTATTTTATTATTATATTAGTGATATATCAAATTCTTTTCTTATAAATTTTATTTTTTGGGACCATCTCATTTAGTGTACGAATCTTAAAGAGTATATTTTTTCTAATATATAATGACATCACATATTATCTTTTACTTTTTTTCAATTTTATGTCTTAAATTAAAATTTTAAATCTCGCCATTTCCATTATTAAGATTTTTTAATTGGATACTTCTCGTTAAAATACTGTCAAAAATTGATAAACGTAGGTAACTAATAGATTATAAGTGTTCAGTTATTATTAATTTTTTCGATACAGAGCAAACAGCCAGGCCAAGGATAAGTGTTCAATTACAAACTTTTTAATTTATGTGCATCAATCGTCAAACTATAAAGACACGTGTGAGACTGTCAATTATATGTCATTCTCCTTAAAAATAATAAACTGAGCAGACTCTCTCAATTTAAAATGCACACTTTCCAATAATATTTCAATCTTCTTTGGATATTACTGTGAACAAATTATGTATCAGGAAAGAGATAGTTAAAATATTTAGAATCCAAGTCTTTCTCAAATAACTATTATCTAGTTGGAAGGAAAAAAAACTGCGTCCGAATCCAAATTATAAATTTTAAATACATAAGATAAATGATTCAAATTCATATAACACTAAAAGACACCAAAAAGTAAAAATTTTAAAGTAACATGCATCTTCTACCGTAAAATTGTAATTTTACATTAGTTTTGAAAGATGTTGGTGAATGGCAAAATTGATATTTATATAATATGGTGATATTTTTAAAATTATTAGAATTAATAAAATAATAATTTGTAAATACAATTATATATATTTTGATATGATAATATTTTTAAAATTTTTAAAAAAATTAAGATAATAATTTTTAATTTAATTGATATTATAAGGTAGGATATTTGAAGGATATTAGAAAAATGAGAAAATTTAAGACATTAATTTTAAAAGTAACTAAATCTTATTTAAATGTGATCACATTTTTGTAATTTTTCAGAAATTTGAGAAGATAATTTTTTACTTAATTGATATGATAATGTATGACATTTAAAAATTGTTAAGAAAATGAAAAAAATTTAAGATGTTAATTGTAGAATTGACCAATATTTATTTAGACGTGGTAACATTTTTAAAATTATGAAAAAATTTAAAATATTAATTTTTTAACTGATATCATAATATATGACATTTAAAAATTGTTGAAAAAATAATAACATTTAAAATATTAATTTTAGAATTAATTAATGCCTATTTGCATGTGATTATATTTTTGAAATTATTATGAAATATAATATGTTAGCTTTTTACACAACCAATATTAAAATATATGATATTTAAAGATAATTAAAAAAATTTAAGATGTTAATTTTTGAAATAACTAGCATTTAAAAATATTGAAATATGGTAAAAACCCTTCACATGATGATATTTTAGTGCTAAATAAAGTGCATTTTATTCTTTTTCTTAATACCATTCTCATTTTATTTCTTATTTATTTTTAAATTTAATCTCTATCTCCATTTAACTTCCTTTACAACATTTTATATATTCCTCCTTTCTCTACTACATGTCAATGAGTTATCAAAACTCCTTTAACTAATATTGAGTACAAACCAAATATCACACTGGTTTGGCACTTCTTAATTTTATTTCTTTTAAATTTTTATCTTTTTCATTTCTGTGATTTTTTGCATAAATTTTTTTAAGTGATTTTTGTTTATATTTTTCTTGTATAATCTTTAAGATTATATTTAAGTGTTAGGTGTTTATTATATATATAATAAAATATTACAATTAAATTCGAAGTGACCAAACAATAATAAAAGATGGGAAAAAAAGAAAAAGGGCCATGAAAATGATTATTTTTTATAATTCCAAAAAGGGAAAAAATATTATGATAAATGGATAAATATAAAAAATTATATAAAATCAATATAAAATTTATCCTAAACAAATAATCGAGTATGAAGTTATAACCTATTAAAAATATTTAGTTCAAAATACATATTTTTGTATGAGATTCTAACTTTGTTCAATTTTAATTATAAATATTTTGATAAGAAAGACAAAAATTAATTTAAAAAAAATTGACAAATATTTCACATTAATCATTTATCTTATTGGCTATTGGCTAGCTTGTCTTACTGATTTTTTTATACAAAACAATGTTATGTTTCTTTTTTATAATAATTTTATAATTAACATCATAAAATATTTATTATAATAAAATGTATTCCAACATAAAATTCTTTAAAATAATATAAATCATATAACTAATAAAATAATTTATCATAAAAAGTAATAAAATATAGAATAAAAACATAATAGTTTGAATTAAAAGATTCATCAAAATAGCATCCACTCAAATGTCAAATCAAGAAGGAAATAAATTAGAATAAGTTTTTAAAATAACTAGAATACTTCTACGGATTAAACTTGAGATGCACAGTCCAAATAATGATCTGATAAAAAGAAATGGGTACCTCATTTTTGCTCATTCTTTCATGGTGTGAGAAGGGAAATTTGGCAGAAGAGAGTCATAAACACGGAGGAAAAAATGAGGATAATACTCGAAACAGAAGCATCTAATCCCTTTCGGACACCCCCCCCCCCCCCCAAAAAAAAAAAGGAAAAAAATGAGACAGAGGAGATAAGACACAAATGATCAAATTTTACAACTAAATATTTACAGTTTTATAATTTTTTGAAAAGGTATTTATACTCAAGTTTCTAATTGAAAACCTATACTATATTTTATATTCTAATTGGATGCCTCCCATTAGCAAAATCATCAATTTTTAACGGAAAATTAATGGAAGGTATCCAAATAAAAATTATCATAAGTGTGTATTTATTTTTAAAAAAAACTTTGAAATTATAGAAACTTATAATATAATTTCACTTAAGTAGCAAGCTTTTTCGCCTTTAATAATAAAACGATATCTGATGTTGTTTTCAAAAAAAATTTCATCTTTATATCTTGAACTTGAATGAATAATCTTGCTAATCCTATGATTAAAGAAAAAAAATTAATCAGCAAGGTTTTAAACGCTATAGATCTCGTGTTTAAACAATATTCTATTTTATTTTTTCCTCCTCCTTTATAAACAATATTCTATTTTAATTTTTCTTCCTTTTTCTAGATCGTTGATTTTAATTAATTATTAATATTATAAAATTAAAGTGAAAAAGGCAGGGCATCTCACCCACCGCCACAAATCTTGCAAAATTCTATGCCGTAGGCACAGCCCACTTGGGAATTGAGATCCTCTCTTTTTCAGAGCGACGGGCGAGGTGAATTTTGAAAAAAGGGTTGATATAATTTTTTTTAATTATGATTTTCATTAAAGAAAAATTAAAGTAACGTTTTATATATTAAAAATAAAATTAAAAATTAAATTTTAAGTAAAAATTATTAATTATAATTAAGTATAAGATGATGAGATGAATTTATAAAATTTAATTTGATAAATATAAAAAAATTAATATTCAATTTCAAAACTCGTTTTTGACATTTATAATATTTTTCACTCTTTTTATTTCTTTTTATTTGTCTTGGAGTAATTTTTTATTTTTTATTTAATGCTTTAAATTTTTAATAAAATATTAATTTTTTAATTTTATCTTTTTAAGTTAATAATTACTTCATTATTCTATATTTTTAATCTACTTATATTTATTTCATTATATTTTTTATTTTTAATTATCTTGAACTTTATATGTAAAAAGTAGTTTTAAAAAATTTACTAAAAATAAACAAATTACATCTTTATATTAAAAAAGAAAGGAATAAAAATTAATAAATTTTAAAATAAAAAATAAAAGAAGTAAAAGATTAATAGACTTTAAAATAAAAATTACATCTTCATCTACCATAAAAAATGATGAGAAAGGAAATCACCCACCCACTTATTTATTCGTTTCCTCATGGCGACAAAAGGAAAAAGCTCAGCAGATGCAGCAAAGAGTCATAAAATTTATTTTATGCACAAATCACTCTCACATGTTCTTAAAAGTGAATTGAGATGCCTGCCCAAACCTTCCTTCACAAAAGTTAAGATATTATTATCATCAAACTAAAGCAAGATCAGATTCCTTTATACCATAACTCTGACTCAGTCCCTTCCTTGTATTTGCTATATTCTTTTTGGTCTGTGATTGCAATCTGACTCTATATAATATATTAAATTTATGTAAAAAATAGAGTGACATTTAAGACTACACTTTTATGATTAAAATTTCATATTAATTTTATACTGAAGAGAAATGACAAGATAATTGTATATACAATGAGATCACAATTTTCTATGTGCAAGGATGACTCTGCCAAGTTTATTTCTATTTTTCAATGTAAAACTAAAATAATCAATCAATATTAATATAATACTAATACAAATATTTATTAAAATTTAAATTTAATTTATTATCAATATAATCTTTATATTATTATCTACTCAGTGTTGCACACGGATGAAAATGGAAGGTCCAACCTTGCATCATCCCACAGGAGTAAAAGCAATCTTGGTCATCATGAGGAGCGACGTTATAGTTGAAACTCCAAACATTTGTATGGACACAAACTGCCCACACCCAATCAATGTGTCCCAACAAATTCATACATTGTCAAGTTTCTACGTCTCAGTTCTAAATAGTGATGGAATGATTGGCGGATCATTTTCTCCATCTATGCCAAATAACTCGTGGTGGTCAAACTCAATTACTTGATTTGCTTCCTAGTAACAAAGTCTCAAACGTGAAGAATCCCCTCTATTGTAGGCTACAAGATGGGTTCACAAACCCTCGTCCCCCAAGTTTTTGTCGATCCAAGTGAAAACGGGCTTCAATTTAAATTGGCCCAAATTCACCCACTGAATCCCTCAATCCTCAAATAAATTATGTAATATCCTTCTTTTCTCTCCTCTCTTTTAACAAGCATTACCTAGTTAAAAATAATTAAGATAATTCTACCGCATCATTATTTCATTTTAAAGATCACAGCTTCGGTGTCTACTTGAAGGAAGCCTCGGACCAGTCATCCACCTCACAAGGAAACCTCGGACGAGTCATTCACTGCGAGGCCAATGAAATAGTCCGAGAATTGTAACTTAGGACAGTAGTGCAGACACACAGTGACTATGACAATGACATATCTTCTTTTTTAGCTACGTCATAGTTAGACTTGTAATGTATGTATGATTTTTACAAATTACAAAAATTGTTTCTTGAGATGTAAAATTTTCTCGTAAATATACAATGTTAAACATGAATACTTTCCTTTTGAACATTTGATTTGTTCAAAATGATTATTAACTAGTCTGTATATGCAAAAACTAATCCAGACACCTTCTAACCGTTAAAATACAAATCATGGAAGCCACAGATATTCCTTGCACCATGTCTTAATGATTTGGCATTTTGATTTGCCCAAAGGGACAACTGTGATACTCTTTAGCTAGTTATTCACAAAGGGACATCAATGAACTGCTGCAGATGGGTGGAGTGCATAAATCTAGTGAAGTAATTTGATCGAGTAGAACTAGATTGTGGCCCGTGTGATCCACAGGCTGTAAATCTATGCATTTATTGATTGAACAATATCAGAACTAAAGAAAGTTATATATGTATAATAATAAAAAGAAATAATTATAAATGAGATTTAGGAAGTAAAAGAATCCTGAGGAAACATTCACATGTTATCATAGATTTTGATTCAGCAGAATATTAGGTATAAATTTCCAACCTCCCTTTGTTGGGTGCCTCAAAGAGTTTATTTGTTTTCTTTTTCTTTCGGTGCTTTTGGGATCTTGATTCCAAATGATGGTTGAGAATGAATAGTCAAAGCATCTATATATAACAACAATAACTTATCATGGAATTATATTCTCTGCTTTACTGCACCCAAAATATGCAAAATGGGGAAGAATGGAGCATACATGAATAGAAAAAAGCAAAAAACATTGTCATTAGCACGTGATCTGTTCCAGAACGTTTGGTCTTTCACTACAATCCTACACCCCCAGAAAAGCGGGGAAAAAAACACTGTCACTATGCATATTTTTCAGCAGACTTGCGATCTGGACGTGAGTTCTTTATCTAGCTGACTCAGGTCACCTTTTTTTCCCTTGAGTTTCTCTTCACCGTTGCACCATAAAGCACCAACCAAATTATCTGAACATCAATTTCAAGCATGAAATCAGCTGTCTGCTTTTTGTTTGTCAATTTCTTCAGATGGTCTCGTGGCTCAAGAAAATGAACGAGCTGGACCCAAAACCAATTTTGCCATTGCCAGTTAAATGAGTGACTCCCAGTCCATATGTTTCACCAATAGTCCTTACAAGAGCATAAACCCCCATCAAAATGGTGGAAACGATTTCTGTCCCTGACTATGATTTTCCTATGGTAGACCTTGGAGACAAATTTAATGGCCAAATGACAATCTTCACACACTCGCAAGTTCTTAAAAATCCGGCTGGGAGTGCCAGGGGCTGTCGTGAGAAGCCCGAAAGCAACCGCCGACTTTTCACTATGAGTGGCCAATGCATTCAGTTTCTCTTGTTCATCAAAGTCTTGTATGGTTGAAGTTGTTAATGGCTTATACCCAGCATATTTAAGTCTATCAAGGATCTCATCCAACATTTCATATATCTCTTTGCATTTTGGATGTGATTTATCCCCTGAAACAAATTCAGAAACTGCATTATCAACTTCAATTGAGCTACTACCTGGAATTTTCTGAATATTTGTATTTTTCATCATCCTCCTGAGGTTCACAACCTGGTCCCAATTCTTTGCTTGGGAATATATATTTGACAACAGGACATAATTCCCATCTTCACAAGGTTCCAATTCGAGAAGATTTACTGTAGCTTCCTCAGCCAGTTCAACATTTTTGTGGATTCTACATGCTGCAAGAAAGGCCCTCCACACTATTGCATCCGGTGCAAAGGGCATAGTGTTGATGAGTTCCCTGGCCTCTTGAAGCCGCCCGGCTCGTCCCAAAATGTCAACCATACAGCCATAATGTTCTATTTTTGGTGTAACTCCATAAACACTACTCATTGATATGAAGTACATCCATCCCCTTTCAACAAGTCCAATATGGCTGCAGGCGCTTAGTACGCCTATGAAAGTTACATCATTTGGTCGAACTCCTTCAAATATCATCTTGGAGAAATAATCCAAGGCAAGCTCACCAAATCCATGATTTGCAAGACCCATGATCACGACACTCCAAGTAATAATATCCTTCTTATTCAAGCACTCAAAAATCCGTAGTGAATTATCCATGTCCCCACACTTTGCATACATGTCTAAAAGAGAAGTACCCAGCTTCATGTCTACGTCAATTTTATTTCTTTCGATGTACTCATGAATCGTCTTTCCCATTCCAAGAGCACCAACATTGCCACATGCAGATAAGATACTGATTAGAGTGATCTTATCGGGTTCCACGTTAGCAAGTTGCATATCATGAAACAGACTCAATGCCTCGTTAGATTGCTGCCTTTGTTCACTAGTAATATCGAACACTTTCTGAATTGTCCCGGCATCACCAAGTGACGCATGTCCGTGAATAATGGTATTCCATGAAACCAGATCTCTCTCAGGCATATTGTTAAACAGTTTGCGTGCCAGTTTGATCTCCCCAAGTCTAACATACTCTGCTAACAGAACATTATAGGACACCAAGTCTGGTTCTTTCATGCAATAAAACACCTTTCCTGCATTTTCAATGCAACCACATTTTGCATACATCTCAATAAGTGCAGTTTGAACGAACAAATCAGGACCAAACCCAAGTTTTATCACATCTGCATGTACATTCTGACCATTTTCACAGTCCATTAACCTCCCGCATGCCTTGAGAACCAGCGAAAGGCTAAAACTATCAACCAAAATCCCATCTTGAAGGCGCATTTGGAAGTAAAGGGCGACAGATTCATTAGGTTTTTGAGCATTTAAGTAGGCACGAATCATGGCATTCCAAGTGAAGGCATCGGGCTGGGTAAACGACTCAAATAAGGAACGAGCATAGGTCAAATCATTTGTTGGAGAGAGAGAAATGATTGTGCTTAAGAGCTTAGAATGAAGGAAGTTGTTATGGCAGAGACAGGTTTTGATGTAAAAGGCGTGGACTTGAAGAAAGTGTATAAGGCTGATGGAATTTTCGAGGAGAAAACCAGTTCTCTGCTGTATGGTCTTTCTGGTGTATTGTCGGATAAGCTTGGAGCATAATCGCATTGTAACAACATACAAGGTTAGCAGATCTTCCTGGGAATCAGAAAGCCACAATACCATCACAAACTAGCTTTGTTGTGGCGAAACTTCGATCTAAAACAAATCGGTTAATGAATAGCATAGTTCTAGCCAGGATGAAAAATCCAATCTTGTACTGGTGTTCATTAGAAAATTTCTTACTAAAATAGATTTTCTCCTGTTTTGAGACAATGAAATTAAAACTGTCCAAAGGCTTAGAATCAAACTAATCTAATGGCAGTTTAAGCATTTGAAAGCCCTGATTTTCTTGAATACTTTCTCCGGTTAGTGTTCGGAGATCAAAGTTCACATGGGGCAATGGAGAATAGGATCTATTTTGATTCAATGGAGATTACATGGGAGATGGTCGTTTATTTTTTTGAATCCAAGACTTCTATTAGTGTATGCATCCATTTGAGAAAAGAAAATAAATAAGGTGAAGGTTGGTGTCTTTCATAAAGTAAGCATGTGCCACATGAATCATTTACCGTATAGTTTAATTATGCTGATGTGGATTTGCAAATTATACATATATTTAAAAACAAGTGGGTAAAAATTAAAAGTCTTTCGTTTAAGTGACTTGTTCATGGGTATTATTAGGTCAGACTTAGGTTAAATGAGTTTTAAGTTAAAGTTTAATTTTTAATTCATATAATTTTAAGTCCATTTATAAATGAAGGCTTAAACCTGTGGGCTTGAGCAAAGTTCAATTTAAATCCATGAAAGAATAATATAAATATATTTATCTTATAATTTAGTTTAAGAAAGTAAACAAAATATATAATTATATAAATTTTGGCATATTTTTTTACCACATATCTATAATTTTATTTTATTTTTTCAATTAGAACTTATAAGCTCATAATAATACAAACTCATTTCTTTTTTGATTTTTTAGTGTCAACTACATAATAAAACAATTTTTTAAAGAAAACTTCTATTTCTAGCAAACTTACAATTTATTTTCATGTTTAGAATTACACAAAAAAATTTTACTAGACAACTATATAAAAGAATTCATCAAAGTTTGGTAACTACTTGAGTTTATAATATATAAATTATGTCTTTTTATTTGTGAAAATTTAATTTATATAAAGCATTTCATAAATTGTATTAATTAAACCATAGTACTTGGCAATTCTTTTACTCATTAAGTCTCATGTCTAATTAATCAGGGTTTTTAGCGACTAAATGTGCTAATTAGTATTAGACAAATAATTATATCATTTCTTTATATTGAGTACGATTTTTTTTAACTACAGATTTGATTCAATTTGGGTGTTATATATAAAGCATTGGGCGGTCAGTATACTTATGTCTTTGAGTATTTCAGTTTATAAAATGAGTGTTTTATACAATTAATAAAGTAGATGTTTAATTAATACAGATCTTTTCTTAAATGTCATGTACTGTTATATATAAAACATTTCATTTGTATTTATACCATTTTCTATTACTAAGGTTTCTTTGCGGACATATAATATAAATCAAAGTTGTGATTATCAAAAACATAAAAACATAAAAACATAAATTATGATTTTATAGAAAATTGGGTTCTTAATCATTTTCACATTACATAAAAACCATTTTTTACAACTTATAAGAATTATTTGTACAAGAATTTTATTTTAATTAAAAAAATTATGCTTTTATTAAAAACTTTTGGATAATAAATTGTAAAAGATCTCATCTAAAACCTATAATCCATACATTTAGAAAAAAAATACAACTTATTTCATGAAAAAATAAAAAAAAATAAGAAATTTTCAAAATCAATATAAACTTAATTATAACTAATTTTCTCAATTGAAATAAGATTTCATGTATATATAATTAATTTTTTTGTTATATAATTTTTTAATAATATATTAATTAATTATAATATAAATATTTATTTTAGGATTTGAGCTTAGATTTAACCTAAACCAATTTTGGGCTTAGCCCACCATACATAAAAGCTTAGCCTATTGAATGGATTTAAGCTTATAACCCATATAATGAATTAGGCCAAAGCTTATTGGGTTTAGCCCAATGGTCTCCCATGGGCTTTTAAGCCCATAAACTCCTTTACATCTAAGTAATATATGATATTTTTAAAAGATTTTATATTTTTCTTTATATTCAAAATTAGGTTTTTAATTTTTATATATGTGCATTTAATAGTTTAATCATTCTTTCAACTCAAATGTACCATAAACCTGATTTAAGCTTCTGGAATCCTTCACACCATTTAGCACCTTTTTGAATACTATAAATTGGTATGAATATGGGCTAGTGCTTAGAGGTGCCCTTCACTTATCAACTGGGAGGCTTTACTGACACTAATTTGAGTAAAGTTGGAATAGAAGCAAATTTGTCGACTAGTTCAGGCAAAGCCTTAGTCGCATTGTAACTTGACAGCACCAAATTCAAATTGCCTACCAATCTGATAGAGAATGAATTAATTAAACCAAAGTCAGTTCCAATGGAGATTAGGATCTGCCATTGCCATAATTTATATTCTTTTTGAGAGGAACAGTGTTTCATATCCAAGAGCAGAGCACTTCAGACAATTTCCCTTTCTTTTTATTCTCTCCTTATTGATCAATTAAACAGTAGTCATAGTAAATGCTATTTAATCCCTATAATTTCATTTTAGCCCCAGTTTACTGGAAGCAAGAGTGATGTACTACTTGCACATTTGAATTAAGTTATAGTGCCTTCACTTTGTGAGAGAAGTTCAATGCAAGGCCAGTCCTTCTCTCAATGTAAGAATGTTGTGAGATAGTTTTAAGTGTTTAAATTGTTCTTCTAGTAAATTTTAGACAATAAGTGGCATGGTTAGGTGATATACATGACTCTGTTTAGTCCACTAATGATGAAAATATGTACGAAATGAGTTGAGAGAAACTGAAGATGACAAGAAGTTCAACTGCTACTACTGGTAGCAATGTCATCATGCATTTTCTTGATTTGAAGCATAGCTTTTCTGGTTTGTAGTCACTAAAAACCTCTTGAGGATGCTGCTAATGGATGTCCACTCAAACTGGGCTCTAAGTGCCTGTTTACTTTATTGGACATAGAGCATTTTTGGACCTTAATGCACCAAAGGTTGTGGCACTAAATGCAACTGTAACAGATAATTCTGATGCGAAAATGTAGTCCATCAGCATGTATAGGCTCATCAACTTTTCGTGCTTTGTATGTTGCTAGTTGGGCCAAATTGTGCAATTAACCTAAGTTGTTGGCCATTGATACTCAACATAATAAGATATCTAATGCACGCCTTGTCTATACATGATTCTGATGTCATCTCGAACAGTCAATCTGTAATTCAAACTTCGAGGATATAAACAAAATAATAGAGGAGAGGGAGAGGAGGCTAGAGTCAAATAATGCTGCACTCATTCAAAACTAATTTTCATCATGTACTTGGTGGAAATTAATTGAAACCCATTTCACTTATTTACTGGCATCATGTTCTCAGGTTTTGCTAACTGCACACATGAATGCACTATTAGTGCGCGAATATATTTAAGTGCGTCAAGTAATGCAATAATTATATTTTTAGTAGATATTCTATTTTAGTCGACACAAGAACAAGACTAAATCTAATAAATGTGGGATTCATGTAATTATAAATCTTATTATATGCGATTTATCCTTCTTGTACTAAAATTAAAAATTTTCATTTATTTCTGGGTTGAATTTTTGGAGGGCGTGATTTTTTGTTGGGGAAAATGAAAGAAGCATCCAATCAAAAGGAATAGTGGTATCTGCAACTTTCGTTTCTGCATACCATTCACATCCAAGAACACGAAGACAAAGAAGTTGCATAGAGTGAAAGAAAGAGAGAAGAATGTTGGGATGTTGTTACTTGTCATACATAATTGTTCAATCAAACCATAATGACCTTCCAAGATTGTTCCTCCTTCTAAGCCTTGTCTTCTTCCTCTTACACTGCCCCCAATTCTTCAACTTCTCCTCCTTTAAAACAAACAGAAAAAGTCAAAAAATTCATCATAAAGAAGGAAGGCAAATCAAAATGGAAAAAAAAGTAAAAAGGGAAGAAACCAAAAAGACTCCACCATCTCCAAAGCTGAAGGAGGGCAAATTTTAGGACATGTTTGGCAGAGCATCAGTACAACAACAGCTTATTATTCCTCCAAACACACCCTTCCATATGATCACATCTGATACTCTCTTGGACTATTCTAGAGAGCCATGTTCTGCTTTAGCAATGCTTTTGCCTCCTTCCGCCCACATAAACAGGCCAAGAACTCGGTTTCATTAGCCAATCAACATCTTCTTTTTGGACTTTGCAACTCAACTGCCGATTCTCATCCCCCTTCTAAAAATCTATGTAGATAGAATTCCATAGAATACTCACTGTGAAATAAGTAATAAATTGAAAATATAAAATCTTAAACCATGAAAATTCTGGTATACTTAATCGGTGCTCTTATGTTCATCTAACTAAAGAAAACAATTATCAACTTTTACCATTTTCAATATTTTAGAAATTGAAAAATAAAACTTTTAATTTGTGTAATATAACCAGAGTAAGAACATGAAGAAATTTCTATTATTACTCTCATATAAATATTGTTAAGTATATAAATTAAGAGCATTTTTTTCTACTCAACGATTTGATTTTCCTAAAAATAATTGGTTTCCTATTATATCAAATCATTAAATTGAACAAAATAATATACTTGGTAACTATAGGAGTGACATTGAGTTTTTAGTACCACTGTTGTACTAAAAATTTTTCCGTAAGGATATATGTTATAACTTCAAGAAGAATTTCTCTTAACCTATATAAACACATACAATGCATTTCGGGCCTCAATAAGTCTCATTATTCATTCATACGTACTTTCTATTCATGATGGGCGGGGAAAACCAAGACCCCACTGTAGCTCACTCCTCCATTGCTCTTCTACAAGAGAGATTCAGACGGTTGCAGAGAGTGAAGGAAATGAGGGAGGAAAAAGAACTTTTGAAGAGGCGCACTTTACCTAGGCAGTCGAATTCCAATCCTAATACAAACAATTATGGACCTGCAAGGTTGTCTTCGGAACCTGAATTGGTGATTCCTTCGGGGTCACCTCCACATGTTTGTCTCTCTCTTTGGCCAACGTCACAGACCAAGCAAGAGCAACACAGAAGTCCGGAGACTGTGACCACTTCACGGGGTTTACGCTCCATGGATTATACTCACTCTTCTCTGCAGGCTTCATGGAAGAATGTCCATGATTATGACACTGAAAATGACTCTGGGGTCGATACTTCTCTTCATCTGTAAACAAATTTAAACTCCTCTTTGTTGATGTAGCATCAGATGGGTCGAGATGGAAAATCCTACTAGCCCCCAGCTTGAGTTAACGACCACTTTTACAACTGCACATATGGTATGATTTGAGTTAAATTGACACGACATGTTTAAAAGAGCAAGCAGAATCAGTTTGGCTCTTTTTATGCTATCTATGTAGTTGTAAACATGGTCGCTAGTAGCGACTGCAAGTTGTTGGAGTATTGCCCTACAATTAGTACCTAGTGATATTTGACAAAGAACTGCCTTTATGATGGGTTGGCAGGAAGCCATGTTAGGATAAAAGCTTCCTATTATTACTTGTAAGAGGTTCAATGAGAACCTGTTGACAAGTTTTGGTGCATGGAAAAGTATATATGAGCCATCCGTTTAAGTTTCAAGAGGTTGGTTAATAAATTTATAGCTCGCTCTCCTCCTATCTTTCATCTAAAATTTTTAAATATGATCTAGTTTTGGTTTATCGTTTGGCAGCAAAATCTAGTGCAGTCTTTTACATCTTCTCATAACTTTTCTACATCAGGTGTTTTATGTTTATGTGCCTGACAGAAATCTTGAGAGCAACAAATTAAGTTTTGTTCCCACTAGGGTTAAATTGTCATAAGGGTATGAGATGTCTGAGGTAAGACTTGATCGGAAGATCTTAGGTGCAGGAGAATATTGAAGAAACAAGAAGATACCGTCGGCAACATGAATGTAACAGGAAAAAAAAACATTAGTCCTCTGCTAAAAGCCGCATCGTCTGTTGACAGAGCATCTAGTCTTTTTAGTATGTAAACTATACACCGGTTAAAACAAAGTTTCCAATGACTATGCTTTAAAAAAGTAACTGGCTTTATGTATCAAGGCTTACTAGTAACATAACAGAGTATTACGCAGAGCACCATAAACTGAAATTATTTTTTCCTGTGTGATTATTGTATATGAGAATAGATAACCTCAACAATGCATCCTGCCTGACTTATAAAATTACTTTTGGCAACGTTAAAGGGTTCTTTAATTTTATGGGATTTGCTTCGGTGCAACCTTGAAAAAATTATAAATTTTATGAGATTCTTTTATAAAATTTGCAACATTTTATATAAAATTTACAAATTTTTTATAATGACATGAGTTATAAAGTATAATTATTCACATAAATTTTATAATTTTTTTATAAAATATTGCAAATTTTTTTTATAATTTTGTACTATGAGCAGTGATGGTTGTAATACAAAAATTTTAAGAATTTTATGGAAAAGTTACAAAATTGACGGAAAAAACTGAAAAGCTCCGGAGAATGACCCTAATTTTACTTTTCTTGAGGATCCAATCTATACTGTTTCCAGTCAGGGTTGGCCGTACTGCACGAAATGTCAGAGTATGCGGATTTATGGGTTTGAGTACCAACAGACCCAAAATAGAGGGACAGGGGGACCTGGGTGAACAGCAAGTTTCCTGTACTGAAACATTTTCAAGCAAAATTATGAGAAAAACGGAGATATGGTGGAAGAAATTCTGACAATTTTCTTGACGGCATTTTTGCTTTTAATTTTTTCAATTCTTAATTATCATCCCTCCTTTAGACTGAACTAGCGTTTCAAGTTTGAACACTTAAAAAAATTAGTAATGTAAATTATTGTTAATGCACCTAAAAGGTTTCCTAATCAGATATCAACCTTTTGTAGGTAGCATCCAAGAAGAGTAGACAAATTGAAAAATAATAATAATGATCAAATTTTCCATTTAAGGTTCAAAATAATGACTATGACATTGGAAAACCTTTTAAACATGGAGTTCTAAAATTGTTTATTCAAGACCGGTTCATCCGAAAGGCCTAAACTGCAGAAGGCCAAAGAAAGATTTTATTTGATTACATCTCTAACTTCCATGGTGGGATTGCATCAGAAGGATGCTTGTATATCCTTCCAGCAGATGATAAGTTCTTAATATTTAATCAAACGATCAATCCCATGGCATTTGATCCTAGAGCTTAAGCAAATATTGGGCGCTACTATTTTTGCATTGTTAATGAAGAAATTGCTCCTCCCATGGTTTTGTATCTTCATCATTTTTGTTTCCACTCCTGAGGGAATAAGTGTCCCACTCGGAAGATGAAGCAAGTCATTCAAGCCTAGAGGGGTCGGGATCGAATGGCTTAGTATGAAGTCCTTAATGGTTCGAGCTGTAATGGATGAGGCTGATAATTCTGTATCATTTGGAATTAAGAAAGTCACATCTGTATGAGGTTGTGATGTCCCATTCAGCGTCTGCAAAATCATTGCGAATCCATAGTAAGAGTTTGATCTCATATCTTCTAATGCTTCTCTTAATCCATTGCGGTGGAAGGGATGAATAGTGTTCTTTGATTCCGCGCATCCAAACAGAAAAAGAAGTACAAACAAACAATTCACACCCATTAGGAGAAAAGAGAATCTGATGTTATTTGGAAAGTTGTTGTGGGAAGCTGGAGTTGGAGATATTTAAACTAAATAGGGGAATGCATGAATCCTGCATGGTGTTTTCACAAGCAGGTAACAAGATATCTTAAAGTTCCAAGATTAGGTTGAGAATGAGGAACATATTTTCTTGGAAATATGAGTGCTGGATGTGAATGCATTATGCATGTAAAGCTTGGCAATTGAGTAAGTTTTAAGAATTAGATGGTTATGACTTTTTTTTTTTTTGCAGCAGGAGGAATAATTAAATTATTAGATATACACACGTAAAAAGTAAAAATTCAACCCTTAATGCAAAAGAATGTACGAAGCTTTTAAAAAATATTAAATGCTCTTTAAATAAAAAATTTTCAACTAATGAATATGAACTTTGCTTAAGCTTTATGAAGTACCCAATTCAATCCACTTTAGTATATATAATTATTATTGTCATTATGCTTCAAAGAGAAACAACATGCCATAATTTAAGTTAAAGTGAATTAGAAAGACAATGTATTTGCATCACTGAAGGGTTCTTGACTATTGCTTTATAATTTATTAATCTTTCGTTTTCTAGACAAATGGGTAATCTCATTCCTCATTGCAAAAGAAAAAGAAGATGCTTAGGCTGGACCTACAGGATTGCTCAAATCTGATTTGGGGCTCCCATTAGAATCTTCACCGCAATCTTTATCTTTTGAGCTCAAACTGTATTTTTATAAGGCTAACCTTGTAAAAATCATTTTATCACAGGACGTGAAGCCTCGTTCCATCTCAGATCCCTAGCTATTCTTTTTCTTTTGGCCATTCCAAGATAACATCTGAAGAACCATGATTTCTGCAGTGCACAGAACTACCATAGCTCTCCTCTTTTTGACAATATCTGCTCAAACATATGGTAAGAATAAGCATTTCAGTCTCTTCTTATTATCCTTTATCATTAAGCACAACTATCGATGAACCGAATATCTGTGTAAAATGATGATTGTTAAAATGATAAAACCTTGTATGTCATATAACCTTTATTTCAAAGTAAGAATTATCGGGTAATTTCAGGGCAATTTCCAGAGTGGTGTATAGCTGATGAGCAGACCCCAGATGAGGAGCTGCAGAGGGCAATGGATTGGGCTTGTGGAATGGGAGGGGCAGACTGCAAAAAGATACAAAAGGACCAGCCATGTTACCTTCCAAATACAGTGAAGGACCATGCCTCTTATGCATTCAACAATTATTATCAGAAGTTTAAGCACAAAGGAGCTTCTTGCTATTTCAATGCTGCTGCTATTACAACTGATCTAGATCCAAGTAAGATCTCTATGTATGTATTCCTAATGCTAGTCTCACTTAAAGAACTTCATTTGAAAATGAAATGGTATCTTGTTTTTAGCTTATCCAAACATGGGGTTATTCACTCAATTTCACTCACTCAACCGTCCATAGAACCACTTGTGGGTTCCACATTTGGTTGAGTGAGACTTGGTGAATGAAAATAAGGGACACCAAGAATGTTGATCCACTACAATCACTCATTTAAATGATTTGTGCTTTTGGATAGTACCAAACAGTAAGATACAGAACCCTAGTAGGAGCAAGGTTCATTGGAAAAAGAATCATGAATTTTGTGTCTGTTGGTTTTGTCAAATATTAACAACAGCTGAGAAATCAGATTGGTCCCATAAAAGTGTTTGGGGTTTAAGCGCTAAGAGCTAATGATAAAGGAGAAAGTACATCATCTAAAATGTTGATATCTGAGATTGGTCCCAGAAAATGCATTATGTGCTAAGAGCTAATGTTAAAGGATTAAGTACATTATCTAAATTGTTTTTATCTTGTTGGTTTATCACATGGGACTCCATCACTTCATCCTTTTTTTCTTCTGACAGGTCATGATTCATGCAAATTTGAACTTCTTGCTTGAGCGGAGTTTGAAGCAATTTCTGGTTGCCCAAAAGGATAGAACCAGAAGAGAAACAAACAGAAAGAAAGAGAGGAAAAAGAAAAAAAAAAAAAGTTACAGCCAAGAGTATCTAAATGCCCTTTTTTCAGTCCATTCTTCTATGTTGCCTTTATTGATAGAGTGATCCTCAAAAATGAGTGAACAGTTTGTTGAATGTAAACACCTCAACAATTACATTTTACTGCTATATGCATGTTGGCTTCAAACTTTTTAATGGTATGTGAATATTCATAGAAAGGACCACTCATTGAATGTGAAGTGTCTGGTGAGGCTGGAATTTTGACAGGTTTATCTCCCAGTTAAACTGGAGACAAGTTACTAGGTAGTCATATTCTGCATTTACAATCAAAAGGGCCATATGCCAGAGACTTTTTAGTCCCGCCATTACTGCAATTTTAGGAATTTCTTTTCCTTTTGAATTGGGGCCTGCTGCTGGTAGGGGAAAAAATTTCTAGTCCTATTGTAGTGCCAAGATTTCAGTACTACTTCCTATTGTATTTTGACAAATTAGCAATTATGTTGTCATGTTAATTGGTTCCTAAAATTAAGGGAACATTTTTCTTATTTTTTTAAAAAAAATGGAAACTACTATTGAGAATTTCAATATTACAGTAAGATAAGAAGTTTTTCCTTGGTGGGGATTTGGTTTTGCCATAACCATCACTTGACATACGGAAAAGTCTAAAGTTTTGTGGTCCTGATTTCAAATGGAGCCCTTAATCTTCAGGCATATCTCATTCTATCTTCTTTGGCGTTATTACGAATGATCCAGCTTGCATACTGCACTTAGCTACACAAATCTATCACACTTTTCCATATAGACTATAGGTCACTTCAAACATCATATGCAATGCTATCTTATTCTTTGAAGTATTGTGCAGCAGCTACATCAATTACCATTGATGGAAGAAGGGCATAACAATGGACATAATCAAAGCCTATTCTCACACGACACACAAACAAAGCTTATGTTGCAGAAGTGCCCTCTAAATAGTTCTTGACTTGACTGAACAGAGAGGGATAATGTTCTAAAACAATGAAAATAGTTCTCTCCATCAGAATTTTCAAGTCATCAACTATTATCTCAAGTCTTAATCCCTTTCTTGAAAAATAAAAAAGGCAAAAACTTTGCTGGAAGCATTTAACTCAAGTGATATGTAATGTTATTTGAAAGCTTTACTTTCTCTACATTCTAAATTTAATCTTGTATGTCTAATGATTTAATTACTTTTACCATTATAAAAAAAATACAAAAACCTTATTCTAAGTAGTTCTTGACTGAATAAGGCCAGATTAGATTCTTTTAACATATTCTCACTGCACATTTTGAAGGATAGCCCTCGAGAAGCATGGATTTTGGCTGAACAGTGCTACCTATACATATGCTAAGGTGTAAGTCGATCATTGATGCTACTTCATTTTGTTATTTCCACTCTCTCGCTCGTATCTTCTCATATAAAAGAAATTAAACCCTACTTTGATGTGGCAAACCTACATCCACTTCTACAAGTGATTTAAACTTTTTTCTAAGTTAATTTGATCTTGCATGCTTTTAAATAGATAGGACAGTTTGACTTATACTTATTTGTGAGCAAGTGTGTAAAATCACATTCAAATTTTTACATGCAAATAGCCTCCCCCCCCCCCCCCTTTTTTTTTTTACTTTAAGCAGAACATTATAATTAAGCTTTCCCTGTCAATAATTGGTAATTTCTATCTCTATCAACGCAAAACGCGTCCAATGTGCCCTTTCCTTTAAACCCTACCATAATAAACATACTTTCCTACCCTCGGTCTCAAAACAAAAGGTAAAAGGCAGAAATTGAGATAAAAAATTTGATTTTATAGTGGGCAAAAATGAAGAGGGGAAATGTCATTGTTGACAAAGAAGCAAGTTAGTTGCGGTGTGATTTCAACGTTTGTAAATTTCTAATGTTTTATCTTTGGAAGACACGGAGAGGAAAGGCTATTAGTGTTAGCCACAGCTAAAGTATAAAAGGAGAACCCATAATGTCCTCATAAATAGGTAATAGTATGGTGGCTTAAACCAAACTAATAACTTTTAATATTTATTTTTATTAGTACATTGAGTTCTTCGAAATAATAATTATCGAATAATTTTAAGTGAGAATGAATATTAAAAACTAAAGCATGATTTTTTTTATTATTAAGAAAATTAAATGAATTGAATATGAATCGGTCCATATTATTTATAAAAAAATAAAATAAAAATTTAAAGAGTTCAAATTTATTAAAATTTATGGAGCCCACAAATTAATTCGTATCTATTGTTAAAAAAAATTCAATTTCAAATCATTCAAATCTGCAAACCTATTTACCGTCAGTTTACAGTCTTATTCATCATCTATAATTTTATCTTTTGGCATTTACCATCTATATTTCTAGTAGGAGGATTAAGTCTATCAACTGGGGAAAAGTTCCTAATTTGGTTAATGGAATTAAGTGGTTGGCTGCACATCATTTTGTCTTCCTAAATAAAACGCACAAGCTTTGCAGTCTGCATTAGACTTTTTTTATAATCTATCACGCAGAATTTAGTGTTGCGGTGGTGGCTTTGACGAAACTTTCCACACCTGATCCACCGCCATAATGCAGAAAGGTACACATCTTTCAAATTCTGAATTAACCAAAAAAAAAAAAAAAAGAAGAGGATAATTAGTACTCTCTCAGCAAATTTGCCCTTTTAACCTTTATGCTTCCTTGTTAGGTTATCAAATAAACTTCTAGACTAAGCCAAACTAGAGAAGCTCGTTGCTTTTCTCCCATTTTCAGCACATTTTCCGTTAAAAGAAACATTTTTGTTTCAGATTCTAAAAGAAGTGGGAAAAAGGATGCATCTTTCTCTTTACCTTGTATTATGTATAGGGTAAGCAAAAGAAATTAATGGAGCATCTTAAACTGAATCACACCCTCCTTAAAGGCACTCTGCGCGTTATCAGACTCTTTCTAGGGACGAGAAACCATTACTCCTTCCTAGAAATGATAAAGAAGGTTTAGATCCCACATTTTTCATTTCTTTTCATTTAGCAGTGTCCTTAAATGCAGAATCAGTGACATTTAATGTCACCAGTTTGTATAGCTTGAAGGGCCTTTGTCTGTACGTGGTCTCTGTCCCTTGACAGCCTCCACCTTTGACCACTTGGCACCCTTTGCAGGATAGTAGCCCTCATTCATATCATTATCATCACTATTTTGGAAACTTAAAGAAAAAAGAAAGATTTTTCTTTTGCTTATTAAAGTACCGGAAAGCTCATTGGCAGTGTTCATCTATGTTGCTTTACTTGGTGCTGATTTTCCTCTTCTTGTTCTGTCTTTGTTGCTTTCTGTGTGTCTGATTTTTGACGCAAAAAATGAGTTACCTGGGTATTGGGGTTAGCCCTGGCACTGTTCCAGTATATCACATCACAGATCCAAAGGTGTTAGATAGAAGGGTGAGAGTAGCAGAATTGATCTTAAGGTGTTTGATACTTGGTCTAGGAGTTCTTGCAGCTGTGCTTGTGGGGACTGATTCTGAGGTTCAAGAGATTTTCTCTATTCGGAAGAAAGCTACATTTGAAGATATGAAAGCTTTAGTGTAAGCCAAGCCCTTCAAATTTCCGTCTCTCTCTTTTGAATATTTTGCATGTCAGGTTTTCTGCAATTTCTAGCCTACAAATTTTGATTTTGAAAATTCCAGGTTCTTGGTGGTAGCAAATTGTTTAGCTGCTGCCTACTCCTCAGTCCAAGCTTTGCGCTGTGTTGTGAGCATGGTCAGGGGAAGTGTGCTCGTCAGCAAGCCCATGGCTTGGGTTATTTTCTCAAGTGACCAGGTATTTACATAGTAAAAAACAGAAGAATTGTTATTTCTTTCCTTATAGCAACAAAACAAATATATGCTGATTCAGCTACAGCTGTATTAGGAAAAAGATAAAAAATGGAAAAAAGTCCTATCTGGTTCCCACTGCATTGCCCCTTTTTTACTAGTAAAAACTTTGTTCAAATTTTATAACATCTTGGTTTGGCTGAGTGGGGTAATTTCAAGAAGTACATATGAACCATTTTTAACATATGCAATTAAGCATTCAAGTAATTCCATTTAGTCTTTTGGCTTGATTGAAGGAATCAAAGACTGAATCTAATCTAAATCTAACTAATGAAGCAAATTCTTCATAAAAGAGAGTTCTATTTGATTGATTCATCTGATTATCTCACATCAATACTTACAACAAATGAAAAGAAATCCGCTCCAAGTTTGATAGCACTCTTTTTTTCTGTATATGTACTATATGCTATGCATGTATATGCCCTGTGTCAGTAGGGTCAGGTTGTTCTTTCCAGTCATGGCTGAAGTAGGTATAGCAAGAGGCCACAAGATATTGCAATTTATGTCCCCAGATAAGGATGCCTTTTTTTATTTTAAAATTTATTTTTTGGGATTTACTGCCTTGTCAATTATAGGAAACTAATATAGATGGACCCTCTTCTGCACTCAAAGAAACCATACATGATCACTATTAAGAGAAACTTAGTAGACACAACCCCTTAATTGGAATCATAAATGTATTATGGTTTTGAGAATTTTAACTCTGGTAGGTATGTGTATAAATATTTACTTGACAAATGTGCAAGGAAAAATAAAAGCTTATGCAACAACTTTAGCTGAACTATCTTGAAAGTTCAAGAACCTTATATATCAAACAAACCTAATACCTTTATCCTAGCCCCAACATTTCCCAACAACCTGAAGACAAAGAAGCAGTCATTTTCACTAGCCGATAACCTCAACAAAACTACGTAGCAATACCGCCAAGACTTATTGGACCTGCCCGTATATGTATCTCTATGTGGGGTCTGGGACAAGGGTAATGCAGCACTCAATTTTCCTTTTTCATGTTCATAATGTTTATCCTAAGAGACTGGTGCATATATATACGGATTATGTCATGTCCAATGAAAATTTTCTGGTTCTGCTGTTGAAGGAAGTTAGAGTTTGTACATAAATCTTGATGCAACTAATGTTTTCCTGAGAAAATATTTCTTATATATTCAAATTGCCTCGTAAAGTTTGTGAGAGGGAGTTGGCCCATACAAATTCCCCCCCCCCGCGCTCCCACTTTATAAAAGCAATGAGGCAGTTTGAATGTACAAGTAGTACCACTTGAAGTATGTGAGCATGCAATCGCGGATCTTGAACTAAAATTTTGGGGGCTAAAAAACTAAAGGAGGTCAAATGACTGGTGTTAAAAACAAAAAAATCATATAGTTGCACAATACTGATATATGGTTTTAAAAATTTTGGAGGGCCTAGGCCCCTATGTTCCAATAAAGCTCCGCCAATGTCTGAGCATTAACTTGACATGCCAAAATTCTATTTATGCAGTTGATGGCATATGTGACAGTGGCTGCAGTGGCAGCAGCAGCACAATCAGCTGCATTTGCAAAGCTGGGGCAACCAGAGCTGCAATGGATGAAGTTATGCAATATGTATGGGAAATTCTGCAACCAAGTGGGAGAAGGCGTAGCCAGTGCATTTGTAGTTAGCCTTAGTATGGTGGTCCTCTCTTGTATTTCTGCTTTCAGTCTCTTTCGATTGTATGGTGGTAACAAAAAGAAAATTGCAGGTTGGTAGATCAGGAGCTACTACGTTTTTAACTTAATGTATGAGACTTATTATAGTTCTGTAATTTATGAGACTTACTATATATATGTAATGGAAATTATGGTAATGTGAGTATGCGGTGCTTTGTTACTGATGTATTGTTCAATTATCAATTTCTTAAAGTCAACTGGTGTAGCTAGTTTTGCATATTCTGTTTTCTTTCCAAACATTTTGATTGGGAACTGTATGGATGAGCTGAGGTGCATTAGTCCTGCTAATGCCTCAGTGTGAAATAAGCTTTAAATTGATGAGGATTCCAAAGTGCTTGCTAGGACTGCCTTTTTTTGGGTGCATTAACCACAAAGAAGTTTTTTATTAGGTATAAGCCTGATATTGTTTGAGGTAGAAACAATAAATGGTAAACCCTTACTAATAAAAGTATTTTTAAAAATCGAATTTAAAACATCTTATTGGCCGAAAACGCCTTGAAATTTAGAATGTTGTCGCCGAGATAACCAATCGTTGGTAACACAAAGAAGTTTCAACTTAAGACTTTCAGCATATCTCTTGTCGCTAAATCAAGGGATTATCTGGACTTCTTGTCACTAAACAATCACTTAGTTAAGACTGTGCTTTTATAGTATCGAATATAGACTCCATTACTTCAAAACATTGGATTGCAACACTTGAAATTGTATTACATAGGAAATACTACAAAATATGGAATTCCTAAACATCTCTGTCAAAGAATTACGCCTATTTTGTTGATGTATGAGAGTATATATACACTTTAGATCAATTGACACATAAAGTATGAGAGTATATATACTCTTTAGATCAATTGACCCATAAACTGATATAATGACGAACAATTTGTTTATTCAGGTAGCAAGCTAAGTTCAAGGAGTTTCAGACCTAGTAATATATCTTAAATTTAATTTTCGAAAGTGCCTTTGTGAGAAAAAAATTATCATTTACTACTTTCGTCTTAAAGAGAAATATTCTCATACCTAATAAAAACCAAAAAAGAAACTCATCTAATAATAACCCTTATCACTAAATTAATATAAAATGAAATCAATCATAAATTTAGGCATGAAACAGTTCATCAATAACATTTTAAGTTTATAATCATATGTTATTTACAATAATTTTAATGTAATACATTCAATAAATTTAAGAATTACTCCTAAAACTAAAAATAATGAAAAGAATTCCTAACACATTATCTTCAGCATTCCCTATTTATATAATATAGACAGATCTAATACGCAGCTATGATACGCTTTACAACTATATAGTTCTTTTCTTACATGAAAAGAAAGATGCAAATTTTCATGTCAATATGATCAAAAGTATTCACATGGAACTATAAAAGAAAAGTCATAATTGTGATTAGTGAATCTAAATAATCTGTAAAATGTTCGAGACCATGCATATTATTGTCCTTGTGAAAAGAAAATGTAGTTGGATCTTGTCGAGTTTCCAAACATTATAATTTTAGGTTTTATTTTTTTAGAATAAAATTAAGATTACAAGGTCATTGAGAGCAAAATTGTTCAAAAAATATAAATAATTTAAGATTTTTTTTTTGGATTTTTAGCACTACTTTTGAATTTTTAACATTATTTTTAAATGCAAAACGTAGAATATTTATGAGCGCATTTATAAATGTAAAATGTTTGAAACAATGAATAATGATTGGCTTTTTTTGGATTTTTAAAGTTATTTCTTAAATGTCAACTAAATGCTATTATTAAATTTCCTATTTTGGAGTTACAATAATTTATAATTTTCTTATCACTTTTAAATATAAAATAAAATTTATGCAAGCAGGCCATTTTAGTCCTCTAACTTTCATCAAAAATTTAATTGTCCCATAAATTTTAAGTGAAGCAAATTCACCTTCTAATATTTTTTTTTTAAAAAGAGCAATAATACTCAGCAGTCAAATGCTATTAGGTTCTTTGATACTAGTGTTTATATGATATTTAACTTAGCATTTGCCTCACAAAAATTATATTTTTTATATTTTTATGGCAAAAAAATACTTTTAATCTCATAACTTTTACTAAATTTTAAACTTGTTCCTTAATTTTTATTTAAAGCAAATTTACTATCTACTTTCCTAAAAACAATGAGAATATTGATAAAGAAGATATTGAATTGGCAGAGAAAGATAATACATTTAAAATTTACTTTAATGACGATGAAA
Source organism: Sindora glabra (assembly GCA_020226215.1). Lineage (NCBI taxonomy): Eukaryota > Viridiplantae > Streptophyta > Magnoliopsida > Fabales > Fabaceae > Sindora > Sindora glabra. Next base: position 7,739,748 of record CM035225.1, read on the forward strand.
AAAAAAGTCAAATAGTAATGATTTTAAAAAAGTTGAATCATCATTGATAATAAGTATCAATTAATTTAGCAAATTGATGTGGGATAGGAGTTGCAAATATGATACAAAATAAATCATGCCAAAAACTAGTAAGAAAACTTAGGTAAAGATGAAGAAAGAAAGGATGAAATGGATTTAGAAGCTAACTATGAGATATAGGTTAAGACCATTTACACCACGAAGAGGCAATTAGGTTTTCTAAAACTTTTAAAAATATTTTAATTTTGAAAAATAATGAAAATAATTTTAATGCAATCAAACCTAATAAAAATTTTATGAAGATAATAGCACTCAATATATAACAATTTAAAGAATTAATGTAGATCAACTTATTTAATTTTACATAGGCAAATTGTCAAGAAGCATATATATAGACATATATCTTTTTTAATTATTCATTCATCTAAGTAATAAGATAAACATTAGAGTACAATATACTCAATAAATTTTTCAATAAAACAAAGCACATAATTAAACATAAATAAAGTGAAGGTAAAGAGATCAAATACAAGGATTTATAATACTCATAAAGATCTTCTATAAGATATACATTCATCCTTCAAACTTCACAAGCTTAAGCTATTCCTCTACCATCCTTTCAAATTTCAATCAACTTTTGAAGAAACTTTAAAAATCTTTTGCTTTTCCTAGAGCAAATCCTCTTTTTACAAGGGATATCCCATCTTTAAAATTTCTAAGTGATACCCCATTTATTATAATTAAATAATGATATAAGATAAAGAACAACTCAAAAAAACTTTTTTAAAGAATAGACAAAACAAAGGAAACACATAAGATAGAGAAATTTCAAAATGAAAAGTCTAAATCATGATTTTGATAGAAGAATGAGTAAATGATGTTAAACAATAAAGGTCATACTCTACATATGTTGTATTTGATGTTTTTGAACTTATAGAAAAAACTTAATATAATTTATAGCCATTTGAAATATTTAAGAATGAAATCTAGCTATTTTTTATTGTTACTTTACATAATTTTTGTACCAAAGTACATCCAGAGGCTAATAATCGATTGTTGACCTTGTTTTACCAATATACAATGAACCCATGACTAATAGTCAAATATTATCATGTAATAGCTAATTATTAGGCCAACACAACCTAACATCAGTTTTGAATAGATCATAATCTTTTTATATTCAGTTCATGTTGCAAATGACTTATTATTAGAAAGATATTTAAGTTCATTTTTAAAAGAAATTAGTTCGATGTTCATATATTCTATATTTTTTTTCTAAGATATGGTTAAAACAATGAATAATGATAAAGGCAGATTGGAGTGCAAAAAATTAATTTATAAACTTAATTTGAAAATTTTATAATTTTTTCATGTTTTGATAATTATAAGAGAATGACTTGTTCATAAAAAGCTTTTTGAGTATATTTTTATATAAAAAATTTATAATTAAATTATAAGTATATTGTGATATATAATCAAAAGAGTGATTAAAGGTTAAAATTGAAAAAGATTAAAATTCATATTTCATTAGTTTTTTGAAATATCCCATAAGCTATTATGTAGAAATATTGTTATGGGCTATCTTTTTTAAAATTTTGATAAAGCTAAAATTTTTAAAATATATTTGAGTTTTATATTATGAAAAATTCTAATTTTTAAGAAAGTCTAAGTCAACAAAAAAAAGCTAACTAATAAAACTTTTAGACTTTTTTTATGCTTCAAAGTATACAAACTTTTAAAACTTTAATCTTTTCATCCTTTTATACATAGATCAAATCTTTTTTTTTTTGTTTTTCTTTCTTTTCCTTATTAAGTTAAGCATGATAATATCTTCCATTACTTTATTTGACGTCAACTTTTCTTGCTATGGATTATTCAATGAAATATATAAACTTTACAAACCATATATGGTTAGTCTAATGTAATATTCAAGATATCGGTTTGCATGATTCATATAGAGAAAATATAACAAGTTAGTACAAAAGTATGCATAAGTATCATATCATATATATTTATCAATTAAAGCAAGAGATATCTATTAATGTTTGTAGAAAACATATCACTTTACTACAAGACATACATTACTATTGTAACACTATTTGTCATCATAAAAATTCATTATGTTGAATCTAGAATCTAAAAATCTCCCTCTTTTTTATGATGACAAATCACCTAAGAAAAAGATGTTTGAAATGAAGATTCAATCTAATAGGTAAACAATAAAATGTCAAAACATAAAGCATATAACATATTTTCTATAGGAGTAAAGAATTAGATTACTATGCTCTCACGCAAGAGAAAAGTTAGAGATGGTAAACTTGCCTTAAATAAAGTTTAATAAACAAAATTGAAACTTAGGAGAAGTTATGGTACACCAATGATTGTATATTAGATTTACTTTTTTCAAGAGTCAAATTTTACATATTATATGATAATATATCAATGATTGTATTTGATGGTACAATGGAGCACTACTTAGTCAATGGTATACCATAGAATTTTCTTTGAAACTTCAATAAAAGTTAAGGAACTTAAGGTGTTTTCTTACAATAAGAATATGAAATTATGATTTATGTTAATTATGTAAAATGTCAAGTTGGATACCGTATAAGAATTTTTGTTGAAAAAATCAAACAATATTAAGCTATTGAGTAATATTACATTTTTAAAAAAATTAGAAGATAAATTTATTTCAAATAAAATTTAAAGGACAACATTGAAAATTTAGTATAAGTTAGAAAACCAAAATGTATTTTTGCCTTAAATTTAATTACTATATAAAATTTTGAATTATAATTATATTTTCAATATAAAATATTATCAAATATGTTTAAAAAAATATTTCATGAGAAGTCGCAATGTCCAATATAACAACAATGTTTTTTTAATAATGTATTTGACCAAAATGGATTGATTAATAATTTAAACTTATATTTGAGTATGAATTTTTTTTCCTCGGGTAAGGATCAAATTAATACTATTGAATTTTTAATGAAACTAGGATAACTCTATTGGCAATGATTAAGACGCACTACTAACAAAATTATGTGTTGATGCTTCAATAAACATATGGAAGAGATTTTATCATAATGCAAAATAGGACTTTGGCTAAAGGAATTAGTTAAAAAGGAAGGAATAATTATCAAATCACCCTCAACAAAATAGGGAATTACATTTAAAGTTTTGAATCAAATTCATGGAGATTTGATTGCCTTTAAAGCCTTGTTCAAGGAGGAAGATAGTACAAGAAAAGTAAGAGAGAGCAATGAAGGTAGCAAGGCTTAGCCTAGTAACAATGTATGGAGGGAGGACGACAACTAATAAGAAGGTGAGTGGGAGATGCTTAGGGCTTGGAAGGCAAATTTGGTGATAGTAATGGGTGTATCTTTTGATAATGATAGGAACTCCTTCCTGATTTACGAATGCACTGAAAATGGGTCTTTGCACAATTGGCTGTAGTCCAAGTTTACTTCTGCTACTTCAAATTCTATGGCTTCTTTCCCATGGAATCAAAGAGTAGCTATAGTACTAGATATGGCCATGAGCCTGTAATACATGCATGAACATATAGATCCAATTATGGTTCATAGGGACATCAGTGCAAGTAACATCCTTCTAGACACCAAGTTTAAGGCCAAGATAATAAATTTCTCCATGGCAAGAATTTCTACAAATTCTATTATGTCAAAAATAGGTGATTTTGTTTTCAAGGTTGTACTGTTGGAGTTGCTAACATGCAAAACTTAATGGATGATGAAAATTTGGGAGATATTACACATTAGATGCAAATTTTAACTCCACCCCAAATCTTTATTTCAAATAGATAAATCTCTACATGCTAGTATGCAATTTTAGTGTAAATAATTTTTATTTCAAATAGATAAATCTCTGCATGCTAGTATCCAATTTTAGTGTGTATTTACAACAACAACTCATATATTTCGTTAATATATGTTATTGATAATTCAATCACCCTTCTACTCCACCACACTCACTACCAATGTTTGCTATCATTTGCAATCATGGATCCTCACTTTTATTGCTTAGTTGGATTCTAATTTTGCATACTGAATCACTCCAAACAAATCTAACCCAATCTCTTTTTGCCTAACTCAATTTTGATAATTATTAAATTTGGGATCATTCTACAATTTAATAATTTTGTCAATAGAAGGTCATAGTTAGTCAACTTACAATTAAAGATCGGTTACCAGACATTGATATAGTAATGTATAATTACATTTGGTGATATGTCGAAATTTCTCTTTTATTTTGATTAAAGGTAATAGTAAAGAGAATAAAAAATAAAAGAGAAATATCATTAGAAAAACATAATAATCAAATTTTCTTTTATTTTATTTCAACTTCTTTTTTCATATGTAAATTAATCAAAACAAGTTGACGTAAACACCAGACCGCCGCCAGAGGGCGCGGGCGACTGAGAAGACGGGGTTGTTTGGAGGTAACAAGGAACGTGCACGGCACGTGACTCCTCTCGATGGCGGTTCATCAATCAAACCACCATTTTACTTTTGTAGCCTTCATATACTCGTTCGTCATTGGCTGGAAAACCCTTCTCTTGTAACCCTCCACACAATATCACCGCCTCCGACCATATCGAACCAAACCACCAGTTTTGCTCCAACGTTGTTGCTCTGAATCGTAATTCCCCACAAAACCTTGACTTCTCTGGAATAGTCGTTGATCGAAGGACAGTTAGAGGAAGATGTCGGAGAAATTCTCGGCAGCACTTCGAATTGGAGATCTCAATGATTTCATTGCGCCCTCACAAGCTTGTATAGTCTCTCTCAAGGGTCTCAAAGCCAACACTACGAAGCCTGACAAAGCTGAGGTATTCCTTCGTAATTCTTACAGATTTCTCATTTCTATTTGGTTTTGATTGGTTGAAATTTAGGACAGAATTTTGAATTTTCTGCTTCTGACTTATTTTGGCTGGAGAATTTTTGCTGGGGCAATGTCTTATCTGAATTATATTAGTTGTTTAGAAATTGGGAATTTAATGGGAGCTTATACTAATATCTTTGTTCATTTCCTGTATTGTTATTATCACTGAAGGTTTCAATTTCAAAGAAGCAAGTGCAATCTGAACCAGTGAAAATTTCCCTCAAGGATTGTTTAGCATGCAGGTTAGTTTTGTCTCTGTATCTGTTTAAGACACGCAGTATTCTGAAGCGAGTAATGGCAAAATTAAGGGACTCTTAACTTGGAAACCACTTTATGACTCCATTATTTAAGTTCTTGTCTTGCAAAGCTTTTGGAGTTCCGTGTTTCATCCAGTTTGTGTTCCCACCTTACTTTTTGACCATCTTATTTATGCAACATAAATTATGTGCCAGACCTAAGAGTCTAGTTGTTAATTATGTGGTTGAATAACTTCACTTAGTTTTCCTAACCTTTCTGCTTCAAGAAAATTGGGCATTCTATTAAACTGTGCACATGAAGAAGGGAAAAAGGGAATAATTTGGCTACTGTTTCGAAATTTTGTTAGGTTTAGGAATAAAATGGTCAAGGTGGTTCATTCCAAGATGTAAACTTCTCGTAAGTATACTAATGCTAACAAAATTGGTTGAAAGCTTTAAATATGCTGTTGTTAATTTGATCTTGTTTTTTCTTCCTGCAAGTAGTGATTTATTTGTAATAAACTTTATGTTGATTCTGCCTACTTAATGAGTTCACAATATAATAAGTTTCTCTGATAATACAGTGGGTGCGTGACATCAGCAGAGACCGTTATGCTGGAGAAGCAAAGTTTGGACGAGTTTTTGTCCAATATTGAAAAAGGAAAAACTGTTATTGTGTCTCTTTCTCCGCAATCCAGGGCTTCACTCGCTGCTCATTTTGGCATTTCTCCACTTCAGGTTCCCTATTGAATATCGTCTTCACTCAACATTGTTCTTTCCTTTTCTTTATAAGTTTCTTGTTGGAATAAATTCTTGCACAAAATTCTGTCTTTCTTATTGATTTCTTATCTAAGAGTAAAAACTTTCCTGTTTCAGGTTTTCAAAAAACTGACAAGATTTTTTAAATCCTTGGGAGTGAAGGCAATTTTTGATACAAGTAGCAGTAGAGACTTAACCCTTGTTGAATCTTGTAATGAGTTCATCAGAAGGTATGAACAGAACCAAATGGTTGGTGATGAGAAGAGTGAAACAGCCATACCTATGATTGCCTCGGCATGCCCAGGTATATATGTCATCTTTATTTAGTTTTGGCAACAACATTTGTCTTATTGTGTTTATGAAGCATCCAGACTCCTATCAATAAAAAAAAAAACGGAAAAAAAAAATCCACTCAGACTTGAAGGTGGATATGACATTTTTCATGCATAATGAAACAGCAAATTTAAATTTGTTAATTTACCAAGTTCAGAAATGAATATGTGCAGGGTAGGGGTATATCTAACATGGCAATTGTTCAACCCTGTCTAAAAAGTTTTGAAAGTTGGATATTGTGATCTGATATTTAAACTTATGACATTAAACTAATTTGGGTTTTCAATGTGACCATCAGGGTGTGGGTTTGCCATTGCCGTGTTTGCTTTCTTCAATTCTTAGTGTTGTATGGTATTGCACCTTGGGACATAGAGAGATCCGTTTTTCTTTGTTGCAGCGTTTGGATATAATTTAGTTGGCTATGTGCAAAAAGTGCAGTTGGATATAACTTACTTTGGTGAGTATAGTAGGAAAGAAGTGCTCACCAGTTATTCATTAATGCTGGCATTGTGTTTTTGCAGGTTGGATATGTTATGCAGAAAAGCAACTTGGCTCCTTTGTTCTACCTTACATTTCTTCAGTGAGGAGTCCCCAGCAAACAATTGGTGCTATCATAAAGCACCATTTGTGCCAAGATATGGGACTCAGGTAGTGTATTGACTGAAATTATTATTATTTTTTTTTAACATTAGTTATAAACTTATACTTTGACAGATTCAGTTGCAGAGGCTCATTTATTCTCTGATAATTTCTTATGATGCTTCAGTTATTTGTTGTTTTTGTCATACTGATAATATCAAGAAGCTAAAACTTCCCTAGCTATATACATGACGAAATGTTCTAAACATTTTACAGGCCGGAAGAAGTTTACCATGTGACTGTAATGCCCTGCTATGATAAAAAGCTTGAGGCTGCTAGGGATGACTTTGTTTTCCAATTGGATTCCCATGATGATGGACATGAAAATCAAGTAAATGAGGTAGATTCAGTTTTGACAACTGGAGAGGTTTTGGAATTAATTCAGGTCAGAAATTCTTGTGTTACCCCCTCATTCCTGTGAACTTAAAGTTTGTCACTTTTCAGTAATAGTATATATAATAATGCTATGGGGTTCAATTTTACAGTTAAAAGAGGTTGATTTCAAAAGCTTGGAAGAGGCTCCTCTGGATAGATTGTAAGAATCAGTACCTCTGATTTTGATGAGTTTTGCATTTTCTTCCATTTGGTGGTTTTAATATATGGAGTGCTTTCTTGTAGGATGACAAATATTAATGAAGAAGGATACCTTTATGGGGTTCGTGGAAGTTCGGGAGGTTATGCAGATACAATTTTTAGATATGCAGCTAAAACCCTTTTTGGTAGACAAATGGATGGCCCTTTGAACTTCAGAAATATTAAGAATTCTGATTTCCAGGAAGTTACTTTGGAGGCAAGTTTTTGTAGAAATTTTGTGGTAGTTTTTATGCTTATGAGAGGGGTAGTCGGCAGAACCTTAGATTTGCTAGTGTGTGGTTGTAGAGGTGTTGAGAGCATTCCTGCATCACTGAGGATATTTTCAAGATCTATTTGTTAAATATAATGTGACACTGTTGATGTGGTGATTTTGAACAGAGGTTCCAATGGCAATAATTTGTAGCTTTAATTTTGCTATCCATATACTCTTGATATCATCTTTCTTGGAAGAATATGAAGCCAAATAACCTCTCCACCCTCCCTTCATGTCTCACTCTGTCATAAAGTTATTACATGAATTGAAGATACACCAAGGCACTTAGTGTACCATTCTATGACTGTTTTATGCTTTTGGATTGTCTGTGTATATAATACCATGTTCTATTGTCAATGCAGGTGGATGGGAAGATAGTGTTGAAATTCGGTCTATGTTATGGTTTTCGGAACCTGCAAAACATTGTCAGGAAACTTAAAACTGGGAAATGTGATTATCAATTCCTGGAAATCATGGCATGCCCTTCAGGTTCTGTACCTTTCTTTTGTTTGGAATTAATTTACTCTACCATTTTGTTTGCTTTCAATTTAAGGCCAGGAAATTGGATAGATATATTGACTGAAAAATGAATATTCATGGAAGCAGGTTGCTTGAATGGTGGGGGTCAAATCAAACCAAAGCCAGGGCAGTCTCCAAAAGAATTGAGTCAGTTACTGGAAACTGTGTACATGGAAAATGTAAGTATTAACCATACTAGACATTATTTTCACAGCTACGCTGCCCCCTCCCCTTTTTTTTAATGGGAACATATAAGCATATATCACTAGGTTGGATTCTTATATCAAAATGAAGATATGATGTTAGGCTTTAGTGCGTGAATTTTTTGGTTTGTATCTATAGACTGACCCTTTAAATCTTGAAAAATAATGTTTCCATTATATGATTGTTAAGATTTTGGTACTAATTGTATCCAACTCACGAGACCTTGATGGGTTTCTGTTTTAATTTGTCTTTCTTTCTTTCTTTCTTTTTTTTGGGTTGGGGGGGTGGTTACTGGGCTTTTGTTAATTTGTTTTCCTTCTTCCAAATGTTCAGAATTGTATACTTGACTGACAATGATTGTTTCTGCAGTATTTTTATTAATTACTCTGCATTATCTGGCTAGGTTTTGGTATCAGAACCATTTGACAATCCTATTGTGAAAGGCTTATACGAAAAGTGGCTCGAGCAACCTGGGTCGGAGAAAGCTAGGAGACACATGCACACAGAATATCATCCAGTTGAGAAAAGCATTACTTCCCAATTGCACAATTGGTGAGAAAAATCACACAGGGAAGAAATTTGTCACCTCCTTTCTCCTTCCCTTGCAGGACTGAACCATTCTTTTCTATTTTTGTCTCTCCACAAAGTAATTTTGCAGCGTGGGGTACAACAGTTCATCAATCCCTCCCTGTGTTCCTTTTGACTTCCTGTCAATTTGTTTGCATCTCAGGAGTCATCCAATTTTGGTAGTTTACAATTTTATTTTACCGTCTTTAATGTATATATTCTCAACCTGAATTTGTTTAGATTCTCAGATAGAAGAAGAATTCACACCAATCTTTGTCAACCACCCTCTTCATCCTGGTTTAGTTGTTTTCCCATTTTGCCCTCCAATATTTTTAGGTTCTAGTTCTCAATAAAATGATTCCTCCACTTGCACACCCCTCATTTATTTTTAGCCTTTTACTTAGAATCTTCAGCATGTTGGAGTGATTAGTTTGGTGAAAGGAGGATAAATAAGCTCGTTGTTGGAACAAATCCTGTATACGATCTCTATGTGTTGCAGCTCTTGTAATCTAATGGAGCCAAAGGAGAATATTGACATGGGACATGGGACATGAGACGGCACAGACCCGTCGGACAAGAACGTAAGAGATGACGTTGTATATATAATGTTACGTTGTGTTGTGTGCGTGCAGATTAATTGACATTTGTGTTAATAGAAAAAAAAAAATATATTTGCTGGTATTTTAATAGATCAATGACACTCGATATTTTATGAATTTTGATCTTATCATATTTGAAGTTCCAATTCATGATTTTAAATTTATGTATTAAGTGAATTATCATTTTAATTGTTATAAAGAAAAGAAAGGGTATGCTTTCATGATAAATTTATCAAGTTTGGTTTTATCTTATTATGAAATTTACTGTTGGATTTAATTTATTAAACGTGTGGATTATATATGAAATTAATGTAAACATGTCTCGAATATATGCAATCTAAATTTTCTGAAATTAGTTGGATTGTATATTTATCGTTATCTGAATTTTCTGACATTTGGATGCTGGTAAAGTGTGCAAAATGTGTTGAAGCAGTGTTAAAGAAGACAGACTATTTTTTGGGATGCATATGAATATCCGTGAAATGCTTAAAAACGAGGGTTCTTCTTGAACGTAGCAACTTGTGAATTTTACGGTTGGTCTACCTTACACAAGTACTGCCTCTTAGTCACGTAAGCAATAGGTTATAAATTAAAGTTGCCTATTTATGTTGTACCGGATATTTGGACAGTATATTTATTTACACTTCAAACAACTTCATATTTATTGTGTCAGTCGTGGAATGCAGGAGGCCCTGGGCAGCTGGTAACACTTGTGGTAGAGGTGGATATAGATCTGGTTGTTAATTAAGAATTCACGGGCTAATTTACTTTTAAGGTGTTCTAATTTGGTATTTTTGTTTAAACATATCAGGCAGGATTCATGAATAAGTTAGATTTATTTTTTATAGATTTGGTTCGTAATTTATTTAATAATTAATATATTTATAAAATAAATATGCATATAATATTAATGTAATTTTAATATGTAAAATTGTGTATGGACCTAGTTTATAAATCACTAGATATGGGAATATAAAAATTACAAATCAAACTTTAAATAAAATAAAAAATATAAAACTTGCAAAGAAATATTAAATATCACTTAAATTTGAAGCTCTTTAACATTATTAGTTTATTTTTTAATTTAAAGATTTTTATCTATTGAAAAATTTTATTTATATAAATAAATTATTAAATAGATTAACAAATTAGGTCGAATTTTATAAATTAGTTTGAGTAAGTCTGAAATTCAACTTTATATTGATTAAAAAATTAAATTTAAATCAATACTTTATAAAATAGATCCGGTCTATTTAAAATAAAATTTAATCCTACTTATTATCATATTTCCGCCCTAACCGTTGGCCTTCGTAACAGGAGAATTTACATCTCTTTATCACCATACATTCTAAAACGAATGATTTTATATACAACTTTACATTGTGAGGGACGAACGTTTATTTTTATTTCAATCTTTAAATATAAAAAATATTCAATTCAATTATTAAAGAGGCCAATTTTTCTGAAACAATTACGGGGGTTGATCCCGATTTTTCCTTTTTTTTCTTTTTTGGGGGGGAGGGGGTGTGAGTTCCGGAAAGGATCCTGACATTTCAATGTTCAGTTTATAATCGAGGAAAATTTATCCAAAAGCATCTATATTTATGGAAATGTCTTTGGTCAAATTTTCTTTTATAAATATTTAAAAAGGAAGCATCTTCCATTCTTAGAAGTTATAATATAGAAATATTTTGCTTCTAATCTTCCCGGTCACTGTGAAGGATCGCCCAAACAATCATCCCTTGCTGCTCTTTCGGAAGCATTTGCAGCCTCTTTTGAGGTCACTGATCCTACCTTCCGCTGTGCACATGCGATCTCCTATAACAGTCGATCTGGAAGAAAGGAAGGAAATTAAGTAGAAAATTTTAAAGCCCGTGTTTGGCAATTAGCGTTTTCCTTAACTTTTGGCGTTTTTGATTGAAAAACAGCGGTTTGATCTTAACAAAACCACTGTTTCAAAATGTTGCCAAAGGCAGCGTTTTCGGTCAAATAGCTGTTTGATCGAAAACGCTGCCTTTACCAAACGAAGCCAAAATTTGAACTTTTGCATTGATTAGATGGACATGAAAAAGAATAAAATAATAGTTTTAATTATTTTTATATATTAATATTTATCCTTTTTTTTATCTGTCGCATTTTTTAAAAAAAATTTTATTTATCATTTTAAAATTTTTATAAAAATTAAATATTTTTTTTAAATATATTCTTCTCTTTCATTAATAAATATTTTATTATTCTACACTATTAATCAACTTACGTTTATTTTTTTATATTTTTATTTTTATTTTTAACTCTCTTAAATTTTATATATAAAGAGTAATTTTGTAAAATTCATTAAAAATAAATAAATTTAACTACTTTCTTAATATATATAAAATTAATTAATAATAATAGATAAATAGAAATGAAGAGAGTAATTTTTTTTCATATTTTTTCTATCAACTAATTATTAAATTCTTAGTTCTTTCCCTTTTATTTTTCCATATAAATCATAGGATTAATGACATTGATAAAAATTATTTTATCCATCTTCAATAATATCTTATCAACGCCACTTCCTATAATTAATAGACTATTATTTATCAGTTTATTATTATTGACTATTATACTATCATTTACTTACCAATTTATTATTGTTGACTATTTATTATTAGTATTGAACATTATTCAATATCATTTGACCCTTCAACTTTTTGATGTTGACCACTTTTTTAACTGGTAATTAATTTTGAAGAGGTTGGTCAATTTGTTGTTAAGAAAACTTTTAGCAATTTAATGACGATTTAAAAAATAAAAATTAACTAAAATATAATATTATAGTATTTTGTGCTTTTTAATTATACCAAACGTCATAATATAACATTTTTAGTCGACCAATCATAATATGATTCTATGAATGCAACATTAGGAAAAATGAAAAATAATTGATTATACATGAGCTAACAAGAATTGAAAAAAATGTACAAAAAATTTGCCAAAAGTAATATAATTTTTAGATTTTTAAAATTTGTCTATAAATAATGTCAGTTTTATGGACAATATAATATAATGCCAGACAAAGGATATATTTTTTTCCCATGATGTGACTATCTTAACAAAATCGTTTCGAACACCGCTTTTGATGAAACTTTCCTTTCAAAATTGTCCATCAACCAACCATGCATTGTTTTGAAAAAAATATTAATTATTAATTTTTAAATTATATAAAATTATGATTAAAATTTTATTTTTATTCATATTATTAAATAATAAAATTATTTGTACAAAATCATATAGATAAATAAAATTATATATATTATTATTTAAAAATAAAATTATAATTTTATATGTTTAAAAATTATCTCATTGTCGATAAAATTGATTAGTTCATTTTTTATCTAGTTTTCGCCAATTTCGATTTGAAGTCATCTAACGGCTTTTATTTCCGCACGGAAGCGTTACCTTCAGGAATAGAGGTTTCTATTATTAGGTTCTAAAGTAAATAATTGTATTTAATGCGGCTTATACGTTACAAAAATCAGATCTTACCCTCTCAACATAAAATAAGGAAAAATAACCAAAGATCACCTACTGTGATTTGGGAAGCGGCAAAGGGGGTGGTAGGTTAGCAACGCCACCAAGCGACAAACCCACAAAAAAACAACCTCGGTTTTTTCTATAAAACCAGGGGCCGGAACGTTACATTTGTAGCTTGCAGTTGCAGACATAAAATCAGCTTTTGGTCGGAGAAAACTGCACTCGGCTCTTTGTTCTTCTGCTTCATTTCATAGCAAATTCCCAAAGAGCTGAAGGTGCCTTCTTTATCATGGTAAAGTTACTTGCTTTCTCTGTTATTACTGAGTCTTAGGTGATTTGTTCTTTTATGTCTGATGAGTTATGCCTTGTGATGATCTTCTCGAATCATCTGGGAAAAACTAGGGATTCTCCTTGCTGTGTGAAAGAACTAGAAAGAATCCTCTGAAATATTCATCCTTTAAATTGTTTTTGTTTTTGTTTTTTTTTCCTCGGCATCTTTCCAATTGCTCCTCTTTTCCTTTGGGAAATTTGTAACTTTTTTCACCATCTTCGGTCTAGTTATTTGCACTATCGAGATTAGACTTCACCGGAACTTTATGGTCGATACCTTCATGAACATATTATATCAGAGTTATTGGTTATGGCTTACCCAAAAAAAGAAAAGGGAAAAAATTACTGCCCGGAGCTGTCTTTCTGAATCTGATAAAATTCTAATTTTACGATGATTTATTCAGTGCTGTTTGGTCGTGTGTGGAGGGGAAAAAAAAGGCTGTTCTCATCTTAATTTTAAAGCAGAATCAGAAACGTCAGTTGGAAAAATTTCAGGACGGAATAATAGTAGAGAGTAGAGAGGATGATAGTCATTGATGGAGCCAGGATCCAGAAAATGCATTTTAATATTTCAATATGAATAATAAAATACATAATTTTATGTAAAATTTTACAAAAGTTAAGAAAGGCACTCGCCCTCGTTAAAATGTATGTACCTCCACAGTTGATGGTGTTGGATGGTGGAAATTTGGTATAATTGTTTTCTACTGCAAAAGTTGAGCTGTACTCACAGAGATGATTTATTTCTCTTTTACCTTTTTTTTTTTTTAATCGGAAGAATAATTAAACTATTAAACATGCACATACATGAATCAAGGAACCTTAGATATTGCGAATCTAATATTACAAAAGGATCTCGATAATTCTTTCCTTTTAACCTTTTTAAACTTCCATATTTTGTCTGATGTTTTGCACTGGTTGATCTGTTTGGAGTTCTGCTTTTTCTCACAACTAGTAAGCTAAATTAAGTAAACAAAGTGGTGATACGTTAATTCAGTGTAAGTTTTGATTTGATAGACTACTTCAAGGCGCGTATCAGACAGGAAGGTAGAGAGGTTTCAGAAGAACATTGCAAGGAGGTCAGATTCCTCGTCCAAGAAAGGATATAAATATCCTGTGGGCCCCATTCTGCTTGGTTTCTTTGTCTTTGTAGTCGTCGGATCATGTATGCCCTTTTCCTCCTTATACTCACCATGGTATCAGATATTTGGCATACATATATTTTTGTTATTGATTTATGTTAAAAATTAAATGGAAATCTTGACTTCGCATCTTCAATTTACATTTATACAAATTGGAAGCACACTGGTATATATACCGTATGCTTATAGTATTCCTCTAGTATCTGTATCCTTAATTTTTTAAATTAGATTTGCAATATGCTCGAATTGTATCATTTCTGACTTACGTTGTTTACTTGGCAGCTCTGTTTCAGATCATCAGGACAGCTACAAGTCGTGGGATGGCATAAAGCAAGAGAAATGCAGTTATACACAGCAAACGGTAAAATGGAGATGATGTATGGTTCAGTTAGTTCAACAGTGTGTTGAAAGAGTAGAATGAGAACGGTTCTTGTTATCTAATAAATTAATGTTTTCTAGTTCATGGCAGTGGCTTGCCTTCTTTTTCTTATCCTCTATTTGTTTACACGGTCTGCACATGTCTTTTAAATCGGATTTGCCTTATTTAGGATTTGGTTTCTCTCATGTTAATCTCATGAAATGGTAGACACCGAAATTTCCGAGTCCACTGTCACAAAATAACATTACAGGACCTACTTCAAAATCGGGACTTACAGAAGCAACAAGATGTTAGTTTAATGAAAATCATACTGGTTCAAAACGACTCGTTGTCAATATATAAGGATTCACTTCCTGGAAAATATTTTTGTTAGAAGAAAAAAATCTGTTAATATTCTAATTTTGGGAGTGATTATTCTACTTAATCATCATTTTAAAACTACCAAAAAATTGGACTTATACATTACGGGAGCTGAGTTCTAAATTTTGCTAGTTTATGAAATGGTTGAAACTCGAAAGAGAGAAAAGGAAAAAATAATGACAGATTGAAAGAAATGGGAAGCATAGAAGCAGAATCTCTAAGCCTCTGTTTGGATTCAGTGAAAATAGAGAAGTGAAAAAAGGAATAGAAAATTACAAGTAAATTTCTTCTGCTTGGCCCGGAGTAGAAAATAGAGAAGTAAAAAGAGTGTAGAAAACATACGGTGGGTTTTATCAAAATTTTTTCCCCTTAGTTAAGTAGTGAAAAGAGGGAGAAGTTCTGCACAATGCTAAATTTGGGTCCTCCTCGTGCTGCCCTGCCCTCCATTCCATGTGTCACTGCGTCTCCTTTATCTTGTTGTCGCTGCTGCCATTTCGTTCGACAAAATTATCGGCGTTATTTCCGATTGGAGTAAGTAATAGATCTAATTTTTCTCTGGTTGCTGTTGTTGTTGTTTAATGAACATCTTCTTCATTTCTGTCGGTTAATAGATTTGTTTGGTTTTATTATTTGCTTTTCCCCGCCGCAGATCCGTCATTGGAGGCTACTATCATGACCAGTCCTCCAACTCCTGTGACAAGCCGGCATGTCTTCGATTGGGAAGAGGGAGGATTTGCAAAGGCAGGATCTACAAGTCGAGTCAGGCGAATTCGAACCGAATTCGAATTTAAGCCAGCTTGTAGGCAGATCTGATCTGGTCCCCTCCTTTTTTTTTCTTTTTTCCTTAGGTTTTTTTACAGACAAATAATAGAACAAAATTCCTTTTTTCAATTGTAAAAATTATGTATATAGAAAATGTGTAAAAAATCAGCATGAATTAGTTATAGTCAATCATGTTCTGTATTTTTTAGTTAAATAATTTGTAAATTTTTGTTATAGTAAGTTAAATAATTAATTTTTGAATGCCGATTAGTTATAGTGAATCATGTTTTGCATGAGCGAAAATGAATTTATTTGATTCGATTCATATTAATTTCTGTATTTTTCAGTTAAATAATTAAATTAAAATTTTATATAATTATAAAGCAAGTAGTTATAGTGAATCATGTTCTCTATTTTTTAATTAAATAATTAAACTAAATTCCAATTTTTTACTCTTTAGAGTATTTGATTTATATTAATTTCTATATTAATTTATTATTTGAAGTTTTAATTTTAAATAAAATTTTAATTCTTATGAGAATTAAAAATTTATTACAATTTATTCTTTCTAGAGGACTAAAATATTATTTGAAAATAAAATTTCAAAAAATAAATTAATATGGATCTTATTCATGAGCGAAATTATTTAAAGGAAAAAGTAATAGTAATTTTTGTCTGTCACAAAGCTAGTAACTTGAATGTGGAACTGTTTTTGACGAGGTTTGAAAATGGAGGCATCATATTTCCACGAACCAAGTTATATGCATTATAATTTGATAAAATATTACATATATATTTCTCAAAATTTAGCTTAATTTGATATTCGTAAATTCTACTGTTATAAATATATATTAATATTCTCTTGAAATGCTAAGATGTAAACATATATATGCTTGGTGTGATACAAGAGAAAAATGAATGCGTTTCAGAAATTGAAAAAAGTGCCTCACGTTCTTTTCCGCAATATTCAAAAAATATACTGGAGTGAATGCGCTCAATTGATGATGAATACTATGAATTATTGCTAACTACACTTCCAACCTTCCAAAGTTAAGATATTCTTAGGTTGTAGAATGCAAACAATTGGAATATGTGTTTGGAGAATACCACCAAATCATACTTATGATATTTTAATTTGAAATAAATTAAGAAATTATGAAATCATAAATTAAGAAATTTTCAAAGAATTTCAATGGAATTGAATCTTTCATAATTGTAAATATGCATTATTAAAATTATAATTTTTTAATTTTTTGTCATTAGGATTTTACTATCTTCATTTTTATAGTATGTAATTGTATGAATTGACAAAAGTTTATATTTTTTTTTTGTTTAAACCAACGTGTAATATTGAACAATTGCAAATAAAATTTTCTAAATTAATTATAAATAATGTTATTGAGCATTAGATAATAGAGGTAATATGTAAAAGAAAGTAATAAATATAATATTAATTTTCCATATATAAGCAGGATTCATCAAATTGCATTAATTTTAATGAGTGGAAAAAATGTTATTTAATAATAATATACAAGTTTATAGAAATCTAATTTATATAATTTTTTTCTTTATTTTCTCTCCTATTTTCTCCCGCAACCAAATACACTTAGAAAAAATAACTTCTTTCCATTTTTCTTTCTCTATTTTCTTTCTTCCCTATTTTCTATTATAATCAAGCAAAGGATTAATTTGAAAGAATACAAAATGATGATCACTTGAAAATATTGAAGGATTTATGACTAGTTTGAAGTTTTTAATATCTATTTCTTAATCAAAACTCATAAAGAAAAATAGGAAAAAGGTTATGACTAACACTCTGTCCCTCTCTATCTGTCTTTCTTTTTTTTTTTCCATCTTCCTCTGTCCAGACACAGCATTAAAGAAAAATTTCCTTGTAGCACGACAACTCCAAGTGGTCTCCATGAAACTTGTCATGAATGGAAACGATTCGGTGAATTCGTTGATTTGCTGACCCTATTTACGTGCTTATATGTGCCATGTACAGAATTAAAAAAAAAAGTGAATAACGATGCATGTTTATTACCAGAGACAATAATATATTGACAAAAACTTGTTTATAAAAAATATCAAATTTGGAAACAAGAAGTTTCTAAGATGAGAAATCTCAAGAAGGGGACTGGGATCCCTTATAAAAGTTTATGGTTCATGCGGTTTCCAAAAGACAATTTGCTTTCATCTGACCTCCGACCCGCTTTAGTTGTCATGTTTCTTGTGTTTGAATTCTGGCAACAATCCGAACTTTTGGATAACTTGCGATCATAACAGCTAAAATCCATCTCAGGATACACCTGAACATCGTCTTCAGATAGACTTTCAGCATTTAATGAACCAGAGCCCATGCCCTCAAATTCCTGTAGAGAAATTCTTTATCAGAAGCTTATTTCAGAAAGTAAAGGAGAAGATATTACTATCTTAGAGCAGCTTTACAACACGGAGAGGGGTTTAATTACCCTGCATTTTGACTTGGCATTGTAGGGTGTTAAGCAGGGGTTTAAATCCTTAAGTAATAAATCGTCAGGGCTGCCTTCGCAGGGTGTTCTGAGATCCTCGGAGCTGAAATCCTACATGAATCCACGAACGGATTAAATGCAAGTATTGGTCGGTTTTCAAAGCATTTTAAAGTCGTTGATCTGAACAATAGAATTGCTTAAGAGAAAACATCAACATCTTTAAATTCAATATGCGATAAATTTGTAAGAGAAATGTTGCACTCAATCATTTGTCTAACGAACTTAAGGTTTAAACCTCCTTGACATCGATGAACACAAAGCAAAATGCCAAAGTTAAGCATATTGATCATTTTCCCATTCACAATCTAGCTTACCCAAGAGTTGGAAGCGTCTCCGGGGGCATGCTTTGGTGTCCTTGGAGAACTATAGCCTTGGAGACTGGCTTTTGCTGAGTACTTCTCGGCCTTGACCTGTTAAGCAATGAGAAAGTAATGCGGTCAATTTCCCAACGTTGTTTCATTTGGTCAGCAAGACTATCTAATTGAGATTAAGTTTCATTTTCTGAAAGTTTATTGCATTACTTCAAATATAAGTTATACCTCTGCAAGATCATCTGCAAGGCTCTGCAGCTGGCCTGTGAGGGAAGTGACCTGCTTTTGAAGAGCTGGAATCACTTGTTTTGCCTGCTTCAACTCAGAGCCTTGCTTCTCTAGAAGTTCTTGAAGCTGAGAATTCATAACATCTGGGAAGAGTATCGCACTCTTCAGTGACTTGATTTCTTCTCTTTGCTTCAAGCACAAATCCTTTAGCTTCTCCACCTGCAAATCCAATGGAGCAATCAGAGACCTAAGATGTCAACTTAAGATATCATAGGCTTATATCAGTTCAGATAATATAAAAATCAGTGCAAATGAATTGGAATTTCCAAATTAAGGAATGCTGTTTGAACAAGTAAATTTGCTACATTGCCATATTAAATGGATTCATTCAGTACTAAAAGTCCTTTCTCTTTGAACAATTAAAAGCAAAACTCCAATTAGTAAGACAAGCTATCAGTGATTTGACAAATTTAGAAACAACAAAATAGGAACCTGGGAGTTTGAAGCAGATTGAGTATCTAATTTCTTACAGCATTTTCTTCTGTTTTTCCAAATAACTCTCTAATTTGATATTCAAGGGGCACACTTCTCAATTCTCATCAGCAAATTCATTCAACTTGAATCAATTTGAAAGAGCACTTACTTCTTTGTTCTTCTCTTCAAGCATCAACTTGAGCTCAGCAATTTCCATCTCCTGCTCCTTGTTCATACTCAAAAGCTCCCTCTCACTCCTCAGCACCATTGCCAGTGTCCTTGTGTTCCCCTTCACCTCCGTCAAGGCCTTAACCTCCTTCTTCTCCTTCTCCGCCGAACCTCCTTTTCCAAACAACTTCTTCTGCAACGCCGAGAACCCCGTAACCCTCCTCGCATCCTTCTTCAAATCCTGAGCAATAAAATCAGACGGAATCACCAAACCCGTTTTAGTACCAGAGTTGGGCTTCGTCATCGATTTCTTCTCCATTAACTTCTTCACCATTGTGGTCAAGCTGGGATCCACCTTAGATTTCGTCCTGGTTCGAGCTAGATCAGAGGGTTTAGCTTTAACAAGCGCACGTGAGGTAGCAGAGCTGGGAGGGACAGAGGGTTTGCGGTTGAATTCAGAGGAAGAAGAGGGATCCGAAAAATGAGATGAAGTTGAGGAACGGGAATTGTACGAACTGTATCGGGAAGAGGGTTTCATAAGAGAAGCCATTGGTGATTGTACGAGATGCACAGACAAGGATGAATTGATGGATTTTGCAGAAGTTTGTGTTTTGGTTTTAAGGAAGACGAAGAGAGAAGGGAGACGTGGTTTTGTACTTCTGTTTGAGATTAATGATTTTGATTGTGGACACGTGGAAAATGTGTGGGTGTGTGAGTTTTTGCCGCTGTCCGAATTCAAATTTTCACGTGCGAAGCGCGGGCTATGATCGTAGTTTTTGGGTCTGTTTCCGACTTTCCTGTCTGATTGCTGTTTGTGTGTTTTTTAATTAGTATTATTATTATTTTCTAATTTCTAATTGCAGAAATTACCAAAATGAGATCAATTAGTAGTGATAAACTATTCATTAATTAGTCTGCTGCGGTTGATATACAGGAAATAAGGTCACTTAAATATTTTTAATAGTTAGTTGTCAGCTTAATTTGCTTAGATCTTTCCTTTTTCTTTTGCTGACAAATTATGATATTTTTAAAAAAGTTGATAGTTTACTGGAGAAAAAAATCTTTTTTATTGTTCCATTGATGGCAGGGAAATGGGACAATTTCAACAAATTTTTATATATCCATAATAAATGATACAATAACTGCATTACTTTTGAACATGATAAGAATAATATAATAAAAACCTCAAGGAAAATTAATATTACATCAAAGATAAGTTTTATTGCTACATGTGTGCTCATTCTCATTTGTTATTAAAATATTTATACCATCTTGAGATGTAATTTTAGAGAAATTGCAATGTATAATTATACATATCTAAAAGTTGGTTTAAGAAGATACATGTTAACTTGAGATAAAAATTGTCCTTAACTTTTATTTATTATCATTGCAAAACAAATATCCAAAGGGAATTGTCTACATTACATCTTAATAGATAGCATGTTGTTTGATGGAGTAATAATCAATAAAAGAATGTTCCAATATTGTAATATAATTTTAGACTTTTTAACTTTTAAAGCATGCTCGTCAAATTCAATATTAACTAATTGTGTGCTAGATCAAGTGATTAATCTATATTTCTCAAAAGCATAACATTTTTCTTTAAATAGAACACGTGATTAGGTAATTCAAGTAATGCTGTTAAGAAATTAGGCATACATATCTCATTATTATTATTTTAACTAAACATTAACATGCCTTTTAAGAGACTTTTAGGTGGGAAAATATTTTTCCTATAAAGTATTCCTTTTTTACGACATTAACATAATTATATCATAAAAGAGATGATTCGAATAATTGCAATCACATTTAGCTCTTTTTGACTTCATGTTATATACTGCTCATACATTTATTTCTACCGTATTATCTTAATTTAATATTTTTATTCAAAGAATACATTTTTCTAAAGTATTTTTTGTATTACCTTAAAACATATGCAAGCTTAAAAAACTAATTAAAGATAAACATTAAAGACTTCTGGTATTTGATCATGACTTGATAATTTCTCATGAAACTACATTAAAAAAATGTGTGATGGAAAAATGGGAGAAAGAAAATAATATTTATGATTTAAATTTGATCTTCTATTAGTGTAAATTATTTTATGCTAACATCCTTTCTTATATTATTATATCATTAAAAAATTATTACAACTCTCTTATTATTGGTAAAAATCCAACTTATTATTATTATTTTTAATGATGTGTTATTTTTATATTCACTTATAGTATAAAATGTTATACAACAACAATGCATCAAATAAACACATTTTCTTAATCTATTTTTATAATTATTTTTTGGTTGTCTTATTATGTGCAAATAAGCATGTACCTCATGATTATTTCTTGTTTTGCCAAACATTGATTTTGGCCAACAAACCAAGGAAAGCTCTTCTATTATTATTATTATTATTATGTTAGAAAATTTATATTTTATCAGCTTATAATTTTATTAATTTTTATTTAACTTACTTTTATTTTCAAATGTTAAAATCCATCAACATGTACTTTTTATTATTAACAATTAGTCCACTTAAGCTTTTTTTTTCTCCATCCAATTCTTAATAAAAGATTGCATAGTAAGTGAGTTAAGTGAAATTAGATGAAATAAGAGATGATTAAATTATAATTTTTCAATATTAGTTTTGTCTCCTTGTTTTATAGCTTTTATCCTTGTATATTTACTTTAAATGACAAAAAAATTATTGCAATATATACAAAATGTTAAAAAAATTAATTAAAATTTTTGACATTTGTAAATAATAAAATTTATATATTTCATTACCAATAATTTTGTAAAGAAGATAACAATAACATATAATTTGATATTTAAAATAAGAAAACATGGTCAATATACATATTTTTCATCTTTATCAGGAATTCTTAATATCAATTCATATAAATGTAAAAAAAATTACATTTTATATACTTATGATATTCATTTGAGTTCCCTTAATTCACTTACTATGAAAATATTTTGTTAAAAATTGAGCAAAAAAAATGGTGAATAAAATGATAATAATAACAAATATAGATGGTGAATTTTAATGCTTAAAAATATAGGTGGGGTTAAATAAAAACTAATGAAATCACTTATAAGTAAAATATAATTATCCTTTATTATTTTGGCTTAATTTCATTTTTGGTTTCTGTAATATATATTTTATTTATGTTTAGTCCCCATAAAATACAAAATTTAATTTTGATCCTTCTAATATTGGTCCTCAATGCTAACTTCCGTTAGATTGCAAATGGAGAAGCTGGTTTGGCATTTTCTCCTTCTATTTTTCTCTTCTCAGGAGCCCCTATTTCTTACTCTTTACTTTTCCCCTTTCTTTCCAACTACTTGAAAGTGAACATTCCATTTTATTTTTCCTACGATTCTTTAGTTAGAGTTTCATAGAACTCTCCTCAACCTCAAATTTCTAAAGCAAACATTCTTGCTATTTGGTTTTTTGTACAAAAGGGTTCAAATGTGAAAATTACAAAACTGGCCAAAGTTTCAAACTTTGAAGCATTTTAAGCTCGTTTTCTAGTTCAAGGTCTAGGAAATCATTTGTCTCTTACGAGAGTCTTCAAAAATGTTGACAATCCAATAACCCATGTTGATTTAGAGCAGGATGACATGAATTATGATGTTGATGATACTTCATGCTGTTCTCATTTCTATTCTACAAAGGGAGGGTCATTTGATGATTATACATTTTCTTTTTCTTCTAATATTAAACCTGAAGATTTTGTGGAATTTTAGAAAGGCTTCTCTAGTTTTTGATTGATTAAATTCTAAATAGATGAAATTGTTCCTTCCATTCGCACTTTTGATCCAAAATTTTATTTTCTTATTTTTTTATTCAACTTAACTTTGACAGTCAACAAAAATCAAGATAAACAGGAAGATGACGAAAGAAGGAGAACTCACATTAACGAAGTCTAAAAATAAAGGAATGGAATGGATAAAAAATGAAAAAAAAAAAAGACATTTAAAGTCACATTTTTTTGGGGGGAAAAAACACAGAACAAATTGATTCCTGCATACATCTGAAAGAAAGTTCACATCAACATTTTTTGCTATCAATTTAACAAAAGTAAGCATTTAGGACCGAAATTATTTTGATTTCAGCATTAGGAGGACTAAAATTAAATTTTGTATTTTATAAGAATCAAATACGAACAATATATATATATATATATATATATATATATATATATATATATATATATATATATATATATATATATATATATATATATATATATATATTAGGAATTAAAAATGAGATTAAACCTATCAATTTTTTTTTGGTCAAAATTGAAGAAATACAATAATGAAATGGCTTAGCATTGCTTTATAGAAAGAGTAGGAGAAAATTTAAATGAATTATTATGAATTATTTTCTATTATTATTTTATAATATGTATATTACTGTTATAACTCACTATTAATAATTACAATCCAATAAATATAGTTATTGATTAATAAAGAATTAAATAATTTTAGAACTTCATAATAAATATTTATGATCTTCACCTAAATTTTTTTCCCAAAAAAGTATTGGTTTATAAATAAAGCATAATTGAACTGAACTGAAATCGGAAACTTAAGGCCTAACGAATTAATTTTTTGACAATTAGGTAGCTAATCTCTTCTTCAATATAATCAATACGTACCGACTGACCATAAAATATTACTTGGAAACTAATTTAATATGGCCAATCATATTTCGACACACGTAATGATGAAAGGAATATGATTATTTACTTCATGAACCATTTTTTCTTTCTTTTGAAAGGAACCGAAAAGGAATCACCAAAAGAAGCCTTTTTTAGATAACTCAAAACTAACAGACAAATGTCTTCTTTTTAACAAAGAGTTTACAAGTGGATGTATACTGTGCACTAATATTACAATAATATACCAATATATTTTCAAATTTGACCATATATTAAGTTAATAATTTTTTAAAAAATATTATATGATATTTTATCAATAATGATCAAACTGGATAGATTTTTCCTTTTCAAATATTCATAGAATTTCAGACTTACAAAGGAAGACTCACACTTGTTAACACACTGCAATTAGATTTTAACTCAATGGGCACTGTTTATTATGAACATACCTGAAATGCTTAACTTTCACAAGAACTAATTGTCCTACTTATTCGGCTGCTGGGGAAACTGAATTAAGCCAACAAACATGCTCAATTACTTCCTATTGTGGCTAAAGCTTGTGGTAAGATTTCAACTTCACCTATGAAGCTGTTCAATTAACAATGACATTATCATCAAGTGAAGGATTATAAGGAATTGGAATTAAGTAGAGGTTGTTTTTCCTTCCTACCACAGCCCCAGTGGCTTCAGTCATATCCAAATCCTCTGGTTTCATTCCATCTGGGAGTTCCCAATTGAAGTGGAAAAGTAATCGAGCCAGAGCAAGCTCCATGTTAGCTAAACCAAACGAAATGCCTGGGCATATTCTTCTTCCTGACCCAAATGGTATGTACTCAAAGTTTGTACCCTTGAAATCAAAGCAAGTCCCTTGAAATCTCTCTGGAATAAATTTCTCAGCTTCTTGCCAATGGTCGCTGTCTCTTCCGATTGCCCACGCGTTAATAATGACTTTAGTCTTGATTGGTATTTTATATCCACTAATTTTGCATTCTTCCAGGCATTCTCTTGGGAGCAACAGTGGAAGAGGCGGGTGTAACCTCAAGGTTTCTTTTATGACTGATTTGAAGTAAGTGAGCCCCTCTAGATCAGTCTCGCGAATGGTATCTTTTTCCTTGAATGCTTGTCTGATCTCTGCTTGCACCTTGTTCCTCACTCTCGGGTTTCTCATCATTTCCGCCATAGCCCATTCTACTGTTGTTGATGAGGTGTCTGTTCCAGCAGCAAATATGTCCTGAAAATGTTTGAAAATATGTTCAAATGAATGTTCATAGAAGAATAAAATGATTATTATTGCGGAAAAGTGAGGCCAATATGCCATTGATATTGGGTCATACTTGTATTTCTCAAGTCATGCAAAATTGAAATTGAGATAAAATTTGTAATACACATTTTAAGCTACTCACAATAAAATCTAATCTATTCACAATGACCTCACTTTGTAATGGGGTTATACCCTCCGCGCAATTTCGAGGCTCACACTTTTGTTCCAGAGTGTGATTATGGCAAGTTTCATTGCATAAATAGCATCACTGGCGACAGAAATACTAACCCAAATCACAGCTTTGATATTATTCATTGTGAAAGGGATCTCAAGGTTGCCACTCTTTTGGATTCTTAAAAGGACATCAACAAGGTTTTCCTCCTTTGATTCCACCTTGCCATCTTTTGCTGCTATCATCTTTTCTAGATTTTCATTGACAAGATTCTGTAAGATCTTGTCAAGCTTCTTATGCAACTTCTGTAATTTGGCCTCCAATCCAGTTATGAAATGAATGGCTTTGATCGAAGGAAACAAATCTGCAAGATCAAAACCATCTGCTAGTTCTATTGCTTTCTTCATCAAAGATAAGAACTCATCCTGGTCTTTGGGTTTGTTACCAAATGCTGATCTGCAAACAAAATTACTTGTCAAAGAGACAATTGTCTGAGTTAGATTGATTGGTGAGCCTGATGACAATGACTGAATTGATTCTATGAGCTGAGCTACTTCTTCTTCCCTAATATGAGAGAAAGACTGAACCCTCTTTACACTTAGAAGTTCTAACATACATATTTTCCTCATCTGCCTCCAGAAATTACCATAGGGAGCAAAAGCAATGTCTGCTGAACCATAGGCCATAATTTTGGAAGAAAGGAATTCTGGTCTCTGTGCAAAAGCAATATCATGCGTTTTCAATATCTCCTTGGCCATGTCGGGGCATGAAACAATCACTGCAGAAATTTCACCAAGTTGCAAGTGCATCAAAGGTCCATATTTTTGAGCTAGCCCTCTGAGAGCACGGTGTGGAATTGAGCCCGCTCTTGCTAGTTGATGCAGGTTTCCTATGATGGGTAGTTTCCAGGGCCCCGGTGGAAGTTTCCGGACAAAACTCTTCTGCCTGTGGTTCTTTGCCAGCAATAACAATAAGAGGAGGAAGGAGGTAATGAGCAAGAACAAAGATTGGATTTCCATGGCGTAAAGAGGAGACTCAGATGTTCACAACTTACGTTTTTATTTTATCAGGCACAAGGATGAATGTTTAGGATTTTGGAGTATGAAGAAGACAAAAGCCAGTTCTAAGACTTCGATGCTTCGACATAAATTATCCGAATGGAGGAGAAAACACTCTTTACGTCGTTATATCAGTCCTTAATTTAGTAATGCAAGTACCTCATTGTATTAATTAATTTCTCCAACTTCTTTTCTCATAAGTTATGAAGGCTTGGAGTTCGTTTTGTACGCAATTTTTTTTTAAATTGATTTCATTTCATATCATTTCAATTCATTTATAAACAAATTTTATTTTTCAGAAACTTTATTTAAAACAATGTTTTAAATTTATTTGTAAATAAATTATTTTATTTAAAATATATTAAAAATACATGTAGTTTAATTAAAAATTAAAATTTGATAATATTATAATAAATATAATATTAGAAAAAATATAAATTTTTTATATAATGTATTTTTTAAACCAAATAAAATAATTTTTAATTAAATTAGATGAATTTTATAACAGTATAAATATAATTAAAATAAAAATTAAAAATAAAATAAAATCTTCTATTTAAAATTAAACATCATTTAAAAATGATTTAAAAATAAATAAAATTTATTTTTAATCATGTGGGCAGTAGATTTTACTAATTTTGCGGTGCTACGGAGGGTGTAAAATACAAGCATTTTCCACTGGGATTTTTTTTTTCTTTTTCCTTTTTCATTGAATGGGGTAAACAGCCTGTGGCCACCTTGGATGTGGCAGTTGAGCTGGCCGTCGGTAGCAGGAATTGGGAATCTATAACTAAAAAATTCCGCTACAAACCAAACAAGGACTTTCCATCCTTTTGTCGGTGTTTGTTACCGTATTCATTGAATTTTAAAATTTGAGATAATACAACAAATTTATATATCGTTAAATTAAATTTACTTAATTATAATTATTTGTTTTTGATAAATATAATTAAATAATTTTAATTTAATAATTTTTAATATTAAATTATTTCGATTTTTAAAATTTAATGCTATCGTAAAATTCATCCCCTTTGCGTCACTTCCACTACAAACAAACAGTGGCGCTCTTTTTAATGCATAAATTGATAAATGGTGACAAAATCTGGTTGGCCGGCTAATTAAAATGGAGATTAATCAACTAGTTGACGAAGGACGTACCCGGTACAGTTTTTTTTTTGGTTCCGAAAGAACCATAAACATTATTGATTTGAAATAATTAATTACATAAAATTATTTTATACTTAACATTTTTTGAGAAAAGATTATAATATATCGATGTATTGTAAATTTTATTATATATTAAATTTATTTTTTATAATCAAATTTAATATATTATACGTTAACAAATCAATCATTAGATACAATAATATATCAATATTGTATTCCAATCAATTCCCATCCTTTGATAGTTAATTATATATAAACTTATCTTTGTATAGATGATATTGATGATGTATATTTCAAGGTCAAAACCTAGCAGACCATTAATATTAGCTTGACTAGTTGGTTTAATTGTGAATTAGAGACAAACCAGCTTCTTTACCCGCTCCATGCATGAATGTCAGTTATTTTTCTTCTAATATAAGAATAACGATAATAAATATATAATAGAAAATTATAAAAATGTTGAAATCTAATTTGTTATGCTTATTTTACAATTGAATATTTAAATTTATAAATAATAAATTTTTAAAATATAATGTAAGAATAAAAAAATGATATATAGTAAAATAATTTAATTAAATTATATTGTTAACTTATTTAAAATTTTTTTATAATAAAATTTTTGTGTTATACTCATATCATTCAATGATACTAAAGTTTAGATTGTAAATAATAACAATGAATAGGAAAATAAAAAAATGTAATGTAGTAAATAAAAAATAAAAATAATGTGAGTTTTTTTAATTGTACCATGTTTGTCATTACTTTTTATAATAATAATAATAATAATAATGATGATGATGATGATGATGATGATGTTATAATCATCTATAATAATTTATTATATTTAAAAATAATAAATTGATGCCATCTATAATAATTTATTATATTTAAAAATAATAAATTGATGGAACAAATTTATATTTAAGTATTCTATGTTGTTTTACTATAATATATCTCATACATTTTACTAATAATTTCAGAAGGTATATATTATACTCAAATTTATCTATAGTAAGTCCAATTCAAGAAAATAGTATTTATAAAAGATTTAGCATGGCTTTCAAATCTAGATTGACCTAGTTAGTTCAACCAATAGGATTGACATCTAAAAAAAAAAAGGTTTGAAAGAACTCTTAAATAGGGTAAAAATTCAAGTTAACTCGATCAAACTCGATAAAAAATTAGTTAAACCGTCAATCCAATTGATCCAATAATCTAGTTCATTTGTTTGTTTTTATTTAAAAGTTTAATGTAAAAAAAATCTTTACCTAAATTTAAGGATTTATTACATGTTTAAAGAATAAAATGAATTAAATTTCTTGGTTACATTATTTGAAGTACTTAATGGATATTATTATTGCTTTAAATGATTTTTCAATGAGCAATCATGAAATATTTCAAAACATAACTATCTATTGAATTATCTTATTTAGTTTATATTTTTTATATTTTAAAATTTATAATTTTATTATTTATTTATTACAATATAAATTACCATTATATTTACTTTATATTAAAGTACAAATCAAAAGTAATATTTTTTTAGCATATATAAACCCACTAAAATATGAATTACTAGTAAATGATAGCATTATATTTTGAATATGAGATATTATACTTTAAGTCTTTAATTGTTTTGGAGGTTTTTGATATTAATTTTTCCATCAATTTATTCCTTCCAATACTATATTACTCATAATTGCAATAAGATTAATTTTTATTTGTATTTTAAAAATATAATAATAAATCTATACTAATTAAATCATTTTCATATACATATATATAATATATAATTTATTATATATAAAAATATAATAATTTAGTCAACTACCTAATTTGACCAATTGAACCGATTTGATTTTGATCTATTCGCCTTTTTGGGTCAGTGATCGATTTAGATATGAGAACATTGAGATTTAGATTCTTTCATCTTTTTTTTCTTACCATTTTTGAAAGCGTTGCTCTTTAAATATATAATAAATATTTAAATTTAATTTTTTAATTAAGCTTTTGAATTGGACAAAAAAGAAAAAAAAGAACAAATTAAGTTGTTAATTCAACCAAATTTTTATTAGATTTAATGGGATCAATAAGAATTTTTGCTTATTCCAAATTTAAGGATCATTTCAAATCATTTTCACTTTTAAGTATCAATTCGACTAGTTGAACCAATTGGCTAATCTAAGTTTGAAAATATTGGTGACACTTAATGTTATTTTAAAATTTATATTCCTTATCTTGTCTAAGGTTCAAATTAGGGATTTGAGTTTGTATATTAAGTGGACTATTACTCTTGTTGTTAAAAAAAAGTATAGAAAGGCATAATTTCTTATTCTTTCACATTTTTTTTTACTAAAAATCATTATTTTATTACAAAAAATAGTTAATATTTCTTTCATTTAAATTTATATTCTTAATACAGGTTTTCAGTTAAAGTATTTTTCCTTTATTGAATCAGTGAGAATAAAGCTGAGGTCCTTCACCTTCCTTCTCATCTAAGGGAAAAGATCCATGTTAAATATTTTGCATAAAAGAAATGATGATTCTGAGCCTTAAACTATAATCTTTATTTTTGCTTGTGAAAATAAGACACCACCTTTAGATGCTAACATTCTTACATGCAAATCATCCAAAGTTTGTCAGAAATAAAAGGGAAAGTATATAATTACATCACAATGATGCATTACTATATCATTAGATTGATAATTACTTAAAATAAGTTACATAATGACATAAAAATGATGATGTATCAATATATCAATATATAAGTGATGTACAATATTTCCAGAAATACAAACTACACTGACATTCATAAGATGATAAACTAGTAGAAGGGTTAATAGTGATATGGTAGGCTTGAGAGGACTTTGTAATTACCTCAAGATCAGACCTAACTAAGATTTATGATTAGAGTACCAAAAAATAAAAAATACAAACTTTAAATGACAAACAACTCTTTAATGTGCAGTATATACAGATAAGTTCATCAAAAGCCCATAAGACCAACACATGGAAACTAAAATATGCCATCCTTACATTATAGGCAAGCTACTCCCATGAAGAATTGAACTCACTACATGGAACAACTTCAACAATATGTAAACAAAGCCTATCAATACAGCCATACTACCATAAATTTGGAAAAGCTAATGTTTGCAAAAGGAGATTTGTTACTTTTATACCATTAGCTAAGAGTCAAATTCCCTTAATATTAGTCAAGGAGGAAAAGCTTATAAAAGCTTGTTTTAATTATGGCTAGATTGGATATTCTTTCATCAAATGTATCCATCATCATACTAAAATAGATTTACATTGTACTATTCAATATTACTCATTTTATTTTTAAAATTATTTAAGACCTAGCTTATCTAGTAGTTTAAGATAGGATCATTCTTGTATAACAAACTATCAAGTTATAATTATGTAGTAATAAATTGAAATCCCTTGTTATGGTTTCAAAACACAATTTGCCCCCTCTTCAAGATGTTCAAAGAGGTGGGAATATGGAAGTTGTTGACATGGCTCCAAAAAATGCCTTCACTTCAAGGTATTTATAATAGGATAATCATGAGGTCATATTTCAACCTACTACTTGGCAATCCACCTAATTTCTTTCTACCATAAAAGATGTTCATATTCCTCCATGCAATCACAAGGCATTTTTAAAGGGTATTTCACCTTTTCAAGTGACTTCTAAAAAGGATTAAAGCTTCAAGAATTTAGCAAGTGTTAGCCTTAAGGTTTCATGTGATGAATTTTAATGATGACAAATAGATGTTACAATAACATTGTATATCTTATGCTAAAGTAATATATATTAATAGATATACTATATTATAATTAATGCATATATATGATATGAAAACTATACTTGTTCTTATATATGCATGATGACAAATGAATATTATAATAGTATTGCATATCTTTGTACTAAAATATTATAAAATCATCAATAGACACGTTACACTATGGTTGAAATAGAAATGCTTAATTATATGCTAAAAAAGCTATACTTTATACAAGCATCATTAAGTATGTGATTGATCAAGATATATAATATGATGATTATGTATGTTCTTATGCTAATTTATTTTATATATGAATCATGCATCAATATCTTGATATATTAGATTAGATTAACTATATAGTTTATAAAGTTCATGAACTTGTATATAGGAAAGTCCAAAATAAATAAGAATGAGCATTAAAACAAAGGAATGAAAGATCATATTGTGCTCAACTTAAGAAAAAGGAAGAAAGACCAAAAAGAAGATGTGATCTAAGCATTGAAGGATGAGAAGACTAAAGTGTTTAAAAGCTTGGAAACATCAAGAAAAAGCCCAAGGACTTAATTGATATAATTTTTCATCTTAAGGCTTAAACTTTTTTGTAAAATAAAGTATTTCATGATAAAGAGTTCAAATATATTTTTTCATAATTTTAACTTAATCAAAATATTTTAAAATATAGTTCATAATTATTTTTTTACAAGATAGCCTATAAGGACATTTCGAAAACAAATGAGATATGAGGTTTTAATGTTTTCAATTTTAACTTTTAGTCATTCTTTTAATCATATCTCATAAAATACTTGTGATTTGATCGCTAAATCTTTTCCATATGAAAATAGACTTAATGAGCTTTCTTTGGATATATCATTTACTTAAAATGATCAATATATGAAAGAGTTATGATCTCTTCAAGTTGAGTCTAAAAATCAATTTTCTGCATTTTAGCCATTTCTAATGTGTGGTCATTATTTTAATTATATCTTAAAAAATACAAATTATATGAGCATGAAATTATTTTTATATGAAAATAGACTCAAATAACTTTCTATGGATATGTCATTTGCTTAAAATGACTAAGATATGAAAGAGTTATGATCTATACAAATTAAGTCTCAAAATCAGATTTTTACAAATTCACTATTTCTGACCTTTGCTTATTATTTTAAACATATCTCAAAAATTGCATCATATATCAATTAGCTTTCCAATAATAGGTCATTTGCTTAAAATAGACTTAAAATGAAAAAGTTATGACCTTTTAAACTTAAGTCTGCATTTTTGTCTGGGTGAATCGATTCTAGATATCCAGAAAGCACCCTAAATATCCTGAATCGATTCACCAATCGATTCCAACTATTCTGATACATGAATAATGGCTAGTTTTCATCTCTAACAATCTCAAATGGCTATATTACTCCATGGGCTTCATATATAAGCTAAGAAACATGAAATATAATATAGGGAGAGCTTGAACTTCAATTGTAAATATCATTTTATATCCTTCTTCATCCAAATCATGATTTAAGCTCATCTTTGTGAAAATTCTCTATTTTAGGACTTCATTTATTTCATCCACTCTTTAAGAGAGTTTTTATGAATTGTTCTTCATCTTTTATCATTTTCTAATTGTAAAGGGTGAGGTACCCTTTGTAAGAGAGTTTTTGCTCAAGAAAGAGCAAACATTATCAAGCTTTTTCAAATGCCAATTAAAACTTAAAGAGATAGTGGATTAACACAAGTTTGGAAAGTTTGGAGAGTGGATGTACAACTTGGTGAGGATATTTAAAGAAGGAACCACTATAAATTTTTATGTTTAATCTCTCTACCATATTCTTTTATTTTTCTATAACATTGTTCTATTTTTTTGCTGAGTGTACTTTGTTTTGCTGTTGTTATTTGCTGGACATATTTATGTTGTAATGCTTATATTGTTACTTGGATATTTGAATGATTAAAAGAGAAATTTATCTCCATTATGCTATTATTGTTTGTTGAAATATAGTGTTGAATGCTCTGTTCTTGTTATTGTTAATTATTCAATACATTATGCATTAATATTGATCTTGATTTTTAAATGATTGAATGATTGAAAAAGAAATTCATTTATGCATTGGCTTTTTATTTCTTATCTATGTATAATTGAATGAGTTGCTTTGCACAAGTGAATTAAATGGTTATATATTATGTGTAAACTTCTATATTAAATTATCTTAGATTGATTTCTTAATTATTTATTTGTGCATAGTGGATTAAGTAAATTTGTACTAGTTCTTTGAATTATCATATCTTGAGTGCAAATATATTCATGAAACTTTCTTGGAAGTGTTTTAAATTAAATTTATTCTCATGACTTCCCAAAATAGAAAGCTTTTTAAAAAGAATTTGAAAAATGATAAGATTTCTAAAAATATCCAATTCATCCCCTCTTGGGTGTGGGTTGCTAAGGCTAACAATTGGTATCAAAGCTATAGGCTCTTGTTTAAAAGACTTAGTTATCTCAAGGGGATCCATGGTAATCTTTGATGGCAACTCTTTGAAAGAAAATTTTGATATTTTAAATGTTCCAATGTTTGAATATGTTGATATTTCCAAACCTCCATTCTTTAATGGTTCATATTTTAAAGTTTGGAAAGGAAAAATGGAGTGTTATATAGAAGCCTTTGATTTTAATGCACGGGAAATCATTGAGAATAGTTTTACTTTAAAACCAAGAAGTGAATGGTATGATAATTCTAAAAAGAAATTTGCTTTAAATATCTAAGTTATGAAAATTTTGCATAGTAATTTGAATGATGATGCTTATGCTAAAGTGTCTAAATATTTTAATGCTAAGGAAATTTGGGACACTCTTGGTACTTATTATCTTGATAACCATATTTCTATTAATAAGTGTATTTATATGGAGTAAGAAAAAGAAAAGGAGCAAAAGAAGCTTATCTCCAAGGAGACTCTTCAAGAGAATGTGTAGGAATGTGAAATATGTTCAACACCTCTTGATGAAGAATTTAAAGATGAAAGGAAGGATGATTCTAATGATGAACAAATTGAGCTTCAAATGAAAGATTCATACTTTATGGCTCAAAAGGACTTTGAGGTACATGATTCTAATTTTAGTACTAGTCCTTGTGTTAATGACCTATGTGTTTTAAATAAATTGCATAATTATAGAATTTCTATAGAACTTGATTATTCAACTTTTTGTGACTTTGAAATTGAAGATGATTTATCTAAAAAGGAAGTTGAACACTCAACTTGTATACTTTCTAAGTGAAAATATTGATCTTGCTTTTGGAAAGTCAAAGAAACCTCTTGGCAAGTTTGAATCAAAGTGTAATTTTTATAAAAAGCCAATGTTTTCTAAATGTATCTTTCATGAAAAATTAAATTTTAGTAAGAATTCTATTATTTACAATTATTGTGGTTATGAAAGTCATATTTCTCATTTATGCCCTATTATAAGAAATTCTTGTATGACAAAAAAAGAAATTTAGGTTCCTAAAGTGTTTAAATGTTTGAATACTAACATTCAAGGACCCAAAATGTCCTCCTAGTGATTTAACTATATAGAAAATTTCTAACAAAGGGAGACAATTTAGTCAAGCAGAGAAGGAATCCTAAAAAAGAACTCTTCCAATGCAAATAGATAGAAAAAGAAGGGTTGACATAACTAAAGCTTCTCAAATACACAATGGTGCTATTCCAAAGCTCAAACCTTTTAAAGAGAAGTAATGTGTAAGAAAAGGTTATCCTTTCATTGAAAAGGATAATCTTGTGTTACTTCATTTGATATTCATTGAAAAAGAAGTTGTTGATTTTAAAGCATGAGCATTACTTGAAGATTGTGACTCATCTCGATCAAAATCATATATGAGTTATTCTTTCATGATTAGAAATGAACACAACTCCAAGATCATGATTATGAATCAATTAGAATTGAAATCTAAATGCATGATTTACTCTATCTTCATATACCTATAGCCCTTTGATGATATAACATAATACATGGGTATGCATTGCTTAGTATATTTTGCATTGAAGTTTCATTGTCTATTGCTTATATATGGAGAATATGCAAATGCTTTGAAAATGATTCTTAAGGATATGATTATTATGCTCACGTGCTTGAATTAATTAATCTTTTATAAGCATATTAGTTTGATACTTATCTAACCCCCATGGACCCAAATCTTAGTTGGGTACCAAAGAAGTTGTCTAAAGTTTCATGTAAGAAGGAAATGTGATACTACCTCAAGCATAGTATGAAAGTGGAAGATAAGTTTACTTGAGGATAGATTAACTTAACTTTCATAACAAAGTCAATTTCTACGAAAGAGAATGAAGACTCATTAAATTGGTATACTCTATCCTATCTTCTTACTCAGTATGCCTTATGTCATTCTTAAGTTTGGATAGTTGAGGACTAAGCATATCATTGATATATTTGACTTTATCTTTAAGATGATACGTGCTCTTTGTGCTAAAGGAAGATTATTTATTCTATCAAAGAAAATATGTCACCGATATCACTTGTTGCTTATGTGTCAAAATTTTAAAAGATAACTAGCTCCATATTTTCTAATTGTTTTAGTTATAAAAGTTTAAAAGGAGCTCATTTCATTTATTGGTGCATATATAATGGTTGATCATATCTTTTGCTCTTGTATGCTTGTTCTCTCAAAATGATTTTATGAGTTTTGATGATTTCATATGTTTTCTAAAATCATTGATTATTTTTTTGAGTTTCTCAAAAATCTTCATTAGTTTAAAAATGATTTCATTTGGATTTTCCTTATCTCCTTGAAAGTTCAAAGTTACATGGTTGATAATATAGTACTTGTCAAATATTTTTCTATCAATCATGTACATGTTTCAAGAAGTGCTAGAATGATACTTATAACTAACAATTCATTAGAGAATTTGGTATATCCTTATCTCCTATCTTGAATTGTTATGTTTAAAAGCTTGAATGATGCTATCTTTTCCTTGAGATGTCTTTAGTATTTGATTTCAATAACTTTAATCTCCAATCTTGAGTTATGTGCTTAAAAGTTTGCAAGATTCTTTGTGAGATAGCTTAAAAGATTAACTTCAAGAGTGTGGAGTGTTGATGGAGTTAAAAGATTAAATCTTGACATGGAGATCAATGGCTTCCAATCCTTTTCTAAAGGCAAGCACACCAAGGAAAGCTCATCACTTATCAAGATCAATTGTATTTACCTCACAAGTGATGAGAAGAAGAAGATTATAACCAAGGAGCTCTACATATTGCCCAAATCAATGAGTATCTCTATCCTTATTCTTTTCCTTATGGATCATAAATGTTTGGATTGCATGATACTCTTTATTTACTTGCTTTTGGTTGGTTAGAATAAGACTATGAAAAATATGCTTGATTGTAATGAAAATGTGTTAAATTATTGTTGTTACATGATCATTGTCATCTTTATAGGGAAGGCTTGATAGTTTTTATCTCTTCTATCTCTATTGCATATTTTTTCATGATGTGCTTGAGATAAATCTCTTGATTGCTTGGAACTTGTGCTAATCATACCATTTCATAAAGGAAACTTACTAAGGAGATATGCATTCATTTGATTATTTCAAATGATTTCTGCTTGCCCCTCACTTTTCTCATCTTTCAAATATACTATTGAAGAGTCATCATACTCCAATATATTCTTTTCATCTTATATACAAAGCAATTCCACCTTCAGGTATAATCAGTTGGAGTAAAAAATTTCACGATCTTTAGCTCTATAATCTATTTATCTGTGCAACTGTTATGGCTTCTTCATCAAGTTTTAGTTCTATACAATCAAAATTTTCTTCCACCACATCAATTTCTTTACTCCAGAAAGAAAAAAGGTTATGAAAATTTTAGCATCTAACATTTAAAGCCTATATTCAGAGGTTCTCCAATCCCCTTTGTTCTATTTTAAAGGCTCCAATTAATTATATGTCGAACTTTTCTAATATCAGAAAGAATTCAAACATAATTGATCTCACAGCAATTTTAACTTCTAACATGTTTATACTTGAATTACGCAACCCCATCTTCAATAATAACATGAACTGAGAACATTAGGCATGTACCCTAATATATAATCTTGTTCCACTCCAAAAGCTCACAAGCATCAAGCAATTGACATATAAAATCGGAAAAATCGAGTCACAAACTCATCTAAAAAGTAGTCTCCAGCACTATTCCAAAAATTGTCTATCCCTCTGACCTAGTAGTGCCTTTTGAAAAGTGTCTCCAACACCACTCTAAAATCTGAAAGAGGATAGAGAACTAGGGATAATTGTTATTTACAATAGGAATTGCTCATAAGCAGCATTTAACAGAAGCTACAGAGAGAGAGTAGGGATAAGTATTAGTATATTGGAAGGAGATGGTTCTGCCTGGGGCAAGGCCTCTTCCATCATTGACAAGGCAATCATCATAGCCAACCCTGCGAAACAATCTTGGATTAATCAAACGAGCTGAGCTGAACCATCCACAGTGAAGGTGAATTTTAGAGATGCTGCAATCCGAGGCACCAATGTTCATGATTTGAACTGTATATATAGGTATTCCATTTGGAAGCGGGGATAGCTGTCCTTGATCTATCACAATATCCTCCTTCGAGCATATTTTGCCTATTCGGTTCTTCTCATTCTCACCACTATCTAAAAAACCCAGATTCCAGGTTAGTTATATGAACTTCAAAAATTTCCAAACATAGAAGGGTACTTTAAGAGAGATTCTTACATGGACTTGATTTAGTAGACCTCGAAAAATATACAGTAACATCGCGTGGATTCTATCATTTTTTGAAAATAAACAGTGAACCTGATCCATACAAGAATCCCTTGTTTTTAAGACAGAGTATATATGCTAACTATTACTCATCATGGAGGTCATTTTGACTCATCAAATTGTCATTATATAAGTATGACATGCTGTATAAGAAGGCTATATATGCAAGTAACATTGTTCTAGAATCCAGAGCCTAATTAGACTGTATTTGTGGACTATATTTATTTGAAGGGCACATAAACAGTGATTTGGTGTCGAGATTGTGGTAATTCAACTTATCAGTGAAGATTCAAAGAGAAACTAGAATGCAAAACCAGCTGCTTACACAAATATGCAATTAATGCATTGAAAATCTAGACAATGTCTTGTACCATTAGATTGAAGCAACTTCCGAGAAATGTTGGCTGTTCTACTTCCCTTGGAAAGGACAATCCCTTTGATGCCAACTTTTATTCCAGCCACCTTATGAGTTACAGCACTCACTGCATTGTAATAAATGTAAAATTACCAAAGTTGTCCATTTTTCAGAACTAGTGTAAACCATTCAAGCATAAACTTCAAATTGTCAAAATGCTTGAAGTCACAACAAAAAGTAGAAACATACAGTAGACCAGCTGAGATCAGTTCAATTATACGACAATAAACAAAAGAGGTTGGATAATAGTACATTGACAAAAAAACACCAAAAAGATTGTCTATGCAATTCCTCACTCAGAAGAAACTGAAACACTATTCGGGTACTTCTTCAATTCTACATTTTGCAACAATCAAATGGCATGCATGGATATATAACCAAACTGAATTGTCCTGGACCAAACTACCTCGCTTCAAGAGTTAAACTAATTGATGAAAGCAAGACAATGATTTTATTATGTAGATTAGAAAACACATACAAATTCTTGTAAAATTGTGATAAAGATGTTACCAAAGAACACAGCAAGTACAAAAGCGAAAGAGCGAAAGCTTGAAGCTTTGAGTCTTCTCAACCCAACCCTCATCCTCATATGCCTTCAATATGCTTGCTTGCAAGTTATAACCTGTAGAAACCAACTAAGGAAACCATTTTAGTTGTAGAATACAGAGAGTAAAGCACAGGTAGCTGGGAGTTCTGAGAGTATATACTGTGTACCTAACAAAGCAAACTATCAAGCCTTTTCCATTATGGAAGCAACATGAATGTAATGCAGCTGAGAGCCCTATTTATTTATGGCATCAACATACTCATCATGGTCTGAGAGGCTGATGACTTTGCTTTGTTTCATAATTAATATGGTCTTTCAAAAAGAAATGGACGTGCGGGTGGGCCTTCGGAGGGAGACAGGAGAACTCAATTGCCGGTTAAAATGAACAAAAAGAGAAGACAGAGATTTTGCAGCTGTCAAGATTCGCATGTACAACACAAATCTTAAATATTAGTATGTCCGCACTGTTCGTCTGTAAACTCACAACGTAAAACAGCATAAAAGATATAAGGATTTTTATAAAGCCTTGACACATATAAAACTTAAATTTATTGTTGTGTTCAACTATCTATCTTCAAATTCACAGTGAATCCTATCTAAGTAATAATTTCTCCAAAAATAACTCCGTTCAATTGATAACAAGTAACAGTCAAATCAAATTAACAAAAGATATATGTACAGTATAAGGATTGAAACAAGACTGAACACAATTCTAGGCTCCCTCATCAGTAACTACTGCCTGAGTAGTTGAGCCGATTGATCACAAGATGAGCAAATGCAGTAATGACGCAAATAGATGTGAACCTCTAGTATGCACCCACATGCCGACTAGGCAGGCAGGCAAAGTGGAAGTAGATAACATCATTAATAACGTAGGTAGACTAGTTACAACGAGCAATGCCTTATGAGATTAAAGACTTCACTGCAAAAAGAGAAGTTTGTGCATACTTTAATTATATCACTTATCTTTAATATATTCAAATAATTATTAGCTTTCACACATTTAATATTATGAAAATAAAAGTTAAATTTTTAATGTAAATGAATTTTACAAAATTGATAACTATCGTTTATTTACTGACTATGATAATGCTAATGGTAGAGTTAGAATATGTAAGAATTTCTTCTGCAAAGTAACAATAAATAAGGTGACAATACCTTGAAGAAAGTTAATAGTCGTACATATATTTTCTTGTTTAAATCATCTGATATCCTGATTAATTCGCATTTGAGCCTAATTCAATCCCATACGAGGATAAACTCCTCTAATATTGTTTGTGTTATCTATAAAATTTAAATTCAAAATTTTATTTAAAGAGCGTCCAGCTCCTTATTATTAGGCCAAGAGGGATCGGTGATAATCATATAAATAATCCAGCAGAAAAAATTACATGCAGCGAGAGGAGGAAGGAGAGAGGCATATATAAATCAAAGGAAACAGTATAGTGCAGTAAAGGCGTAGGGTTCATGAAGTCAGAAAAGCAGGAGCCATGCATGCGGGCTTTGGAAAGCGGCGTAATTTAGTGAGTTGTCTCTTCCTTTACAGTTTCTTTCCCAACATTCATTTCTCTGTCTGATCCTCACAGCTGCTTAGCCCTTCCCCGCACGAGTGTCCTTTGCCTTTTGCCAGACTACTTAGAATTTTGTAGCTGTTGATATCTAGACCGTTTACTACTGAATGCCAACTGCCAACCGCACCCTACGTTTTTTTAATCAGAAGAAACTGAAAGATAAAATATGTTGTTTTATTTCGAGTTCAAAGACATATTATCCTGCATTTGAAGTTACTCTCAGATTCGCCGACGCTACTTTTTATTCTGAGTACACTATTTTCTTTATGTTTGTGGGGCTTATAAATGAACTTCAAGGACATGCAAAAAAAAATGAGTAAAGATAGAATTAAGAGATAAGGGAATGTAGATTTATTCTTCAAAATTAGAGCAATACTTATCAATAAGAAAAGTGTAATGCCCTCACAGAGTAAAAAAAAAATAAAAAGAAATTTTGGATAGGAATTACCTTGATAGAAATCTGAAAATGTAATTGAATAAAATTCAGCTAAATTGTAAAGATAATATGAGGGCATATCTATTTATAATTTTTGTAGAACTGATGGGTCAAAATATTATAAAAAGCCTATCATTAAGTTTTAAAAAATTTTATGAAAGCTCGATAAGAAATTAAGAGTTTAGGTAGTTAAAAAATGGTTCAGGTAGCCTAAAACCCTAGAGATTAGAGCCAATGTTGAAATAAACTATTTTGTCCTACTTGCTTTACTTTTTAGGCCCAATTATATGTTAAAACTAGAAGAAAAAAAATAATAAGGCCTAAGAATGCCCAAACTTATTTTGATAAATTAGTAAATAAGTGAAAAACTAAAGATTTTTGCTAGTAAGCTTTTCAAGATATTTTATTTAGCTAAAATTTATTAGTTTTGAGGCAAAAATTTTCTAACCTCCCAACAAGAAAATTGTGCCCTAGTGCTAAATAATTACCAATTTTTCTTTTTAAAAATTTACAAATTAAGAAGCTTTTGGTGGAAGTTTGAAATAGGACTTTTATATAAATCATTTAGGGTTATTTTAGGATAAAATTTCTGCTCTTTTTTCTAGCAAGAGCTGTGATTTTCTCTAAGGCATTTCATTAGGATTTTCAAGTCTTCAAGAAATTTCAAGAAGTTCTCCAACTAGATTCTTCAAATTCTAGCAAGGTAATGGTTTTCTATCATCTTTTTCAAGTTTTTATGATAATTTTATCTCTAATTTTTAAAGTTTGATTTATTTTAATGAAATTGCTTTCTTGTTGCTCTAAGAGATTTTTAAGAAGTTAGAGATTCAAGAAGTTAAGATAAGTGACAATTATCCTTTGTTTTATGGAGTTTTCTCGTAAAAGATGAAAAATTTGATGATTTTAGCGATGTTGGATGTGAAACTGAAATGGTGCTATATGATTTGACTATGATAATGTATAAATATTGAAATAAAGATATAGTATTGGTATTATGATGTTGAATTAAATAGGAGATAATTTATAAAGATTTTCCATAGGAAATTAAAATAGAAAAGTGTAGAAACAAAAAAATTTTTAAAAAAGGTTTAATGGTATGTTTTATTTTCCTTGGGAAATAAGAGTTAGGAGTTGCTTAAATTTCAATTTTAGTATAATTATGTTACAAATAGTGTTAGGATGATTGTAGAAGAAATTGAAAGTTTTAGATATATAAAAAACTAAGTTATAAATGAAATATTCAAAACTACTAATTTCAAAACTCTATTATATTAGGTCTCGCATTTTGAATTAGTTGAAGTATCAAATAATTGAGAAAATTTATGAAGCTTGTTAAATA
Organism: Sindora glabra; assembly: GCA_020226215.1. NCBI lineage: Eukaryota > Viridiplantae > Streptophyta > Magnoliopsida > Fabales > Fabaceae > Sindora > Sindora glabra. Next base: position 7,782,801 of record CM035225.1, read on the forward strand.
TGATATCTAAGATGTTAGTAAGCTTGTATTAAAATTTAATGGTAAATGGAGTTGATTTAGTTACCTAAACAATAATTTCATTTTTATAGCTATAGTGCTATCTAAATTTGGCAACTTTGGGTTATTGCCTTTAATGCATTGACAAGGTAGTGAAATTTATTGTACAAATCAAGTTATTCCTTAACATGCTAAGAGTGTAATGGTAAAGTATGAAAACAACTGATTTCCATTTGAATGATAAAAAATAGCTTGAATTATGAGTATTCATATACTATATTGTTTGAACTTTACTACTTTGGTATTGAATAAACAATACCTACGAATAATTAATTTGTAAGGAAATTGTTGTTTGATGGTCACTAATGTGTTAGAAGCAATAAATAAAATTTTAGTAAACATGTGAGCTGATTGGAAGCTAAAAAGGTTCCAAACTATGGAATAATCATGTTACTCAGCATAATTAGTATTTAATATATTAGATTGAAATGTGATTGTGTATAAAATTAACTAGATTTTATGATTCAGAATTATGATATAATTGATGATACTTGAGCAAACCTTAGATATGATGATATGTGATGTTAAAGGTTAAATAAATGAGAATGACAAATTTTGTCAATAAAATCCTTATGGCATAATTAATATTTTGACCATACCTATAATATGTGATAATAAAATGTATAATTGATGCCTATATATTCTTATGGTATTCTATTAATTCTTATTGTGAGTATAATTGCTCATTCTATATTTGATTTATGAGGGAAGATTTACATGCTTCACAAATAAGGAAAGGAGTTGTAAAGGTTAAATGGACAAGGTTAGTGGTTTAATATCTAGGGTGATAGGAGATAAAGTTAAACCAAAGATGTAAGAAGAAACCTAAATATCAACTATAGCCATTTGATGAATTATACAAGTAATTACCATAGTCATTCTTTAGATAGATTTTGCACATAATACACATAAAATTATTATATGTACATTAAAACCTATTGTTAGTACATGTGAGTTATTGCTAAACATATAAGAATTTTTAATAGTATTTCAGAGTTATAATTATGCATAAAAATTACAAATGATACCTAAGACCTTTAATTAATTATTATGCAATAATATATATATGACTTAATGTGATGCATTCTTTCTAAGAAAAAAAGAAGAGTAGCAACTCATTAAATATTTTAATATTCACACACTTTTTGTTAAATTTTTATTTGCGGATATGAAACATGAATCTAAAAAATGACTAACATTTGGGTGTAAACCTTCATCTCACTTTTAGAAATCTTCCATATAGTATTTTGTGGCGTTCTAATTAAAAGTTTTATCTTCTGATAATGATTATATACAGAATTATGTTTTCAAAAATTTTACACTCGTGCATAAATAATATTTAGTATATATAATTTATGTTTTGAACTTTTTTATACGCATGCACATTAAAATTATTTTCCATAAGTATTTATTTATATTTTAGTAAAGTTATGAAAAAGGAAGAGTTATGAACATCTCAAAGACTTATAAAGATAGCTTATTAGTATATTAATACAATTTAATATTTTTTTCTTAATTTATTTTTAAACATTTTAATATTAATTTAGTTGAGTATTCGATGATGTTTTTACCTTAATTTAATCCTAAATAATTTAAAGGTGTTTCATTGATTAAATTAGCAAAGAGTCTTGAATAACATCATTAAGTGCTTATATAAACAATTATCTAACCTTTATTCTCGTCCTTCTTTTCCTATTTTGCCCTAATGCAATGGGCCTTACATATTACTAACCTGATCCTCATTCAAAAACTTAACTTATGTCTTCATTTTTCTAATATGAACACCTATAAAACATCTTACTAGAGTCCTTTTCTTTTTTTCCCTTTAAAAAAATCACTTTTTTCCATATTGCAAATAACATTGTAATTTTCTATAGTTGTTTAACATGATTTAATTATTTTGAGTAGCCTCATGTTGATTGAATAAGATAGAGATGACCTTTTATAGTTACTACAACAAGTTTCACAATTAATCACTATTACAGCATCATAAATATTTATAATAGCTATTTAAAGGATTGGATATTAAAGGTGGTTAATGATTTAGTGGATTAGACTGAACCAAAATTCATGCGGGTCTGGTTTCTTAAAGCTTGTATTTTAAGTAGGTCTATTTTGACAAATCCACTCTATACCACAAACTCATATATTAGACTATTCTTGCTTTAAAAAGGCAATTGGATCATGGATTGGCCTATGGTTCACATAGATTTAGTCTACATGGACCTAATTATTTAAACTTGATTTTTTGCAAAAAAATTTTTGGTAAGCTCGGTCCACAAAAAATTTGCAGACAGGTCTACCAAGGACTGTTAAGCACCTTTGTAAGACATTGGTTTTAAACTTTTGTTTTATTAAGTATCATAATTAATATTTTATAACATTGATTATAGAATCATTGTAGAAAAATATTATGTTAGTTCTCTAACAAATAAACCATCATTATTTCTTGTCAATCATAGTACTTGATAACCGATCACATTTAATGATTTCATTTTTATCTTTATAATTGTCATTAAAAATTTTAATTTAACATTAAGTTATTTTATTAATTGAAATGGAATATCTAGTGTATTACTTCGGTAATTTACATAAAATTATAATTTAATGTCAAGCTATTTTATTAACATCATTGTATTACATTCTAAAAAAAAATTTCCTTACACCATCTTTATTCTATATTACATTTTATGACACTTGCTACTATATTATACTTCTAACATGAAATATATCCAAAACCCTTAAAACTACAACATTATAACTTTATAATATATACAAACCCTACATTAAACATAAAGCAATATATATTTTATCTTAGTTATAATACGTAATCCTAAATTTAGCATATGTAATTTAAAACAGATAGAATGACCTTATTTTTCCTCTATATTAATTTCATACAATTTAGATGTAGGATAAAGGAATACCTAATGATTTATATTATTGAATAACATACATATAAAGTATTTTTAAACTATAAGGAAACAAAGTGAGCAAATAAAAATTTAAGTATTACAACAATTATAAACAAAGGATTTATTATGGTGAAAAAAATTCTTCTTATTTGTTATAAATACTATCTTGTCTAGGTATGTTTAATTCATTGTTAATGTGTATCTTTCAAACGGGATCTATATTATCCAAATATTTCAACATACTATATAAATTAAAAACCAAAGAATTGTATATGTAAGCATAACTTCAAAAAAAAAAGATTAAGTTACAAGAACCATACATAAAAGAAAGTTCTTACATTTATGTTTAATACTTTTCCAACGAATTCATAACCTTGGAGATTTATCAACGAGCTAACAAATCTTCAATATTGCAAAATAATAAGTGATCATAAATATAAAAAATAAAAAAGAATCATTCTAAGGTTGGAATATAAGCATACATGGAGAGAGAATCATTTTAGGGTTGGAAGAGTTTTGTAATAAAATTTGCAAAAGGTGTTATGACTTTACTTGTTTTATTTTCTTTTTACATCATGTGATTTGAACTATTTTAATATTAAAATTTAGTTTTTTTAAAAAATTAGCATGCATAATAAAATGACATCATTCAACTATAGAAGATTAAACATTAATTTTTAATAAAAAAATTAACGCCATAAACCAAATTATTTTGTTTGAAAATATGATTCAAGAAAAAAAAATTTAACTTTATAAGTCAATAGTATTAAAATTATTTTTTGAATTGAACAATCACATTTTTCTTATACAGTTATACTAATACAAATAAAAATAACAATAGATAAGAAAAGAATTTGATGAATAATCTAACAAGTAACAATAGATACAACAACAAATATAAAATTTTTATAAACCAAAACATTTTTCTTACATAATTATACAAACAGTAATAAATTGAATAATCTAACAAATTAGAAATTGTAAATATTTTAAATGAAAATGAAAAATTAGTATATTTTCTCATAATTTTTTCATATTGTTTGAGGGTTTTTGAGTTAGATAATATTCTAAGTAGTAAATTAATAATAAATTATGGTAAGAAGAAATAACATATCCATTTTTTACAATGAACTTCGGTCTTCTAATGCAAAAATGAATATTTTATTTCTTTTTACTATAATTTCTTATCAATTTTATTATCTTTATATTTTTTCAACATATCCATTTTTTATTATTTGCTTTGAATGTCTAAATGATCCTTTTTTTAATGATACATAAACTAAACAACATGTTGATTCTCACATTGAAATACATGAATAATCAAATGTTCTTAGTAAATGAAGTAATCAAGTACCTCAAAGAGAGTTGTCTTGATAATTATAACAAATAGACAAAGAGAGTATTATTTATAGGCTAAAAATAAATCGTAACTATCACGACGTGCAAAATGTTGATGAACTACCATAACATTCAAATTATTAATAAATTGTTATGATGATTGAAATGAATTATTAAATTTTAAATGTTAGCTTTTAATAAAAACTTGGCATGGTATACTAAATACCATCCTTGGTAAATATTTACCACCATCATTTATTAGAGTTAGATAGTGGATGCTATACCTTTATACATTGTAATTAGTAAAGAATGTTTTTCAATTTTATTTAATATTATAAGTACCTAATAAGTTATTTTTTTACCATATTTTTTGTGCAAAGATATAAATATCAACATATTAAATTTGAATTACAGATATATCACTAGCATGACAAATATAAATAGGTCAAGTTTATGCAGGCTTACTCCCAATGGCTTGCATTTTTAATGGTTAGAAAAAACTTAAGCCTGCCCATATAAGCTCGTGAGTGTTAGGATCGGGAGTTAAATAAACGCAATGAAAATTAATCGATCCCAGCCAAAGGATCCATGTAAAATGTTAAATTAAAATAAGGATTCAGTCAATATCTTTCCGATGATTTAGGAACTCGTTCATTAATTACCTTTTCTACTTCTTTTCGACTGAAAATTTTGAAATATCCACACGAGCCAACAGATTACCAGTGAACATCCACGATCACTGATTAAAATTCTCCTTCTTTGCCTTATAATGTTAGTTACGTCTTTTCAAGGGTTATGGTTAATAAGGGCTACTAGGATTTTTATGCTTTGGGATGCATGAATAATGTATATTATTACCTACCAAGCCTATTTAAATAGGTGTATAGAAAAATTCTAACTAACTGGGCTTTGTTCCATGTATAATTATAGGCTTATTATTGTGCCTTATAATTATAACATGAAATTTTCAAATATTAAGCTTAAACAATTTGATCTATCAATTCCAAATTCACTAGTTCTAAATGTGTGACCCTACAAGCTCTCATTACATTGGTAATGATCATAAATCACATTAATGATCATAAGTAATGAGAGCAGTGTCTAGTAACATATCATTGTTACCCAAGTAATGAGAAATTCGATAATTCGACTAAACTTTTATATATGATCATCATCTATGTCTTTTTTGTCCTAGACATCTAAATTGAGCACAAGACATAGACTGTGTCGTTGCCATATAGCAATATAAATGTGCAACCCTATAGGCTCTCATTACATTGGTAATGATCATAAATCATATTAATGATCATAAATAATGAAAGCAGTGTCTAGCAATATATCAATATTACCCAAGTAATGAGAAAATTAGTGATTTAATTGAACTTTTATATGTGATCATCATCTATGTCTTTTTTGTCTTAGACATCTAGATTGCGCACGAGACATAGATCGTGTCATTTTCGTATAGCCCAATCCAAAGGTTTTTTAATTTCTAAGTAAGCTAACTGAAACAAATATAATTAACATCCCATGTCAGTTCATCTAAGTATAACCATGCATTTTCTTAATTTTACTTAATCAAAGGACCTATAAATGTCACTTTTATTATATAGGAGGGATAAATTCCATCTTGATTATACAAATTCCTTCGTATGATATGTGACATATCAAATAACTACCATTGTATTTACTTAACTATGAGTAATATAGAGTAGTATCAAAATATAAAAATCATATGTAGGGAACCTTGACAATCTCAAGTCAAAGGACCATATTAATAATGATAATTAAGAATCACTCATGATACTTATACAACGATCTATGTAGTCACCATACATGCTAGTCTTAACATATTAAAGCAACCCAATCCATATGATAGATGAGTAAGGACATTTAAGAATATAATTATTCTAAGATTATTATCATAATTAAATATATTACATAGATAATATATGTATAAATATGATAATTGAAATTGCTATTAAAATAATACAATTCAAATTTATAATCATTAATATGATTGGTTTTAGGGCATATACACTAACAGTGAGCCCACCTACATAATTTACACTTTATAAATTACATTAGTTGAATTATTAAGCCTTTAAAGTACTAAGTCATTCCTATTATAATTATATATATATTATATATAAAAATGATAGTTTGTGGGTTAGCCAACATAATTCATAGTTTAAAAATTGTATTGGACTAAGTTATTAAACTTTCAATTTATTTTGTAATTTCTATTATAATTAAAAATTATTATATATATAATAAATGCCCATGGGTTTGCCCTCCTAATTAAGCCTACAAAAAATACAAATTTAAAATTTTTATTCCACTTGCCTTGTATTGGTTACTTACATTGCTCGTGGGCCATTTTTGTATCCTTAACGTAAATATATAAAAATATGAAAAAGAAGATGTAAAGAAAAAAAATGTTCTATAATTTTATTTATTATAAATATTGTTACATCAATAAATACAAATTTACAATAATATTAAATAAGAGAAAAAAAAGTAGATTTTGGTTTTCCATTATTATTGTCAAACTTAATGTCAGTTCTTGTACCTATACATCAAATTTCAATATCGGTTAATTATAAATTTAGGCATTACATTTGTCTCTATTATCAATATTAGCCTGTGTTTAAAAAGGAGGAAAATAGCTCCCCCACTATCTTATTTGTCATATTTAGATGATTTTGATTACATTTTATAAGGCCTCTAAATGTATTAAATAAAATGGTGGGAGAGTTGTTTTTCTCTTTCTCAAAGACATGTTAGATATAGATAATAAATGTTTAAACATTACTAAAATATTTTTAAATAGAGAATGAATATGAAATATATAGTCAATAAATTAAATTATAGATATTGATTATCAAATTAAAACTAATGTCTTAGGCTTGCTACAGAATAATGAAGTATCAATTGCATTGTCGAAGAAAATTTTGTAAATGCCTTTACATATCAATTAATAACAAAACCAAAGTAAAATATTTTCTTCTTCCTACATAGCCTTTTAAGAGCATTCTGGATAGTAGTTTTCTAATTTAATGCTCATCTTAAATTTTCATTTAAATTTTAAAAATATCACCAATTAACTATAAACGTTTATTTGTTTTAAAACTGTTGTCTTATTTGTTTCAATAATTTTGAAGATATTACTATATTCATATAAACATCGATTTAACTTATGATCTATTGATCAACATAAAATTACAATTTAGCAATAATGAATCTTCACCCCTATTAACATCCATCCATTGCTGTACAATGGGATGATGGATGAAATTTGATTCAGTTCTTATCTAGTATAGATTTTAGTTTTTATTAGATATAATAATTCAAAGTTCATGTAAATTATAAATAGTCACGTCAAATATAATAATCTACATTGGATCCACGTGGAACCACACTTTAATTCCAATTTGAAGACTAACGGTTGGATCATTTTGATATCCCTTTGAATTATTCAAAGCTAAATCAAGATGAAATTTATTTACTAGCTTTGAAATATTTAAGACTAAATTAAAATGATTTTTTTAAAATTATTAAATTGAGTCATTTCAAATATTTCATAGAGCTAATTTACTTTAAGAATTTATTTCAACATCAGGAAGAATATAATTATTTCACAAAGAATTTAGAGTAAAATCATGCCAACATCTTTTCTGGGCCAACTGCCAACAAAGAAAAATGCATTTAAATATAACGGTGCATACTCAGTGCCATATGGGGCGATGCCCTCTTGATCAGTTATCAATTAGTAATAAGGGAATAGGATGAAATTCCCTTGCTATGATTATTTCTCATCCTCTTTGATGCTCTTCCAAAAATTGTTCTTTAGATTTTGATATTTTTGTGAAATAATATATTTTGGCCTTCTGATGTAAAGCCCACAAAGCCAGCACCGAGACATCAAAGCGCCCATAGTAAACATTATCCTTAATTAGCCTCGTAGCTCTGCAGCTACACCAAGAATTTAAATTGTGGAATTTAAACAGTGGTCCACAATTACAATATTATATGTGCAATATCACAATTATAAATTGCACCACATTCACGAATTTTTATAATTTTGCATTATAATGATTATATTTTTTTCACATTTTTTTCATTATTTTATCAATTACAGCAAAATTGCAACAGCAATGCAGAATCTGAGCAACACCTTCATCAATATCCATTGGCTTTAAATTTACTCATCTCATAGATTACCCATCTCTTTGCTATAACTATCCGTTTCTAATTTCTAGCCTTGACTCTTGAAGCTGTTTCCTGCATGCTCAGAAAAATTCACACAATAGCAATACTAAATATTAATGCTAATTTCTCACAATTTTTGCTTAATCCTATCATTATCAACAGCATTTGGTTTCATGTTATTTTGATTGGAAAAATACCTCCTCTCTAACCACATTAATTAAATAAAACAGAGAGTATTATAATAAAATACATGAATAATTTAATATAAAAAATTCAAAATTCTCAGTGAAAAAATCACAAATTAAAAAAAATTATATTACTATTATTTACAGGATAATGTATGTGAAAGTTCTTAACTATAACTCCAAATATTACAAATATCTATAAGGATTTTTATATAAGTTTCATAGATACTCATATTTATATTTTTTCTCATATTTCAATCTTTGACTAATACAAATATTTATATTCAAAAATCTAAATCTTAACACAAAATTTTAACTTGAATTTGGGTTAAATTCAGTGTCTCTTTATGTATAGTCTCTCCTCTTTTTGTCTAATTGATTCTATCATGCAATTCATGTGCGGTCTTAATATTAATATCAGAAAAAACAAAAGTGAAATCTTTTAAAGGAAAAAATTGGCAACATATATCATGCACTTGTAACCCAAATTAACGAGCAAAAAACCATCAACTTAACCTCTTGGCAAATTTTCGAAAGTTTAAGTACCATTATAAATCTTAAAGAAATGGTGCAATATCTCATTTCTTCATTTTTTGGATCGATTCAATTAAAAAGTTATTTAGAGTTATTGACAAATGATGTCCACCTTTATGGGCAGCCTCACCAGTACGCAATTCAAAGTTTCAAACCACTCGTATGATATTTTGTTCTTCATAAAGCGCCTAATATCTAGAGTAGATCTTTATTTTTGTCCCTAAGAAATATAATTTTTCTTAATTTTATCTTATGAATTTTTTTTTAAATTTCATCCTTGTAAAATACTAATTTATTTGATTTCATTCTTTTGTTGGTATTTGTTAGACGATTAATTTATTCAATTTTGTTCCTTTAAGAATAAAATTGGATAATTTAATATTTTACAGAAATGAAATTGATAAAAAAAATATTTTCCAAAGATGCAACTAAAAAAAGTTACATTTTACAGAAATGGAAAGTGAAGTTTACTCTAACTACTTCACGAAAGTCTTGGTCTACTTAGCACTCCAAACAATCACAAATAAGATAAGGTGAATATAGTGTTTAATTTCTCATTTATAAATGTGATAATTATTATATCTTTTAAAGTTCATAAATAGCACTATAGGTTCTTTGTTTTTGTTTTTGTATTAATTATTTGCCCTTTCTTTCACTTATAACACTAAAATATAATAAAAGGAAAAATAGTACATGTTATGGAATTTAAGTATATATAGGCATAGGATAAAGTAATAATCAAATTTCAAAGATAGATCAAATGGGATTCATATATAATTAGCTTAATTATTGCCTCTTCAATGAGCTAATTGTTTTGGATTTGTACTTATGAAGAAGTTTTCGTAATGAATAAGTTATCTGTTTTATTAGCCCACAGATTAATATCTACTCTTCAGATATATATTGGTTCGTCCGAGCAGCATTTGCTGTAAACTGATCACTTCTAGTATCTTTCTCACTTAAAGAGATGGGGCCTCTGAGATGGCTTCTTCATTCAACTTGCCACCCAAAGCCAAATGACAATACACAAGTGCAAGACAAGCAGATTTTGGAATACCCAGATGGAAAAGAGAATCATGCACAAGTGAAGAACTTTGAGGGGTCGCCGCAGGAAAGGTCTGTTGCTATGGAGCAGCTGGATGACTACCCTACAAATTTAGGGTTTCAAATGCCTCTTCACTATCCTCGCTACACCAAAGCTGACTATGAAAACATGGATGAGTGGAGAGTCGACTTGCTTCTTAAGGAGTATGGACTCAGCTTTAAAGGTACACTTGATGAGAAAAGGGCTTTCGCGATGGGTGCATTCTTATGGCCTGATCAATATTGAATATATAATATAATATATAATAAGATGATGAATTTTCCATATGTATGCCAAGATATTGAATACATCTATGTATTTGAAACTGAATAATTATAAATAAAAATCTGTGTTGGTTGATTGATATTTGCTTGCGTTTTTCTTTTGGTCGATAGAGATATTGGGTGGTAAGGAGTCATTTTGTCTCCACAGAAAGTAGTGTTTCTGGCTACGGAAAATTTACTGCTGTTGCTTGGCTTGCATACGTGGTCAAGTAGTTTGTGACTTGTCGAATTATCTTTAGAAGAGACCATATAACATTGCAGTTCGATTTTGTCCAGGTGGTCCTACCGATGTAAATTTACCTGCAAGTTATATATGTTTTGGTGTTGAGAATTAGAAGTTCTTTTCGGTACCTGCCTAAATTTGACATATGAAAGCCTCGTTATTACAGCTATATAGAAAGAAAAAAAAAATTAAAGACTGGATTTGAATGGCGTGCAAGATATGGTAACATCACAATTTAATTGACATTTTCCAAAGCCCTTAATGCTATATAAATTATGATATACAAGACAATGCAATAACTGTCCTGAATTTCTACAAGGGCATGCAATTCTGAATCATTTTCTCTCCTGAAATATATATATATATATATAAGAAGAAAACAGCAAGAGAAGAAAAATAGATTCTAGACAAAATCATCAATTTGAAATTATAAGGTATTGGTAAATAGTTCATAAACTATATAAAATTATAATTTCATTTTTAAATAATAATTTATATAAATAATTTTATCCCTAAATTATTATATGAAAAAAAATTATATATATAATTTATCATTTAAGAATAAAATTATAATTATGATTTTATTAATAAGTTATAATTTTAAAAATAAAATTATTAATTTTCTCTGCACTCTCTGTCACCAGTTCTTTTTGGTGACCTTTGAACAATAAGCGGACGTAGGGTTTTCGCGATGCACCCAAATTATTGACCTTCCCATGTATTTTCTTACTTACCGCATTACAGAGGATGGATGAGTGGCCGAAGGAAAATACTATTATACTCTTGAAATAAAAAAAAAAAATTCTTATTCAAAAAGGAGAAAAGAGATAAAAATAAGCTCTGAGGCCTATAAGAACAGCTTTACTGTGAATCCCACATTCTCATTTTTATTTCTTTTCCCTTTTGAAGTAAAATTTTTACCCTACTCATGGCATATAGTGGTGAAAGCTAAAGCTTTCACTAAACTTTAATCAATCACACATTCCCCCCCCCCCCCCCAAAAGAAAAAAAAAATCCGTAGGTTTGATTTTCTCTTACAAAATGAGAGAAAATGCCCATTTTTTATTGTATGGGAGAGAACGCTCGAGTGGGTAGGAGGAGAAGAAGAAATGATTCAAGGTTGTGAACTCCAACTTCTATATCTATCAATTGGTAATTATAACCTGATTGATAGATAAGTAGAAAATTTTAAAATTTAAGATAACGTAATAATTTTAAAATTATTAAAATAAAATTATTTAATTATATTTGTTAAAAATAAATAATTATAATTGAATAATTTTAATTTAATAATTTCAAAACTTATATCATTTGAAATTTTATACCCCCATGACCACGTGAATGATATTACTCATATTCATATAACATAATTTAAGCTAATAAAATATTCAATAAAATGAATCAATGCCATTTAAATTAATTTGTGATGTATAATTAAATAGTAGTTTGGGAATTAAAATAAAAGATTAAATTTAATACATTGGCAATGTAAAATATTTTAAATTATTGGTAAATATAACAATGATAGGTAATTAGAAAAGTATTAATAATTAAAATAAAAATTTAAATTTAATACATTGACAATGTAAAACATTTTAAATTATTGATAAATATAACAATGATAGATAATTAGAAAAGTAAAAATAATTAAAATTTTCTATCAACAATAAAAGAGTTATAATAATTTTTAATGACATAAGAATATAAGAGTGGATGATAGTATAAAATTAATTTATACTAAGGCTCCATTACGGGAAATGGTTTTCATAAAATATGATTATAAAATATTAAAATAAGAAAAAATATTTTAATTATTTAATGTTAAATATAAAGAATTTTAAAAAAAATAACTTCCTTTATTTCAAAAAAGAATTTATTTTTCTTCATTATCATTCATCTAAATATCATTTTTTTACAAATTATATATCACTTTTTCATTAAAATATACGATAAAACAAATGAATTGTAATAGTAAATCAAATTTTTATCCTTAAAATAAATGGGATCTAGATCCTACTGTGAGTTTTCTATTAATTTTGGAGAAATAAAGATATAAATTTTACTTTAGAAACTGAGAAGATGTAAACTCACATAAATGTATCTAATTAGCCAGCCGCTGTAAATTTAGCCTTACTATAAATAAAGGGAGCATAATGTTCCCACAACGAATCACAAACAAGGACACCCCACTTTGTTCGAAGGCCACATTCCTCTGTCTCAATTACCTTAGCATACCCATTATTAGGAAGCGATAGTTTCTCGGTGATTTCATAGAATTAGAGAATATGGGTCAGGGTGAAAACCAGAAGCTTCTAGGTGGCGACAAACACACCATGTCTCATTCCTTGAAGAGGACTTTGCAGTTTGTTTTCTCAGTTTCTGTGTTTTCCTTGTTTGCGTGGTACACTTCTGGTTTCTTCATACTCCCCCAGTCCTTCAATGTCTACTTCTCCACATTTCTTTTCTCTCTGTTCACTCAGACCCTTCAAAGAAAGTACATGTTTCTCATCTGTAATGGCATCCTCGCTTTTCTTACGAAAACCTCACTTTCTCTCCCTTCTCCACCACCAAACATATCATCTTCTGATCAAATCCAGTTTCAAAATTCAAATCTGTCCCAGACAAAGAGACCACCAGTCTCTGAAGAAAATGATCCACCTGAGGACAAGTTTGGAAAGATTCAAGATGCAGAGGATTATAAAGAAGTTCTTTTTTCTGAAGAGCAGGAAAATGGCAATTTGTTTACTGAAACAGAAAGAACAGAAAATGAAGGTTTTATGAATGAACAAGGAGAGGGTAAAGAAGAAAGAACAGCAAGTGGGGATTTGGAAAGACAAGATAATGAAGCAGATATGACAACGACAAACGAGGAATTGGTAAATACAGATGAATTGAATCGGAAGTTTGAAGAGTTTATAAGGAAAATGAGGGAAGAAATTAGAATTGAAGCGCAGAGACAACTTGTTGCAGCATAAGAAATAAAGAGAGCTTAATTGAAGTGCTTCAGTCTGATCTTAGATGACTCAGCATCATGATTTCTTCTTTCTTTTTAAGTTTTGTCGATGTTGTCTGCATGTAGATCTTTGCATATGGTTTTTCTGTTTTTCAGTTTGTTAGGATTTGGCATGTCGTTTTAAAAAGTAAGCATAATGCAATTGCCCTTCTTAGCTTTATGATTGGCTCAGTGGTCCTGTTTTCTTGTCTTTCTTTCGAGCTTTATAGCTCTTTGGTTCTTGTTTCTTTTCTTGTTGGAATAAGGATATGGGAAATATGAGTTTGAATTAAGTAACAACCATAGTTACAAGTAGTATTATGCGAACGCTGATAATATTCGAACTTCTAACATGTATTTCTGCTTAACCAGGCGTTTTGCATAGATACCAAAACTTAATATATTGGTTCAACAAAGTTGCAAATAATTATGGCATGAACTAATCAGTTTTGAGGGACTCATACTCATTAAAAGTCTAACTTTTTAAAATTTTTAAGGCATTAAAAATTATAAAAGTTGTTAGTTGTTTTTGAACATATAAAAATTATTCATGAACTAAGATGGTATGATAAGAACTTGTCAGTTTTGTGGTATATCGGTTCAACAAGTCTTAGATAATTATAATATGAACTAGTTAGTTTTGTGAGATTTATGTGCATTAAAAGTTTAAAATTTTAAATTTATAAGATATTAAAAATTGTAAAAGTTGATGACTGTGTTTGAATATATAAGAATTTCTAATGAATTAAGATGGTTAAAATCTAAATTAAGAGAAAAAGAGGAAAGAAATGGCGAGACAGAAAGCACTATGAAAGCTCAGGATATTCCAAGTAGTTGCCGGCAGTGAAGGGCTAGGATGAAAGTGGAAAGATCATGGAAAATACTAGAAAGGACAAGAAAATGTGTCCCAGGTTCGCAGGAATCTTCGAGTGTGAATAAATCTCAACGCTTCCTTACAAAATAGAAAAGAGACGTAAAAGTGAAAGCGGGGATAGCATAGAAACATGTTAAAACACCATTTTAAAAGAAAATCTAATTGTTATGCAAATTTAACAAAGAAAAATGAGTGTTAATCAGCTTTAAGCTGATAACATTTGCTTTAATAATGAAAGAAAATGCATTTCAGCCTCATGAAACAAACTTTCCACGTCCTTCTTGCCAAATGCATTTCAGCCTCAAATCTTTTAAATGAAATAAAATGTCGGTCCACTCCAGAAAGTACAAGAAGACATCGACAATAGACAACAATAATACATGGTGGACCAGAAATATCAAATATACCAGGACCATTAGAATTGAGGGTAGACATCTTATTTGAGAATATTGTATTGCTCTTTTTGTCATGTACTATGTTGCACAGTGCAGAAACCGACTGCTCAACGAGCTTCCACACTCGTGAGGCTAAGAGGTAGACAGCATTCCTTGTCAAACTTTCTAATCAATATTTTATTACTAAATATCAGAGAGACTGTTTCTTTTCCAAATAGAATGAACGATCATGTCAAGTTCTCACCTACAACCCCTAATAAGGAGAAATCTAGAAGTCCTGCAACTTGATGGCTGGATCAGTATAACAGGAAAAGGGTTGAAACATGGCAATTTGATGGCAGGAAGATGAGTACAAGGCTATAGCAGCTGTCCCCGGTTCATATCATTAATTCATGAGTCTTTTTAATGCGATTCCATAAAATCCAATGTGAAAGCCATTTAATTGTACTAGTTAGTAACAGAATAAAACTACTCGTAATTTCCCTCCTTGACTCTCTCAGTCTCCCCTCTATATCAGGGGAAAAAAATTATTTTGAATTTGTAGAAGAATTGAATAAGCCAAACTAGAGCAAGGGAGGGGAAGTGTGGATAGTATTACTTTTATTAATAAATGTTTACTAATTTATAATATTGACTTAATCAATAAATTATAAATTAATTTTTAAATATATTTGGTGTATTAGAAACTAGTAGTTTATAAATTTTGATTTGACAAGTTTTGTAATATAACTTATAAACTCATAACTTTTTAATATTTTTTCAAATTTTTCTATTTTTTAATTAAATGAAAACTTATATCTTAATTATGGAAATAAATATTTGACATATACTCATTAATTTAATATAAATATATAAAAAGTGAGTAATATTATTACAGAATATCTTCTTGACACAAGTATTTAACAATTTATACTTCAACCGACGCTTGACCCACATTTTATTGAACATCATTATATAATTGTTGTTATGATGGTAGTTATACGACCAATATGAAAAATGGTTAACATGATAATTTTTTAGTAAAAATCAATGTCATTTTTTTAAAAAAATATTGTATTTATTTATTTATATTTTACATCGAGTGTTCACCCAATTTTTTTAACGAGTTGTAATATTTAAAATTAAAATTGAATAAAATCAATTAAAAACTTAAATGTCATAACTTTGTGTTTGATTGTCCATTCAAGATAAATTTTGTATTAATTTTATATAATCTTTTAAGATCTATTCATATACAAAAAAATTTAAGGCATTTTGCCTTTCTTGGAATTGCAAAAAAAAAAATAGCCATTTTTATGGGTTTTTCCACTTTATGATCTTCACTGCAATATTTTATTAAATATATAATAAGCATATAACACTTAGATACAACTTCAGAAGTAATACAAATAAAACATAAATAAAAATCTCTTTAAAAAGCATGTGCAAAAAATTAAAAAAATGAAAAAGGTGAAGATCTAAGAAACAAAAATAAGAAATGTACCTCTTATAGTTTAAACCAATGACCTAGAATATTAAGACATTTATTTCATGCTTAGTGTTAGTTGAAAAGATGTTAGTAACTTACTAACATGTACTAACATGTAGTAGAGGACGAATGAACATATAAGATTATAAAAAGAGAGCTAGAAAAAGATAAAGATTGAACTTGAAAATAAATAAAAAGAAAAATAAAAATGATAACAAAGGAAAAAAATAAAAATGCTTTATTTATAATACAAAACTATCATCACATCTAGAGTTCTTAACAGGTTTTTACAATACTTTTAAATGTTGATTAATTCTAAAATTGATATATTAATTTTTTCTCATTTTTTTAGCAATCTTTAAATGTCATATATTGTAATATCAATTAAATAAAAAATTAATATCTTAAGTATTTTTAATAATTTAAAAAATTTTACCACATCCAAATAGATATCAATTAATTCTAAAACTGACTTCATTTTGTTAACAATCTTTAAATGACATAATTATAACATCGGTTAAATAAAAAATTAATATCTTAATTTTTAATAATTTTAAAAATATTACTATATCTAAATAGATGTCAATTAATTTTAAAATTGAAATCTTAAGCTTGCTTATTATCTCAACAATCATTAAACGCTACACATTATGACTCAATTAAATAAAAAATTGATGTCTTAATTTTTTTAAAAAATTCAAAAATGTTACTATGTTCAAATACATATCTATTAATTTTAAAATCCACATTTTAAGTTTTTTTGTTTTTTGGGCAACCTTCAAATGTCATATGTTATGATGTCAATTGACTAAAAAATGGTCATCTTAAATTTGTTAATAATTTTAAAAATACCATTATGTTTAAAATTTCAAATAGTCATCAATTAATTCTAAAATCAATGTTTTAAGTTTTTAATTTTTTTAATAATTTTTAAATATCATATATTATGATATTGATTAAATAAAAATTATCATCCTAAATTTTTTAAGAATTTCAAAAATATTATTATATCAATATATATGTTCATGTTATCTTTTATTGACGTCTATTCATCGATATAAAATTATAATTTTTTAATAATGTAAATATATATATGTGATGTTATGAAATATAATTAATTAAATTTAAGGTTATTATATTATTATTTGAATAATAAAAATAAATAATATATATTTCCATAAACATAATTAATTTAATTTTAAGTGATTATATTATTTTCTTATTTTAAATATTTTGATTACATTAACATAATTTCATCTCAAAATAAATATGAATTAATTTTATTAATATATATATTTATATTAACATATATTTTATGTTATTTTATATTTTTAACCAGTTTAATAATTAATTTTTATCAGACACTTGTAATATGATTAATTAATTTATTAACTTATTAACTATAACTTTTAAATTATTAGCTAACTTATTGATTACTAATTATTATATTAGTTAATTGTACTAAATAAAAAATTTTTGGATTGTACGATGAAATTAATTGTGAGCTTTAGCGTGCAAGATTTGAGGAAAAGCTATGAATTGGTGAATTACAAAGTATGATATGGTGAGGAAAAATACGAAAAGAAAATAAGTAAAAAAATAGAAAGAAAATATATGAAAAATTATTTTTTTACACATTTTTACTATTGAATGTGTAAAAAAATATGTGGAAAGAAAATAATAAAAATATTAATTTTTATTTAATTTGATTGAAAAGTAGAAAAGAATAAAAAATAATTTGTTAACCTCTATCACAAATCAACAAAGTTGTCTAATAAAATTTACAATAAAAGAAATTTTCACCTTTTTCTATATTTATTTGGTAAAAAAATTTATTGATTCTCGAAACACTTTTTCAATCTTTAATTTTTCAAAACATTTAAATGCTGAAAAAATTATTTTCAACTTTTTTTCACATATTTTCTTTAAATCCAAACAAAGTAGAAGGGCTTTAACCTTTTTCTTTGGTTTATCTTGTTTCTTAGCACTAGACTTATAAAATAGGTTAAAAGTTTTATAGACAATGTGGATATAAGGAAAGTTGAACTCTTTATATTAAAACATACATTTTTTAAGCTAACACAGTTAAGTTTGCATAGATACAAACCATACAGGTGCGGGTTCACCTGTAGGCCTAAATTTTTCTCATATTAAGATTTTTTATAATCCTTTAAGCATTTGAAAACTTTTTCGATTGAATCTAATGTCTAATAGATTAATATAATTTTTAAAATTTATTTGATTAACTCATTATATAAAAGAAAAAAATAATTATTCAATTACAATTTACAAAAAATTAAAATTTTTACTATTCTAATCAAATTTAATATCGTTTAAAAGTATTTTTCTTCTTTTATATTTGGAGCTTGATATCCAATTTTTGTATATATATATTTAATAATATAATCACTTATAATAATTAAAAAATAATACAATTTATCTGTAGATACTTACAAACTTTCTACAAGTATGATATTTTTTTTCTTATTTTCTATAAACTTATATGAATAAGCCCGGAGCTCAATATCGTTTTTAAAAGTATTTTCCTTCTTCTACAGCTAGAGCTTGATATCTATTTTTTGTGTATATATATTTAATAATATAATTACTTCTAATAATAAAAAAAATTAATATAACTTACCCGTGGATACTTGCAAACTTCCTGCAAGTATGATAACTTTTTTCTTATTTTCTATAAACTTATGAAAATAAGCCCGCGTGAGCTCAAATCCATTTGAATCCGCCCCACCCCCTATCGCTCGCTCCGTTTCCGTGCCCACTTAGCACCCGGCCTTTGTTTTTTCTTCCCTTTACTCGGGGAATCCATATGAAACCACTCGTTCTTCGACCAAAAAAAGAAATATTTGTTGAAGACAATGTAATGGTCATGACCCAGTTCCTTTGGCAGACAAAAACCAAACCAAATCCTTATAAGCTGGTTTTTTTGTTCATTGAGAAACAACCAGAAAAAAAAAGGCAAGGTGGCCACCCAAAAAAGTAAAAAAAAAGTTCATGGGAAAGGGCCATGATAAAGATATACAATATAAACTTGTTGGGTACTGGGATTGAGCCCGCATTATATTAAGGTCCATTTCATGGACGCAAAAAGTTGTACTTATCGGAAGTTAAATTATTTTTATGACCCAAAAAAAAAGAAATTAAATTATTTTGAAATTTTTTAAAAAATACTTAAAGTTATTTGGTCACAAAATTTTTTTCATACTTAAAAAAGATAGATAAATAATAAGAAGTGATACTTTTCCATTTTACATTATATTTATTTACTATTTTTCATAAAGCTGTATAAACTCAAACAGATCGTGAGGTTACACAAATTTTTTCAGTACAGATAGATTGTACTGCTAGTACGACTTAAAACTGTGTATATATATTAAGTTGATTATTATTTTTATACTTATTTAAAAAATATAGAAGGCAGATTGTACGATCTTCATGTCCATTGGAATCAATTTTAAAAGTTTATTTGTAAATTATACTCATACTCAACTGAGTGATAAGTGCTTTTTTATAAAATGTATCATTCAGTTTTTCTCACAATTTGTGGTACTCAGAAAATGATAGACCCTACAACATATGGGGAAGAAGCAATTGGTGTACCTTTTTTTAGTGCAATTTTTTTAAAATATATTATAATAATATTATATACACTGAAAATTAAATTTTAATTAAAAAATAATATTTATTATTAAATATAAAATGATGGTATAAATTTATAAAATTTAATTTAATAAATATGAAAGATTCAAAATTCAATTTCAGATTTATATTCGGCACTTGTAATATTTTCCAATACATTAAAAGCTTCCTTATCCCACCATAATTGATATTAAAGGATATTCACATCACCACACATTAAAACCTTCCTTATCCGATCATAATTGACATTAAAGGATATTGACATCACCACTTTTAGATTATCGACTAATTTAGCTTTCAGAGTATAAACTTAACAATCTTTTTGGGAACTGAAACATTTGTTTCCTCAACAATACATGCCATCCTCATCCCCTCATCCACTATTATAACAAGTCACAAGAGAAAATGAGTTGAGGAATCAATCACAAAATAACATAACAAAACCAAGAATTAAAATTAAAGATGTAAATTAAAAATTATTTATTAAATATATAATAATAGGATAAAATTGTAAAATTCAATTTAATAGTCATAAAAAACTTAAAACCTAATTTCGGATTTCGTTGTTAGTGTATATAGATTTTTTATCACAAAATCTATGGTTTTAGTGATTGAAATGCCGAGGGAGGCCTAAAAAGGTATGACTTTTACGTAAAGCTATAAAATTTTTCAAGCAACGAAAGGATAACGGTGACAAGAACTACATGGGTTTGCTTGCACGAGTTGAATACCAGATCCATTTATGCTTAAACCAAAGCAATTCAAACACAAGCATAACAACACAAATGGAGAAATATTCACATTTATCACTTCAAGATTACATTTTCACACTTGCATTTTACTTATTCAAAATGCTGTGAAATTCATTATACACATTGGATATTGATGCAAGTTTCATTCAGGCATCAACCCGACAACTAGAAACGACATGATATCATTGATCTTTGGGATATGGACATGAACAAGGTTTTCTAATCAACTCAAATGCAAACTTAGCCTGAAAACATGAAAACCCCTTCATTCACTCAGTTTTGCTAGCTGGGTTGATCCCCAGTGTGTTCTGGTCTTATTCCTGCTACATAGTCTAAGAGCCCTTCACCAGCCTTTTCACCTTCAGCACCAGCTGTGTCCGAGGACTTGGAAACTCCTCCAAAGGCTATAATTGAAACCAAGAATATAGTAGTGGAGGCAAACAGAGGCCAGAAATATGCCAAAATGGACAGAATTCTAGGAGCTGCATATAAGAGCAATGAAAACAATACTGAAGCTGCAATTGCTATGACGATATGATACCTATACTGCAGAAGCTTCTCTGCTATATCCATGTCCTCCTCTTCCTGAACAAGTATTTCAACTTCGAAGAGAGAAAGAGAGAGAGAGGTTATGGATATATCTCCATTAAAGTGCTTCCTGTTGAGGAGTATTATATATCTGAATGAGATTTTCTATTGGAAATGGTAAATTCAATTTGTATTGAAAGCTTTCTTGGCCCATCTGCCACTCATTTTCTTATGGCCACAGGTATTTCCCAAACTGTCCCTCCATTACATATCATGGAATACAAATGAGATAAGAAACTGGATAGAGATAAATTAGAAATATTATTTTCACTTTTTTATTTATAATTTTTTCATAGATGTGTAATATAATTTGATTTAAATCAATTTCGTTTATTTTAAAACCGATTGAATCATTTGACTTGAATTATATCATATGTACTGTTACTATAAATAAAAATATAACTAATATTTTTTTCCATATCATAGGCATAGGCATTAGGGTAGAGATGGGAAAGAAAGAAGGATGAACCAGGCTTTCAAATCTTAATAATTGGTTTTGGGACCCTGGTGAAGTGCATAATAGTAATTTGCTGGATGCTGATGGAATGTTTATGGTATAGATTCTTTGTCAAGTTGGATTGGTGGGTTTGGAGTGGCTGCTTTTGGGAGAAGATTAGTGTGTAGGAAAAGCATTGCTTGATATTCTTCTTCATAGTAATTGGTATTAAATAATCAAAGATGAATTGAGAGCAATATGGGCTAAGTTTATCCCTTTCCTTTGGATCTAAGGATTCTTTACATCATCCAGTGCCCAACCTCCTACCTCACGTGAGAGCACAATGCCTAACTTCCCACCACACGTGAGAACTCCTTTAAGTCGTTAAGCCATTCTTTAGCAGAAACATTCTAGAATAATTACTTCCCACTTTCAACTGAGAGAGAAATATTTCTAGGGGAAGACTATGGTGCCTTTAAGGATTTTCAAACCTTGAATATGTGGCACAATCTCATCCATTGGATGAGATTGACAAAGACTAAGGTAATCTCATCCATCACACCATCCAGAGTTTAGAAACCCTTGGGATATCTTAAAATTTTTCATATTTTTGCGGTTAATACTTAAAAAGAGGATGGTAAATGCTAATATTTTGCATTATTTCCATCTCTATTTTTTATATTTTTTTTAAATGATGGTTAAGTAGAATAATAATTCTAAAAATTAAGTTTTTATTTATTTTTCAAAAGATGTTATCCATAAGAAAATTTCATTTCATTGTATAGAGATAAAGCAATATTATATGCATTTATATATTATGATTGAAAAAAATAATATCTAAGAATATGATAAAAGAAAATAACTTTTTCTTTAAAGAATAACAAGTTATCTTTCGTCAAATTTCTTATATTTAATCTTCAATACATAAATTATTTTTCACTATATTGATATTTTATAATTATATTTGTACAAAAATATTTTCTGCTAAAATAAATGGGATTTAAAATATTAAAAAATTTCTTCCCTCGGAAATCCCAACAAAATTCATTTTCAAGGTAAAATTTTTTTGATCAACATATTTCCACTGAATTAATACTTCTTTTATAGTTTTATAAAATGTTGTACTCTCTCCTTTTCACAATAAAAAAAGAATAATTTTTTTGTCAAAGAAGGATTAATAAAGGCATAAATCTAATCTATTTTTTCCTTTTTAATTTTGTGGATGATAAAGGAAAAAGGGTATATTTTGGAAAAATGCAGGGTGCGATTCTTTTAAAAAGTTTTAAATATTCCTGAAAGAAATATGAAGAAGAAAAGGTAAGTAGTTATGCTATTAAAAGAATATGCATGCACTGTTAACTATTAAGGTAAGTAGTTAACATCAATTTTATAAGGAATGTGACATTTGTTAGTTGTTACTCACTTTGAGGTAAGAGGTAATATTCAATGTCATCAAGGAGATGGCTAAGTTCAGCTAAAGTCAATCAACAACAATAACACAAAAAAAGTCAATTTCTTTTCTTCTTCTTGGTCCTCTCTTTTTTTTTTATAAATTTCTTTTATTCATAAAAAAAAGGCACCAAAATGGGATTCTTGTAGGTGCATGACGCTTAGCTTGGACTTAGATTTTGTTCTGAAGCCCACTGAATACCCTTCTGAGAAGTCCAATTCAAGAAGCTTGTCTCTGTAAAATTAGGTCGAATAGACAACTCAATATGCACAAAAAATGGTGGCTTCTGCAATAAAATGCAACATTTTCTCTGGCAAGACAATGGGCTGAATGAGACAAGCCTTCCCATTATTGGACCTTTATACGGCAATCCAGGCCCAATTTTTATCTCAAATTACAAAAAGCAATAAAGAACTGTTGTTGATAACAAAAAGAAAAGAAAAGAAATTGTTATACACATTATAAAAGACAACAAAAATAAACAAAAAATGTATATGTTGAAATAGATTAAAAAAATTCCATTTATTTAAAAAAATGAAAATAATATTTAATTTTTATTGGACTCAATCTAATTAGTTAGGCTATAAATGAATCATTTTTATAGTCTCATTTTGAGAAATACCGTAGGCTTACATCATATATTATACACTCCACCAACTCAAATAAACCAAAAAAAAATTAATAAAGCCACTCCAACCTTAGCTTGATGGCACTTTCTGCATCATATCGTTATCAAACCACAGTTAATTAATAGTATCATAATCCAATAAAAAATTATTAAACTTCAATTATATTAATCAAAATCCGTTTGAATTTTTTAATGGTATTAGGATTTTTTTTTTAGTATAGACAATATTTAGTCTATCACTAGGTAATTGTGAATTTATTAATATTAAAATTGAAGATAAAAATTTTCATCTTAAATAAAATAATATCTTTGAAGCAATTAAAGGTGGAAAGAGGGAAAAAAAGGATAAAATATAAATATAATCTAGAAATATTTTTATGAAAATAAAATAAATAGGTAATTGTGAATTTTAATGATAGATAGAGATTCAAATTTAAATTTTTATTAAAAAGTGATTTAATATTAAAAAGATAAATGAAAAAAGTAATAAGTAGCTTTATATTTATTACTTATTATTGTTGATTAATAAATGTAAAAAATTATTTTTTTTATTTCATAATTTATCTTTTAGATGAGAAGAAATGATAAATTAAATTTTTATTAGAAAAATGATAAATTAACATGTGACGAATTATGAGAATAATATTTATCATAAGAGGTAAGAAATATCATAACTAATATATAATATAAAAATTTATAAAAGTAGTGAATATTATACCACCCAAATTTCATAATTAGTATTATTAATTTCTTATTTTTATTTTTATTATAATTGTTTGTCTCTCCTTTTACATATAAAATTATAAATAAATGATAAAAAAGAATACAATTAAAAGTAAGCATATATTTAATATTATTAATATATTATTTAATAATTAATTTTAATATTTTTATTTATTTTGATATTTCAAATGCATAAAAGAATGAATAATTATAATAAAAATAAAATATTAATAATATTAATTATAAAATTTAAAAAAAATAATAACTATTTTTATAAATAAAAAAGATAATAAATATTATATTTGGCCACATTTTCTCTTTTTTTTTCACTTTTATTTTTTAAAAGAGAGCCCTTGTTGTAGGTAAAGTCTTTCTTCCCTTTGTCGCCTATCAAAGAACGACACCTAGGGGCCAAGAATTGCTAAATGGCTTTGTACTTGGAATTTAGAAGTTAAAACCAGCTGGAGCTGCCTACAATATTTTTTTAAAAAAAATAAATAATAATAGTAATAATAATCTCTTAAGCAAGGATGACCAATGAGGGATCGACAACGTAGCAGTATTACTATGTAATATGTAATTATTTTTGTTCTTCGAAGCCACTTTTGTTCGTCACTTTCAATTTCAAGTACTTGAGTATCACATTTTCTTGGTTAGAGCCCCCAACTTTTTACCTGAGTGACTGCCACTATCTAAGTACGGTTTTAGCGCTTAAGCAATTGAACTATTTCAAAAAGATATCTTTCCTGTGATATAGACGGATTATGACAATTTTAAATTGTCAATTTCACATTAATTCCCACTAATTATTTAATCGCTCACTAATCTATGTTCTCAATTCTATTTGAAATTTTTAACCATAAAAATTACAATTTTTTTTGAGCCAGTTTGTCATAAGAAACCTACCTACGGTCACTTTCATCAAGGTTATGAAAATGATACCATCAGCAGTTGGATAAGATCATATGTTTTTATGCCAATTTTCCTAATCCACAGTGTTTTTATTTCATCATTTTTTGTAGCTTACTCTAAGGATGTGTCAATTATGTAAGAAAAAACAGAAAAACAAAAGATGAAAAGATGAGGGGGAAAATTCCATCAATTGTCCCCAACAGATACTGCTGGCACACTATTTTGTTACTCTGAAAAAATGATTGATTTCCACTGCTTTATTTCTGCTACAGGCCAAGAAAACTAGCACCTGTTAGGAAAAAAATCATTAATAATATCCAAGTCATCCCTTTGTTAATATCCTAGTCATCCATTTTACGGGCCGAAAGTAACTTGATGAATGCTTAATTTAAGTGAGTAACGATTAAGTTTCATTTCATCCAACAAGTAAAAATGAACGGTAATTTTTTATTTAACTGATTCACTATCAAAAGAGATTTCACGTATATCATGATCACTTTTTTAGAGTCAAAAAAATAAAAAATCACTTTTTAAATCTTTTAATTTTGATGCACATGGTTGTTTCCAAACCAATTAGAAATGAAAGTTTTTTTAATTTAAACATGCTTAAGCTAAAATAAACAAGATTTAACAATTATTATTAGGCTACTTTTAAAAAAATCAAAGGGTATGACATAGATGATAAAGAAGTTAACTAGTTAAAAAATTAAATTCTTGTAAATTCATCAACTTTGATATAAATAAAAGGGAAAAATGCAAAAAACTCCCTTCAACTGTAAGATGGTTGGATTTTATCCTCTTAAATTATGAAAACTTGAATTTTACCTCCTACAACTATATAAAACTTGAATTTTACTCCTATTGTTGTCAAGTTAATGGTTGTAATACTTAATGGTAGTTAAAAGCGATGCTATATCTCACCACTTGGCGACGGTTTATAAATTATTAGTAAATTAACAAATATAGCAATAATTTTTAATTGCTAGTAAGTGAAATATGATAACAAAGGTTTTCCTAATAATTTTCGTTAACTTAGTAAGAATAAGGTAAAATTCAAGTTTTATATAATTGTAGGATGTGAAATCCAAATTTTTATAATTCAAGGAGGTAAAATCCAACTATTCCATTGTTAAAGAGGATTTTTTACATTTTTTCCTAAATAAAAAGGAGCTAACTCGATACAAGGATTAAATTCCTATAAATTTGCTAAACTTAGCATGAGAAACCTGCTTGCTCTAGAAGAGTAAAACATTTTAAAAGAACCAGTTGAGATGAAGATAGAAATTTACATAATAAAATTGCATAATAGTGTAGGGGCGTTCATCCATATTACCTCAAGTTAAGACAATATATATAAAACTTTGTAAGTTATAAAACTCATTATATTTTATATAAAGTCTGCAATTTTTTTTATAAGATCTTGCAACAATTCTTAAAATTTTCATGTTGTAACTATCACTATTGCATGTTACAAGATTTGAAAAAAAATTACAAAATTTTATTAAAAAAAGTACAAATTTTATTTGAACAGTTACACTCTCATATTTTATATCACTATGAAAAAAATGAAGCACTTTATATAAATGTTACAAATTTTATGAGAAAATCTGGTAAAATTTAGAATTGATTGCATATATACTGCCTCAAGTTGAGGTAGCATGAATTCCCATGGAATTCCCCTAATGTTTATCATCAGATCCTTCTAAATTTTGAAAAGAAAAATCATGATATGGGTAACCAACTAACAATTTTTTTTTTATCAATAACCAACTAACAATTACAGTTACATGGTGTAAGACTTAACCGGGAAGAGTAATATTGGCGAGATATGCAATATTAGTGAGATATAACACACACAGAGAGAGAGAGAGAGAGAGAGAGAGAAGGTAACCGTTATTTTCAAGCTGAAAAAGAAGCCAAACAAGAGCCGGCTTGGCCGGCTGATGTCAAGTTTGCTTCACTGCAGGAGAAGGCAATCCCTCCCTTTGCGGTCAATTCCTTATACAAATGAACTTTCTTAGTTTCTGCTATAAACCTCTTATTTTATTATAATAATAATAATATCTTCATAAGCCTCCATTTTATAGTTGGCATTTTTGGACTATCTGTACCTTTGCTTTTTCCAGCTTCACAAAAAAGGACACCAATTGAAGGAACTATATATAAAACCCATCAGGCCTCAGTTGTTGTTATCCACTGCATATCATCCTTGCCTGAGTATATTTCCAACTGCCAAACAAAGAAAGTTCAAAATAAAAAATGATGAGCTACAAGCAAAAGCATGATGGAGAAAGATTTCCATTTGTTCGACCAGATTCAAACGTGTTGGAGACTAATATTTTGCAGAACCAACTCAAAGGTTCATTCCATTTCTTGATATTTTTCTACAGTTTTGGCCAGGTTTATGCACATGAAACACAAATGGAGTTAATGCCGATTCAATTTCAGAATTTTTTTTTTTTTTTTGGCTTTTAGTGCAAAATTATAATCAAATTGATAGCTCTGAAAAGTTTATATCCGTTTTAAGTTGTTAAGAAAGATTGTTTCTTTCTGTTCACCACTTTGTCATCCTGTTTACTGTATCATCGCTTAACTCTGGCTAAAACTTAATGCAGTGCCTTTCGGGAACTGATAGCTAGTCTCACTTAATTTACTGTTTGATCCGTGTTGTTTAAGTTTCTTCTTGACATTTTCTGTTTCATTGGTTTATTATAATATCTGGTTCTGAGGGAAGATGGGTTTTCTTCTGGAGACCAAAATGAATAAGATGAATGCAGTTTGAGAATGTTCTTTTCTGCTATTTTCAAGCCAATGATACATCCATAATTAAATTTCCATGTCATTGCAGAAAAGGTTAGGGAACTAGGGACTTGCCAGGAAGATGTCAAGGCCTTGAAGGCTACTGAAGCTATGAAGGATAAGGCCATAGAAGAGGTACTCCTTTCAAATTTTTGTTATTGGCTCTTTTCTTAGCGCGCGCGCGCGCACACATTCAAATTTAAAAAGCTTGATTATCCCATATCATAAGAATCTTGTTGCACAAGGAACCTAATTTCTGTGCATGTGCCAGTTCTATTCTGTCACGAAAATGCATGATATTACAAATTTAGTTGTATTCATGATGTTTGTGATTCTCTTCGTCCTATTCCAGCTGAGAAATGAAGTCAAGAAGCTGGGTGAGAGACTCAGACTGACTGAGGATTTTCTTGAACATAAGGTGTGTTAAGATGGTAGTATTATCCTTGGAATCATTTTCAGACAATGCTATTCTCTAGTTAGTGTAATTTGTTTGCCAATATGCAGAACCATGAAATTAAGAAGCTTGCAGATGAGATGAATGATGCACTGGCTGCACAATTTGCTTGCGAAGAAACTCTTAGAAGGGTATATGCAAGTCAGAAGGATGATGATTCACTTCCACTTGCAAGTGCCATTGCTCCTCTTGAGGCTGAGATTAAGATGTGTAAGAATGAGGTATGAAAAAAATGCATCTTTTTTCAGTAGGATGCTTTCAGAAAGACGTACCAGTGTCACAATGCTTACTGCCGTAAAAATGGCCTTTTAGATTACGTCACTGCAAGAAGACAAGAAAGCTCTAGAAAGACTCACAAAGTCGAAAGAGTCAGCATTGCTTGAAGCAGAGAGGATTCTGCGAAGTGCATTGGAAAGGGCTTTAATAGTCGAGGAAGTTCAAAATCAGAACTTCGACCTGAAGAGACAGATTGAGATCTGCCTGGTATGATTCCCATTATGTCATTTATCATTTGGTTTCTACAATGAAGTGATTTTAAGTGGCTGAACAATTTTACAACTTCCATAAACAGGAAGAGAACAAAACCTTAGAGAAATCCCACCGCCAAAAAGTTATGGAAGTGGAAAAGCTCAGCCAAACAATTCAAGAACTTGAGGAGGTCATCCTGGCCAGTGGAGCCACAGCTAATGCTGTTCGTGACTATAAGCGACAGATCTCTGAATTGCAAGTAGGCAAATCTTATGGCCACCTTTATATCATATTTTCAGATATGATGACAAGCTAGTTGATCTATCTATTAACTTGGCTTAAATTGCAAAAACTTCCAGGAGGAGAAGAGGACTTTGGAGAGGGAGCTAGCAAGGGTGAAGGTTTCTGCCAGCAGGATTGCAAGTGTCGCGGCTAATGAGTGGAAGGATGAAAATGACAGAGTGATGCCTATCAAGCAATGGCTGGAAGAGAGAAGGATCCTGCAGGTATATTTTCCCACAGGCCTCTTTTGTCCGACCCAAAAATATTGTTTCTGTTAGTCGTATTATATCTGATGCTGATAACTTGCACTTAAAGAAAAAAGTTTTTAGGTTCCATCAAGAGAAGTCAATAATAACATCCTAAATTATATTGGTATAGATTGTAGAAGACGACAATTCAAAAGGCGGCTTTGACCCAAAACCTTGTCAATTATAGGCAAGATCAAATTGATTTTTTTCAATGATCAAGTATGTCCTTCTGTGTGTAGGCGGAGATGCAACGATTGAAAGACAAGCTAGCTGTTACAGAGAGAACAGCAAAGGCAGAAGCACAATTGAAGGTACATATATGACTTTGTCTTCAATGTTGACATCAAAACCATCTCTATGCATATACTGACGTTATTTATCTTTTCTTCAGGACAAACTGAAGCTGAGGCTAAAAACACTGGAAGAAGGGTTAAAACATTTCTCAAGTAATCCAGTTAACTCCAATGCATCTTCTGGCTCTCCGAAAACAGAAAAGTCTAACATCTTAGGATTCCTGACAACCAATGGTGGACTAAGAAAAAGGTCCACGTCACAACCACGAGGATCAATCGCTAGAAGCTCTTTATTCGAGCAGTCAAACATAAAAAACAACACCGATATTGTTGCTGTGGACCTAAAACAAGCAAGCATTTTCAAGAAGAAATATGGTTCCCCAGAAAATGTGCTGAAGAAAGGTATATGGGCATCAAGAAGCAAAGTTGCTGATTGTTCTGAAAAGGAAAATGAAATGCAAGAGAACACAGACATGAATTCGAATACGTGCAATGATGAAAGAGAAGCAGCAGATATAAAAACCAGTGAAGTTGTGGATGAAGAATCCAGAACAAAGATTGGTAATGATTCAGGCAGTGATGACATGGTCTCAGGTTTTCTGT
Organism: Sindora glabra; assembly: GCA_020226215.1. Lineage (NCBI taxonomy): Eukaryota > Viridiplantae > Streptophyta > Magnoliopsida > Fabales > Fabaceae > Sindora > Sindora glabra. The sequence continues at coordinate 7,813,655 of CM035225.1, forward strand.
ATGATAGGCTTCAGAAAGAAGTTCTCAGTTTGAGGAAATCTTGTGAAACTAGAGACAGTAGTTTGAATGCTAAAGATGAAGAAATAAAGGTAGTTTTAATAGCTTTCCCCATTGCACCTGCAATTATGTCCTTTTTTTCACAGATGCCTTACTGCACAAGATTTTACCTTTCAGATGCTGATGAAGAAAGTGGAAGCACTGACAAAAGCCATGGAAGTAGAGTACAAGAAAATGAAGAGAGAAGCAGCTGCTAGAGAGAAGGAAGCGGCACCAACAAATTCAGATGATAACAGGAAAAACAGGCTTACAAACTACCCCAAGAGGTTCTATATAGAATTTCCCTTTTCAAAGTAGCTGATAATTCATCATATAGTTTCTTCCTGTGTTTCTAATAACAGTCCTTGTCATTCTTTCTGCAGGGTAACGAAAGAGCGATGAAGATTCTTTGTTTGGAAAAACTTGAAGGAGATTAATTTCTCAATGATGTCTTGTGGATTTTTCTATGTGAATAGGAAAATTTGTGAGGTGATTTGTTGAATAAAATCCCAATTGGGATAGAGAGTTTGGGGATTTGGCTTTGTAGTTTGTACATAAAGAAGTGTTTTCATGTCTTCCTCTACAATTGAAGAAATGATGTGGTTTATGGCTTTGTGAGTTTTAAAATACTTGTTAAGATTGAGCCAGTTCCTATTAAAATCTTCTGTCTGTGGCAATAATAGATATGAAAAAAAAACAGCTGAAACTGATTGCATGCTACCTTGTAATGGACACTTAGATGGATAAATTGTGCCATTAACATCATTAAAGCAATCCTGATTTAAAAAGTATCATATTCTCAATTGCTTAATCTAAGGGTAAAAAGTAAAGCAAGAATTAACATAAAAAATAAAAAAAAGAAAAAAAGAAAACTCCCAATCCTTAGAATCTTGTAGGATTCAAAAAGAAAATTTGCATTGGGGAAAGATTTCACATCTTTCCCTCCTTCTGTCATTACATTTGAAAGATTGAAATTGGCAAACACCTTTACATTTTTTCGAAAAATGCAACCCGGCATATCTGAGGGAATTTACAATGAACTCAAAATAATAAGATTCACAACTTCTGGTATGAGAATTTAAAAATGCAGTCATCCTACCATTTCATAGCCATATATCTCCGGGATGGTGGGCAAAGAAGGCTGCCATTTGCAGCGCCTTTTTAAACCAGAACTTTTCCTGAACTTGGAAACTCCAATTCTGCAATGTAACTTCATTGCTCCACTTAACAGCAACTCCATTTGTTCCTTAGTCAACACAATCTTCCCTCTCCGTTTTTCCAAGCTTTCCGTTGTTGCTTATCCTACAAGCTACCAAAGGCTTTCCAGAATGTGACAAGAATGGTTGAAGATAGTAAATCTCTCCATTCTCTAGCTTCCCATGTAGCATTATATGACTTTTGTAAGCGCCAGAATTGATGTTTGCTGCTGGCATCAACCCATCAAACTCTGATTCTCCTCCATTAATAAGAGGGCCTGTAGTTTTCTTCTTTGGCGGGACTTGATGAGCCATACAGTTTCCCATTTTGTGTATGATCAAATAAACTGAGACTCTCGTCATCATATATGGAGATTTGGTCAATTCAAAATTGAAAGAAAGCAAACGTGCGAGCCTGCTTTAATCTCAGTTTGACTTCTTTTCATAATTAAAAAAAGTCATAAATGAGTTTCTTCCAGCCAAAAAGGTCTATGGTATGTGGGTTGTGACAGCATTATGCTCTAGCAGGGGAAGGCTTTCAAGCCTCAAGTCAATCACTTTAAAACTTTTATTTTCTCAAGGATTCCAGAGTCAACTTTTTTACCAAATAATTTTCAAGCCAAATTTAACTTTATATACAAAATCTATAAAAAGACAACACCACATAAAAACATTGTCTAGTTATTGAGTTCAAGAATGCCTATTTTCTTTGTTTTGAAAAATAAAAAGGAATTTCGCTATACACAGTTACCAATACTCACAAGTTAAGGAAAATAAAAGGCACCACCAGGTGTATAGCCAGTTGCTCTAACTCTAGGCAAATTTGTGAACCTCTACTATCTCGATACTCTACTAACCGCAATTCACCTGGAAACACATTAAGATCCTCAGCATAAGGGCACTCCTGTCCACCGTAGGAAAAAGGTGCCAGGATCTCATTTGTTAGACATGCTAAACTACTACACTACTCGTAAAATGTATTATATTTTTCCTCATATTGAAATATCAAGTCTACTTCTACTTTCATTTATATTTTAATAATTAGGATGTTTTGACATCATAATTGAATCAATACTAAAATTTAAGAAATAGTTATTTTATTTATCAATATAAAAGATACTAATATTAAAATTCTCGCTACTACCATATTACTAAAATAAATAAAATTATTATTTTTATTTTTGAAATTGTAAGACACCGGTAAAATGGTATTTGAATCATATTAAATGGCCAATTTCATCTTTAAATAATAATAATCCGTAGAAATAATTTTATTTTTGGATATAAATTTATATAAACAATTTCATCGTTGAATATTTATGTAGAAGAATGATATTGCCTATACAAACTATTATTCAAAGGCGAAATTGATTTTTTATTATAATTCAAGCAACATTGTGTTAGCTCTTTATAATTTTAGAGATAAAATTAATAATTTTATCTACTAAATATTGCCGGACTGTTGATATATCAAATTAATCTTATAGTCGGCAAGGACAAGCCTACAAGGTGAGGAAATTTGAATGAAATTGGAATGAATTATGAACATATGCCTAGATGACAAAGCAAATTATAAGAAAACCATTTTACACCTTGTATTTGTCCTTGTCGACTCTCAATTCCAGTTATTGATCCATAACTTCGATATAATTCAACACGAGAAATATGACCTAAGTTACTGAATTGATATGAACTCAAATATATGATTTTTAGAGTAAATGAACAGCATACCGATTACAAACTTACAATAGTGCATAATTAAGATCAAGTATCAGGTTGTAATCAGCGGCCTAGTTGTTTCACAGTTGTAAATTATCATGAAAGAGTCTTGAACAATTGTGCATATAATATAATTTGGAAGAATTATGAGATTCCAACTTCACCGACCAGGTGTATAGAAATCTACCCTCTAAACTGAGGAGAGCACTACGGTACTGTAGAATTTTAATCTTATTCGACGGCTTCTGGGAGCGCCACGTCACCCCAGGTTTGAAACCCCCAGGGGTACCGTATAATTTCTCCTAAACTGAATACAAATTTCAGCTTTTGATATAGTTTATGGGACGTCCAAAGTACACCGAATGACTTTTGAACCCACTAATACAAAATTTTCCTCTCCATAAAATTAGGTGGCGCATCATTCCCACAAACAGAATCATCAATTTTGAAGAGCCATTCTGGGAAAACATAAAACCATACTCAGAAATTAAGCAGCAACTACTTCAGGCATACCCCTAGACTCCAACCATGATGTAGCTGCTACCTTTGTAGTCAAAAACCAGCCAACCTTATCCGGGGCCTCATGGAATGGAGCATCTAATTCCTTCAAATGTGATTCAAATACACTTGCCAATCCTTTATCTGAATACTTATGCTTTCCATGCCCAGTGTTGATTCCAAGCAGCGGTGGAAGCTCCACTCCCGATTCCAAAGCCTTGGTCAAGTCTTTTATCCAAACATGTAATGCAGTCAGCCCAGCTCCAAGTGAGAGACTCTTTAGGTGTAGAGACCACTGAGTTTCAGACCTAGACTGTATATTTGTATATATCTCAAGTGTCAGCCCCAGGTCCAGTAGCTCACACGCCCTCTCCATCACATTCAGGTTAACACAAAGATCAATCAGACAATTGCAGAAAGCCTTCCTCACTTCAGGAACAATTGAATCAAAGAGTTCTGCTGCTGCTTCCCTAAAATTTCCATCCTTATCTGGCTCTTCCAGCAAATATCTTACCACAGACCCAAGCCTTGGGTTAGCCTTCTCAATGCAATTCGTCAGCTTACCAAGTTCTTCTTTGGGTGATTGGGTCATAACGTTTAGAAGACAGCCACAGAAGCGATCATCTGGGACGATGCCCAAATCCAAGAGTCGATCAAACGTCTTCACAACGTCATCAATACGCTGGGCTTTTCCATAGCACTGGACAAGTGACGTCAAAACAAATATATTTGGCTCAAATCCAGATTCTATCATTTCATTCAACACCCCTTCAGCTTCCAAAACCTTCCCACTGCAGGAATATATGGTAATTAATGATGAAAATGTCCAGCTGTCTGGCTGGCAATTTTCAGAACTTTTCATGTCTTCAAAAATTTCAAAAGCTTCATCTACATAGCCAAGATCAGCACACATAGATAAAAGGGTATTGTACAGAACTATACTCAAACCCGTTCCCTTTTCCTTCATTTCCTTATAAACACTGAGTGCATCTTGACAATATCGTGATCTGCCATAGGCTCGTAAAAGACATGCATACGTCCCCCAACTGGGTGAAAATCCTTTATTTATCATCTCTTTATAAATAGTCTTGACCTGCCAGGGCCTCCTAGCTCTCCCCATGGCATCCAGAAGAGTATTATATATGACCATGTTGGGCTTAGCACCAAGAGCCTTCATTTCTTCGTAGACGTTTAAGCATCCATCATAGTTCCCTGCAATTCCATACATTTTAATCAATGTTGAGAAGGTCACTGTATCAATGCGCCATTTTTCTGTTCTGGCACGATCATATAGGCTCAGAGCCATATCAAGATTACCAACCCGTCCGTAAGCATCAATCATAGCTGAGTATGTGACGTCATCAGGTTCAACCCCAAAGCTGGGCATCTTCTCAAACCATTCCACAGCCTTATCTGGCAAAGAAGACATCCTAGCACAGGTAATTAAAGTTGAAAATGTAACATTATCAGGTTTGACCCCGCTCTGAAGCATTTCACCAAACAGCTTCTCTGCTCTATCAAAATCCCGACACTTCCTACACACCTTCAAGGTCACATTGTAAAGTATCACCTCCCTGGTGGGTTTAATCCTCTTCCGAAAATATTTAAGAGCAAGTGGTGCTGTGTTGGAATTTACCATGTTATTGAGAATAACCACAGCATCTTGTTCCAATATCTTATCCCCTAAGCCCCTCAAAATTTCAAACACATCTTCCTCATTGGGACCACAAGAGTTCAAAGACTCGGCAGTTTTCACAAGAGAAGTGTACCTGGCATCATACGATTTCTTCTGAAGCTGTTTAGCTCTAGAGCTTCTGGGATTCACCCAGATGTGGCTTTTCGGCGAAGATGTAGATTTTCCCTCTGGGTCTTCCAAATTTGCTTCTTTCTCATAATTTACGTCTTCTTCTACTTGAGTAATCGGTTCCTGTAACGAAACATAGTTGACATGGAGAAAGGTTTTGGATTGAGGAAAGGTGAGAGAAGTTAGTTTAAAGTTCCGTGCTTTGTACTTGCGCGAAGAGCATAGAGAGCTACAGAAGGATTGGTGATCCTGGAGGAGAGAGGAAGGCGAAGAGCAAATATGGTAAGCCATTCTCCCTTCTCTCGTTCGTGAGGCTAGGAAGTCAGGAGCCTTATCGAGAGAGAGCAGAAAATCTCTAGCATACAAGATGTTGGGTAAAACGGCGGGGATGGAAAAGCCAATTCACATCTCACTCACAGGTAAATATCTGACTTTCTAATGGCTTCTGTTGTATCATGCATTCTCGTCGAAAACAAAAGGAAAAATTTATTAGGTGGTTCTTGACACTCTTTTGTATAAGATTTAATTTAAAAAAATAAATATAATCTATAATTAAATTTAATAACATATTATTATATTATATTAAAAATATATTGAAATATTTCTTAAAACAAAAATTAATTTAACATCGAGAACTATAACTTAAATATTATATGATTTTATATATGTATATTTAATAATTTAATTATTTTTATCATTAATTATTAAAAAAAGTCATTTTAACTTTCATCGGTTGTAAATCAAAATGATAAGTGATTTAGATTTCCAGATTGATGATTATAAAAGAAAATAATTTTACCCACATATAATTTTATTATTTTTATTTAATTTATTTATAATTTTAAGTATTATAATTTGTTTATGTGTTTTTATTAATATTTTATCTATTTAAATTTTTTATTCAATTTTTAATAAAAGAACTTCGAGTTAAATACAATAAGAGTTCAAGTACAATTTTTAATAAAGACTAGAACATATTAAGTGAATTGATGTTAATATTTCCGGTAAAAATTAATATATATTAATTTTATCTTTTTATTTTAATAACAAACTTTAAAAAAAATCTATTATATGATATGGGAAAGGGATAAAATAATATTCTTGACGTGTGTAATTAAAAAAATTTATATATTTCATTCCTAATAATTTTGTAAAGTATATAATACTTATACATTATTTATTGATCTAAATTAAGGATACATGACTAATTTTTTTTTTAGTTCCAATTGAAAATTTCCACCATCAATTCATATAGATATGAAAAAAATTATAATTTACTCTTCTATGATGTCATTTGAGTTCACTTAACTCATTTTTTATGGAATATTACATCAAAAATTGAATAAAAAAAGATTTAAATAAGTAAAGTATTAATATTAGAAAGTACATATAAATAAATTGTAACATTTGAAAATAAAAATAGATTAAGTGAAAATTACTAAAATTATACTTGAATAACGTGTAATTATTCTTAATTATAATTATGCTTTTTCAAAATTTAATTTTTAATGTAAATAAAAAAACTAAATTTTTTATTGTACTCTTTGGACTAATAAAGAAAAAATGTCATAAAAAAATTTTTTTTGGTTGAGGGAAAAGGATAGGAAGGATGGGAATGTAAGGATATTTAACATGTCTTAGATTCATGGGTTTGGCAGATCAATTTATAAATCAGATTTATTAAATATAAGCCTGCCAAAAAAGAGGGTTTGCATGAATTAAACGAATACAAATCGTAGACCAGCTATCTTTTTAATATAAAATAAGCAAGTCCGACAAATTTCCGACAGAAACCAAACCAACCAAAATGAAACAATTTAAAATACAGATCTTAACTGACCAAATGTAAATCAATCCAGTTGGCGTGAGCTTTGGTTCGATTTAATTTACCAAATTAGTTAAGTACCTCTACTTGGGTGGGAATCGAACTCCATGCCTAAAGTATCACTCTCAAAGCAGACATGAAAATGTGCCATTTGTGTTGGCTTGCGGTGGTGCTGCCATAAATTAACTGGTCGAATGTCAAACTTGAAAGAGGTCCAAATGAATAATCTGGTTGTCATTGCGAATGCAAGGTGAAGACCGCAATTTTTTGCTGTTTTGGGCTTTCAGCCCGTCATAGATTCTTTTCTCTGGTCTGGCCCTGGCCATGAGTTCAAAAACCCAAAATCATCAGCCCAAAAGATGACCAGAAAATGTGGGCTCAAACTTATTTGCGTCTTACCATTTTATCTTTTCAGTATTTTGTCTATTTGATCTCTTCTGAGTGACATTCGAAGCGTAATGTGTTGCAATAATTGGGGTGGAATGGCATTACTTATTTATGAAATCTATGGAGAAAAAAGTATTAAAATCAACGAAGATAGTTCCAAACGCCTAAACTTGGACACATGTCTGCAAATTGTGAGTTTGGTTGACAGAGAATTAAGTACTCTCACCGTTCCTAATTATCTACCGTCATTAACCAATTTCACATATATTAAAAAAGTAGTTAAATTTATTTATTTTTAATTAATTTTATAAAATTATCATTTATGCATAAAATTTAAAATAATCAAAAAGAAAAAGAAAAATATAAAAAAATAAATATAAGTTGATTAATAGTATAAAATAATAAAATATTTATTAATGAAAAAGAAAGATAGATTTGAAAAAAAAAATTTAATACTTCATTAAAATTTTAAAACGATAAATAAAAATAAATAAAAAATTTCTTCAAAATACGATAAAAAAAAAAGAATAGAGGGAGTAAGAAATGTAACATTTGGGAAATGTATGAATTATTTGATAATCACCAATCTTTAAGAGAGTGTTATTTTTCACAAAATATAAAAAATTTGATCATCGGTGAAGAATTTCTTATATCATATATGAATAGAAATACAAAATTAGTTCTATTCAATTTAACAATTGACCACCTTACTTTTTTAATCTTGTCATGAGTTTAAATATATATATATATATTTCATGAAGAGAAAATATACGAATTATCTTAATTTTATTTATATAAATCTTTTTAAAACGTTTATAATAAATTAAAAAAAAGAAATTATGAGTTAAAAAAATATTGTAGAAGAATAAACAAGAAATATGATTTCAAAACACGCTAGAAAATGCATTTAGTGAATGACAATGCTTCCGCTGTCAAAAAAATTGCAACTAGACGAATTAGTGATGGATTTACAATGAAAAAAAAATTAATTTGTTTAATTTTTTTTTTCCATTTTGCTAAGGAATTAGTGAGCAATATATCTGTTGTTAAAATTAGCAAGAGCTTAGTTCCTCGCTAATCAATCATAGAATGTTCACAGGAAAATTAATTTGACGAAATTATTACACAATTTTTAATGCATTTAGTGATGGATTGGCTATATACTTGGTCCTCACTATTTTGTTGCGAGGGACTTGTTTGTCGGTAATCTCTTGCTAATTGGGAAAAAATTTTACATTTACAGTTCTAGGGATTTTTTCTTTCATTTGAAGATGAATTGTTGCTTACACGAGGTGGAAATTTTCCCTACAATTTATAGGGCGGTTTGGTAGCGAAAACAATTTTCCAATGACAAATTGTCAACAACAAAAGGTCTTCGGGGGTCGATGAGTCTAGTAGGATGACAAAAATATATATATATATATTTAATAAATTTTATTTAAATCAATGAATATTTATTCAATGATTCTTATCCAAATTAAATTCACTCTTTAATAATTTAGATTTTAGTCTATTCATTAAGTATCCAATGTATTTTAGGTCTTTGTTAGATATTATATAGAATTCATTATAATATTAATTTATATAACATATGAATTTATCTTTTATAAATATTTAATGAGTCTTATATTTTTGTTGGGTATCACATTAAATCTACTTAAATAATATATTTTATAATTAACCATTATTATATAAAAATTAATATTATCTTATATATATAAAGATATTGTGATAGTTTATTTATAATAAATAATAATAAAATATTTTATTCATTATAAAATAATATAAAAATTCTTGAATTTATATTAAATTATAAAAATATTTTAAAATAAAATTTATTATTGTGTAGTGTTAATTTATACAATACAAGAATATCTTATAAAAATATAAATTAATAAATTATTCATGAATTGATCTAATCTTTATTTGATAAAGTCAATCACGATATAACTCATATTATATCAAAACTAATATGGATAATATAAATGAGTAAAAAAAAATAGATATGAATAAGAAATAGATATCATCATTCATAATTATTAAATATAATTATTATCAATAAAAAAATAAAAATTTTCATATAAAAACAGAAATAGCTGTTAGATAGAAGGGGAGGGGAGGGGGGGGGGGGAGGCGAACAAAGGACGTCGTAATATTTTAAAAGCGAAACATATACCAATCGATTAAAGCCAAATCTGACACCCAAACTATGTATCATGCCCTTGCATTTTTTATATTTTTATGCCAATGCCTTTTCAAATTTTATCATATTATTTTGCTATTATTTATATCAAAACCCATAATATATCACTTGCCCCCCCGCCCCAAAAAAAAAAAGAAATCTTGTTTATGAATTAAACGCTGTTTTTATAGATAAACATATTTAGCCCCACTTATATTATATGTTATTTATGCTGGAATTTCCCTTCTTTAACCAGTATGAACATTTCTCTAGGATACTAAATGCATAACGGTGCCCATAAATTACCTTCAATTCTGAGGGGCCAACAATAGTCCTGAGGACAAGAATTAGGGGGAAAAAAAATAATGGCTCCCCCCCCCCCCCAACTATCGTTTTAATAAACTAAATAGTAATACAAATTAAAAAAGTTTGTTTTGATATTAGGTTTTGTTTGTTTTGTCATAAAGAATTTTTCATAAAAAAATATTATTTATATATATATTAATAAAGGGACATAACATTGTATTTGTGATTTTAAAAAAATAATATTTAGAAGTATAACAGTGGAGGAAAATAAAATTCTCTTTATAATAGATGAAATTGATTCTCTACAAATTCTTCATATTTAATATTAAATAAATAAAATAATTTTTATCTTTATATTTTATAATTATATTAAAAATATTTGAGAAATCAAATATTCAATTTTGTCAAATTTATATATTTCAAAATTAATTTAAAAATATAATAATATTTTTTCTAGTTCAAATGGGTCCTATTAGTCTTATTCGTTCGAGTTCTATTAAATTTTAGATTCAAAATGAATTTAATATTTTGAATCTCTAATAGATCTGAGTGTTATCGAATTTGAGTTAGATCTATCCAGACCTCACCCATTACCATTACTACCGGCAAGTAAATTTTTGGGATGCTTAGTCATTTTACTTAGCTAATGTAAATTATCATCCTACTATATATTTCAAAAAATTTTGTCATGTTTAGGGATTTTTGTGTGAATAAGAAGTTTAATTTTGTCTTTGAAGCTTGTTTCTTTAATGAAAATAAGAAATGTGTTTTGATTTTGGGGTTTCACGAATTATTTGGTTTTTGGCATTTTTGAACTAAGGCCGTTTCATTGCTTATGGCTATACATGAATTGTATTTCAAGGTTTAAAGATATATTAACTATTCTTATTTTTTTATTTGAGAAAATTATGTATTATCAATATTGTGTATGTCCCCAATGTAATTTATTAGGTGAGTTTCAATTTAAGGGGGTTCATTCCCTTTTTATCAGTGTTTTTGTCAATTCTTTCTCCGTTTCTAATCTCTATGTCATTTTTTTCTCCCTTGAATGTCATAACTTTATCATGTCAACCCCATTTTGTTACACAATAAGTTTGATAATGATAAATAAATGTAACAATAATATTGCATATCTTATATTAAAGTACTATAAAATCTTCAATAAACATGTTATACTATAGTTACAATAGTAATACTTAAAAGAATTATATCTTATATAAGCATATAATTGATTGATATACATTATATAATTATTATATATATTAACTTGTTATATATGTTATGTATGAATCATAGATATTATATCTCTAAATAATAGATTGGACTAATTATATGACTTTTTATGTTATAGAATTTAATATAGTCCAGGAAGAATAAGAGTGAGTATTGAATAAGTCAATAAAAGATTTTGTTATGCTTTACTTAAGAAGAAAAAAGAAGAAAGGGAAAAAAAATATGTAATACAAGTATTAAAAGACAAGAAGATTGAAAATTTGAGAGTTTAGAAATATTAAGAAAAAAAAGAGCTTAAGAACTTCATTGAGTATAATGTTTCTTTTTAAGCTTAATTAGATTTTCTTTTAAAATAAAATTTTTTATGATATAGAACTTAAATATATTTTTAAAATTTTAACTCGATCAAAATATCTTAACCATGTTTTTATAAGATATCTTATAGAATAATTTAAAAATAAATAAGATATAAATTTTGATATTTTTAATTTTAACCTTTAATAATTTTTTTGATTATATCTCACAAAATATTTATAATTTAATTGTAAAACTTTTTATATGAAAATAGACTAAAAAAATTTCTTAGATAGATCATTTGCTTAGAATAATCAAAATATAAAAGAATTATAAATCTTTTTAGTTGTATCTAAAAATTAGTTTTTTATATTTCTATCTTTTTTTTTAATCTTTGATCATTGTTTTTATTATATCTCAAAAAGTCTTAAGATATGAAAATAAAACTAAATTCATTTGAAAATATAAACTTAAATATCTTTTTTAACAATTAATCATTTGTTCAAAATTAACTTAAAATGAAAAAGTTGTAATATTTTAAAATTGATGTTAAGCTTTGTTGGCCTGATAGTCAACTGTTGAGTATAACAGTTAACTATTAGCTTTAGGCCCTAAAAAATGAAAAGATTAGCGCCCAACCATTGATCATTGAGTCTAATAGTTAACTATTAACTTTTGGATGCTATGCTCAATTGTGAAAATGGAATGAATTGGTTTGCATTAATTTTTTAAATTATTATATTTTGAGTTAAGCTTTAGGCACTAAAAAAGTTGTGATATTTTAAAATTGATGTTAAGTTTTGTTGGCCTAATAGTCAACCGTTGAGTACAATAGTTGACTATTAGCTTTAGGCCTTAAAAAATAAAAAGATTAACGCCCAATAATTGACCATTGAGTCCAGTTGACTATTAACTTTTGGATGCTATGCTCAATTGCGAAAATGGAATGAATTGGTTTACATTAATTTTTAAATTATTATATTTTGAGTGCAAATATCTTCATAAAATTTTCTTGAATTTGTTAATTGAAATTATTTTCATGGTTTCTTAAAATCAAGAACTTTTCATTGAAAGTTTACAAAATTGTAAAAATTTCTAAAATACTCAATTCACCTCTTTTTTAACGTGCATTGGCTTGGCCTACAAATCACTCTATGCTATTTTAAGCTGTAGTGTCATTTGGTGTAAGCTAATTTTGTTTTAAAACAAAGAAACTAATAGTTATGTAAAGTGAATTGCATGCATAGAGGAGTGGATAAGGACAGAAACAATTAATGAATTGCAATTTCAGTTTCTGAAATATATAGGACCTATTTTGTCTTGCTAAAAATTAAAGAAATTAGAATTTATAATTTTATGATTTCATGTGTATTTCACTAATCATATTTGGTGTATGATGATAAGATATCTATACAACCTTTCTTTTGTTCCAAATCTTTGATGCTATATGTTGAAATATATAATTTTAAGTTGTGTCAATATAATAACAAACATTAATGTGAACCTAATGTCCATAAGCCATGAATGCAAATTGAGTTGAAAGGTTCTATTTTAAAATTCAAGAACATTTGATTTGTTGGATATTGTTTTCTTGTTGGTTTTTTCTAGCATTTTGAATTATTATTATTATTATTATTATTATTATTATTATTATTATTATTATTATTATTATAAGCTTCATCATGTCATTGTGCCCTTTACTGGTTTAAATCCTTGCATTATCATAATTTTACCATGAGTATCCTATCTCATAAATGTTCTTTTCTATACAATAGATTGTAAAATTATTCATCTAATAAGGGATAATTCTGTTGATTTAAAGGTTGATAATTCTTTTCCAATCAACATATATATGGCATAATGTTTTATCTTATCCATTTCCATGTTTCACTATTTGTACTATGGTACTCCTCTCTCTTCGCAATTTAGGTTTTATTCTCCTAGAAATGAAAATATTATTGTTGATAGATGTTTAGTCACTAAATAATACAAGTCTGCACTTCAACCTTGTTAGTATTTATCCCCCTTTGTTAAATGCCAATGGTTTTCATTATTATTGATACTCATCCCTGATTGTTTATCCTCTATATTTTTCAAATCATGCCCTTTTACAAGGTTAAAGGCCGTTTGAATTAGTTTCATTCACTTTATTAATATAATTATTATTGTGCTTGTTTCACTTTTCTTAAGGATGCTTGCTTCTATTGCTTATATTTTCTACTCCTTCCTCTTTATTTTTAATAGGAAAAGTATAAAGAGTTAGTTGACAAGGAATCTAGAAACAATTCACATGATGGAGATGATGGTGAAGAACCCATAATGGTAAGCACACACGCCAAAGGAACAATTCAAGCAATGTGGTGTTGCTAATTCCCCAATTGTACAAACAATACTAATTGTCAATAATGTTCTTCCAAAATATTCTTAGATAAGATATGTCATATATTGTACAAACTTATTCTAGGGATGGATTACATATTTTGGATGATTATATGAACTCTTTACACTACAAAGGATGCTTGTTATGGTATGTTGATGTTTATTTTGTTTAATGAAAAGCTTTTAGGGATAAATATTTTGATTAATGGTAATTATTGAATGTAAGGAAATTCTATTCTAGCCCTCATTTTGTAAAACATGAAACAATAGAAAAATGGGTAAAATAAACTCATAATATGTGAAAATTTTGTGATGGACATGTTCCTTACTAAGTTTTTATGACAAAAATAACTTATCATTATTCCATCACAAAATAACATGATTTTTATCATCTTTATATACAAATAGACATGGCACAAATTTTTTTTAGCATAGCCTATCACAAAATTTTTGCAAGGGATTATGCTTGCCATTACAAAAAAAATCAAAAAAATTAATGAGATTTTTTTTTTGCTAGGGAATAGCAAAGGAAGCTATCCCTCCCTAATCCTTTTTGGTGATGGACTTTTATTACTTAGTGATGGAATGGTCTATCATTAATCACATTTTTTGTAATGAAAAGAGAATTAAAAGTAATTGAAATTCGTTTATACTAGTTAAGTTGTTGTGTAATCCTATTAAAAAAAATCTCTTGACAATCAGCCGTATAATTTATATTGTAGAATCTCACAAATACTAGTTGAGTTAATGTATAATCTACATCATACAAATCTCTCGAATGTTAAAAGAAGCAGAATTTTATATATTTTGATTAATCATTTTTCTTTTTGTCATTTTTCTTATCACTTTTAAAGAAATAAAGATAAAATCTTTACTTTAGAATAATTATTTTTTATTGGAATCTATAATTTTAAATAAAATAAAATTTTATATTTTTTTTGGGAAAAGTACTCCATCTTTTTCTCAAGAAAAAGGGGAATCCCAATTCTTATTCTACATACGTTTTCGCTTTTTTTTTTTTTATAATAATAAGTCACCTACTTATCTATATACATAAATACACGTGTATAGTATAAAGACCAACCTCGTACAATTTGAACAGCCTCTTGTACGGGAGATGGGACGACCTTCTAAGCTAAGTTACTTCACAACGACACAACGTTGACTTGACCAGCGATTAAGACGACAAGGCTTTTACAAGTTGAGATGAGGCTTTAAACTTTAAAGCCAGTTATTCTATGATAAAGTGTGGTATCGATCAGCTCACGTTCATAAAGCTATATATTCCCTTAGATTGGGTTAATTCCCTTTCACAAATATTTTGTTGCAATCAGAATTTATGTAGCCAGGTTAATTATTTAGTTTGCTTTTGTTCTTTCTCGTTGCTGCACTTGTTATTATTCACTGATGATTAGGTTAGTTATGGCCTCATCTTTTGATACACCTAATATTTTACACACCCACCGCTATATATAAATATATTTGATTTGATGTAGTTATTATTTTAACATTTTATTATGATTTAATTAGTCTTGTCCGTTATAGATTTAACAACATGTTAAATATGCAATAATTAAACATTTTAATAAAATGAGTTTTATTAATATGAATTTAAATTTAATGTACTATCAATATAAAATATTTTTATATTATTAGTAAATATAAAAATAATATATGATTAAAAATAATAATTAAATTTTTTATTAACAATAAGAAAATTATAATAATTTTTTTAATATTATGTCAATACAAATACAAATGATATTATAAAATTGATTTATACTTATAATAAATTAGATTTAAATTTAACATTAGATATAAATTTGATTTATTGGTAATATAAATTATTTTTATATTATTACTTAATTATGTATTGCCATATTAATAAAAAATTATTAAAATTATTTTACTATCATTAAAAAATTTCATTATTGTTATTTTTTAAATGATGTATTTCTTTCTTATTTGTTAATCGTATAAAATATTATTACACTATGAATGAATCAAATAAACTCTACATTTCATTGTGACTTAATTAATCTTATTTGTTAAAGAAGTAATAAAATGTTAAATATGCTATAATTAAACATTTTAATCAAAAGTGTTTATTAGTATTACTCAACACGCTTCTCATATCATGTACCTTCACTTCTATGTTAATTTTAATGGTGCTTGTTAAGATATTCTTAAAATTTTGGTATTCAGGATAGTGTGACAAAATACAGATTATTGGATGAGATTACAAAAATTTTGATATTAATTTAGTAATTTTATCCAGTAACTTGTATTTTGTCACATCACCCCGAGTATCAAATCTTTAGGAGCATATTAAAATTCACCTAATTTTAATATATGTAGTATTTGAACTTGAGGCATGTATCTTTCGACGTTCGACTATACGAGGTTAATTTTAAGTCACATCTATATATTCGTACCTTTGCCTTAATTTCACTTTGTAAAATAGCAGTCTTTTCGCTTTGTCGAAATGCTACCTTTTCCGTATTTTCAACTTTACATGCGAAGCAAAGGAAGACGAAATAATGTCATTTAAGTGACTTTGCTTTGTGAAAGTTGATTTTTCATTTCGGCTAAACTTTTGGATGATTTTACAGCATTTATTTCAGTGTGCTAATATTTGAGATTCAACAAATTAAATAATTTTACCCCAAAATTATAAAATTTTGATAAAATAAATTTTAAATTATATAAAATTATAATTTTATTTTTAAATAATATTTTATATATATAATTTCATCTTTCTATATAAATAATTTCATTCTTAACTTATTATACAAATAGAAGAATTATCAATACAAATCATTATTTAAAAAATAAAATTATAATTTTATATAACTTAAAAATTATTTTATTAGTACTTCGTAATTTTATGATCGAAATTGTATAATTTTATAAATCAAATTGTAGATAACCAGGTCCCTTTTCACGGCTTCACTGAGAAACACTACTCTTTTTCTGGCTCTGAATATTAAACAAATTATTTCATGCAAGAAGCCAAATGTCGGCAGTACTAACTCTCCCATTTCATTTTAATTAACTCGTGTAAATTTTGCCATTCGATTATATCAAAGATTATTAGAAAATCACTCTCAAAATTGATGAAGTATTGGTTCAATAAAAAGTATATTATATTTAAATAAAATTTATCTATCAATTGGCAGAAATTTGAATTTCGGAAATAATCATTATTGGAAGATGAGAACTCCATTTAATTATCTTGCTTGGTGGTTCACAAAATATATATATCACTTTCAAGAATGTTTATGATACGTTTGAAAGTTAGAAGGAAAAAAAGAAGAAGAATAGGGAAAACTAGAAAAGAAGGAAAGGAACGAGAATGGAGGGTTAATTCATGACTTTTTTCTATTTAAATGTCTAAAATTATATAAAAAAAGAAGAATAATAGAAGATTAAATCAAAATATGTAACTAATTGGTATGCATTCTTAAAAAGAAAGAATTTTATCAATGAGTTTTTCACGATTAAAAAAGAAAAAAATTCAAAACAACACTATAATTCTTGCTTCAAAAGATTATGAAAAAAAAAATTATCATAGATTAACTTAACATAACCCTTATTTGATATAATTAATAATAACTTAGTTTACATTTGCTCTAAAATTAATATGAGTAAATCAAAATAAGGATGAATGTGTATAGATAAATAAATATGATTCACAATTATCATGTTAAATTATTATCAATATAAAAGAATAATTATATATTTTATATTAAAAATTTTACTGTTATAATATGTATTTTCAAATAAATACAATAATATTTTTATTTAAGTATAAATAATAATGAAATACTAAGAATGCAAATATAAATTAAAGGATAAAATAAAGTCAAAATTATAAATTAAGCAAATAACCTTTTAAAATTTTCAAATTGGAATAATATAAAATATTGAAGAGTAAATAACACATAACTTTTTCTTAAACAAAACTCTTAAAATAAAAGAAGAGATAACATGTAACTTTTGCTTTTCTTTCCCTCTTCTCCGTTCCCCACCACTCAAACGAATCACATGTCTCACCATCTGTTACGTAATGTAGTAAATTCATATCCACTAAATTTATTTCTATTTTAGTTTTACAAATATTTTATATCCTTCTTATTGAAGCAACTTCATGTCAAGTTGTAATCTAAACAGATATCTTTGCCGATACTCATTCATATTCATATCATGTGAAGATCGATTGATAAATATAATAATAAGGTGGAAAAGGACAAAAATGCCTATGAAAGATATGCGTAGTTGTCAAGTTGTCATATGGGGTCATTGGTCAATAACCACTAAAGTAATGAAGAGGAGCGAACATTTGTGCAAACCCAATATATTATATTGATATAATACGGGATGGGATAACGTCATTAAGTTAGCAGCTAACCCAACAACTAAATTCCCTCGCGCCAACACCACATAGAACCACATGCTGACAGATTCCAATAGGCTATCTTTTCCGGCTTTTCTTTTTGCTACAAACATTTCCCAAGATATCAGGTGTGTATTAAGATACTTCCGAAGTTTTAAAATTTAAAATAATATCATAAATTTTAATTATTTATTTTTAATAAATATAATAAAATAATTTTAATCTGAATTATCCTGATTTTAAAACATACAATTCACCAAAATATCATAAATAAACTCAGGATCTTCATTCTCGTAGATCTAACTAACCGCCTAGCTAGAAAATGCTGAAATCACTTTTATGTAATAAATATAATTAGGCAAATTCTAGTACACATTAGTAGCAGGAACAACAATAATAAGATTGATGCTTTAGGCAAAGGATCAAAGAGAGCGCAAGCCTTTTACTAAACCAAAAAAGAACGATATGAAAAGAAAGATGATCAAAAGTCCTAATTATGACATTGACCTAAAAAGTAGAATAGCAGGTGATTGGGGTTGGCGGTTACAAAGCTAATATTACTTTCAACACAACCCAAAACAAACATCCATGTCATACTTTTACCAAGAAGCGCAGCCTGCACCCCACTTTTGTCCCCTCCAAACCCGCTCCCAGATCCCTTGTAAGCTTTTCATTTAACCATTTTCATCCTTACTTCCAAGCAAATTCACTATACCCATTTTCATCCTTAGAAGCAAATTTTTTTCAGCTGTCAATTCTGTATATATATCATTTCTCATTATCTTGTTATACACACGTTTGTGTTATAATAATAATAATAATAATGACCCTTCAATATTATTAATGTTGGGAAGTTTGGGAAAAACGGGAAAAAGGAAGATAACGAAAGATAATAAGGAGCAGAAAAAAATTAAATAGTTAAAATGTGTTTTTTCCTCCATCTTTACATCTGTTTAGAAATATGCTGAAGTTTTACCATAAAAAAAAAGGTGAAGAATTTTGAAGATTAATCATAATTTTTATTTCTTTCTTCCATTTCAATGAGACTTCTAATAAAAATGTTATTTAATATTTTTTTTCTTTTATTTCCCTTTGTTCGAACGTATACGTTGGAATTGTATCATTGTGTAAAAAAAAAATTCAATATTATTAACTCAGCATCAAATTTGAAGATATCATCGTATCAAAATTCAACCGACTAAACTTTATTGCAACCTTCCCACTTTCATTCTCTCTTGTGCAAAGCAAAGAAAGTCAATATCATTGACACATTTGTGCATGAGACTACATTGTCCATTTCCAATCCCATGCATAATCAGTTTCATTTCACCATGTCCGTACATATGTCGGTGTACTGTTTACATGATTGAGCAACCCGTTGTATTTTCCTCGCTGGGCCCACCATAACTGTCGTAAACAGGCCTTCCATAATACCCATCGTACCATATGGGTGGCCCGCCATAACTGCGGAAGCACGGCCCTCCTGGTCTACCCTCAGAGCATTCCACACAGCACACCCCAATCGGCACCGGTCTTGGCGGTGCCGATTGGGGTGGCCGGCCATGACCGCTGAAGCACGGCCCTCCTGGTCTACCCTCAGAGCATTCCTGACAGCACACCCCAATCGGCCTGCGGAAGCACGGCCCTCCTGGTCTACCCTCAGAGCATTCCTGACAACACACCCCAATTGGCCTGCGGAAGCACGGCCCTCCTGGTCTACCCTCATAACATTCCCCACAGCACACCCCCGGGGGTACCGGAACCGGGTCAGGCTTCGCAGGGGGTGCCGGAACCGGGTCAGGCTTCGCCTGCGGCTTTGTGGGTTCACCCGGAGGAGCGGCAGGTGGCTTGACTTCTTCTTTCTCAGAGTCCTCCGGCTTGGGCTTGGGCTTGGGCTTCGGTGGTTCTACGATTTCAATGGTTTTAATAACACAGCCACCTTTGCAGCAAATCTCGTCCCTGATCTTCTCTGGGTTACAACATACCACTTTGATTTCCACCAGGTTGTCCTTCACCAAATACTTCTGGTCTCGAATTTCTCTTGTTCATAAAATTCAACAACCACAAATAATCAACTCAGTTTAATTCCCATTGAGATTTTTAACGGATATATTATATAAAAGTAAAAATGAGGAATGAGGATAGTGGATGGAATCTGTTTGGAAGACTCACGAGGGAATTTGCAGAGAACCTTCTTGACTTTCTTGCAGCATTTCTCACACTCAAGATTAACCTTGAGCTTCATTGTCGTCTCCTGATAATCATAATTTAGACAAAAGAAGAGCTTGGTTAATTTGGATCAATATTTTTATGATCTGAAGACAAAATGTGTTACTGGAAACAATAGAAGACGATTCTGACACAGGAGAGGATGGGCATTCCACGTACGAGACAAATTTCAAGTATAAAACAACCAAGAAGATGAGAACAGAATTGATAATTTTTCTGAAATGGGCTTTTAGAGATTCAGTGGAGACATAGGATCTACTTACCTTTGCCGCCATCGCTGCGGGATCAGAGGTCAGAAACCTGAGACTCAGACGAAAGTGATGAGCAGATGAATGACGAGAATTGCGAATATGAAATGGAAAATGGCACAATGGCAATATATAGAAGAAGGAGAATTCTTATGGTTGTGTTATACAGAGGATGCAGCAATGAAATGCTGACACGTAAATACACCTTAAAATGTTATCCTTTATTCATCATTTCATGCCGATCACATGCGAACGTATTCTACTATAGAACGTTAAATTTAAGGAAATGTCAAGATTATTCGTCGTATGTAGTGGGGAGCACTGGGCTTCTTGTGGTTTATATACCGATAGGAAGTGGCACCTGAATCCAAACTGAGTTCATGATTTTTTTTTATTTTTAAATTAAACTGTAAGCATTTATTTTATAAACTTAATTTTAAAACTTATTTTTAAACTCCAATTATTTTTTTAAAAAATATTTTTGTTAATATATATATATATATATATATATATATATATATATATATATATATATATATATATATGAAGAATATATCATATTGACAGTTAAAAAATAATATTTAAAAATATGATAATAAATAAAAATAATTTTTTAAGATAAAATAAATTATTTTTATCAAAATTTTCATATTTCACGTTATCTTTATTTTTAATATTTTATAATTATATTTTTAAAAAAATATTTTTTAAGGAAACAAACAGACTTTAATGTAGTCGGTATTGCTGAACCGAATTACTGACGGTGTAATTTACAACACCGCATTTAATCCCATTTGCTGCTCTTGATGGACACGCTTTGCCGCCTGGATTCTACGCATCCGACCTCATCCCTGTAAAAGTATAAATTAAATAATCAATGAAAAATTACTGAGAGAGATTTCGGAACGCACTATTAAAATTAATTATTAAATTTTATTTATTTTATATAATATTATACAAATAAATAAAATCTAATAATTTAAATTAATAATGCAATAATACGAATCATATCTTATAATTGTTTTATGAGGAAGCATTTCAATTTATATTTTTTTGGGGTTTTATTGATTTGGAAAGGTGCAGTTGTGATCATGCAACATTGTTTGAACCAGCACAGGATGGGATCCAAACTATCAAAAAGTCAAACCATAAATTATTAGGTTTTTATATGTTAATATATGTGAAAAATTGAAAAAAAAAATAGGACAATTTCAAATGAAAGATGAATGATCACTACAGCAAAAAAGACTTTTAGTGGCGACATTTGTCGTCACTAAAAAATTCTCGGTCGTCGTAAAAGAAAAAATCGTCGTTAAAAATATCGTACGTCGGCATAGGTTCGTGTCTGAAAAGGTCATTAGCGATAACAACTTGTCATCGCTGAAAGCTTTATATTTTCAGTGATGACATTGTCATCGCTGAAAGCCAATTTCTTCCCGCCGAAAGCCAAACTTTGCTACCGAAATTTTTTTAAGCTTTTAGCAATGATTGCTAAAAGCCTAAATCTTCCCGCCCACATTTCCGTTTTCCTCTAAAAAGTTTTGCCTTTTTTTCCGACGATTTTGTCGTCGGAAATACCTTTAGCAACGACTGAAATTTTGTCGCCGCTAAAAATGTTGTTGTTATTGCTGCTTTTTGTTGTAGTGGATGCTAAATAATTTAAACATATTATTCGCACGTTGCTTCGAATATTGTTCTTCACAGAGTAGATTACTCTTTTAGTTGGTGCTTTTCTTTTTCTTTCTGTTATCTTCTATTATATTTTAAGGATAAATGCATTATTTTGTATTCTGAAACTCACGAAATTTTTTTTTATTAAAATCCATTATTTCAATACCAAAAAGTTCTTATATTTATTTTTCTCGTGAGTTACCTCTTGATCATATTTATGATTGTTTTAGAAATATTTGGTAAAATTAATTATTAAATTAGTTAAAAATATAAAATAATATAAAAATATATTAATATAATTAGATATATTGATTAAATTAATTTATATCTATTTTAGGATTGATTCATATTAATGTGATTAAAATATTTATTATTTATATAATTATCTAAAATTTAATTAATTATATTTATGATACTACATATTTTGATTTATTTATCATTTAAATAATAATATAATAACTTAAAATTTAATTAATTATTTTTATTTCATCAAATATTTATCTACTTACTTATTTTTTATTTATATTAAATTAATAAAAATATATCAAAATATTTATTTATAGAATTAGAACATAAGTTATCATTTAATTAAATGAAGATGATTAAATTTAAAAAATTATTAATTTATAAATCAAATAAAAACTTATAAATTACTACGAAATTATACAGTATAGAACATCCCTACAACTTAAATTATAATTTATTAATCAATTTAATAAATAATAAATTAATTTCTTTACTATACCAAACGCGTATTCAACGTATATGGACTATATCGGTTGTAGGGGTCGCAGTGCGGTGGTCCAGGGCTCCATTCCGGAGAAAGTGTGCACGTGTTTCTTCTTCAATAGCAATAATGGTTCTTAAGTGACAGTGATTGTTGCTTACTGAGGCTTTTAATTTGCAACGAAAATGTTTATTTCAACCTTGCAATCATCGTGAAAAATGAAAATATTTGGTTTGCCTACGGGTTATATTCGTAATTACAGTGTTTTCCAATATCTAATCAGTACTCTTTTTAAAAAAAAATAAAAATAAAAATAAGGCTAGAGTAGACTAGAACGTAAATGATACGAGAATAAGAGATTGCCATAACGTCTTGAAGTAATAATGAACCACATCTACTAAGGGAAGTCATGAACAATGTTATTACTTTTATGATAAATATGGAAGATTTTGACTTTGGGCATGTGATTTATAGAAAAAGGTTACCAAAGTATAATGGGAATGATTTACATAATAACCATTGTTCAGCATATAAATAATTATTTTGAAATCTCCTTCAATTAAAATTTTGAAAATATTCATATTTCAAGTCAATTCTAACTTGTCATAAATTCTCATAATTATACTAGAAATGATGAGTCATAACTAATATTAGGGTAAAATACAATAACCTCCCTTGAGGTTTTATCTAAATCCATTCCCCTCTCCTTGATTTTCAATTTTAAATTGTAATTCTTTGAAGAATGAAAAATTATTACTATCTCCTTCCTTGACACCTGACTTCTATTAGTGTATCTAACAAAAATTTTATGGGAAGCATGTAATAAATATTTTGGATACCATTACCCTTATGTCAATAGTAAAATATTAAATAATGTCATTTATGGTTTAGTTAATGAAATTAAATTCTCATTTTACAATAAATGCATGATTTATTACCTAATTTTTTTTAATTTTATTAAAGTGTGAAAAAATTGCAAAAAACTCATCAATTATTGCATGAAAAATAAAATCAATGAGTAAAAAACAAAGATCAATCAACATTAAAGATCAACATTCAACTTACAAATGAGTGAAGATTAATTTCTAGTCTGACTATCATTTTTTTAGTTTTACTTTTGGTAACAACAAGATTGCTCTAGTAACTAAAATGATCCTTTAAACCAACTTCTTAAAAAAAAATTTGTTGTGTTGATATTTTTTTTAAGGTTTTGTTTGTTTTGTGGGAAAATATTTTCCCCAAAAAAAAATCATTTGTACGCAAATGAATGAGTGATATACTTCTCTAGAAATTTAGACCTCAAATATTTATAAAACTACTTTCTCTTATTGAAAGAAAATCAGTTTCTGTTATCCTTTATTTTTTAAATGTCACCATTTTGAGAGAAGAGACCATTATTTTATTTGCTCTTTAATGGCAGAAATTGAAAGCCCTCAATATTTCATTTGTTTGATTTTGCTTAAGGTCATAAAGGACCCGGTGATAGCCATGATTGGCATAACATACGATAAGGAAAGCAAAGAAAAATGGTTGAAAAAATTCAAGGATGTATTTGCCTTGTCACTCAGCCGCCATTATTAAGAGACTAAGAGTTACTGTCAAATTTCATGTTACGTCGGCTCATTCAAGCATGGTGCTTAATAAGCATGTTCAAATGAATTCCAACTCCAACAATCTCCTCTTGACAAAGTCCAAATCTAAACACTTCTAAACAAACCAGAGATTCCTCATTTGTATGAAATGACATTGCAAAAATTGAATCATTTGGCTATTGAAAATGAAAAGAATAAAACTTGCATGGTGCATAGCCAAAACTATGGTTTCCTAAACTTCTAGAGAAATAGAGCAAACTAAGGGCTCCTCTAAGAAATTTTTGTTCATTTTTTTTTATTTGCAATGAAGGGGTAATTTTATCCAAATGTACAACAAACTAACACCATCTTTTATTGCTAGTTTCAGGAAAGATCCGGTCCAAATTTAAAAATCAAGAGAGAGGAGTGTATTTAAGTAAAACTTCAAGGAAGTTATTATATTTTACCCCTAATATTATTATCCAAATTCATTATTTATATAGCTACACGATCTCCCATAACTCCACAGATGCAACTTGCTTACCATTATTACTATTCGAGCCATCAAGTTATATACCCTGATTTTGAAAATTGCCAACTCATTAATATTTTCTTTTTCATCCTACGAGGGTTTTTTAGTTTTTAACAATATATCCCATGCATAATGATAGTCCTTCCCACATTGTAGAACTCCAAATATTATATACTTTCATGCAATAACATCTCCATCAAACATTTACTTATTTCTTTGAAGTCAAACGTATTTCCTCATTATGACTCTAAAATCCAATACCATCAACAAAATTATAAATAAATACAAAATAAAATTATTATTGTAAACCAATATAACAATAATATTGTACGTTATTATTTAATACACACAATATATATGCATTAAAGAGTCTCCGATAAACAACGGAGAGAAATCATAACAATAAACTCCAAAGCATAAGAACAGCTGAGCCACAAAACAAACAACAATTTCATATGTTCGTTATTTTTTCAAACTACCGAATGGCCGCAAGGCATATAATCATAACTGATAATATATCTTGTGTTTACATTATTGCGCACTCCGGTGCAGCTCCCTCGCTGACGACGTCGTATTTATCACAACGGTTCACGTAATAAGTTCTGCCTTCACCTCCGGTGTAACTATCGTAAACAGCCTTCCCATAATACCCGCCGTAATGTATCGGCGGCAGATGCGGTGGCTGGCTACCATAATAACCACAGAACCACAGCCCATCGGAGCCACCCTTATAGTATGGCGGCACACTGCTCATCCCGAACGGAACCGCCACCAATGATGGGTATTCCGGCACCGGGACCAGTGCCGCCGCAGCGGCACTAGATTTGGAAACTGGCGACTTTGGGCCTTGTTCTTCAACCAAAGGTTCCGCAAACTGAACGTGCGGCTTGGGCTTAGTTTTGGGCTCCTCTTTGCTTGGAGACTCCGACTCAGGTTGGTTTTCTTTCTTTGACTTCTTGTCGGGCTCCTCCTTATTTTTCTTGGGCTCTTGTTTGGGCTCATCTGGCTTCTTCTTCTCCTCTTGTTTGGGCTCATCAGATTTCTTCTTATCCTCCACGATTTTGATGCTCTTGATGGCACCTCCACCTTTGCGATAAATCTTGTCCTTGATCTTCTCTGGTTGGCAGCACACCACATTTATTGTCACAGTGTTCTGTTTCTCGTTGAATACCTGGTCTCGAATTTCTCTTGTTCAAAATGTTTAACCATCAAACATTCACTTAGGCTCTGTTTTGTTTGGGGGGGGGGGGGGGAATAGTTTTCTGAAATTTGTTTTCCAATTTTTTTATGTTTGGACGTCCAAAAAAAATGGTCAATAAGAAACTAAAATTCAGTCAACCAAAAAACTACATTAAATTTTTGGAAAGTAACTTCCCAATTCAGAAAACGGAATTTATTTTCCCACGTGGTTGCTTTTATCTCCCATGCGCGAAGCCACCTATCCTTGCTTGTCTGCTTTGTTTGCGATCGTTCAAGGTACAATACCAGCGGTTTTAATCCTTTTTTATTACCTTTAATAAGAAGCGTTAATTTTATATTTCTACCTTATCTTTACGTTACAAATAATAATATTATAAAAAAAATCTTATTTTCGATACAATATTAAAAAATTCATGCAATTTTTCATTATTTTTTATTTTGAATATAAAATCTTTATTTTTTTATAAAATTGTAGAAGTGTTAAGATATGAGGGCCGCTTTTTTCTAATAGTCAAAATTAATAATTTTGATCACAAAATTATATTGATAAAAATATGCTGTAATTTTTTAAAAATATTTTTAAAGTTATTTTTTAGGATGTGACTTTTTTTATTAATGAAAATGTAAATATTTACCTTCATATTTTAATCTTCATATTTTAATGTAAGTAAATATAAAATATATTTTCTTATAAGTATATGTTTATTACAAAATTATTTTCATAAAATTGAATATATTTAAAAAAATTATTAGAAGAAATTAATTTTTCTTTGCACACTAAACATTAAAAAATATTTTTTCTTTATGCACCAAACAATAAAAAATTAATTCATTTTTCAAAAATATGTTTTCTTAAAAAATTATTTTTCAAAAATTCCATTTTTCCTTAAACCAAACACACCCTTAACCATTTTTCAGCTTAACAATTTATGGTATACACATACTTCTTCCAAAATGTAAGTTACTAGATATAATTTATTGGGATTTATGTAAAAAAAGTAAAAAAAATATTGTCACCACACTTGGCATACAAATTTTAAACAAATCTTAATACCAAACCGGACATAATGGTTGCGCTAATAAAGATTTTACTTTTGGCCTCAATGAACATCCAGTTCTCTTTCACATCTCTCAATGCTAAATTTATATCTCTCATAATTCTAAACTAACTAGTTACTTACTTTATTTTTATTCTTTTCCATTCTCTGCTAACTTAGGCATCAAAACATATTTGGTAGTTCCTCTACCACCTTGTGTGAACTTTCTTTAATTTTACAGGTCCATCTCATGAAAATTTGGTTCATCTAAAATTTGTCAATTTGTGATATTTATGCATACTTTTAATCAAAAGCAAATTAAAATTTTCAATTTAAACAGGTTAAATATCAATTTTTTTAAAATATGTATTTAAATTTCGAAAAGCCAATATAAAATTACCACACACACACGCACGAACACATCCACGCATGCACAAGAGATTATATCAAAATTTTGGGCTACCACAGCTCGCAGCTCGCCCTGAGAGTACATATATATTTCATGTTTGTTTCAATTATTTCACTGTTGTAGTTTAAATATTTAATTTATGGTGGTTTGATTTTGTGACATTATTATGATTTCTATTCTAACATATATCTTTTTAAAAAAGAAACTGCTCATATAATCATATTGTATCGGATTAAATGCATGGAAATCTTCAATGCCAGTATCATTTTCTACAATTAGGATAGTGCATTCAGAGACTCACGAGGATATTTATAGAGAGTCTTCTTGAGCCTCTTGATGCATTTTGCACACTGAAGGTCAACCTTGAGCTCCATTTTCGTGTGCTGGATCAACACCAGAAAATTATAGCCATCAAAATTCAACTACGTACAAAGGCAGTGATAAAGAAACAAACTTAACTAAGTCGAACAAGATTTGCATTGTGAGGATAAGAAACATATTATCAGAATTTGCAGGAAAAATATATTTCCCTCCAAATATAAAAATATCAAATAATTAAATTAATTAGAATATTATAATAACATAAAAACAATTTTAACGGGGAAAAACTATGAACTGTAGAAGAAAAAACTAAATCATGGATGAAATAAAATTTACTATAATAAAAATATTACATCTCTCCATCATAATCTTACAATTTCTTGACTATTATTCTTATATTTTTTCCAAATCTCTTTGAGAAATCTCACATAGCCTTTATAAATATTCATATCACATATTTTTTTTATATTTCAAACTCCACAATCAATACAAATATTTTACTTAATAGAAAATCTCATTCATATTTTAACACAAAATTTTAATTTGAATAAAAAAGTAATTTGTAATAATAAATAATTATAAATTAATAACTATTAGAATTTAGATGAAACCGTGAGGAAAACAACATCTTCCTCAAGAACTGACGGAGAAACAACATTTTCCCTGAGAGAGCTAACAGACACAAAAAAATCTTTGAAAAGGAATACAAAGAAGTCGAAAAGAGGGATAATATCAGCTTACCTTTTCCGCCATGGGTGGAAGATCAGAGCTCAGATCTGAGAGACTGATGAGGATGAGATGCAAACTATATATATAGAAGAATCCTAATGATGATGTGATTAAACTAATGAAACAGTGGAAATGGAGACTACGTAGAGACTTAAGAAGGCAATTAGTCAATTTGGGTAAGCATCTGGAAGAGATGAAAGGGGTCTACAGCCTAATGATGCAAACACGAGCCAATAATATTACTGGCTTTGAGTCTGAGGCTTGACTTCCCACTCCAGCATCATTTTTTTTATATTAATATTAAACCGCTTCTATATAATAATAATATTTACTGCGCAATTTAAATATATTATTTAGGTGCAACTAAGTTTTTCTCCAAATCTGAATCAATTGACCTATCCAATTGATTAATCTCCACCGCCAAAACTGTGAGCTAGCTTGACAAGGTCTCCATGTGTTGGAATAGGATGGTGTTTTTCTAAGGGATTTTAAAGGGATTGTACGCGATACATTGCTTTTAAACAGGTGTAAGATCTGCACTATTTAATTTACAAATGAGATGTAAGGCAAGAAGGTATAAGAAATGGATGCATTATTTTGAAAATAATTATTACAAAATCGCTTGATTGATTGGATAAATTTGAATTGTCGATTAGCTGATATAAAATTGCATTACTTTATTAATGGTATAACACAGTTGGCATTTTTTTAAAATAAAAAAGAAAATTATAATGAGTAATGTAAGAAATAATTTGAAATGAATGAATAAATCATTTGAAATGAATGAATTTAAATTTGATATTTATGTTTTAACTCACATAAAAAGTATTCTTCTAATTGTTTCTAAGTTAAAATTTCTTTAAATGCATAGAAAGGAATATGTTCGATTTTCATTTTTCTTTTCTTTTTGCATTTGACAGATAGAAAACATTATAGAAACACTTATATGAGATATAGGAGCAAACTACTAATAGCAATTATTATTTCTATTATGTTTAAAACTATTTTATATTAAAATGAAAAAATCATTTTCAAGATATTTAGTATCTTTCTAAAATCCCAAAACTGATCTATGCTTGTTCCAGAAAATACACTTATTCATGTTACATGATTACTATACACTTGGATTGGGTGAAATGTTCACCGAGGATCGAATTTTTTTAGCCATTAAATAGATAATAAATGGAGAGTAAAATAATCTGTAAAAGTACACAAGATGTCCAATAAAATAATAATAAAATCTCCCAATTGAAATGGCACAGAAGATAAGTTTAGTATTGACAAAATAACATAAAAAAAAAGATAAGATAAATTGAGATTTAACTAATCAATTAAAAGGATATAGCCTAATCATATGAAACTTGATCCGATCTATCAATTTAATAAATTATATATGTATATTTCTTACGCAATTTGAAAATTTTTAACACATTATTATTATTACTCTAATAAGACAAATTTAATAGCAATGATTTAATATAAATCAAGTGAGGTTGTTGGAACAATGACAATATTATTTTATTACGCTTAAGTTGGCTAATTAATGTGATTGTAACTAACCAACTGAAGAGCGGAGAATTCAACAGAGGATAGTAGTCTTTATCTGGATATATAGAAAAAAAAAAAACAAAAAGTAGAAGGAAAGTACGTGTAAAAAAATGTTAAAAACAAATTTTTTTATAACTGGGATGCTAAAAAATATTAAAGGTGGAAAAAATATTTAAAAATTGTTCTAGGAATCAATAAAAACTTTTTGGACAAATATATGCAGAAAAAGGATAAAAAAATTTATAATCTCATAAAATGTTCCTTTTCTAGAATTTACTGGACAATTTTGTTGACTAATTATACGAGCAATTATGGGTGTATTTGCATATATTTTTATTTTTTATTTTTAAAAATTATTCTTAAAATTTATTTTTTATTTTCAAAAATTATTTTTGAATTTAAGAAAAATAATGAATAAATGATGTTTGGTAAATGAAATAGATAAAATTTTTATTTAATTATAAAACTATTATCAAGAAAAAAGTTAAAAAAATATTTAAAATTTATTCCTTTTTTAAAACAAGAATTTTAGAAATAATTTTTAAAAATAGAAAACTGTTTTAAAAAAAGTAAACAAATAGTTCCTGTGTTATTTAACAAATAATTTTTTATTATTTTTCACTTTTCAATCAAATTAAATAAAAAAATTAATATTTTCATTATTTTCTTCCCCCTATTTTCCATACATTTGAACAAGAAGTGGAAAAGTATTTTTTGTCATATACTTCCTTTCCACATTTTTTTTACGTAATTTCTTGCCATACTTTCTTTCACTACATTCAAACAAAGAGTACAAAATACATATTACAGTGCAAATATCAGTTTTGCAATATAGACAACAAGCAAACTTATAATAATTATTTAAAAATAATTTTTTATTTTTTAAAAATAGAAATTTCTATGATAAATTATTTTCATAAATTGCTTTTTAAAATTGTAATTTCAAATATTTAACTTAAAAATAAAAATAAAAATAATTTTTTTATTTTTAAAATTTATTCTTTTATTTTTATGCCAAATTTATACTTAAATAATTTTTTTTATTTATCCATTCAATGTAGAAAAAATAAATAACAAATTTCTCCTAATAATAATTAGTTTAAGGATCAAAGTCAGAATCCTTTAAACTTAAAATATCTTGAGACTTAGTTTGCTGTTGTTAAGCTAGCTAAATGTTTATAAACACAAAATTTTCATGAGCTAATTAAGTCATACTATTTGTTGTTCGATGTGCGTAAGTTAATTCATCAAAATTTCTAACTTGGCTAACTCATTTTTATCCTTTATTTGATCAATTAATCTACCGAATTGATTAATGTCCACCTCCAAAATTGTGAGCTTGCCGTGTGGAGGGAAAAAAAACAAAGCCCTTATTTATTTATTTATTTTTTTAAAGAGAAAGTTTTGAATGAGCCAAGGGGGCAAAATCGCTCGATATTTATGCTTCAACTCATATAAAAAGTATTTATCTAATCCTTTTAAGTTAAAATAAGTTTAATATGTGCATAGAAAGGAATATGTTTCAACTTTATATATTTATTTATTCGCATTTGTTCAGGTGTAAAAAAATATAAAAACACTTATAATATATTGGGGCAAATTTATGATAGTTATTACCATTATTGTTTTATTAAAACTATTATTTATTGAAATAGAACAATCATTTGTAATATACATAACATCTATATCAAATGACAAAATTTGTAGGTGGTCATTTAAAAACACACCTATTTATGTCATATTCTCCTATAATTACAACTAAATATTCATTTAGAAATTTTCTTTCCATCAGAAGTATAAAAATGGAATAGTCTACAGTCAGGACAAAAAAAAATCTTACATAAAGCTCATGGACATCCATATAGTCAAAATTAAAGTAAATGTGATTGAAAGAAGAGGCTGAAAGATTAATGATTCATGACTCATAAAATTAAAAATGACCTTTATAATAAAAAATGTAGATAAGATTATTTTTTAAGCGTAAAAAGAAAGAAAAGAAAAGAAATAGATTGTATTAAAATGCTACTAAATACCAAACTTAGGGCTAAATATTACTACGAGAAATTGACAATTTTTTCACGATATCTTTTACAGTCTCAAATTTGTGGAAAACTTTTGTGGTTAATTATGAGAATGATTATAAATAATTTGCGGTAAATTGTATTTTAAATATGCACTTCTTTTTTTATAGCAATAAATAATTGGAAATTCAAATTTCAATATTTCCTGTGACAATTAAAGATTGGGGAAAAGAAAAAGTTATATACATTTTCCCGAGTAATTATAAAAAAAATATGAAACAAATCGCTTTATTAACATTCCCAAAACCTCACAAAAAATGATTATATATTAATTACCCAACATAATTTCCCTATTTCTTCCTTTGTCTTCTTCGAGGACAAAGGTTCATCATCCTATACTTAATAAAGAATATTGAATTCGATTCTTGAAAATGCTTTTTTTAAAAAGAGTTTGTCATCATCTATTGCTCATGCTCTTAACTTGAATTAGCTCATACATGACAAAAAGATAAGTGTAAAACCAAAAAAAATTAAGCTAAATATTTTTTGTGCATGTCAATGAATTGTCACTTTTATTATAAAAACTAGATAAGACCAAAAAAAATTGTCCAAGGGGCTCCAATTGAAAGCATATGAAATATAGAGATAGGAAAATTTCTTATTTTGAAATTGAAATGCATATATTAAAATTTAACATATAAAACTGAAAATAAATAAAAAAAGAAATTCGTGTATCACCACTAAAAAATTTGCTCCTATAAAAAAAGGTAGAAAGATGAAAAGTGCAAGTTCCTTTATGATATTTTAGATCTCACACTACTTTTTTAGGGTTAAGGATGATGCTTAACGAAGCGTCAATTTGCAGGCCGAACATACTGTGAATTTTTTGCAACCTAGACTAACTAAAAGGAAGACCTCAAAAGAGGGGGATTAACCCAGCGAGCCATGGTCCAGACGGATCAAATCTGCTCGGCTTGTGAATCATAAGCTTCATTTATTTTCCTAACCTAAGCTAGTATACACTAACCCTACCCGGCCCAACAATCCCAACCCTAACCCAAAATCCCGCCTTGTTTTGCACTCCTAACACCCACGCATTTGGAAATGGAAATTCCCAAATCACTCTCTTTGCTTTGCCTCAAGCTAAGACACAATGACGCATTATGATTTCAGGCGAGAGGCGGTCAACAAAGATGAACGGCCCTCGCCAACAATAAACGGCTGTTCGCATCGCAGTGGAGAGGAAGTCGCCACACCGAAGCACTTTACGCAGCAACTAGTAGGTAATTTCCTTTTCGATTCTGTCATCTTCGTTGAAAACCATCCCTCTATTTGGAATTTTACACAGCAACAATGATTTAACATATATATAAAAGATAAAAGAATGATGAATATGAGTGAAAAAGTGGATATAAATCTTAACTGCAAGGTGTAATTATTATCAATAAAAAAATTTATTAAAAAATTTAGAATTATATTTCTATTAATAAACCAAAACAAATTTGTTTTAAATTTTTTTAAT
The DNA here is from genome assembly GCA_020226215.1 of Sindora glabra. Classification (NCBI taxonomy): domain Eukaryota; kingdom Viridiplantae; phylum Streptophyta; class Magnoliopsida; order Fabales; family Fabaceae; genus Sindora; species Sindora glabra. Next base: position 7,847,675 of record CM035225.1, read on the forward strand.
TGAATCTTATTAGATAGTTAATAAATTTGGACTTATAAGTAGTCTTAAATGAATTTAAGTTAATAAATTTGGACTTATAAGTATTCTTAAATGAATTTAAGTCTGATTGTGTTTGGATCAAGTTTATATAATGACCTTTGTAAAATATCCTTCATATTCTTTAAACATTTATAAAATAATATATATAATAATTGGTTTTTCATATATGAAGTTGATAACTATTAAATCCTTCAAATTTTATAAATAATATTATTTTTGTTATAAATATTTATTTATGTTGATGTTCATAAAATATCTTTGATTTATCTATTAATTATGAGATTTATTTAATATTTGATTGTAACTAACAATAGGTATTTATCAATAAGCAATAATTATAATTAGATATAATTTTCATTGCAGATTGTGATAATTATCATTTGGTGCTTAAGAAGTCTATAAATACTCAAAGTTGTAAAAGAGTTTGACATATTTATGAATAAGAGAATTTCTTTCTTTCTTTATGTTATTCTATTCTCTTCATCTATTTCTTTGTCATTTTACTTTTATTTTCATAACACATTATCAGCACAAGGTTGTTTCCAATCAAGTTTTTGATTTCTTAGAACAAAAGGTTACAATGATCAAACACTTCTTAAAAATAAAAAATAAATTTTTAATTAATAATTGATAAAAAATTATGTCAATATAATAATTCATAGTACAAAATTAATTGAAAACTTTTGAAAAGTTAATATAATTTTATCAAAAAATATACAATGCTTATAAATATATTACTGTCAATTATATCTTATAGATATTGACTAAATTTTAGAGACATGTGATGAAATAAATACTACATTGAAATAATAAGACATTGAATATCTTTATATGATAATAGTTGTCCCATGTGAAAAAAAAATATGCTGAAAAAGTTACTTTTTTTATGTGTAGCATACATATACAAAGTTGATTAAAAGAAATGCAAACCAAAAGTTCACTAATCAAAATATTTTTACTATGATAGGATTGAATGGATCATCCTAAATCAATAATAATACGAAAAGCCATTAAAAACTTACAAAGTTATTTATTAACGAATTAAAAGATTCTTTAATCTAATAAATTTTCACGTGTTATTTGTTCTCTAGAAAGTTTATTTACAAGGAATTAAAGCTATTATTGGTTGAAATTAGAATTGGATTCCTAATTTTTTTTGAATGAATATAAGGTAATATTTATTGATTTGTTAATTATGTGGACTATTTGAGTATTTTATTATTTTAATCACATATGAATTTATTATCAATTCATAACTAATGTTTGTGAGATTAATTACTAGCTCAAATAATTTAACTTTAAACATAATTTTCTAATTATGCAATTAAGCAATATGTCTTGATAATGCTGATAGATTTATATACAAAGCTTTTAAAGATTCTCATGTTCCAATGTGAATGATTGTTAAATATCTTGAAATATGTCAATATCTAGGATGATTTAGCTAGAATAATTTTAATATCTCAAATTAATAGTTGAATCATTATTTAAGAGAATAAGATTCCTTTTATCATCTTAAAAGACATATAACTTTACATATTACAATACTTATATACATTAAGTTAAAAAGCTATAGTTTCCTTTATAACTAGCTTTAGTCAAGAATTAAAAAATTTTATATATAGAAAATTTTTGAATATACAATATATTTACTCTATTATAATGCACATAGATGATCTTGAAAAACTACGTTCTTAAAATAGAGAAATATGCACTTATAAAAGTAATATAAGATACAATTATCTTTATCCTTACACAAAGTGATATGAACTATAAGTTCATAAGATGATTGATTTATAAACTATAGAAAAATTTCTAAATATATTATTGATAAAAAAATAAAATATGTCAATTACAAATGCTCCTATTCAAACTAATGCTTGAGTACAACAATCTATTTTTCTATAATAATTAATTTTTTAACATGCTTAAAGTATGATAGACCTATTAATTCCAAATATAAATATTCTCAAAATGAAAAAAAATGAATAGTCTTATTAAAGAATTTAATATTTTTTTAAACGAATTGAGACATAGTTAAAGATAAACTTTTGGAAAAAAATTCTTGTAGTTGAAATTTATAAAAATAAAGAAATCTCAATTGATTATATATTCAATAAGAAAGATGAAACTAAAAGAAACTAATTATTAACAATGTTTACTTTTATATACAATGTAATGCTTTAAAAATTATGAAAAAAAAGTTACTAATGAGGATCTTGAATTTATAGAATGATGATAATTATTGGCCGAAAACAAAAAATACAATTCAAATAGAAATGCAAAGTTTAAATTTATGTACAAAATAAAGAAATACCTAAAAGGTGTTAGGTTAATAAAATATCCTAAACGTAAAAAGTTAAAAATTTTAGTGGCAAAAAGAAAATATGATTTATAACATAATAATTTTTGTAAAGATTGTTATTAGTTACAAGAAATATTTATTTTTATATGGTAGATTCAATTTTTTAGGTCATATATCAAAGTTTAATATGCATTTGATGGATTTAATTAAATTTTATTTCATGCATGACAACTGACAGTAATATTATATTCCTCAAAGGATTTTAGACACTAAAACATGCAATTTGAATATCTGAAAAAATACATTCAATTCAATTATAAAGATCTTTATATAAATTCAAGATAAATATATTATAATCATCTTAGTGAATATTATATATATATATATATATATATATATATATATATATATATATATATATATATATAATCTCTTTTGTTGTTATTTAAATGTGAATTATTGCATATATTGATAATTTAATATTATTGTGGTGTTATATATATATATAACAAATATTCACTAAAATGATTGTAACATATTCGTCTTGAATTCATATATATATATATATATATATATATATATATATATATATATATATATATATATATATATATATATATATATATATATAATCCTTTATGATGTTATGTAAAGGTAAATTGTTACATATGTTAATAATTTTAATATTATTTGAACTTATAAAGATCTTTCAAATGCAGTAGAGTGTTTGAAAAGAAAAAAAAAGAGTCTAAGATGAAAGTTTTTGAAAAATTAAGTTTCATCTTAGCTTTTAGATTAAGCATTTAAATGATTCAACATTTGTTTATCAATCAAAATGAAAAAAAAAATCCTTTTACATAAATAAATCATATTTATTGAGTTTCCTAAATAAAGACCCACTTCAAATTCTAAGGAATAATGAAAAATTTTAAATGTTGAAATACTATATCTTTATACAATTTATGCATTGATGTATCTTACTAATGACACATACCTTGATATATTTTTTTAGGAAAGTTTAGTTCTTTTCCAAATAAAAGATATTAGAAGAAAATTAAACATATATTTTTGGCATCTTTATAGAATAATAATATGATATTATTTTATTTGTGTGAATTATAAATCATAACTATTTAATTATATAGATGTAGGATATTTTATCCATATAAAGTTTAACCTTATATTATTATTTATGATGGTATATCTATATCATACTTCTTGATAATGCTACATACAAAAGTTCAACTGGAAGAATAATACATCAAAGGATATGACTTTTTTTGAATGCTCACAAAAGGATTATAATCATTGATCATAATAACAAATTTGTTCAAGTTGTCTCTAATTAAATTATTAGTAGAGGTATTGACATAAAAGTCTTTAATGATATTTTTAATAGAAGGAATTAAGCTCGTACTGTACTCTTTTGTCTTCTACTATATTTTTTCCTATTGCATTTTTTAATAAGATTTTTAATGAGGTAGATTATTTGTTAAAGGGATGATATACTTTTTTTCTTTCATTGAAAATTTTTTCTCATTAGTTTTTTTTCTCAATGAAGTTTTAATAAGATATATTCTTTATAAAATGGACATTCAAGGATGAGTATTATAAATATTTATTTAAATGAATGTCCATTAAATATCTTTAATTTATCTATCAATTACTGTAATTAAGATTTACTCAATATTTAATTATAATCAACAATAGATATTTATCAATAAGTGATAATTATCAGTTATAAATAATTATCATTACTAATCGTAATAGTTATCACTTGATACTTAAGAAGTTTACAAATATTGAAAGTTATAAAAGAGTTTGACACATTCATGATTAAGAGAATCTCCTTCTTTTATTTCTATAATTCTATTCTCTTTATCTATTTTTCTGTCTTTCTACTTTTATTTTCACAACAATTTGTTCTTTATTTTTCTTTTTTTTATAATTTTTTGTCCTTTCATTTACTTATAACACTAAAATAAATGGCAAAAAAAAAGAACATAACTAAAAAATAAGCATGTGTTTGACATTAATAAAGTGAGATTTAACAATTAACTTTAGTATTTTTCTTTTATTTTAATATTACAAGTGAATGGAAAAAATAATATAATAACAAAAGGAAAAATAATGTACTAATAGTACAAATTATGAAATTTAAAAGATATAATAGCCACTACTTTTATAAATAAGAATTTAAATATTGTGTTTACTCAATATAAATTCTTCAAAAGAACTTTGTTAAAAAAAAATTCATCTTTTTTTTTATATATTACAATAAAACCACCTTGATTTCTTTTTCTTGTTATTTTTTTTCAAATTTTATGTCTCACATTTAAATAAACTAGTGCATATTATGTTATTTTTTGTCAACTTGTAACCTAAGTAGGGGCATTTTCTCCTTCTAGGTTATATTAAGCCTTCAATAGCTAACGTAAAATTTTATTGAAACTCTAACTACGGATCACACGTGACGATTTAATTGTGCTAGTGTTATGTCATTACCTAAAAGTAATGCACTGTATGACTTAAGTACAATGTCAAATGAGTTATAATCGCTACGTTAAATGAGTAAGGGTCCCCACATTTTTCTGGACAAATATAGGTAAAGAAGCTAGTCTAAGAGAGCATAATTTGATTTGTTACTTGAAATATCAATACGTTGATAGGTAAATCTTTGGAGATTATGGAAAATATGATTTAGAGAAAGATTCATATTATGTGTCTTCAAGAAACTAAATGGCTTAGAAAAAGAGCTAAGAAGCTAGATATTATAGGACTTAAACTATGGTACACAAGAAAAGTTAGAGGAAAAAATAGAGTTGGTATTATTGTAAACAAGAATTAGAAGAAGAATGTAGTAAATGTAAAAAGGATTGAGCATAAGATCTTATCATTAAGATTACTAGTTGTACGAGAGATTATCAATATAATTAGCATTTATGCACCATAAGTAGGATTGGAGCCACATTTGAAGGAGAAGTTTTAGGAAGACTTGGACGGGTTGGTTTAAGGAATTCCACAAAAAGAAAAGATTTTCATCGGAGGGGATCTAAATGGACCTATTAGTAGTGAGGTAAGACAATTTTCAAGAGCTCATGGAGGATTTGATTTTAGAAAATAAAATAAAAAAGGAAATCTATTCTTAATTTTTTTATAACATATGATTTCAATATTACGAACACTTATTTTAAAAAAAGGAAGAGCATTTAATCACATGCAAGAATGGAACCTTAAGGTCACAAATTGATTTCTTTTTAGTAAAAAGTTCAAATAGAAGAGTCTATAAGAATTGTAAAGTTATGTCGGAGAAAAGCCTTGATGTTCATTTTAAGAATCCTACACAACATAAGGTCTTAGTCCTTGATGTTCATTTTCAGAACCGTATCTACAAAAGACGACAAATTATAAATCCCTAGATTAAGTGGTGGCAGTTCAAAGGTAAGAAAAAAATGACTTTTAAGAGATATCATTAGAGGAAAGTAATTGGAAAGTACAAAGAAGTGCTAACTATATTTGGGGTAAGATGGCTAAGAGGGTTAGGATGGTTGTTAAAGCTATCTTGGATGAATCAAAAGTTTTTGGATCGAGAGATAAAAAAATCTTCATAGTGGAACAAAAATAATTAACAGTAAGTTCAAAGTTAAAAAAGATTATTTTAATAATGCTAAAAATTAGAAAAGGTATCTAGGGACAAAGAATGGAGAACAAATGATTTATAAGCTTAACAAAAATAAGGAAAGGGAATCAAGAGATTTAGATTAAGTAAGGTGTATTAAGGAGAAAAAGGACAAGTTCTGTTTATAGGTGAAGATATCAAAGAAAGATAGGAGAAATATTTTTATAAACTTTTCAATGATAGACAAGGATTAATTAGGGATATGAAAGGATTAGAAATCTAAGTGGATAAATAAAATTTGACTTATTATCACAAGATTCGAGTTAAGGAGATAAAAAAATCTCTTAAGAGAATGAATAATGGTAAAGTCGTTAGTCCTAATGGTATTATTATTGAAGTTTGAAAATGTTTAAGAGAGTAAGGTATCTTTTAGTTCAATAAGTTATTTAATAAGATTTTAAAGTTTAAGAAAATGCTAGATGAGTAGAGGAGGAGTATTTTAGTGCCTATATTTAAGAATAAAGGAGATATCCAGAATTATACAAACTATCGAGAGATAAAACTTATGAGTCACATCATGAAATTATGGAAAAAAAGTGATTAAGCATAAATTAAAATATAAGACTAGGATTGTAGAAACTTAATTTGAATTTATGCCAAAAAATTTTATAATAGAGGGTATTTACCTTCTATGAAGGTTATTGAAAAGGTATCAAAGTAAAAAAAAAAGACTTATATATAGTTTTCATTAACCTAGAAAAAGCCTATGATGAAATACCAAAAGAAGTATTGTGAAAAGTTTTGGAAAAAAAAAAAGAGCTCGTATGATATATATCCAGGTTATATAGGACATGTATGATAGGATAACTACAAGTGTAAGAACTTCCGGAGGTAAGACAAAGGACTTCCTATAAAGATAGGTCTACATTAGGGTTCAGCCTCAAGTTCTTACTTATTTAATCTAGTCTTAAATGTTCTTATTAGGGACATACAAGAGACTATTCCTAAATGCATGCTTTTTACGGATGATATAGTTTTAATTGAAGAATCAAGAGAAGAGGTTAATTTAACAAGACAGGCATTAGAGACAAGCATTGGAATCAAAAGGTTTTTGTTTGAGTAGGAGTAAGACAAAGATAGATGCATTATAAATTTAACAAAAAATAAGATAAAAATAATTTAGAGGTAAGAATTGAAGTGCATAACATACCATAAATGTCTAAATTTAACTATTTGGGGTCAATATTACAAAATGATGGAAAAATTTATGGAAATATCATACACAAGATATAAGTTAGATAGTTAAAATGAAGAAAAGCACTAAGAGTTATTTGTAACCGCAAAGTACCTATCAAGTTTAAAGAGAAGTTATATCAGACTACTATATGACCAACTATGCTTTATGGTAGTAAATGTTAGACTTTAAAGAGATAACAAGAGTAAAAAATGAGGCTAGCAAAAATGTGAATGTTAAGATGGATGTGCAATCAAATAAGAAAGGACAAGATATAAAATGAATATATATGAAAGAAGTGACGTGACACCTATTGAAGAGAATATGATAGAAAATCGATTAAAGTGGTATGGATATATGCAAAAAAGGCCACTAGAGGCACTAGTGAGAAGAGTTAATCACATGATCTTTAGCTCAGTGAAAAGGAGTAGGGAGACCAAAAAGAACACCGAGGAAAATTATAAAAAAAAAATCTTTTCGTAAATAATATTTCTAAAAATCTGATCTTAGATAGAACCCAATAGCATCGTGTAATTCATGTAACCGACCTCACTTAATAGGATAAGGATTTGTTATTATTATTATTATTGTTGTTTTAAAATTATTCTTTATTTACTCTTTCTCGTATCAGGGAGATTAACTTAGAATTCTAGACCGCATATATATGTAAAAGAAAATAAATATAAATTGAGTGTAAAAGTAAATTTATTATGTTATTAATATCATGTTGTTTGAATTGGACCAATATATTGTTATTCTCACTCATCCACATTTTATATAAAAAATTGAAAATTAAGTTACATTAAGTCTTGCACTTTATATGAGAAGGCATGAAAAATCCACCAACAATTTAGATAAGGTAATGAATTTTGGTTTACATTGCCCTAAATTTTATGATTAGCTTTACTATTTGTTGTGTCGTTATTAGAATACTCAATAATAACATTCTAACATGTTATCACCTTGAAAATTAACAATGAATGCATTAGGTAAATCAACAAATGAAATATTATAAGTAGGGATGAGTGTCATTTGATTAAGAGTAATTTATATGAATATTTTGATCAAATTAGTTTTTTTCATTTTTTTTATTTTGATGACTTGATTTTAATTATTCTAATATGAATTGTTTAATTGAATTAATTTTTTTGAATTTTCATTTTAATAACCCAATCTTAACTGATTCAAATATTAGAATCAATTGTAATCATCAAAGTCATTTCTTGTTTTCAAATGATTAGTATTGATTCAAATATATAGATTTTTTTAAAATTAATTTTGTAACAATCATTCAACTTATTCACATTTAAGTCTTATATTTTTTATAACATATATATAAGTATGACTATTTTATATTTAAATATTATTATTACATTATCAATATAAAAATATTATATATGATTTATATGTTTAGAATGTGCTTATTTATCACAAGTCTAAAAAGTATTATATGTGTATATAATATTTATATCAATTATTAATATAGAAATACAACATTTAATTTACAACCATTATAGATTTATAATTGTCATTAAACCTATAGCTATATTATGTAATTGTAATACCTAAAATTAATATTAGTTATCTTGTTAAAAATTTGAACTTTCATGGTATTTATCTTAAATCAATTATATTATTAGACTACCATTATAGTAAATTTCAAATAAAGTAAAATAATTATAAGCATATTTAAATTTTAACCATTATTTATTTTACCTTATAATAAAATTCAAATATTTAAATTTTACTTATTAAAATTTTATTTATATTTATTTTAAGTTATTACATTTATTGGGATATCATAGAATTATTAAGAAAAAAGAAAGAAAGGAAAAATAACAAAATCTAAGGATGAAAGGATATGATTAGATAGAAATATAATTTTTTTATAAAGAATGAATGACGGAGTTCACGTTTTATATGGAATATGTTGCTTATCATCATACCATAATATTTCCCCAAGTCCTTTATTTGACTTTTAGTTAAGTGAATGGCAAAGATTGAATCAAGATTAGGTTACACTACACTAAAGCATACGACACTTGCCCCTACCTTATTTCTCTCCTTGCTCCTGACCTTCCATTATCACTCTCATGCTTCCCCCCTTTCTCTCTCCCCCTATCTAGGTGCCTTCCCTTTTCGCCTTTAGCCACTGCCTTTCTTTCTACCAGTGGCAGCTCATGGATGCTAAGAGGAAGTTGTTAAGATGCGGCTGAGAATGGCAATTGAGTTGTGCCATTCAACCTCCATTTTCTCTAATGTTCTAACATGGTTTTATCGCTATTAAGCTCCTGTTAACTTCTTAAGGACAAGTAGACCACCTATATCATCCAACCTTAATATTTTCTATGTTTCAAGCTTAATACAAAAAACCATCATTCATGTAAATCTCAAATTTCATGATGTTAGCCTTGAAAATATAAAAAAGTCACTATGAAAGAATTGCTAATTAACGTCAAGTACTTAATAAATTACACATTAGAAAATAATCCATATGTAATTGAGCATTACAATATATGTGATTTCAACATCAGTTAATAAACTATTATAAAATAAAACAACAATGTCGATTTTAATTCCATAAAACCAGCATCATTTATATTTACATTATCGAGGAAAATAACATTAAACATTATTTACTTTTAAAAAATCCACATTTACTAACTATAATACCACATTGGTTTTTAAAATGACTAACATTATATGGTTGCCTACCCTGCCTAACTAAACTGGGGCTTCCAGTTCTTTATTTCATCATTCCAAACCCTCACCCCTTCCACATATTCTTCTCTCCCTCATTTTTCTTATTTTCCATGTATTCCTAAGCAGATCTAAAAAGGTAATATCTTTTATTACTCTAGAGAATTCCAATTTAAATAATTATAAAGAATAAAATAAATAGTAAAAATTAAAAATGGCAAAAGTTTGTATACAGTACCATAATTAGATAAAGGTGCTTTGCTAAATCTATCTTGATATTCATTGCTTAATATGTGAGATTTATATTCTCTAGAAAAGCCTTTTGAATATAATACTTGTAGATAAAATAAGCAACCATAACAAATTGGTTTATTTCACATTTTCATATGAATAAATAGTAAATTATACAAAAGAATATCAAAGAAGATTAATGAGATAAAATTTCTTACTTTGATGAACTAGTAAATGTTGTACTAAAATGATAAGCAACAAAATAGGATCGATTAGAAAATTAGAAATTAAATTGCAATAACAAATATAAAAGAAAATAATCCTTGTATTTATATTCTACACTTTTCTAATGAGTACTAAATCTCATATATTTATCTATAGTCTAACTAAGTTTCAATCCTGGAAAATAATTAGCAAGCAAAAATACAAAATCAAAGGGAATTATTATAAGGTTGAAAAGGGAGCATACCTTATTAAATCATTTCAAGGTTGAAATAGTTTCAAGATCAAATTTGCAAATAGCATTATATTTCACTCCTTTTATTTTTAATTCATAACATGCTTTTTTCTTTTCATTTCCAATTTACATTGATTGCATAATATTTCACATCGATTACTACAAAACAACTAACATTTAAAGTTTATGTTACACATTGATTTTGAACACCCATCGTCATCTTTAATATACTGATATTGTCCTATTAAATAATGTTCAACATCAATTATAATAAAAAATTGATACTATAATGGATGAATGATTTTTTTAAAAGAAAATATTTTTTTGTTCTTATCATAAAATTAAACAAAATAGTAAGAAATTGAATGTAAATGAAACAAAAATAAGATAAGAGATAATATATTACAAAAATATATTTTTTTCATTTTACTTATATTCATACTAATACATGAATATAAATAAGAAAGGATAAATGTCTTAATAAAATGAATTTTTTTCTTATTATAGAATTAAAAAGAATAGAAACAAATTGAATATAAATAAAATAAAAAAAGACCATAAGGCAATATGGAAAAGTTACTAATAATGTTTTAAAATCTATATCGAACCAAACCGAACTGGATCCACCAATTCAACTGATCCAACTAGGAACTAGACCTTAATCCAATCTGGGTGATAATAGATATTTGGAATTATGGTTAGGCCAATCTGAACTAGTATTTTTTCGAAAACCCGCTAAATCGATCCAATGGATTTATGGTGATGGATTTAATAAAAAAAGTAAGGAGCGACATTGGTAAGCCTCAAGTATGGGACCTTTTATTGAAACCACGTGGCTTAACTATTGGCACTAATAATACTTCTATTATATATAGTGCTTTTATTATACATAATGCATATTATCTTTTATTTTCTAAATATTACCACATTTAAATTTTTAATAAATAATATATATTAAATATTTGTATTTGATATTATATATAATTGAATCATTATTGTTTTGTAAATTTTTAATTTAAAATTTTTATTAAATTTAAATGAAATATAATTTTAATATTATAAAATGATATTAAATTTTATCAAATGATTATAATTGTAGTAAGATTAATGTTTATTTTATTGTATTTCAAAAATATACTTGTAAAATTGAAATGAATTTAATTTTTCATATCTATATATGTAATATATAATTTATATATATAAATATATATTAATTAGTTCAATCACTCGGTCTGACTTTCACTGGCTCATCTTACTAGGTTAATAGCTGGGTTGGGTCTAGAAACATTAGTTACTGGTTGATGATAATCATTTTTCTTTTTAACTTTTGTAGGGATACCATGTATTTTTATTTTAAAATGTAAAATCTATTGTTTATTATTAATAATAATTTTTCTATTGTATATATGTTCCTGTACTAATATGAAAATAAATAAAATGGAAGAATCAATATTTATAATATATTATATATATGAAAATAAATGAGAAGGGATGAATGTCTTAATAAAATGTATTTTTTTATTATAAAATTAAGAAGAGTAGAAACAAATTGAATATAAATCCAATAAAAATAATAAATATGACAATTTATTTTGAACATAGATTTTTCATTTTATTTATTTTCATATTAGTACATGAACATATATACAATAGAAATTTTTATTAACAATAAACAATAGGCTTTATGTTTTAAAATAAAAATACATGGCATCTTTACAAAAATAAAAAAAAAGTGATTATTATCTGTTTATAACTCCTCCATATTACTTTATGACCTCTGAGGTGTTTAATTCAATAAATTTTATATTTATTGACCTTAAGTTGTTTGATTACTTTATTTGCTATGAACCTTTCTAGGTTCTATTTTAGTGTGAAATAGCATGTTTCTTGTTTTATGTGTATCAAAGTTTGACATAACATATAAAGCAAGTAATATGTTAATTTTCATATTAAAACACAAAAAACATAAGAAACTTATCGTAAATGAAGAAATCAAGTACATCAACATGAAGTGAAGGACAACACATGCCATCAATGTCGTATAATTATAGATGCTTCAAACCTTATGATCATGATAATCATATCAAATCACAAATATGCTTATAACTATATTTTAGGTGCAAAAGATAAATGTGATTTAATGTGATACCCATGACCATAAGAGATTACGCTTGAGATTGAGAAGAAATGTGTAGATTGTAGTGTTCAACATTAAGAAGTAATTGGAATCTCTCAAAATTCCTTCAATTAAAGGACTTGTGTCCGTACTTTAGTAATGAACATAAAAATTCTACAAAGAATTTGACAAGATTCCTGTCCGAAGTCCTTACAATTGCTTTGTAAAATTCCTATGTTTATGGTTGACTTGTAGATATAAGTTCTTTGATGGAACTTAAATCGATTCTAAAAACTTTTAAAAGGATTACTTTTTGGAATCCATGCTTTTTGGAATTCGTTAAAAAAAAGCTTCAAAGATAAAAGGTGTAGCTTGTAGCATTAACATTATCTAAGTTATTGAAAAAATCTAGGAATTCCTTAATGTTCCTTTCAAAGTATGGATATAAGTCCTTGTAAAAGACTCTAAAAGTTCCTTAAACCTTCCAAATAGTTATGGTAATGTCAAATACCAAGATTTATAACCACTAACTCAAAAGTCCTCTTTTTCATAGAAAGAGATCTATCTTTAAAAAAGGATAAATTTGTTACTAAAAAGCTTTATTTATAAGCCAAGAGAAAATAATTAGATGTTAGTTCTTAATTAAAATCTGACATTGTAAGATTGGCTATATGTATAGTTGCAATCACTTAAGACATTAATTAAGTACTAAAATGATATGTAAGCTATTGACTCACACAACTGTCATAACAAGAAATTGACATTGTAAATTCCTATTGTTGAACTGTGATGAATATTGAAATGGACTTACATAACTATCATTATAAAAACCTAATACTATAAGTTATTCATTAACTAATATTGATGAAGTTATTTTCAATTCTATTCATTTAGATTTCTTCAATTTTATTCATTTAAACATTTTTATAAATTCATTATTTAAACTTTTTTATAAATGGAATTTATTTAGACATCTTCAGATTACTACAGATTATACCATTATATTAGATATTAGTTAGTCCTAAAAACTAACATTTTTATGTTTGTCATTTCCTTAATAGAGGAATTTTGATTATTATAAATTTCTAATACATAAACAAATAAATATGATAGAAAAGTTATTTTTGAATTAATTTAACATAAAAGCTATATTTATTTCAATATATCTTATCTTTGTAAATTTGTGTAATCTAAATTACTATTGTAAAATTTTAAGTAAAAATTACGTATAAATAAAGAAAGAGAAATAATTTTACAAATTTATAAAATTTTATTACTCTTTTAAAATGAAAGTACAAATTGATGAGTAAAGAGAAATAATTTATCTATAAATTTATACAAAATAATTATACTAAATTATCAATAAACAAAAATTAAACATCTATGCATGAATATACATAGCAACAAAAAAATCACTATGAATTAAAATTTTCATCCTCAATGCAAATTCCAACATTATTGCTACAACTTCTTTGTTGTGTATATTTCATAGGAAATGAAAGACCATACAATGGGAGAAATGGATGGAAGTGGAATGAAATATTAACACCAATTATCATTCACTAACTTTTTCATTTTACATTCACTCTATAAGAAATGAGAAAGTATATAATAGGAGAGAAATGAAAGTTAAAGTTTTCTCATTGTATACTTTCTTGATAAAAGTGGAGTAAGAGATTAGCTATAACATTATATATCAAACTTATCATACTTAAAAGCATATTGGAGAAATGACAAAAGAGTTTATATGAAGATATAAAATTAAATCAAAGATTTATAAGAAAAAAACAAATTTCAATTATTAAACAAAATTAACATCGTATGATTCTATACTTTCTAACGTGACTCTTTAAATGGCTTTGAAACAATAGCTATTAAATTTGACTAATGTCTTATACTTCTATAGTTTTTAATGAAACTCTTGAAATGCCTTTTAGATGATGACTACTAACTAAAATCAATGTCTTATAATTTTGTAATTTCTAACACTACTTTTAAAATGCACTTTAAAAGATGATTAAGTATAAAACTAATGCCATAACTTTCCGTACAAATTTTAGGTGTTGATTGCCTTCTTCTCTATCATTTTAAGTTCTCATATAATTTCAAAAATACTATCATATCAAAATAAACATCCATTTTGTTGTAAACCAATGTCTATTAACTGATGTAAATCATTAATTTTGTAGTAGTAAGTGATAATATAGAATGTTAGAGTTAATTCTTTAAAGCCTAGAGGAAATATTTTCAAAAGAAAGATAATGGTGATGGGTGCTTTTATAATTTATCTTTGTAAATTTGATAAATAGGAAATAAAGATGAACAACTTAGGAAATTTAAAGATTCATAAAAGGAAATAGCATCTACAGGTGATTATATATCTTCATAAAGCATTAAAATCATTAATTTCTCATATTTTATTATATGGGTGAATATCTTTATAATTATACTTATAAATGCAAAAGTCTTCATATAGTAATGTTACTAGGTTATTTATGAGTAATATGCTTAAGTTGTTAACTAATAGCCTAATGAATAGTAAGATAGAATCTACATATATCTCAATTATGATAGAAAGTAACTTTAGATTGTGCAAGATATAATAAGCACACATTTTATTAGAAATTATCACCTTGTGATTCTAAACTATTGTATAATGAAAAATATGAAAAAGAACTGAATGCTTGAAATTTAATAGAAATGAACATGATAATTAATTCAGAGAACCATACTTCATTATAAAAGCAAAATTGTTTGGATTATTATATGAGATATTGGAAGGTGAAATTAAATGCATTAATAATACAAGCAAACAAAGAAAACATGATGTTCCAGTATACTTTGAATTTGAGTATAGTTAATTATGTTATGAATATGGATTATATGACTTGTGGTTTTATAGTCTATCTTGAAAATTATAGTTGTATAATTTTTTGATATAATATAATTATATTTTAAATGTGTTTGTGTATATGTATGTGTGTTTGTTTACACACACACACACATATATATATACATGGTCATATAATTATCCTTACAAATATCCTATATATCTCCAATATCAAGAAGTACTAGCTATACCGTTTAGAGGAAAATCTCTCTCCAAAAAGAACAAGATGCATTTTCTCAAAGTAAAAAGAAACTTAATGCAGATGATCCAAGTGTTTAAAGGACAAGTAAGCAAACTTTTTCAAAAGAGCAAAAGTTGACTCAAAATCACTAGAACCAGCTAATTAGTTATTCTAGAGGCACATGAAAAGCTTTTTTTTTTTATGATAATGTAGAGGTTGACATAGATAAAAATGGCATAGATAAAAATCTAAGTGAAAAAGAAGTCTTGTTTCATCTTCCTAAGGATTTGAAGAGTAAAATCTATGCTTTATGGAATCTTACTCTTATTAAGAAGATTTATGGAAAAAAGATCAATTTTCAATATTTGGATTTCAAAGTAAAGTCTTTTTGGCAACTAAATAATCACTTATCAATTCTTGAAGTAGGAAATGATTTCTTCATGTTTAAGTTTGACTTTCAAGCAGATTACTTAAAAGTTCTTAGCAAAGGACCTTGTTTCATCATGGTTCGCTTCTTCATTCTACGGAAATAAGAACTATTCTTTAAACCTTCCTTTGCTAAATTATTATCTATTGCTATTTGAATAAGATTTTTGGAGCTTCCAATAGAATTTTAGAATCCCACTATTCTGCCTCATTTAGTTATAAAGGTTGGTCCTATTTTTAAAATTGATACCCGCACTTTCTTAGGAGATAAAGGCAAATATGCCCAGGTTTGCATTCAAATTGATCCAAGCAAGCCTTTGATTTGTATGATTCGTATAAGAAATTTTAAACAATCAATCCTCTATGAAGGCTTAAATCGCCTTTACTTTGCTTGTGGAAGATTGAAACATAAAAAACCTAGTTATTCATACCAATCCATGGAAAAAATGTAGAAAACCCTTCCCAAACCATGGTATTAGAAGATATTAGTTTTGCATCAATGAAAGCTACTAATAGTGCTCTTGAAGTTATGAAATCCAAAATAGAGGAAAATGTCTGGATAAATATAAACTGTGGATTCTAATTAAAAAAAATAATCATGTAGTCAAAAAATAGATGATAAAGCTCATTGTTAATAATTCAAATGTGGGCTATACATTTCCTAACCCAAATAGCCTTAACAATTCTCCCTTTGTTTTTAGAGCTACAGGTAAACCTTCTAATGGGCTGAGCTCAAATTAAAAAAAAAAACTACATTAACCATCCAAACCCATTCTTTTTGTAGACATACCTATAATAATAAAAAAAAGTTAATCACTAGTTGTTTCTATTGCTTACCCTAATGAAACTTCTTCATCAAAAAACCCTACCTTAACTCTTCCTTTTCCTTATTATGATGTCTCAGTCCAACTAATTGATATTAAGCCAAGAGATGGAGGAAATAGAAATATAGAAATTTGAAGTAATCTAAGGGACCTTTCTAAATGGGAAATTTCATCAAATCTTAATAGAAACTCAACATTGCATTTTGATAAACTCAACAACGCCAATAGGAAAATTCAACCTAAATCTAGAAACTCTATGGAAGAACATCAACTTATTTAAATGTCCTTTAAATGGAGGAGATCGTTATCCCTTCAAAAAGGAGTTAGTGGAAACTTTGATCTTACTAACAATCATCCACATAGATGATCAGCCAAGTTGGACATGCATTCCCATACAATTCAATCCTCTGAAACCTAATGAGCTGTCATTATTGTAATTCCCCTTCGAACAATTTCACGTGCGCCAAAATCTCATGCACCTATAAAAAATTCCTCTAACAATGAAGGAACACAAATTGATGTTTAGGGAAGGCAAACCTCAGTTATTTTAATTTCAACCTCATGCCAAATGTCTCACATTCATCTAATCATGATAAATTGTGTAGTCCAAGATTGGAAGCTACTTGGTTGAATGAAAGAAAAGATAACTCTCATATTAGTTTTGAAAATTTGAAAGTTACCTAGATTTATATCCTTTCTTATCTTATCTATAGATCTAAATAACTTTGGAATTCAAATGTGGAATATTAAGCAAGCTCAACATCCTGACTTTAAAAGACTAGTCAAATAATTTATCCTTAGGGACAAGATAAAAATCTTCATTTTAACAGAAACTCTAGTTGATGGTGACAAAGCTAGGGAGATCACAACAAGGCTTTCATTCTTAAACTTTGAGTTCATGAATGCCATTAGTTCTGGTGGAGATATTTAGCTATTATGGAATTAAAAGGAAGTTAGCATTGAAGTAGTAAATAAGTCAAAGCAAGAATTGCATGCTCTTATCAAGGTAAATTCTAACCCTCAAACTTGGCTATTGAGTGGAATATATGCTAGTCCAAATTTTAATAATTGAAAAATCTTACAAAATAATTTAAAAATGATTACAAATTCCTATAATTTTCCTTAGTTAACTATTGGAGATTTTAATGAAGTTCAATCCCAACATGAAAAACTTAAAGGTGTTTCAATTTGTGTAAATAGAGTAAATTTGTTTAATAATTGTTTGCAATTGTGTAACCTTACTGATTTGGGATAGAGTAGACCCATTTTTACCTAGTCAAACAATGGATCTTCTGCAAATCTTATTTTGGAAAGATTAGATAGAGTTATTGCAAATCCTAATCCTTTTTATACTAAAAACTTTTATTGTTAACTAACCAAGAATTAGTTCTGACCTTTGTCTTATTGTAGTATATCTTTATGTGTCTAGAACGCAATCCTTAAATAGACCTTTTATATTTAAGACTTATTGGCTTTCTCATCCAAATATTTATAATGTTATAGTTAGTAATTGGACATGCAATTTCTCTCTTAACACAATCATCAATAATTTTACTAAACAAGTTTCTTGGCGGAATCTCAATGTTTTTGGTAATGTTTTTCACAAAAAAAAAGGATTTTGGTCAAAATTAAAGGGCTCTAAATTACTTTTCAGGATAGCCAATCTGAATCCTTTCAAAGATTAGAAAAAACTTTACAAGGGGAGTATATTCAAATTCTTAAACAAGAAAAGGAAATATGGGCTTTAAAATTTAGAATAATATAGATAGATGATAGAGGTCGGAATACTTGTACTTATTTATCTACTATCACTAGGAGAAGGCATATTAGAATAGTTAACTTAAAGAATGAGGCAGGGTATTGGCTTAATGATCCTTAAGAAATCCAAAATTATATTTTTTAAAAAAAATTTAGATAGATTCACTTCCTCTAAAAGTCAAGTATCTATTACGTATCATATTTTGGACTTTTAGAGGATTTTTTTTAAAGTGAAAGATAAATAGGATTTAATGAACACTCCTTCAAAATAAGAAAATTTTAAAGCTTTAAATTCTTAAAAATCTAGTAAAACCCTTATTTATAACGGTTTGTATCTAGGTTTTTGTCAAAAATTTTAGCTAAATGTTAAAAATTCAGTTTGCAATTATGTTTCTAAAGTTTTTAAGTCCTTTCAAATCCCTTCATGGTTAAATAAAACTCTCATTTGTTTAATCCCAAAAGATTAGATTCATAAAACTATAAATACATACAGACCTATTAGTTTATGTAATACATTCTTGAAAATTATTTCAAAAATTTTAATTACCAGACTTAGACCTTTTTTAGAAAAAATTATCTCCCTATTTCAAGTGACTTTTATTCAAAATAGAAAATTGGGAGATAATATTATTATTTTGCATGAAATAATGCATACAAATGATAAATCAAAAGCTAAAATAGAAAATGTGATCATAAAAATTGATCTAGAAAAAGGCTATGATTTGTTAGAATAGGACTTTATTAAATAAGTCCTCACTTTTTTTTTTATTTCCTTACTAGTTAGATTTAGCTTATCTTAAGTCTTATTTCTACAGTTTCTTGCTAGATTTTATTTAATGGTATTACACTTTCTTCTTTTTGCCTTTCTAGAAGAATTAGGCAAGGGCATCTATTATCCCTTTATATCTTTATTTTATGCATGGAATAATTATATTACATGATTCAGCATAAAATTCCAAGCAAGGAATAGAACCTTTTTAAATCTAGTAAATATGGTTTATTTTTTTCTCATCTCTTTTACGTAGATGATATAGTTCTTTTTGCTAAAGCTGATCAAAATGATTATACTAATGTTAAAAATACCTAACTTGAATTTGCTAAGTTATCTGGTCTTAAGAAAATTTTATAAAATTAAAAGTTTATTTTTCAAAAAATACAGATCCAAATCCAAAGGATTTGTTAAGTTATATACTAGGTGTTAATCATTAAAGGGATTTGGGCAAGTACTTGGGGGTGTCTATTAAAGTAAACTATAAATCTTTTGTCTTTCAAATTTTTATTGATAATTTAAGAAATCGGATTCAAGGATGGTAATCAAAATTTTTATCTTCTACTGGAAGAGTTATCCTTATAACTTCAGTTTTGTCTCATGGAATTTTCAAAAATTTCTAGCTCAATTTTATCTAGATTAGATCAAATAGTTAGGAATTTCCTATAGGGTGCCTTTTTTGAATCTAAAAAAATGCTCTTAGTTAAATGGAGCATTGTTACCTTGCCAAAAAGCATGAAGGGCTAGTAATTAAAGATTTTAGTTCTATAAATTTGGCCTTTTTAGGAAAATTGGCCTAGTCTTTTATTCATGAAAATTAATCAAATTGGGTGAAGATTTTGAAAGCTAAATATCTTCATCAAATTGCCTATAGTGGTTTCAATTTAAACAAACCTTCCTCTTATAATTGGAAGGCTTTAAAATCTACCATTCAAATCCTTTATGTAAAGATTAGATGAATGGTGGGAAATGGAAAGAAAATTAATCCTTGGTAGGATAATTGATTAAGAATTGGTCCCCTTTGCAAGTTGGTTTAGGGCCCTTCCCTCGACATAAGTATCATTTAAGAGTTTCAAATTGTATAAATCAAGGAACGTGGGACTTTAATGAAATATATTTACCTTTTCCTCATGAAATAAAAGATATAATTCTTGGTACTACCTTTAGTAGAATTGGAAATTTGGATAAGTTAATTTGGAGTTTTTCAAAGGATAGAAATTATTTTGTTAAGAGTATCTATAATTTTTTAAAAAAAGAATGCTTCAACTCATGAACATCTTAAAATTGATTGGATTTGAAATTTTTCCTCTTTTCCTAAAATTCAATTTTTTGTATGGTTTATTATACATAATAGAGTTCCTATTAAAATTGTTAATCAAGAAAGGAATGAATGTTCAACCCTAATGTCCTTTATGCTTTTTAAATAATGAATCTATTATTTATATTCTAAAAAAATGCCCCATAACCTAAAGTTTTTGGTGTAGCATTCAAGTGCCTCCTTCTTGTTGGAATCTCCTTTCTGATGACTTTTAAGTTTGGCTGAAATAAAATTTGGCTCCAAATCAATTAAGTATAGATTCAACATCCTTTGGTTCATTATTTTTGCTTTTGGTATATGGAATCTTTGGTTAAATAGAAATAGGAAAACCTTCCAATCTAACTAAGGAAATGAAAATCCTGTAAATGTTACTATAACAAAAATTGCTAAATTTTGGGCTATAAAAGGGAAAGCAAAATATTCTATTCCACAATTGAGTATTACAGCTAAATGGAATTATCTTGTTGCTAGCTGGTATAAGCTAAATTCATATAAGGCATCTAAAGGAAACTTAGGTAAAGCTAGTTATACTACTGTTATAAAAGATGATATAGGAAAATGAGTCATTAGTTGCACAAGAAGCCTTAAAAATTGAACAAATTACTTCGCTGAACTAACTAACCTTAGAGATGGGTTAATATTAGCTCATCAGCAAAACTTAAAATCACTAATTATTGAAATGGATGCCCTTACAATAATTAAAGCCCTTGATAGTCATGAATTAACCCTTTCCTTTAATGTTTTCAGCTTGATTAATGATTATAGGAAGCTCTTGGCCTTTTGGAAGTGCATTATGTTTGGCACATTTACGAGGAAGTTAATAGCTTGGTTGACTATTTAGCAAAAAAATATTAATAGCAATGACAATAGTTTAAACATTTTGGATATTCCTCAAGTAAAGGTTTTTGATATAATGCTTGGTAATGTAACTAGCAAAACAATGCCAAAAATTTTTTGTACTACTTAATTTATGTTAGTTTTCGTGTTTACTAAAAAAAATTATCCTTATAAATGATTTAATAGAAATATGAAATTCTCCTTATAATACTTCAATAATGCCTTATACCTATGATTAGTTTACTTATCTTGTGATGTGCATAAATTATTCTATATTTTATAAATGGGTTATTATAGTGGAATAGATATTTATGACCATGTAATTGAGGTATGATACTGTTGTTAACCACTGTGTGATGTTAAATTATAGTTTATATAGAATAGAATAATTTTGTTTATACAATCTTGTTAATTACCATTGAATAAATAGTTTATGGCCATGCAAGGGAGGAATTGAATTACTATTAAATATCGTAGTCATGCATATATTAGAAATGTACTATTAGAGTGAATTATGGAATGTGATATATGATGAAATTAGTAGCATGGGCATGGTTGATCCAATGAATATGGCTTTTGCCATAATATGTGAAAATGAAAATGTTAAGCAAATGTGAATTAAGCAATGTATTGGGGGTGATGTGAGCATCAGATGACTAATTCTCAATAATATACTTATGGAAGGTATAAAGTAGACTTCAAAAGGACAAGGTTAGAAAGCTTGTGGAGGATATAAGACTGACTTGAGTATCACAAGATGGGTGCATGCATTTCTACTTACATTTATTATACATTATGTAATGAGTTAGATTTCAATTGTCACTAATTATCATCGTATGATTTATTTATGATGCTATGGATATAATTAAGCCTTTTAAGCTATTAGATATTATAATGACATTTTTTATTGTTTGGTATAATAAGGTTTACTGGAGAATGATCTAGTTGGTAAAATGCATAATTCTTCTTTTAATATTTTGATGTGTAAATTGTCATATTGTATCCTTATATGAACGAGAATTTAAGTAAAACTATGTATATATAATGTTATAATTGATCATCGATTTATGGAAATCTTAAGTCAAGTTTAGGTAGGTGTCTGAAATAAATAAATAAATTGATTGTTCCATCTTTTAAGGGGATGAAAAGCTTATGGATGGTATAAGGCTAACTTGAGAGTCATATAATAGATGCATGTATTTTTACTTACATTTAATATACATTGTGTAATTAGTTAGGTTCTAATTGTTACTTAGGTTATGATTGTTACTAATTATCATTGTATGATTTGGTTATGATGTTATGGATATAGTTGACCTCTTAGGTTATCGAATGTTATAATGATATTTTCAATTGAGTGGTATGATAAGGTTTACTAGAGAATGGTCTGATTGGTAAAGTGCATAATTCTTCTTCTAATGATCTTAATATTTTAATATGTGAATTGTCATATTGTATCCTTATATGAATGAGAATTTAAGTAAAATTATGTATATATAATGTTATGATTAATCATTGATTTATGGAAATCTTAAGTCAAGTGCAAGTAGGTATTTGAAATAGATAAATTGATTACTCTGGCTAAGAATTCAAGTATTGAATTAGTTGGTTTATCTATTTATTTATAGTTTAATTTTAAAGAACTTTTATTTTAATAAATATATACTTATTAAGTTCTTATAACTTATTTTTTAATTATTTTAACATTTTAAGTTAAGTTAAATTATCCTATTACACTATTTTCATTAAGATTTAAAGCACTTGCATGGAAGAATTTAACAGTTGGAAGAGGGTTAAATGTAATTACATCTTGATAAATGCTGTGTATTTTTTTGTTTATTTTCATACATGATCCTTAATAACTATTGGTTAAGTCACATGTTTTACATTTTACGATATGTGACCCTTTCAAAGTATTCATAAATAGAAGGAATACTATCCATTTCATTTCTGGAACTTACATTACCATTGAAGTGAAAAGGTTTCTGTTAGGTCAAAGTCTGCATATTCTATGACAAGATTGGTGGAAATCGGGTAACGAGTTCCATGCATAATCATGACTAAAGTAAGTCGTGATAATAATATTTATTTTATATTACTAAAAGATAATATAATATATAGAAAAAATAATAGAATATAAATACTTCTTAAATTATGGAAAAAATATTTTGAGTAAGTTCAGTTATAAATTATTAAAAAATTTCAAACCTTATTTAATCATAAACCAATTTTTCTAAAAAAATTATTTATTATAAATTGATTCTAAATTTTAAATTACTTTTAATCATCTAATTTTGATTTAATTCAATTAATTTTTTATATTTTAAGTTTTTTTGCCCAACCTTAATTGCATATAAGGGATGAAGGTACCGATCTTCTCTTTATCATGGTGGTTAATTTGTTAGCCTAATTGACTGAGGTTAGAAGATTGATACAAGAAAAAGAAGTACGAAGTTACAATTAGAAGTATGTATGGGCCAAGTTGTTGAGTTTGAATTGGAATTTCATGTATAATTACATAAAATATAATAGTTCAATCTTGAGTCTAATTTGTTTAATTTTTAAAAAATGTGATCCTATCCAATTTGATTAAAAATACATATTTAAATATATAGTAAAATATTTAATTATATTATGTTAAATATTTTTGTACTAAAAATAATTTGATATAATTATTTTTTTATAATATATAATTATATTAAAAAATAAATTTATATAATCGAATTAAATTATTTTACATTATTATGATTCGAATCTAATTAGATAAAAAAAATTTAATAAATATTTGAATCATAAATAAATTAAATTTTATATTTTTTTTAATCGAATCTTTTGAGCTTGAGGGATGGCCCGATTCATATATAAGCCTAGTTACAACTAAAATATTAAAATGGGGGAGTGGATTCAATTTCAGAAAAATGACCCTCGGCCTGTGGTAGTTGAGCTCGAGCTATTTGCGAGACTTCAAATCTAAGAGTCCACGTTGGGTTTAGCTAAGCTTCCAAATCCGAAAGTCTTTATTTTATTGGCGGTTTCTACAGTTAAAATCTTTAGTCGTTGCATCCTACACAACACAATCTATGTATTTTTATATGTTAATCCTGGGTTTGTCCTTGCAGCCAGATGTGGCTAACTCCAGCTGCTTTGCATTCAATTTTTTATTTTTTATTTTATTTTTACTTTTTATTATTATTACATTATCCTATTTTTGTGTGAAAAATATTAAATCCAATTATGGTATGGGCCTTCTTTTTTATGAGGCGATTGCAAATTATGGTTACAGTAAATGATAGGATAAACAAATAAAATAATATATTATAGAGTAATAAAATAATAAGATATAATACTATCATATATTTAATAAATAATTATATAAATAATTTAATAGTATAAATTTATACTATTATGTTTTTGTTATTATATATATACATATATATATATATATATATATATATATATATATATATATAATATGATACTATTAATATTTTTATTCAAACAAAACTAACTGTATTTTAAAAAAATTATATATATCACATGTATTTTGTAATATTTGATAATTATATTTTTTTATATTTTATAATCAGCTTAATTAATAATAAATAATATATTTATTATATTTTACTTATTTTATATGTAAATAATAATTATTAATATTTTTAAGGTTAAAATAATTTAAGACTAAATTAGAAATAATGAATAAGTGAAAATAAGTTAAGACTAAATTAGGTTAAAAAATAATTATTAATGTGAGTAGAGTGATATAAAAATAAGTTAAAGTTAAATTAGGATTGAGGAATTTTATTCTTATCTTATCTTGTTATAATATGTCCAAACAAGAAAGATTAATTTATTTTGTATTGACAGTATAAAATAAGTTGGCTAGATTATATTATACTATGATATGTAAAATCCCAAGATGATAGATTCACTTATAATATTATGTGTTTTTTATACAATGCACCAAATGGGTTTTAAATTTTGTTGATTGCTATTTAATAAAATTTTTTATTATTTATTTTATTTTTATATTTATTTAAAAAATTAATAAATTATTATTAGGTGTATTTAATGTCAGTTTTCCGGTTATAGTAAGAATAAAATTTAGGTAAAATTCTCTAGATGTTCATAGTAAAATTCTTTTATAACATATACATTGATTACTCTATTAATTATTGTTATTAACAATTATAATTTGATGATTACAATAGTCATTAATATCCTAATTATTTTCTTTAAATAGAATAATTAATGCAAATATTAAATTTAAATGGAGAAGCATACTTTTTAAAATGCGTTAATCTCTCCCTAATTATGTAAAAACTTCTCACTAAAAAAATTGTGAAAACCCTTGACTAAAAAATTTGATTTTTATATAAAAATTTAACCAAAAAAAGAATTTATAAATGATCCTGAGAAGTCTTATAATTAGTTTGTGAGATATGTTAAAAATTTTATTATTAAAAAATTTTATCTATATAAAATGTTTTTTTATGAAGTGATATCATTTGTATACAAATAAATGTAATTATATTTAGTTCTTGAATTATTATTGTTGAAGCTGTGAAAATACAAATTTAGTTTGATATTATAGTGATTCTTATGGAAAACAGATATTAATACGACATTTTCTTATTATTTAAAAGTACAAATTAAAATGCATAAAATTACTATTCATAGTGTAACAAATAAACAATTAAAAATCAGAAATAAAATCAACACATACAAAATATTTATATATGAATTTGTATTTAATTGTAAAATTGCGTAATTTTTTAAATCATAAGTAAATAAATAATTTAAAATTTGTTAAATTTCTCTTTCCATAGTGCTGCATATAAAATCTCAATCAATAACAAGTTAATAACCAATAATGGATAAGTTAGTTAATGGTATAAGAAGTATTTCATAAAATTAATTATTGAATCACATAAATAATATAAAAAGATATTTTAATGTAAATAGATATATGAAATAAATTAATTCATATTTATTTGAGTTTAAATTTTTATTAGACAAAAAGGTGATATATCATTGAAAAGTATATAATTTTTATCAACGGTGAGGTTGTTTTAACAATTTTTATTAATATTATAATATATGTATAAGTAATAGTGTAAAATTAATTTACACTAACATTAAATCAAATTTAAATCTTATTTATTTTGA
Organism: Sindora glabra; assembly: GCA_020226215.1. Lineage (NCBI taxonomy): Eukaryota > Viridiplantae > Streptophyta > Magnoliopsida > Fabales > Fabaceae > Sindora > Sindora glabra. The sequence goes on from CM035225.1 coordinate 7,874,548, forward strand.
GACTAAATTATATTAATGTAATCAAGATATGTAGAATAAAAAATATAATTATCTAAAATTTAATTAATTATATTTCATAATATTATATATTTATCTATTCATTTATTGATTTTTATTTATTTATTATTTAGAGTAAGAAAATAATTATTTAAAACTTAATTTATTATAATTTATAACATCATTTATTTATATGCTTTTATATTAAATTATTGATATATACTAAATATTTTTTTACATTATTAACGTATAATTGTTAATTGTTAATTAACTAGAAAACGATAGAGATATTTAGAAAAAAATTGATGAGCTATGAATTACTTTATAAAACCTATTAAGATAATAGCTTTTTAATAAGGTATAATAATTAAATTATAACTTGTTAACTTGTTAATTTATTTGTTATGCCTAACACGCTTATATTAAGAAAATTTAAAAGTGATTTGGTTCATACAAATACTATGAGATATGCAACATTCAGGAAATAGAAAATTATTAAGTTATTTAATTAGTCACTATTTGTTAAAATAGAATAAGTAAAACTTCCTTTAAGGAAATATAAAAAATTTTACTTCTTATAAAATATGAAAAATTATTTATCATACTCTCTGTGCCCAAGGATAAGAGCAACTTCCTATTTCTTTTATAAATAAAATTACAAAATTACACTTACTTAATTTTATATAATAACCAATTCATTATTTTATTTCCATCATTTAAAAATTATAACAAATATTTATTAATGATAAATATAATTTATTCATTATATAATAAATGAACGAGTATTGTTTAAAATAAAAATATATCATAAATAAGACTTATAATAAACATAAATATTATTATAATAAAATTTAATTCTAAATATCATTATATTTATTATGCATATCTATTATATTATTTTATTTATTATTTGAAATTTATTATTTTTATAGTTTATTATTTTAATATTCAATTATAAAAATTAAAAATTATGTATTTCTTATTTATTTTATTTAAATTTGATAGAATTAATTATTTGATAAATATTTATTCATTTTAATTATATTAGATAATTTAATATATATACATATATATATATATATATATATATATATATATATATATATAATATCTTAATTTTTTATATATACATATTTTTATTTATAATAATAAATTAAAAAATAAGAAGTTATCAATTTTGAAAAATTATGATGAAAGAAGAGATTAGAAACATAGTTAAAAAATAATTAAATTTTTTTAATATATTGATATTTCATATTTTTTTTATATTACAATTTTGAAGGATATATTAATTATTTTGATAACAATTTTTAAGAAGTTTAAAGTTGAACAAAATAAAACACATGAAATTAGTTTTTGAGAAGTGTCAATTCCTTAATATTAACAAAATAAATTTTATTGCTTTTTGAAAAGTTCATGAGGGAATTTATTTTTAAAGTGTTTAACTTCTTATAGAAAGTTACTTTTGTTAAACAAGATAATGTTAAAATTTAGTATAGAAATTTAAGTAATAAATAAATTAAGCAATTAAACAGTTTAATTTTTTTCTTTTGCTTAAAGTGTCGAACCTTGGTTAAAATTTTTTTCAAACAAATTTATGTTTTATGTTACATTACAAAATTAGCCTACGACTTGATAAATTTTAAATTAATGACTATTTTTTATTTATATAACATGCTAATAATAATTAATAATTATAATAATTATAACTTCTTTTAGATCTTTTAAAAAATCTGCAATTATTAATAAAAAAATTTGGAAGTAAGTAAAATAATAAACAACAGATGTTTGTAACATATAAAATATACGTAAATTTAACTATAGAAAGAATTTTTCTACATTATATATTTCAAAATTTTATAAACTTTCATGAAAATATAAAATGAAAATTATAGGATTGTAATTATTATTTAAAATTTTATAATTTTTATAAAAAATACACATTGATTTTGCATGAAATAAGTATAAAGGAAAATTATATTTTAAATTTTCAAAATTGCTACAAATTAATAACTAAAAAATAAAAAGTTGCATTAAATAATTTTTTTGAAAATTTTCATTCTAAAGAAAAGTGACAATTTTTAATAAAAATTATACATTTAATGTATACTTAATTATCTCTTATGGAAAAAAAATACCCTTTACATGCCACTTTATTTCACCATTTACGATAAAAACTTATTGTACTATTATTATTAACGTCAAATATCATTTTAATTAACTTCAAGATATAAAATTATATATAATATATTATTTTTTATAATTTATTTTATTTTTAATTAAAATATTTTTTTTAGACTCATATATAGAATGAATGTTCCATGCGTAGTACTCCGCTTTAACACATATATAAAATTAATTATTTTAATTGAACACGAAAATAACAATATTAATCAATTACTTAGTATGAACAATTTCAGAGGAAGGAAATAAGTAACATAAAATATATTAATATGTATTATCAGATATTAAATAATGAATATATATATATATATATATATATATATATATATATATATATATATATATATATATATATATATATATATATATATGGCCGAAAGACACATGTACTTCAAAGCAAATTCCACCCTTTTAAGTTTGAAGAAGGTTAAGTAACAATAGCTAAAATTTTAATAAGGTCACAAAAATTTCAAAAATTAAAAACATAAAAAAATAAAAATTGACGGCGATCATCTAAGTTAGACTTTGGATTATTGCATGTAATGCGATATTGCTTATTTTTTGAGATAATAATATATAATTTATTAGTAAGTAAGCCTCTGATATGGCTTGTATTTAATTTATTGTAAAATTAAAATCGGATAAAATTTATATATTATAATTAATATGTATTGATGTGAAAATAAAATTAAAACTTTTTTTTGTTAAATCTCATAATTAATATTATACAATACATGTGAAAATAAAATTTAACTCAACAACTATTTTAATTTTATATTTATCTATTAGTTTGAATCATTAATGAATATTATAAAAAAATTTATATCATCATATATTATACATAAATATAAATATAATAAAATTAGCAACCATCATAGGAGGACCCTTAAAACAAGGTAAAAATATAAATAAAGTAAATAAAATTAAAAACTTAATAAATATAACTTTTCTTATCTTTTATTGTAAAATTTTTTATTAACTCTTATAATTAGTATTATTGATCAGCATATTTGGATTAGAAAACTATTTTTTTGAGAGTAATATTTTTATATTTTTCTTCGAATGAAAGGCATGTATGATGCATTTATAAAAGCCCTCGCCTAAACATGAAATGGAGTATAAGTTTTAATTAGTAAAGACAATATCCAAGTTCAAAAGTAATATTTTCTTATTAAAAAAGTGCATTATTACTTGAATTTTTATGCCCTTGTGTCTTTTCATATTACTTTTTTTTTAATTATTTTGTTTATTGAATCTATTAATCTATTAATTTTCAATCATGCAACTAATACAAAATTAGACAAATTGACATTGTAATTCAATAAAAATATGTGTAAGGTTTTTACTTAAAAAATTATGATTTTGAAATATTTATTTTTAATTTTTTTAATTTATCAAACTATTTTAATAATTATCATGAGAAGAATAAATAAATTACTTGTTCTTGTTTAAATGTTTTACTATATTATTTATTGTAATTATTTGGTAACTAATTAGCCTATTGCATGACAATAAAATTTATATGTTAAATATGTTTAAATCACATTTGCTCAGTTTTATGTTTATTTATTGGTTTGATCCATTAATGAATATTATAAAAAGTTTACACTATCATATATTGTACATAAATATAAATTCTGTAAAATTAGCAGTTATCATAACACCTTTAAAAGAGAAAGTAAAAACATATGTAAAGTAAAAAAAAATCAAAATTTTAATAAATATAGCTTTTTTTATTTTTCCTTAATATTCATATTTATTTATGATGATTATTTATGATTAAATTATACATAACCCTCTCGTACTTTCTTAATGTATGATTTACTTCCTATAGTATTAAAATGTATTACTTATTTTCTTATATTTATTTAGTGATGCATAGAACTCTCTTCCATTAATTCCCTATTAGATATCCTAACGAAATCAATAAGTAATTTTCACGTGACTCAATTTTCCTTCAATATTAGAAGAAATTAATTCTAATTATAGAAAAGTCACATAATATTCTTTCCTTTTAATAAATAATACATTGGAATTACAATATTAATAAATAAAAATTATAATTTACAAACTAGCTAATTAATCACAAATTATAGTCTCGCTCATTTTTTATAAATATAAATGTTAGCTAAATTGCTTTGTTTGACGTATTCTTAGTTGTTGCCTATATTTGGCATTGACAATTTCTTCATAAATTATATCTTCATGATCAACTTGTTATCCATCCATTATTAACGATTAATGATAACAACAAAATAAAAAGAATTATATAATACCATAAAACATTATATGAAAATGATCCATTAATGTTTATATATTAGAATTCTTTTTCCTTATTTTATATGATCGACGTATATATAATTTCTCCTTATCAAAGGCTATAGTTCATTTTCTTCTATTAGCATAGATAGAGTCCTTTCATTTTGACTCAATTTTATATTTAAAGTAATAGAAATCTACCTTTTAGCTAACTTGCATTTTCTATAAGATAATATAAACTCATCATGAAGAAAAGTTAAATCATTATATTAGGAAAAAGAAATTGAATCATATTGTTCAAGAATGAGAAATTTATAGTGAAATTTTCTCTTGTTATTCTCAAATAAAATAATCAAGTTAAAAAATTTTGTTTCAATGAAGAAGTTTCAAGATGATAATTAAAATAATAAATGAGTTAGAAGGAGAGAATACATAAGATATTCTTCTAATTAAAATTAGCATACTTTTTTAATATTAGAGGGAATCTAAAAAACATGAAAATTACACATTGATTTCATTAGGATATTAAACAAAGAATTGATCGAAGAGAGTTATATGCCAAATTAAACAAGTATAAGAGAGTTAAGTGATACATTTTAATATTATATGGGATAAATCACACAATAAGATAAGCATAATAAGGTTATATGTAATTTACCCATTATTTATTACAATTGAATCTAATCATATTAGTTTTATTCCTCAATTAATTTATTACATAATAACTAAAAATAATATGAAATTATTACACTCTATTATGCATTATTAATTATTATAAAAATATGCAAACTTCATTATCAATTTTAGTCATAACAAATATAAATTTTATAAATTAATGCTACTATATTTATTGATAAATACATTATCTTCTCATTTATTAATAGCATAAAAAGCAATATATATCTAGTGAATTAAATATAAATTATATTATATTCATGATAGTTAATTAATATTTGTTAATAATTATATTATATATTTTAACAAATGACTTCCACCGGACAGTAAAAATTATTTGATATTATTTTGTGTATAGAATTTCATCTTATAATTGATGGTGGTACACTTCACGCCTTTAATTTATTGCATGTTATGCAACAAGTTTTTTTGACTGGACCACAGAAGCACCATTATTTTCTTTTATTAAAAAAAAGTATTCTCTTCCTTTCAAAATTTTGGTTGCCAAGTACACTGAGTTTCATCCGAGCAGAGGTTGCACAATTTCATTTTATGTTTTAATTTTTAGTTTTTATTTTCTCTTTTTCCTCCATATCTTGCATTTAGAGGGACCACCGTGCAAATAATTATAAAGATTGTCTTGATCTTGGCCTGAAGGATTCCATCTCTCGCGTTTTATATAGCTGCATCTGTCTTTTTTTTTTTCTTTTTAACCTTGTAAATAAACAATTCTCATTTTATTTTATTTTTTTGGATGTAAGATTTTCGGTATTCAATATTTTTATTAGGCTAACTATTTATTTAAAGTTGAATCAAGTTAATCTAATATTAAAGTAAGTTCTTTCAGAATTTTTTTTTCTATTTATAGTACTCGAATTTAAAACTTTGCTAATTAAGAAGAACCAATCTCTATCATTCGAATTAATAAGATTTAAATTTTCTACCACGATTAATTTAAAATTGAGTCAAATCAATCTAATATAAAAATAAAAATTTTCAAAATTTATTTTTTGTTTATAATATATGAATCGAAAACTTTATTATTTAAAAGGAACTGATCTCCTTACCATTCGAATCAGGAAGACTTAAAATTTAAATTTCTTACTACTAAATTAGCATTGAGTTGATGTCATGTAGCATCGTATTTTAGATGTACGAAACGAAGCAAGGAATGAATGGCTTGGGATCCTGAAGGTGGAGGGGTCAACTTGTCTACGAAAAGACACAAAATCCATCAACTTTATTTTATCTTTCTTGGCCCATCAAATTTCAAACCGATGTGATTTTTCACTTCAATGGAAAAAGGAGGCATGCTGTGCTTCCTTATCTCCAAGCTTGCCAATCAATCAAGGCCAGCACTTCCGCACCCTGCATATCCGGGGTTTTTTAACCGCAGTTAACACCTTCACATTTTACTGCCAGCTCTCAATCAAGTTCAAGGATTTTGTTTCTAATTATAATTTAATCCTTTATTTGCTTCTTTTTAAAATTATAATTTACTTCCTTAAAAATTAAATTTTACTTCGGGGAGGGACAACACGTTAGAATAAGGCGAGTGATGTAGGTGGGGCTCATTCTCAATTAAATATAAAGATATTTTCACACACACTATATATATATATTTAAATTTAAATTTAATTCATTATTAATATAATTATTTTTACACTATCAATTATTTATGTTATTATATTAATAAAAAATTATTAAAATTTTTTATTGTGATCAAAATTTTTTAATTACTTTTACTTTTTTAATAATATATCTTTTTTTATTTATTGATAGTATAAAATATTTAATATTGTTAATAAATTAAATTTAATATATATACATGAATATTAAAATGTATAATAAAAAAATCAAGATGTTATAAATTTTTTAAGTTATAGCTCTTTTGCTAATATCAACCCCTAAATTTTTGTGGTTCTTAAGTTGCCATCTATCCAAGGTTAGATCTGTCCAGAAAATGAAGGTCCTGGCCATCAATCAATGGTTCTGCATTCGGATTCTAACTTTTCCTTCCATTCCAAACAGATATAGATTGCACCTTCAAAACTCAGTTTTTCTTCGTGGATTTTATTCACCATCAAACTAATGAAAAGATTACAATCATATATATGGGGCAAAAAATTCTATTATGCATTATTATGGTAGATTACTAAATTTGATTATTATGCTATCTTATTATATGTTTAGGCAGATTATTAATTTAATATATAATTAAATTTAATAATATATAAATATATTATTATATTAATAATGTACTATAAACTCTGACTATACATTTTTTTTTACTTCAAATTTCTATCAAACAAAATCCATAATAAAGTTTTGTTAATGACCTTACGGACTCCATTCCAATCTTATCCTTTCTATAGAATTCCTCCCTTATCTATTATTCAGAGATGTACGTTACGCCATAAAAGAAGAAATTTATTGTGCTTGTGGAATAAGTCATTCTGTCTTATTCTAAAATGAGAGAGGAAATAAAACAAAATAGAAGGGTGAAATTTACAGTAAACATAGTACATACCTTACTTTGGAAGTATAATAGGGTTTCTATGTTCTAAATTCATCTTGTCTTTAAAAATGACAATGTATATATCCCACAAAATGGCATTTTTTTCCTAAAAATAATTAAGAAATAAAGTTAACATAGTAGTGAAATTTTGGAATAGAACACATTCCAGAGTGATTAATTATTCACATAATTTCTTAAAATGAAAAATGGATATATAAGATTTCTTTTGGTTGCATGAAAGGATGTGAGAGATTAATGCATGATTTTATTATGCCAAGTTCTTCTATATATTGAATATAATACTTCACATTAAATTTTATATTTTTTAATAAAAAATTCAATCTATATAATATCTCATAGTTCACTAATAAAATCAATTCACTTATACATTAAATCTAATTATATAATAGTATTGACCTTTTATTATTTGGGAAATTATCGTCCTCCTTGTTTCTTTGGAGACGTCTAATAAAATTATAACTATAATATTGAAGAAACCACCATTTAGGAAGTGCTTGATCAGCTGAAAGTTTATTTTCTATTTTCTTGAATCAATTCACATTTTACTAATATAGAAAAGGTTATAAATATTTAGTTGTCTTCAATGAAAGAAAATGAAAATTCTTATTTTTGATATGATAGAAAAAAAACTTAAAGATTTAGGTTCTATTTGTTTTATTGAAAAGTATTTTTTACAAAATATAGTTAAATATATTTATAAAATGTTAAAATAAAAGAAAATTATTTTATTTGTTTAATGTTAAATATAAATAATTTAGAGAAAATAACTTCTCTTATTCTAAAAAAAAAATTGCTTTCCCCCATTTCTAATTTTTTTAGGTATTATTATTTTTATTCATTAATGTAAATGACACATTACCCTTTCATTAATATATATAATGATATTTTCTTACAAAAAAATATTTTTCAATGAAACAAATTAAACCTGAAATAACTTGGTTTTGTGGGGATTTTAATATGATGATAGCTTTTAAAACATTGAAGGCATCTAAAATATTTCAATATCTTATAACCGATGGGACAAATTCCTCTGGATTTTTTCTTATAACATCGAATAATTTTTTTTCTTAAAATCTTATAATTTACTAGTAAAAGTTTGCAAATTTTTTATACAGCGCCATGTATTTTCATCTTAAAAGTAATTTTATATGAAAAAGTTGCAATTTTATGTTGATAAATTTGTAAACGTACACAAATCTTAGCATTATATGGAAGAATAAGCAAATATCTTAACATCTTCTTGTCTTCATAAATTATAAAACAATCATATAAATAAAGAAAATATACCTTGAGCCATAAAGATGGAAACTTTGTGCTGGTTTATAAAAAATACAAAAAATAAAAGTTGAAACAAAAATTAACCCATTAATCTTTTCTTTCCTTACTTTTCTTATTATTTTAATGCTAGTATTAAATGATAGAAACTTTTTAAATATAGATTATCTTTAACTTATGGTGTTGATAAAATAAATAGAGAGAATGATTAAAAGTCCTTTATATAAAATTTCAAATGGCTTAGTCTATGAAAAAAATTATGACTCTTCAACTTCTTTTATTAAATTAAAAAAACCTTGTCTTGTTATCCAAGTAATCCTTTAAGTATTAAAATTACTTATTTCTCCCATAAGAGAAATACAAAAAGTACCTATTAATATTGATTAATAAGTATTATCCCATTTTAATATATGAGTTATATAATTATAATCATAATTATTTAGTAAATAAATAAATAATTTTACATACTCAAAGGACATTTGGTTCATAGAAATAGTATGAAAAATTATAATTTTTTGAGAAGTAGAAAATCTTTAAGTCATTTGATTGGTTATTAACTATCAAAATGTAAGAAATAGAATTTTTTAAGAAATTTCACTTCCAATAAAATTATCAAAAATTATTTACTATCTTTACTTAATTTAACTAATGATCACTTTAATATATTATCATTATCATTTAAAAATTATAATAAATATAATTTATTAATTATAAAATATAAACATAAATATTAATTATATAAAAAAATACTAAATATTACATCAAAAATATAATTATAGTAAAATTATATTTATTATATATCTATTATATTATTTATTATTTTAACATTCAATTATAAAAATAAAAAAATATGTATTCCTTATCTACTTTTATAAATTTGATAAAATTAATCATTTTTATAATAATTATTTAACTACTATTTTTATTTGTATATTCTATTTGAATTATGTTAAGATAATATTAATATATATAACTTATTAATTTTTTATATAAACATATTTCATTTTTATTATACATTAAAAAATAAAAACTATCAATTTAAAATTTTATGATGGAAAGAGAAATTAAAATTATGGTTTAAAAAATAAATATAGATAATTAAAATTTATTAATATTTCTTATATTTCATATCACAATTTTAAAGGGTATATTAATCATTTCAATAATAATTTTTTAAATATTCAAAGTTGAAATAAATAAAATATATGAAATTAATTTTGAGAAGTATTATTTTTTTAATATTAACCTAATAAATTAGAATACTTTTAAAAAAATTCACAAGGGAATTTTCAACTTCTAATACAAATTTACTCCTTTTGCAAACTAAACAACTCCTTAATTGGTAGTTGTTATAATAATTAATAGAATTTAATTATAATCGTAAATATAGTATTTACAATAATCAATAAGATTTAACAACAATAATGACAACCTTTCATGTGGTGATAAAGGCCAGCAAAATTTTATGTAAAAAATTGTAAATGTTATTAAAAAAGTCATAGAAAATATTTGGCAAATATTTGATTCATTAGCTTTTAACCTTTAGCTAATTAACTGAATTAAACAGTTTTAGTAAACAATTTATTCGATTAATTGATTGGTCTCCAATAGCTAATTTGAAAATATTAGAGAATCTAATTTTTTTAATCAATTGATTTATAAAATATATAAAAAAATAAAATATCTTTAAATTATATATTTATTATTTTTCTTAAAATGTTAAAAAGAGGAGTTGAATCCTAAACTTTTGGATGTATAAGAAAAAGTCCAACCATTGTACTATCAAATATTTTTATTTGTATATGTATTGATTTAATATATATTAAAAAGTAACATTTCTTTGTATGTATTAAATAATTATTTAAATTTTTATTAATTAAATTTATATAATAAAATTAATATACATTAACAAACTAATTATTATAATATGTTAAAGATTATATTATATTATTATTTTATGAATTTAAACTCTTTTCATGTTAAAAATTAATAATATTACAATTTAAATCCCTTAACAAGGATCATTGGAGGATAAGTTTAGTGCTAGCAGTCACGGTAATTCCAGCTCTAATAACATATATTTAGATTGTTATAATTTACAACTTCTCTTTCCTTTAAATAATAAGATTCAATGGACTTTTTGCAACCTCATAAGTAATGAATAGCTTATGTCACCGTGGTCCAAACATTTTACCGAATCATTCAATAATAATTCTTTGGATTCATTGTTTGGTCCTATCTTTAAAATATCTGTTAACTAATTATGCATCATTCAAGGTACAATATACTATAAAAAAGATTTATTTTTTTATTGAGTTACGTTATTCTTAAAAAATATGATGATAATGAATATATATATATATGTATAAATATATAATACGAAAATAGTATAACTATTATAATATATTTAGTATGTTAAAAACTTGATATAAAATAATATAAAAGTGGAGATGGAAAATTAAAATTATTTATTTCTTAAAATTTTTTAACAAGTATATTACATTATAATAATTTATTTGTGTGAATAATTTAATAAATAATAAATTATAATAATATATATTTTAAAAATTAATTTAATAAATATATATCTAATTTAAAAAAATATTAAAATAAAATAATATATTCAAATAAATTATAAAATATATAATTATATTTATATATAAATAATTAATTTAAATCATTAAATTAATTTTAAAGTTTAAATTGAATAATGAAATATCATCACCATAGGAGGTTATCTTATAAAAAATCTCAACGACCACGACATGTGAAATCAGTGTACTAGCATCTCATTTACTGCCTTGCGTTTTTACCACATTCTCCCCATCTTTTCTTTTGCATTTCATTTTCCCTCTAAATGGCTGCCCCTTCTAGCGTAAACGTGGTACTCATGGTAGTATATGCGTTAAAGATATTTTTCTATGTACAGAAGGAACTTGGACAAAAAGAAGTAAAGTGGCTTCTTTCTAACATAGTCGTGTACTCATTGTAGGTAATCAAAATGTTCAATTAATTTCAACCCAACATTTTGCATACATTCCGGATATCTTCACAGTACTTTTTTCTATGACACAGTAGTGTACTCTATCTCTTATTAATTTGTCATAATTAAAAGAAAATTCTTCTATTTTTTAAAACAAACTATTTTAAAATAATATTTGATTTAAAAAGGAATTTTATTTTATTTATAATTTTTATTTTAGTTATATTTATGCCATTATAAAATTCATCAAATTTAACTAAAATTTTACTATAATTTATTTCATTTACTTTAAAATATATATTATATAAAATATTTCTATAATATATAAAATATTATATATTATATAAATCAATCATCTCTTATCCTATACTTTATTATTGGAAATAAAATATTACCTTAACCTACATGTTTTATGTTTAAGGATAAGATTCTTTTTATCTTCATGTCACATAGGGATAATAGGGTTCCATAAGGACTTGCAGGGAATAATAATAAATAAAAAATATTAAAATACTACAAATCTTAGTTAAAAAAATACAAATCTTAAAATTGAGGATTATAAATTTATACATGATTATTAAGTAATTTACAAATAGTAGTAAATAAGGAAGAGAGGGAGAAAAATTAGATTTGATTAAATATTACAAATTATTTACAATATAACTCTAAAGTTATATATAATTGATTTAAATAATTTGAAACTTAAAAATAAATTGATACATAATTAACAAAATATTATTATTTTTTACTTTTATTATTTCAAGAAAAATCTTAATATATTTTTAGTTTTTAAATGATTAAATTATTAAAATAATTATACATACATATATGTATATATGTGTATTAGTATATAACATAAGAGTATAATACTTTTATAATAGCTGGATTTTATAAAGTAAGGCAAGATAATATTGCCCTAATCCTACCATTTTGTTTGAGGTAAATTTGCCCAATGCCTTGTCTTGCGGGCAAAAAAATCATGTCATCACCAAGCTCTATCAAGGTAATTTCCATAGGCATTATAAATTTAGGGTATTTTTTCATCCTTAATTTATCACAATATTATCAAAATATATTTTTTAATATATTTTAAATAAAAAAACTTATTTATAAATGAAATAAAATTATTATTTTTAACATAATTTTTAAATAATAGAATTTATTTAAAAATAAATTGAAATGATTTTTACTAAAATAAAATGAAATTAATTTTAAAAACGTTGCATGTAAAACAAATCCCATACCTAAAGGAATAATTGATTTGAGAGTTCTAGTTTTGAAAATGATAACTAATTTCTCTGTTAAATTATTTATTTTCAAAACTGAAAGCAATCAAACGAAAATGAAAAATATAAATCTCAAACCAAAATTATTATTTCAAGTTAAACCTTTGTTCACTTATGAACTTTCATACAAAGTTTTTACTTATACTCCTTCGAGCAAAAAAAAAATTTTATGTTCTAATTATAACATTTATCCTCAGTAATACTCTATAATTCAAGGATAATTGTTAACTTTTATAATTTTAAAAATTTTAAAAATTAAAAAATTAAATTTTTAATATTCCTAAACCTGACAAAAATTGATAAATGAATAATAAATTTGATATTTATTCTTCATTTATTAGACATGAATAAAAATAAAGGTTATAATTTGTGCATACAAGAATTTTATGTTTTAAATAGGTCATTTGAATAAAGGAGTTAACTCTCTATTTCATTTATGCAAAATTTACTTTTTCTCACTTACATTCATTTTTAGAATTTCAAAATTCAAAGTGATATGACAGTTTTAAAAAATTATTAAATTAAATTATTTAATCATTTCTATTAAAAACAAACTATTATGATTAAGTAATTTCAAAACTTATCATGTTATTTTAAATTTTAAAAATTTGAAATATAGTGGCAAGCAATAAAGAGTGAAAGAAAATTAATTTTACATGGTCAAAATTAGGGTTTACTTAATGTAGCATTTAATTAAAAAAATATTTTTCACATTATTAAAATTTATTTTAAAAAATGTGATATTTCTATATTTGATTCAAATTTTATAAAAATATTCCTAAAATTTTTTTCAATCTAATATTCTCTAAAAATGTTCTCATGGAAGAAATGGATGTCTTATATTCTCATGATATAGGAATGTCTAATTAATATAAAAAAATTATTTTATAAACTCCATCACAAGCAATTATTGACTATCATCTATTATTAGTAATTACTGTCCACCACTGCTACTATCACTTATCACTAGTGATTAGCAGGTAATTACTGCTAATCACTATTTACCGTCGATGACTATTGTTGATTACAATTCACTATTGATAATTATTATTCACTATTATTCATTATCGATTAGTACTATCTACCATTACCTATTATTAATTATCATAATTAATTGCCAGTGATTACTTTTAACTATCACTCATTATTAGTAACTATTACTAGCTAGTAATCATTATTGATCATTATCCGTTATGATTATTATTAGCTATTATCCATTCTCGATGATTACACCAATCACTACTATCACCATTACTAATTTATCGATTATTATTATTAGTCACCACACACCATCGATAACCAATTAATTTTTAATAAAGATATTTGCAATAATTAAACCATTCATTTTTTGTGATTACTTTCAACCACTATTATTGTCATTATTAATCGTTGACGATTATCATTAGTTATTATATATCATCGATAATTAATTAATTTTTAATAAAAATATTTTTAATTAAATAAAATATGCAAATATCATATATTTAATAATTAAATTTTTAAAAATTATATTTTAAAAATATTAAAAATTTTTAAAAATAGTAAACTAAACAACGCCTCATAAAAATTGAGGGGCAACTTTGGAGACGACGACTCATCAAAGGGACCATGGAATGACTGTTTTGCATTAAACCGTCCACGTCAGATTTGCAGAATCCCCACTTCACATAAATGTTTTACTCGGCCCCCGGACAAATGAACAGAGAGAGAGAGAGAGAGAGAGAGAGCAGCAAGAAAACAAAAGAGTAAGCTCCAATTGCTGGCATCCATACATACCATACGATCTTCATTTCCCTGTAAAATTTCTGAACCAGAAGCCATTCTCTATTATCACAGCAATGGGTGAAGTAAGTTCTCTCTTCTCTCAAGAATTTCCAAAATGAATGATTCTAACCTTTCTTTCCTTTTTTTTAGCATTTTCCTCCGATTCTTCTGTAATCTTGTTTCTTACAGTCTCTTGTACAAGGGAGCTTTTAATGCCCATTTGTTTGATGTATATTCACTTCAAATGTTGTGTTTTTGGTCCTGAAGGAGAAGAAGGAAGGAGAGAAAGAGGAGAAGAAGGAAGAAGAGAAAAAAGATGAAAAGAAGGAAGAAGAGAATCCAGAGATTCTGCTCAAGGTTGATATGCATTGCGAGGCCTGTGCTAGGAAAGTTGCAAGAGCTTTGAAAGGATTTGAAGGTCTTTTTCCTCTCCAAACCTTTTCTGCTTTAGAGATGCATTTTCTGACTTCTCTATCATCCCATAAAATTATAATTACTCAGAAGAAAATCAGGAATGTCCTCCTATTATCTGCTCCAAGATCCATTTGTACATCATATTAATTACTGCTGATTTTCATGTTGCTTTCTTCTTTGGTCGGATCAACTCCCCATGATTAAAAATTTGAATTTCACAAAAATAATGAGAGTAATTATGCAGTGGCTCAAGCATTTATTTAAAGTAATATGATAATTTTAAAAATTATTAATTTAAAATATTTAATTATATTTACTACAAAATTAATAATTATAATTTAATTATTTTAAAATTTATCATACCACCTTAAATCTTAAATCTTAAAATTATAATTTTTACCAAAAATCTTAAAATTATAATGATAACATAACAAACACCAACTAACTAATGATGAAATAATTTGTCAGATATGCAATATTTCACATGTCAGTTCATGTCAAAGACAAAGATTCATTATTGCATTGGGTTCAGAAAAAAAGTTAAAAAAAGGGAAACAAGTTGATTAATTAATATTATTTTAAAATTTAATTATTATATAAAACAGGAGTGGAAGAGGTGACTGCAGACAGCAAGGCCGGCAAGGTGGTAGTGAAAGGCAAGGCAGCAGACCCCATGAAGGTGTTGGAGAGGCTTCAAAAGAAAAGTGGTAGGAAAGTGCAGCTGATTTCGCCTCTGCCTAAACCCCCAGAAGAGAAGAAAGAGGAAATCAAAGAACCTCCAAAGGAGGAGAAAAAAGAGGAGGTATATATTATATTATATTATATATTATTTGGTATATTTATAATATTTTGAAGTTTTCAAAATTTTGAATGATATATGTCAAAAATTAATAAATTAAATTTCTCTAGTCATATTTATTAAAAATATAAATAATTTTAATTTAATTATCCTACAATTTATTACATCATTTTAAAATTTGAAATATTAAAAGTTCTCTCTTTTCCAGATGCTACGAAGATTCGGTTAGAGAGAAAATATAGATTATTTTGCTTGTACGTTTCAAATATTCAAATTTCAAACACCTTACGTTAAAAAGATCAACTTCACATTCGCTGATAGGAAGTACCTTCGGGGTCTCCGCTCAGCAACAGCCTTATTCCAAAGTTTCAAACTGCCCAAAAATAATAATAATAATTTCAACATGAAGTGCATTAAGAATATCACTATAATATTAATGATCTAAAATCATTATATTTTATTTAATTTATATGTATCAATAAATTTAAGCTATTAAATTTAATGATTATTATTATGATGTGTGAAAGTTCCTCTCTTTCATTTCAAACATACCAACTAAAATTGGAGGGTCAGAAGAAAATTTTAATTACAAAATGAGATTAACTCAAAATTTTATATTACATGAAATCATTATAAATCAATTTCATTATACGTGTGCATGCACACGAGTCTGGTGGCAGCACGCACAATGAATTCGTTGAATAGTGTTTGCAAAGGTAAAGGAGGGTGTTGTGGCTCGATGGGAGGGCTGACATGAAAGTAACGGAACAAAGTTTCGGGAAAATAAAGCCAAAGAAATGAGTCACACATAACAAGGAATTGGGAGATTGGTGGTGGTGACAAGTAAGGGCCACTCTTTCCCAACTTGACGTGCACTGCTGCACCCACGGGGTCACGGGCCCATATTTGTTTTACCGTTTCCTTTTTCTGTGACTTACTGCTTACAGTAAAGCGTCACATGAGAAAAATTCGATAATGATCCTGCATTTGATTCTTAAAAATATTTTTATCAAAAAAAAAAAAATTACCGTTTACTGTGCTCTTCCATTAAAAATCGATATTCTTGTATGCATAGGCGATATGCGCAGGAGACGCGCAAGACTCGTACTTACGTATATAAGGGGAATCTCTCAGTATATGCTTTATTTTATGCTTGTATAATACAATACAATATAAATCAATGACGTCATTAATTAAAAAATAAATAAAAAGTCATTTGATTGAGACAATATTCCGTATGCACGTGGCTACAATATCGTACATAGGAATGGTCACAATTTGGACGCCATCCAGGCAAAGAAGGTTAAAACAACAGGAATCATTAATAACGTGATGATGGGCAGCAGATGGGGTGGGGTGCCCCTTGTCATTTTAAACTCATCCTCCGCAAAATTCTGTGGTACCGAGTACAACAACGTCAAATTAGTTGGTTTTTTTTTTTTTGTGTTTTTCTTATAGATTATAAAATTTATAAAATTATAAATTTTATTATCTATTCAAAAAAGTGAATACCTAATTTTTAAAAGTTAGAAATGCAAATCATAATTTTTATATCCAAATAAACTATATTATAAAAAAAAATAGTAATGTTCATCTTTCTTGTTTTAGTAACTGATTGTTGTTAATAGTATGAATGGATCTGACTTTCCTTTGCCAATTTATGGCAGCCTCCTCCGGTGGTAACGGTAGTACTAAAAGTTGGAATGCATTGTGAAGCATGTGCCCAAGGTATACAGAAGCGTATCCGTAAGATTAAAGGTACTTATTTTTTCGTACCGTCTACAATATTAGGTCGATTTGCTGAATTTTTTGTTTCACATATTTGAAAATATTTTAAGAAAATATTATATTCTAATATTCAATTCAAAATTAAATAAAATATTCTTAAAAACATATACATTTTTCAAAAACATTAGTTTAATATTCTTCAAGATATTCCTATAAAAATGAATATTTTATATTATTATGATATGATAATATTTTGATAATATAAAATAAATATTTTATAAATCTTTTCACTTCATTTTATCACCTAATATTTTTTATCTATCTATTATCACTTGCCATTTTTTATTATCCGTTATTATTAACTATTATTTATTATTATCTATTATCATTTTTCACATTTTAATAAAATTGTAGTGATGGGTCTTTTGGGTAATAATTGTAATTGTAATTATAATTAAATATTTTGTAATGAAAAAATATTTTATGATAATATTTATGAAAAATAATTAATAGTTAATAGTGATTATTTTTATTTTCTCCTTTTTTTAAGAAGAAAAAATAGGTTATAGGCACACATTCAATGTGAAATTATTTGCATTGATCAACTTTTGCATCTTTAATTTGAAATGGCCAACAACACACTTTGCTTTTGTTTTCTTTATAATTAATTAATGGGTTAACATCATATTAGCATTGATCTAAAAAGAGGGCCTTGGCACATTGCGACAACAGAAAACTATTGTTGAAAAGCTTAGTTCACAGACATATACATCGTAATCCCAGCCGTTGTTTACGATTCTTTTTATAAAAATAAAGGAACTTTTTGGTAATATTTATGTTTTTTAATCCATATTCTTTTGACCAAAAAATGGGTGGCTGTGTATTATTATTGACTCTAATTAGCATCTCGAGGATTAAATATATTAATTTTGATTTGATGCCGGCACTCTCTCTGGCCACTAAAAGCAATTAAATAAATGAGGACTGATTCACGATTCCATTTGGTACATTTTATAGTGGCCATGCAACTTCAGTTACATTAATGAACAACTTCTGTTTCCATGTTGGATGTCAAATCCTCAACCAAGTTTCAGTTTCTTCATTCTTTGTTCTTTGCTTCTTCATTCTTTTTAGCACTCTCTCTGAACTAATTACTTTTGTACTTTCTTCTTCTTCTTCTTAAAGAAAAAGTTGTTTTTTGCAAGAGTTTTATAATTTCGTCTTCTGTTGTCTTTTGTCTTATCCTTTTAGGTTTATAATTGTTAATTTGGTATACAATAGCAAGTAGTACGAAGTGATCCTTTCCACCAGCAAAGTGATTGAACTAATTATAGTATCTAAGTCGCTATTTTATTTTATGGATGAATGTAAGAGAGTATCAATTTATAATTAGTGAAGGGTAAATACTTCTTATAATCATTAGCATTTTGATAAAATTGTGATGATAAATTAAGTAATTATGATTTAAGTTGAATATTTTATAGTGAAGAAGTAAATAATAATATTTAAAGAGAAATTGATTATCTCTACTGTCTAACTTTTTGAAAAAAAAAAAGTATTGACCCTTGCCTCCAGTTTGAAGCTATAAAAAAATATAATTCAATTTATTTTAAAATAAATTAATCCGTATAATTGTTGATGAATTCAATTTTAATTCTAATTTTTAATGTGTTTTAGACGTGGGTTTAGTCTAGCAATAATTTACAAAATAATCGCATGGACAATAACACATTGGGATTTTACATAAGAAGTACGAAGGTATAGAACAGCTCTCAAAATTTTTGACTCAAATTGTGTACAATATTCTTTTAAGATTTTACTTGATTTAGGACCTTTTATATATATATATATATATATATATATATATATATATATATATATATATATATATATATATATATATATATGTATGTATGTATGTATCCACATAGGAGAGGACTAAAGAATATAGAACATATATATCAATTTTCTTTGTGGGCAAATAAACGGGCATATATCAAACAATTTTAATGTGTTTAATCACATTTAGAATGCATTGTACAAATGTCAAATATTGAATTTCAAATTTTGTATAGTTTTAGTTTTCAGATGTGCTTGCTAGAATATTGTGGGGGTGTTTTGAGACCGAGTTATTCACACTTACGTGCATTGGCAATATATATTTCGCAGGAGTAGAGTCGGTGGAGACAAACTTAGCCAATGACCAAGTCATTGTGAAAGGCGTGGTAGATCCTGCGAAGCTCGTGGAATATGTGCACAAGAGAACCGGAAAGCAAGCTTCCATTGTGAAGGACGAAGAAAAGAAAGAAGAGAAGAAAGAAGAGGAAAAGAAGGAAGAAGAGAAAGAAGGAGAGAAGAAAAACGAAGGTGAACAAAACAAGGAGGATGATGACAACAAGGACGAAATCAAGAGGAATGAGTATTGGCCTTCAATGCCCTACGTTGAATACGCCTATTATTATCATCCTGATCAGATTTTCAGTGATGAGAACCCCAATGCTTGCTCTGTTATGTGAAACAATAGTTTCTGCTTCCTCATCATCTCTCGTTTTTAGCTAAATTAGTTGCAGCAAAGTATCTTTGCTATGTATTAATGGTGATCCTCGAATAACATATAGCTGCGCTAGCTGTATAACTTGTTCCTGAACTTTGTAGCATATCCTTGCAAAAGGGGTGTCTGGGAGGACTTGTGTTGGTGTAATTCTCGATCTGTTTTCGTGAATTTTGGCCTGGAACTAAAATATTTGTATTTATGGTGTAAGCAATATTTAGAATTTCAAGTGATTTATTATTTTGCACGAGAAATGTTTGTCCCTTTAAAATGGAATTAGTTGGAAGTACGATATCTATATAAAAATATTTTCACTTTATAGGATTATTTGCATATAATATGTGTTTATTTATATGATTTTGGTGATTAAATATTTTCGGTAAAATTTGAACAACATCACGCTCTACACCAAGAATAATTTGAAATCACTCACTCTGCAGACCTTTTAGGTACATTGAGAAACTTTTGCATGCTTTAACTAGGTTACATATCTTTCTAATTATAACTAATAAATAAAATATAATTATCAACTTTTAAAATTTTCAATATTTTAAAAATAAAAAAATTAAAATTTTAAAATGCATAAATTTCACAAGTTTAACAATTATTTTTAATTTATTATTTATGATTAAAGATACGTAACATAATTTAAGCATACAAAAAATTTTCGCGCTAAGAATGCCAGAAGCTGTACTTAGTATGCAGTGGTATTATGTTCAAAATCATAATCATATGCAGCATTTTTGCTTCATATACATATACATATATATACATACATATATATATATATATATATTTTACATATGCTTAATTGCTTAACATACGGTGCCGGTGCACCGAAGCAAGGGGCTTGATAGTGATAATGCGAGGGGAAATAAATAGTTTTTGGACCACAAGGAAAAGGCTGGCTGTACTTGATAGAAGACTACTAGGCTTGGCCCAAACACATATACATAAGAAAATGCAGGAGGAGACTAGTGGGCAGGTCCTAATCAGTTCAACAGTAATTGTGGTACCAAGACCGTCTGACTTGCCAAAATTAATGCTCGGTGTGGTACATTTCAATGTTCTTTCACCCATTGAAGACTGGAACGCTTTATTTGATAGGTGGGAAAGAAAATAAAGAAGAATTTTTTTTTTTAATTTCTTTCTTCTCTTATTTGAATGAAAAGAAATGATTATTTTCTAAGCAGTTTAAATTTTTTATTTTTTATTTTTTTCTCAATTTAAATTTAAAAAATTTCTCTTCTCTTTTCCCTAATTTCTTCTCAACCAAACAAGCAAGAAGGATTGTCTTCGAGATAAATTCCTTTGGTTACATTGGGGACCTCAAAAGCATCCATCATTTTATTCTTGCACCGCATATGAAATAGAATAAGGCAGTTTTCGTTCTTTTATATTTGCCCGTTACTTATTTTTTCCTTATAGATTATAAAATTTATAATTCTATAAATGCTACCATCTATTAAAAAGAAATGATTATTTATTTCATTTTAAATAATACAACATTTTTTTTTATGAAATAGTATGTAAAATAAACTGGGACCAATTCTAAATACTCTAAGTCAAATTCTAAACTAAAACTATTCATGGACTTATTAGGCTAAGCTTGGACCTAAACTTAGAGGATATGCTTGGCTTTGATCCAAAGTTCAAATTTTAATTCATATAATTTTGAGTCCGTTCATGAATTAGAGCTGGAATTTATAGGCTTGGATGAAGTTCAAACTTAAGTCCATGAGTTTAATAATAATTATTGTTTGTTAAAATGAAGTGATAATATAATTTAAATATATTTATTTTATAATTTAATTTAAAGGAGGAAAATTTTAATCTCAAGAATTTAATAACTTTTAATTTATGTAATTTAGTGAAATTAAATATTGGTGGATAGAATGTCACTTCTTAAATTATATATGGACCAACAACGTGAAATTAAATCAAATCATAAATGATTTTCCTATATTAAAAACAAAAAATGAGCTATTTCGACGGTATTCTAATTTTAAATTATTCCTTCATAAAAAATAATGTAAATTTTACTAAATGAAATGAAAAATAATATAAAATATATCGAAGAGTTTTTGGTGTATATTGCGTAGATCTTTTTCTTATACCAATCGATAAGATTATATATATGTCAAAATTATATCATATAAAAAGCTTATCTATCTTAGTAAAAAACACGATGTATATAGTGTTGATATTTATTGTGGTCGATCGACACTAATTGCGACATATGGATTATTTTGTTAGTATTTTTTAAGATTTTCATAAACATTTTTTGAATTCTATTTTAAAATATTGGATATGTATTAAATGATTGATAGCTTTCATCGTAAACAAAAGCAGTTTTGTCTTAAGGCTATTAAATGATTTATTACTCCTTTCATTATAAACCACGCTAAAATTCTTAAAAGGAATTTAGGGAAGATTTAACACTTATCTATATTTATTACACCAGATTTTCTGGAATAAATTTTTAAATATTAAGTCAATTGACTTTTTTATTAATGAAATTTTTTTTAAAATATTATAAAAGTAATTAGAATTAAAATTTAGACTTAATTCAAGTTAAATTTGAATTTAACCCATTATATATGAAAGTTTAAACCATTGAATGAGTTTAAATTTTTTACCGAAATAATAAATTAAAACAAAATTTATTAGAGTTAGCCTAATAAGATTCTGAAGAGGTTTAGGTCTAAGAACACCACTACTTTAAACCGTAAAACCGATAGCAACAGTTTATCCCGAGTTTTAAGAAAGTTACTGAGGATTGATTTTCCCTTCTTCGCATGCCTGCAACTGCAAAATAAAGAAAGGGGATCAAAGTCGGGATTTTCAAGGGGAAACTGACAGTCAAGTCGATGACAAGGTAACACTCTCGAAAAGAGCTCTCTTAATTAGAAGGTAAGAGTGTATCTTATACTTGGATTTCTTTTGTAGAGTAGTAACAGGTAATTAGATAAATAGTTAAATAATTACGGTCATAACTCCGGTAATAGTGGTATTCATCGGTTATAATTATGCAAAAACTGTACTCCCAACCTCCTTAGTGGGAGATACAATGGATAAGTTTTTTTTCCCCAATTTTTAGTATCTAACAATTATATTAAATTTTAATTAATCTGAAATTAAGTAGAATCAGATATTTTTTGAAGAGCAAAATTTTTTTCAATATTTTTTTTTTTGCAATTCAAATATAAAATCTTACTTATAAAAAATGAACTTCTAACATAAACTTTTAACCATTTAAACTAACAAGCATCGGCTAGATGCAATGATATTGCCAACTTGCAAAAAGATATTATAATAAGTATGATATAAAACTGTAATTAGAAAGATTCATGCAAAACAACATTATAATTTAAAAATAGAAAAAATTACATTTTACCTTCTTTAATTACGGAGTTGTTAGATTTTACTCATTGAATTATTGAAATTTGAATTTTACTCCATCTAACTTTATAAAATTTGAATTTTACCCCACCGTTATCAATTTAAAAAAATTTGTTAAGAAAATATCCGTTATCATATTTTATTTATTTTTAAAAATTTTTTTCACTTATTGACAGTTAAAAATCGATGTTATCATAAACCATCACTAAGGATGATAGTGTCAATTTTTAACCGTCGCTAACTAAGTATTACACAATCATTGCTCTAAGTGTTATGATTGTTAATGGTAGGAGTAAAATTTAAATTTTATAAAGTTATTAAGAATAAAATTTAAATTTTAATAATTTAAGAGTATAAAATTCGATAACCACGTAACTAAGAGAGTAAAATATAGTTTTCCTTTTAAAAATACACTTCCAACCATTGTGCTAGTGTGTTGACTGCTGAGGTTGCGTCAACGGTTGACAACTTGATAACGTTGCAGAATTCGAGGCAGATGTTTAAGGTTCGTCATCATCCTCTGCTTCTTTGATGCCGTCGCTGAATAGTAGAAATGTAGCGCCCCACCAGCAGAAATTGAGGTTGAAGAGGCCAATTGGCTGAGGCAGCAAGCCGCCTACTTCACGGAAGTGTCTACTCTTGTATGACATGACACGATTTGAATATTAAGCCCCTTGAGTCAAACTGGTTGGTAGGTAAAGCTTATAATACACTATTATATTATACTAAATTTAATTATATATTAAATTAATAATTTTTTAAAATATATTATATAATAATATATTAATAATAAAATTTAATAATATATCAATAAATTACTAAATTAAGAATGCGCCATCATTTTTTCCCTAAATAATATTGCATTAGCTTAGAGAAAAATAAGAAGCCAGTCTCGAGGAAATTAAAATTCATACGGGAATCTTGACTTTGATGTAACCAAATTAATAAGTAATGTAGACATTCTGTCTTCGTCTATGGCCATGCGTGCATGGACCACAATGTGGACTTCGTTTGAAGCATTTACATGTTAGTGAAGGCCCACTTCCATATGAATCTTGGCTTGTTTTTTTTAATCAATGCATATATCTATTATTTCTAATTCTCCCAACTTTTTTTCTGTTATTATAATAGAAACCTGATGTCTCAGAAAAGATTTCAATGTAAGAATTTTAAATTTATTTTAGGATCTCATGTATGATAATTAGAACACCATAAATATGAAATTAGAATTTACTTACCTGATGGATTTGCAGCCATGATCGAATTCAGCGGAAGCTAATGAATTCTACTTAACTAGATCTTCCTCTTTGCTCTCCTCTTCGCTCTTCTCTTCGATGACGGCTCTCAATGGGTAGAAACCGTGTGTATGAGAAGTGAAGAGGGGACCTAGCCTTAATCCTTATTTATAATCCTAGCAATTCTCCCTATAAAAAGATTACTAAGTCTTTGGGACTACACAACCGCCAAACCACATTAAACTATGTGCCCATATCTTTAAGATCACAATTTTAAATGAGTCTCATGCATTTCTCACAATTGGGCTAAATATTTAATTAATCAATTTTTATTAAATCATAAATTACCAATTAATAGCAGCTCACTTTATGAAAAATTATAACATTCTCCCACTTGAGCAATATTAATTGGGTTTTTATTAGAGTTTTAACAAAATACATTTTGAAAACAAGACTCCAGACTGATTGAAAATTTTTTTATGTGGCCACAATTAAAAAAAGAAAAAAATAATTTAACCCTTTGAGATAACATCACAATAATCCTATCTAATATAACTAACTAACACTGAATCATAGCGGCCTTTATGCCCCTTATTGACATAAGACCAATCTATGGTTACAAGTGCTAGTGACTTTATCGACAATGGATTTTAGTGTGACTGTGTAGTAAGAAAATAGCATTAAATGTGATCAAACGTGCTATTTTCATTATCAGTCCTCCGTGATTTCTCTAAACTTGATGAGAAATCTATTTACTATATGTATGTCTCATTCATATTCTCGAGATCATTCAATGATGTCATTCCATAAGACATACTTTCTTAACATCAAAGTCATATTTAAGACAGACACCAGTCTTAAGGAGCAAGATTTCAATACTTATAAGTATATGTTCAAGTAAGAATATATAATAGCATAGATTATCTACTTTATAATGATCATCAATGAAATTAAAATCTTATAAAAAGAGTGTCTAACATAATAAATTATAACATGAGAGTATCAAACACAAGAAATATGCTCCCACTAATAAAATACATCAAAAGACCTTAAGACACTCATACTCTCAACATGTTTGCTAAAAACTATAGGTCTTAATCCTTTAGTCAGAGGATTAGCAATCATGTTATTTGTATCAATATGCTCTACAGTAATATCACCATTTTTCACAAAATCTTTGACCTTAAGGTACTTTATTTCCAAATGCTTAGACCCACATGTAGTTTTATTGTTTTTGGAAAATAACACAGCAGATTTGTTATCACAATAAATTCTTAGTGGATTAGAGATGGAATCAATGATGCGAAGACCAGAGATAAGATTCTTTTGCCAAATGGCTTGCGTAGCTGCTCCATAACATGCAACAAACTCAGCTTGCATAGTAGAAGAAGCTAAGAGTGTTTGTTTTACACTCTTCCAAGATATAGCTCCTCCAGCTAATGTAAAAATGTATCCTGAAGTGGATTTCATATCATCCTGAGAGCTAGCAAAGTCAAAATCTGTGTATCCAACAATCTCAAGATTGTCAACTTTTCTATAAATCAGCATGTAATCTTTTGTCTTTTGTAAATACCTTAATACTTTCTTAACAACAACCCAATGATCCATACTAAGGTTAGAAAGATACCTACCAAGAACTCCCACTGCAAATGCAATGTCAGGCCTAATGCAGACTTGTGCATACATAAGACTCCCTACTGTACTAGAATAAGGGATATTCTTCATAGATTCTCTTTCTAAATCATTCTTAGGACATTGACTAAAGTTGAGTTTATCACCTTTTATAACAGGTGCATCCCACCCTTACAATTCTGCATATTAAATCTAGTGAGCACATGATCAATGTAAGACCTTTGTGAAAGTCCCAACAAACCTCAAGATCGATCTCTATGAATCTCTATCCCAAGAACAAATGAAGCATTCCTAAGATCTTTCATATAAAAAATCTTGGACAATGATTGTTTAATCTCATGCAACAATCCATTATCATTACTGGCTAATAGAATATCATCCACATAGAGGACAAGAAAAATGTACTTACTCCCACTAATCTTAAGGTATATGCACTGATCAACTTTATTTTTCTCAAAATCCATGGAAGTGATCACCTCATCAAATTTAAAATACCATTACCTTGAAGCTTGTTTAAGTCCATAAATAGACTTTTTAAGTCGACACACTAAATGTTCTTTTCCAGGTTCTTGAAAACCCTCTGACTGTACCATATAAACTTCTTCTCTCAAATCCCCATTCAAGAAGGCTGTCTTCACATCCATTTGATGAAGCTCTAAGTCATAGTGTGCTACTAAGGCCATGATGATTCTAAAGGAATCTTTAGATGAGACTGGTGAAAAGGTCTCATTATAGTCCACTCCTTCTTTCTGAGTGAATCCTTTTGCCACCAATCTAGCTTTAAACCTTTCAACATTTCCTTTAGAGTCTTTCTTGGTTTTGTACACCCATTTACATCCAATAGGTTTGCATCCATTTGGAAGCTCAACAAGTTCCTAAACAACATTGTGAGCCATAGAATTTATTTCATCTTTCATTGCATCCACCCATATATCAGACTGTGCACTAGTTATTGCATCTTTGTAAGTCACAGGATCAACAACATGACTAATATCATAGTCACTCTCTCCAAGAAAAACTAAGTAATCATTAGAGATTGCAGATCTTCTTTGTTAGTAGATCTTCTCAAAGGCACCTCAACATCATTCTCTTGAGCTTGAATTACATCAACAGGATCGGGAATTTGATTAGGAGGATGAGCAAGAGGGAGAGGATCTGTATTCTGCTGCACATTTTCTCCTTTTCCAATATCTACTGGTACTGCAAGATTTTGTGGGTTTGGTAAAGGGAAAGTGACATATCTTACAGGTTCATCATCATTGATAACTTCTATGATGCTTCTATCTGCAATATCCCATTCCAAGAATTTCGCCACTTGTGACTCCACAATTTTTGCTCCATGTTCAGGACAATAGAATTTATACCCTTTGGAATGATCTGGGTACCCTATGAAGTAGCAACGAGTAGATCGAGGTTCAGTTTTCTTTTCAAAAGGATTATAAATTCTAACTTCTGCAGGACATCCCCAAAATCGAAAGTGATTCAAGTTAGGTTTCCTTTTGGCCTATAGTTCAAAAGGTGTTTTAGCTACAGATTTGCTGGGCACTCTATTCAATATATATAATGCACATTTCATGGCTTCACCCCAAAGAGATTCAAGAAGATTGGTTCTACTCATCATGCTCCTCATCATATCTTTAAGAGTGCGATTTCATCTTTCGGCCACACCATTTTGCTTAGGACTACCAAGCATAGTATATTGGGCAATTATCCCATTCTCTTGTAAGTATTTGGCAAATGGTCCCATATGCTGTCCAGTTGTGTCATGTTTACCATAATATTCACCACCTCGATCAGACCTAATAATTTTGATGACTTTTCCCAATTGTTTCTCTACCTCTGTTTTAAAATTTTTAAATTTTTTAAAAGCATAAGACTTCTCCTTAATTAGGTAAAGATAACCATAAAGAGAAAAATCATCAATAAAGGTAACAAAATATTTATTACCACATAAAGTAGGAGTAAGTGGTCCACTAATATCAGTATGCATAATTTCTAAAAGGTCAGAACTTCGAGTGGCACCTTTATTTTTAGTCTTAGTTAACTTACCCCTTATACAATCAACACATGTGTTTAAGTTTTCAAATTTAAGAGAAGGTAAAGAACCATCTTTTATTAATCTATTAATTCTTTCATTTGAGATGTGGCCTAATCTTTTATGCCATAATAAGAAAGACTTTTCACTAACTAAAGTTCTCTTAGACATTATATTTTCAACATTCATAGTACTATATTCATTGTTTTGGGCCAAGCACAATCTATATAAACTATCATCAAGCTTAAATTCACCTATAATTTTAGAATTTAAAAATAAATTAACTTTTCTATTCTTGATGATAAAATGATAACCATGTTTATCCAAAACAGAAACTGAAATTAAATTTCTCTTAAAGGAGGGCACATAAAAAATATTTTCCAAAATAAGTTCAAAACCAGACTCCAAATTTAAACCTATTATTTCAATAAAATAAACTTCTACTTCAGCATTATTTTCAACTCTAAGCTTGACCTCTTTCTCACTTAGCTTCCGCTTGCTTTTGAACCCCTACAAAGTAACAGCAACGTGAACAGTTGCACCACTATCAAGCCACCATGAGTTTAATAGTGCACTAATAAAATAGGATTCAAAACAAACGAAAGCTAGTGGTTTACCTTCTTGCTTACCCTTTTTCTCTAACCAAGATTTGTATTTGTGACACTCGAATTTCTTATGACCTTTCTTTTTACAGAAAAAATATTTATTTTCTTTCTTAATGACAGCTTTAGGACCACTTACCCCTCTTATCTGATTACTACCTTGGCCTTTCTTGTCCTGAGACTTATTAGGTGCTTTTGACCTAAACTTCCTAAACTTGTTAAAATTTTTCTAGTTGGTAGATTTAGAGTTAATGGTAAGTAAGGCATTCTCATTTTTCTCCCTTTTGAGTTTTTCCTCTTCAAAAACACATTTAGATATAAGATCATTGATACTCCAAACTTCATTCATGGTGTTGTAAGCAGCTTTAATTTGGGTGAACTCAAGAGGAAGTGAATTGATGGCATGGTGAACAATAAATTTGTCACGTAAGGTGATTTCATGGGAAGCTAATTTGTTTTTGATGTGGACCATTTTCATGATAAAGTCTCTAATATTTCCAACAAAATCATACTTCATGCTTGTCAGCTCACTCATAAGATTCCCAGCCTCAGACTTTCTGGATTTTTGGTACATTTGACTAACAACATCATGGAGTTCTTTAGCATTTTCAATCTTATCCAACCCACTCAGAAGATGTTCAGAGACAGATCTCTTAATAGCATGTAGACACATACGATTTGCTCTATCCCACTTGGCAAACAACTCCTTTTGTTCAGCAGTACTTTGGGCAATGATGGCACCGGGTGGATCAATCCGTAAGGCTATGTCTATATCGCTCATAACTAAGGCAAAGTTCAGGTCTTCATTCCATCTCTTATAGTTAGATCCATGTAGGATCTCAATGGTAGCTTGGTTGCCATTTACAGCAAAAGTCACTGTTCAAGACAAATTGCAATAATTAACTAATGGATAATTTAAAAAGAATAGCAACGATTCCTGATGTGCTACAATAACTGGAGAGTCTAGGTGCATCATCATATTCTCCCATTTAGGCAAAAAATATAACATGCTAGTAAATACCCTCCTCATAAGGCTAATATAAAAATATCCAATTTTCAAAAATTCATCCCCTTTAGGCAGAAAGACTTTCTAAATTGAAATATTTTCATCCGTGATGCCTTATGCCACAATGCTAAAATTATCTTACATAATAACCCCATTTAGGCAGGCGATTATATAAGATAATTCTAATACTATCCTATGATTTTTGAATAAGAAAATATTTCACTAATCACTATAAATGAGCTACTTTGGCAGCCAAGCATTTATAGTTACTAATGAAAATTTTTCTTGAATCTGGAAAAGTTAAATTATTCAATATCTTAATTTGTATACTCAACCATATGTATGCAATGAACTTAGTTTTCCAAAAGATATGTATGTCAGTTTTCAAAAAGATATGTACGTCAATCCTAATATATATATATATATATATATATATATATATATATATATATATATATATATATATTTATATAAAGTTGTACTACAGGGGATTTGGAATTCCTGAAAGCAACAGGTATTTGGTCTAGCTTCGGGTGCAACAGGTGCCGAGTTGAATTCTCGCAACACCCCACCTCAACCGTTTATATATACATATATATATATATATATATATATATATATATATATATATATATATATATATATATATATATATATATATATATATATATATATATATATATATATATATATATGGAAGAAGAAAAAAAAAAGAGGAAACCACCAAATTTTAAATCCTGTGTCCAATGGATTTCGGCGCAACGTACTGCCACAAATATATATATATATATCAAAAAAGAAAAGGAAATCAGGGCACGCCATACGAGATCTAAGAAAATTTATATATATATAAGGTCATATGCTTTGGTGTGACTTTAGTTTCAAATTTACAAAAACCCACAAACTTGCAGCAAATCAGTCAAAACACTTTATGAAATTCCAAACAGCATGTTATATATATATATATATATATATATAATACGCTAAACCAAATATTCCAAACACTTAAGAATTTCGAAGAGTAACTCTATCGGAAAGACATATGCTTCCGAAATTAGTAATACTAAATATATATATAACAGTTAATGAAACAATTCCTAACAGAATACTAAATAGAAATACATATGTCTTCCGTACAATTTTATATAAAATTGACAAATTAGGATTTCTTAATTCAACAACCCTAATATATATAAACAGAATATTAATCTAAAATCTTTTCCAATGAAAAGTTCATGATGATACATTAAAGAATTATAAAACAAATATTATAGATTGGTCGTATGATTGTATTTTGGAAATCATACATATAAAATTTCATCACAAATCTTCAATCAAAATAATATAAAATATAATTAATTATTCTGGGTTCTAATATCATACATGTAAGCTCTGATACCACATGTAAGAATTTTAAATTTATTTTAGGATCTCATGTATGATAATTAGAACATCATAAATATGAAATTAGAATTTACTTACCTGATGGATTTGCAGTCATGATCGAATTCAGTGGAAGCTAATGAATTCTACTCAACTAGATTTTCCTCTTCGCTCTTCTCTTCAGTGACGGCTCTCAATGGGTAGAAACTGTGTGTATGAAAAGTGAAGAGGGGACCTAACCTTAATCCTTATTTATAATCCTAGCAATCCTCCCTATAAAAGGATTACTAAGTCTTTGAACCTACACAACCGTCAAATCATACTAAACTATGTAGATGTGCTAAGCCCATATCTTTAATATCACAATTTTAAATGGGTCTCACGCATGTCTCACAATTGGGCTAAATATTTAATCAATCGGTTTTTATTAAATCACAAATTACTAATTAATAGCAGCTCACTTTATGAAAAATTCTAACATTCAAACCCCTCCAACGTTTAATATGCGGATCATATTACGTTATGCATACCTAATACTGTAGTGTAGCATCAAACATAGTAACTATCTAACCAATACCCATACTTTAGTAATACAATAATATTAATACTATTTTGTAAGTTTCATTTTTTTATATTCGAAATTTGAATTCAAAATTTTTTATATATATTGGTTAAATGAATAATTACTTCAAACATCATAAAAAGAAAAGTAGCTATGTAATCATATTGTAAATTTTAGTTATTATTATTTTATTATCAAACCACTATTTTTCGCAACATAACTGCAATTAAATTATAAATGTCTCTGTATAAGAAAAATCAGCAAGCTACTAAATCCCAACAGAATTCTATACTTCTCCAGATTTTAATAATGCAGTAAGTGATTGTTGTAGTGTCTAAACAAATTTAGAAATAATAACAGGTGAGATTTGAGTAGAACCAAGCTAGAACTAACTCAAGGATCGTTGCTTCCAACCTGTTAAGGATCCGAACTTTTTAACAACATTCAATTAAACGATAGGTAATTGACTCGTTTGAAATCCATATATGTTTACATTTACATCCATTTCTATAAAAATAAACCTATGTTTTTCATTATAAAAGTATAATCATCTATTTTTCTTATCTAAGCTTTTTCTTATAAAAAATATGAAATTATCTTCTTTTTTTTGTCAATAAAAATTAGAAATGGCAATTGAGATCTAAATTTATTTAACTATTCATGTTTATCCCTATTTTAATATATTTATATTAATTTTTAAGACAAGTATGGATTGAATCATTATTAATTTTACTAAATTTATAAATAACTATTTATCTATTTATATTTATAAGTAATAGGATATAGATTGTACAAATCAAAGCATATTAAAATATTTTTATAACTTAATATAAATTTGAATATGTAAAATTATTTCCATTAAATAAATTATATCATAATCTTTTTATATATATGATGATATTAATTCTCAATTAATTATAAAATATTATTCAAACAAATATTTAACGAAATTCAAAATTCGTCAAATATTTAGTAGTTAAATTTAAATCTAAGTAATTGATCAGTAACAAATTTAATTTGAATTTCACCATTTAAATTAAATAAATATTTTCCAATTTAGGTAAACTCATTGTCTCCGGATTTTTTTTCACTCTAGACAAGATAAATTTTGTTTGTTATTATTGATGCAACTTGGTAGCATAGAGTAGAAAGATGACTATGGAGCCGAACTTTTTGAGATTCACAAGCTTTTGTCTGCTATGGAAATAGAAATTGCTAAGCTGTTGTCTCAGTGGTGTGAACAAAGAAATTGGGTTTAAATCATTGAACCTAAGGAAGAATCTGACCAATTCCTATCCATTTAGATGGAATTAAATTTTCAAAGAGGCCCAGTGTCAATTATTAAGCCACGTCAAGCTGTTTAATTTTTTCTTCCAATATTGTTTGCTTCTTTTTATCGTTTTCTGTCTCGGTGCATCATAGAATGAATAATTGTTACTTCTTTTTTTGTCAAATAAATGGGGATACAAACTTTTGATAAATAAAATCTGTGTTATTTCTATCCAATCAACACTTTATTTATTTTTTAATTATTTTCTGTGGGCAAAGATTTATACCCTCTTTGTTGAAAATATAGGATGGATAGCTTTTCAATTACAATTTAAAATTGACCAATACCAAGACTCGAGTAGGGTACAATTACAATTACAAATAGTCAACATTGGGCTAAATTTTACTATAAATGAATGAGATATGCCCTTTAAGACATTAATTTGAGCTTGTGCTCTTAATTTATTTGAGGTTAAAATTTATATTTGATTTGATTTATTAACAAATTAATTTGACATAATAATTTATTTAAAAATTTATCTATATAAATAAAATTTCAAATATACTAATTAATTAAGACTTTTGTAAGATCTAAAATAAGTTAATAACCTAATTGAGTTTATATGTATGAATTCATATATCAAAATATTATATATGTATATATTATATATTATATTACATTATAAATAAATATATTACTTGTCAAATAATTTTACTTGATAGGTTTATAAAACAAGTTTAAAATAAATTCTAATCTATTGATTTAACTTAATTTATTTAAATAAATAAATCGAATTTACCCAGATAAAAATAAGTCGAATCGCATGTCCTTGACAAGACCACAAAACCACTTATTGGAACCAGGAGCAGAAATTACGAAGCCGTTGGCATACTGCCCCATCCCACTGGACCGCGATGGACAGCGCACTGGTGCTGTGAATTGTACACTACCAAGTTCCTGAGAAAATAAGGAGTATAAAATTCACAACTTACAACAACTACAAGTCGCTTCTATTTTTGCTGGCGCAATGACACATAAGTAATATAGAAAATTCTATGTTATAATATTGTCTCATATCAAAATATTATTAAATTTAATTATGTATTAAATTAATAATTTTTAATAGTATGATGCATAATAATATATTAATTCTTATTCTTAATTTAGTATATATGACACAAAATACACCATAAACCCTCTCAAATTTAATTTACTAAAAAATTATTCATGCATTGTATAGATAAATATTTATTTCAATAATATAATATTGTATATTAATTATTTATAAGAAAAAATGGATAACATTTTAATTAATATATAGCAAACAGCCCTGAAAAAAGTTATTTCTTCATTAATTTTATTTAATATTTAAGTAAATAATTAATTTTTCATTCAAATATTATATCAATTAAATATTATTTTTAATATAATTATTATCACTAAAATAATAAATTCTTGTTCAAATGACAATATATATTTACTTATCACATTACAACATAAAACAAACTTTTGAAAGTAGAAATTTTATAGTATAAATAAATATTTATTTTAATAATATAACATTATAATTATATATTAATTATTTATAAAAAGGATTAGATGAAAAATGGATTAATTTATAGCCAACAACTCTGAAATAAAAAATTCATATCTATAGTTTTAAGATATTTGAAGGCAAGAGTATTTAATAAAATAAAAATTAAAAAAATTTAAGAGAGAAAAAAAATCACTCCACTCATTTTGCTCAACAATTAAGTAGGTAATTAATTTTAAATTCAAATATTTTACATGTTGAATAAAATTTAATATTTTAATATCAAATATTTTATATTTTTTTAATTCATATGAAAGAGAAGAATAGTTTTTTATTAGAAAATATCAATAACTGATTCATATTTAGTATTTTCTAAAAATTGCTTTATAATAAAGTCCCTTCCTTGAAATATAATTATAAATATAAAATAATAAATAAATAAAAAGTATATAGTGAATAATGAATTTTTAGAAAAAGAATTGATCTATCATTTAGTTAAAGCTTAAGAAAAATATGTTAAGGACAGACGTGGAAAAAAAAAGGTAAAGATAGAGATATCAAGTTCAAACTTTCTTTGATGGGTACAAGTGAAATTGTTCATTTGTTTATAAAAGTAAATAGTGATTTTATCAAATAAAAATAAAAAAAAGTATATTATAGATGAAAATTTTTAAATTTTAGATTAGACGTAAATAAAATAAAAATAAGGATAAAAAAATTCTAATCAAATCAGATTAAGATAAAAATAAATTTTTTTAAATAAAATTAGATAAAAAGAAAGATAAAATAATTTTCAAGTTTTAAAATAAAAAATACTGTATTTATTAATATTAATATTTTCATACAAATTTAAAATAATAAAAAATAACTTATTGATATATATTATTAACTACAAATTTATAAATTTTATAACTAATAGTCCACATGTTTATATGATAGTGGTTTTGCTCCTTTTATAATTTCCTCCGAAATTGTGTGAAATTGTGCTTTTGTTGTTAAATAATGTAAAATAGTTAAACTATATAAAAAATGAATGCTTTTCTAGTTTTACACATCAAGAATCTATTAAACTATTATACAAAATTGTGCTTTTACTATTAAATAATATGAAATAGTTAAACTATATAAAAAATGTATACTTTTTTAGTTTTACACATTAAGAATCTATTAAACTAATGGTGCAAATGTTTGCATTTCCAATATTATACATCAAAATAGAGATACCAAGTGTAAGTTTTCTCCATAGATGTAAGTAGAATTGCTCATTTATTTACCAAATATTAATTTTATGAAATGAAGATGCAAAGAAAATGTATTATAAATGAAAATTTTTAAATTTTAAATTGGATGTAAAATAAAATGAAGATAATGATAAAAAACTTTCTAATTAAATCAAATGAAGATAAAAAATAGAAATTTTTTAAATAAAATTAAATGAAGATAGAAATAAAATGATTTTTAAATTTCAAAATTGAAAATTTGAAAATGTTCATTTATTAATCTCAATGTTTTCATACAAATATAAAATAATAAAAAATGACTTATTCATATATATTGTCAACTATAAATTTGTAATTCATAACTAATAGTCTATATGCTTACATAATGGTAATTCTCTTCCTTTTATAATCTCCTTTAAAATTATGTTTTTGCTGTTAAATAATGTAAAATAGTTAAACTATATGACAAATATATGTTTTTCCGATTTTATACATAAAAAATTTATTAAAATAATGAAAACTAATTAAGTTACAAATTTTCTTGAAAAATAAAAATTTAATGAAATAAAGTACTCATAACAAAAAAAGGACAATCAAACTGTAATAATAATTTAAAAAATAAGAAAAAATTATAAAAAAGAATTTATATGATAAAATCTTTGTATCAAGTAATTGTAAAAGGTTGAAAGTAGTATTGGAGATGAAGATGAAAATTTTTATCTCGTACAAAATAATAACTTTAAAGTGATTAAATGTGAAAAAAATAAAAAAAAATTAAATATAATTTAGGGAGCTTTTTATGAAAATAAAATATTTTTTTATGAGAATGAAATAAGTGGATAAATGTGAACTTATAGATATTAAGGATAAAGTTAAAAATTTTCATCTCAGATAAAATGATGGCTTTGAAATAAGTAAAGTTAAAAATAAAAAAAAGTAAAATATAAATATAATTTAAAAAAATTGTTATGAGAATGAAATAAATAGGTTGTTACAGATTTTAAGGATAAATAGAGATTTAAATTCAAATTTTTATTAGGAATTGATTTAATGTTAGAAGAATAAATGAAAAGAGTAATTAGTAACTTTATATTTATTACTTATTATTGGTGACTAATAAATGTAAGAAATTATTTTTAATTTTATAATTTATTTTTTATATGGAAAAGAAATGATAAATTAATTTTTTATGAAAAAATAATAAATTGATATATGATGAATTATAACAATAATGTTTGTCATAATAAGAAAAAAAAATATCATGATTACTATATAATATAAAGATTTTTTTTTTGAACTTAAAAACTCTTAATTTGTTCACGTATAGAATAAATAAGAAAAATATTCTCCTCCTTTTATGCTCCATTCTTTGATCAATAAATTAAGTGTATATAGTTGATATATATTAAAGCATCGAGTGCTGAATTCTTTTTCTTTTTAACAATAGGAGTGCATTGTATTTAGCACATACATGCAAAGTCTTTGATTTAAATTTCAAACATGATAAAAAGTAAAAGTCTTGAGAAAATATCATATATTATTGTATCACTAAAGTGTTAATTATTTGTTTTGTCATAAGACATTTTTTTATGAAAAATCTCATTTGTTTACATAAAATAAAAGAAAGTCATGTTATTTGTTTGGAATGGAAAATATTATTTTTAATACACTCTTTACATTAATGTTTAACAAATATGATATTTCTTATTCTTCTAATAATGAAGAAAATAGGGAAAGATTACCTTGATTACTAGGAATTAGTAATTAATGTATGAGTGTTAGGAAGTAATATTTGAGCATGATTTGATACGTGAACTTCTTATGTCAATATAATGTTAATACATTACGAATTAAAATTTTCAAAGTATACAATCATAGAACATTGGATATATAGCCCATAAACTTTTTTTGTAAGTACTAAGGTTTAATGCCCTTGCAATATATATTATTAGAATCATTTGAGTAATTAGTTCCTTAAGGTTTCGAGTACAAATTCAATTCAAGGGAAAAGAACTATTATAGTCTTTAAAAAATTAAAAAAAATTAAAACATTTTTGCATATGAAAATAATTATTTGATTGTATAATTATTTTTAGAATGGAAGTTTCAAAAAGAATAATGGGATTTTGTGGTAGAATATAAGGTAAAATAGTGAAGAAAAAAATATTTAAAGGTTAAGGTATAATTAGAATTGGGTAAGTTTATATAAAGGAAATTTAGAAAATTCTTTTCTAATTTTGGTCTTCAATATTTTGTTATATCTTTATTAAACCCTTAAAATCAATAAAACTCTACTTTAATAAACTTCTTCCTCACATCCAAACCCCTGTTCACCTCTTATCAAGCCAAAATGAAGTAAGTTTCTTTTGGATGATTGTTTATTGAGTTTTTGCTTGAATGAGAAAGATTAGATATCTACATGCCTAACCTTAATTCTTTGTATTTGATATGAATAGGGCAAGTTAACTAGCAATCCAATCTTTAATAATCTCCTTTATACTTAAGTAAGTAAGCGACTTACTTGGATTAGTTAGTTTGTATAATTTATGCTAGTTAGGATTAAATTAATGAGTATTGATCATTTAATGAATTAAATGATGAAAATTCTAATTTATGGCATGAATTTCTTGTTAAATTTGAGTTGAATTTCATTGTTGATGCTTGTTTTAGAGTATAAACTACACTTAAGATGTTATAAGTTGATAATTGAAAGTTAAAGTGCTGAATGAACAATAAAATTATAGAAAAAATTGCAAAATTAGAGCTATAGTAGACTATTGCCTTAAGAGTTGCTCTCAGAGGGCCTATAATGGACTTATAGTTGACTATACTAGAAAACTTACTTTTTGGATGAATATAATTGGCTATAGGTGCTAGATTTTTCCTCTAGACTCTCATAGTCAATTACATAGTTGACTATTACTTTGTTATTTTCAATTTTGTATATTTCATCAAATTTTATAATGTTAAAGTAATAAATTATTCATATAATTACATATTTAGCATATACATGCATTTATATTTGACTTCTAATGTTAAAATCCCAACATAAGATATTATTTTATTAAGAATTGTGAAAGAAGAAATGAAATCATTAAGTTATGATGTGAAATCAAATCCAATAAATGTTTATGAAAGGATAAAAATGACTAAAAGTTATAAGGAGATTTATTTACTTTTAGTTATACTTATATTGAGTTACTTTGAATTAAATCTCTTGAACTAAATAAGTTATGTATCATTATTTTTATGTTGTATAAAAAATTGTTAATGTACAATTGTAAATGGCCAATGAGATTATATGTGTAAGTGTAGTAGTCTAGTGATTTAAACATTTCCATTAAGTGCAATATTATAGGGTAATTGAAGTAATAATGACCGAACTTTATACCACATACATTATATTTATTCCATCATATAGTAGGCAAATACTTAAATAGTTTTTTTTCCCTAAGAAGCTATAATTACCTATTTTTTATATGCATTATACAAAAGAGTGTGTATTGAACTTACGAGATGCCAAAATTATATTTTATTTAATTTAATTTCCATTACTCTTGTTTACTTATTGAGTTTTTTTTTGGAAAACTTATTCTATTTCTTTTCCATAGGAAATCTTTCCCCTGGGTAGTTAGTTGTTATTTTTTAGGATGGAAATGGGCTTATTCAAACATTCTAGCACTAGGGTAAGTCACTAGAAAATTGAAATAAATAGTCATATATGTACTTATTTATTGCATAGTAATTTTGCATTTGTTTGCATTTTATTGTTAGGATTGCTTATATCCATTAAGGATTAGGGAATCATAACACGTTTTTCAAAATTACATTATATTTTTTTTAATAAGATTGGTAGGAGGGCAAATCCTTATACTGGTCACATGCCCTGTGGTTCGATTATGATAAAAAATAAAAGTAAAAAATGTAAAAGTTTTATCTTTGGGGCTAGAAGGCTGCTAATACTTGGCCACCTAAAGAATTATAATAATTCAGCTATAAGGTGAATACTTTTAGGTTTAAAAGGGTAATAATGTCGATGATTACATTAAAGGTCAATTCCCCTCTTTTCGATATTAAAGAAAAGTATCTAGAAATATCAAAATGAGCATTTAACAAAGGAATAAGTCTCAATTTGAATAGTGGAGTTGTTGAAAGAACTATGTTAAGATTTTGTCGGTACGCTTTCCACCATTATCACTTATGATGGACATTATCATTATCATTTTTATGTTTTAAGGCCATCTCTGACATCAATAATTATGGCTCTTGTATGTTGGTAATCATAATTAATTTTAAGATAATTTTAAAAATATATAATTTCTATGTAATGCATACCTACAATCTCTTAAGAAGCATCAATAGTGTGCACATGAAG
This sequence comes from Sindora glabra, assembly GCA_020226215.1. Lineage (NCBI taxonomy): Eukaryota > Viridiplantae > Streptophyta > Magnoliopsida > Fabales > Fabaceae > Sindora > Sindora glabra. The sequence continues at coordinate 7,915,258 of CM035225.1, forward strand.
AACACGAGTCAACTCCTTAGCAATTGACATGTCAAAATATTTATGGGTATTGGTGGATCACTAATCTAAAAAAAATGTCAATGAAGATATGATAAAGAGAGAATTGATGTAGATTGAAGGCACTGAATACGCTTGGAAGTTAATAGTCATGTAGGTGATGGCAAACATTCGAGGATCATGGGTATTTATCCGTTTGCTAGTTTGATTACAAAAAATAAATTTGCACACACTCTATACCTTAACTTCTAGCACTCTATTAGCCTAAAAACTACAGCTAATTTGTTACGTTTTACAATAACTCTATACAACTTGTTTAATATTGCATTTCCAGCACAAATGAACCAAGATTTTTGGAGTTTCCCACCAAATTGAGCAATTCCTTGAGTAAAGGATTCCTATCCTTAAAGAAAACTTTGCAAGAATTTTAATATTAATGTAAAATTGAGTCTAAGTTGCCTTATTCTATGCATTTTATGTAACTGTCCTTAACACTTTGCATATTTTGCACCTTATTTATTATTGCTTCTTTTTGCACTTACAAGTATGTTTTGTATTAGAATTCCACCAATTTATTGTGTACTTTAACCCAATTTTTTCATAGAAAATAATCGAATTGCTCTACAATTTCTCATCTAAAACACATATCCATTAAAATAATAATATTAATAATATGATGAATTTAGCAAATTTTTTCAAGAGGTGTCAATAGCCATGAATAAAATTTATCTAATTTTCACAATATAATAGGTAGTTTGCGAATTTATGATAGTCTCTTTTTTTTTTGAGTCAACTATTAGTCTAATTCGAATGTAGAGACACCTCACAATCAAATTCAAATGAGCAAAATAATCAAATCGAATGATATTAGTTTTTGTTGGGGGGTTATTACTCATTTTTTATCTTGTCTATTTTATTTTCCAATCTTCATGTTATTTAATTAAGGGATTCTGGTACATTGAATTGAAGAAATATTTATGCAGTTGGACAGAGACATATTGCATGGAATTTATACTTGACGTCATATGCTGATTTTAAATCCATAATAGAAAGATGCATTGCTTTGACGTTGCTAAAAAGTGAGAAAGCCACAGCCATTCAATTTTCTTTTATATAACTGAAGTTTGGTCTAGCAAAGGCGTTCTTTACCGTAAAATTCTGATCCGATCTAAAATTTCTCCACTCGATCAAAGCCAATTCTCTCTCTCTCTCTCTCTCTCTCTCTCTCTCTATATATATATATATATATATTACCACAGGAAAGCCAATTTTTATTTTTTAAAATTGACTAAATCATAAATATTATTTTAATAGTTTAAAATTACATCATTAGAAACAATGAGATTTTTCCATCAATTTAGCCTAAAATATTCAAAGTAAAGAAGAATAGTGAATTTACATATACCAAAAGTGAAATTTAATATTAAAATTTAAATATAAATCAAATATAAAATAATAAAATAAATTTATAAAATTTAATTTAATAAATATAAAAAATTGATATTCAATTTTAATTTCATTTTTTACGCCTATAAAGTTTTGTAAAGAAGAAAGCTCGCATCGACTCTAAAGAGGCTGTAGGCCTGTTAATTGCGATAAAGGTGGGAACTTGTTCCTTATTCTTTTAAAAGGGAAAAGATGAAAAAACCCAAAGTCTAAACAATTCCTAAGAACAAATTCTATTATAATATTAATTAAGCAATCCTCTTCTAATTAGTGTTATTATGGCCTTATTTAATAATTAGTTAATAGTCATAATAGTTAGTTAATTTAATTAATTATTAGCTAATAGTTAATCATATTAGTTAATTTAACTACCTGATTGTATTAACTATTTGAATAAATATATTTAGTAAAATTAACTTATTTATAATTAATGATTTGTATATAAAATAACAAATAAGGAATGTGAATATATTTTATAAATTATTTGAGTATTCTTTTATTTTTAATATTTTAAATTTTATATATTATTTAATAGATTAAATTATTTTATAAATAATATATCATTATAAATTATTATATATTAAATATTTTTTTAAAATCAAATTAATATAATTTTTATAGTTATTAATTTTTTACGAAACTAATAATTATAATTATTTAATTTTCATGTAAAAATAATATTATAATTTTTTATAGGAAGGATAAAATTAAAAATACAAAAATTAATTTGGGATAATATAGTTATTTTATAAAATAGTTATGAGTAATATAGTTATTTTATAAAATAGTTATTTCAAAACATTGCTCCTAACATTTTGATTTTGAAATCAATTTATTTAAGGATAATCAATGGATTGTCAAATACTAAAAATAATTTAGCAGGATAAGTCAATCATCTAATTTGATCAGACCAACCAAAAGTCATCCAATAAATCATTTATCAAGCACTTTCTATAAATCAAGTATGATGCAATTTATAACGTTGAAATCTTTATCATTATCAAAATACTATGGTAAGAAGATTGCTATGCTAGCTCCTATATGGTGAATATTTTTCAAATGTTACAAGTTGTTAGTTCTCCAACTAAAATCATATCATGCATGTTTATTACTCTTTACAAACATATAAGTTTTCTCATTAAATTCACGGAACACACTTGAAATAAATAACAAAACTTGTAAATCTATAAACTATAATTGAATGTTATTAAAGGAATTGCGCATGTTAAGTTATAAAATCACTCCACAAAAAGAAGTTTCTAGGTGCAACAGATTGAAAAGGACAAATTTGAATAGACACAAATACTTTATTTGTTTTGATATATATCTCATTTTATAATTTCAAATATGTAGGAAATGGATATAAGTTAAAATATTCGAATCTCTAGTTTAGTATCAATCTACTCCTCTAAGCTGTTGATAGTGATCCACCTTCTAAAAAGTATTTTGAACAAAAACTCATTCGAAATAAGTAGATATGCCTTTTTCAAATCATCATGAGTTATTTTTGTTATATTTCGGTTGTTTAATCAGTATTATAATGCACCAAAATGAAAATAAAACTATGAGAATTATAAATATAGACTTTTCAAATTCTTTCAAAATTTTCAACTATACCAAAATTAATAAAATATCCATCACTACACCAAAAATATTATTTAGCGGCAATTATATAAAGGCCACTATTTGATGCACTTTATTTAACTGTTTGCGGCAAATAGAAATTTGCCATTATAATTATAGCATTTAGTGGCAATTAACACTAATTGCCAGTAAAAAGTAAAAAATTATAATTGCACTATTCTTTCACTTTACTGAATTCTCTTGGCGCGAAACAGAAGTGGGAAAACCAGCTTTCTTCAAGAGCCAGCTTTCTTCAATATTCCCTTACCGCGCAAACAGAGGACTTCAACATTTGTCTCCCAGAATGACTTCAACCAGCACACATAGGAAACTCTTTGACTGAGCCACTGTTTGGAGACATTTGTACGGCCATTCTCTGGTCTTTTCTTTTAAAGTTTTTCATTAATCAGAGACGGACTGTTAATCCCCAAAGGCAGTTTACAGAGAGTGAGGAGTTTCGCCTTTCTGTCGCCATTCACTGGGGTTCTTTCAAGCCTGAACGGCAGAACAAAGAGTTGGGAGTTTCGGCTTTTTGTCGTCACTTGTTAAGGTTCTTTCAAGCCTGAAGAACAGAGCAAGGTTTCACTGTCTGGTATGTGAAGTTAATTTTCTTTTATTTTTGCATTTTTTTTGTTAAAATTCAAAGTTGTGGGTATTTGGGTTTTTGCTTGAAACAACGACTTCACTGAAATTTGTATCTGTTGTGGGTATTTGAGGTCTCACATTCCCCTTCGTGATCCCTTCCGTAGGTCGCCTCACTCAGTCATTACTAACTTCCTAGGGCGCCTTCCTTCTTAAGAAAATAATATAACTTGATAGAGGGATTACTGGCAGGAAGGTATACTGGTTTCGAACCTGTGATGTTTTCAAAACCCTAGACGCCATTATCAGACCCCCTTTTCTCTGTGTTTAATCACTAAATTCCTAAAACATATTTTCTGACCCTTTTTATATTATTTTGTTTTGTTTTGTGATTTTTAACCCTTTTAGCTTAGCGCAAGAAGTTGTCAATTATAAAGGATTGTTAGGGAGATGTTTTGTTTGATATATGGATTCTTACTGCTGAGTGTAAAAGTAAATGTAGATAAACTGAATGCCATTGTTTTTTATGAAATGCGAAGCTCCTTTTTAATTCCTCTGTCACATGATGGTCTGCATATGTCGTTAGGAATTTAAAAATATGCCTGTCACTACGAAAATAGTTAAAGTGACACAATAGCTATTACTGTTACAATGTAGACCAAAATACATTCTCTACCTCAAGATTTGGTGATTACACCCGACACTCCCAATTTAAACTTCCATCTCCCGGAACTTTCCTATAATTATATATAAAATGTAAGTATTAATTTTTTTAACTACACCTTTTCTAATATCATGTCTAGCTAAAACATCATTTTCTATGAGGGGTGGCTAATGTCAATGGCATCCACCACGTATAACCGTACAATTGTGACAAGTGCAGAAACTACAATAATCCTCCATTCCTACTGCAATATGCCTTAGGAACTGCTTTTGAGATGTTGGTTGTCATCTGGCAAGCGAATAGTTGTTTGAGGGCATATACAGATTAAATGTGAAAGCGTATAGCAAATTAATTAGGAAAAATTATACTTTATTTATATATGATTTTGTCCTTCTTCATTTTATTTAATAATTTATGAAAGTCAATTATTAGTTAACTAGTTTTGGAGAGCCTGTGCTTTTTAGTTTGCTTAAGTTAGAGTTTGTTTATGTTAGTTTGAAAAGAACAATGTCATTTAATAAGCTTGATCAATTATAGTAGTTAAAAGCCTTGATAAAAATCTAAAATCTTATTAAAAGGGGTAATCAAGTTTTATATGGATCTAATTTTGATATACTGGGATTATAGTAATTAGTTTGAACTATCCAAAAGTTCGACTATCCAAGTAATGTATGAATTGCTTTCTTGCTCATGTAACTGAAGTAATTATCATCAATAAATTCTACTCAACTGTAGTTCAATATTATTGTTTGAGAGATAAAGAAGTTTAAGTTCAAGTTAATTTCAAGAAGCAGGAGTCATTCTAATGAGGTTGAACAGGCCAAAATTCATTAGTAGTTAATTGGTAGTAATTTCAAGCTGTTGCCAAAGGTTTTATGTTGGCCTATAAAGTCGAGTAATAATTTATTTAACAATAGTTTTAGATTCTGTTTGTATAGTCATATTAATTAGGATGGATTGTTTGAAATCAAACATTAGACAATTGTGTACGTATTAGTATTGAGGTTGACCTATTGAAATAGTTAAAACCATTAATGAAAAAAAAAATTAAAATTGTTTGGAAAGCATACAAGTATTCCATATGATGTTAATTTTCGTATACTAAGGCCTTAGCAATCAATTTGAACCGTTTAGAAGTTTTTTTGAACTGTGGTTTATATCGTATTAATTAGGATGAATTATTTGAAATTAAATATTAGAGAATTGTGCTCGTATCTATTATAAGATTGATTTGTTGAAGTAGTTAAAAGCATTGACGAAAAAACTAATCGTATGGAAAGCGCATAAGAATTTTATGTGATGTTAAAAGGTTTTATGGTGGTGTCTGAAAAAGTGGTTGTTTGAAAGTGAAATGAAGGAAAGACTGTCAACCTTTGAACAAGAGAGAGAGATAATATGGCATCTAAGCTTAGGGTTCCTTTTCTTCTGCAGCTAAAAGGGCGTTTTACTTAGCTTTCTACCATGTTATTTGACACGTAATTTCTACAAATTATTATTAGCATTTATATATTATACAGTCAATTATTGATTGAGAATGTGTCAGATAATAAAATTAACTCATTGTTTTAATTACAATAAATCTAATTAAGAATGTGTCAGATGATAAAATCAAATTAAATTGTTTTATATATGGATATATTTGAAGTAGGAGGGAGGTAATCTTGTGTTGGACAGTGAGCCCTCTCATCTGTGTTAATTGCCACTGAGCAACGACTCAGGTTGCAATTTCTGTATTATGATGTACAGAGAGTGGGAAAGAATGGAAGCATTGCTTTCCTCTGGCTGCCTTTATTATCTTCACTTTCATTATCTTATGTGAAAAACACGGGTCCCACCATCTTCAAAAGATTAGGCTATTAGGCATTGAGATCCTTCATCCCTCCTGTCGAATTTAAGAGCAATGTTTCTACTACAATAACTTATTTTAATTTTATTTAATATATAAAAGATAATTTATTTAATAATGATATTTTAGATGGATATATTATATTCAAATGGACAATAAATCTATAAAGGCTTGCAAACCTATCAAGACCAAACCTATTATAATAATGATACGGTCCCCAAAATTGTTCAGATATATCATTGTTAATTCGTTGGAATGAAATCTACCTATACGAAAGTTTTCAAAATACACTAAATCACCAATAGTTAATTATTATAAAAAATGATAGGATATGTTCCATTTGTTTTATTATTCCTAAGAAGAGATAAACCATTTATTACATGTTTTGTATATGATTGATTGTGCTATTAATAGATGTTGATATTGTCATATTTTATATAACCTTTTATTTTGTATTTTTTTTTCATTTTAGTTGAATAACATGGAAGGCCATAGCAACAGGGAGTGGATGAATTATGATAGATTTAGCAAAGAATATTTAGAAGGGGTAAAAGAGTTTATAACCCATGCTTTTAAAAATAAGAATGATGGGGAGAAAATTTTGTGCCCTTGTCAACAATGTGTATTGCAATCTTTTGTTAATTGTGAAGAAGCATATGATCATTTGGTGGTATATGGTATTATTCCATCATATGACACATGGTTTTGTCATGGGGAATCCATTGATGTGTCATCGCCAAGGCAAGAAAATATTAACCAAGAAGCTTGTAAAGGTGATGATATGGTTGGAATGATACATGATGCTTTTAGGGGATTGCCTGAAGCCTTTGATATGGAGTTCGATTCTAACAATGTAGTAGAACCAATGTTAGATGGAACTAATCCTTTGCCATCAGAAAATGATTGTCCAGAAGTTGAAAACCTACAACGATTGATGAAAGATGCAAATGAAGAATTATACCCGGGGTGCGAGAAATTCACTAAACTTTCTTTTTTGTTAGAACTTTATCATTTGAAAATTATGTTTGGGTGGAGTAACGAATCCTTCAATTCTTTACTTGGGCTTTTAAAAGAAGCATTTCCCAAAGGCGAAAAGCTACTGAAGTCGATGCATGAAACAAAAAAAATCATTGAGGGATTAGGTCTTAAGTATGAAAAAATCCATGCGTGCCCTAATGATTGTATGCTATTTAGAAAAGAAAGGGCCAAGGATGATGCATGCTCAATATGTGGGGCCTCTAGGTGGAAAGATGATGAGATTGACACTGAGGGTGGAACTATAACAAATACAAGGAAGGGTAGAATTGCAGCAAAGGTTCTAAGGCATTTTCCTTTGGTACCAAGGCTGCAAAGATTATTTATCTCATCCAAAACTTCTAATCTTATGAGATGGCATGATAAAGAGCGCAATAAAGATGCAAATTTGTGACACCTTGCTGACTCAGAAGCGTGGAAAACTTTTGATTTACATAACACAGATTTTGCTAAAGACCCCCGTAATGTTCGACTTGGACTAGCTAGTGATGGATTTAACCCTTATGGCACAATGCAAAGTGTTTACAGCACATGGCCAGTGATTTTAATGCCATATAATTTGCCTCCATGGTTATGTATGAAGTAGTCATCTTTTATTCTTTCATTACTCATTCCAGGGCCAAAAGGACCTGGAAATAGCATTGATGTGTACTTAGAACCTCTTATAGAAGAATTGATAGAGTTGTGGGAAGTAGGGGTTGAAACTTATGATGCATCGACCAGTGAAACATTTCATATGCGAGCAGCTATCATGTGGACTATAAATGATTTTCCAGCATATGGTACTTTATCTGGGTGGAGTACTTATGGTCGGTTTGCATGTCCCATTTGTAATACAAACACATCTTCTATTAGATTAAAACATGGGAGAAAGTTTTGTTATCTACGCCATCGGCGTTTCTTAAGGCAAGGACATAAATATAGGCTAGATGCAAAATCATTTGATGGAACCAAAGAATTAAGCCCTGCACCGCTTTCAACATCTGGATCAAGAGTTTTAGATCAACTTAAAGACATCAACTTTACTTTAGGTGGACATGCAAATGTTACTGGGGTTGAGGCTCATACATGGAGGAAGAAGAGCATTTTTTTTAGGCTTCCATATTGGGAATATAACTTGATGCGTCACAATCTTGATGTGATGCATATAGAGAAAAATGTGTGTGATAACTTGATTTATACAATACTGAATATTGATAAAAAGTCGAAAGATAACCTAAGTGCTCGACTTGATTTAAAGGAGATGAATATTAGACCAGAGTTATGGCCCCAACAAAGAGCTTCTGGAAGAACATATCTTCCTCCAGCTTCTTTCCAATTATCCCCACATGAGAAAAAGATATTTTATGAAGTCTTAGAAAAAGTGAAATTCCCACAAGGCTATGCATCAAATGTTGCACGATGTATTCGCAAACACAAATTATCAGGACTAAAGACTCATGATTGTCATGTTCTGATGCAAGAACTTCTTCCTCTTGCAATACGCTCAACGTTGCTTGAAAAAGTGAGCACTATTTTAATTGAATTATGCACATTCTTTGGAATACTGTGTGGCAAATCTCTTCAAGTGAAGGAGTTGGAACTTCTTGAAGAAAGAAGTGTATTATTATTATGTCATCTGAAGAAAATATTCCCTCCATCATTTTTTACAATCATGGTGCACTTAGTGATTCACTTGGCAAATGAAGCAAGACTTGCTGGGTCGGTGCATTATAGATGGATGTACCCAATGAGAGGTAAGAAATATTTGATTGAAGTAATTATATATATTTAAATTAACTCAAAATCTCAATGTTAATTCAATTTTTACTAGGTACTTATCTACATTAAAATCATATGTTCGTAATCGTGCACACCCAGAAGGTTCAATAGCAGAAGCATATATTGCAAATGAATGCTTAACATTTTGTGCACGTTACTTAGAAGGTGGTAAGTCAAGATCTTATTGGTCAAGAAGAGATGAAAACATTCAAGAATTTGAAGAGAATCAAGAAGGATGTCTCTATCCTTGTGTTGGGCAACCATGTGGCAAGATTGATGTCTTTATGTTAGATGATAAAACATGGTTATAAGCACATCGATATGTGTTGTTTAATTGTGAATTTGAGGTGGTTAAAACCTTAAAAAGGTGAGTGAAAAATCTGAATGTTGATGCTTAAATAATACATACATTCTATCTTAGTATTCTAACATGTTATGAATATGTAGTGAACATATTGCTGACATCAAAAGATCAAATCGTAAGCGTCGCTTTAGAGATCATGAGCTACAATCTATACATTTTGAAACGTTTCATGATTGGTTCAGAGAACAAGTAAGTAGTTAGTTTTAACAAACATTATTTTATGATAACAAAGCTTTGAATTCCACATATCTTTTAATCTATTTTTTTCTTCATTCTTTTTTGGTAAACAACTAGGTAAAGGAGATAGAATCTACATCTAACAGAGAAATCACTAATCATATTAGAGCCCTTGCTCAAGGTCCAAGCTATATTGCAAGGAGGTTCAAGGCTTTTGATGTAAATAATGGATATCGGTTTCGAACAAAAGATTCTGAGAAATCCATGGAGACACAAAATAGTGGTGTCATGGTTATCTCAAACACTAGAAGCTATGCTAGTGTGAGTGATAATGTCCTAAAAGAAGGTTCTCTCATCTATTATGGACAATTGAATGATATAGTTGAACTAAATTATTATGAAAACTTTAAGATTATTTTATTCAAATGTGGCTGGGTTGATGTGACCATTGGTAGAGGAGTCAAGAAAGATTCATTGGGGTTCACACTTGTTAATTTTTCACATTTGATACATACTGGCCATCGAATGAATGATGAGCTTTTATATTTCCGCTAGAAGCCCAACAAGTGATATATGTTCAAGATCCTAAGGATCATGAATGGTTTGTTCCAAGGCTCATTAAGCCAAGGGATATTTTTGACATGGGGGAAGAGAAAGATACACAAGTCGAGCCATCAATGGAAAATTAGCTTAGTCACTCCAATGGGATGAACTGTACTTCATCAGTAGAACATGACAATCTTGATTGGTTAAGAAGTGATGTTGATGGCATAGAAATTGATCTCAACCAATATTCTATACATCCATCAAATGATTGTGAATTTAACATTGATGAAACAAATGGTATAGAGGATGACAATGATTAAGAGAGATAGGTAATTTTATATGTTGAATTTTTCATAGAAATTCATATTTATATATTTGATCATTCTTTTATTTTTTATTCAACATGAGATATTTTTCTATCTCAAGTAACCATGTATATATTGTTTTGTAGTTAGTTATTTTTTCTACTATAATGTCTAAAATTTGTGGTGAATAAGCAGTTGGCATTAGCATGGCAAGAAGGACAAACTCTAAGTCTACTACTGAAGGACATATTGATGATGAAGTAAGAATGCAGATGTTACAACTGATTAATGCAAGCAACTCATCACAAGAGCAGCCATCTGATAATATTGAAGACACGAATTTAAATGATAGTACAGAAGATGAGCAAAGTGATGCAGAAGGTATTTCTTGCTAATATTTATTTATTATTGCTTCAGTTTAAAAGGTTTATAGTCTAGATTATAAGGTACTGCCATTAACCATGAGCATTTTCAACGTAAGAGTATGTGTCAAGGTACCGCCCTTGTTTCTATAGCATTTTCTGACTGATCTTATTAACGATGGTCAAAACTTGTTTTATAGATGCTGGTATGGTAAACATTGCTGTAATGTCTATGTACTGGCTTCTCTCTCACCATGTCCAGAACGTGGGAGTGTTGCTATGCTTTTGTCAATTTTCCATTACACACTAAATTATGCAACACACTGGTTATGAATTAAATGTGACATGATATATATCCATAATGAAAATCTTTTGTCAAATCCATGACACTAACTTAAAATAATGAATTAATAACACCTGTTAGACAACTGTGCATAAATTGTTAGCTTTAGTGCCTTGACACATATGAGTGTTGGGAGATGACACATAGAAGTGTTAATTAATAACCAACCATAAAGGCTCATAATTATTTCTTCCAGCACTACTCACATTATAATAACCAACCATAAAAATCATCTCATAATTATTATTTTAATAAATAAATATCTATCATATTTTTAAAAAATTAAAATTATTTCCAAAAGACAAAAATAGAAAATATTTTTAATCAAAGAGTTAGTAATAAAAAACATATTAATTTTCTTACCTTCCGTTAAAGTAGTTTTGTGAACAGGTAATGTTAGTGAATTCATGCATAAAGGCCCTCCTCTTTTGCTTATCAATATAGGTGGTTGTAATAGCCTCAATCAACGCTGCAGTTTTGATCCAAGCAAGCCGTTGTTGAGACTTCTTAACCTCAAATATGCTTGCTACTGCCAAAAAATGCAATAAGAGAAGCCTTTCTCTTCTCAATTTGAACCTTTTCAGACCAGATTCCGAGTGCCACCTATAAATTTCACGAGAAATAACAAATTACATAATTTAACCTCTTCAAAAGTTTTGACGTAATTTTATGAATCTAATACATGTATTAAAATTTTTGTATAAATATAAAAATTTTATTTTAGATAAATTACTTCAATCTAAGAAATAATTCATTGTTAATATACTTAATTTGAGATTAACAATGAATTAATTAAGATAATTATGTGTGTGTGTAAGCCAATTTCATTGTTAATATATTATGAGATTAACAATGAATTAATTAAGATAATTCATTGTTACATTAAAAATTTCATTCCCTTTTGCTATTAATCAATTTCATTAGTTTGAGGTTGCTTGGTTTTATTTCTGTGGTTCCCATGTTTTTGTTCTTCCCATGGTCTTTGACTCAACGTCGATATCTGCGCTTTTGAGCTATTTCTTGCTCTGCTTATTACATAAATCCATTCATTCCAGCCTTTCCTGTTGTCTAGATCTGACAAGTTTGACTTAGATTTATCTATTTATTTACATTTATTTTTGCTTTAACTTTTTAAATATATTTATATTAAATTTTTTATAAATATAAATTATATAAAGGATATGTTTTTTGTAATTAATAATTATTAATTGATGATTGATAAATTAATTTATAATTAATAATTAAATATTAATAAATTAGTAGAATTGGCCTAAGATATTAGAATTGGATTTAGAAGTGTTTGTTATTGTTATTTAGAAGTGTATGTTAATATTCTAATCAGATGGTTGCTTTCCTCTGTATACTATGACATATTTATGTTCATGATTATCCTTGATGTTTAGATTCTTCAAATAAGAGAGTACGTGACCCAACATTGCTGAGAGATGTATGGAAGTTGCCCATTGGAAAAAAAATTACTGTAGTGTTCAATCGTCGCAACCAACCCATAGGAAAAGAAGGTCGAAAACTTGCTAACTTTCTTGGCATTGTAGCTAGGACTCCAGAATTAACTCCTTTGCACATACATGATTGGAGAGTTTTTCCGGAAACACAAAAAGTGAAATTGGTGGACTTTATGAAGGTAAGAATAAGTCTTTCAATATTATTGATTATCTACATTTTTTAGTTAAGAATAGAATGCAGGATTGATTTATACTTGATTTATAACTCATAAATACAATTGAGAGAACAGTAGGGCTCAATTATTTTCGGAGTTTATTAGAAGAAAAAATAGAGAATAAAAGATACAATCACCTGCTTTAAAACCTACACTTTCACTAAAACTTGTCGCTTCAATAAAGAAAATTTTATATTCATCTTACCCTTAAAATCACATCCCCAGTTTCGTAAAAATTTTAAGGAGATCCAGTCCTAAGGAAAGACTTTTGAAAAGCTCAAAGGAGACTTGGAAGACCATGACTTTTATAATAACTAAAAAAATGAGTTTTTCTATAATTTATTATATTCAAGTCATATAAAAGACCTGAGAAATCGTGTGAATTCACATATTGGAAATTTCAGTGCAATTTTTTAACTCGACTTTAGATGCATGTGTTATTATATTGTGCATCAAAATTGAAGTAAAAAAGAAGAATAAATTAGAAATTAAAAAGGAGAAAAGTCTATGACTTTGATTAACATGCATGATAGGTAAATTATGAAGAAATTTCCCATTCCGTATATGATAACAATAGAATCTTTCTATGATTAGTTTTTCTCTTATTTAAATAATATTATTTTATGTTGAGATCCTTTGATTAAAGAGATATATAATATTTAATGTTATTTAAAGAATTTACCCACCGCCAACTTTCAAGTTGATCATAAGATCTTTACTAAAATTTTTAACTGGAGATTGCTATCCATTCCATTAGCACTTTACTGTCCATTAGAACAGAATGTATGTATGCGGCTTTCATAATGTCATGTAATTCTAAAAGTTATGCTTCGGTTTCAAAGAATATGTCTGCTTTACATTATTGATTATTTATACCTTTAAACCAAATATTTATTATTAATGCAATAGTACGATTGTATTGTGATGTTTGCAGAAGAAATTTTCCTTCCCACAACGCGGTGAAGTGTTTATTATAAAATCAATTGCAAAGAAATGGAGAGATTACAAATCTGATTTGAAGTCTGAATATACCACAAAATATAAAAACAAGAATGATTTAATAAGAAATAAACCTCAGCGCATACCAATTGATCAATGGACTGACCTTGTGACTCATTGGCAATCTGAAAAGGCAAAGGTATAAATTATTTAAATCATATATCTATGATTTTCTGTTTCTTGTTCATTTAGGTGTTATTTTTTTGTCACAGAAAAGGAGTATCACAAACAAAAATAATCGTGCAAAGCAAAAGATGCCTCATACATCAGGATCTAAAAGCTTTGCATGTCTAATGGCAGAAATGGTATCAAAATATTCAATTAAAAATCACTACCTTCAATTTCATACATTTAAAGTAAAAATAATGTAATCCTTGCCATTATTTTATATTTTCCATATTGGTATTCATTAATATTTTAGGCAGAAGATGGGGTGAAGCCATCAAGAGCATTAGTATATTGTGAAACTCATACACAACGCAAAGATGGTAGGGCACAAGATGAAGAATCAGCACAAGCAGTTGTAAGCATGTTTTAAGTTTAATTGCAATTTAGTTTAGATCATTTTCATACTTTCTTTTACTTGTTTAAGTTTATTGCTTTTGTTTTTCTATAGGCACTGATAAAAGAAAAGTTAAGCAATGTTGAAAACTCAAATGAATAACATTCTGAAAGTGTTGCTTGGGAAGGAGATGTATATTCTCAAGTTTTTGGAGCTGAAAGAAGCGATCATGTACGGGGCTTAGGACTTGGTCCAACTCCTAAATCACTTTGGGGTAGGAAGTCTTCTTTGGAAAGTATGGAAATAAATGATTCATCTCAAGATACAGTCCAAAAATTAGAGGAAGAAGTGAAAGATTTAAAGGAGAAGCATGCAGAAGAAATGAAGAAGATGATGGAAAGTCAAGAAAAATTACTTGATGAAGTAGCATTTATGAAATCAGTCATGAACAAGTTTCTTCCCACAGAATTAATTGGATCTTCAAGTTCCAACAAAAGCACAAGTGGACAGGTATATTATTTAATATTTAATCTTTCATATTTGTAGAATTTGATAAATATTGATGCTATTTTTAATATTCACAACATCCTATTACAGGCTCTTGATGCCAATAGTGGTCATAGAGGTATAGGACTATCGCAAGTGCTAAGAATCCAAGTCGTTCTTCCCAATAACAATCCAACTATTGGACATGGTAACTTACTTGAATTCTATGTTAACTCTATTTTGTATTTCTTTTTATATATTTAAGGGATTGCTTGAGGTCATTTGCATTCCAAGAATAATTGAGAAAAAGCTAAGAATAACTGAGTAGAAGAGAGAAATATTTAAGTAAAGGATGGTTTATTAGAGCATTAAAAAAAGTTACAGAAAAGATCTAATTTAAGTTTATTCATAAAAGTTGCTCCATAAATACAAGTGAAATATGTCTTTTGGAGATGTTGTTATCTGTTATTTACAACTTGTAGTCAAGATGATGTTAACTCTGCCTCCCTGTTTGTGCTTCTGGACATTGTGTCAACTATTAGATAGGACTGAATTAAAATCTGTCTAATTAGATAATTAGATAGGACTGCATTAGTCCAAGATTGCTCCGCTAACTCAGAAGAGTCGATGCTTGGCTTTCCAGTCCTCCAAGTGTTTGAAATGGATAATTGCACTTTGCTTGATGTGAATGGTCTCATTATAAATACATCTATGCTTGAAAGTTTTTTCTCCTTAACCCAGTTTTCTTCTCCCCCTCCATTGCTAGTCTCTGCCATCCTTTATCTTTGGCGGCTCTTTCTGTCTTGGCCTGCCAAAATTATGTGAGTATATATATGAACGACAATGTGGATATATTTGTTAACCTATAGTTTTTGTGAATTTTGATCAGAGAGTTTATGACCTTTTTAGGTTTATTATTTTGTAGTTGATTCTAACTGTATGGATGGATTGGATTTGAGAAAATTGCTGTTTTTGAATTAGGATTTTTGCATAAGGATGTTCATTAGGAATGGGGTTCCTTTGAAACCTGGAAATACGAAAGTTCTGATCTTTTTCTAAATTATGATATTTGGAGTTATGGTCAATAGATTAAAAGTTAGTGGCAAATTATGTGTTTTAGATGATTTCTAGTATGAGTCTCTAATGCCTATCCAGAAAGGCCTCAAATTAGTCTATCCCGTTTATTTGAACATTCAGCTAAAAATTTGTTATCAATATATCGATTGTTAAAGGAGGCTTCATGATAGCTCTGCTCTGATTTCCACATTGTTGACATTGCATCTCTCTTTCTCAGTTTTATTATTTTTTTAAATGCTAGTTGGTTTACTTAAATTGTTTAGCATTTCAAGTTAGCGTCTAGTCTCCATCACATTCACGTTGATGAAGTTACGCATGTTGTATATCATTGAGATTGCTCTGCTCAGTGGCAATTTTTATATTTTGATATTACTTATCATCTCTATCCTGCTTTGGAATCCAATGCAAGTTTTGTGTGCATTCTTTCTCAATCTAAATGTAGTGATTTTGAAGAGAATTGTACTGAATGTGTACAATCATAATAGTTTTAAAGATAATTTTCGGAGATCAGTTTGATTTACAGCATGTCATTCACTGGTTTCAAGAATAGAACCCATTCTAATGCTTATTTATTGAATATTTTTTGAGATTGAAGTGTGTTTATGTATAATTTTCTAACTATTTGTAATTTAATTTTTTTAGGCCATACTCTATGATCTTCACAAGTATCCAAGATAAGATGATTGGGCAAAAGTTGAAAATTTATAATGCTATGTAGTAGTTTTATGAAGGTGGATGGATATTAGTAGATGAATTATAAGAGTGATTTTCTATTTTCTAATATATGAAGGTGTTAAAACTAAACCTATACTAAACTTGTTTATTTGAGAAATTAATACAATTTGATATAATTTTGTGACATTTAATTACCTTTTAGCAGTAACTTCTTTGTATTAAAATTAAATTTGAATTCCAAATATCAATAATGAAAATATGTTTAAAAAGTATAATCATAAATATTATTGCAAATTAATTCCAATTAATTGGAAATATTAGGGGCAACAATATTTACCACTAAAAGATAGTAACACTTTTGAATTAGAGGCAATAGCTTTGATGCTAATTAATTGCCACTATTATTAAAATTCTTTAGCGGCAATTATTGTGATAATTATTGATAAAATATTATCATTAAAAATGAATGGATTGGCTTATTATTTTGAATTAGAGGCAATAATATTTGCCACTAAATAAATGTCACTACCATTAAAAAGTTTTAGTGGCAATTATTTAAGATAAATAGCGGCTTAACATTTGCCACTAAACATTAGGCATTAAAGGCAATAACATTTGCCGTTAAATAATTGCCACTATTATTGAAAACTTTTAGCGGCAATTATTAAAGATAAATAGCGGCATAACATTTGCCACTAAAGATTGTACAAGCCGATCATGCTATAAGGGCATTAGGGGTGATAACATTCGCCGCTAATTAATTGCCGTTATTGTGTAACATTTTTAGCGGCAATTATTGTAATTTTTACCGGCATTTAGATTTATTGCCGCTATAGCCTTTGCCGACACAGGCTTTGACGGCAAATGTTTAATTGCCGGTAAAAGAATTAGTGGCAATTTTTATTGCTGCTAAAAGGCAATTTAATTGCCGCTAAAAGCCGTTTATGGTGTAGTGATATACATAAAAAAAATAAAAGAAAATTATACATAAATTAGATTGATCCTAAATTTTATTTACAAAACCTCTATAACATGCTTAATTTTTCTATCAAATTTTATCCAAAATAACTTTATTACAACCGTCAGTTGGTGACACAAGACCATATACGAAAGTCCACATCTCTTCCCTTTTGCAATCAAAATTGATGGTCAAAGGAAACTTTCGGTTCATTGCATGCCCTTGATCCATATTCTCAATTTTCTAATTGAAATGTTGGTCTTGATTTATCAAAGAAGTTTGCAAAATTTGTTAAAAAAATAATTTTTTATATCTTTTTACAAGATTTATAACCTCTGTTAAAAAATTATAACTTTATATGAATTTTAATTTTGTGTAAGACAGATATGCCAAAGTTTTCAACTCCTTTAAAAATTTACCATGAAAAGTTTTTATTTGCTGTATGAAATTGTATACGTTATAATAAGTTGTAAAAAATTTAAAAATTATACATTTTTGAACATTGTATATGTGCTATTTTTAAAATTTTATTGGAGAAATATAATTCAGCATTATCTTTGAAAAATTATAAAAAATAATTTTGCAATAACTATATAAAGCTAAGTGTACAAAAGTGTGTAAAATGATATAAACTGATTGAAACATTTTCCATTCAATTGGTAAATTAGTTGAAAATTTTAAATAGGTTAATTTACAAAAAAAAATTATTAATTTTCAATGATAATCAGTTAATTATGGGAAAATAATTTATCATTTATTTTAAATCGCAATTGAGCAAAATAAAAAAAAAACATTCCTTCAAACTTTTAGTACATGATTCATTTGACTTGTTCTCAGCCTATATTATTTGTTTTCGTTTTCAAGGATAGAATTCATGCCCTCTCAATCTTCTTGTAATGTGACTATAAATAAATAGTGACGATGTATTTTTTGTATAAATGTAACTGAGTATAATATATAAGGAATCAAAATACATACTTAAAATTTAAAGCGTTTAAAACGATTTTTTGATTACATAAATATTATATTTATTATTGTATAATATTATGTGTTACGACAGAAGTAAAATTAAAAAATATAAAATAAAATTTAATTAAATGTTTTAAATCGTTTAAAATCATATATTTCAATTCAAAATGATTTAACAACACTAGATAATCAGTTGTAGACATATTAAATTATAATTGATATCAAACAGAATATTTTCTCACCCGAGTAACCCCAATAAGCGTAGATTTTTCTGTTTGAATCAGTTTTCCAAAGAGGGCACTAATGTTAGCCAAAAAGTGGTCACTGTTATGAAAATTATAGAAAAGAGAAAAAAATGCAAACTATCCTTGTTAATTTTGGAATAGTTGTATTTTATTTTCATAAATTTTAAAAACTTACAAATTAAACTTTCAAATTATATAAAATTTATAATTAACATATATTCTCTACTTAATTAATTATTTCATTAAATTATATTATTTTTAGAAAATTTTTAAATACAAATTATAATATTATTATATGTTAATTTATTATATTATTTTTTTTATAAATTTTAAGTTATAAAATTAATAAAAATTAAATTAAATACATAAATTTTTAATTAAATATTTGAAAATGAGTCATAAATTTATGTGTAAAAATTATATAATAAATTAATATATAATAATATTATAAATTTTATTTAAAAATTACTCAAAATATTATATAATTTAATAAAATAATTAATTAATTAATGATAGATGATAATAATAAATTTTTTATAATTCAAAATTTTAATTTATAAATTTTTAAAATTAATAAAAATAAAATATAAGTATTTGGAAATTAAAAAAATATTTTACATTTTTTTTCCTGTGAAAATGATGGTGATCCGTGATAATATCCATTTTTCGGTAGAGTAACTATAACTTTAGAGAGCCTGAGCTTTGTTGAAATTCATGGAATGCGATGAAAAATTGTTATTATAACATATGTAAATCATCTACTAATTTTATCGATCGTATATCTGTTTCGTCTGATATATATATTTTTTTAATTTTTAAGATATAAATAATGAATTATATCTATTTTTTTTTTATTAAAACTGAACACGGGATGCTGTCGGGATGTAACAGTATCTCTTAACTCAGTCTCCATTAGATTCAGATTTTGTGTTGAGTGAAGTCCTCCCGTTTGGATGCGTCAATGCCAATGTTTTGGTAGTTACCAAAATATAAATATTTATTGCACTTTTCAAAAGAAGGGTACAGTGATCACTTCCTTTAACAAACCAAAAATGCTGTAAATTCTAAAAATGAAATTCATGCTTAATTGTGATTTTTTATACTTATTAAATTAAATTTTATAAATTTATTTTATTATTTTATATTAATAATAATCTTTAATTTATATTTAAAATTCAATTTTAAATTTCACTATGTAAAAACAGAGTGAATAATGAGTTATAATATTGTGAGAAATTTTATATTTTAAGATGTTAAATATTTTTATTATTAAATTATATTTAATATATTAAAATATATAATTTTAATTTTAATTATTTTTTAAATTTTAAATAAAATATAATTTTATGAAAATTTTACCTTTTATAAATTGGATATTTTTATTATTGAATTATATTAAATTTATTAAAATTAAAATTTATTTACTTTAATTTAATTATAAAATATTTAATCTCTTTGAAAATAAAATTTTCTATAATATTATGTAAAAAAGATCTAACAAATAAAACAAAGCGCGGAAACTTCCCCAAGCATTACCAAGAAAATAACGTTATCCTTACCAAAATTTTTAGGCGTTGAAAGAGGAACTGCGGTTTGCAGTTGCACGTCTTCGAATGGAGGTCTCCACTACTACCTATAAATGGTCGGTTTTAGTGAAGTCTTTAGTCGGCTTTCATGTGGGTCCATCTGCGTAAAAACCCACTCAGTTTTATCTACACAAAAATGTTGCCAAAAATATCATAAAGAGGGTCTTTTAATGTACTTTTATTTCATTTAATAAATAAAATTTAATTATTAATTTCATAATTTTAATAGATTAAAAATTAAAATTAAAATTTTAATATATAGAGTTCATAAAATTAATAAATAGATATTTGAATTAACTGTTATTTATTATTTATTTAATAAAAAAAATATTATAATGAAAGAATTTTAAAAAAAATCGATTGGGTTATGATCGAACCCATTTTTGAAAATTAACATAGGTGGTAGATCTTATCATCCTACTAAAAGTTTCTATCTTTTAAATTACTAGTTATCTTTTATAGAAAATTAAATTTAAATTTTTATGTACCTTTTATTAGTAAAATTATAATTTTTTATGTATTTGTTATATACAATTTTTGTATAAAATTGGGATCTACATAACAAATTATAAGATTTTGTATCAAACTCATGATACAAAGATTTTAAAATCTTTAGAACAATATTGGATATTATGTGCATATTGCTTTGTATGTATTTTAAATATGACATGCTATACCTCTAATTTACTTACAATTGATTAATGAGTTGTTTGGTTTATGTGAGAAATACGTTGCTGTGCGAAATTAAATTTCTTAGAAAGTTACTTTTTATATGAATTTCCTGAGAAGTTTTTAATGTTGTTTGGTTGACATAAAAGAAGTTACATTTCTCAGGAAATAGAAATTACCTAGGAGAGAATAGGTAAATAATTTTTCACATTTTGTGATAAATATAATTTCCTGGGAAGTAATTTTCCATTTTTTGTGGGCAACCAAACTCACACTTTTCTATTTCTTAAGAAATGTAATTTTTTATATTTTTGCTGCGAATCAAACGATCCTTAAGAACAAAATATCCAATCAGAGATATATATATACACTATTAGTTTGACATACTTCTCGCTCGCTTTCAACGCATTTGGAGTCATAGAATTCAATCATCGATTTTTTTTAATAATAATAATAACAGCAATAATTTATTTGATGTGTGTGTGTGTGTATATATATATAATTTTAAATTTGAATAGTAAATATAATAAAGAGTAAAGTTCTTAAAAAAATAGATAGAGTATCATTATTTTATTAAAGTATTAATTGATAATGTTTAGGATTTAATATCAATTTTTTCTCACACGAATACAATCTAATAATTAAGGCACTTATTTGATCAAATAGTATCAATATTATTGACTCATCAAAATCGAATTAAGGCCTGAGAATTAGCTATTTTAAAGACACTCCAACAAATCTAAAGTAATCACCACCTTCACAAATTTCTTACTTATCAAGATGCCAACACATTTTATATACTCCTAAGCCTTTTAAAAAGGTCTTTGGTTTGTAATTACAATCTAATCATGATTTTATATTGTTATTCTATCCAGATTATTACTGATTTAAATATTAAAATATGTTCAACGAATTATTCTCATAAAGATTTTTTATTTCCTGACAAGCAATTTATTCAATTGACCCATAACAAAACTGATAAGATCATTTTGGAATTATCGTTTGCCAATCATAATTTTTTATTTTTAAAAAATATAAATCATATGTAAAATGAGTGTATGTTAGACAAATCAATATAAGTGGTTGATAGCAACATGAATTTGGCTCTATTTATCAAGCTTTATGGGACAATGCGGAAGATCAATGCTGTTTTTGCCACTTTAATTATTTAGTATAGCAGCCCCCACTCCCCCCACTTGGACGTTTGGTTAGGCTAGATTGCCACTTTTCTACGACAGATCTCTCACTTTCCACTTTTCTTCCAGTTCTTAATTTCCTGTCAAAAGCGGGTTTGGTTTAACTATACATTATCAATGCCTCTAAGAAGTTTGTCACCTTATCTATCATACCAAACCGAGAGAGAAAAACAGCGCATGTGAATCTAATATATTTTATATTTAATTACATAGATCGGTAAATTAGTAAATAAATTGTTGTAAAAATTCTTATATAATCTAAATTATAATTATTAAATCAACATTTTCAATTCATTAATTCTTTTTTAGACGGCTCTTGAATTTTACTTATAATTTTATTATTTAATATAACAAAAATCTTAACCCATATTTAATATATATTTTTTTGGTAAAAAATGCAAATATATAAACAAAAACCAAAAAACTACAACAATTTAGGGGTATAAACACCCCTAATATCAGAATTCAACAATACAAAGACAACCCTAGGAGGGGCTTTAAAAATATTTAAAACAGTACTATTTACAGTAGATTTGGCCAAAAAGTTTGCTGCTTGATTTGCTTCTATATACACATGTTGTATTTTCGGCTGGCCCAACTGGGAGAGTAAGTCCATGCATTCTTCAATGAGATTGTTGGTAACAGAGGAAGCATTAGTGTTAATATTAATAGTAGTAGTAATAACAAACATGGCATCCAATTCAATCAAAAGTGGAAAAAGGCCCTTATTTTTAGCAAGAAGTACCCTATCTCCTAAACTTGTAATTTCAACAATAAAGTTAGAGTAGGTTCCAAGACCTCTTGAGCACCCACCCTCCACCTACCATTCCAATATCTAATAATAGTAGCACAACCCACCTTATTTGGGTTGTTTTTAGCAGCACCATTAGTATTTAGTTTATAAAAACTAATGGGTGGGGTTTGCTAATTGATATTTACCACCTATTTGTTAAGTGGTTGTATGGGTGTTGCCATAACAGTCCAAAATTCAAAAGCTTTACTTAAAGTAATAACTTTGATGTCTTCATTGCCCAAATTACATTTAAAAATTTTCTTATTGTGCAAGAGCCATAAGTTCTAAAGAGTAAAAGCAAAAGTTGATTGTCATGGAACTAGACTATTGCAGCTTAATTCTTTAGTATTAAGGTTATGGTGCAACCAAACAGAAGAATCCAAATGAAAATAGTTTTGCTAAGAAGATGGAACGAGTAAAGAGTTCCAAAAGGATTGAGAAAAAAGATATTTTCTAAATAGGTGGGCTATATTATCTAACCCTCTATCACAAAAAATACAATTTGGGCCAATGTTCATACCTTTAGCAATTAAAAACTCCATAGTATGAAGTTTATTCTAGACTAATAACCAAATAAAAAACTAAATCTTAAGATATGTCTTAATTTCCTGTAAAAAAACGTGTTTAGTTTAACTATATGTCATCAATGCCTTTAAGAAGTTTGTCACCTTATCTATCATACCAAACTAAGAGAGAAAAACAGCGCATGTGAATCTAATATATTTTATATTTGATTACATAGATTGCTAAATTTGTAAATAAATTGTTGTAAAAATTCTTATATAATCTAAATGATAGTTATTAAATCAACATTTTCAATTCATTAATTCTTTTTTCGAAGGCTTTTGAATTTTGTTTATAGTTTTATTATTTAATACAAAAAAAAAATCTTAACCCACATTTAATATATTTTTTTGGTAAAAAATGGAAATATATAAACAAAAACAAAAAATATAGTAGTCTAAGGATAAAAACACCCATAATATCATAATTCAACAGTACAAGGACAGCCCTAGGAAGGGCTTCAAAAATATTTAAAACAATACTATTTATAGCAAATTTGGCTAAAAAGTCTGTCACTTGATTTGCTTCCTTATACATATGTTGTATTTTCGGCTGGCCTAGCTAGGAGAGCAAGTCCCTGCATTCTTCAATGAGATTGTTGGCAATAGAGGAAGCATTAGTGTTAACATTAATAATAGTAGTAATAACAGACATAACATTCAATTCAATCAAAAGTGGGAAAATGCCCCTATTTTTAGCAAGAAGCAACCTATCTTTTAGACTTGTAATTTCAATAATAAAGTTAATAATTTCAATAATAAAGTTAGAGATGGTTTTAAGACCTCTTGAGCAACCTATCCTTCACTTACCATTCTAATTTCTAATTATAACAGCACAACCTATCTTACTTGGATTGTTTTTAATAGCACCATTAGTATTTAGTTTATAAAAACCCATAGGTCGAGCTTCCCAACTGATATTTACCATCTATTTGTTAAATGGTTGCATGAGTATTACTATAACAGTCCAAAATTTAGAAGCTTTACTTAAAGTAAGAGCTTTGATGTCTTCACTGACCATGTTACATCTAAAATTTTTTTTGTTGTGCAAGGGCCATAAACTCCAAAGAGCAAAAGCAAAAACTGATTGCCACAGAACCCAACTATTGCAACTTAATTCTTTAATATTAAGGTTATGCTGTAACCAAATAGAAAAATCCAAATGAAAGTAGTTTTACCAAGAAGATGGAATAGGCAAAAAGTTCCAAAAGGATTGAGTAAAAGGATATTCTCTAAACAGATGGGTTATATTATGTAACCCTTTATCACAAAAAATGCAATTTAGGGCAATGTCCATACCCTTAGCAATTAAAAAATCCCTAGTAGGAAGTTTATTCCAGACTAATAACCAAATAAAAAATTAAATCTTAGGATATGTCTTAATTTTCCAAATCCAATTATAAGTTTAGTTTACATTTTGCAAAAAAGGTTTTTTCAAAAACAAATAAACACTTTTCACAGTATAGAGTCTAAACTTGGATAATTCCTAAACCAAACGATCATTTTTAGTTAACATATAAATCAGGGTTCTATAAATAATATCTTTTAAACCATAAGGTAGATCTATGGGTAAATTTTCCATATTCCAAGATTTGTTACTGATATAATGTTTAATGAGCTCCTAATTTGATGATTTGGGAAGAGGGCCAATAACTAAATTTCTTAAGATCCCACTATCCAACTACCTATCAGTTTAGAATTTGACTTTTTCTTCATTACTTATAATCCATTTTTACCCATGATATATAAGATCCTTTGTAGATTTTAAGGCTTTTTAATTATGGGAAACATTTTTTTAAATATAAGGTTGACCATGAAAATTGGTGGTAAAATATTTTGCCCTAAGGACTTGAACCTATAATTTACTATTATCATGTATAAAAGACTAGGCCAATTTAGTCAAATGAGTTAAGTTCATCGTAGAAGGATCTTTTATGCCTAGACCATTAGTAAATTTTGCCAAGGTTACTTGATTCCAACTGACTAAAGTTATCTTCCTAGAATCATGAAAACTACCCTATAAAAAATTCCTAATAATTCTAACAAACTAAGAATGCACTGAGATAGGAATTTGTGAACAACTCATACGGTAAATTGGAAGAGCTAATAAAGTGGAATTAATTAAAATAATCCTACCAATTGTGGACAAGTGTTTGATCCTCTCTCTAAGCTTATCCACTATAAAATGAAAATCTGAAGCACAATAATTCCTTTTTATTTCTATTCCTAAGTATTTGCCTGAACTCTTCTAGTGTTTAATTCCTAAGACTTTACTCAAACTGTCATTTATGTTCGGGTTAGTATTTTTTTTGAAAAATACACTCTAAATTTGAATTTGTTCACTTTTAAACCAGAAGCAATAGCAAACTCATTTAGAACTTGATTAATCACCTGTCAAATTCTTTAAAGTTGCTCTAGCACACAAGACAATGTCATTCATATAAAAAAGGTGTGAAATCTCAATTCCACATTTACTAGTTTAAATAGGATTCCAAAGTTTTTTAATATATTTATATTCAATAAGCACATGGAGGAATTCTATACAAAGAATGAAAATATAAGAGGAAAGAAGATCTCCTTGCTTAAGAACTCTACAAGGTACTAGGGGATTTATTTTTCCACCATTAAACAAAATCTAATAAGTAACTCCAGAAATTATGTTCAAAATTAACTTAACAAAATTTTTAGGGAATTGAAAGAAAATCAAAACATCATTGATAAGACTCCACTCTAAAGAGTCATAAGCCTTTTCATGTTTAGCTTCAAAATCATATATCCAACCTTAGCTTTAGATTTATCAATTATATGAACCAACTCCCTTAAAACAATGATATTATTAGTTAGTTTACGATAAGACACAAAAGTTGATTGAAAGGGGGAGACCAAATCATTAAGAAAAGGTTTAAGTCTCTCAATAATAATTTTGAAATGATTTTCAAAACTGAATTACAGAGGCTAATTGGTCTAAAATCATTAATGGTTTCATGTGACTTTCCTTGGGGAATTAAAACAATTAAGGTGAAATTAAGCCAATTGGGGACATAAAAGTTGATAAACACCTAATGCACATAATTAATAATGAAAAGTTTGACTTAAGGGCTAGAATCTTTGAAAAAAACTTGGATGAAGGTCATCAAGACCAGGAGCTTTATTTGCCTCCTAATTTTTTAAAGCAAACCAAATTTCATTTTCAGAAAGAATCAAAATGAGAGAATTAGCATTGGAAGGATCAACACTTTTAGACCAATTACTAAGTTTATAACTAAACAACCTAGATTGATTTTGAGTAGTTTGGAATCTATGACAAAAATTATTAAATATATATTGTTGTATTTCTAAAAGGTTATACATCCACAAATCGACTTCATTCTTTATAGCCTCAATTTTGTTTTTCCTTCTTCTTATGATGGTGGATAAATGATAAACATGTATATTTTGATCCCCATCTACTATCCAATCTAATCTAGATTTCATAGCCCATAACTGTTCCTCCTCCCTAAGGATATTTAAAAAGTTAAATTGGAGGGATTTATCCAGTCTGTAGAGATCTTCTTATCTATTAAAAGCTAAAGCATTTTGCATTCCTTTAATCCTTGCTAGAATCATTTTTTTCTTCATAAAAATGTTACCGAAAACATGGATATGCCATTAGTTAACATAAGCAATAAAATCATTAATTGCATGATAGAAAGATAAATTCCTAGCCTAATAATTTAGAACAATTTGAGCAAAGGTTGGATGAGTTAACCAACAGGTTTCAAAATGAAAATGTCTCTTAATGCTTGGATGATTAACATAACTTAGGTTTACTAAGATAGGACAATGGTTAGAAAGGATATGAGGTAAGTGAAAAATTTTAGCTTCAGGGCATTGTAATCTCCATGAATCATTACAAAAAGCATGATCAAATCTTTCCATGATTAAATTTTTTCCTTTCTTATAATTTGTCCAAGTAAAGCAAGGCCTCATAAAACCCATATATATTTAGTTGCAATAGTTTATGCAATCATTAAAAAGTTTTATTCTATGTAAATTAATAGGGGTTCCCCCCATCTTTTTAGATTGAGAGGCAACTTCATTAAAATCATCAAGTATTAATCAAGGCAGAGAATGGCTATCCGCTATTGCTTTCGGGTTACTCCATAAAATCTTACGATTATTAAAATTAGGGCTAACATAAATACCACTTAAAAGCCAGGGAGGTAAATTTTAGGCTACTTAACCATTGGGTTATCTCTTATTCTGATTTGTTAACTACTTCCACCTGGATATCCTCCTAATTCCATAACATCCAAATTCCTCCCACATATCCAATTATGTTAGTCAACTTCATATTAGAAAAAGGTAAGGTAGTAACCAGGGCCCTAGCTTTGTCTTTATTTAGCCGGGTTTCCCTAAGAATATGCGATTTGACTTTCTCATGGCTTAACATTTCAATTATAAACTTTTTAAAATCTAGATGTTAGATGCCTAGCACATTCCAAACCATAATTCCAAAGTTAGATGAAGCCATAACTGATTGAGAGTTTGTAGAATAGATTTGAGGAGATCGGTGGGGTAGACCTTCAGGTTGAAAGACTACCTGGACTAATATTCTTCCATACAACTCCCAATCCTCCAGAATTGAGTTGGTGATTTTCAATTGACATTGGGGTATCTGGTTGTCCACTACAATGAACTGAATCCCCAGTTTCCTTCCCTTATAGGTTAGAGTGAGATTGGTGAGCCCTAATACATCCCTCTTCATTTGCATCATTTCTTGTTGGGCTTGACGAGTTGCGACCTAATATGGATTGTAAGGAGACTGAAGTAAGGGTGGTTCATTGAAAAGAGGTAGATTCAGATAAGTCCCCAAATTGATCCAACGAGAGGTATTGTCCATGTGGATGATGTTAGAAGGTATCAATGTGCTTGTTATCTTTTCCTCAAGGGGAACAAGATCTAATCCGTTTAGGTGGCATTTAAGGGGGATCAGATTCTTTGAAGTTATTGCATTTTCCAAATTAAAGTTGGCTAGAAGGTTGGTTGCATCTAGGGTGATTCAATTCAAATTTTCTTTCAATATTGATTAGATTCGATTCTGACATTGATACCCCCATATCACTTTCTAGGTATTCATATCTTGCAGAAACTCCTTTGACATTTAATATATTTTTAGTAATAACAGATGTGGGAAGTTATTTAATGCGTTTATATCTATATATACATATACATATACATGTATATAAGATATTGAATTTGAAATATATGATGGAAAAAAGCTCCAAAGGTAAAATTAAATATCATTTTGTTACTAAAATTCAGTTGAAATATTAATTTTTTATATTTTTTATTAGAGAGTATGAAATTAAAAATAAAGTTTTTTTAAAGGGAATATAAGTAGGAGAATAAAAATAGAGATGTAAAAATAAAAGGAAAAAGTATATTTTACTTGCATATGATTTTATCTTATTTCACTTTATTCATATGTGATTTTAAATATTACAATTTATCCACCTATATTTTTAATTGTTAATACTTTATTTACATAAACTATTTTTTGTCTAAAATTTAATTAGAAACTCACATGTAATATTATATGTAATCTTTATTTCTTAGAAATTTAATTCAATTTGATGCTCATTCAAAACTAATTTACTCTTAAAAACTCTTATTTGACACTCGAATTAAATTATAAAAGATAAAGATTTAATAGAATTGAATTTCTTTTTTTTTAGGTAATTTGATTATGAATAAGTGTCAAATTGAGTAGAAAATTAAGTAAATAAATATCATATGCAATATATGTTAATTTTTTTTTGTTAAATTTTAGATAAATAGTTTAGTAAATAAAGTTTTAACATTTAAAAGTATAGGTAAATATATAATAACACTTGGAATTACATGTGAATTAAGGGAAAAAGAGAAATGCTACATATTGGTAAAGTATAATTTTTTCAAAATAAAATTGCTAATATAAGTAAATTTATCTACAATAATAAATTCATAAAAATAAAATATCTCACGTTACTGGATTCAACATATTAATAATTCTTTACATTTTTTACTTTACAATAATCAGTCATCTTTTGCAATCACATATTTTATTTGGTTTCCCTTCCCCGATTTTATTACTTGAGTTACGTTTGAGTGACATCACATCCAATCTAAAGTGGTACATTGTCATGCAATTTGATCTTAATTAGGCTTCATTTGACTTCTAATAATTAGCAATGAAGCGCACTAGATAAGAACAAAAGTATCATCTGAGATTTTTTTTTTATATATACTAATCATTAGGCTATTTACTCTTTATTTTTAATTTCAAGAGTATAATAACAAAAAGCTTGAAAAAACAAAGTTAGCTAGAAAATTTTGAATGGTCATCCTAATCATAATTTCATTCCACAAACAAAATCATGTGTATTATCATCGCCTTTTAGCTCAAATAATATATCACGTTACTTAAAAAATTCTCCTCCTTTCTAAATTTAATTCCAAACTTTAACATATAAATTTAATAATTTAATCACTCTCATGTAATTTTATCATTGCAAGAGTAAATAAATTCAAATGCCTCCTATTAATTACACACTAATAACAACACGTGGTGCCGTTTAAAATTGTCTCTTATGCAATGCAAGAAATATATATATATATATATATATATATATATATATATATATATATATATATATATATATATTAATTCTAATTCTAATGTTGTAATCATAATATATATCATTATTCTCTTCTAAAAAACTTATAGCCTTTAATTTTTATAATTTAAAAAAATATAATTTTAAGTATATATAAAATTTATAAAATTAATATTAAACAATAAAATAAATAATTATTTTCATTAAATATATATAAATCTATAATTTTTTTATTTATTCTAATTACATGCAGGGATAGAGGCAACAACTCACCGCCTGTGATTCAAATTTATATATTTAATTTTTAAATTTAGGATCATATCAAAAATTTATATTAATATATATTTTCATCAATTTTATGAAAATTTTTATATTTTGTATAAAAATTTTATCAAAAGTTTTAATTTTATATAAAAGAAAAATATAGAATTTTTTGTATGCAACCTTAATTAACGGGAATGCAACTTTTTATATAATTGTCATGTACAAAATTCATATAACATGTAAGTTTTGTGAAAAATTAAAAGATTTTGTGTAAATTTTTTTTTCAAATTTTATGTTAAATCCCCCTTAAACTTGCGAATCTTTTGACATGAAAAATATTATCCTTAAATTTTAATTAACAATATCAATTTATTAATCTTATTAAAGAAATAAAAATATAAGATAAAAATTTATTATTATATTTATAATAAATATTAATTAGGTAATACTAAATACAAAATTTTAACTTCACGATTGCCTTACTATTAAAAGAGTGTAGTTTATTACTCAATTTTATGATTTTTTTAGTGGTTTCAAATATAAAATTTATTAAATTCATATATTATATCATTTTATATATTTTATCAGAAATTTGAAAGTATAATATCTTTATGGTGTAGTTAAGATATACTATTATATCCTATACTAATAATTTAAAATTATTAACCTTTATTTACAAATTAATAAATTTAAATTATTAAATTTAATGATATCTATTATTATTGTAGAACATGAAACTTCCTTCCTAATCTTTATTTGTACACAACCAACTGAACGTGGCCCACCGCTGATTACAAGTATCTAGCAGGTGATTAATAATTGTGAGCCACGTTGTGCTTGCGCATTTGTTTATAAGCATTTTTCCGCCATATCATCGAGCTTCGTCTTTCTCATGGAAGCCAAGTAAGCTATAGATTTTCATGATAGGTCCCGTTTTGCATATGTGGCAGCTCGTTGTGAGCTCCCGGCCTTCCTATTTGGACAGAGCCCCGAAGAAAAGTGTGCTACATGGCTCATACACGTGTCAATCACACGTCGGAAGCGACTTGATGCCCATTACACAGACATGCATATTTTTTCCTTTAATAATAATAATAATAATAATAATAATAATAATAGTTCATGAATAGCATTAACTCAAGATAGTATGGAATTAATTTTAGGATTCAAAATTTCTTTACCATTCCTTTTAATACATTTGATTAATGAGTAAATTAGTTCATATGAGATGTAAATTTACGCGAAAAATCAAATGTATTAAGAAATAAATTTTTATGTAAATTTTCTAAAAAAATTATAATTGTTTGATTGACACTAAAAAATAATATTTTTAAGTAATAGTATTTTTTATTTTATTAGTTCAAATTTAAATTTTTTAAAAAATATTAAAAAATAATTATTATACTTTAAATATCATTTAATATATATTAATAAATTTTAATTATTATTAATTAAATTTAATAAAAATAATTTTATCTTTACATTCAAAGAATATGAGAAATAGAATTTATTTAGGAGGCAGATGTGCAAGAAATTTCTTATACTTTATAAAAAGTAAAACTTCCTATTTTTTAATTTATTAGATAATATCCAATCAAATAATTTATTTTATTTTTATTTCTCATGAAATAAAACTTCCCATATTTTTATCATAAAGCCAAAAACTCCTAAATTTTATTTAAAATATTTTTCATAATTTAGACATTAAGATCACAATTAATAGTATTGAAGTTGAGAGAAATTTTTTACATATTTCAATTATAAATATTAATTCTTGTTTTCATTCTAAAAAATTATAATTTTTATTTTTAATATTTTAAAAATTAAAAAAAATGATTATTAATAAAATAATGGTACTTGTATTCTCCTTCTTTCATTGATCATTCACTTTTCTTTTCATATTAAAAAAAGTAAATTGATTTCCCATTCTTTTACAAGTTCTTTTTTTTTTTTTCAAAAGCAGAGTGAGAAAGAAAAAGTGCAAGGGTCAGTTTGTTTACCTTTTTTTTAAAAAAATAATTTATTTTTAAAAAATATAATTTTAAATGTGTAAGTTAAAATAAAAATATAAAATAACTTTTAATTATTTTTAAACTTATTTTTTTATTTTAGATATCAATTTTATTAGTAAATAAAATATTTTTTAATTTATAATACCAACCACCTTTTATTCTTTATTTTCCTTCAATCCGAAAATGAGTTTTTGAGAATAGAAAAATAATTTTTAAAAATATAAGAATAAAAATATATCCAAACACATCCTAAGTAATTTTGTTATTTTCAATATATATGAGAATAATGTTATGAGAAATTTCATTTCTTAAAAAGCTAAATGTTTTATTATTAAATTATATTTTAATTTTAAAATATATCTAAACACATCCTAAATAACTTTGACAATATATATGAAAATAATGTTATGAGAAGCTTCATTTCTTAAAAAGTTAAATATTTTATTATTAAATTATTTTTTAATTTTAAAATAAGTAAATTAAAATTAAAATTAAAAATACAACTCTTAGTACATTAAATATAATCTAAATATGAAAATAGTCAATTTCTTAAAAGTGGAGCTGACTATAATATTACCCTGTGTATAAATTTTACAAAGTTGATACATAACTAATAAAACATAATTATAATTATATTTTATTAAATAAAAGTGAAACAAGAATATAATAATTTTCAAACGATCAACAAAAATGTTTTTAGGAGTAGATTTCAGTGCATTATTTTTATATTGCATCATTTGATTTGATGATTAAAATCTATTGATTTTATAGTATTGTATAAATTGAATAAAATTTAATAATTTTTAGAAAACAGTGCGTCGTCCTGCAGTGTATTATAGGCCATGTTTTTATTGTAACATTATTGTAACATTAGCCGTTACTAGGGTCATTTTCAGCATTTCACACAATATATCTCATATTCGCTTCTTACGGGCACCACTCAAACGGGGTACCACTTTTCTGCAAGTAGTAGTCCGCTACATAACATTGCCAAAACCAACTCTCTCACTGAAATCCAGGTCCTCCCAACTCCCCAATTTTCTTTCAACCAAAAAACACAGAGCAAACAGAGTCCTCTTTCTGTCATTTCCAAATTTTATCTCTCCCAATGGCATCTAAGCCTCAGACAGACACCGAAAAAGCAGCAACAACAACAACAAACGGAGAACCACCGTCCGACGACAGATGTCCGGTCGAAGAGGTCGCTCTCGTCGTCCCCGAAACCGACGATCCATCACTTCCAGTCATGACTTTCCGAGCTTGGTTTCTGGGTTTAACTTCCTGCGTTGTTCTCATCTTCCTCAACACCTTCTTCACTTTTCGCACTCAGCCTCTCACGATCTCAGCAATTCTCATGCAAATCGCCGTTTTGCCCATTGGCAAGTTCATGGCCGCAACCCTTCCCACCAAAGATTACAACTTGCTGGGTTGGAAATTCAGCTTGAATCCCGGGCCTTTCAATATGAAAGAACATGTTATTATCACCATTTTTGCTAACTGTGGAGTTTCCATCGGTGGTGGTGATGCTTACTCCATTGGTGCTATTACTGTCATGAAAGCTTACTATAAACAGAGTCTCAACTTTCTCTGTGCTCTCCTCATCGTTTTGACTACCCAGGTCATATTTCTATCTTCAAATTGAAAATTATACAAAATAAATAAAATTTTCCTCTTTCTAGTGTTTTCTTTGTGAACTTAATTCGTTTCAATTTTTATACTGAAGGACCCATGTAATAAATTCTCATTTAAGTTCTCTCCTCCCGTTGATTCTTCTGAGGAACATAACTGCTTGGAATTAATATCTGTAAATGTTTTTTAGCGGTTTAAGTCAATATTTATTTATTATTTTCCATTTTTGATGCATATGTTTATTATTAAATCTGTGAAGGTTCTCTGCTTGTGCTTTATCTTACTGTATTTGTTGTGTTGTGAGGTTTTGTTTTAAACTTTTAATGACAAAAGGTGTGGAAGGCGACGGAAATTTTCTATATAAAAATCTTTCCTCCCCTTCCTCCTTCTTCTATATATATATATATATATATATTGATAAAGGTAGTGATCAAACTTATTTTATCTCAATCAGCTTTCTAGTTGCCTCTAAAGTTTTAGTTACTTTAATAAAGTTGTTGTTTACAATTATATAATTTTAATGGTTTGCAGCTATTGGGTTATGGATGGGCTGGAATTTTAAGGAGGTATTTGGTTGACCCTGTTGATATGTGGTGGCCAGCAAACCTTGCTCAAGTGTCTCTATTTAGGTTTATTCTCTTCCCTTTTCTCTAATAAGCATATTACATTACGTTGGATTTGAAAATCATGTCAAAGTCAGAAAAAATTGCATAAATTTTATATAACATGGCAAATTTTCTAAATCAAATGACTAAAATTAAGCAGAGAATCTCCATTAGAAAAAACTGTAAAAATAAAAGGAATTTTTTTTTTGTCATTTCCTTAAGAGAGATGCAGGAGTTCAATTTATTCTGATATGACGGTCATAAGGATATTACTGCAAAAAGTTACGGCTTCTGTTATCTGTTAAAGTAATTCAAGAAGGACAGTATGTGTACAAAACACTTTAAGATGGAACTTGGGGAGTCAAATCAATAAAGATAAAGCAAATCCAGTTCATTGACTGTGAAGGTAGGAGGGTAATGCAAAAACATTAATAGGTTAACCTCCACATTTTTAACTGGTATTCCTGGATTGAAGCTGTAAGTGCAGTGTTTTGAATCCCATTAAGGAAAGTTTCCTATGCCTATATGCAGCGGACTAAGTGCATTTTCATTGCTGAAAGGTTGACTTTGTAGGCCATTTTTGTCCAAATGGTCTAACATTTTAGAAAAGGTCAAGTGGATGAAATATTATGCTCTCAATTTTTCATCTGGATGTTCTAAAATTTGCATACAGGGAAATCTCAGCATCTTCACCCAAAAAGAACTTACAGCAGTACAAACCAGATAATTTCAATCTTCATTTATTTGGTTTTTTGTTATTCTCACTAGACTAATGGATGTTCTGGTATGACAATTTAATTTATGGGGGGATCGTACAATCTAAACAGGTAGAGGAAAACTCGGGGAAAAAAAATTATGATAAATATTGTGAAAAATCTTATTGAAATGATCTGATTCGATGGAGTACAAGGGCTTCGAACTATCCATGTAGCCGATCTTAGCCAATGGAACAAGGCATGAATATTTTTGCTGTTGTAGATTACTATTCCTTTTAATCTTCCGATTACATCAGTAATTTTTTTTCCTGCAGGGCACTCCATGAAAAGGAGCATAAATCAAGAGGCCTTACAAGGATGCAGTTTTTCCTTGTGTTCATGTTTGCAAGCTTTCTCTATTATGCATTACCTGGCTATCTGTTCCCCATCTTAACATTCTTCTCATGGGTTTGCTGGGCGTGGCCACATAGTATTACAGCTCAGCAAATAGGATCAGGCTACCATGGACTTG
This sequence comes from Sindora glabra, assembly GCA_020226215.1. NCBI lineage: Eukaryota > Viridiplantae > Streptophyta > Magnoliopsida > Fabales > Fabaceae > Sindora > Sindora glabra. Next base: position 7,951,080 of record CM035225.1, read on the forward strand.
GAATAGGTGCTTTCACACTAGACTGGGCTGGAATTTCCGCTTATCATGGCAGCCCCCTTGTGACACCGTGGTCTTCCATTGTTAATGTGGGAATTGGATTCATCATGTTCATCTACATTATAGTGCCCGTATGTTACTGGAAGTTTAACACATTTGATGCTCGAAAGTTCCCTATCTTTTCAAACCAGTTGTTCACATCTAAGGGAACAAAGTATGATACCACCAAGATTTTAACCCCCAATTATGAACTTGACATTGCGCAATACAACAAGTATAGCAAGCTTTACCTTAGTCCGCTGTTTGCATTATCTATTGGATCAGGCTTTGCAAGATTTACTGCGACCCTTACTCATGTTGCACTGTTTCATGGCCGGTACGTACATGTCACTAATTTCAACTTTGATTGCTGACTGACCTTTTCATATTTGAGTATGTAGGCTCTATTTGTTTCATCAGAAAATATTTTCTGTAAAATATAATTATAAATGTTAAAATGAAAGGAAAGTGTTTTACTTATTTAATGTTAAATATGAAGAACTGGGAGAAAGTATCTTCTCTTATTCTCAAAAGAAAAAAATTTGCTTTCTCTCATTTTTAAGTTTTTAGGTATTATTTTTTTAATCATTAATATAAATAGTATATTATTTATTTATTAATATATATATAAATAATATTTTCTTATGAAAAACTTTCCGACAAAATAAACAAAGCCTTAATGTGCTAGCAGTTTTAATGCAGATAAATCAGAATGCTTAGAAGTCCATCATGCTAATCGTTTGACTATAGTATTATGCTAGTTATTTTTTTCCCTCAATGTTTCTTCCGGAAGTTATAACGAAGCAGAAGAATTAGGTTTCTAATTTAGTGTATCGAGTCCAGTGCATAATGCTACAATGCAAGAGCTCTATTATAAAATTCTTAAACAACGAACTTACATTGGTTTCCCTTGTTTTGCAGTGATATTTTGAGACAGAGTAGATCAGCAATGAAGAATGTGAAATTGGATGTCCATGCTAGGCTTATGAAGGCTTATAAGCAAGTGCCTGAATGGTGGTTCATCATTTTATTAATTGGGAGCACTGTGCTATCTCTTGTAATGTCTTTTGTGTGGAAAAAGGATGTGCAGCTTCCATGGTGGGGAATGCTCTTTGCATTTGGCCTAGCTTTTATTGTCACTCTTCCAATTGGTGTCATCCAAGCAACTACTAACCAGGTAATAAAGCACGAAGTCTGAGCTTTTTACTTTCTATTTGATCTGTTTGTCCCCTTGAACACAATATACGAGATTTGATGCAGAGTGGGAAGTGAAGAAATATCTCACTTTTCTGAAACATGGTATTTGCATTTGCTTCAATTCACAATTCACCTCACAACAGTACAAGTGGCACGAGTAAAATTGGCCTTGCATGTTTCATATTAGGCTGAATGAAGTGTAAATGGCATTTTCTATTTTTAGACTCATTCAATCTTATGTGTTCCTTGCAGCAACCTGGATATGACATAATAGCACAGTTCATGATTGGTTATGTGCTACCTGGGAAACCAATTGCAAATTTGCTGTTCAAAATTTATGGGAGAATAAGTACTATCCATGCTCTTTCTTTCTTGTCAGACCTCAAACTTGGCCACTACATGAAAATTCCACCAAGATGCATGTATGTTGCTCAGGTATCTGCAAGCCTATCTCCTACCTAACATCATAAGATACACTTTTTTTTTCTTTTTAGCAAGAACCAGTAAACAATACTTGATTTTTTCCCTTTTTTATCTTGCTTTGTCAAATGAAAATATCTCTCTTTTCATGCATACAGCTTGTGGGAACTCTAGTTGCTGGTACAGTGAATCTTGCAGTAGCCTGGTGGATGTTGGATAACATCCATGACATCTGTATGGATGACAAAGCACACCACGACAGTCCATGGACCTGCCCTAAATACAGAGTCACCTTTGATGCTTCTGTTATATGGGGTCTGATTGCGCCGGAACGACTGTTTGGACCCGGTGGAATGTACAGGAATCTGGTATGGTTATTCCTCATTGGAGCAGTGCTGCCAGTTCCAGTCTGGGTTTTGAGCAAAATCTTCCCTGACAAGAAATGGATTCCCTTGATAAACATACCAGTTATATCTTATGGATTTGCCGGAATGCCACCTGCAACTCCCACCAACATAGCAAGCTGGCTTATCACTGGAATGATCTTCAATTACTTTGTTTTCCGGTACTACAAGCGGTGGTGGCAGAAATACAATTATGTTCTATCTGCAGCATTGGATGCAGGCACAGCTTTCATGGGTGTTTTGATCTTCTTTGCCTTGCAAAATCCAGGCCATGATTTGAAGTGGTGGGGAAGTGATGTTGACCATTGCCCTTTGGCTACTTGCCCTACTGCACCAGGAATTCAGGTTGAGGGTTGTCCATTGTTTAAATAAATAGTTCACTAAGTCGTGCAAAGATTGAATATAGAAAAATAACAGCTTGTAGTTAAGCATTGAGTATAAAATGGAGGGATCATAACTCACTGGCCTGCTGCAATCACTTATGTTGTTACTGTGATCTCACTCCACTATATATAAAATCATTTGTGGGTCCTATGGTGGATTCTTGATCTTATGTCTGGTTAAGTGAGATTTTGTGAATATAGGTGAACGAAATTTGCGTTGTTATGTGGTCGATTGTTTTTCATGTTTGTTTGTTCTAATTTTACCCCCTATCTTCATAGGCTTGATATCAATATTAAAGATAGAAGTTCGTTTGGAACTGAACAAAATTTCGACATCTGATATTTTTTCAGAACGTACAAGTAAGAGGTAGCTTCTGTCTGCATGTATAAGGGTATGGACATTGATAGTACGAAATCAATGGGTTAGAAAGTTGCAGTTTTAGGGATATTCCAAAAGGAAGTCACACAGTGGTTTTGAATCTGTTTCTATAGAGAACAGATGCCATTGAATCTATATAATAAATAATGGATTGTTTACAATCTCTAGGTGACTTTCAAGCAAGAGCATCCATATCAAAAAAGTTATGGGGGATGAGAAGCACTTATTCTCTTTTATTTTCATGGGTAATACAGAAATCCACTCATTCAACTAATTAGTCATAACAATTTTAATTAAAATTATTATATTAAATTAAAATTTGTAAATAATTTAATATTTAAAAATCTTTGAAAATAATTTCATATAATAAATTATGTGTTATATTTGGACAGAGCTCCGAAGAAAAATGTGTTTTACAGGGCTCACACACGTGTCATTCACACGTCGGAGGAGACTTGGGCTCCATTACCCACGCAATCATATTTTCACCCTCCTTTTCTTAATAATAATAATCCTGTTTAGCATATTAATTTTTATATTACATATAAATAATATCATACATAAAAAAATTATTCATATTAATAATTATTGAAATCATACGAAGAAGTATGCTATTTTGATTGAAATAATTAATTCCTAAGTACATGTTACTTTTTATTAAATATAATTGATATTATTATATGATAATTATGTTGATGTGTTTAATAACTATGATAATTATAAAAAATTTATATTAATAAATAAAATGAAAAAAATATAATGTATGATTTATTTATGAAAAATAAAAAATTAAATTTATATTAAATAATAAATTATTTGAGTAAAATTGTATAAATTTAAATATTTCAAATTTAATTAAATATTAAGTTCTAATAATATATTACTTGAGCAGTATAAACACATTGAAGCGAATTCGTGCTCCAATTATTCAAATAATGTTCTGCTTGAGTTCATATTTTTTTATTTCAAACTTAATATATACATATTCGGCTTGCTGATTCGTTTTCATCTATTTTCTTCTTGCGGACAGTCAGACGCCACTTCGCCACTTTCCTGCAGTCTGCTACATACCAATACCAACTCTCCCACTGAAATCCAGGTCCTCACGACTCTCCAATTTTCAACAAAAAACACAGCCACTTTCAATGTTGTCTCTTCCGGAGACATCTAAGCCTCAGACGGACACCGAAAAAGCAACAACAACATACAGAGGACCACCGTCCGACGACAGATGTGTGGTCGAAGAGGGTGCTCTCGTCGTGCCGGAAACCGACGATCCATCACTTCTGGTCATAACTTTCCGAGCTTGGTTTCTGGGTTAAACTTCCTGCGTTGTTCTCACCTTCCTCAACACCTTCTTCACTTTCCGCATTCAGCCTCTCACGATCTCTGTAATTCTCATGCAAATCGCCGTTTTGCCCATTGGCAAATTCATGGCTACAACTCTTCCCACCAAAGATTACAGCTTTCTGGGTTGGAAATTCAGCTTGAATGCCCGGCCTTTCAATATGAAAGAGGATGTTATTATCATCATTTTTGCTAACTCTGGAGTTTCCATCGGTAATGGTGATACTTACTCCATTGGTGCTGTTACTGCCATGAAAGCTTACTATAAACAGAGTCTCAACCTTCTCTGTGCTCTCCTCATCTTTTTGACTACCCGGGTATATGTACTTTAAAAATAAATAAATTATTTATTCTTGTTTAACCGTTGTAGTGTATTATTTATTTAAATTATTTAATGTACAGTTATCTTACTTTAATTTATGATAAATTTAAAATTTTTATTTTTATTGAATAATTTATTTATTTTTAATGAATTAGATTCTAAATTATTAGTAATTTATGACAAATATTATTTAAATTATTTTAATATATATTTATTTTGCTTTAATATTAATGATAATAAATTCAAATTTTAAATTTAATTATTGTACTCAATTATTTTTCATTTTTTTCCTTCTTCTTTCCATTCATCAGTGACCTAATTCAAAATTAAAAAAAAAATATAAAGATCCATTTAAAAAAATTAGTGAAAGTACAAAGACCTATAATGTATTTGTTACACTTACGTGGCAATTCTAAATTGACATATTTTAAACTTAATCAGCAAATTATTTGTCGATAATAGAATAATAAAAGACCTAAATAGAAATTAAGAGAATGTATAATTACTTAATTCAAAAATTTTAAAATATAGGGATCCATTTAAAAGAAATAAAATTATAGGGATGTAAAGTATAATTTAACTTTTACACACACACACGGATAAATCAAACTTCTTTTATCTCAATCAGCTTTCCAGTTGCCTGTAAACTGTAAAGTTCTAGTTACTTTAATAAAGCTGTAGTTTACAATTATATAATTTTTATGGTTTGCAGCTATTGGGTTAAGGATGGGCTGGGATTTTAAGGAGGTTTTTGGTTGACCTGTTGATATGTGGTGGCCAGCAAACGTTAGTGTGGATTTATTCTCTTCTCTTTCTCTAATAGCATATTTCATTAAGTGGGAATTGAAAATTATGTCAAAATCAGACAAAATTGTTCTCATTTTATATAACATGGCAGATCTTCTAAATCAAATGACTAAAATTAAGCAGAGAATTTCCATAAGAAAAAATTGTAAAAATGACCGGAAATTTTTTCATATCATTTCCGTCGAAGAGATGCAGGACTTCAATTTATTCTGATAACACTGTTATAAGGATGTTAATGCAAAAAGTTACAGCTTCTATTACCCGTTAAAGTAATTCAAGAAGGAAAGTATAAGTACAAAACACTTTGAGATGGAAGGTGGGGAGTCAAATCAATAAAGATGAAACAAATCCAGTTCATTAACTATGAATTTATAGCTTGTTGGATGGCAATGCCAACACATTAATCGGTTAACCTCAACATGTTTAACCGGTATTTCCAGCTCGAAACTCTAAGTGCAGTGCAAGCATGCAAAATTTTCTTTTGAATCTCATTCACGAAAGTCTCCTATGCCAATATAAAGTGGATCAAGTGCATCTTCATTGAAAGGTTGATTTTTTGAACCATCTTTCTCCAAATGGTGCAATATTTTCTTATGAAAGAGGCACTGAAATCAGAATAGGTCAAGTGGAGGACATATTATTCTCTAAATTTTGCATATAGGAAAATCTTAGCTTCCTTACCAAAAAAGAACTCACATAATAGTATACAGGATAATTTTAATATTCTTGTATTTGGTTTTTCATTATTCTCCTTAAACCATAGGATTTGAGTTAGAGAGATAAAATAAGCTCTTAAGAGGATGTATAATAGTAAAACTATTGAAGTTTGGAAATGTTTAGGAGAGTAAGATATCTTTTGATTCACTAAGTTATTTAATAAGATTGTGTGATCTAAGAAAAATGTCAAATGAGTAAAAGATGAGCATTTTGGTGTCATATATAAGAACAAAGAAGATATCTAAAACTGTGCAAACTATTGAAGGATAAAACTTATAGGTCACATTATGAAATTATGAAAAAAATTGATTGAGCATAGATTATGAGATTAGGATTGTAGAAAATCAATTTGGATTTATGCTAGGAATGTCTACAATAGAGGCTATTTATTTTCTATGGAGGTTGATGGAAAGGTATTGAAGTAAAGAAAGAAACTTATATATAGTTTTCATTGACCTAGAAAAAGCCGATAATCAAATATCAAGAAAAGTGTTGTGGAAAGCTCTAGAGAAGAAAGGAGTTCATGTGGCATATATTCAGGCTGTACAAGATATATATGATGGAGTAACTACAACTGTAAGAACTCTCATAGGCAAGATAAAAAACTTTACTATAAGGATAGATTTAGATTAACGTTTAGCCTTGAGTCTTTACTTATTTAATCTAGTTTTGGATGTGCTTATCAGGTATATACAAGAGACTATCCCTAAATATATATTATTTGCAGATGATATAATTCTGATTGAAAAATCAAGGGAGGAGATTAATTATAAACTTGAGCTTCGGAGATAAGCATTGGAATCAAAGGGTTTTCGCTTGAGTAGGAGAAATATAGAGTACATGCATTATAAATTTAACAAGAAATAAGATAGAAATAATTTGGAGGTAAGAATTGGAGAGCATGTTATACCACAAGTGTCTAAATTTAAGTATCTAGGATCTATATTATAAAACAATGAAAAAATTGATGGAGATATCACACACAAGATATAAGTTAGATGGTTAAAATAAAGAAAGGCATTAGGGGTTATTTGTAATTGCAAAGTACCTACTAAACTTAAAGGAAAGTTTTATTATACCACTGTACAACCAGCTATATTTTATGGTAGTGAATGTTGGATTTTAAAGGGACAACAAGAGTAAAAAATGGAGGTAGTAAAAATGAGAATATTAAGATGAATGTGTAATCACACAAGAAATAATAAGATACGAAATTAATACATGTGAGAAAATATTGGCATAACACCTATTGAGGAGAAAATGATAGAAAATCAATTATAATTTGGTTATGTACAAAGAAAGCTACTAGAAATACTAGTGAAAAAAGTCAAACACATGGTCTTTAATCTTGTGAAAAGATGTAGAGGGATGTCAAAAAGGATATTGAGAGAAATTATAAAAATGAATCTCTTGGTGATTAATAATATTTTTGAAAATCTGTTCTTGGATAGTACAATTGGTGATTTTTTTGATAAATCTTAACAAAAATCTTATTGAAATGGTCTGATGAAGATATAGTATTTGATAGAGTACAATAGCTTCAAACTATCCGTCTAGCTGATCTTATCCAATGGGATTAGGCCTGATTGTTGCTGTTATAGATTATTATTCCTTCTAATCTTCTGATTGGGTCAAAATTTTTATTTTTGCTACAGGGCACTCCATGAAAAGGAGCATAAATCAAGAGGCCTTAGAAGGATGCAGTTGTTCCTCGTTGTCATGTTTGCAAGCTTTCTCTATTAAGCATTACCTGGCTATCTGCTTGCCTTCTTAACATTCTTCTCATAGGTTTGCTGGGCATGGCTGCATAGTATTAAAGCTCAGCAAATAGGATCAGGCTACGATGGACTGGAATAGGTGCTTTCACACTAAACCGGGCTGGAATTTACGCTTATCATGGCAGCCCACTTGTGACACCGTGGTCTTCCATTGTTAATGTGGGAATTGGATTCATCATGTTCATCTACATTATAGTGCCGGTGTGTTACTGGAAGTTTAACACATTTGATGCTCGAAAATTCTCTCTTTTCAAACGAATTGTTCACATCTAGTGGAACAATGTATGATACCGCCAAGATTTTAACCCTTAATTATGAACTTGACATTATGCAATACAAGTATAGCAGGCTTTATCTTAGTCCGCTGTTTGCACTATCTATTGGATCAGGCTTTGCAAGATTTACTGCAGCCCTTACTCATGTCGCGCTGCATAATGGCCGGTAGGTTCCTGCCACTAATTTCAACTTTGATTGCCGACTGACATTTTCATATTTGAATATGTAGTGTGCTAGCAGTTTTAAATGCACATAAACCAGAATACTTAGAAGCCCATTGTGCTAATCTTTTGACTATTGTATTATGCTAGTTACTTTCTTCCATCCATGTTTCTTCCAGAAGTTACACTGAAGCAGAAGAAACAGGTTTCCCATTAGGTGTATCAAGTTCAGTGCATGATCCTGCAATGCAAGCGCTCTATTATGCAATTATTAAACACAAAAATCAAATTGGTTTCCATGTTTTCAGTGATATTTTGAGACAGAGTAGATCAACGATGAAGAATGTGAAATTGGATCTAGACTTGTGAAGGCTTCTAAGCAAGTGCCTTAACGGTGGTTTATCATTTTATTAATTGGGAGCACTGTCTATCTCTCACAATGTCTTTCATATGGAAAAAGGATGTGCAGCTTCCACGGTGGGGAATGCTGTTTGAGTTTGGCTTGGCTTTTGTTGTCACTCTCCCAAGTGATGTCATCCAGGCAACTATCAACCAAGCAATAAATCCCAAAGTCTAAACCTTTTACTTTCTATTTGATCTGTTTTTGTCCCCCCGAACACAGGATACAGGATTTGATTGAGAAAGGGAAGAGAAGAAATATCTCAATTTTTTGAAATATGTACGTTATTTGCACTTCCATCAATTCACAATTGAACTCACAACAGCACACGTGGCACAATTTGAGTAAAACTGGCCCTAAATTAGGCTGGCCAATTTGTGCAGGTGTAAGGGGAGTTATGAATGAAGTGTAAGTGGCATTGTTCTATTTTTAGTCTTATTCATTTTTATGTCTACCTTGCAGCAACTTGGATGTGACATAATGGCACAGTTCATGATTGGGTATTTGCTACCTGGGAAACCAATTGTAAATTTGCTGCTTAAAATTTATGGGAGAATAAGTACTATCCATGCTCTTTCTTTGCTGTCAGACCTCAAACTTGCCACTACATGAAAATTCCACCAAGATGCGTGTATGTTGCTCAGGTATCTGGAAGCCTATCTCCTACTTTAATATCACGATACACTTTTAACAAGGACCAGTAAACAATATTTGATTTTTTTTTCTCTTGCTTTTTCAAATTAAAATACCTCTCTTTTCATGCATACAGCTTATCGAAACCCTTGTTGCCGGTACAGTGAATCTTGCAGTAGCCTGGTGGATGTTGGATAACATCCATGACATCTGTATGGATGAAAAAGCACACCACGACAATCCATGGACTTGATCTAAATATAGAGTCACCTTTGGTGCTTCTGTTATAAGGGGTCTGATGGGGCCGGAACTCCTGTTTGGACCCGGTGGAATGTACAGGAATCTGATATTGGTTACTCCTCATTGGAGCAGTGCAGCCAATTCCAGTCTGGGTCTTGAGCAAAATCTTCCCTGACAAGAAATGGATTCCCTTGATAAACATATTAGTTATATCTTATGGATTTGCCGGAATGCCACCTGCAACTCCCACCAATATAGCAAGCTGGCTTATCACTGGAATGATCTTCAATTACTCTGTTTTCCGGTACCACAAGCGGTGACAGAAATAAAATTATGTTCTATCTGCAGCATTGGATGCAGGCACAGCTTTCGTGGGTGTTTTGATCTATGCCTTGCAAATCCAGGCCATAATTTGAAGTCGTGGGGGAGTGATGTTGACCATTGCCCCTTGGCTACTCGCCTTATTGCACCAGGAATTCAGGTTGCTGGTTGCCCATTGTTCAAATAGTTCACTAAGTCGTGCAAACATTGAATATAGAAAAATAACTGCTTGTAGTTAAGCATTCATTGTAGAATAAAGGGAACATAACACATCTCCCTGCTGCAATCACTTATTTTGGTGCTGTGATCTCACTCCACTACATACAAAATCATTTGTGGGTCCTATGGCAGATTCTAGATCTTATGTCTGGTTAAGCGGGATTTTGTGAATGTAGATGAGTGAGATTGGCGTTATGTTTTCAATGGTTGGTTGTTTTTGACCTATGTCCGTTCCACATGCTCGATATCAATATTAAAGATAGAAGTTCATTTGGGAGTGGACAAAATTTTGACATCTGATATATTTTCAGAACAGAAAAGTAAGAAATAGCTTTGTCTCCATCTATATGGGTACGGAAATTGATAATACGAAAACAATGGGCTAGAAAGTTGCAGCTCTAGAGGGATATTCCAAGAGCAAGTCATATAGAGGTTTTGAATCTGATTCCAGAGAGAACAGATGGCATGGAATTAATATAATAAATAATGGATTATTTTTTCATACAAAAGTAGGAATGATAATCCACTTAATGTATATATGCTAAATTCTTGATTTGAACTCCAAACATGATTGAAAAAATAAAGCTCACAATATCAAGTGTCACTAAACCACTAAAACACCAATAAATAATGGACTGCTCACAATAGTTGAAAGTGACCTTTAAACAGGAGCATAAATGTCAAAAAGTTATAACGGATGAGAAGCACTTATTCTTACATTAAGCTAGCATCAACTAATAACTACATTTCCTAGGTGCCAACTTAAAAAACAGGAATCCTATAACATTGGTTTTGTCCTTTTGTCAACTTTGGTACCATCAGAATTTTCCTGTCGAATCCACTTTTAAATGTTTTAAGTGAAAGAATTTATTTCAAATAAATTGGATCGTTTCTATTCAATTCAGCTGATTTAAAGCGTCAAAAACTTGATTTTTTAGAAAAAGCACAAGTGAAAGCCAACAAAATTTTGCTATTCGCTGGATATGGGCAGTGATATAGCACAAAATCAGCGCTATTCTTGCTTTTTACATGAAAAGAGCATAACTATTTTAATTATATTGGCCTCATCAAGGCATTTATTCGAACGCAAACAGGTCATATCACGGACCATGCCAATCTGTAAACAAAACACGTTTGTCTTTATCGTAAAAGATGACAACCTACTTGATTGCATCATTTCAAAAGCGAAAATTTCTCAGATCTCTCCAATCATAAACTCAAAATTCTCCCTTAAATTCCAGAAGAAATGCATCGTTGCCAAAGAAAAAAAAAATGGAGGAGTTAGGATTAAAATTGTTGGATAAATGGCCATCAAGCAATTGCATTATATTTGATACACTCTTGGACTTTCATGTAATGTAATGATCCTTTTAGGAGCTTACTGAGTACTGAAACTGTACTACCTCGAAGCGACAATGTTTATTTCAGGGCTAAAAAGGGCCACATGATCCATGGAAGCAATTATCTCTGCATAGACTTGTATAGCACCACAGTGACATACTTGGCTAAGAATCGATGAGTTGTACCAAGTGCAACCACTGAAGGGCTGCTCTTTCCTTTCTGCATGTAAAGATGATTAAGCACTACATGTTGAGGTCTCGACAAAGGAGGCGGGATTTCCATATTTGTTGCAGGAACATTAAGCAGCGTTGTTTGCAGGTGCGGAGGCACCAATGGTGGCTCTTTTGCATAATCTTCAGAGCCAAGTTGCAAGTTGTTATAACTAGACTCGGGTGATTGAGGAGGTTCAAAACTAGAAATGCTCCCAATGTCTTCAGGTACATATTCCTGTGTAAAATAAAACAACTGTCAGTGTCAATTTAGAACACCATGCAATGATTCAATTTTCAAATGATATCAGAGATGAACAGGTAGATAAGATTATAAACTTATACGAGGAAAGCATCATCCAGAAATGGCGTCCAGAAGGTTAGAAGCCAATAAGATGTGATCATATCTATGAAGAACCATTTATTGTATGAGATCAAAAGTATGCCACCGAAATCAGCTTTGGACCATATGCATCGATAAAGAGAAGGAAAATCTGGTCCAAGAGTAGCACATAAATGGGAGAAAGGAAAAGACAGGACACTGAAGAAAGAAATTTGGATGCGTTGGAGGCATTATGCCAAAAACAAGAAGCATGCAATGTAGAAGAGAAAAGTGCACTCAAACCCAAGTTGCTGAAACATAATACAGCTCTTTTAAGTAGTCTTAAACCAGGGCTATGTGGTACACAAGTTCCTAATAATTGTAAGACAGACTCCCTGAAATCGACCTAGCTATTATTAGGACTGTCATTTCTCAAATTAATAATAATTTATGCCATTGTTATGCAGGAAAAATATCATACTGACTTTGATCACATGCAAAATATGTCAAAGGAAAATTTACCTGCAAGTCCAAAATGTTGTAAGCATTGCCAGCATCGTCTTGGGCCCAAGGCAAGTCAGGAGTATACCTCCACCGGCCATCAACAATAAATCTGTACTGGTAAACACCAGATGGCAGTACCTTCATTATTGTGAAGTCTTTCCCTGATCTCTGCAAGAGCATTCTGATCGACAAAGAGCATTAGAATTTGAAGAACAGTTATATCAGCTTGAAGACATAAAAGAAAAGGGCACTATACTTCCCAAACCTTGTTTTCCAATTATCCCATGATCCCTCCACAGCTACATCTTTCCCACCATAACTCCAAGTAATCATTGTTGGAATTCCTTGTTCACTGCACATATCTTCATATCCTGAGGTTGTTTGCATCCAAGAATGACTTGGAACGTGCATCTCATCAGGTCTTTGCAGTGGAGTTGCTGGCACCTAAAAACAGGTGAAAGGGGGATTGTCAACTTAGGGAAAACAAAGTCACCAAGAAGAGCGAGCAGAAATGATATTACAAGGACAACAGCTATTCCTACTTACTAGCACCAACAGAATTCTGAACCAGGCATCATGTCATAAGATCAAGTAACAAAAAATTGTAAAGCTCCAGAATGTATCAATCTGTACTTCCCACATGCAACTTGGAATCTATAATGCTAACAACATAATTCTTTTCGAATCTGGATACTACATGCAACTTGCTTCACACAGCAAAAATTCAATTTGGTTCCATGGTTCCACGTAAACACTGAATGCTGTAAGTCAACTCAAAGTGAGCATCTTATGTATTCATTGATTCCTTCTGTTTTAGTGACCAAATCAGCAGCTGATCACAAAAAATAAAAGGGGAACTATAATACTGTAAAATAAAGAACAATAAAGGATTGAATAATCAAAGAGAGAGCTTTAAAAACTCAATATCCGCCGGGTGGACCTGCATCAAACAGCTAGTGTGCACCAAGCGGTGCCCCCCAAATTAGAAATAAAAAACACCAATAGATGAATCTGCAGCCTACTGCTAATTCACTAGTCATGCAACAAACCGAGGATAATTCTGAACTCATGGCTGCTACTACTCCTCATACCAGAACAGAGTGACATTCGATTGCAGCCTCCTTTAACTTCTACTTGCACAAGCTACTTATACATAACATATATGTATAAAAGAACAACTTTCTTACAATCAGTGACCATACCCACAAAACTGCACCCAAAAATTCAAAATTTGCAATTAATAGAAAGAGAATACGAAACTCACTTGTGGAGTGAATATCAATGGAGATTGTGTAGCTCTAGGACTAGAAGGCGGTGACAGACCCATCAACTCCGAAGACACTCCCCGTGCATGATAGCCACCGTGCGCCGCCCTAACCTCATCTTGTGCAATCATCCCTTCTTGTACACTACTACCACCAACTTCTCCTTCAGCCCCTGTCGGACTACCACTCCCGTCTTCTCTTGCATTCACATTCCCCATCGTTATTACTGCTCCAAAAAGGGAAAAGCCAGAGAAGGTAAAAATAAAAAAAAATGAAAGCGAACCCACTTACAAAATATTCAACATACGATTCCCCATTAAAAGAAAAATGGAATCACAACCACTATGCAATTTACAACTTTGATGGGAAAAATCAACAGATATGCAACAATGAATAGTCCCAACAGAAACCCATCTGGGAAAATTTTCACCTCTCTGGAAAAATGGAAAAGATTAAACAACAAAAACCATTGAAAAAAAAATTGAAGAGCAAATATCAAAGCTTATAACTTTCGCAAGCACTCAGCAGAGAGCACTATGGAGAAAGTGTAGTTGCGGGGTAATATAATATCCTCCGACGAGTTTGGAAGATGAATTGTGGACCATGATGCTGGTGTTGTGGGGATGGTCGTCACGTCATCATATTGACGAAGTCTTTTCCTGCTTTCTTTACTTTGCCTTCAAATTGGTTTAAAGATGCTGTTTGCATAGCCCAGAGGAAGAGAGAGGCACAGAATAGCATAGCATAGGCAATTGCTTTTTCTTCCTACCAAAACCAACGATTAAGGAGCAAGTAGTACGCTATTATCGATCACGTCGTTTTCGATCAGATTATGACTATTTTGTGAATTTACAGGTTATTCAGAATGTTAAATGTAATACAACTATTGCTTTACCTTGTTTTTTGTTACTTGCCTCCTTGTCTTCCTTCCTTGGAAAACGTTGAGCAATTCTGGAAAATCTGGTGTTTCTGTGTACCTAGTGTGGGATTATTGGCTATTTTTGTTTCGTAATTGTTATTTTGCTACTTTTTTAAACTCATTTCTATTTTTAGTCATTAAGTCTCTTTCCTTTGGGTTCTATTTTTCCGAATTTACATTTTAAATATAATTTTTTATTTTTCATTATTTGCCATAATTAATTGATTTTATATATGTTAAGAAAATAAGTTAATTTATTTATTTTTAATAAATTTTTTTAAAAAAATTTTATGTATAAAATTTAAGATAATTAAAAAATAATGAATAAATATAAATAAAATTAGAGTATATAATAACAAAATATTCATAAATAAAAAAAGAATAAAATTAAAAATATTGAATATTTTATTAAAATTTTAAAATAATAAATAAAAATAATATTTTTTTTTCTTAAAATACAATAGATAAAAGGAAACGGGAAGAAAGATTATTGAGGGGTTAAGGGAGAGTTATTACCCGAGTCACTTTTCCTAGCATTTTTTTTTGGTCTATTATCTCTGTCTGGGTTTCTTTGAGAATGATTGTTAGGCACACTTAAATTCATTATCAGTTTTTTTAGGCACACTTAAAAA
The DNA here is from genome assembly GCA_020226215.1 of Sindora glabra. NCBI lineage: Eukaryota > Viridiplantae > Streptophyta > Magnoliopsida > Fabales > Fabaceae > Sindora > Sindora glabra. Next base: position 7,966,312 of record CM035225.1, read on the forward strand.
ACAAATTATAAAAAGACTTCATCAGACAAAAATTTTTATTTTTAAAAATATAAAGATAAAAAATCTATATTATAGTTCTAGTATATAAAATTAGTATCTATTGATGACATGTGTCAATCTATTAACAATCGTGCTTTAGAAAATACCACATAACAAAATACATCGCAATAGATACAATTAAATAGCAATATTAAGGCCACATGACAAAATACAAAACAACAAATATAATTAAAAAATAATATTAATTGAATTCTAAACTAAATCTTTTCATAAAAATCTAAATTAAAATTAATTGAAAATTTTAAAATATAAAAATAGTATAGTAGTTCTTATTTATAAAATATAATTAAAAATAATCATAATGTTTAATTGAATTTTCTTAACAAATAATATTATATAAAGGAAAAATATGAATCTACAAAATATATAAAATTCATATTTAGTTTTAATAAAAAAATTATGATTTAATAGTTACAAAGAAACATGTAATATATGTTTTAATATAGTGCTTCGACATATTTTTACTTGACTTTTATTATTCATTAAATATTGTTATTAATAGATGATAGTAGGAACGGAGGTAAATGACTGGAAAAATACCTATCAATTATTTTCATACTCTTATGAATTTTCAATCAATTTTTATAATTAATTATGATAATTAAATATTTTTATTATAATAATTAATTATTGAGATAATTAATATGTTATAAAAATTTTACTCTAATATATTTCCCTAATTTGTTTTATTTATAAACAATTCTATATTAATTCGTATAAATTTTTAAAATACTTTTAAATTTGCCAAATTATTAATTCTTATTAATTGACTATTAACTTTGAATATTTAGTACAAATTTCTTATTGATTGACATTCGTAAAATAAAAGTCAATCACAGCATTCATACAAGAAAATCATTTAACCATAAATATATTATCGATTAGAGAAATGTATCATCATTCAATGAAATACATTATTCATTTTCTTTTAAAATATATTTAATAGTTAATTAAATATTTTGTCAAATATTTGACATAATTAAATTGATATTATTAATTCTTTCAAAATATTTTTCCAAATTTATTTTCCTTTGTAAGAATATAAATCGTTGATAACACAACTAAAAATGTTATAATCAACATTCTCCTCTTTAGTATTATTCATTTATAGAGAAAGTGTAATTACAATTTTACATGGAAAAATCACAAAGTTAAAGGATATAACTATTGGATAGTTACCATTTAATTATTTAATTATATTTCTTTGGTAACTAATCTAATGACTTAAAATTAAGGAGTTAAGGCTACTTGAAATTAAAAGATTGATGCTAATAATATAGCCTCCTAATTAAATATGTTAGGTAGTTATTAAGTGAGTTAATCTCATCTATTGATTTTGATGCTTGATGAGTTAAAATATACATAAAATAGGTCTCCTTTCTATGAAATCATGTATGCAGAAACCAACCATTAGAAAGAAAGGGAAAAAAGAGAGAAACCTATTGATGAAGATCAATTCCAAATCATGGCATCTTCTTCTTTTAATCCAAATTAGTAAAAATTATGAATTTCAAGATTCAAAAATAATGTATGATATTGACTTAGTGATTTTTTGTTTTCACATATTGAAATTTTTATACATGTGGTATCAATGTGTGGTTAAGAAAGTTATGATTTTCTATCAAAGATTTTGATTTTGAATTATTATTGCAAATTATGACTATCATGGATTGTTAGTGTGTATATATACATGTGTTTCTCTCAATTTTCCCTTTTTTGATGAAGTTTGTATCTGGCATTCTATGCAATCTTACTTTTCTAATTGAAGTTTCATATTTGGACCACTTACTATAAGGTTTTAGTTTTTGGAATTTTAGCAATTACATTTTAGGATTTTTCCTTTAAACAATGAACTATAATATGATGATGTTGTTTCTTAATTAATAATGTTATATGGCTAAAAAATTTTATATCAAAATTTTAACATGCTACATTTGACAATTAAAGTTTTACGATACATTTCCAAAATTTAAGTACATTATTATATGTTGTTTTATATGCATTAAAATGAAAATTATATTATTTATGCATGATCTTATGTTAAAAGAACTTGTGTATGCCAAAGTGGCCAAAATAGAATGTTTAAACATTATGCATAAAATAGTCATTTATTCATGATGTTGATGAAATGCCGATAAAGAAATTTGATGAATAAATAATTGTTCATTAATTAATGGAACTTTAGAATTTTTCTATAGGAAAATTATCATTCTATGACTAGTAAATGTAATTATAGAAATTAAATTTCTTATATTAAATACATTTTGTTCATTCAAAAATAACATATGTGTTTAATTAGGTTTTTTTTTCTTAATTTCTTAATAATGATAGAATTTATGGTATTGATTTATGATAGTGTGTTGTGGTATCTTTTCAAATAGAGAACAATAGTATACTTTAATATGTTTGAATTAATAAAATGAATTTTAAGCAATTTATGATTTATTTTATAGTTATTTCTCTTCCTTCTCAAGCTTCTTCTATTATAGTGTTCAATGGTTTGAACTTCTTTAAATGAAGTGTACAAATCAATTTTCACCTAAGTGTGTTAGACCTTGACTTGGCACCTTTACATGTAAAACCTATTGAAATCATTAATGACAACATTGAAGAAGAGAAGTCTAAACTTAAGGCATAGGAATAATCTAATAGATTAAGCCTAATGTTCATGCAAATGATCATTGCAAACAATATTAAAACTACCATTTCACAAATAAAAAGTGTTAGGGAATGAACATTTTTATTCTATAAATAAGTCACTCCTTGGTACTTTAATGGCATAACTCACAACCATGAAGTTTGATAGGTTAAGGAATATGCAAAAATATACCATTGAGAAAACTAACATTATAGCAAGACTAAAGATATTAGTTATGGCAGTAAATGACTCTCATTACCTTTTGAATATGGTGCTTTCCAAGTTAACACAACATTATTAAAAATAAGTGAGATATTAATAAACTGATTAGAAAGTTTATTCAAAAGGAGAACAAACTTAAGAATTTTGGAAGTGACTCTATCAATTTTACTATTCAAGAACTTGGTAAAGTATTAAAGCCAAAATATAAGAAGTTTAAGGAAAAGAAAGGACCTATTAAAGCTTTTCAGATTGAAAAAATGAAATAGACTAATGATAAGTGTTATTTTTTTTAGAAAGAGAGATATCATCAAAAAGTTTACCTTAAACAAATGGCTTATTTTAAAAAGAAGATACATTTGAAAATTATATGTACACTTTTGAATCAAATTTAATTAATATTCCTAATGATACTTGGTGACTTGATCTTGGTGCTATTATTCATGTATCAAATGTAATGTTTGGATTCCTTATGATCCAAACCATGAGCTAAAGTAAGGATTATTTATCTATGGGAAACCATACGAAGGCTAAAATTGAAGGTATATGAACTTATCATTTAGATTTAGATATAGATTCTTTATGTACCTTTAATTTCTAGGAACCTAATTTCTTTTTCAAAATTAAATATTTATGGGTTTGATTTTACATTTAGATATAGTTTTTTTAGTTTATATAAGAATTTTGAACTTGTTAGTTTTGGTACTGTTATTGACAGTTTATATAAATTGCAACTTGATGATAAATTTATTGAATCCTTACTAAGCATGCATCATAATATTGGCTTAGTTTAATATGCTTAATGAAAATTCTACTTACTTTTAATATAAATGTTTAGGTCATATTTATAAAGAAAGATTAGTAAAGGACGAGATTCTTCAAAATCTAAATTTAATTGATCTTGGATTATGTGTGGATTGCATTAAGGAAAGCAAACTAAACATAACAAAAAAGTAAGGTCATAAGAAGCACTTAACTTTTTGAAATAATACACTTTGAAATATATAGATCTTTTGATATTTCATTTTTTGGTGAAGAAAAGTATTTTATGACCTTTATCGATGATTTTTTATGTTATAAATATCTCTATTTGCTTAAAGAAAGATCTTAAGCAATTAATGCTTTTGAGATATACATTAATGAAGTTGAAAGATAATTAGATAAGAAAGTGAAGATTGTAAAGTCAAATAAAGGTGGTAAATTTTATGAAAAATATGATGAAATAGGACAATGTCCAGGTCCATTTGCTAAACTTAAAGGATATAGCATTTATGCATAGTATATTATGCCATACACACCACAACAAAATGGTGTAGTGGAAAGGTATAATCAAATTTTAATGGATATGGTTGGGAGTATGATGAGTTATTCATCATTACCTAAATCTTTATGGATATATACATTAAACATAAATATGTATTTGCTTAATAGGTTTTTAGTAAAATTGTTCCTACAACTCCTTTTGAGTTATGACAACTAAGAAACCTAGTTTAAGATACTTGTATGTTTAGGGTTATCTAATAGGAGTAAGAGCTTATAATCCACATGAAAGAATGTTAAATTCTTAAACGGTTAGTGGTTACTTTATTAATTACCTAAAAAAATTTAAAAGGTATATCTTTCACCATCCAAACCATAATCTAAGAATTGTAAAAATTAGTAATGTGAAATTTCTTAAAAATGATAAAGTTAGTGGAAGTGTTGAATAACAAAGTCGAGATATAAAGGAAATTGAGATAAATGTTTCATTTACTTATAAATGCTTCTTCATTTATAATTATTCCCAATATTGTTCCTTTTATTGCAAAAAGCTTAAGCAATAATGAATAATATTATAATAAAGATACACTTATTAAAGAAACTAACTCATAAATATTTGAGATAAATAAGTCATAAGAAATCTTTTTGAGAAGATCTTAAAGGATAAGAAAAATTAGCTATTCCAAGTGATTATGAGACTTATTTGCAAGAATCATATATTGGAATTAATGCAAACCTAGTTTCATTTTCAAAAGTCATAAGGAGTGTTGGGTCTGAGAAATGGATAGTTGCCATGAAAAAAGAGTTAAATTCCATGGAAAAAAAAGTCAGGGACATTATTGATTTGTTAGAAAGTGCAAAATGGGTATTTAAGACTAAGTGTAACTCAAATGGTAATATTAAATGGTATAAAGTTAAGCTTGTTGCTAAATGAGTTAGTCAAAAAGATGATATTAATTGTAAAGAGACATTTTCACCTATCTCAAAGAAAGACTTGTTACAAATTATTATGGCATTAATGGCACATTTTAATTTAGAGTTATACTAAATGGATATGAAAACATCCTTTCTAAATGGAAATATTGAAAAAGAAGTTTTTATAAACTAACTTGAAAGTTTTCTAATTAAAGGAAAAGGTCAAATAGTATATAAACTTAAAAAATCAATATATAGACTTAAACAAGCTTCAAGATAGTGGTATATTAAATTCAATTATATTATTACCTCTTTTAATTTTGAAGAAAATCTAATTGATTGCTGCATATATTAAAAGATTAGTGGGACTAAAATTATCTTTATAATCTTGTATGTTAATGACATCTTGCTTGTAACTAATGATTTGGGTTTATTACATAACACAAAAGAATATCTCACTAAGAATTTTGAAATGAAAGATATAAGAGAGGCATCCTATGTGATAGAAATTAAAATATCTTGAGATAGATCACAAAGATTGTTAGGATTGTCTCAAAAGGCCTATATTGAAAAAATTCTAAAAAATTTTAATATGAAACATTATTTTACTAAAATTATTTTAATTAAAAAAGAGGATAAATTTAATCTAGGCGATGTTAAAGAATGATATGGAATAAAAACAAATGAAATCAATTCCATATAGTTTCATTATGGGAAATCTTATGTATATGTAAACTTGTATGAAATTGGATATCAATTTTGTAGTTGGAATATTAGGTAGGTACTAAAGTAATTCTGGAATTGATTATTAGAAGGCTACAAAGAAAGTTTTACAGTACTTCCAAGAAAAAAAAGATTATACGCTCATGTGCAGAAGATCTAATCATTTCAAAGTAATTATATATTCAGACTTAGATTTTATCAGATGCATTGATAATAGGAAGTCCACTTTTAGCTACTTGTTTTTACTTGGAAAAGTACTAAAGAATCCATTGTTACTTCATCCACTATTGAAGAATAATTTATTGTATGCTTTGAAGCCATAATTTATATATTATGGCTGTGAAACTTTATTTTAGGATGGGATTGTTAACATCATTATCAAACTATTGAAAATTTATTATGATAACTCCGTAATAGTATTTTTCTTAAAAAATTATAAATACTCAAAAGGTGCCAATTAAAGTATTTTGCCATTAAAGAGAAAGTTTAGAAATAGAGAGTGTCTATTAACATATTAGGATAGATCTCATGATTGCAAATCCATTGAATAAAGGTTTACAACTAAAGATATTTAAGAAACATGTATATAGAATGGGTTTTAGTTGTCTTTTTGCATGCTGTAATTGACAATGTTGACACTCTGAGCTCATTTATTTGTTTCTGATATATACACATAATCATATTTTAATAAGTTAACATAAGTGTTCTAAAAACATTAATGAGACCCTTATAAATTTTATTTATGATTTATAGACCCATTATGATAAGATACTAGTGTTTATAGTATATAGAAAGAAGCATGTTTTTTAAATAATGTACAACCACCATAACCTACACTTGGTGTTTTATCATACTAAAGTAATTATGAAATTTTGAGGATAAGTTTAATACATTTTATAAGAGCATTATTTTTTATTTCATTCAAATTTTGGGCTAAGTGGGAGAATGTTGGATAGTTACTATTTAATTATTTAATTATATTTTTAGTAACTATCCTAGTTGCTTAAAACTAAGAAGTTAAGGCTACCTAAAATTAAGAAATTGAGGCCAATAAAATAACCTCCTAATTAGAAATGTTAGGTAGTTAGTAAGTAATTTAATATCAGCTATTAGTTTTAATACTTGATGGACACATCAGAGTAAAAGTTAAAATACATATAAAATAGATCATCTCTATACCTAATCATGTATGTAGAAATGAATCATTAGGAAGATTATGTATTAGAAAGAAAGGGAAAAGAGAGAGAAACCTATTGGCAATGATCAATTTGGAATTATGACATCTTCTTCTTCTAATCCAGTTTAGTAAAAATTAAGAGTTTTAAAATCTAAAATTAATGTATAACATTGACTGAGAGATTTTATATTTCTACATCTCAAAACTTTTATACAATGTGCAGTAACAACATGCTAACAATCAAGGTTCGCATCATTTGATTATTATATATTTTAAGTTGTTACAAATAGAATAAATCTATTTCCATCAAGCTTATGTTTCTTGATGGTGAGGTATTATTCCTAGTTATTATTTTTTTAATAATTTTGAATTATATGTTGCATGTTTTATTATTTTATTGTTACATAATAATTATTAGTATTTATCTTATTTTTTATGTATTATAATTTTTTTATCAATTATACTTGAATTTTAATTTTGTCACATATATTTTTTGTTTAAACTTCAATCATTCATGCAACTATGCCAAAAAATTTGGTTTAAGGATTCAAGAATGTACAAGTTAAGGGTAATGTGTATATGATATCAAACTTGCCAATTGGTATTTTGACAAGAAAAAAGTACAGGTTAAAATGACATCAATACTTTTGGAATTTCAAATTGAATACAATGATTACTAAATTTAAAGACTTTAAAGCTATGTGAATTATTATTATTAGTATGCAACAAAAAATTATATGTAATTTATTATACTATTTTAATGATTTCACATATTTTATGCAATTTTTTATTTCTCTTATTTTGATTATTATTATTACTATTATTATTACACATACTTTTACAGTTTAAATGTAGATATTATTATTTTTCTTTTTGGTATTCAACAAAATTGTTTTTGGATACTTATTTATTAGATGTTGAAGATTTTTTTTTTAAAAAGTAATTTTTAACCTATGAATATAAATAAATTTATATTTGTATTTTATATTATGTGTCAAATTGTCATATAACATACTCACCAAATAATTAATGCAAATAGACATGACATTACAAGTGACAAAGGGATGGGCTTGAAGGTAAATGCAATTATTTGAAGTGGAAGAGATATCTAAGAAAAAAAATTAAAGTAATAAAAAGAAAGTTTATTGAGCATATAGCCCTTATTATGGAAATAAAATTATAAATAGATTTGACTCTTCATTTATCATAACTGTTTGTAATAAATGACAAAAAAAGATTTTCTTATTTTTTTTCATTTAATAATAATATTATTAATTTAGTATTTTATGTCAATTTTAACAATATATGGTAAATAGTAATAAATCCCTTTTAAGCAATATAAATATCTAAATGAAAAATATGAAAATATTATAGTAAGAGGTAGGAGTGCAAATGGGTCGGGCGGCCTATCGGGGGCCTATGGCCCAGCCTAATTAAGGCTTAACTCGGCTCAGCCTATTTAACTAAATGAGTCAGGTTAAGGTCAATATAAAAGCTTTTTTAATTAAACAGGCCAGACTTTTTTATTTTAAGCTTAGTCTACAGGCCTATCAGGCTGGCCTATTTAATATTTTTTATTTAAATTTATTTACTATAAAGACAATAACATATAGGCTTTTTTTTTTCAAGTTCATTATATAAATTAAATATTTTGAATGTTTATTGTATAATTTATGGTGAACTAATTTGTCTTTGTTGTTAACCTTTGATGTTATGATAATTTAATATTATTTTACTTTTAATTAAATATTAAATATTTAAATTAGTAATTTTATATTATGAGTATATGGATTTATTTCTTTGTTAATTAGTTCTTATATAAAATTTTGTATTAATTTTAGTATTGTTAGGAGTATTTTAAGAATATATTGATATAAGTTTATATAAGTTATTGGCTTATTTAAGGCCTTTTTATAATAGGCTTTTTAAGTTTTAAGTTGTTAGCCTATTTAAAAATTTGTATTTAAAACAGGCTTTTAAATAGGCAAACAGGTCAGGCTCGGGTCTGAAATAAACCCTTATATAGGCTAATAGGTCAGGTTCGGGCCAATGTTTTACAATATAGGCCCGGCTTATTTAAGGCAAAACCTAACTCGGCCCAACCCATTTGTACCCCTAGTAAGAGGTATATGTATAATTGATATTTAGTAGATTTTAAAGATTTTTTAGTTAAATTGGTAAGATGCTCCACAATGTCAATTATGTTTTAAATTTACCAATAGTTTTTTTTATGTAATCAATATTCATATAGTAAAATTTTATTGCATACTAACTTATTAAATCCTAAACCCTAAAATAGAATCATTGTAATTTTTGGTATTATTATTTTATTTTAATTAATAGAATTAAGTGTGTTAAATTTGAATTCAAAATTTTAGAATTAAAAAAATTAATATCAAATTTCTTTCCAATTTTAAAATGATAAAGGTTCAATAATAATCTCAATCACTTTGTGATTATACCAATTATTTCCTTAAACAATCCAACATAATTTTGATAAAATTTTATTACCAATTAATTCATTTTGATAAAATTTTGTAATGTAATCATTCCAATTCTAGTACAATAAGTTTTTTAATTAACAAAATTGAATACAATAATAATTTAAAGTTTAACATTTTAAAAATTCATGTTTATAACTCTAATAAGATATTAGTTGAATAAAAAAAATTCTTATTAAAATATTATTATTTTGCCATATTATATTGTCACAACTCATCCATGGATACATAACTAGCATAAGAAGTTACATCCCACAACCACATATCAACCTTACTTCTACTAATAATACAATTTTGGGAACATATAATGATAATGTATATCCTAATAGACACGAACAATACTAAAAGTGAATGCAGATGACTATAATATTATTATGCAATTGATGTTTATGTACCATTATCTACTCTAATTGTCTTGTGGTTCACCTCAGTGACATATTCCATCCCAACAGATAATAACTAAGTACTTAAGGGAAACATTCCTAATAGAAAAGAAGAGAAAGAGAAAAATGAGTTTTCTTAATGTTGATTCTTAGGTTTTAGAGTTGAAAATACAAGTACGATAATGAAGTCCTTAAAAATGGCTTAACTGAAGGAAGAATGAGCACTCTTTGTAAAGTATTTTAACAAGGCAAAGAAGAGAAGTGAAAAATGGATAAGGACAAAGATAAAGACTTTAGAAGCAAAAGATGCATCGATTGATGCTTTTCCAGTCCAGTTGCTATTTATATTTTAAATGAGGTTTTCTTTCATTGCTCGTGTTACAAGGGCTCTTGGTTTGGTGTAGGGCATTTGATTGCCACCATAATCCCAAAGCCTAATGAGATGAAACTTGCTCAACTCGTACTTCTTTAATTAAATGGAAAGGGAAGCACTAAGGGAACATTTTTCGGTGACTTAGTTCTTCCTTAAGTGGTTCATTAACTAGTTGTGAAACTACTATAGCATAAATTGACAACCTTAGATAATGGTCCTAAAGGTTCACAGAGGAGTATCTGGATTGTAATCTTAGAGTCTTCCTTGATGTACACTTACCACCCATTTAGTTTCACTAGTTTCTATGATACGGTAAACGCTTACTCTTGTTATGTGATAATTGTTCATACTTTGGACTAGTGAAAGTATGGTTTTTATAGAAATTAAGAATAAAGACTTATATAGGGAGTACATAGTAATCCATTAGTTTGGATTAGGATTAATCATATAATGGGATATATGATAATTGATATATGATATTAGATAATGTGACGAGATATTTATAGTAATGGATATGGATTGATATATGCAATTTTATAGAGTGATAAATGGTTACGGTTATTTAAGTAAAAAGGTAGGAATCATCACGACTTTCCTGCTTACTTTGATGCATAGAGCCTATAGTGAAGATGTTTAAGCATGATATACTTAGCTCTTTTATGTAACATGAACTAAGCCCTCATTCTAATCTAACTAATCCACTTTTAAATAAATTCTCAACAAGGTAAAAAAAGAGATCTCTACTTTCTATAGTCAAAGTAACTTTTATTCTAAGCTGAATGACTATTAGATGGCATTAGACTTTTGTGAAACCCTATTTGTTTAGGCCCTTATAGCATTTTATATGCTTGCAGTGCCTTTAGTCACTTTTAGACCCACTTTTTAGGCTTAAGATCTTTTGGTTCTCTTTTGAGGTGCATTTTAATGCTACGTTTTGCCAAATTTTATAAGTTAACCTATGTCTTTAGCCTTTTAAGGCTAGAGTATATACATTAAGCCCCTTGCACAAGGATTGCCAGTAGGAATGGTAACAGAAAAGGTATGGATAGGGGATTAAGATTTCCATACTTATCCTTGTTTCAAAATATTCTACCCTTCCCCATCCCTATACTCATATCCTTATCCTTTTACTTGCATGGATAGAGTTTTCAATACTTATTTTCATCCTCATCAAATATCTAAATCCTTGTACTTGTCTCATTTCCCTATTTTATTTCGACTAATGCATGTTTATCTATATCCCATTACAATTTTTAACAAAAATTGAACATATCCAATCATTTTTATCCTAGTTATCCATTTATAATTTTTCTCTATCTTATTATATTTACCATATTTATCTATATCTTATTATTTTTAAAAATAATATTTAGTTGAAAATTCTAAAAATACCAATATAATAAAGAATAACATGGATTCTTTTATTAAAGTTTATTTGTAAAAAACTTTTTATATTTAAATTAAGGGTAAATTACTTTGAATTCCTTTTTTATTAGGTGTAATTACAAATGATCCCTTTAATTTTTGGAAATTCATTTGACTTCCTTATTACTAACAGAAATGGATAATGTTAAAAGTCTAAAATGCCTTTCCTTATTAGAAATGAAGCTTAACTATGGGAACTTCTAAAATGGCTCGAGAATTATGCTTTTATCATATACTTGCAACATTGATAGTGTTTTTAGCATAAGGGCTATTAGTGGCTTAGCCTTAACATGTCACGGGTTGGTGGCATATTGTATAGGGTGGTTTGTTTTCCATTTTTTATTGGACCATGGTCTATGTCCATCAGAAAAAGGATCCATAGAAGTTAATCATAACTGATGCTACCATAATATTATTGAAGGTTTCCTATCCATACACCTAAGGGTTAGTACTTCGACTATGTTTGGCAACTTGTTAGCTTTGATTGGAAGAGTTAGAATCATGTTCAACAAGTTTACAAGTGTGCGATAGCAAATGCTTATAATTATCAAAGAACCTGGATCCATGCTTGGCTATTTTCGTAACCCAATCTTGACTCAGACTTTATGTTGATGAAATCTCATTCTTACAATTAATTTATTGTTTTTTTTTACAATTTGTACTTTTGTATTGTTTTGATAATAGATTTGCTTATTAATTGGATTTTGATTCTCAATTCTTATTTGATGATAACCTTTTTTTGGCTCAATTATTGTTGGTTTTTACTTGGACAAAGAATTTAACTATATTATGTTTTATTTAATTTAACTGCTTAATTAATTATTGCTACTTTTTGTTTTAAATTTTCCTTTACATTTAATTTAGGATGGATATTGGTTTTTTTAGTTAATTTTTCCTTGTTAATTTTGTAAACTTTGATTTTTCTTCACTAAATTCCTTCATTGATTCCTTGATTTTTGAGTTTTAAGTCTTTTATGCTAGTTTTTCCTTTTAATTCAATTATTTTCTCCCATTTAATTTTAGTAACTTTGAATTTTTATGCTAATTTTTCTTTTTTCATCTACTTTAGCATACATTTGCAGTACACAAAATTAAATCTTTGCATTAATCAAAAATAAATTCCAAAAATATTGTTTTATGTAATCCTAAGTTTATTTTGCTTAATTAAAAGTAATTTTTAAATATTTTAATTCATGTTAAATCGATTCTTTTTATTCAATCAATATTTAGCTTGGAAATTAGCTTATATAATCATTTTATATGTATATATTTTTTAATAAATTGTATTATTATTTTTTGAAAAAAAATTAGATATGTATAAATCCATATATTTTCTCTTTAACTATATTTATTTTATTTTTTGACATATCTTAGTATATGTGAAGATCCAAAATAATTTTTTAAGTTAAATTTGTTTAATTTTTTAAATAATAAGTTAATAAAAATAATTTTAAAATAAAATTTAAAATTAATTTATTATCTATGTAAAATTATTTTACACTGCTAGTAAATATGAAAAAAATATTTCATAAAAAATTAAAGAATTATTAATTTTTAGTTATAATAAGAATGTTTTAGTAGTTTTTACTAATATGACAATAACTGAATAGGTGATAGTGTAAAACTTATTTACACTGATAATAGATTAGATTTAAATCATATAAAATATTATTTAAAATTTTTTTATATGAAAATTTCTATAAATAATTTTTAAATATAATAATTTTATTAAAGATTTTAAAATGAGATTTTATAAGCATTAATTATTTACAATTTTTAAGTCATAATTATTTTAAATAACATTTCTTTTATTGATTAAAACAAATAGATAAAAAAATCAAAATTTGAAAGAATAAATTTTAACTTTTCTACAAGATGGATTTTTCATTCTTTCACAAAGGTAAAATAGTAAAAAGAAACTAATGTTATTCTTTCTTTCATCACATAAGATCATATGATATTTATATACAAATAGAACTTAATTTCTTGTAATAGAAACTTCATGATAAGGGAATTGAATAAAATTTTTGTATTAAAAATGAAGGAAGTTTAGTGATTTTTTCAAAATTAGAAGGAATCATGTGTAATTAGCCCTAATTTAAAGGGAGATCAAAGTAATTTATCCTTAAATTAATTATATGCATAATTTTAATTTTTTATTATATATAATTAAATTTATAAATAAATATATATTATTATATAAATAAAATTATCGATTTCATTCTTAAAATTGAAAAGTATTGATAAAATAATTTTTAAATTATATTAAATGGCTAATTTCTTTCATGAATAATAGTTCATACAAATAATCTTATCTCTTCGTATAGATATTCAAGGGTGAAATAATCTCTATGTATGAAGGAAAGAAATAATTTGGATGGATTTTTTTTAAGGATAAAATTGGTTATTTAATATAATTCATGAACCGTTTTATTAGTGCTTTACAATTTTAAAAATAAAATTAATAATTTTATATTATTATATATTATTTAATTATATATTATATAATATAAATATAGGAAGTATTTAGTAGTATAGTTCTGTTATTCATACCAGTACTTGAAAAATTCCCTATGAAAATCTCCTTACCCATACTTATTTATTTTGAATATCATATACTCGTATTTGAATGGATAAAAATTAAAGGTACCAATTCGGGATAGATCATATTGCCATCTATAACCTTTATAACTCTTTTAAGAGTGATGGACATTGTGCATTTTGCTTACTCTGGTGAGTCACATTTTAGGAGCTTTTACTTTTCTTCATGATTTTTCCTTTTTGGAGGGTAATATGACCTTTTGACAAGGGTTACTTTATTCCTTTTAAATTTTAATGAGCTTTTGCTCTTTCTTTTTTAAACTCCATTTCTTGATCTAGGATTTGCTTTTGCTCTATATCTTAAGAAAAATTTCTTATTTCTTTTTCTTTATTTCACAATTTTTTCTATTATGACTTTTAGTGGGAGTTGATATAGGTTTGAGACTCTTTTAGGAGGGTTGAGATATGATACCTTTGTAATGCTAGAGTGGTAGGTGGGTCTAAGGGTATTTTTGCCTTTATTGTGCACCAATGAAATAACACAAAGTAAACATAGGTCATTAATGCGATAGGTCTACCAAGCTCATTATTTAACCAAATCATAATAAAAGACAAGCAAAGAGCAAATATGTAAGTATAAAATGTATATATTTTTATGGCAAAAAATGCAATGAAATATGTTTTTTCCCCTAATCTATGTGATTGGTCTATGATAATTTAAGGAACTTCTAAGGTTATATCCATAAACTTTATTGTACTTCAATTGTTCTAACCATAATTGATTTTTTTTGCGATGTTGGAAAAAGTATGCGATGGCTTTGTTATAATGCTGCTAAGTTAAGTTAGGTTCTTATTTAGGAGACCTTAGCATTTATTTTAGTATTATTGTCCATCATATTAATAGTTAGAATGTTTGAAGCATAAGTGAAGCTATGCATATCATTAGGCCTTCAAACTATAAATTTAAGTGAGCATTGGAAATTTTAATAACGTGAATAAATATATGAATAAGTTTGATAATAATAAAATTTTAAATAAGCATGATTATATACAAATAACGAAAAAGAGAGTTAGAATAATTTTATCAACATGTTTTGCATGCTAATAGACATATTTAAATAATTAAGCCGATGAGTGCTAGAGTACATATGTATACATATTTTTTTGAAGATTTTCTTTTTTTTTCTCTTTTTTTGAAGGTACATAAGTGAAATGTAAAGAGATTTAAGAAGGAACTTTTACCTTGACTTTGTGCGGAAAATCACAAAAAGGTTTAATTCACCATTTGGCAAGAATGCTATCACTAAATCCTAGGGACTATTCACAAAGCTAGACTTTGGTGAAAGTAAGAAGTGGGAAAGGGCTTTTACCTTGATTTCTTACAATAAGCCATCCTATGCTTTCTTGGGGACCTTTTTACCATGCTCAATATTGATAAAGAAAAGTAGACCACTAAGTGATAGGGGCCATGTAGAGAATTAGGAAATGGCTTTTACCTTGGCTTCCTACAAAAGACCATAAAAGAGGTTAATCACTAGGTAGAGAATACGTTAAAGAAATTTAGGAAGAGGATTTTAGCTTGATTTCTAATGAAAAAGAGTACTTTGTAATGGGATGAAGCCTTTTTCCTATGCTTTCTAAATCACTTTGTACCATACT
Organism: Sindora glabra; assembly: GCA_020226215.1. Taxonomy (NCBI): domain Eukaryota; kingdom Viridiplantae; phylum Streptophyta; class Magnoliopsida; order Fabales; family Fabaceae; genus Sindora; species Sindora glabra. The sequence continues at coordinate 7,982,186 of CM035225.1, forward strand.
TAATACCTATATAGGATACGATTAATGATAAGTCCTTTCTAGAAATAAAATGAAAGATGCTTTGCACATGTTGCTATAAATTTTGAAGATTGTGATATCTTAACAAATATGCTTAAGCACCTTAATAAAAGTAACTGTAGGTTATGACATAAAAGATATAAGATATATAAAAGATATGTAATTGAGATAAGTCATGAGGTTATGCTTGGAGCATTTTTTTTAAGTAAGGTTAAATAGTACATATTTAGCCCTTTGTAAAAAGCCATGTTTGTCTTTCTCACTTTTCTTTCTTTATTCCTCATTTTTCTTTCTTTTTTTTAATGAGTTATTGTTAAATGAGTTAACTTTACCATGAGATTTGATCACTATCTGTCTCAATTTTTTAATCTTTTAGAAGTTCTCCAAGTGTTGAAGTAATGTAAAGAAACAAAAAGCATGAAGTTAAAATATGAGGGGGGAAATTTATTTTATACTATAGGAGAGAAATAATTATTTAAAGAATGAAAGATTAACGCAAGGGAATAAATATAAGTTTAATTTAAAGTAGATAAAAAATGTAATACATAAGTTAAAATAGACAATGCCAATATGAGAATGTATAAGATATAAATATTTAATTAGGTATGGATAGTATGATTCTATGAAGGGCTTAAGGCATAAGTCATATACTTTAAGACATGTATGTGAGATGGATTAAAGTGGCTTATATTTCTTAGCAAAGTAGTGGTGAAGTGTTATGTTTTATAATAAGTTATGCAAATTATATCGTACTTATTGTGCCTCATAGAAAGAGAATATTCATGAGATATGTTTATGATTTAAATATCTACTAAGTAGATTATGAAAAGTTCACCATTGAGAGATTTTTTCTTTATTAATAACAATTGACATATTGATAGAAATGGCATACAATGTCATGAATAATAAACGAATAAAGCCCATACATGATAAATAATATAATAGAAATAGAGTGAAAAGGTTTAAGGAATACTTCCCTATTGAATGGTTTCACTCCATCTTTAAAGGTGACAACTTGAATAAGAAGTATCCTAACAGTAGTGATGTGCAAATGTAGGTTGGGGACATTAAACAAAGTGACACAATACTAATTGTTTAATATAGGATGAGTTACTAATTTGATGTGGGGACACTATATAGTCATAGAAAACTCCAATAATATAGTAGTGGTATTGGATAAAAGTATAAAGATCTAACTTTGATATTAGTAATGTTACTATATTGCTTAATAATTGTAAATTTTTTTATCAACTTTGATATTTAATGTGACTCGAATTAAGTGTTTCAATCATGTAGAGAAGAGATAGAACAAAGATTAAAATACAAAATAATAAATCTCTTTACAAGAAAAATCTAATTGTAGTAGATTGCATTAGGCCATAATATGTAAGGTTAGCATATATTAATTAAATAAAAGTAATATACCATTAATAATAAACCTTATCATTATATGATATAATGAATAAAACATGCCAAATTTAACTATGAGATAATGAATTTATTTATAATGATACCAATAAGATTTAATGTTATAATAAATATCAATTTAAAGGATCATAAAGCAATATGATATGACATTTATTTACAATAAAGATTAAATTAATCAGTCATCAAGCACTATGAAGCTATCATATAAGCAATGCAAAATTTAAATGTTAACTATAAAGTAATGAATTTATTTATAATTAAATTTATAAAGATTAAACTAATTAATCACTAATCATGAAAAAATATAGCTTGAATAATGTATATTATCATGTAAAGAACGCAAACTTAAGTGTTGATTATAAAATAATGAATTTAGTCATAATAAGGGAAAAATAAGTTAAAAATTAGGTAATATACAGTATCATTGTAAAAGTATATATGATATATAATATAATAATTATTGATCATAAATTCAACATAAATATGTATAATAGTATTAAAGATTATGATATAAAGACTAACATAAAAATATAATTAAAGAATATGCTTAAAAATAAAATAATGCACTAATTACACTTTTAAAGGAATAATAACTTAATACAACAAAAGAGAGAAGAATTCCTTTTTTATTTCTTGATTAGATGCATGCCAAAGTCTTGTTTAAGCAAATACTTAAGCTTGAACATGCCCTGTGATTGATAAGGATCCATAGTTGCGTTTGATGCAATGCTAATTGAAAATAAGAAACTTGCTATTGTTGAGTGTGAGTTTAAAGTCATCCTCTCATCTTTTTAAAAGCGAGCATTTTCTTAAATAGTGAGCTTTCATAATTTTCTTGAGATAGTGCATGTAATAGTAAATGTATAGTTAATATCTCGTGACTTTGCTTAGGAGTGTATTAACTATCATGTAATCTAATTATATAATATTAAAAAGAAATATAATAATAGTAATAAGTAATCATTATCAATTAATTAGTTGGAAGTCTTTAATATTAATGCCAAAATATAAATATTAATAAGAAGGTAGCAGAAGGCAATGATAACATGAGTAATGTAAATTTATGCTTTAAAATTTGTCTCTTAGCACTACCTAAATAAAAATTTAAGATAACCTTTTCGCATGAAACTTCTCATAATAATGGTAATATATATGTTAAAAGAATGTAAATAAAAGGTAAAGCATGGCATAATATGAAGTTAATATTTTTGAGTTAAAATAAAATATATAGATAAAATTTAAAATAAGATATATGAAATAAAGACATTTTTAATATAAAGAGAATACATATATAATTAAAAATTGCTTTATTAATGTATGACTTATAATGCCATTACTTTTCAAATTGTTATCTTGAGGTGAAAGAATGAAGATGTGGCAAAATTTTTAGTTATTATTGGATAAATGAATATGAACTACTAATATCACTGCTTAAATATATATCACTAAGCACTTACTTATCGAGGTATTACTACATTTTTACTAATAATATATTGATAGAAGCATATTTAAGGAACTTAGGGATATATGTTTATAAGGATAACTATTAAATGAAGACATATTTAAGCATAACAAGAAAAATAACATATGTAATATAACAAAGATAACAAGAATAGCAAAGAAATCATTGCTTTAGACAAGAGAAATCTTTGACTAAACTTAGATAGTTGGCATTAGTACACCCCATGACATAATTTTGGGATACATTAGGTGGCATTAGGTTGCTAGTTAATAATGATTCTATAATAATAATCATATCCTTCAAAATAGTTAAAATATATTGTCTTGTACTTAAATTAAGCCCTTTCTTCCTTGTATTACTTTTTCTTTTGGCTATGCTTACAAGTGTTAAAGTGCCTTTTTAGGCTTTCTTTAGTGTAAGATATTAAAATAAAGCATTTATATCATACCTATGAATAATACATGTACTAAGTTTTTTGAGGTGATTAGAAATTTGACCGCATGTGATGGACATTTAAGAGCTTATTCAAAATTCTGTTAGCCTTTGCAAGTGCTTATTCACAATAACTAATGTCATAGAGAATCTATCTATCATAAATTAGCCTTCCTTGAATTAAGTTAGAATAGTTTCTAGCTAACCTTAAACTACATATTATAGCCAAACTTTTCTGCTTAATCTTTTGGGTGATAAATTGAACTAAGCACTTCTTAATAACCTTCCCCTGTAATGCTAGGTAAATAGGTTCTCAAGTGAACAATGATTGTATGTTTCTTATCGTACTTTCTTAATCCTCATGTGCATTAATGATGCAAAGGTGATTAATAACATATTTACAAGAAGGTTTTCTATGAACTTGCCATTATTGTTAAAATCATTCATACCAATGTTGAAATTTAGTGGGATCTCTAATTATTGAAGGGTCATTGTTTATTTAGCAAACAGTAGTGTTACTTCATAGCACATACATGACGAGGCATTATTATCATATATATTTTTCTAGTGGAGTTGTCAAATATTGATTCTTAAGGTTCTAAGGTTGGAAGTATAGGTATGATAATAGAGCTTTTAAGAATGGCTGAAGGAAAAAAATAGACACTTTTTATGAAGTATTTTAATAGAGCAAGAAAATCCTATTATATGATGATTCTTTATGCTTTGGATGGGTGAAAGCATGGTTTTTATAGATATTAAGAAGAGAGGTTTATATGGGGAGTACATACTAATCTATTAGCTTGGATTAGGGTTAATCATATAAAAAAATATATGATAATTGATACAAATAATATTAGGATAATTACTATAGGATGATAATTAATACGAGATATTAAATAATGTGATTGAATATTTATGGTAATGGATATGTATTAATATAGGTGATTTTATAAGGTTATGAAAAGTTAGGGTTATTTGAACAAATTAATAGGAATTACCGTGTCTCTCTTACTTATTTTAGCATAGAAGGCTTATGTTAAGGAGATCTAAATGTGATATGTCTAGTGTTCTTATATATTGTAGGTGGGGTCTTCATTCTAATCCAACCAAGCCATACTTAAAAGAGTTCCTAACAAGGGTAGAGAAGAAGATCTTCATTCTTTATAAGCAAAATGGCTCATACCCTAAGTTAAATAACTACTAGATGGCTTTAAGCTTTTGTAAGACTTTTTTATTCTGACTCTTACTATGTCTCATGTGCCTATAATGCCTTTAGTCATTTTTTGAATCCATTTTTTGAGTTAATATAAATTGGGCCTTTTTAGGCTTTAGTTTACTTTTTGGTCCTCTTTTAAAATGCACTTAAATGCTAGGTTTTTTGAAGTTTCATGGGTTGGTTGATATCTTTTATCCTTAAAGTTAGAGTATCTACACTTAGAAAACTCATTGACTGAGTAAGAGTTTTGAAAATTTAATAAAATGTAATTATAACATTTCATAAGTTTTCAATATCCATTCATTTGTAAAACTTTTTTAAGGGTATTTATGGAATTCTTATACTTTTGCCAAGGGAAAAGAGACAATTATGAAAAATAGCCTACTTTATAAGGAAACAAACATAAATGCACATTATATAAAACCTAGTCATTATCATTTTTCTTATTTTGTATCATTTCACTTATCAACAAAGCTTAAATCACTAAACTATTGCATTCATATGCATAATCTCACTTCCCAATCATATCTATATAATGATATTTTTATATGTAACATAATAATAGTAATTTTTAATTCATTTAGTTTAAGAAATTCACCTTAAAATAATTCAAAAGTAATTATAAATGAAAAGTAATTGAATTTTTTTTATGATTTCTTATTATTTTTATCCCTTCACAAACAAGTACACGAATTTTATAAATGAAAAGTAATTGAATCTTTTTATGATTTCACCTTAAAATAATTCAAAAGCAATTATAAATGAAAAGTAATTGAATCTTTTTATGATTTATTGTTATTTTATCCCTTCAAAAACAAGTACACGAATTTGGTGCATAGAGCCATATTAAATGTATAATCACCCTTATCATCATTAGTCTGAAAGTTACATGTTAACTTAGTCAATAATAAATGCTTACTAGGACTTCCATTTTGTTGTCATAATACGAATATCCATATATGAGGAAAACTATAAATAATAATTAGTATTATTATAAATTAAATATAATTTTTGTAATTTAATTTTACAATATACACACACATCACGATGTCATTACCCTCTTGCATGGCCTTATATCTTATATTCATTATTACTCATAATGTAACAAGTAATTAAAATACCTTAAAATGCCTAATTATACCTTAAACTATTGTATATCATGATATATGTAATTTTATAGGGTGCAATCAATTATGTACTTGACTATAGAGACTTAGAAAGCAATTTTGCAGGGTTATAGTTAACTATAGGAGTTCAAAAAGTGATTTACAACTTATAATCAATTATGCAATTCTTGATAGTAACTTTACAGGTACATAATTAATTATATAGTTAATTATAGTCTACTAGAGGGTAGATTTGAATGGCATAATTAATTACATAATGGATTATGCTTGCTCAAAAAGCATATTTTTAGGGCATATTGATTATATAGTCAATTATAACCCAGTATTCTATAGAATTTCATCAAAATATACTCTTTGTACAAGATTTTAACATCAAATTTTCAACCTACAAGCTACCATTCATATCCATTTCACCATATATTGCATCTTCATTATATTCCATAGTAGATCTATTGTGTAATTAAATTAAAACACATATATTATACTTTTTTTTTCTCAAAATTTATTTCAAACTTAGGAAACCAAACTTTAAATAATCTAAATCATATAAAACCATTCAAATCTAATTAGAATGTATACTTACCTTGTATGAAGAAGATTTTTGCTTGAAGTAATAATCCTTTTGCAGCTCCTAATCATCTAAAAACTAAAACCCCTAAGTTAGATCTTAAGTTTCTTTCTTTAAGCTAAAATACTTTAACCCCTTAAGTTTGCTAGAAAATAAATTAGTGATTTAGCCAAATTGAAAGCTTAAGAAATTTTACCTTATATGGATTAAGGATTAGGAATGTTTGATAACGATTTGCCTAGATAAATGATGAAAGAAAAAGAAAAGAAGGAAGACGAATATGTAAGTTAGGCTTTTTTTTAAAGGAAATAGGAAAATTAGGCTAAAAAATGAAGATAAAAAGGGGGAAGGGCAAGGACAAAACTAGAAAGGTAATCTTAAATTTCCTTTACACTTTAATATTCAACTTTAATAATATTTAACTTTTAAACATTTCATTTACCTTCCTTATTCTCTTCTATTTTTTTATAAAATTCTCATTTTCAATTTCACTAAAATAATTAATTATCCCTTTCATAAAATTTAATCTTATATTTCTTTATACAAGTTTATGATTCTTATATAGGAATATTTTAAAAATTCAGAGGATTGTAACAATTCTCCCTTCCTTAAAAGAATTTGTCTTCGAATTCTTAAGACCTGGTTAGCTCTCTAATTTAAGTGGATATGTATTGATATTATAGTTTGGAACTCAGTTTAAACACTTTTATTAACTAGAGAAGCTCATTTATGAATTATATTATATCCTAAGAGTCTACATTATTTGCTAACCCTTAATGATCACAGTTATCTTTCCTCAATTTCTCTTTGGTTTAAAACTATAGGATTCTTATTTAATTAATGCACTTGTCACTTTCTACCTAATCCTAAGCTCTTCTACACGTAATGTTATTTCCATTTCAACATTATAAACTTAATTCTTATGCACTAAGCAATTAACTTGGTTATTTATTCAAGAGTGGTTAGATCAAAGACCTTAGTATACATAAATAGTTCTAGTAAAACTTTCTTTTTTACTCTTATGCAAACTTTGCTCGACATTATTATTATACAATTAGCATTGTTGTCATATAAATTCTTCAACTTTTCATAACTTTAGTATTTTTAAGCCTACACCTTAGATTTACATGAGAACTCGGAGGAATTCTTAATTAAGGGAGTTACTTATTCTTCATTCATATCCCTAATATAGCTTAATTGTGATTTTAAGAATGAATATATATGTAGCAATCTCTTGATAGCTTATAAAACATACTCTCATACTTTCATTCACTTTGTTAAATTACAATCACACTATACTCCTTCATGACTATTTTACTTCTAGAGTCTTTTTGGAAAACTAGCATTTAGTACTTGATATTATCAACATTTTATGCCTATACATTTAGCTTTTTCACCAAATCTACCATTAGAAAAACCTACCTTTCTAAGGGCCATAAACATAAGTTCTAAGCATTAAGGATTACATAAAATACCTCTACTTATTAAGTTATTTTTTGCACACAACCAAGATATGGTCTAAGGTAATGGCTTTATTTGCTTATACAAATTAGTTAATCGGGTCCTTAATATCCTTCAAATATGTAACCTTACCAATTACAAGTAGTAGTAGTAGTAATAGTAGTATTAATAATAATAATAATAATAATAATAATAATAATAATAATAATAATAATAATAATAATAATAATAATAATAATAATAATAATAATAAGTGATGTTTAGTTCAATTTAGAGAAGAGAAATGCACCAACAGAGGGGAATAAAGGGAAAGGAATGAATACTTCATAATTACCCACTTTATTTAGTTTAAATAAGAAAGGAAATTAAGTTTTCCTAATTTACTTTACTAATGATTATTACATTAAAAAATATTTTATTTTTAATTATTATTAAATAATTATTATAATTATTATTCTTTGATTATAATTAATATCTTATTGTTATTTAACTAATATTATTATTACTATTATTGATATTTTATTATTTATTAGTTCATTTACAAATATTATTATTTTAATTATTATTTAATATTTATTATTAATATTTTATTAATATTATTTTTTTAATTATTATTATTTTAAAATAATTATAATTTTTATTATTATATCAACATTTATAAATATTATTATTATTATTATTATTATTATTATTATTATTATTAATGGTGATGATGATGAAATTGAATTCTTTAAGAAATTGGAAGAAATTATTATTCTCTCTATTTGAGATAATTCTATTAAAAGAAAATGAGGAAAAAAAATAAATTTTTTACAAATTAAACATATATAAAAGAAATGAAAGCATGCAATTTTTTTTTATTTCTAAGCAAATGGCTCTTAATTAAAGTTGCAAATAAATCAAGTTACTTGTACAGAACTCAAGCTTAACTCATAAAAAGCTTAATTTGTAATCAAGTTAAACAAACTTGGATCTAAACGAGCTAGGCTCAAATTTTATAATATAAAGCTTGTAATGTTCACGAGCTTAAACAAATTTTTATATATATATATTTATAATATTATTTATAATTTTATTTAATTATTAATTTATTTAATTATTGAATATTTTGATATTAACAAAAATTCTTACTAGTTTCATTTTATAAAAAAAGTATAAAAATTGTGCATTAAATACTTCAAATTTCAATTTTTTCATGTTTGAATTACATGAAAATGTTAGATTTTGAAATGATAAATTTTCTACTTTATTATTATTTGTGTAAGCATTAAGCAATATTCAAATATTATAATTTGACTAATATATATATATTTATTAAAATAAAATGAGATTTATATTTGGGATTTTATTTATTTGTATAAAAAATTATATTACATTTTATTTTATTATTATTTATTAAAAGATTTACATGATATGTCAAAGCTTGTTTAACCTCATTTAATAATTTAACTTGAGTTTGAATTTCAAAAGTTGGATGAGCTTAAACTTGAACAAATAAAACTTCGACTTGACTCTAACTCGGCCCTTAATAATCTTACATGATGATTCTTACATGATGATAACATTATACTATATGGGATGTGACCCGCATACCTACTATCTTATTCTCACACATACATTTCATTAAGTATTATGTATTAAATGTATTATAAGTCACTTAACATTATTTTATTTTTACCAATAAAGAAAAGCAAATGATAACGTCATTTACGTTTTGTTATTAAAATTTTGATGATGTTATTATGAATTAATAGATATATAATTTAAATGTTTATATTATAATTATTATAGCACATTTTTATTAATTTTTTTAAAAATGGAGTTGATAATAATTATTTCATCAATTTTTTTATTATGTCAAACTGTGTACTATTAAAATTTTTAATTAAATTATCATATTAATTTATTCCAGGCCAAAACAGGGGCCTTCTATTAATTATTTTTAAGATCAATAAACAGAGGCAGTATTCTTCTTGTTCTTTGGGAAAGAAACCATGACTCGAATCACAAATTCTTGGTAACAATTCTTGAATTTTTTTTATATGAAAAATGATCAAAAACAAGATAAACAAAGAGAATAATAACTTATTTTTATTAGTATTATCACAATTTTTGGGGGAAAAAAAAATCAAAGTAGGTATGGCTGTTTAGTGTTTACTTCGGTGAAATTAGCAGTGAATCCAAATTATGACAGAGATGTTTTACCTTCTCCGAGTGGCAGAAATAATAACCTAGTACAGCATTTTCCCGAAATTTCTCAATAGCTTAGCTTAGATTCCTACGTGGGTCCACCTGGCTTGTCATCCTGAGGTTCACGGACGAAGTCCACCTGCCAAATGCATTTTATGGGCTATGGATGACGGATGACGAAGACACCACCCACCCTTTTGAGCGTCAATGACTTGGTAGAATTAATCGGTGAGTGAGTTAGTGAAGCGCCTCTTTTTACTCTCTTTGGCAATACATCGAACACGTAGCCAACCACTGCATTTGTCAGCATATCCAGCCAAATCCCAGGGGCTGCGGGGAATCTTGGGCGTACGCATTTCCTTTCTCTCTTATTTCCTCGTTATTTGTTTCTTTTCGCCTGCTTTCTACTATTTGGTTATTTGTTTTCATTCAATGTTAGTTTTGTCAATAATGTTGCTTTGGTTTGTTCTTCTGGTTTCTCCAACACTGTTTTAGTTTCTCATTCTTTCGGGTTTCTGAGAATTTGTTTCAATTTACACTCTTCCATGCCAGCTTGATTCTATTCTCTTGCAGTGATACTGAGAGATTCTTTCTTGTTTGTAATTAGTTTGATTTGTTTATGTAATTTCTCTTCTGATCTCATTTATAGACAAGAACCTTTCCTATCATTGGAAGTTCAGTTCATTCAATTTTCCTTTTTAAAAAAAAATCTCGAAAGTGTGATTCTGTGGTGAACTGTATCTCTAAATGGGTTGGAACTTAAAAGGTTATAATTATATAATTTCTTATTGCGGTTGATTTTCTCTGGGAAGGTATGGTGACAAACTAACAGAAGCAAAATGATAAGATATTGTCACCTGCTGATCGCAGTTACCTCAATAATGGCCTGGGTGCCTTGTAACTTTCCCACTTTTGTAGATGGAACAGAATACTATTCTTGATGCCAAAGAGCGATCACGATTCCTTTTTATGTATAGTAAGAAGACAAAAATCTTATACAGGTTCTTACTGGTGATATCCTGTTTGAAACAAATGAAAAATAGATCCTTTCTAGCCTCAATGAGGCCTGGTAATTATTTAGTTAGAAAGAAATCTCACTGCCAATAAGGATACTATGGCTTATTTATTTATTATTATTTTTATTTTTTTACTGTCAAATATTTGTTTCTGTTTGGCAGGGAATAAAGGAAAATGCTCCTCACACAGTGAGTGAGGCTCACAAGCTTCACTCACGGTGTAGATGAAACCACTCAATAAATATTAACACTGTTCAAAATTATAGAAAGGAGCATGGAAAGAACATTTTTTCTCTTTCTTTTATGTAAATCCTTTGTCTTCTGTGATTGGTTTGAAAGCATTTATCTTAGTAAATGATTTTTTCATTTGCAGATTCTTGAATATGCAAAGCATGAGGAATTCCATCTCGAGTCATGTGAATTTGAAGAAGTCAAATGAAAGATGTTTTGTGGCCAAAGGGATGAGAATTTGCTAATGCAATTGAGGTGCCGGTGCTCAGCTAGTGCCAGCGCTGATCCAATACTGGACAGTGTAATCGGACTTGTCAAGGAGTATGACAAAATTGATGCCTCTAAGATATTCTGATAATTAGTAGAAGTACTCGTCTTTTGTTAACTTCTGATCATTTATATTTATGGTTAAGTGTTGGATCTGCTATCAATTATCAATCTTGAAGACTGGAAAATATTGCGAAGAGGACTTTTAATATGTGCAGTATGACGATGTTACTTCCATTTGACTCTTATGTAGGTCACTGAAACGGCTGATTTCCAGAAAGACTTAAAGCCTGGGCAGCTTGGATAGGGTGGAGCTTATTATGGCTCTTGAGGAAGAACTTTCCATTGAAATCCCTTATTGAGAATGCAGATAAGCCTAGTTGCTGTGCTGATGCTGCAAAATACATATCCTCTGAAGCTGATCACAAAAATGGGGAGTAACTCTTGACTTCTTTTTCCATGGCACGCTTTTTCGAACTCCAAATAGGTTTTTATCCTATGTTTTTCATGAAAGACAATTTTTGACCCATTTACAAATGTTAGAATAACAAATAAATTACAAAATTTATTGAACTAACTTCCCATTGATGTATATTGAGCACTTCTGGAATTGTTTATTAGCTTTTTACATCTCCAAATGCTATTGCTAGTTAATCTGTACATATAATTCATCTCACAGATTTCTCATATTGTTACACACTCAATCTGGCTATTGTTTAAAACTTGAGTGGTGCTATCCACATAGAGAGACAAACTCACAAGTTGAAGGACACAACTTTGTCAAAGAGACTGAGCCTCACAATAAAGCTGTATGTTTCCGGCACTGTAAATGCGGGTGCCATTTCTGTAGGATGACAGCCTGAACCTCTTTCGTCCTTTGTGTCTCTTGAAACAGTCTGGCCGGCAGGGTGACCTCTTCACACAAACTGTGAGGCTCTGTTCATTTTGGTGGAAAATATTTTTTATAGGAATATAATTATAAAATATCAAGATGGAGATTTTATTTGTTTTAGCTGAAGATATTTTTTATAAGAATATAGTTATAAAATATCAAAATTATGAAAAATGATTTATATGTTCAACACTAAATATAAAGAGTTTAGTAGAAGATAATTTTTTTTTTTTTTTGGGAAGTGGAAGTTGTTTTCATGTACTACCATACCTCTAAATATCATTTTCTTTAATCATAAAGTATAGAAGTATATAATACTTCTTCATTTGTATATAAGAAAATAAGATTTTCCAAACATCTTAAAAAAGAAGAAATAGTCTCAGGGAACATGTTTTTTCCTAAGTTGGGAGTTGCGTGGAGGTAGGAAGGGAGGTTGATGGTAAAATCTCCAAATTCATAGGTGATGCTTCTTGCCACTAGTGATTTACCTTTCCTTTCAATGCCATGGCTTTGGCGGTTATGGCAGCCAAAGCTTCTGCATTAATATAATGTTTGTTTAAATCAGATGTGCTCATATATTTTTGTGGTTATAATAAGGCTAAGATGAAGTTGAAATGATCGCCTTGTACTGGCCAGGCATGAGGTTTGTTGGCTTCTTAATGAACTGAACCTGTCACCAGAACCGGAGATAGTTTCTGCTCTCCATATGCGGCCATTTTCACCGAATCTTCTCTGCTCGATAACTCCGACAATGACTTGTGTCCGGCCGCTGGAAATCCAACGAAGAGGAAGAGAATCGGAGGGTTGTGGATGCCGTGAAAAGGAGTTCGTCTTCTTTGTTTGCTTTGCGCTCGTTTGTCAACTCTGATTTTAGTAAAATATACCCCCAAGGTTTGGTTCTATATATTGGCACATTTTAATTCAATAATTTAATTCTAACGATTTTTGGAGTTGTTATATCACTTCAAATTTTAAAATTCTCGAGATTACTATAGAATTCATTTTAGAAGTAGTGGGAGAAGTTGAACTCTAAATATAGTGGAGGGTACAAAATTTTTTAGGGATATAAAAAATTTTTATCATCAAAAAAATTATTTTGGCGAAATATATATATTGCTTCAATTAACCTCCAAGAGATTGGCCCTTCATTCCTTTATAATTCTTCATTTACATCACTCATGTATCAAGCTACCTTTTCTCAAGTGAAAGAGAAAAACAAAAGGGGGGGGGGGGGGGAGAGCAACTAAATTTACTAAACAACAGAAGTAGCAGTGTAACACGTCGACGCTCGACAACTGACAACCAAAGGAGCTTGGTGTTTGGGCGTCCACAACCATCAGCACAGCCACCGTTAAAACCGATTCATCTATGGCTGCACTCCGCTTGCCATGAGCAAAATTATATATAAATGAAAAAAATATGATCATTATGAGACAAAATTATAGAAAGTTAGGGTTGCAAAACCGACAATATTGCAATTCTGCATTGCAACTTTAAACCCTGGTCTCACGGGAGGGTGGAGGCTTTGCATCTTCAATAAATAATATCTGGATTAGGAAAAATCCATTCTAATTAATATTTCAATTACAGAAAAAATATTCTAGGATTAGCAAATCGAAACCTCTTCTTATTAAACATGCATTCTCCTCCGGCTACCTTAAGATCATATGAATCTTTATGATAAGGGTAAATATTTCTCTTTCATTTTTCTTTTTTTTTTCTGGTGTGAAAATGCAATTTTAATTCCTTAATTTTTTTAAAAATTTCAATATTGTCTCCTTAGTTTAATTTAAAATAGGGGGAAAATGCAAAATACTTTTTCCAATTTTGAGATAGTTGGATTTTGCCCTCTTCTATTTTGAAAACTTAGAAATCATTCCCCTTAAATTTCACAAAATTTGAAATTAACAACTATTGATAACTTAATTAATTACTTTATCAAATTATATAATTTTTTATAAATTTTTAAACAAGATTCAGAATATTGTAATATATTAGTTTTTTTTCTCATAATTATATGTAATTTTGCAACTCATTTTTATTATTTAATTAAAAATACATATTTAATTTAATTACTATTAATTATATAACATAGAAATTATTTGTGAAAAAATAATGAGAAAAACTAACATACTATAATATGTTGATTCTTATTTAAAAAATCATGCAATTCAATAAAATAGTGATGGTAAGTATTAATTTTAAATTTTGTATAATTTAAGGGATTAATTTCTAAATTTTCAAAATTGAAGAAAATAAAATCCAACCATCTTAAAGTTAAAGAGAATTTTTTTTTATTTTTCTGTTAAAATAAATTTATTCTCTATTTTTTAGAACATATAATATTACTTAACAACCTAGTTTCGTTTGATTTTTTTAATAGATATACTTATATGACATAACTTGACATGTTATATTATCCTGATAAATGTTAGGACTACTAAGGTGGTTAATATAGTAGTATAGGATCATTACTTTATCTTTAAAGTTATAAGTTTGATGCAAGAAAGTGTTAATTTGTAGCTAATGAAGGAGTAGAGAACTCTTAAGATCTTTAATACTTGGGTTGGATTGTGATGAAAGACTCATTGCTTAAGTAGCAAGTATGATTTAAATAGAGAATTTTGTAATAAGGAAAAAATTGAAATTCCTATCCCTAAATAGGATTGGGGTGAATTTATTACCACAAAATTCATAAGATGCGTGGGGATTGACTTGACTAAAAAATGAATTAAGTTTTAAAAATTTTCAAAAAGGATGACTTGATAAGGTGAAAGAATTTCTTTGTTATTGGAAAACCTAAACTAAAAAAGTTTAAAATTTCAACAATTATTTATTTATTTAATTATCTCTAAATATATAATATATATTTATTCATCAATAAATTTTAGTACATCATATAATTTAGTTGTTCAAATTTCTTACATCTTAAATATTTAATGTTTATAACTATTTTTTAATATTCATAGAAGTAATAATTCACTAAATATATATACACACACACACAAGATTTTAAGTTTAAACATGAGACACACTGCAGGAAATATAGGCTAAAGCGATGACACGTATGTTATCTCTTTATAAGCAAAAAATTACAAGGGGAAGAATTGTAATTTATTTTTATTGGCAGTTCTTTCAATGTTGTCACTTTAAAAGCCTAGAAAGAAAAGTTGTCCTTTAAAGTGACAACAATGTCGTTGTTTTATTGGCAAAAGTTAGAAAGCAGGAAAAGTGGTGCATTTTTTTATGCCTAACTATATAAAGCAAATGACATATGTCATCATTTTTTGGTGAAAAAAAATTGAGCTTTAAAGCAACTACATATGCCATCACTTTATCTCTTCCCTATTTTTTCTACATGAATTTCTTTATTTTTTAGGCTTCCTCTTCTTTCTCCAGCAAGCTAAGGTAGTTTATCTTACTTTTTAGCTAAATCTTTTAATATTTTCACCTTCCCCCTTTATCTTACTCTTATTTGTATCATTTTTTGGTTTCTGTCACCATATTTCATAGATTTGATTGCATTGGTAATGATTTGAGGTAAATCTATCCTCATTGCAACACGTTGTTTTATATGAATGTAATGGTGGCTATACTTATGAATTTGCTATTTTCAATGTGTAAAGAAGTATTTTAGGCTCTAAATAATTAGTTGATATGATTTGGAAAATGAAAATAAGTTACAATTTTAAGATTTGTTTTGCTTTGCCTACTGATATAAATTTCTCTCATTTATGCTAATGTAAGAGTTTTTAGCTTGTAGTTAATTTAATTTGGATATATAGTTAACATGATTTGGGATATAACTTTCTCTCATTTTTATTGTTATTTGTTTGCCTTACTAATGCAAGTTTATAAAAATGAGTGTTATATTAATGTAGTAAGTCTTTTAATACAATTATTTTTTATTTAGTAGTAGTGTAGGATTTGTAGAGTTAATGTAATTACCTTAGTTCGAATACATTGAATTTTTATAATAAGATGGCTTATGGTTGTAATTTTTTTTTCTAAAATGAGTTTTTGAATCCAAAATATCCAATTGAGCATATGAAATTTTCCATGAGTGTGCAACATAATTGACCTTTTATAAGGGAGCAATTATGACTCTTGCATCAAAATGTTGACAATTAAAAGCTCATCCTACTAAGGTCGTAGTTTGTAATAATTTACAAGTTATATACAAAATTAAAATTTCTAATTTATGGTCTATATAAAAAGTTTGTCATGATGACCCTTAATTAATAATTGGGGTCTATTAAGTTTTGCCAGGTGATCATGCTAAGCCTTGTTATCTATTTGGCACTAGTTCTACTTCACAATGGAATGCCACAAAAGTGGATGTAAATGGTCTTTCATGGCTTCATGACATGGATCAACGTGATATCATTAAGTATCTATATCCCAATGATCTAGCTGAGTACTTAATATTTTTAAACATGTTAATAAGTCATAAAGACTTAGTGAGCAATCCACATATACAGATATTATATATTTACTTTCATATAATCTCATACTTTAGATCACGAATAAATGCATTTGAATAACAATATATAATATATAGGCCAATTACATATAATTATAATGTTATATTAAATGCTTGATTGCATAGGATGCATTTTTAATTTTAGCATTGTTGAAATGAGCTAAAGCTTACAAGTTAGCTTGTTAGCCTATAGGTTTCGAAGGACTAGGGCCTCTATTTTTTAGGCTTTAAAAATCATGGATTGCAATTTACTTAATTTGTGAAAGCTCGTGGTTTGCGTAAGTTAATTTGCAGATGGGCCAAATGGCCCATGAGAGTTTTTTTTTTAATTTTTAAATTTTATATAGATATATATTTTTAATCCATATAAAATTATACTTATATTTTTTATTTTTAATTATGTAAGATTGTGTTATAAATAATTTTTAAATAATATTTTTATTTTATATGTATTTTATGACTTATATTATATATAATATTTTTTATGATTATATATAAATTTAAAATATATTATGACTGATTTATGAATAAATATATAGTACTTTTAAATAATTTTAATTTTTTTATCATTTAAAAGTTAAAATTTTTATTTTAAAAAAATTAAAAATTAAAAAAGGTTCACGAGTTACCCTTAATTTGTAAGGATTGAGCTAGAGTTTCCATATTAGAGGCTTTTAAAAAAATTGGACAAGTTTGGCCTAACCCGTTTAATAGCCTAACCTATTCGTTCCCTAACTTTACTTAAGTTCATAGCTCATTTTGATATCCACTCTTTACATATATTTTCACTTTGGTAGCCAATTTTTTCAATATTTATATAATGTTTTTCCCATGGAAATCATACACCACACCGCCACATATGACAATATACACATTACACTTTCTTATATGGCAATAAACACATCATGCCATCTTATATGGTGGTAACTCCATATATTATATTATAGTGTGTTGTATGTATGTCATTATCATATGATAATCAATGCCAATGCATGCATGTCTCTATATATAAATATCGTATGAGCATGTTCACATATTTTATGCAATGTTATAATAATTGGAACATACCACTTTTCTCAAGATACATTATTCTTAGTATTCAAAATCTTGATCTTTCATACTTAAGCACATATTCATAGCTAGTTCATTTATTAGTATAAACATAAGCAAGATACATTATTCTTAGTATACTATAGTCATATTTGTAAGAATTCAAGTGATTCGTTCCCTCTTAGGGTTGTAACTCTCATAGTTTTTCCTTAAGGAGTTCTCATTGTTTCATAACTATTGATTTTTGAGGGTAGGTTATAAGGGTACTTATGTTTTCATGCTTTCATACCTATAGGGGGATTCCAACCTTTTAGGAGTTCATTTTCATTTACATTTCATTATACGAGAACTCTATGCGTCATGGAAGTTGCAAATGTTATTTTAACACCTTTTTTTTTTGCCAATTTAGCTATTATTACTATAAAGGTCGAAACCACCCCATTTTTCACCTTAGGATTCTTCCTTATTTAGTTGTCCTTAATAATGCACTATTGCTTAATCTTTTAACTTAAAAGTCTATAATGCCGAAATAGAACATCCTATTGACTAAGATCTCATAATATTCTAAAATTTTCCATTGCATTTCTATCATTTCTAATTTATTATAAATTTCCTATCCATGGCTTTATCACATGTGAAAAGTCTTAAAACTCAATTTAGTTAAAATTTTAATGCTTTTCAAGGCTAAAATCTCAAAGTGACTGATGCTATTTCCCCCTTAAATCCTATAAATTTCACTTTTATTTCAATCACTTCCAACATTGTTATTCTTAAGTAGTCTATAATTAAATTACTCAAAACCTCATTACATGAAATTAAGTATTGCATAATCATAAGTTCATGTTTCACTATTAATCATTTTTCTATCTTTTTTTTACTTTATACCATTTAAGGGCTTCCTTTACTTAGGGTTTAACTTACTCAACATAAAAATATTTTTCCATTCATGGTCCTAGGACATACTTAAGTCATTGTTTATTTCTTAATCCTTGTATGTGTCTTATATTAATTCCATCCTAAATTTTGTTATGTATTAAAAGTCCTAAGATTAATTTAGTGGAAATTTTAGCACACTAGTAAGAGTAAAACCCTATGCGGTTGAACCATCACCCTATTACCTTCAAGGTTTATTTTTTTCCTTTTATTAAGGTAATATCACTTTTAAGCATGAATCATAATCTAAACATTCCATAAGGATTCAATAGCTTTCCAAGTTATTACTTATATAAAATTTTGGTGATCTTAAGCCATAAGTCTAACCTTTTTATTATTAAGTCATTACTTTGACTTTTAATTTAACCATTTATATTTTTAATTATTACTTACGATATTACAAAATATTCCTTTAATTCTCCTTTGTTAACTTTAAGCCTTCCACAAAAAATTTAACATCTTTCTTTTCTTTTAATTACGTGTTTATGGTGTTTTAATTAAGACAAAATCATCCTTGCCTTTTTCCTTAAAATAATTGAACCACATACTCTAATCTTTTGAGGTTTTCTTTCATGAATTTTTAATGAAAACTTAACATAAATCATGGAGGAAGGACTAGTAAGAACTTACCTTATTTTCCTTAAGTTTTCCTAAAAGATGAACCTCTACTAGAAGAATGAACTATAATCTCTTCTCTTTTCCTATTAACCTTTGGCCATTTTGGATTAGAAAGGAAAAGATGAACTTAAGATGTGGGGAGAGTGAGTTTCAGCTTTGAAAGAATAAGAAGGAACAAAAAAAAAAAAACTCTTTGATTAATTTATATATTTATGGTTATGAAAAAGAAATAAAGGAAGTAAGTGTGGGTTTTTTTTATTAAATGCTAAAGGTATAGAGTCATGATAACCTACCTATCCCATGCTTAACATGCAGTAGCATTTTTTATTTGTAGGTTATAATTACCTAAGCTAAAGGCATAGATCTATGATAGCCGAGGCTTTCATGCATTAGTTACTTAGGTTTTTAGGCTCATCGTGGTGTCTCTTTTAAGTATGATACCTTTTACTTCCTTTGCATGAATAATACCTTTTGGTCACTCTATCCTTTACCGTTGTTATTTGTCACACCTTTTTATCCATTGATTTGTTAACTTGGTTTTACTTGACCTTATCTCCTTATTTTTATTCCTTTTGCCAAGTGTCATCTTGCTTGCTTATGTTGAATAAGAAGTAATAATAATGTCTCTTACTACTTGCCTATAAGTTTGGACTTAATAAAAATTTAGGCTTTAAAGGAATTCAAGAGTAGCCCATTTGGCTACTTCATAAAGGAGAGGTTGAATGGGCCATTTTTTAGTCCAATCAAAATTTCCTTAAACTCTTTATCTAATTCTAGCTAAGCCTTTATGTCAAATGCAACTCTTTCTTAGTAATTTGGGCCTTAAAATATCTTATTAGCTTAATTATTCAAATATTTCCTAAAATATCCAATTAAGTTAATAATTCCATAATTTATAACTCTTACACACATAATTTATATACACATACACATGGCATAACACAATTATTAGTATACATGCTTATATGTTCGCACTTATGATTCTAGTATACTTTTTGTTAGAGAAATATATATATATATATATATATATATATATATATATATATATATATATATATTAACGTATAAGATATTTTTTTAATGAAACTTATATACAAAAAAAACCTTATGTACTAGCTTTCATCTTGTTTTGATTGTTCACAAGTTGAGTTTGTCTAGGCCAAGTTATGGTTCCATTACTATACGTATATTAGAGCAGTCCTACTTTAGCTTTCCCTTGAGTGGTTGTAATTTACTAGGGATTATTGGCTAAGAGTGAGGTCATGAAATTCTTATAAATTATAGGTTTAAATATATATTTTTCAATGGTTTTGGCCATTCACCATTTGGACTTTCCTAGGAAGAGTTATGACCTAATTACCATGGACTCGTTAGTATGACTGTGCCTAAAATTTTACTTATCTTCAAAAAAATTTTAATATCATTTGGTTTAGAGATAAATGACAAAATTTGTTAGGGCATGACTACACTTAGAATTTTATTTTATTTTGATAAATTTTGGTATCACTTAGCTTGAAGATAAATTATGAAATTCATTGAAAGCTATAACCTTAAGTGACTATTTTTCAAATATTTTGACAATTTATCAATCGAGCATTCCAATCCTAAGTTATGGCTTAAGTACTAATGATTGTGCAAAAATTTATGCTATCATAGCACTTTGTTTGTTTCACTTTTCAGTCTGTTTTAACTTTTGCTTCACATACAACCTTTTTCTATGATTATCACCGGTTACATACCTTTACTTATACATATCTATATGTATATATATTTGTCTATGCACGTATGTGCACATTTGCATGTGTGCCTATATCTATCTTCTTAGGATTTAGGGTTGTTATAGTTAATATATGATACTTGAACTAAGGATTGGATTATTGCCTTTGAAATAGTTGAAGAAAAGTTAAAGGAGAATACAAATATTGTAACTTAAGACAACAAATAAATAAGATTTATAATAATTATTGTAACTTATTAAATTAATAAATTTTTTATAACTTATATTAATACATTAAAATATTAACATAATAAATATTAAAATATTAAATTATTAATAGTTTACAATAAATATTAAAATATTATTAAATATTTTAAATTTTAAATATTAAATTTATTGTAATTAATTTAATAATTGAAAAATTATTAACTTCTTAAAAATTAATTACAATTAGTTCATATTAAGTATATAAATAGTTATAAAATATTAAGTAATGTGGAAAAAACTGATAAAAAATTAGAAATAACTATAGACATATAGAAGAATGGAAATTGCTACAAGTAATCTTGATGAAATATGAAAAGAATCCAAAATTTTTTCAAATAATAAAAGAACCTTTAGGAGATACTAACAACATAGTTACATGTCAATGAGGTAAATATTCTTTATCAAGTGTATTTAGTTTCTTTTTCAATTTATTTAGTAATACTTTTCTTACTCCCTGCATATTGTTAAGAGAAGTCATTTTACTAATACTTAGTATTTCTATATCTAGTGATACAAAATCTTTTTGATTTGGTTCTTTTAAAAAAGTGGTTGCACCTTTGTCGATTTTAATGGTGATAGGAATAAAAGTTAACCTAAAATACTGTTTGGCCCACTTATGGATTGCATTTAGTTTTTAATGACAAAAGTCTTGTATTATTAGTTATTAAGTACAACCTACAAGTAGGTCAAAGAGTATACTAGGTTAGTTCTTATTTCTATCATAATCAAAATTAGTAGAGGTGCAACTTTTTTTTTTGAACTAAATTGAAAAGAACTTATATCATTAGATGTAGAAATATTAAGTATTAGTAAAATAACTTTTCTTAGCAGTAGATAATGAGTGAAAGAAGTAATAGTGAATGAATTGAATAGAAAACTAAATGGACTTAACAAAGAGTATTTAACTCGCTGATTTTATAATGATTAAGGAAAAACTTATTTGTCCAAATGCTAAAAATAAATCTACTTTGAATTATTTATTCATTTCTAGTTTAATTTGTATAATTTGTTAATATCTATATAGCATTTGGCCATTCATTGGGGATGCCTACTACCACATTCTTAGGATTTAAACCAAGATGGTAGGATTTTGATTGTCTTCCAAGGGTAATTTATAAGTATTGGTTAACATTTAACTAAATGTTTATATTGATTGATTTGTATTTTTTAATATTTGGATTAAATTTGCACTACTATATCTAGTTGTAGGTTAATTATTATGTCTACTTATGGTTCTATTAGGGATATAACAAAAATGATATAGATGACAAATTTTGAAGTCGAGTCTCACTTATACCAATATTTCCAAAAGTCAAGAATATTATCAAGAGTAAAAATTTTATAGAAAAGAATGGAGAATTGTGTGGAAATATTAAAAAAAAGTGTAGACAACTAGGCATTTAGAAGTGGTTATCTAATAGAAAAAGTGAATAATAATAAAAATTATCCTTATAGTTTCCTTGGATAAATTTCTTGTTTTCATATCCATGATCCATTTTTTATCCTTAAGGCTATTATTAATTAATCCTCATAAAAATAAATGCTTTTTCTTGCTACTAGTATTTTTAGATTTACTCTATTAAGTTAGTAATGTAGAAATGAAATAAAGTTATCTTTATTTATTTTGAAATGATAATTTGATATAGATTGTGGTTGAGAAAGGGTAACAGTCTAGATGTAGTGACTTGTATTGTAATGGTTGATGATTGAGCATCTTAGATTGAGTATAACATGAGTTCAACATCAATGCATGGTTTGAGAGCTAGCTATTTAGAATTTTTATTTTTATATGTACATAGAGACTTTGGTATTATAATTTTATTAATTATTTAATAATTTTAATAATAATTCAAATGATTATAAAGTAACAACATTGTCGTTGCTATAAGCTATATGTCACATTATCATGTTGCAATCCACAACATTTATTGTGACAGCATGTGTTGTTTCTATAAACCAACTTAAATGCAACGAACCTAATGCAATAATATTATCGTCACTTTAAGTCTATAATGATGACATCCTTGTCTATAGCAACAAGAAAAATTATTATTTTAAAGTTTTTTCAATAATAATATGATGGATAGTAAAATATCTAAGATAATATTAAATGCCACTACACACCTAATGCGTATGACTATTTGTTATTAAATAGAAGTTACTTATAATGTGAACACTAACTAATATAAATATAAGAAAAAATATAAAAAATTATTAACTTTATAATTAAATTTTAAGTGTTAAAAAGAAGAGGCAAGCCAAGAGCGTTTGACTTAAATGATATTGGATATCCTTTAAAGTCTTTATGCCTTTCACTATATCCACGATTTAATCTCCGATCTTTGTGTGTGTGTATTTAATGGTTTAACCACTTTGAGTATTACTAAAAAAAGGCAAAGGGTGCTAAAGAAAGCCTTGAAAGCAAGAATGCCTTACTTCACTTGAGAAATTTTTGCTTATGCAAAATATAATTTATATCTTCATTATCATTAAAAAATATTCACTTTATTATCAATAAAAATAATAAAATAATTAAATTTTTAATTAATTTTTTATTTTTCTTAAATTTTAACAATAATGAACATACAAATTGTGTAACCACTTAATAAAAGAATATATCATTAACTGCACCACCTAATGCTTATAACTATTTGTTATCAAATAAAAGTTACTTACAATGAAAACACTAACTAATATAAATATAAGAAAAAATATACAAAATATCATTAACTTTATAATTAAATTCTAAGAGTTTATTAAAAATTATTGAAATAATTTCTTTAATTCTTAAAAATTAAAAAAAACTTGTTAAAGACTTGCATCTTAATTTTAACAAAAATAAAATATAAGTTTATATATATATATATATATATATATATATATATATATATATATATATATTTATTTATATGGTGGGGATCAATTGATACTATTATAAAAGTTGCATTCCTACATTAAATCTAAGCTATCCATTCTCATTTCATCTAATGCCTATAAATAATTTAATTTAATAGTGCAGTTAAAATTTAATAATGAAAAAGAATAAAAAAATTGACTCATTTAATTATTTTTTATAATACTTTCTTCTCAATAATAATAATTAAAGTGTGGCATAAAATTATACAAATATAGAGCAATGTTGCATATCTCAATGGAAAATGCTGAAATAGTGCTTCGAATAATTAATAATTTTTTGATTTTTGTTATGCACGAGATTTTAAATTGCATAAAAAATAGGTAAATGCCTTTCCTTATTTTGGTACATAATTTGGCATGAATTTTTAGGGATAATCAATATTTCCTAAAAATATATCTAATGAATCTTTAAAAATACAGAATAAAAAATAATAATTTAAGTACACTCATTTGCATAAAAATAATAGACAAAAAATATGTCTATAACCATCACAAAGCAAAACTAATTTTTACTCCTTATTCAAAATCCAATTAATCCTATTAGAATTTTTATATATGCAATTGTTGATAATTTTTTTTCTAAATGTAAAAAAGCATTGAGATGTAGTTTATTCTTTTTTTGATATTTTGCTATTTTTTTGAAAAATATAAAATTAACATTTTTTTATCTAATCATTAATCTTGTCATAAAATTTTTAAAATCAAAATAAAAAATTAAAAAAAATTAAATACTAAAAGAAAAGTTGTCCTAAAAAATTTGATTTTGTTTTACAACAATGTTCCTTAAGTAGTTTTCTATTTCATTGATATATTATATATAAATTAGTAATTAGTAAATTATAATATTTTATCATATTATAATATGTTTAAAAATATTTTTTTCATTTTGACTAGTATGTGTTTTATTCAAGAAATATTATTAAAAGACCAAGTAAAAAAATTAGAAAAATCTACATATTTATTTAGATAGATGAAAAGAAAAGATAAAAAAAAATTAGGAGAGAAAAAGAGAATTAAAAGTAAATAAGAGAGGTAAAAAGAGAGAGAAAATGTAATTAAATGCATTATTGAATTGTTTATAACCATTGGATAAAATGAGAATTAATAGCTTAAATTTATGTAAGAGTGTAACTCTTATAATAGTATCAATTAATTCTCACTCATATATATATATATATATATATATATATATATATATATATATATATATATATGTGTGTGTGTGTGTGTGTGTGTGTGTGTGTGTGTGTGTGTGTGTGTGTGTGTGTGTGTGTGTGTGTGTGTGTGTGTGTGTGTGTGTGCACATGCGCACGCAAAATAAATCAATTGACACAGGTGTAAATTTGTGAGATTTATACCAAATTTCCACCATTCATTTGACTTTCATCTAATTGTTATAATATATTCAAATTAATACCCACTCACCCATTTTAATGATGAGTGAAAACTGATGAAAAGCTTTTTTTCCCCTTTCCCTTATGCCTCTCTAATTTAATAAGAATTTATTTTAGATTCTACTATAATTAATGTGAATATATTCATTATCTATTAATAAATATTTAAATTTTTTTATAAATATACATATAGCATCCATCCAATCCTTATCATGATAATGGTTGTCAATCTAAAGATTTTGTGCCTATAGATTTATAAACTTAATTACATTTTTTTTGAAAAAAAATGTTCGCTTTATTATAGTAATACTATCATATAAAATAGTTTTGTTTTTATTTTGGTATAATTTAAACATGAAATCAATTTCTCAATTTTAAGGTTTAAATTAACTCTATAATATAAAATAAATTATTTTAAAATATAAAAAATAATAATAATTGTTATTCAAAAAATTGCTCACTTTATTATAGCAATAATATCATATGAAATAGTTTTATTTTTATTTTAGTATAATTTAAACATGAAATCAATTTCTCACTTTTAAGGTTTAAATTAATTATGTAATATAGAACAAATTATCATTTTAAAATATAAAAAAATCACAACAATTGTTATTAAAAAACTTGTAATTAAGTTTATAGTTTTATATGCAAAATATCTTTAGATTGGCAACCAATATCTTGATAAGGATTTGATGATAATATCTATATATTTATGAAAATTTTAAACATTAGAAAGAGAGAGAGAGAGAGAGATAGAATTTGACAAGTTTTATACTAATTATCTTTTAATTTTAAAGTGAATGGATAGATATTAATTTGAATGGATCATAGCCATGATATGCAATATTCTCAAATCTAAATTAGTCATTGATTTGATAAGGTGAGTAAGTCATGATTGGATTAGTTCAACCGATTGAATTGGATGATTGAATAGATTAATATATTTTTAATATGTATAAATTATAATATTATATATATGCATAAAAATATTAAATTAATTTAACTTGTACAAGTATATTTATAAAACATAAAATAATAAATATTAGTTTTACTCTAATTACAAACATTTATCATAATATTATTTTATAATATTAAAATCATACTTTATTTTAATTTAATAAAAAATTTAAATTAAATATTAGTTAAATAAGAATATTTTAATTATATAATGTATAATATAAATATATATAATATATATTATTTTAAAAATATTTAGATGAAATCAAATATGAAAAATAAAAAATTATATACATTATACATAATGTTTATCATTATTATAGTAAAGAAAGCATTAATTTGGGTAGAAAGTGATCATTCCCTAACTTTAGGATCTTATGCTTAAGGCTTCTAGATTGTAATTTTATTTTGAAATTATTGTTGAGTTGCGCGAATTGAGTTATGTCAATTTGATAGGTCTGTGGGACAAATAACGAGTCAAATGATTCAAACTAATTTGACTAGTTACTTTGGTTTTTTACAAAACTTGGATTGGACTGAAGTTCGATTCCTAACTGATTCATCAAGTCCAAATTTCAAAATACTAATAATATAAATATCTAATGAATGTTAAAAATTTGGTATAAGTCTTTTTAAATTTATGTTAATGTCAATAATATATATAATATTCAAAAGTTAGAAGCTTAACATAAACATATATAGAAGTTTGAAGTTTATTGCTAAAAAAGAGAAAAAAAGTGGTAAGAGGCGTAAAAAAATTTATCAAAAGTAAGACTACTTTGCTTCTTTTTAAAAATTTTTGCTCATGGCAGTTGTGGATACATGCAAAACAAGCTTCTCCTCTAGAACTGCTAGTCTAAAGAGAAGACCACTAGCATTGGTAGTAGATCGAGATGCTGCACTTTTTTTTGTTGAACATCATGAAGGAGTTTTGAGGGGAGCTTAATATCCCTATAGCTTTTAAGTGATATTATTAGTGGAAGCTCCTTTCCATCTGATTATTTGTTCAAATGGATGGTGCAAAAGAATCTAATCAAATTTCAAGTAAGAAGGAAGATTTGCTGGCAAGGAGAAAAAAAAACGCTAAAGAATGAGAAGCAAAAGAAGCCTACATGGATGATTTTATGGAAGATAAGAATGCTGAACAACATCATAAAATTAAACTTAATTCGAATGGAAACCAGGTGTTTGAGGAAATGTTTGATAAAGGAGGGGGTAATTTGACTAATCGTGTTGTCATGTCATATAAAGATACCTTGTTGGGAATTAATGGAGGACTGGAAGCAAAAGATGAACCTATGGATGAGTTGGAGGATTAGGAAGAGGATCTGGAAGTTAATAAAGACAAGGAAGAAGACAGCTACTACCTAAATGTAGTGATTTTTAGAGAAGAAAGGTTAGAATATGCAAACCATGGAGAAGAACTTTTATTGTGAAGTTGTTGGGAAAAAGATTGGGACTAAAATTTCTAAAATAGAGACTACATAAGCTATGAAGTATCTATGGAAGTTTTGAGTTTATAGATATGGAAAATGATTAATTCTTGGTGACATTTGCTAATATACAAGATTACAATTATGTACTACGTGAGGGCTTATGAATGCTTTCTAATCACTATCTTATAGTGCAAAAGTGGATATCAGATTTTGATTCATTTGATGGTGAACTCAGGAAGATTGCAATCTAGATGCGAGTCCTTGGTTTTCTAATTAAGTATTATAATCAACATTTTCTTTAGAGACTAGGAAACCATTTTGGGAGAACCTTGAAAGTTGATAATAATACGTTAAGAAAAGGTGAATTGGAAGAAAAATTTATGGTAGAAAGAGTTAGATTTGCTTGTATCTATATAGAGATTGGCTTACAAAAACAATTCCTCTCAAAATTCAAACTAAGGTGAAAAATTTACAAGGTTGAATATGAAGGATTATGCTTTAAGTGTGGGAAGTATGGTTATCGAAAGAAGGCTTTTTTAATGAATAAGGAAGCAAACTATTAGGGACAAGGGAATGTTGAAACTTGTAAAGTGCTTGGATATTTGAAGAATGATAAGGTTAAAGTCGGAAAGGAAGCCTTTGGAGTATAGATATTTATTCAAAAGAATAAAGGAAGATGCAATAGAATGAGAGGAAGGAAGAATACAGACTTAACAAAGAGCAAAACATTTGGGAAAGACACAATTGTCTTAGGCAAGAAAAAAAGTATGAAGGGTATCTAGAACTCTCATTTTGATATGTTAGCTAATGAGGAAGAGGTAAGTGACATGGAATTTATTCTAAATATTGAAATTTCAATGATAACTTTTGATAAGCAAGGAGGATAGATGGGTGAAACTAGTAATTCGTATGAGAAAGAACAAGCAAAAAGGATAAATAATTAGATGAACTCGAATATGGGGAAAGTTTCTAAAGGTAGGAATAAAGTTAAAAAGGGTGTGGAGAACCAAACTTAAGAAATAAAAGAAAATCTTAGTGTGCAGAAGAAACAAATTAATGTAGTAAAAGCTAAAGCCCTTCTAGTGTTTCCCCTTTTGAAAAAGCTTAGTGTTAAACAAAACTCTTAAATAGCTAAGCTTTTTCCTTAAATTAATTCTAATACAGGGAAATTTGGTGACTCCAAAGTTAGTTTGAAAAAAGAAGTTAGCAAAGAAGGCAGTAGAGAACCTCTTAAACCACCTAACAAAAATTAGCTTAAGGAGCACATAAGAAGAGCTAATAGACATCTTCAATTGATGAAGGGTGATTTGATTATTAAGGCCATGGGAGGTATCAAGGTTCACTACTTTAATTAATGATTTTTCTTAATCTCTATTATCTTGATATGTCTTGTCTAGCTTGAAACTATATGGGAATTGGTGTGATGTTATTTCTTGGATTAATTTAGGATTTAAAATGCCTATACAATGTTAAGGTTATGGCTTTGTTTGAGACTTATGCAAGTGGACAGAAAGCTAATAATATCATAAAAAAATTAAAATTTGATGGTACTTATAAAGTTAATCTTATTGGGTATTTAGAAGGGATTTAACTACTTTGGAATATTTAAAAGGTGAAGGTGGAAATTTTGGAAGCTCACAATCAATTTATACATACAAGAATCTGTTTTCTTCTAGAAGAATATGAAAGTTTAATGACATTCACTTATGCTAGTCCTTAACCTCATGAAAGGGAAATTCTTTAGTAAAAACTAACTAGAATAGCTAACCATGTTAAATGTCCATGGAGTATTATTGGGGATTTTAATTCATATCTACGTCTTGGAGATAAATAAGGAGGAGATCAACCCAATTGGAGTAATATGAGGAAATTTACTGATTACATAGAGGCATGTGGTCTATTTAATATAAATTTCTTTGGTCTGGCCTTTACATGGGAAAAAAGAAGGGTTAGAGAAAGGATTGATTGGGGTTTATGTAATATGGATTGGAGGTTGAAATATCCTAAATCAAGAATTCACTACTTGGCATATTTCAAATTTGACCATAGATCTCTCTTATTGAAAATTAAAAGGATAAAAAATTTTATTGATAGAAATCACCCTTTTAGGTTTTCGATAGCTTGACTTTTGGAGGATTCATTTCCAACAATTGTTTCAGATGCTTGGAAAGACTTGAAGGATTGGATAAATGCTGTGAATATATTTATAACTAAGATAAATGACTAGAAAAATAATATTTTTGGCATTGTAGTCAGAAAGAAGAAAATACTAATGGCCAGATTGAAGGGCATTAAAAAAAAATTTGAGGAAGGAC
Source organism: Sindora glabra (assembly GCA_020226215.1). Taxonomy (NCBI): domain Eukaryota; kingdom Viridiplantae; phylum Streptophyta; class Magnoliopsida; order Fabales; family Fabaceae; genus Sindora; species Sindora glabra. The sequence continues at coordinate 8,012,583 of CM035225.1, forward strand.
CTAACCATAGAAGGGCTTTAAAAAAGGCTATGGAGTGAATACGAAAAAATTCTTATTCAAGAAGAGATTCAATGATTTCAAAAGTCAAGATACAACTGACTTCTTTATGGAGATAAGAATATAAAGTTTTTTCATGCTTCTACTATTATAAGGAGAAGAAGAAATAAAATTGTGGCTTTGAAAGATGAATGGAGAATGGATCACAGATGTAGCTAGATTGAAAGATGATGTAATGACATTTTACCAAAAGTTATATTCCAGAGAAGTCGAAGAGGAAATACGACTCCCTACTAAAAAATCTTTTCTAATGCTTCATGATGAGATTAAAGAGGATTTAATTGGCCCAATGTTTGAAGAAGAGATTTGAAAGGTAGTTTTTTGCATGAATCCTCACAAGGCTCCAAGTCCAGATATCCTACATGCTGTCTTTTTCGGTGTCAGTGGAATACTATTAGGAAATCTGTTTATGACTTAGTCTTGGACATTTTTGAAAACTCGAAGAAAGAAAAAAAGATTAATGAAACTCTATTAGTTCTAATCCCAAAGGTAGAAGGACTAGAATACTTGAAGCAAGTTAGACCCATTAGTCTTTGTAATATGGTATATAAAATTATGACAGAAATTATGGCCAACAAGATTAAACTAATTTTGAATCACTTAATTTCTCCAAACCAATGTAATTTTGTTCCAGAGAGAAATAGTTCATACAACATTATAATTGCTCAAGAAGTCATTCACTTTATGAAGAATAAGAAGGGAAAAAAGGGAATGATAGCTATTAAGATAGATTTAAAAAAGGCTTATGATAGAGTAAGTTAGGAATTTCTTAAAGATACATTAAAAGAAGTAGGGTTCCCTCAAAGGCTAATTATGTTAATTATGTAGTGTGTTTCTTCAAGCAGTATGAAACTACTTTAGAATGGAAACCAAACCAAGTTATTCTGTCCTTTTAGCGGAATTAGATAGGGGGACCCTCTATCTCCTCATCTCTTTGTCCTTTGTATAGAAAGATTTGCTCATTGTATCTTAGAAGTAGTGGAGCAAGGTCAATGGAAGCCTATTAAAATCTATAGAAATGGTTGTTTATTTTCCTATCTTTTCTTTGCAGATGACATTATCTTATTTTCTAAAGCTTTATTGGATCAAGTGTAAAGCATCTTATATTAATATTTTCTATTTAAGCTCGGGCTAAAAAGTAAGTAAAGAGAAAATAAGAGTTTATTTTTTCAAAAATGTCAATCATATAAGATCTTTTCAAATTAGCCAAGAATTGGGTTTTGCATCTGCTATTGATTTGGGGAAGTATTTAGGTGTTTCGCTTTATTATTAGAGGGTAAAGAAAGCAACCTATGCACACATCTTTGATAAAGTTCAAAGAATGAGAAAGTTTATATGAGGTTCTAATGATGAAAGAAGAAAGCCCTATCTTGTACATTAGGATTGGATTTGTAAGCCTAAGTAATATGGAGGGGTTGGTCTGAGGAAGTTAAAACTCCAAAATGAAGCTTTCCTTATGAAAATTGGGTTTAATCTTATTAGTAAGGAAAATGCTTTGTGGGCAAGATTTTCGAGACAAAAATATAATTGTGGTTCCCTTATGGTTCCTAAAGTAGAAAAAAAGAAATCCTAATCCAACCTCTTGAAAAGGATTTGCCAGGTCTGGAATAATTTCTAAAAAAGGCTAAAAATGATGATATATGATAGGAAAAACACCAACTTTTGAAAAGATTTATGGGTTAGAGATACCTCCTTATTAACCTAGCTATTAATGATGTCCCTATAGAGATAAATGAGTTCATAGTAGATTTTTTTGGTAAGGAGGATGGGAGGTGGAATTAGAGTATGTTTGATTATCTTCTTCCAATTGATATTTGTAGGATGATTGCTAATATTCATCTTCCTCATAACAAATTAGGACTAGATAAGATTGCTTAGAACTTTGCTAAGGATAGCTACTTCTTTTTGAAATTAGCTTATCTCTCCCTGACCGAAAATGATGACATTTTAAAAGGCATGTGGAAGGAGATATGGAGGTGGAAATGGCCTCAAACAATTAAAACTTTTATCTGGCTAGTACCAAGTAGAGGCCTATTAATTAATCTGGTCAAAAAGTGAAGAAATATGTCTACTATAAATGTTTGCCCTAGTTGCAATATGAATGAGATAGTAATGCATGCATTAAGAGATTGTAAAGTAGCAAACCAGGTATGGCTGAGAATGATTAATCCAATGTATTAGGAATAATTTTTTTCTCTATCTCTTAAATATTAGGTTGACTTTAACTTGAAAAAGAAAATAAAAAGATATAAGAACTAGGACTGGAGCTTTTTATTTGGAATAACCTATAGAAAAATCTGGTTGCAAAGAAATTGAAGGGTGTTCGATAACAATTCGTTTATTAATTTTGATCTGGTGATGCTTTGCTGTATGATAGTTAAAGAATAGGCGAATGCTTATACTAGTTTAGAGAAGTCTAGGCTGAGTCACCAGAAAGTTGAGATCATGTGTGGATAGACTTCACTAGACTATAAGTAGATAAAAGTTAACACTGATGGCTCATGCTTTCATGGAGGAGAATCATCAGTGTGTGGGGTGTTATAAGGGATTGTGTTGGTGATTGGGTTTGGGGTTTTTAAAGAAACATTAGGAGAGGTAGTATTTTGTTAACTAAATTATGAGAAGTTATTATTGGTATGGATTTGGCTTGGAACAAAAGCTATAGAAAAGTATGGGTGGAATTAGATTCTCAGGTGGCCTTGCATCTAATTAATAATGTTTGTGAGGCTGTTCATCTATGTTAGCTTTTAATCAAGCAGATTAAGAACCTGATGAATAAGGAATGGCAAGTGAAGATTTCTCATACTTATAAGGAATGGATTAGAGTAGTTGATTGACTTGCTGCTAGAGGGCACCGGATGAGTGTAGGGGTGCATATCTTTAATGAAGTTCCCCATGGATGTGGAAAGCTTTGTATGGAAGACAATGTTAGGGGTTTCCTTCTCTAGAATGGTTGGGGTTTAATTAGGCTTAGCCCTTTTAGTAGCAAAAAATTTTTTTTTGCTCATGCGAAATATAATTTATATATTATCATTATTAAAAAAATTATTTTATTATTCATAAAAAATAATAAAATAATTAATTTCTCAATTGTTTATTTTTATTTTTTATTTTTAATGATAATAAATATATGAATTATGTAACCTTGTAACAAAGAAGAATAGTTCCTTGTTTTTTTTTTTTTGCTTTTGACCTTTGTACTCTTTTTCTTTTGAGATAGCAATAATTAAAAAAGAAAAGAGGAAAAAATTCTAATGCATGTATCTTCTTTACAAGTATGTCAGGTACAATAGTGTATCAATATATACGATTAACACTTAACGTTTTCATTAAAACTAATACAATTATGACATTTGTTGTTAATTTTATGTTGGGCATTAAAAAAATTGAAATATTTTGATCTCTTGATTTCTTTTTTTTTTAAATCATTTGACAAGGGTAAAAGGTTAACTAACTGAGGACAATAAAGAAGGCTATGGAAGTCTTACTTCTTAATAAATTGTATTTTCATATTCCTCTTAGAAGGAGACATTTTTACAATTTTAATAAAAATTTAATCTAGTCTTCTAAATTTTATTTAAAGTAAATTTGTTATCAAAAAGGTGGTAATTTACTTTGATATATATGCTCCAATCTTTTGGAATTGTTATTAAATGTATAATTGTTAAGAATTTTAACTTTTGATTTACAGTTTGAAATTGAACCTTAACATGTTATGAACTTATGGTTCACTTTCATGAAACTTACTTTATGTACTACTTCCAATATATTGATGCAATGTTTAATTCTTAGAATTATACATTCCTAAAAATCATAATATTCTCAAAAATGCCTTTTTAAAAAATGTCATATTACAAAGTTTAATTCAATTAAATAGATTCCTAAAAATATTACAATCTATTATTTAAATTAACTCATACATTTTTTACAATATTGTTGAATTATTAAAAATGCTCTCATAAGCAATTACATGATTAATCTTATTTGGTTGTGGTCAGTAATTATCAACAATAATGAATGATGATAAATAACAGATGGGACAATGGTATTGGTCAACAATGAATGATGATAAATAACAGATTGGACAATGGCGTTGGTCAACAATGATAAACTAAGATCAATGAATGGTGGCTATCAATGGTAGCAGCTATTAATGAATGGTAGGTAGTGGTGAGCATTGGCCAATAGTCAATGATGGTGGCAACGATGGTCAATAATAGTAAGTCGATGAGCATTGGCCAATAGTTAACGATAGTGATAGTGGTGGTCAATAATAGTAAGTCGTGATAAGCGATGGTCAATAGTGGTGGATGACAATGAGTAATGATTTATGGCAGTGTGTGGTAGTGAAATCAAACAGTAAGGTTCTAAAGAGTGGGCTATCTATATCATTAAAAACATTCTCAAGACATGGGAATATAGGACATTCACTTATTTCCATGAGAATATTTTGAAAGAACAGTAATTTAAAAATATTTTTGAGAATGTGAACATTTTTAAAAATATTTTACTTAATTTTGAGCTAAATGTAGGGATCTAGCATCTTTTAAATCATTCTTAAAAATCTGAAAAAGTTTCTACAAATCAAATACCACCTAAATAGTTTCTTGTCCATATTTGGATTTGTTCAATATTTACATTAATTGAGTATAATGAAAATCTTCACATTAGATTGACATTTTATCTTTATATTATGATTGAGGTGTTACATTTTTGGAAAGTTAGAGGAGAAGATAAGATTGAAATTTCAATGACAATTAAGGAATTACTATTTTCCTTTTATTATAAGATTATGAAAACATATCTTATGTAAATCATATATAGAATATCAAGTTGAATGTCATGTAAATATCCTTGTTGAGAAATTTAACAAAATGAGACTATTGAGTAGCATTTTTTTAAGAAATTATAGGGTAAATTTACTTCATATACAACTTAAATAAAAAGATTAAAGTTTTAGTAAAAATTAAGAAGTTAAAAATGTTTTTACTTTTTCCTTTTAGAAATTTTAGCAGTTAGGTAGTAGATAAAAGTTCATATTATTGTTGTAGTCATAAGACGTTTTGCTAAAATTGAAATTTGAAGATTAATTTGAGGAGACTTTCTACCTATGCTATTGTTTATAATTCTTGGACATTTCTTTGGAAGCTATTCTTACTAAATATTTCTTGCAAAAATGCATATGCATGATCAGAGGTGTCAAAATAGATTAAGTTTAACGGGTTAGCCTAAGGATAGTACAATGTTGCCTACCTTGGGATTATGATGTTATGATTTTTTGCATTGTTTAATAATAATAATAGATTATTTTAAAAAGTTATTAATTAAATGTGTATCTTTTGAAATGTAAAGATATATTTTTTAAGGTAAAACTTTGTACTTTTGGAAATAAAAACTTGTGTCCTTTCAAAGTTAACATTTGTGCTTATTTACATGATTTTTTTATAAAATTTTTTTGTAACTTTATAAATAGGAATTATTATTTTATCTTTTAATATGATTAAAATGTGTCTTCTTCTAATATTTCTACTACGTTGATTTTAATTATAAGAAAAGGAGAATTGCAGTCTTTTGTTCTTGATTAGGCATTGTATCTTAGAGATAGATTTTTCATGAAGCCATTTGTAACTAAATGGAGAAATTATTATTTTAAAGATAATATTTTGACCAACGACAGTTGGTCCAAGTGGATAGGAGCTTGGTCCTTTTAAGCAAGGTCCTAGGTTTGAATCTTGTGAATAGAGAAAACTATCGTTGGGAGAGCTTTACCCCCATATTGGGTCATTTTGGCTCGAATCTGAATTAGTTGGAGATCCAATGTGGCTTACTGGATACCGGATGGTTCTTACAAAAAAAAAAGATAATATTTTGGAAGTGTTTTGCCTAACAATTTTCTTCCTCAAAATTTTCTCTCTAAAAATATTTTTTCTCTATTTTTGAATTTCCCCCAATAGTTTTAGGACAGTAATCCTTCTCCAAAATAAGTTTAGATTATGGAAAAATTTTCAAAGAAGATATTCCTAAAGGAATTTTAAAATGTTCGATATACTATATTAGAAAAATGAGGAATATAAGTGTACGAAATTTAAGCAAAATGAGAATTTCATGAATCTTTTTGCACAAAGTAGAATTGGTATGGAGATTTGATTTTTCAAGAGATAAGTGCAATATCTCAAATTTGTATTATTTTTTTATTATAATTTGATTGTGTGATTTGATTATTATACTGGCTTGTGTTTGCATTAGCATTGTTTGGAATGAGATTCTGTCAATGACTTTATTGAAACCTTATGGGTCTAAAAATGAAATTGATATCTAAACTATTTGGCAACAAATATTCCATATAATAAATTAAACTGGTGAAATTTCTCCATCTTTCTATCTTTAATTTTTATGTGATTTGCTCTTATTGTTTTTATTCAAATTTCAATGCATACAACTTATGAAGAGAAATTGAATATGTTTACTATAAAGTTTTTGGTGGTTTATTTTGATAAGTTTGGTGTAGCTTTCATTATCAATGGAAATGATCCTTATTGGAATAGAATGAAAAAAAAAGGGTAAGTGATCCTTGATGTATTATGCATTGTATATATAAATTTAAATTACTAAAGTGAAATTACTATACATTCTTTGTCCATAAATTTATTAGCATGTTAGTTTTTGTTTTACATGTCATTTGCCATGTTATCCAATTTGAATATATGGATGAAAGCTTATTACTTATCCTAGATTATTTGCAACAATATGAAAAAAATGAAGTGAACTTGCAAATATATGTGTACGGTGAGATTTTTAAAGAAAGAATGGATTTTATTATCCATACTAAAGGTGTACATTTATATTTTCTCTTAATTATTAAAGTATAGCATATATATATATATTGATATTGATATATATATATATATTTATATTTATATATATTTATACTTATATATATAGTTGAGTTTATTTCATCATTTTATTTATAGTGAAAATAAATTAGATGAATGTTATATTGAATTATGTGATTCACTAGTATGCTATACAATTTATGTGAAGTATAATTGAGGGCATTTATTTAGTTAATTACTAGATTAATGAGGAAGCAAACAAGATATGAAATCTTTTTTGTTTTGGACATTATTTTTCATATTTTCAAAGAATTGGCATCATAATTGTATGATCATTAGCATAATTAATTTATATTGAGTATTATATATTTTTTATGACATGTTTTTCATTGTGGGTTTGATTATGCAATTATGTGAAAGAAGTAATTTGACTTTTCTTCCAAGCTAAACTTTAAATGTAGTAAGTTTATTGGTATATGAAAAAGGGGCGAACTAATACTTCTAAGTGAAAGTATAATGCACTTTATGCATTGTATTTTAAAATTACTAATATTTTTGAGTGAAAGTGCGATGCAATTTATATATTTTATTCTAAAATTTATATATTATGAATATGTAAATAAAGAATATTTCTTTTAAAAATAGATATTATAATATTTCTTTTGAGAAAGTAATGTAGATTCATTTTAGCAAGCATTGAAAAGCATATAAAAGGGTAATGATCTTAAAAACATTTGAATAAAGCATTGAAGAGAATGCAAAATGGATATTTGAACCAACATTGATGAAGAATGCAAATGTACAAATGAGGGTAAGTGTTTTTGAATGTGAAGATAAGATAAGTATTAAGTAATTATGTCTAATGAATAAAAGATAAGGCTTAGGTACTTGGCTATGGAGATGAAAGGTAATTATAAATACCTATTGAGTTAAGATAAGGATAATTACAAAACTTACATTTGAATATATAAATGTCTCTTTATTATGATTTGAGATAAGGTAAATTATAGTACTTATCTTTAAATGTATAAATACATACCTATCTTGAGATAAGATAAGGTAAAGTTGTAGTGCGTATATCTAGATCAATGTTAGTAAATCTTTTATTAAACCTAAATAGGATGAACCATGGTAGGTATGAGACTATTACCAATTAATAGAAATAATTTTAGTTGAATCCTACTTTATCATATTGATGTCACTTATAAAGCTTGATTTTACAAAGTGAAAATCTTGTGCATGAGAGTTCAAAGTCAACTTCAATTAAAATTGTTTGAGAAATGCTAATGAAGAGGATACATTTTTGGTGCATTAAAAATTCTAGAGAGTAATGAAAGTAAATCTATTCCTATCAAAGTCCATACTTGGTTAATATACTATCATATCCATAATGAGAAAGGTTGAACTTTTATTCTTAATAGATTCATGGCCTATGAGGGGTATTAAAGCGATTGTGGACACTTTTAATGAATTTACTTTTGAAAGTAAAGAAGTAAAAGACCACTTCTTGAAAATCACTTGGTAAGATTCAAGATGTATTTACTAAGCTAAGATAAGTGCAAGACTTATATAAAAAATATGCTACTATTGTAGAGTCATGAATTAGTGCATAATGTGAATATGTTATCTTTATGATCCATATTCATGAGTCATTTAGTTTATATAAGATGTAACTTCCTGTAAGAAATTGAACATCCTAAGAAATAATTTTTGATATGAATTTTTTGAGAGGTGCTCAAAATTATTTAGTTAGTACATAAGAATTGACAATTCTTAGGAAGTAATTTCTTATATCTTGTTTAGTTCAACTTTAAATATCCTAGAAAGTTTTAATAAAATGATTACTATATCCTCAATATTATTATTATATAAATTAATAAATTTTAGTTATCATTAATTAAATTTAATAAATTTTTTTTTGTCATTATACTCATAAAAAGTATAGGAAGTAGAACTTGCTAAGGAGGAGATGGATAAGCAGCTTTCCATGTTCAGTAGGAAGTAGACTTTCCTAGAAAATTTTATTTTTCCTAGTTTGTAAGACAATGACTAATTAAACAATTTATCTTTTTTCTATTTTTTGAAAAATATAATTTTTCATACTATTGAAGTGAACTAAATAACCACTCAATCCAGAGGTTCAAGCCTTGGCCATCTCTTGGACATGCATTATGCAAATACCCAGTAAATCTCGATGTCACGATATTATGTTATTATTATTAGAAAATAAATGGGGAATTCTTATGATTTTTTGCATTATTTAGTAATAATAACAAATTATTTTAAGAAGTTATTAATAAAAAAGTATGCCTTTTGAAATGTGAAGATATAAATGAAAATTTATGAATTTTGAAAATAAAAACTTGTGTCCTTTCAAAGCTAACATTTATATCTATTTAAATGATTTTTCACAAAAATGTATTTCCAGCTTTATAAATAGGAATTATTATTTTATTTTCTATAATAATCAAAATGTGTCTTTTTCCAATATTTTTACTAGGTTGATTTTGATTCAAAAAAGAAGAAGAAGAGAATTGTAGTTTTTTTTGCTTCTGGTTGGGCATTAAGTAGAAAAGTTACTATATTAAAGATACTTTTCTAAAAGTATCTTGCCTAATAATTTCCTTCCTTCCTCCAAATTTTCTCTTCGAAAATTTTTTTTCTCCATGTTCTGAATTTCCCTTAACATAAGATTGACATGAAAAATGATAGTAGTGACTTGACCTAATAAAAATTGAGATTGATTATCTCAACTTAGTAAAAAACTAAAATTAGTAAATGTTAATTTATCGGATTATTAGGTTAGTCTAATAACTTGATTTTTTTAGGTTAATGGGTTAATTTATTAGGTTGATTCATTAACCTGATAATATATAAAAGAATAATTAATTAATATATGTATACATATATATATTAAAACTATACATATAGATAATATTAAATAACCTTTAATGTTAAAATTAATTATTAATAATTTTATATATTTAATATTGTCAATATCTATTACACAAATATATATAAAAATAAGTAATTCCATTAAAAATAAATGAATAATGAAAATTGACTAAAATTAGTAAAAATAATAATTGCACAAAGTGATTATTTTAACTAAATATACATAAAATGATTACTATGATTAAATAAATATGCCGATTAGAATATAAATGATTAATATTACAATAAATATGATAAGCATTATGAATCACGAAACTAAGAGATGACCAATTATTTAAAGGATTGATACAATTTAGAAGATAAATGATAAAATAACTTCAAAAAAGATGGGTTATCATCAAGTGAAGGAGATAAATAAAAATAGTAATATATACATATTATAAATTTAATTAATAAAAATATTTGTGCCCATTTTATTTGATGGTGAAATTTTTTTACTAGATTATGTGATTTTTACTTCTTTGATTAAGGATTTTTCATGTTAAAAATTTTTTATATATTAATTTATTTTCTTACTATTCTAATTTTTTCTAATGATGATGATGATGATAAATAACAATACAAGTCCTTGAGTGATAATAATAATGAAATTTAATTACATTTGATGATGATGATGATGATGATGATGATGATGATCATAATAATGATAATAATAATAATAATAATTAATTTCAATTAGATAATGACATGAAATCAACAATAGAGAAATAGTTGATGTAATAATATTGATAATAATAAAATATAATGATTTGTGAAACTTGCTTAACTGTCTGATAAATGTTAACTTAAGACTAGTATTATAACAATTTGACTTGGCTTTGATAATAATATGGTGAAAAGGTATCTTAATTTAGGACTAGCTTGATATTTAATTTTTATCCATTGAGTTTATTTGATAGGGATGAGTTAACCCATTTTGATAGATTTATGCATAATTTAGCTTTAAATAAAATTCAAACAAAGAAAAACCTTTATCTGAAAATGATATTGGTTTAAGAAGTGTAAATTATCTCTTTAATTTTGAATATTTGCATTTAACATCCATATAATACATTTTCTTACAACTATAAGAGGAAAGAATTGTAAATTATCTCCTTAATTTTGGATAGAGGAATTTAAATGTTGACATAAAAATAAAAATGGAAGGATTGCAATTATGTAATTTTCTATTTACATTGAACAATCAAACTATGTCAAAATATCAGAATACTCCCAAAATAAAAAAAATTAAAAAAATAGTATACAAATTAAATAACTCTCAAATTTGAACCATGAAACCTTCGTATTACATGTGACTTTTCTTAAAGTTTCATATCAAATCAAACATGTTCATTCTCTTAGATCATTCACAAAATGAATATTTTATATTAAATTCAATTGCTTTAAAATTGAAAAAGATTTAAGTTATGTTTCGTACAATAAATAAGTTAGTTTATAACTTATAATTTGATCAATAAGTTATAAACTAATTTCTAAAAGTATTTTTTATGCTAACTTATTGAAAAAAATAAGTTCTAATTTTATAAACTACTTAAAATAACTTATAATTTATAAGCTATTATCTTTTCAAATTCTTTCTAAATCTATTTTTATTCTTTTTATTAATTTATAACCCATATCCTTTATAATATAAATTTATTTTTTATAAAATATAATTAATTTAATTTTAATATAATTATATCCTAATTTTAAATTATGAATATATATAAACAAATAATATCATAAAATATAATTAATTATATTTTAAGTAATTATAATTTTATTATAAATAATAATGAAATAAAAATTATGTAAGTAAATAAATAGATGAGTTTAGAAAATATAATTATGTAAATATTAAATATTATATTTTTATTTCAAATTTTTAATTATATTAATCTAATTTAATTTTTAAATAAATATAAATTATTTTAATTATATTTATCTATTTCTATTAATATATTATTTTATATTATTTTACAATTTTAGTTAATTTAACAATTAATTTTGTAAAATACTTCAATCAACTTATTAATTATCATTTATCAGTTAACTTATCAATTATTTATGTGAAATAGAGTCTTATTATAAAAAATAATAATTGTGAATGTTAAATGTAATTATTCAAAATTGAAGAAGATAATTTATATTTTTTAAATTAAATTTTTAATTCACTTGAATGTTTCCATACATGATAAGTGTGAAAAAAAATTAATTTGACAGGCTAATTTGCAATAACAGAAACCATATATCATATGTCGTCACATTAATTACAAGAATTGGTTAAAACAATTTTAATGGTAAAAAGTTGTTAATTTCCCGCTTTTGCGTCACCTTTTTGTTAAGTAATGGAATGGCGTAGGAAAGCTAATGAAGAAAATTATTACAACATGTCAAGATCACCAAAGTACCAAACCTTGGGGAAAAAGAAAAGAAAAATCTCTCGACAAGGTAAGATCTCATGAATGAATATAAAAATGAAAACAAAATCATCTTTTTATCCTCTCTTTTCCTTTCTTTTTAACCGATTGGCAAGCATATCATGATTTTCACTTTTATTTTATTTCTCCTGTCTTTAGTCCTTTCAATTTTATCCACGTCAAAACCTAAAAAAATTAATTGAAAGTTGCAAAAGTATTCGATGATCATCCAATTGAAGTCTCGAACATGCTAAAATATACAATTAGAGTGATGCCTTTATATATACATATTTTGTTTATAATTCTTTCACAAGGAAAAATTTTGCATGCATAATGAAATATAATTAAGAGAAAAATGTAAAAATACTTTACTCAATTTTGGGGCATCTTGAATTTCCTCTTCTTAAATATTGGTAACTTAAAATTACTAAATTTAAGAAAATTTAAAATTAATACCCATCATCCATTCAGTTAATTATTTTATTAAATTATGTAATTTTCATCAATTTTTTAAATAAAAATTATAAATTTTTTATCATTTTTTACGCATAATTTTGTAATTCATTGACAAGTATTTGGTTAAAATCTTACATATATAATTTAATTTCTATTAATCATATAAAATAAAAATTAAGTGGGAAAAATGATCAAAAATTATAATATAATATTATAATTTTTTATAAAAAAATTTGGTAAAAAATTGTTTGATATAGTAAAATAATTAATTAATTGGATAATAAATGTTAATTTAAAATTTTATAAAATTTAAAGTGAGATTTCAAAGCTTCCAAAGTTTATGAAGATGAAATTTAACTAACTAAAGATGGTATTTTATATTTTTCTCTATAATTAATAAATAATTTTCTATATGTCACACTTTAAAGAACTGGGAGTTATTTGTGATATACTTTGTGTGATGATAATCAATGTTACTAGTCCCATGTCAGGTGAATGCTCTAGTGTAGTCCTGTCTTTGGACATTCCACCACCAGCAAGTCTTCTAATATTTCATAGTTGGAAAATAGGAATTCATTAGAATAAATTTATACAGTCAAATTCACCTTTTTTTGATGATTTCATAATCAAGGAAACTAAGCCTCCACGCTTCATAGAATTGCTTTCCTATGAATCAAAGACCCCCCCCCCCTTTTTTTTTCGTTTACCAGATGTAGCGTCAATATGTCTGTTACAAAGGTTATTTTTAGACCACAAAGAAGTAGATTATATTATATGTTTTTTATTAAGTATATGTTTTCTGATCAATAAAGGATTATAACTAATTAATTATTGAAATCAATAATAGCATTGACTAGTAATCTAAATCACAACAAAATATATAAAATCATGCGGCCGCTTCAACAGAATTGTAAATAAATGATGGTTAAAGTTAATAATAATATCTATTTGGATACAATGATATTTTTAAAATATTAAGAAACTTAGCATAATGGTTAAAAAATATAATCAATGTTTATTTGAACGAAATAATATTTTTGAAATTATTGAAAAATTTAAGACATTGATTTTCACTAAATTGATGTCTAAAGTAATGCAAATCATTATTTAGATGAGAGTTAACTAACTTATTATGCCAAATATATTTCAAAACCAACAAAAAAAATTATGTGAGCGGTGTTGTTTTTGTAAATATGAACTTAACTTTATACACTTATTTTGTATAAAATTGACATCATTTATGTAAGATGTCGATTGTTTACTAGAAAACCAACATCTAAAGTCTTTACTTGCATAACTTTTATTTTGCCATCTATTTAGCTCTCTTTTTATTTTTTTGAAACCCATGTTTTTCAGCGATAATTTCCATTTTCATCATTTCTTCAGCAAATCCAAATCCTTTGTCACCTTTTCAATTGCATTCATGGTGAAATTTTGAGTTTGTTCTCGTTATTATAACCTTTCTTAGATATATTGTCCTGTCATGTTTTTAATATATTTTTCAATATTGATAAATTATTTGACTTTGTCTACTTACTAGATATATACATGTGTATAGTGATATTATGGTAGCTTTTTTCATCATTAAGTTTAGGCTAATATTATTTGTTAGGTTTTGTAAAGTTTTTAGGGTTTAGTCACCCTTAAGATATATGATAGATTATTTAACTTTGTTTAGTTGCAAGATATATACATGTGTATAGTGACATTATAGTGGCATCTTTTATTGTTAAGTTTAGACTTATATTATTTGTTGGGTTTAGTGATGCCTTTAGGGTTTAATCACCCTTAGGATATATGGTTATGGTAATGTTGTTTGGTGGTGATGCTTTTCCATTTTAAATTGTTGCCTAAACTATTGCATGCTCTTGCAATGATCGGAAGGTTTAAAGTTATTATAGTGTGGAATGAATCTTGTTTATTCTCGGGTTATGTAAATTAGTGGGAAAGTTTGTAAAGTATAACGATTGATATAATTTAAGTTCAATTGTTTGTCATATAAGTTATGTGTTTTATCATTCTTACCACATAGCAATTGTTGTAAGTATAATTTGTATAATTATCACTTTTTCTACATATTATTATACATAATTGACAATGGTTTTTTTTTTTGAAACAATTAGAATATGAATTCTTCTAGAAAGTCAACCGCTCCTACCCAAAGGACTAATAAGGATCTCACTATGTTGAGGTCTGCTACCATGATGAGGGCCAGAGGTGAGAACTTAGATGTTCAATTTAATGCCAAAGGATAGGCAAGTGGAAGAAATAAAACAATATATAGTAGTCACGTTAGGTTGATGACATGGTTCAAAATATTAATAGGTTATGTAAATTAAAGGCATGTCCTCATAACATTAAAGGATAACTTCTAAGAGGAGATCTTGATAGGTACACTTGATTTAGATAGCTTTGTGTTATAGATATATAAAATTATATTTGTAGAATAATCACATATAACTCTTTTATGTATATTTTTTTCTTGTAAAATGCCTTTGTTCTTCCTAACACCTAAAAAATACATAGAAAAGTACTTTCGCAGGTGGTGGATTAGTGAAAGGACTTCAAGACTAGGTTAAAATAGAAATATGTCAATTCTAAGGCCAATACAAAAGTAAACCTGCTTTAGAAATTCAATTTCTTCAAATTGCAAGCATGGTGAAAAGTTTCTAGAATAAAAGGACACTGAACATTTTTAGGTAAAATTTATACATTTTAGTGGTTTAAGGTTTACTCAATGTCTTTTATATATATTATTTATACTTGTGAACTCATATGTCCTTTTGTCAAAAAGAGTTAAGTACTTCAAATCGAGAGAAGTGAGGAAAGAACATATATCCACACAAGCTTTCTCAGGGAGGTTACCAAGGGTTAAAGTAAAAGTTAGTGGTACAAAGGCTTACTTCAACTAAGGGTGATAATACCAATGAAACACCTTTCATTTTTCATGTAGAGTTATAGAAGTGAGTTAGAGTTGATAGGCATGGGCAGTACCTAATTCTAAAGAGTCAAGACTTATCTTGTTGCAAGAGGATTGTAAGTGTTTAGAATTGATTCAAAATGTATTATTTATTTTTAAAGTTTCTATTTCACATGAATAAAATCTAATTATATATTATTTTTTTAATTCATGCAACAAGCCTCTAAAGTGAGTTTTGACTAATTGGAAAGAAGGATATGTTAACCATAACACTAGGGTTTGAGGAGTGTCTCAACTATGCTTGAGGTGTTAGATGTGGTATTATCCTTAAGGATTATTTTAGTACATCAAAGCACCTTTTAGTAGGATTTTCATACTAGTTAAAAAACCTTAGAGCGAGCATAACCATAAAGTGAAAGCTTAGCTTAATGCGAATGGATGGCAAGATGCAGTAGATACAAAAGTAGCAAAAGCAGATATAGTAATATATTAACACTTTGATGGACTAACTTGCCTTTTAATAGATTGCACATTCGAGTTTCATAATATCTATTAGTTATCTTATATGAACATTACTTATACAAAGGAGTTAGTCTTTATAATTGTCGCTTAGTTTACATCAGGGATTATTAATCAGAAAGTGGTGTCAACCTTTTTTGTGATTGGTGTGTTAGAAGTGCTAGCACTTCTATCCATATTTGCCATCACAAAAGACATGATAGAGATTATTTTTGAGTAAATATCACCTTAAACCTTTATACTTTTTCATATATATATATATATATATATATATATATATATATATATATTTAAACAAGGTAGAACCCTTTTATACTCTGATAGTGGCAAGACTATTTATGTGCAAGGTTACGACTAAATGAGTTTTAAAAAGCTATGTATTTTTGTTAGTATGTGTCCTAGGAGTCAATTATAGAGATGATTGCAATATTATATAATGTATTACGTTTCATTTTAGAATATAATTATTATATTTTTATTTTATTTTATTTTATATAAATTATAACTTAAATATAATAATTATCCTTAGAATAGCTTTACTATTTCTAAAATGTCCCTTGTAAAGTATTATTACGAAAAAAGATAGTAATAATATATCGAGACTAGTATGTATAGTGACTAATGATTATGAATCATGGATATATGATATTAAGTCAACATATAAGTACATTGTTAGTGAACAATGTACTAGGACTGACCCACTGTGAGAATACTGCATGGATAAATGTGTCATTTGTTATTCTTATATGATCACAAATACGCATAGTCTTTTGACTTGAATTCACTACGGTTTCCTACATGAGGAGTTACTCACTTTGATATTGTCCTATGTCACCTTTAATTCAGGACGACAAGTAGGACGTTGATTGGGTGTGTCACAAATCATGCAGAGGGAAGTAAGTGATATAGATGGGATTTTGTTACTCTTGTATAAAAGAGAAATATCCTTGGGCCCTTTAATTGAGTGAGATTTAGGAATACATGGTCATGCTCAATTGGATCAATATGTGATATTGATAATTTATTTTAAGTCTATTTAGTATCAAGAAATATAAATTGAATATTGACGAGGATAACACACTCCATGCCTCTAGTTCGATTTGGATATTATTACAAAAGAGATTATGATGCAAAATGTTGATCATATATTAGGTAGATATTGAATCATAGATATTTTTACTACTTGAGTGGCAGTGATGTATTGTTAGATGCCGCTCACTGTCTATGACCCAAAATGAGTCATTATCAATGTAGTAAGAATCTACAGAGTCACATAAAAGGAGTAAGAATGAGACAATAATTAATTGAATTTTAGTTGGACTAAAATTCAATTAATTGGATTTATTTTCATGCATATATATATATATATATATTATTAAGATAATATATATTTATTCACGTAATATATATTATATATTATGTGATATTATAGTAATATTAGATAATTACATTATTAGATATTAGATAATTATATTATGAGATAATATTATTATTATCTAATATTAAATAATTAATAGATAAGTTCTATCTCTCCTCACTTTCTCTAAGATAAGGATAAAGTGATAGTTATTTAGTGTGATTAAGATTTTAAAGCATTATCCTAATAGGACTAGGATTATGATATGCCTTAACTCTATAAAAGGACTTGAAGGCAGCATATTACATAACACACATTGGCTTCAATCAAATCCTAAATCACTCTAGAAAATGTCCAAACCCAATCCTAGTGAGAGAAACGAATCCTAGCAGCTTCGTGGAGGGGAGAAGTCGTTGTTCACTCCGTGTGAATACCGTAAAGATGCTATACCTTTCGGCCAACGTTTGATTCATTTTGGTCTCTCAAGGATTCATTTTGAAAGAACATGAGCACAAATAAGGTAAAACCCTAATATTGTTTTATGACTTTTGCATATATCTTAGGAAAGTTTTGGATTAAAATTTTAAAATTCTGCTGTGTATGTTGATCCGAATCCTAATAGTTTTATCATTGACCATTGCTGGGTGATTAAGTTAAAGTAGTGGTTGACATGCTTGCCTTTAGACTACATGGTTAAGGTATTAACACCCAATGATAAAGTTCAAAAAGTGAACAAAGCTTATAGAACTTTCACCGTGTGGCCAAATGCTTATAGTATAATTCCTAATAAAGGTATCCTTTCCTTTAACTTTTTTGTATGGTTAATGATATATTAATTTTATTATTTGAGGTTACTAACTGACATATCTATGGTTCAATAATCTCTTAATTGTAATTAGAAGGCATTGTAGGCAACACTTCATAGCTTTAGGCCCTAAGAGCCTAAGTCCAACTTATGATGAAGGCAAAGATAATAGGAGCATTTTATCCTATATTCATTGAAAACTACATGATTATATAGCTCTTGAAGTTTAAGGAGCTTAATGTCACTTGTATCTAGCTTTGGGTGATGTAAGTTTTTTTGTGTCTTTTTTGAATAAATACAAATTGATTTAATTATTATTTGAATAAAAGTTTATCACATAACACTCCTTTTAAACCTAATGTTTTGACTATTACTCCTCTCTAAAGGTAAAAATATATCATGGGTTCTTGTACTTATATCAAATTGACCATCCGGCCTAAAAGGAAGATAAGAAGAGAGAAGAATACATGTGGTTGCATTATTGGCAAAGCCTAAGAAAGCCTACTACTTTGCATTGTACCAAAAGGGTATTAATGTCACCATATTAATTACATACAAATTGTAGTGCTTTAGCAACACCAGTCTATTTACTTGAGATGAGCTTGATAAAACTTGAGAACTTTGGGCAGCGTATTTCCTTATGGCCATAACTGCATCAACATAAATGATTTTTATTTGAATATATAGTGGTTATAACTTGTTATAAATATTAATAACAATGTTTCATTTGTAAATAACATGGTTTTGGTTTTCTTTTTTTTTTTTTCTTATTAATGCTGTTGTATTTTAATATATAAATGAAAGTTCAAAAACTTTATCCAAAAGCTCCAACAATTACTTTCATTGCTGTTAATTACTATTAATTTTTGCTATCATTTTTAATTATTATTTTTTTTGCAATTATTAATTGATTATTTTTTTCATATGAATTTCAAAAAAATTCATTTTAGAAAAAACATTAGTTATTTATAAAAAATTGACATCTTAAATAATAAGACATCAATTTTTAGTAGATACTTGATGTGGAATATTAACATTACCATGTAGGTTATTTCATAAATAATTAACATCTTAATGTTTCTTAATAAGCGGACGTTGTTGTCGTGCAGACATTTGTTTTATAGTTAATAATCAACATCTAAAGGAAAATGACGTCATCTTGATAACTTATACCTTTGGGTGAAATAAAATGTGTAAAGCACTAATGCCATTGCAAATTTTGTCTTAAAAATTTTTCAACTTTAAAATGATTTTATATCTAACGAGGTATGCTTACTTTTTAACTTTAAGATGATTCTTTTTATTTTCATATTTATGCTTACAAATTATATTGTAAGATTAAAGTTATGTTAGCTCATCATTAAATATGCAAGGTTTTGCACTCCTTAAAAAAATGCAAAATATAAATGTAAGAATTCATTTAATTTTTTATATTTATATTTGTAATTTAGTTTCTAGTTTCATAATTGACCATATTTTGTTGCCTAGTTATAGCTATTATAAATTTGTATAGGTAAGAGATTTGATTTTATTCATTTTCTTTAACGTATGGTGGTATTATTTGTTATTTATTTATATGATATATGTAATATTAGACATCAATTTTTAATGAATACTTATAACATTTGTATGTATTAAATTTAAGTGTTTTTAAGGAATGCGAACTTCTCATATTGAGTAATGTGTAGTAAGATAAATTTAGTGAAGTACCCATATCTGATTAAGGTATTGAATATAAATTTTTACTATTTTCAAACTTTTGTTATTCAATTTATTTTTTAAAATCGTTGAAATTAAGATTCTGTAATATCTAAGGAGATGTAAGTTTTTATTCTAGTTATGGTGTTATGTAATATCTAAGAACGGAGGATGATGGAGAAAAGTTTAGGATATTTTATATGAATAAATACTATCCTGACCTATTTTAGGGCATATGACTAGTATAGGGAGATGTAATAAGTACTTATCTACTAGCTTTACCTTAGCAAATACTATAATTTGAAACAAATAATAATACTTTACTTCCTAACAATTATAAATGATGCCAAATGTGAAAATAAATTATTATAAATTTATCATAAATCAAATATATATGTATAATTATCTACATTAACTATCTTGAGACTTACCTTAGTGCTAAACTACATGAACGGGCCTATTTTCATCTTATCAGATAGCAACTAAGCATCTAAAGGGAGAATTTCTTATAGAAAAAGGAGAAAAAGAGAGAATGAGTTTTTCTTAAAAATTAGTGGGTGAGCAAGGGTAATGGAAAAAACATAATTAAAACTTAATTATAACATAATATAAATTTTACAACCAATTCTTTTATGAAAGATATCTTAAAGAAGCAATGGCTTCGATACCTTTGCCAAGGGGAATAAAAGGAAGGCATTGCAAGAAGTGACCTATCTTTTAAGGAAGTAAACATAGGCATATGTAATATCAAACCTAATCATAATAATACCACTCTTTCCGTAATATCACACTTATGAAGAAAAATGAATCACAAGTCTATTACATTTATATATATAATTACACAATCTAATTATAACAATCTAATAACATTCTTATACATATTATAGTAGCAACATTTTATAACTCATTTGATTTAAGGGTATCAATTCAATAATAAATTAAGAAAAAAATAAAATGGAATGCAATTAAATTTCTTTGTAACTTTTATCCATTCTTAACCCTTATAAACTTATCCCTATCCTTCCAAGTTAACCTTATTCATCACAAGTCATTATTGGATTTAGTATCTGATTTACAAAGGGTATCAATTTAGCCTTATCTCAATTTCCATAACTAATGACATAGTTCAATACCAATTATTATAAAGAAGTCATTCGTAATATGCTTTGGAATTATCATAACATCATTATGCTTTTTTGTATGTTCTTACATTTTCTATTTATCATCATTTAATTGATTATATAATTAATTATACAATCTTAGATGGTAACTCTGTAAGGTATAATTGACTATCCAGTTCTAGAAAGCAATGTCTTAGGCGTATAATTGATTATATAATCTATTATGTAATCCTCAAAAGCAACTCTGCAAAAGCACAATTAACTATATAATTGACTATGGGTTACCAAAAAGCAAAACCTAGGGCATAGTCAATTATAGTCAATTATGCTTACTCAAAAAGTGTGTTTCAGGAGCATAGTTGACTATAGAGTTGATTATAACGTATATATCTATAGAATTTTCACATAAATCTATTATTCATTTGAAATATTTCCACTTCTAATTCATTTTGAAGATTACCGTAGATTAAGGAAATTATGGGTTACTTGTTTCTTGTGATTCAAAATTAATGGATTTTAATATTAGGGTTTCAAATCCTTTTTTTTTCCTTTTCATAAACAAAATCTTTGATCACTTTAAATCAAAAGGGAAGATGATGAAGAAACTTAGCAAAGATTGAATTTTAGGATGTTTTACCTTGATCAGGTTGAAGAGTAGACTAGAAGTGGTGAAGATTAATACTCTTTTTGTGATTAAGGAGATGAAGAAGATGAGAGAATGGGGGTTGAGTATGGTGTTATAAGGAAAAATGAGGAATAATGGCTAAAATGGGGAATATAAAGGAGTTATAACTAGGGAAAAAATGAAAAAAGTTACTTAAATTTCCTTTACACTCAATTATTCAATCTAAACATACTTAACCTTTAAACATTTCACTTTATCCATTTTTACTCAATTGTTCCATACAAAATTCTCATTTCAAATTCATTTAAATAATTAATTATTCTTTGTACATAATTTTATTTCATATTTCTTTATATTAATTTATTCTTCATCATTTTTTAAAGGGATGTAATAACTACAAGGTGAATAAGGGGGACCAAAGAGGGAGGAATATGGGGAGGGCTTAAGGTTGGCAAGTGCAAAACATGTTACATTGGTTATTTAACTAAATCAAAGTGGTATTTAGGATATTGCATATCAATTTTTTTAAAATTAACATATAATGTTATTTCCTTTGATGCTTCAAAAGTAACAATATTATTATTATTTTTTACAATGATTATAGAATTAATGTTGAAATTGATATAATAACATTTGATTAGATATTGGTTGAAAATTGATATGATATGTTAAATATTTGATGTTTATTTGTATTTATGAAGTGATAAACTTGAATTTTTTGGCCTTTTAGCTGGTTCTTGTAAACTAAAAGATTTCTTCCATTTTGAAATATTTGCAATTGTTTTGTACTTTTACTCCAAGGACGTAGAATATTTTCTTTGATCGAGTTCATATCCAAAAAAGAAAATAATTAGCTACTAATGTAAATAAAACATCCATCATGCCATTTGAATCGTAATATTTTTATTCTAGAGAAGATGAAGGAGAAAGAGAAATGAATAGAATATAACATTTTAATTAATAAAAGAGAGAGATTCAATGTTTGTAATTAATTTTGCAAAACTCTTTACCGAAGAGAAAGTTGTAACTAAATCATTTATTTTTCTCTCCTTTCCTCTTAATCCTATTTTATTATCTACTCTCTCCTTTCTCTCATAACTGTTAAGTATACTATTAAAATGTTTGACTACACGACGAAGCTAAAGCCATCCTAAATTGGAAATAAATTTTTTTCCTCCATCTTTTCTTTAAATTTATATTTATCCTTGAAAAAATAAAAAAAATTATACAAGTCCTTAATAAATTTTATTTCAACCCCTCAATAATTTTATTCTAACTTTTATTCAAACATATGATTATTTCATACTACCTGAGAAAAATAAATCCTTGTCATGCACCAGGGACTCCGCATATAGAAGTCACAAAAATAGACATCAATCAATTAAATATTTTGAATTCAAGTCCTAATATACACATTATTTTTTCATCTTCGTTAAGGAATCATCGGTGAACTATAGTTCTGGATCATGATGAGTGAGATCAAATCTATAACTTTGATGGTTTCAAAGCTAGCTAGCTAGGTTAATTTTTTTCCGCTATCATTCACGACTTTTAGGTGAAAAATGTGCACCATCTTTTCTAACTTTTATTAGAAAAATCATTAAACTATAATACTTTCTCTATTCTTTTTTATTTATCATATTTTGAATTTTTTTTATTTTTTTATTTATTGCTTTAGAAATTTAATAATACATTAATTATTTTTGGTAAATATTTTATTATTTTATATATTTATCTTTAAAAGTCTTTGCTAATTTATTTTATTACATTTATCTTTTCATTCTCAATTATCTTAGACTTTATGACTACAAAGTGCAAGATATATGATGCTAGTAGGGAGAGAAACAAAATGAAATAAATTTCAACTTTAGACTAAAAATAGTTTTGACAAGTACTGAGAAAATAAATACATTAAATTATCTTTTTAATCTCCATGAAATGGTTAAAAAAATAACTAAAAAGAGATAGGAAAATAGTCCTATCAAATGGATTAAAACTCATAAATCAACTTATTTAAAATTCTTTTTTTTTATATAAATTTATACGAACTGATTTGTAGAATTATAATTAAAATTTATAAATTTACAAATTAAATCTAATCACCTAAAATTTAATACTTTTTTTTTTTTATAGATTTACCATCTATCCATCTTAGTGGCATACGGAAGGGGCATGAAAATGCGATTAGTCATATGTTTGTCAACAAATATTCCTAGTTTAGTGATATGTTGGCAAGCTAATGCAGGAGTTGATAATGGAAGATGGACACTTCTTATGAGAGTGGAGCCCCACGTTGCTTCCAACAACGAAACACCACCAATTAGCTTCTCATTAATTTTATTAATCAGGCGTCGTTTCCCACTGATTGGTGATGGCCTTCATAAGCACCGAGCTCAAAAAAATGATACTCAGGGCCCCACGTTCAGTGACTAGTCTTGCCAGGTGGCAGCGTTCGCCAATCATCTGTTGACATCAGGACCACTGATTGGTGGAAATAAAGTGGAGATAGTGCCATTTGATTGGCTTATTGGCACATCTGATGGCAACCACTGGTGGGTCCACGCGCACTCCAAGCCGTGCCTATCATCTATCGTAACGCTGACGACGGTGATTGGCTTAACTATTTGTCGACTTCATTTTTTCTATATAATTTGGCATACCTACTTATTAATTATTTATATAAAGCGTTTCAATTTCAATTTTGCCAACAAGATGTTGGTTAGTGCAGTGAAAAGCTTATTAATACTGGCTGAATTTTAATTATTAATAGGCTTTTGTTATAGAAAAATTCTAAAAAATAACGTTCATTGATATAAAAAAAATTATGTTTCCTTATGCTTCATAAAAAAAGAAGAATAAAAAATTTAAAATTTAATTATAAAAATAACAGTAAAGAAAAATTTTGATATATGCTAATGATGATAATCATAAAATATATCATTTTATTTTTTTCTCCTTTTCTTTTTAATCAGGCAAGTGAAGATTTTAAAATTAAAAAAAATTGTTTTCATTTTTTCTATTATGCAATTCACCCACGAAGGGTTAATGTTACTAGAATTTTAGCTGATGTCTAGAGTTCAAATGATATTTAAAGTTGATAATTTTTTTTTCTAAAGATAAAGTTGATAATAATTGTGACAGGAATTATCGAGACTCACCCTATCATATCATAAAATATACAAATTACGTGATTTACCCAAAGTGCAAAAAATCCACTTATTAATATTTATTCAGTATAAAAATTAAAATTTTTAATAATTAATTATCAATTTAATAATTAACTATTATTCTTTTAAAGGTATTTGGTTGCATTTTCAATGTTTTTAAGAGTCAATTATAGAAAAAATTTTAAAATTTATTCTCATATAAACATCGTTGCTTTATTCATTTAATATAATTATAAATATTTTATACCCATTTTTAATCATTTAATATTAAAAGTACAATTATATGCATCATCGAAACAATAATATATTATGTATATTTAATTATTTTTATCATTAAATTAAGTAAATCCTACTTAGTGCATTAATTTTTATTTCAATAATTGTAAATTTAAAATTTCATCCAAGTACTCTATACTAAATAGAATTTTTAATCTTTAAATTGATAAAAATTACTAACGTAAATCCAAATTGTATATTAGAAAAATCAAAATGTGATAATGTTTTTAAGAGAGATTAAATTCTTTTAATTTATATATTATTAATATTACGTGATAAAACATCATAATTAAGCCTTGCTTAAAATTTTTCACCTACTCATAAGTTCAGCTCCTAATAAATCAAGAGAAGCAACAAAACTTTAGAAGATGTCAAAGAATATTAATTAAGATTAATTGCATAATCAGTATATGATTCCTAACTTTTCTTTTTTTAAGCTTTTCCTGTGTGAATTTATCAAGAAAAAAAAGTTTTATGTTGATGAAAATCGTAAATGAATATTATACAAAGGAGAATGCCATAAAGTGACACAGCTAGGGTCTTCATCTTGTGCAACGCAGTTTAGAGACGTGGATTTCCCATTGCATCAACATCCTATAGTGTACACAACGGTCTAAAAAACTCCACATGTCAAATAATCTCAAGAGAAGAGCATTAAGAATGTTAATTAAACTTAAAACAAACACAGCAATTCCTAAAACCCCCAATTTCTTTTACAACTGCATACAATCTAAATTAAATTAATTTTTTATTTTAAAACAAATAAAATTAATTTAATTTTATTAAATCATGTATATAGATATAAGTAATAATTGCCCCAACACAAACTCAAATTCTTTTTTATTACTCTAATCCTCCAAATCTACACTTCACTTACCCACTTCTCCATTAACCCTCGTTAACACTTCATCTTCTCTAAAACCCTAATTTATATAAAGTACTCTCAAAATTTAAGTGTCCATTAAATAAACTACTCCACGAAGTTTCTCCCGATTATTATTCATATATCATCTTCACCAAGCACTGCCTTACTAGCTGCTAGTTTGTTTAGTATATATTTTTGTTATAGAGAGAGAGATATATATATTATAAAAGGCAGTGTTTGGTTGGGTGATTCCATTTGAGCTTATGGCAGAATCAGACAATGAGTCAGGAGGTCAAACAGGAAACACAGGCCCAAACAATGAATTATCAGGTTGCAGAGAGCAGGACAGGTTCCTTCCCATAGCAAACGTTAGCAGAATCATGAAGAAAGCCTTGCCAGCCAACGCTAAGATCTCAAAGGAAGCCAAAGAGACCGTTCAAGAGTGTGTATCAGAGTTCATAAGCTTCATCACGGGAGAAGCCTCCGATAAGTGCCAGAAAGAGAAGAGAAAGACAATCAACGGTGATGATCTTCTGTGGGCCATGACCACACTAGGCTTTGAGGAGTACGTGGAGCCCTTGAAGATTTATTTGCATAAGTATAGGGAGATGGAGGGTGAGAAGACTGCTATGATGGGAAGGCCACAGGCTGATCATGGAGATGGAGATGGCGGTGGATATGGTGGTTATGGCCATGGCCATGGTGGAGTTCAACCCACCATGATGATGATGATGGGTCATCATCACATATATGGATCTGGAAGTGGATCAACATCTTCTGGAAGGAGTTCTAGGTAACTTCACTAGCTTGCTTCAGCGATGTTTGTTTCACATTTTCAAGGATGATGATGATATATGTTTGATTTTAAGACCAGTGATGTCAATTTACACTTATTTGGATTGACTCAATCTCGTTCGTTGCACGTTTAGTAAAATTTGATTGAAATTAACCTTCTTTGGTCGGTATTCTCAATTTTAGTAAAATACATAACAAACAAGATTGAGTAAATCAAAATAAGTGTATTGCTAATTTATAGTATTTGTAATTTTATTAGGGAGTATACAGTCATTTGCAGATGAATATGTATGGAGATGTGGCATACAATGCAGAATATTTCCATTTTTTTACTTTTTCTTTTCTGTAGGAAGTAATGAGTGAAAAATTGTTGGTTCTGCTGCTGGTGTCATGAATTTTATTCTAATTGGTTTGTAGAATTTGAGGTCATAACATTGGTTACTTTGCAGCTACATACGTAGGTTGTTCATTGTAACTGAGAACTGATGATTGTTTCGTATTTTTGTCTCCTAGTTTTTTTCCATATATGGTAATTGAGCTATTTTGCCTACATTGTTACCTTAGTCACGTTACTTAATTGGTAACTGGTTTGTGTGGCTGTTGTTTATATTGAAATGGATAAGAGACACCGCTGTCTTGTATTGTGCTTTTGTTTTCAGTTGGCCAAATATGTTGGACCTATGCCTCCCTTATATGAACATCGGTTAAGTGAGTTGTTGGAAAAAGGACTTTTAAGTAATCACATAATGAGTATATATTTCATTGATGGGTGTGTAACTTTAGGAAAGTTAACATAAAGTAGCCACAAGGATGGTTCAAGAAAGGGAAGATTTGAGGGGAATGATAGAAATTTGGATTTTTTTTAGTATACATTTTTTATAAAAAAAATCTCATATGTTTCTATATAAATAAATGAGAAATATATATCTCCATCTTTTTTATTATAAAAAAGGATGATATATAGAATCAGTGATAATAAAAGAAAACTATTTTTTTAGAAAAAAGAGAAAATTATCTTTTATTAAATTCTTTACATTTAATATAAAATATATAAATATTTTGCACAGTCTTAACAATTTATAATTATATATTCTTATAAAAGATGTTTTCTATAAAATAAACGGGATGCTTGTTAAGGTGCCCCTAAGAATTTGGTATCCGAAAAATTATTTTTTTTAGAAAAAAAGAGAAAATTATCTTTTATGAAATTCTTTACATTTAATATAAAATATATAAATATTTTGCACAATCTTAATAATTTAAAATTATATATTCTTATAAAAGATGTTTTCTATAAAATGAAGGTCCTTGCTAAGGTGCTCTATGGGTTTGGTACTCGAGATGATGTGACAAAATATATGCTATTGGATGAAATTATAAAAATTTTAATAATAATTTAGCAATCTCATTCAATAACCTGTATTTTGCCATACCATCCCGGGTACCAAACCCTTATGGGCATATTAGAATTCACCAATAAACGAATACTTAATATGATGCACCTTGTATATATTCAATGCTCACACATTTTAGACTTAATCTCTTTGGGATTAAGTTGAAAGAATTCTTTTTATAAATCCTTTGAATGAAGTGAAAATGACTTACTTTTGATTGTTTGTAAAAATAAATTTAATATGGATATAAAATAACTCAAATACCACCTAATTACTAAACTAAAAAGTTGTTGGTTCACCGAGTGTTGGGAAGATTTAAAATGATGAGGAAGTGGGAAGAAAAGTTCAATATCCAAAAATTGTAAGAAAGTTATATTCAAATATTTAATGTAATTCTATTGTTAGCTTATTTCACATATCAAGATGGTAAATAGAATTCGCTAATGAATGAAAGAGAGAATGGAAAGTGTTTGATCACTCTCAAACTCATTCCAAATCATTTAAAATGTCTTGTAATATTCTTCTAACTCATGGCAAATTTACCATTAATTAATGATATATATATATATATATATATATATATATATATATATATATATATATATATATATGTATGTATGTATGTATGTATATATAGTTTTTATTCTCAATATAAATAATTTTATTAAAATAATAAGAGCAAATATTATAGAATTTAAAGTAACTGACAGGGTTTGCAAATAAAGCTCTCTCACCTCTCAAATAAACTTTACTTTTATATATATGATCTATAAAATCTAGTTGATCATTGTTTGAAAACTAGTTGACTAAATGTGATAGAATAATATAGATACGACTTGTTATTCATAAACAACAAGAAAAGTTATAAATTAGAGACATATGCGTTGTTAAATTCTCATATTTTAAAGAATTATATTGAATGAAAAGATATGTTAATTCATACTGAAATGCATATTGGTTTGTATTAAAATAATATGATGGTTTACATCAAAGAGATGCAATGATTCATATTTAATATTTAGATGAGTAATAGTAATTCCTATCTAGTAAGAGATCTAACTTGATTAGAAAGAATATTTATAGGTGACATTTAGTTTGTAGAATCAAACATTCTAAAAAATTCTAACACCTTTAGTAATATAATTTTTAGAAATTTAATTCCTGGTAATATAGTATTCTCATATTTGGTTTAATTAAAAATATTTTTAAAAATATTATTTTATTATAAAAATATTTTTATTAAAAATTGAGTGACTATTAGTTGTGTGTAGTGATTGATAGTGGTCATCAGTAATAGGTAGTGGTGGCAATAATAGTAAATGATGATTATCAATGATGTGTAAATGGTGGTAGAAAATAGTCAGTGGTGGTCATTACGAATGTGCGGTGGCTAATAGTGTTTACCAACGATAGGTGGTGATCACTAATAATGATTGGTGGTTATGCCATCATTGATGGGTGATAGATAGTTATGATAATCAATAGTAAATGGTGATGAATGGTAATAATTGATAATAAATAGTAGGAAATGAGAGATATCATTGGTAGGTGGTGTCTAATAATAATTATTGATAATGAAAGATGATGGATGGTGATCATTGGCAATGAAGTAATGATAGATGGTAATCACTAATGATAAAGGGTGATGAATTATAGTCATCGACTGTCGGTAGTGATAAATAAGAGTCATCGAAAATGAATAATAACTAGATAGGTGATTATAAGTAATGGTCAATAATTAATTGCAATGAGTAGTTAGGTGAGTAAAATATTATTTTTATATTGATTAAATAGTAGGATACCACCTCCTTATGATAATATTTTGGGAGAATATTGAACTAAAAATATTTTAAAAAATATAGATACTTCTAGAAATATTTTATTATTTTTTTAAGTTTAAATAAAATATGAGAATGTCATATCTTTTTAAATTATTTTCAAAAATGTCTATGAAAAATGCTATCATAATTGAAAATAATCATGAATTGATTATAATTTGAATTTGGTATAAGTTGCTGATCTTCTTCTTACATATAATAATACTGTCTTTTTTAAATCAACTCAAGCTTTGGATCCAATTTCTCACTTATGGATCTGGGCGCGACCAATTATTATTTTCTCGAAGTTGAAATCGTTTCTCACAACAAAAGGACTCCTTTACACTCAACATAGTATGCATGAGACCTCCTAAAACGTTTCTCTTTGTATGAAGCAAAACCCGTTTCGTCACCAATGTCTACTAGCTATATGCTTCATGATGGCTATTGTCCTTCAGATGCTACTATTTATTGTTTGATGGTGCTCTTTAGTATACGATTCTCACTCGTCCACATCTTGCTTTGCCTATCAACAAGCTGACACAATTCATGCCAAAGCCCGCACATCTTATTTTTACTAACAATTGTAAGAATATTAATTTATTGAATATATATACATAAAATTAAATATTTGAATATACATTATGAAAGAAATAAAATTTATAAAATAATATTAAATATTACTATATGATTAAAGATATTATTTACGCATCTTCATTTAAAATGTGTGCTTCGATATTTGAAAGCAATGTTACAACATGATTTTGCATTACATAAATGCCAATCTCTACCTTTGTTGGTTTATTCTTTCTCAATTTCCTTTATTACGTTGGTTAGATAGATGGAAAATAATATGATACATTATAGATGTAACTGGTATATTATTGATGTAATAGTACATCCATACATCACTAAATCTTATTATATATTATTTTTTATAAAAAATTAAATTTAATATATTATACAATAATAAATGAAATAGTTGGATTTAATGCTATATTGATGTATGATTATGTAAGTGATGCATTATGGAATTTTTTTAAAATATAATCACATAATATGTTTAAACTCATGTTATCTCCCTTTTTTTTATTTTTATATTAGTTTAAAGAGTTTCTTGTTCTTAAAGATATGGGATTCGAGTACAGTTTTTTTTTGCATGTGAAAAAAAAAAAACTTTAATAATGAATTAATATTCTATTATTTTGTGGGCCTAGTGCTGTTAATTCTTAAGGTCAAGTACTAGGAATTTCCTTTCAACTCCTCTAATCTCGGCGTGGACAGCCTATTGCTAGATGACTGCAACAACACCCAAGAGATATATTATTATTTTTATTTTATATCCTACCATACAAAAATATAAATATAATATACAAAGTTTGACTGTAAACATAGGACGTCGGTGAACCATTTTATGAGTTCATACTTGCTAAGAAATATACATATATTTGTATAAATCCAATAATTATAATTATGATAGAAACGGACCTTGATTCAAACGGAAGTACAAACTCTAAGTATATAAATCAGCAATCTGGAGTTGGAAACTAGGGAGCACGATATGATACGGATATGATATGTATATACGAATGTGAAGATATGGCAATTTTTTTTATAAAAAAATTAGGATATGAATACGGTTAGAATATGTAAAAAAATATAAATTTTATATAAAAAATTAGCATTCAAAAATTATATATATACTTATTAATATAAAAAAAGTGAAAGTATATAATTAGGACCTTATTGCTTGGAGGCCTTGGCCCCCAAGTCATAAAATTTTGTTACACACTTATTTATACAATGTATATTTTATCTTCTCTAAATTTTAATGTAGACTCCCTCAAATAAATATTTAAATCAAATTTTCTCTTTTGAATTGATAAATTATTGATCGCTAATAATTTATATTATACTTTATACTTTTATGTTCACTTCTGTTTTAAAAAATTATCACATGCATTTTTTTTAATATTTATTAGTTTATAAGAATAATTTTAAAATAACATTTTCTTTAATGTATCATGGACAACAAGAAAATTACAGTTATGAATCTTGTTATATGTGAAATTGAATTGATTAAAATATACAAAATACTATCTTTTTCATATATTATCCATGTAGCTTAAATCATATTTATTCTTATTTTCTCGGACTATACATATTTATATTTTATAATTTTATGTAAAATATTCTAAAATTTCACCTATCATAATTCATCTTTCTTACATTTTTTGGATATTTTTTGGTAATACATTTTAACAATAACTATTTTTATGATAAAAAATCAATGATTAATTTTAAATTCATGATTTCTATTTCAGCTTTTATCCATCTAATCATTTAAATTAATTTTATGTAGTACATAATAATTATCTAATTCAAAATATTTAATTTGTTAGTACATAAAAATTGAAAAGAAAATAAAGAATATTATAATTAATTATTTTTTATAACATTTTGTATGTACCTAAAATCTTAGTTCTTAAGAAAAAAATTCCTAATTCTGCCCCTATGTGATGACATTTCAATTTTAAGAATAATAAAAGATTGATTTAGTTATATATTTATATCTAATTGAATTTGAAGATTAAACAAAAGGATTTTATCTTTGTTTCATTCTCACAAAACACATTTTTTCCATAAGAAGATGCATTTAAAAATAATAATAAACTAGGTTTAACTTTTAACGGCCGATCCATAGCAAAGGAATCGAATTTCAAAAAATCAAAGCTAAGTCTTAAAAAATCGAAATCTTACCCAAAATCTTAAATAAACAAAATGAAAAATTCAGGATTCCAATTCTTCTATGGTACCTATAAAGAAGTATCCCTCGAATATATCGACAGGACAGGAATACTTCACCTAAAATGAATTATCGGTGCTTCGCTTCATCGGTTGGAAAGTAGTTTCGTGTCAATAGTAGTTTGATGCTAATTGCATCCGAGAGTCATTCATCCAAATATTGTTGCCTCCGCGTATGTGCATATTCATAATGTCTGCATATGCAGATGTAAACATACACAGAGGAGAGAGAAACACAGACAGCGATCGTTTTATGAATTCAACTACTCTCAAACAACTAAGAACCATGTCATGTAGGGGTGACATGAAATGGTCCCAGAATGTTCTGGCAATTGGCAAGTCTCTCCAGCCAGATTCCCATTATTAAATCAATAATATAGCAAGCACTTGCAGATATTTTTGTGTACAAAATATGTACTGACTTGAATGCACAAAACTTTGAAAGAGTCTTTAAACAAGAAATTTCAAATCGAAATACGTCGCATGTCCGATTCTAATATACTGCACAAGTTATTTCTTGAAATTAGATTAGGTGATTTTTTTTTCTTTTCTTTGTGTATGCGCATGCCCGTATGTGTGTATGAGTGAACCTATTAATCTATATGTAAATGAACTGTCTTTGATTAATGGGAGCATTAGAGTAATACTTAATAAAATCAATCATAAACCTTTTTCCAATGGTTTAAATTTTTAGGAACAATTATTATTTAATTTAGTATCAAAGCTTTTTAGATTCTACGGTTAAAATGATTTAATTTCTATTGCTTCCACACTATTCAAATTAAGTTTTAGTATAAGATAAGATGGACATGTGTTATTTCCACATATCAAATGTAAAGGTTTGAATAAGTTGATTGCCAAACAAAGAAAAACACATTGTGACATTAGGTGACGTAAGGGAAACTTAAAAAATAAAGGGAAAATTCAATTAAAATTCTGTGAAACTTTAATATATACAAATTCAAATGCAAGCATTATTCAGCAACACATTACAAGTCTTCGAGGAGCTGTGGCCTTTGTTGTTTTATTATGATGTTTCAACTTGTTGTGAATGTGAAGGCAACCTTAAAAGTCCAAGTTAGTTTGAATGAAGCACCAAAGCAAAAGGTGATTGATTTGTTGAATTTTGTCAATTGATGGGAAATAAGCTTTGAATATTTGTACTCTAATGGCGAAAGGGAGAAGAATGTTGCTTTAGTCCTTGGCAGATTTCTCATTAAGTTCAAAGTGTGGGTCTATGGCTATTCTTTTATTCTTTGGAGGAACTACTATTCTGTTCCAATTTTATGATGGGGTCAATCCACATTATCCTTAAGAGCATGAAAATAAGAAGGAACTATGTGTCTTCACTGAAAATTTATGAGTACGACCACTAGAAATATTGACTCTCAAACATTAAAATGAAAAGGTGCAGAGGAAAATTTTTTATAAACAAGAATTTGAAAATAAATAAATAAATATGCATATGACTCACTCAACGTATAAATACTTTCTAGTTTTTGTCGAGTGATGTTACACTCATGTTCAACTCCCCATCTCCCTGACAAGTTCGCTTTAGAATTTGAAATTCGACCGGCAATAGACACGTGATGGAGAGAAGATAACATATCTAAAGTTGTTAATGGGTTGGGTTGGGATTCCAGATCAAATTTTCATGCATAATTGTAAAAATACAATGATTTGAGTTCAATATATTTATTTATTTTTTTGTTTTAGATTGACTCAATTTGATCCAATTAAAATTATATATGGTTCGAGCTCTAGTTCAAAAGTTCAATTACTTTTATTTTATTATTATATTAAGTAAAAAATAAATTTTTATATAGAATTACATATTTAAATAGATAATACAACATTTAAAACTATAAAATATTTTGTAAAATTAAGGATCTTTACATTAAAAATAATTAAATATATTATAATATATAATTGTAATAATGAAAATAAATTTATATAATCGAATCCGGTTAGATTGACCTAATTTATATAATTATGATTCAATTCTAGCCCGCATTTTAATTGAACAATGAGTGAAATGCTCAACAAACATTTGAGTTATAGAAAAAGAATCAAAATCATATATTTTTAGAAATTGTTTGATTTACATAAAAAATAATTTCCTATAAGAAGTTGAATTTCAAAAGAAATAACTTCCTAGATGAATCGCTTGATAAGTATACAAAATTATTTGATTGATAAATAGGAAGTAAGATTTTTTAAAAAATAACTTCTTATATTTTATTTGATTCAACTTTAAATATCCTAAGAAGTGTTAATAAAATAATTATTATATCCTAAAAATTATTATAACACCAATTAATAAATTTTAGCTATCATTCATTAAATTTAATGAAGATAATAATATCATTGTATTTATAAATAACACAAGAAATAGAATTTACCTAATGGGAGATGGATAAGTTATTTCTCATATTTTGTAGGAAGTAAAATTTTTTAGAAAGTCCTTTTGGGGCGAACCAAACAACTTAGGAAGTCCTACTTTTTCCATATTACTAGATAATGACCAACTAAATAATTCAATTCTTTTTTATTTCCTAAGAAATAAAACTTTCCATACTATTAAGGCGAACCAAACAACCTCTCAGAAACTTTCCATACTATTAAGGCAAACCAAACAATCTCCCAGAGTTGAACCTTTTGAGGGCAATCCATTGACTTAAACATATCCAAATAATAGAGTAATTTTATAGAGTTTGACTTCCAAGGAGAATGGATATTTTCATTGTTTAATTGTCTTTTTCAAATATCAAAGTAAATAAATCAAACATAAAGCACATTTATTAGTGTTAAAAGACAATTCAATAATAAAAATATTCAATTTTCCTAGTAGGTCAAATTGTTTATAAAACTACTCCAAATAATATTACATCACCTATTTATTCATGTTATGAAGCTTGACATTAGTAAGATATACGATAATAAGTCAATATGTAATCAAATTCGAATAGTTTTTCATAAGTGGAGGCAATTTCAGGAGCAGTTTAGTGCATTATGAACTGTCTTCTGCACCAATACGCACGCACGAGTCTTGACAACCAGCACTAATGGTGGATTTAGTCAACAACCAAGTTCTCATTTCTGATGTCACATAAATTTCAATCGAGCACGGCTTTGCGACTTTGAATAACTTTGCATTACCCTTGAAATTTTACGACAAGGATGTTTAATTTCTCCAAACCAAAGCGCAAAAGACGTGTTTGGCTGACCATATGCAGGGGAAAACACAAGGGAAGTAAACAAAAGGAGCAAGTCTCATAAGACGATGAAATGTAGGAACCAAGAAGATTGTCCTGAGTTCCTTTCCACTCATTTCTGTTTTCACTTAATTGCAGAGAAACCATAAATCATCAATGACTAAAACAATTTTATTCAATGGTGTGGACTACCAATTTTGGTTGAAGGGTCAAGTTTCTGGTTGAAGCTCATTCAACTGATTGCCAAGGGAGTAATCCAAGTAATGAAGACCACTATTGTTCATACAATGAATCAAATAATACAGAAGAAATTGTGAGTTTGAATCCCTTCTAGCTGTGAAAACTTCACTTATGCACTATAAGGAGTTGCTCCTCCTGAGGTCCCCAGCATTCAAGTACATGTAACTCTTGTTTGAAGAAAATTTTGACGATACAGATACAGGCGTAAATCCTGAGTATTGTCCATTAATCTTCGCTGAGCATATTTCATTTATGTACTTCAAAAGTTCATGCGTTTCCATGAATGGCTGAGCAGCATATTCTTCAAACGGCATCCACTGCAACAGAGAATCATAATATGAAGATTGGATATGTGCCTTTTGACTACTTCAGTCTTTGCCTTTTTATCAAGATTTTTTTCAAATGAATAAGTAATTTTAAGATTCTATGGACTTGAATCATAAAGAATGTGAAAAGTACGAGTATGGGATGCAACGGGAGAGAATTTTAAATGATGGCTTGAAGTGGATGAAGAATAAGAGAAATGACGATGAATTTGAATGAAACGAACATTTAAAACCGAGGTTTTTGATAACTAAACTAAAATGTACCTGTGCAGCCTCTATCTCTATTTCTTGCATTTGGATGTTGGAAGAAAGGG
Organism: Sindora glabra; assembly: GCA_020226215.1. NCBI lineage: Eukaryota > Viridiplantae > Streptophyta > Magnoliopsida > Fabales > Fabaceae > Sindora > Sindora glabra. Next base: position 8,049,542 of record CM035225.1, read on the forward strand.
GACGCATCATGCAGACAAAGAATAGATCTGACTTGTCAAAGAATGACTTGTGACTTTGTCTGTTAATGAGAATAAAAGAAGTAATTAACAATTTATTATCTAGATTTAATAAAATGAATAGAAGAAATTATGATGAAGAACAAGTACTTCCCAGTGTTCCGACAATCAACAATAAAACATTCAATATATACTTTTAAAGCAGATGTTCACCCAGAACTTTGATATGGCTATTAGTGCATGCATAAAGCAACATTGGCAAGTTTTCAAAGAAGAAACAAGTTACCTAAATGCTAAAATTTCCAGGAATTCTGAGTCAATCTGAAAAATAGGAGAACCAAAAACACAGAAGTAAATAGAATTACAATGATGAAACTCCTTTACACTTGATCAAATGACAGATTTCAGGACTAGCTTATGTAAAATTGGAACCAGAAATTACTCACTCCTGTCTCTTCTTTGACCTCTCTTACTGCTGCCGCACAAATATCTTCTCCCTGAATAAGTTTAATGAGTAGATTATTTACACATGCCATAGCTTCTCAAACTATAACGTTCAAGATGCCTGATACTTACCTGATCAACAATTCCAGTAGGAAGTTTCCAGACTCCTGTTCCCCGAAATAGTCCACTCTTTTCTTGAACCACTAGGACCTAATATCATCATAATGCCGAGACTGAAGAACAATTATAACTAATTTATGCATTACTCCTAGCAGCGAACATTTGATTATAAATACACAGAGTAAGATAGGAATAAGAAGCATGGGGGGAATCAAAGGGCAGATTGATTTAATTAAAAGTAGACCCATAAAATTAGAGTAAGAAACGAATAAGAAGCAGACAATGAAGACAGTTGACCAAATGTTGTTGTTTTTCCCTTTTCCCATTTGTAATTGAATGTCGATGCTTTCTTTCACACTGAATTATACTGGTCTGTAACTGGAATGCTGGACTGCATATCAGAATGCTCCAAAGAAAGCCACAAAACATATCTAACTTCTACTCCCAGTCCAATAGGTGAAGTAGCGATATTAACATATGATCATGATGGAGGAACAACATAAAATTGGCTACAATCCTAAAATCATATAAATGTGCATGCATCCAATAAATCTATTTGGAAGGTCATTTAGCCACACTACATAGTGATCGCTGACCAATAGTGGGAAATACCTCTCTTTTCTCATTCATGACAAATGCACCAACCCCCACTCTATGTGTAGCGTTTGCTGGAATAGTATTTGCACCTTCAGGAATCCAGTACACAAGCATTAAATATTTTGGTTCTGCATGGTGGAACCAAAACCCTTCCTGTACAAAAATGACAAAGCCAAAGTTTAATGCAAAAAAATTGATACATGACAACTGAGTGGAGCTCAGGTTTTCATCATTGGATCTCTCAACAATGTAAGTTATTAATAGGGTAAGAAAGAAAGTCACCTTCACCAGAGATTCCACAAGATTGGCAAGATGAATTGGTAATTTAATCCACACACCCCTCTTGCCCTGCAAGACAACGTTGGTCAGGTAACTCAATTGGACAAAGACAGTGACCAGCTCTACATTCCCGGTTGTAGTAGTAAAGATAGAAATATGGCAAAAAACCAAAAATATTCCATAGTTTTTCATGTTGGTCACAATCCCTCATGATATCCATGTTTAGTTGCATATGCTTGAAAAGCTTATTTGTTTTCTGATAATGCAAATATATCCCAAACACATAATTATTTTTAAAGAGCCAATAAATTGGAACCTGAGACACTTTATTTTAATTATTATATCATCAAAACAGAAATAGAATTGATATTCCAAATCATTTTTTCATCCATTATACTAGAAGCTCTAGAGTTATCCTAAATTCTACGTTGACTATGTGAGTGAGAAAGAAAGCATGATAACTACATTCACTGGAACTTAAAAATTACATTACTAAATGAATACAAGAAGAAGTTCTGTATAATAATAAATGACAAGATTATGAACTTCATCAGCTACTGGCAAGGAATTGGTGTATGACTGACAAAAAGAAATCATTATCCGACAACAAAAGAAGAGGGATGAAAAGAAACTGCTCAGCAGTCAAGTAACCATGTGCTGGCATCACCTAGAACCCAGTATCTATAATTCCATGAGAAGACAGCCAAAGCATAAAGCACAAATGAATATTATATAATGCATGGAGAAGAACCTGTGTCTGATCTACAGTTGCACCAGAGCATTTCTATAAAATAAAATCGAAGAGGAAGAAATGAACTATAATAAGCAATGAATAGGGAAACTACCAGCTCTTTCCAGTGGGAAATTGAAGCTTTCAAACTTGAGACAAAGGTTGTAGAATCCATGGGTTCCTCCATTTCCACAATAACTCCACCATGATCATCATTGGTTGCTGTAAGTATTTTAACATGTTGAACCTCATTCTCTGCAGCCACTTGCGCTGTCAATGGTGATGAGTGCATTGAAGTCGACATTAATTGAATGGGAGGAGTGGCTGTCAATCTAATCTTGACTCCTGAGAAAACAGAAGACAAATAAAATAGAACTAGCTTCTAACAAAACCAGAGTAACTAAGGCTAGCAATTCCTCATAGCCTGTTCTTCAGTTCTTCTTGAATGATAAGAAATGAGGATGAACCATATTTTTATAATCCTAGAAAGACGAGTGGAAATTTTTCAAAATTCAACAAGCAATAGTGTTTTTTATGCTATCATAAACATTAAAAGCAAACCAAATCTGTAAAGTAATAAAATCTTCCCTTTATATTTGCAAAAATAAAAAACTGCAACCAATTCATGCTGTTCTTTGGACAAGCCAAGTTTCCTGAAGGGTATATATGGAGAGCCATCGAAAGTGGTCATCGATACTAAAAGGCGGATTAGAGCTTTCTGTAAACATGAAATTACAGCATAGATTTTGTAGAAGTAAGGCGGGAAGGTGTATGCTTGTCCGATGGATATAAGAGAATGTAACATTGAATAGCTGGAAATGTGAGAAGAAGATTATTCAAATGTAAGATGGCAAATATGCCAGACAAATGTGAAAAGCTTTTGTGAAGTGCGGATTGTAAAATAATTTCAGTTTCATAGAAATAAATGGATGGGGGACAAGGAAAAAAAATTATCCATTTTGGTGCAAAAGGGATGTCAATTTTCAATGAACTAAAGATGTTGAAAGATACCAATCTCGAGGAAATATGAAATTGAGTTTCAATCAATAGACAAGAGGGATAACCAATGAAACAGTCGTCGGATGTTTTGCACCAAACTGACAGAAAACGAAATCTTGTAATAAAACACAGACCAACTTCTTTCAGTTTACCTCCAGAAGCTGCCCTCCTTATTGCTGTCCTCGAAGATATCAAATGGGGAATAGGTGCAAAAGAACAGAAGCTTCTGGCTCTGGAGAAGTGGGCAGACAACTTGGGAAGCGATCTAAGCATGTTATTATCGTGTTTGATTCGAACCCCCTCTCGCTTATTGCAACATTATCTTTTTTTCCATTTTTTTTACCTGATTATTTTACTAAAATTTTCAACTCTTCGCTGCCTAAGCAAGTTGGCCTCAGTGGAAAATTCTCCACTTCTGTTTAGGGGCAGCGATGAATTGAATTGCTGCAGAACCTAAACTCTGACGTTGAAGGTTGAATCTTTGAACCCACCAAAACGGCAATGCAACTCACGAATTGGATGGGAGTTGAGTGGCCACGTCAGTATGGGGACAGGCTCGGAATTTTGGACCAACAAAATCCGACATCAGTAATTTGCAAGTGGTTTTATATTTTACCCACGTTATTTGCTAGGTTTTACTTGCATTTACTAAGTAACCACCATTTCTTTCACCTCTCCTAATCCCTTGCAAAATTTTTACCACCAACGCTGTTTGGTCCATATGGACCTCTTTATCGCCGGCGGCGACGATGATGACTTCCCTCACCACGTGGCTCCCTTCCCAGAGACAAGTGACCTCCTTTTCACTCCGTCAACATCTCTGATTCACTCTCCGGAGCTCATCGCCCAGCACCACCACCCTCCGCCACAGAAGCTCCGCCCCATTCGGTGCAACGGTCGGTCCTCACCGGTGGTAGGTGAGCTGCCTGAGAATGGTGGGTTCGTTGAGAGTTGCCAGAACTTGACATCCCCTGATGTGAGTTACCTTGATGATGAGCTCTGTGTCGTTAATGGCGAGCCAAGTCAGAACCTTGACGATTTGGGGAAGCCAGCTCATGCTAACGAAACGTTACGGAAGGAAGATTGTGGGCATATTGCAGGAAGTGGCGGCCTCGAGGTGAAAGATCCGATTGGGGCCGGGTCGGGTGATGTAAAGAACGTTTGGCACCCGAATGCTGAAGGGTGTCTATTGGAGCAGGAATCTGGGTGAGTTTTGTTATTAAATCTCGAATTTTTCTGGCCTAATCCCAAAGTTTAGATAAGAATTTGTAGGAATATTGAATTGGGTTTGAACTTTGACTTGTGGCACAATCTCTGTATTGTAAATCCTTCTTTTTTTCTTTTTTTCCTATTTTCATATGAATACTTTAGTTCATCTTCGTGCAGTGGGGCAGAGCAACTCGACAAAGTGATTTTAAAAGCTGCATAGTAATTTTTTACAGTATTCCATGACCTCCTATTTAACCGAATATTTTGGAATTAAAAAAAGTGTTGGTAAAGTTTGAATTAGCTATTGTTTATGAACTTATATTTGTTATTTGCAAATTGTGATTTGTGACCATAATGTAGGTTTACTTTGTGGTGTTGTTGGGTGCAGTTGGGGATCCTGCTTAGGTTGATTTTGTGGTATCACTCTTTGTTTGCAGGCGGATACTGTGACAGGATTTGATATGTGCCTCATAGTTTGTTTGTCTGTTTTTGCTTGTATGATTATTGATTATATTGCTTTATGATTGAGTGTTCTAGATTAAAATACACCATGCTATTCATTAGTTGGGTTAACTTCTATCTTAATGGTTACTGATTGTACAACATTATTGTAGCATATCTAATGGATTCAGGGAAAATAGCTAGTATCAAATTCAAGGCTTTACATTCAATCATCACCCAAATCAGTTAAAACCTGAGTTTTGGCTAGTGTTTAAATCTATTCTTCTTTGTTGCAGCTCATCTTCAGACGATGATGATGATAATTCATCTGGAAGCACTAAAGAAAGTGGAAAGAGGACAAAAAGGAGAACGAGAAAGCTTGAAGCTTTTCTAGAAAAATTGGTAATGAAAGTCATGGAAAAGCAAGAGCACATGCATAAACAATTGGTGGATATGATAGAAAAGAAGGAAAAGGAAAGAATAATAAGAGAAGAAGCCTGGAAGCAGAAGGAGATGGAAAGAATTAAAAGGGATGAGGAGGCCAGAGCTCAAGAAAAGTCACGTACTTTGGCCCTCATTTCGTTTATTCAGAATCTATTAGGCAATGAAATTCAAGTTCCTCAACCAGCAGTAAGTTGCTTAAGAGAAGAGGATGAAGGCGAGGCAAACATTGAAAAGGATTTCAAGAATGATATGGGTAACCACAGGTGGCCAGAAGCTGAAGTACAAGCCCTCATAACTCTAAGAACATCTTTTGAGCACAAGTTTCGCCTCATGGGATCAAAAGGATCTATATGGGAGGAAATATCTGAAGCAATGAAAAATATGGGCTACAATCGTTCAGCAAAGAAGTGTAAGGAAAAATGGGAAAACATCAACAAGTATTATAAAAGAACAATGGGAAGCGGGAAGAAGCGGCGTTTAAATAGTAAGGCTTGCCCATACTTTGATGAATTGGACATTTTATACAGAAATGGACTCTTGAATCCTGGGAATGTCATAAGCGATTCCAACAATGTTCCAAGTGATTCCAACAATGTACTGAAGATTGAAAAGGAGTGAAATAAGAGTTGATAGAAAGAAAAACCTGGCATCGGTAAATTTCTTGCAGGCTGATTTTCATTTACTTAGATTGGTTTTTCTTTCTGAAAATATGTGGTTCGCTGCAGTGATAATGGCCTATCCATATGTTGTGTTCACTTTCTTAGTTGTCTATTTCGAGGATGGAGTTTTCTCTAGTCTTTCTTCAACTTGAAACATACAACAGAGCTCATTGAACTCAATTCATTCGTATTCTCATGTTTTGGCTAATAAGATTTATACCCTCCTACTTACATTTAGTTTTCAATGCTTATGATTTACGAGGTGTAATCTTCTGTTTTAGTTAAGAATATATTGTTATGTACGATCCTGCTGAAGATAATATCTAGTCCTTTTTTTTGAAGAATATAATTTAGCATTACAAAACAAATAACAAAGGGGTGGGATAACTATGCGATAGCATTTAGGCTTTAGTGAAACATCAATATTAGGCTCTTTCTTTTTTTCTGAAAGATATTTTTCATTGGAAAATTTCATTTTCCTTGTATATAGATAAGGGAGTAGCATATGTATTTATACCTTATAATTAAAAAAATGATACTTAAAATCATAATAGGGAGGGGAAAGGAAACTTCTCTTTAAAAGGGAAAATGTTTTCTTTCACTAAATTGTTTATATTTAACGTTGAACATATAGATTATTTTTTATCATTTTGATATTTTATAATAATATTTTTACTAAGTATGTTTTCTGCTAGGACAAACGGAGTCACACTTTCATAATTCAATTCACACTTTCAAGTCCAATTTTCATACTCTCGTACAATTTCTCACAAGCAGGTGGGCTTTGAATCTTGGGTCCATTTGCTTGCGAGAGGAAATGTGACATTGGTTGAGAATTATTCTTAGTGAAATGGTTTTGACAAGTATCATCAGGCTTAAACGGAGAGTGCAAATCTCTGAAGAGAAGGATCTTGCCAAACTTTATTTTTAATTTCAACGAGGGTCCCGAACATCCAATGAATAGCCCTCGACTTCCATTAATCTATTTATAAAAATTCAGCGTTGAAGGGCCGAGATAATCTGAAGTTCTCAAAGTACAGACGCATGGGGCTTGCAAGCTGTCCTACAACACTTTCTCGTAGTTTCTGAAATGGAACCTCTCTCTCTCCACGAACTCATTTGAAGTTTGAAGAAATATCTTTTAATGTAGTTAGTGTTACAGCTTTTAGGAAATTATAAATAACTAGTATATTTGTGTATAAAAAATAAATATTTCATTGTCATAATTGTTTTTAGAATGAGAATTTTATAGGAAATGATATAATTTTGTAGTGAAACATGGGGTAAAATAATAAGGAGAGGAGGAAATAAAATAGTTAAAGGTTAGATTATAGGTAGAATTAAGCAAGTGTGTATGGAAAGAATTTAGGAATACTTTTCCCATTATATCCTAATCCACCCTTTAATTATTTAAATATCCTTAATGTTCATATATCCTTATAACTAGATCATTCATTCCCAACAGCTCAGTTTTTCAGCACATTTCCTCCTCCACTTCTTCTTTTACTCTTCTACTTCTTCAAGTGATTTAACATGATTCAACAAAAGGATTTAATTTCTTATTTAAGATGCTTAATTAAACAAAGATAATTCTTTCTAATTTAAAGCCTTTGATTGGCCATTTCAAGAAATTTTGATTTGGATAAGAAAAATTAGGGATTTGCTGCAACCAACCTTATTTTCTTGAAACTGCTTGATTTAGGACAACTTGGTTGCAAATCTAAACTTCTATCATCTCTTCCATACTTAGATAAGTTGGCAATCTACTCAAATTAGTTGATATATGTAATTTGAATTGATTTTGAACTTGGTGGAGGTTTTGTTGATAAGTAATTGAATTTGTTGTAATTAAGTGGTACGGAAATTGTTTATGAAAAGCTTTCTTGTTAGAATGGGTTGGAAAACCTTTATTTGTATTTGGTTTGATGATTAAATTGGGTATAGGATGATTTAAGTTGAAATTTTGAAGAAAAATGACCAAATGAATAGAAAAAATGCAAAAAATTTGCTTAACTCATGCTGATAACTAATTATAATGTTGAAAGTTGTTCTTAGGTTGCTTATGGTTAACTGTTCTAGAAAAATATACTTTTTGAATGCTTATAGTTGACTATGATTATAGCCTTCAGAGTTGCTCTAAAGTTGCACATAGTTGACTATGGAGGGTTAGGTTTTGCTTCTGGACCCCTATAGTTTATTATATAATCGACAATCATTCTATTATTTTTTAGTTTTGCATATTTAATAGAAATTGTTGATATTTCAATTATTATATGATCTATATATTTATGAAATTAGTTTATGAATGTAATTATATTTGATAATTAATACTAAAGTCCTAAAATGGGATGTAATTATGATGTGAAATGTGAAATTGTGAGATAGTGTATGTGATATAAATCAAATCTGAAAATCATTTATGAATGAATAAGGTAGATTTTAGAGGGATGAAGATGAGTTTGTGAAAAGATAAAGGTGACTAAGAGTCATAAAAAAATTTAAATACTTTCCTATTTTATTTTTTCATTATTATTTATTTAATTGGGTTTATATTGTTGTATATAAGTATACTTTGTATGAGGAATGATCTAAATAAAAAGGATATATTCTTCCATTTATATTGCTAAGTAGCTAATTTACTAAGTGTTAGACTTACTTATTACTTACTGAGTCTTAGACTCACTTATTTATTTATTTTTTTTACAAATACCATTATAGATACTCTTTTTCCACCATTAGTATCATAGGAGTAACTTCTCCATGAGAAATTTTGTATAAGGTAGTTATAATAATTATTTTTCTTGTAAATAGATATACTCTTCTGGCCTTGTAATATGATTTTGGGTTAGAATTCATAGGAGTGCATGTATGTTTAAGGCTAGTTACACTTGCATAACCCCAATCCATTAGGGTAAGTAAGTTTAACTTCCTTTCTTTAGAAAAACCCAATCATACATTGATGGATGTAAATAGTTTGCATTGTTATATAGAATATTTTGCTTTATGTATGAAGTATATGATGATAGATTAGGTTGATGGAAATCGGGTTATTAAGCCTTACATCAATCACAGCCTAAAAAGGTTGTGAAAAAAATAGTATCAAAGTATGCTCTAGGGTTTCTAATGGAAAACAAAGTCCCAAGATAGGTTGAATAGGTTATATTTATTTATTGACTAATTAGGAGTTGGTCAAAATTGTATTTGTAATATATGTGTGCTTGAGATCACATATCACCAGTACTTTTTCGATAAACCCTAAGATGCTTAAGGATATAGTATTGCTTTGTCTAAATGTTGGACAAATTCTGTGAAATAGGAAAATGATAAATTTAAGCAATCATTGGGCCCACGATCCTAGCGATGAAAAGACATCTAAAAATTCATAGGCTTAAAGCAACCAAAGTGAGAGAGACAATGATTAAAACATTCCTTTGTGGGCTGTAATTTTTAAACAATAAATCATGATTAAGATAGCTTAGGTTCTTCAACAGGATAAAGAGTAAGACTAATATAGAAGTTAAGATGATTAAGCTTCTAATTAAAAAAGGAAACCAGAGGGAATAAACCTCTCTTAGAGAAAATGTGGCTAATAAGATGCAAATTATTCATGAGTTCAACAAATTAAATTTACCTTGTTTCACTAGTTTGGACCTAATTATAGATCTATATCAATTTCTTGCTTAAATAGAAAGATATGGAAGGATGATTTCATATTTTGAATACATGATAGTTGAACTAGTGAGATATAAGCTAGAGAATGTAGCACATTATTGATTTTCTAATACCGTCGTGAGTAGGGATGCCCATTTACCACTTTTAACCATGATAACTTTCTAGGAAATATTCATTGATCATTTTCTCCTATCTTGTGTGAGTAAATATGACTTTTTTAATATTCATTGATCATTTTCTCCTATCTTCAAGGACTTTTTTCTATCAGTAAATATGACACATAGTTCACCCACCTACTTTGTTAAATAGGTTATCTAAGGCGAAAAAAATTTATACATGGGATTGTGAGATCATTATTTTAATATTACTCATGCCACTAAAACCATTACTTATTAAAAAGTGGTAGATTAAGCATTCAAGTTGAGTTTAGAATAAAAGAGTGAGGGAGGGGGAAAGAGTGCAAATTGGAAGTAAAAAGTGAAATAAATTAGAGGGACCTAGTTCTTCAGAATGCCTCTAGTGAGCAGAGAAAGTGCATCTTTTTTAAGCCCAACCTATCCTAAAAGCACCTTTAATGGACCTCCAAGAGAAAAAGGTCAAAGGAAATTAATAATTTTATTTTAATGCTCTTGTAAGCCATAGAAAACGATAGTATCAAGGAAGAGGTAGCTACTAAGGAAAAGCACCCTTATATGTTCAATGTGGAAATCGACACTGAGGCATTATAGTTATAGTAACATTGTATGTTATCAATGAGGTCAACTAGGGCATAAAAATGAGGAATGCCTTAGAAATCCACTAAGTTATAGTGTATATTATCTTGCTCTTCAATAAAATGCACTAATGGCAAAAACTACAGTTCCAATAAGATCTTAAGTAAATTTAGGACCAAGTAGTAGTAGAAGGAATTAGGGAAAGAAAGTAGTTAGGAACCAAGCTCGAGTATTTAGCTTAACCAAGTAGGAAACACAAGCATTAAATGTTATGGTTGTAAGTATTCTAGAAAATGATAATTTATAAGCTTGTGTGTAATTTGATTTTAAAGCCACTTATTATTTTATTTCTATAAAATTTGCTTCATAAATCACTAAAACTAGTAGTAAATTACAAAATCCTTTGTTGGTAGCCATTCCAGTAGATAAAACTATGATAATTATCTTAATTATGAATGCTTGTCCTATATATATGGATACTTACTAATTTAATTTTGTAAAACATGGTAAATTATAATGTTATGTTGGGAATGAATTAGTTATCTACTTATTATACTCAGATGGATTATCTTAACAAAATAGTAACCCTTGTTGTATAAAGAGCCCCACTTGTTATATTTCAAGGAGAAAAACATTTTAAGATTGCAAGAATAATCTCAGTATAAAAGCTTCAAGATTCATTAGAAATTGATGCACTATATATTTAGCAGTAATTTAAGACTTGAATTAATCTTGTCCAATATTAAAAATGTTCCAATTATGTGGTAATTCTTGGATATATTTCTAAAGGAGTTATTAGGACTATCACTTGATTGAGAAATTAAGTTTCACATTGATCTAGTTCTTAACATGGAATCAATTTTAATGCCACCTTATAAAAATATCCTTAATTGAGTCGAAAAAGCTTAAGAAGCAATTGTAGAAGTTGATTAACAAGTAATTTATTCGTCCTAATTCATGACCATGAAGAGCTCTAGTATTGTTTATCAAGAAAATGATAGATTTACGATATGTATAAATTCTTAATAGTTGAATAAGGTAACCATAAAAAATAAGTATCCTTTGCCTTAAATGATAATTGATTGATTAATATTAAAGATTGATTACGATTTAGATATCATCAATTGAAGATTCAAAGGAAGATATTCTAAACACAACATCCATAACTGATTATAGCCATTATGAATTCTTAGTCATGTCCTTTAAGTTAACAAATGTCTTTGTTGCCTTTATAGACCTTATAAATAGAGTTTTCAAGCTATTGTTTAAATAAATTCATAATTATGTTTGTAGATAACAATCCTGATATACTTTAGAAGTAAAGAAGTGCATGTTCAATACTTTGGAATTGTGTTGTAGACTTTATGTGAAAATTAGTTATATGCTAAATTTTTTAAATATGAATTTTGGTTGACCAATATGAAATTCTTAGAATATGTAATATCCTAGAATGAAATTACAAATAGATCTTTAAAAGATTGTTATTAAAAGCTAGCCAAAGCCTATGATAATGATAGAGATATAGAGTTTCCTAGGTATGATGGGTTACTATATGTAGTTTGTGAAAGATTTTTTCTAAGATAGCAACCTTATTAATCAAGCTAGCTCAAAAAGGAGTTAAGTTTGTGTGGTTTGATAAATATGAGAATGGTTTTCAATGACTAAAGGCTTGCTTAACATCAATTTTGGTTCTAACTCTCTAATTGGGATACCAGAAGGTTCATAATTTATTGTGATTGTGCCCCAAGTGTTGGGGCTTAGTTTATATGGTTAATGCAGGATAGGAAAGTTATTGCATATGCATCTTGGCAATTAAAAAGGCATTAGCTTAATTATCTAACTTATGATATTTAAATAACCACAATAGTATTTTCTTTGAAGATATAGAGGTATTACTTATATGGAGAAACTTATGAAATTTATATTAATCATAAAAGATTGAAATACATCTTTGATTAGAAGAATTTGAATTTAAAGTAATGAAAGTGGATGGAACTTATTAAATATTATGGTTGTACTATCTATTATCAACCTAGTAAAGTAAATGTAGTGGTAGATGCATTGAGTACAAAATCATTAAGTGTAATAACTAATATTTAAGTTGGAAACAATCAATACTAATGGCAAAAATAGCTATTCAACCAATACTTGCAAAAAGGATAAAAACTCAGAAGAATGATTCTTAATATCCAATTTTGAAGGAAGAAGCAATGTCAGATCAAAATAGTGATTTAACTATTGATGAGAAAGGGGTAATCATATATTAAAAATAGCTTCGGGTTCTTTCTCATGAAAGGAGCAAACCATTGCACTAACCTCATTTTTCTTCCTACATCATGCATTCTAGTATAGCAAAAATGTATCATGACTTGTAAAAAAGCTTCTATTAGAAAGGAATCAAAATAGATGTACTAGACTATATAGTTAAGTGTTTTATTTAGCAACAAGTAAAGGTGGAACATCAGAGGCTTATTAGTTTGGATCAACATTTTCCCATTCCAAAATGAAAAAAGGAAAGTGTAACCATGGATCTCTTTACTAGGTTACCATAAATTTAAAAAGAATTTGATTCGATCTGGGTAATTATTGATTAATTAACTAAAATAGCTCATTTTCTCTCAATCAAAGTTACTTTCTTTGCAATTCAGTATGCTCACACTTACTTAGATAAGATAGTCCCTTTGCACAGAATATTGCTTACTATCATTTCAAATCGGGATACACGGTTTATAACTCATTTCTAGCAATCATTTTAACAAGTGTTAGGGATTTAACTTTCTTCTTGTTACAACTTGCCTAACCATGACTGGCATAGAACTTGTATCTTGGGTTCCACAATCCTATCTAGCATCATCACATAGTTACTATAACTAGCAAAAGCATTAACTAATTTCATTTTTATATTAGGGCTAATACAAATTATTTACATCAATCCAACCTATTTTCTAATTATCTTTTGATAAGATTATAGTTGCTTTCAAAACAAAATTAGGATATTTTTACTTTTGAATTGATTATGGTGGTCTAAAAGCTACAATTGATAGATTTGTAAAATAATGAAAAAAAAGTGAGTCATGATCTCAATATGTAGATAACCTACTTATGAAACATAATCATATCTACCATCCTAAATCATATATTCTGTAAAACTATAATCCACCAATAATAGTAGGCAATAATCAAATAAGAGATATAGAATGTCACACGCATGGATTATCTTATACAATTTCTACTAGTGTATCTATCACACATAATTATATTGCATCTTAACAAAGTGTTCTCATTAATAACAAAAAATAAGTACATATTACATTTATAAAATACATGCATAAATAGTAAAGGTAAAATCAAACGACTCTAGTATCATAGGTTATTCTCATCCCACTTACTCGACTAGCTTACTTGTCATTCCTTCTGCTTACTTCCTATAAAAGCCTGGGTGGGATATAGTGTCTGATATGACATGAATGTTTAGACATGAGATATGAGGTGATAACCTCTAATATATACCAAAATTACTTTATCTCTTACAAGATGGGGCCTTTGGGCGAAGAGTTATGTTTTGATATTGTTTATATATAAAAGCTTCTAAGGCTCAATTTTTTATGCCAATACAAAGAAAAATTAGGTTTTAGTACCACACACATGTAAACTAATAAAATCCACCTTATCCTCCCTTTTTATAATCAATTTCATTTTGATAATTATTTCTCAATTTTGCATTCTTATATTGCATCCAACTCTATTGAGAACATTGACACCCATGTGCACATATAGAATCACTTTTCAAGATCATAAAAATCATCACACAATACAATAGTTCGTATCATCACAAAAATTCATTATATGAAATAATACTAAGCTATTCAAATACTTTTAAGCTTAGCAATTCAATCAAGTAAGCTTAAGCTTAGTAATTCAATCAAGCAATATTATTAGCTAAGCTATCAATCACATTCAAGTATAACATTAATCTTGTAAGCATTCAATATACCACATTTTATAATTTGAAAGAATTAAATAAAGGTACTCGACTATTCTCATCCAAGTATGAAGTCTTAAAGGTGAAATCCTAAAACTTATATTTAATTATGATAATTAGTTATCACTGTCTAGAGAATGCAAATTTCATTAATATTCATTTAGAGTATTCTCATATATATATATATATTTCATAATACTCAACACATATCTATATGTAAAAGTTATTACAATATTAAAATATAAAGCCATATTATCATGATAATTAAATATAACTACTTGTAAAATCTAATGTAATAACTAATATATGATATAAGAGTTTGTTTTAATATTGAAATATATATTGCTATAATCAAATACTACCATAAATATTCCTAAGATGATTTAATACCATATTGAAATATTAGGTAACATGGTTCAATACCATAATAGAATACAATGTAATATAAAATTCATACTATTGCAAAATATGGAGATAATAAAACTTATCACTATAATAGAATATAAAATAATTTAATTCAATGCCATAATCAAATATAAGGTGGTAGATTTCAATATTACAGTA